>JAGTXR010000023.1:0-2400000 GCA_022606575.1 Glossosoma conforme
CTGTATTAATTATTGTTTTAACATGAAAAATATGAGATTCATATTAATAAATTTTACGCCTCAAAGCATAATTTGTTTTATTCACTTTCCTTATTTGCCTACATAATTTTATTGATGTTTGATAAATGTAGTTTTATTTCTAAAATACGTTCATTATCAAATTACCTTACTATGTCGTAAAACGTTTTTTTTAAAAGCAATTGTCTCCGAGAATCTTAGTAATAATATTTTGGAGGCCATTATTTAAATACTAAGGCTCTTGTTTTTCGATTACTTCTTCAAAAATTATTCTATTACTTGTTATTGATCTATACAGTTTTTAAGGTGTTACGTTATGGGTATTCGTGTATATTATTTGATAAAAAAAGGACAATTTGTTTTTATTATTGTACAGGTGACTTTCAAATTTGGCACATTCTACTTCTTTTTAAAATCGATCGATTCAGTACACTCAAACGTTAGAGTGAGATACCTATTTGAGGGTTTATAATGTCTATCTATCCCATCACTATGGCTCGCGCACTTGAAACGTCACAAGAGATCCCCGAATGGTCTGGGACAATGCTAGACGAGCGGAGAATTGGGGAACCTATATGATGGTAGAAGGTTTTTCCCCTACACCTTAGTGATGAGAATCAAAAATAAATATCCTATAAATACTTACAAGTTTTAAAATGTATGTTAAACATTTCCTCTTGGTGTAAAATAGCTTTAAAGTGTAAAAAAAATCTATTAGTTTTTTATTATACATATATTTTATTCAATTTAATGTGTTTGAAATGTAAAGTATCTAGACATAATCTCGTATAATTTGCACACCCAAATATTTATGAGATTATTTGAAATTAAAACGTTAAAATAACTCAGTTTAGTTTTAAAAAAATTGGGGATGGTATTTTTAATCGTATTGTAGAGTTCATAAGCACCTTTGTAAAAAAAATAGTTATTGAAGAATAATACTGTACCAAGAAACTTGTGATGTATTCAAATTATAAGATAAATTGCAATGACCATTTTTCTTCTCTTCTTCTTTGTCACAGCGACGTCAAATTATTTCTGCGCAGTATCTGGCAACAGTAATAGCCCGTGTGTTGCCTGGCATTAGGTCTTGAGGTGTGTAGCTTGTTGGGCACGTGGAGCAAGATCTTAGGTGTGAGGCGGTCTGCAGGTCTCTGCAGTCGCACAATAATGACTCTCCTTGCCGAAGCATTCTCCACCGCTCGAGTTCGTTAGAAATGTTTTGTGGTACAATAACTTAAAAAAATAACTTAAGTGAAATGACGAACGGTATTTCTTTAATAAACTTGTTTTTTAAAATCCGTACGTGTAATTTTAATAACGTATTTATTACAAAAAATTCATATTCTTTTAAATTTTACATTAGTTTTTTTTAATTTATTTGAAGCGCTTTGTATTTTATAATTTTGTAATTGTAAGCTTTTGTCGATCATCATGAAATTATACCCATTATAAAATTGCTTTTTTTTTTATAAAAATACCAGTTTATTTTATACTTTTTAGTAGTTTTTTCATTTATTTTTATGATTTTCATTATTTCAGAATCTAGTTCGGGTTGAGCTAAACCTTCAGAGCAAAATGGTCCAGGACTCCGGATTGAATCTTAATAAAAATATACGTATCAATAATACGTATCAAAAAAACAATACGTGTTAATTTCTCGACTCATTGTACGGAGCAATCGGTCGCTCTGAGTAATGACATGTCGTGGTTGCAGGAGTTTATACTGCGAATTCAAGGGTTTGTCGTTTATTTTTCTCCGATATTTATGAGAAAAATATCATATAAGATGATATTTACTGTGAATTTGTATGTGAGTATCAAAATTTTGAATTTTAAATAAGAGTTTAAAAAATAAATTATTTTACTTACTACTTGTAAAACTGAACGTAGGCTTCCGCATGAGTCTTCATCATTTTTAATCCATCGCCCTCCCCATCCTGGCCGCTCAAGCTATTCTTCGGATGACGTCAGTCCATATTGCAGGGGGTCATCCAATGCTCCGATTGCTAGTTTTTGAACGCCACTTCAACACTTTTCTTTCTCATAGAACATAGACCGTTGTCTCTTCTACATATATGTTCTGCCCATTGCATATTCGTTGGGTAGCCTCTACTACTTCTTCATTGGATAGCTTTGTTTCGGATTTTATCATTTAGAGACTCCGAGCTCAAATATCTCTACATGTACGTTAAATGGCTTTACTTTTATGGGTAAGACCTGCTTTTTCCTAAAAGTATTACTGCCTTGTTTAGAATAAACATAAATATCACTGAGGTATTTCAACGAAAAACAACTTCTTCTTCTATATAAAGGACAAATCGGATTGGAGCCCCAAAATACCTTCTAAACTTAATTTACTTAGTTCAAAAAAGAGCAATTCGTTTGATGAACAATGACACTCTTACGTCTAATCTACAATCAATGGAACACAGGCGTAAGATTGGTTCTCTTAGTCTTTTATACTGTTATTACCACGGTCGCTGCTCTTCGGAACTTAAAGAACTAATTCCTCCTGCACCCACCCACAGCCGACAAACTCGTCTTACACTTGCCGAACATCCATACACGTTTAATATATGTCGATCAAGAACTGGCAGTTTAGAAAGCTCCTTCCTTAATGCCACCGGTAAGCTATGGAATGCTCTTCCAGCGTCTCTGTTTCCTCCTTCCTACAACCTGGATATCTTCAAGAAACAGATAAATATACACTTGCAATCTCCCTAACCCACACACAAACACGAATACAACACACGTTTCCCGCTTGCAGCATTTAGCCTCCCTGGCTGAGCGTCATAAAGTGCCCTGTTCTTGACCGGATGTGCTCTCCTGCATGCGTTTACATAAAAAAAATCGATATAAATTTATCGTGGTTTTGCATTTAAGACAGCAGTGCGATAACGTCTATAATAATTTATCTAAATCGAGTTCCCGCGAGTTGTTGTCGGCTGCAAATTGCCGGGAGATCGTCGTAATTGCTTTACCTTCCAGCGAGCGGGCCGCCGAAGATTCGTCGGGCCGGAAAATGCGAACTGATTGGGAGTGGAAAAACAAACACGGTTCCCTGGATGGACCGGAGTACAGAGCGCTTCTGGCGTGGACTCCAGTACAGAACACGCCTGACTTTTTAGTACAGAACACGCTGAAGCGGCCTGAAGCAGAAGGCGCCGGGGCCCGACATTAGCGCACCAATTTACCGTGACCTACTTAAGCTGCTGAGCGCAATAACCCTGGCGGAACTCTTCTAAATGGAAGTCGAATGCTCAGTTGTATGAATCTATATTTAAGCTTTACTTATCAAACCATTCGAAATACTGGAATTTATTTAGTTTAGGTGTTGACATCCCCGTTAACGAAAGGAAAAATTCCACATCACCGGGATCGTAATTAAGACGCGTGGTGGAGAAATGAGGAGCAGATGAGCAACATAAAGATCTTTTCGCGAAGGATATTGTAATTTATTTAAGACAAAATATTGACAAACTTCGGTATTCGGCCCGGGTCACAATTAATGAACGATCTACTGTAGATACTAGGGCCGAAAGTCAAGCGGAGCACGCCGTAACACTCGCATCGCCCTCCGATTTCCTGTCGGCCTTTTGACGAACTATCTCTGCTGTCACAACAAGAATAATGGTTATGCAACGCCTTTTCTTATATTACTAACATTTATATATATGCGTGTCCGAAGAGCGAATAAAAATAAGAGACGAAAGATCGTGTATCAAGGCTTTTCGGCACCAGGCTGCAAGCGCTATATCGAGCTGATGTCAGTGTACTAGGGGCTTCGTCCTTAGTCGCAACGAGGCATAATAATAATTATAATTTCGTTTCAGCAATGTTTTTTTTGTAAGGCTGAATTCGCGCTGTAGATGTTATTATAATATGTTTTGAAATTAAGCAAAATTGGGCATGGAGTATACGTACTAGGAATATGTGACTCTCAGTGTAAGTAGTTTGGTTGAGCCTCTTGTTAGGATCAAATGGTTTCGAACTTGGGAATGTCAAACAAATAAAGTATTTAAAATGTGAAACAACTAATAAGCTTCGGATACCACAAAAGACAATTTTTTTTTCAAGCTACTAAGCTTTTGTCTTAAGTGATAAAAAAGACTAGAGGCCTTTGAGATGGTGTCATACAGAAGAATTCTCGGAATTTCCTGGAGAGACCACGTCACGAACAATGAGGTTCTCAGCATAATCAAAGAAGATAGGCGCCTAGTAAGAATCATCTCAGAGAGGCGGGCCCGTTGGATCGGTCACATCATGCACCACGATTGTTTTCTTCACGATATTGTTGGAAGGGATGGTTGAGAGAAGAAACTGTAGAGGGCGCGCTAGACGGGAGTATTTGCAGCATGTGTTCGAGGACATGAATTGTAGCTGTTATGCCGAGCTGATCGAGATGCAAAATTTTGTTACTGCAAACCAATCCACCGGATTAATACTACTACAAAGAAGAAGCTTTTGTCCTAAAAAGACAATCTGAAATCACGAATATGTATTATTGTTATTATTATTTTATAATAAATATGCACATGGTGGAACTCCGGTTGTAAATTTAAATTATAAAGAAGCAAATATAGTTGTATATTTGCTTCTTTATATTATTCTTATAATGTAGTTGACAAAACTGTGTGACGGCAATTTGTGCTTATTGAATGCTGAAGCCATGGAGTGGATATGTTTTTTTTAAGATGTTGCTGATAAACGTTAAATATAATGATAAATGTTACGCCTATGAGGGTTAGTTGCAGTTGTGAGGAGGTATGGACCGTGTGTACTCCCTGAATGTTGCCATTCTTTGTGAAATCGAGCGTGAAGGGAAAACGTAAATAAAAACCGGGGCTGAAAATTAAGTAAACTGAGGAAAATAAAATCAGCAAGAATGAACGCGGTGACGGCGCTAGTCAAATGAATAAAAATGTACGTGTTATCTTTCTGAAGTCATTCAAATGATAATATATTAGTATTTTTACATAAGAATAATTCTTTTGTACGTAAGGGGAATACTGTCTGGTAGATTATGCCATTAATCTGTCTTAATGATTGATTATCTGGTATTTTATTTTAAATTCGAATTAATAACTCAAATAATAAATGATATATGTAAAATGAAATATAATCATTTTCAGCGTATAATTAACAGTTGTTCTCAATAATTGTAACAATGTTTGATCTTTAAAATGAAAGTATGAGTAGATTATTTTGTACGAGTATGAACGTTTGAAGCTACCTTAATTTTTGGAGAGTTGTAACTACGAGTAGAGATAGATCTATTAACATCCTCCTCTCTCTCAAAAAGGTGTTATTCCGTCGCGTGAGGGTAGGATGAGGAGCAGATTGATAACACAGACTTTCTTTTAGAAGCACATTGATTATATTTACGTTAAAAACGTATCTTTACAAATTTAGGGCTCGACCTAGGCACAGCATTAGATCAAGCAGCAACACAATATCTCCGCGCTCAGTATGGGCTCTCGCCCGCGCGGTGGTGTTTATAACTAACACAACCGTTAGCGGACCCGGCCAAAATGACAACATGGTGCACATAAATGCACGACATGCGACCACAAATAAGAGACGAAAGATTGTATATCGAGGTATTCGGTAGCAGTCAGCAAAGAATACATCATGCTGATGTCACTATTTATACATATTTTTAGTTTATCAGTAAAATAATTGTTTTTATTTAATTACAATACATATATATTCTTATATATAATTATTTGAAATATATAATTATTATAATAATTTATTATTTAACGAAAGAATAAACAAATTCTCCAGCAATTAGTTTCTGCAATTTTGATTAAGGAAATACTTTCCTCTTCACTTCTCTACGCTAGTTTATTTAGTCTAAAACTTGGCGTGGAATAAATGAACAATTTATGAGCCCATGATTTTGAAAGTGGTCTAAGTCACGTTTCATTCGTTCTGAGATATTTAAAGGTTTGTGTTTTGATGTTTGTTGAAAACCAATAAAATTTACAACTTCGTGTTGCTTAAAATGCGAAATTCAGATTTCTTAAATTCATGTTGGATGAAGATTATATTCATTTACAACAATTTGAACTGAAATAAATGAATAACTATTTTTTTAAATTTCTTTACTTAGATTACCTTCATAATTACACATATATAAATGAGTATGGCATGTTTTTCCATCAGTCAAGAAATATTTAATAAATACTCATTTGCACTTACTTCAAATGAAATGCTTCATTACCACTTTTAATATGTATTCTGCATGGGCATCGCTTTATAAAGCTTTAGTATTTAAGAGTGTTGAAATTACACAGCTAAGTGAGTTAGAAATAGACAAAAACACCGTGTTTCCATTTTCTCGTAACACTTTTTGATGAAAAAGCCCAGTAATTTTTCTAGGAATTCAGACAATGGAATTGCGTTCCCGCATCTTTCCACCTTTATTTCGTTTCTTTGTACCAGAATTTCAGAGGTGAAGCGTATTACCAAGAGGTGATCCCATGTTAGGGTAAACATATTTTCAGTTGATCTTAGACTGATTCATGAATATTCCACTTGAGAGAAGACCAGTTTCGACATGAGCTCCACGAATTTATTTATCAAAGTAATTTCGTGGAGTCTTCTGTTTAGCGAGGACTTTTTAAATGATTGTATTATTATTGTATTCTTTATAAATTGTTGTATTATATCCTGTTTCAGAATCGAATTAAATATTTATATTTGTAACGTTTCTGGAAGAAAAATAAATTGAAATTGAAAATTGAAATTGAAAAAAAGAATTAATAAAATATATAGTTGGACAATAGGAGCGAATGATGTCGATTATTGTAGGGATACAGGTTTAATTTTCTTCTTCTTTATGTCAGTGATGTCTAATATTTTCGGTAGAATATCTGTAAATATTGATGGCCCATGTGCTGCTTAGCATTCGGTCTTTGCTTGTGAAGCTAGTCGGGCACATGGTGCAGGATCTTAGGTGTGAGACGGTCTACAGGTCTCCGCAGTCACACAGCAGTGACTCTCCTGCTACTGCTCCTTCTACTTATAATGATGTAACTAGTCGTTCATTGTCGCAGGTGTCCGCGCTTCCTTGATTCATGGTTCTCTGAGCATCTCTTGTCAGACGGTCAGCCGGCACTCAGCGAGGCAGTCTGCTTGATGGAAGTGCCCGAGCTACAGTTAATAAACTGACGGCCAGGCCGGAATGTTTTCCTTTTCTTCTGCGATCGTTTGCAACCAATAACTTGGGAACGTTATCTAATTGCAAAGTGAAATCAAAGGCGTTACAGACAATTCTACTGACTTCTGTTCTGTATGCGAAATTGCTGTTTTCGGCAAATCGGTTACTATAAAAGTCTTTTTCTTCTTTGTTCTAATCCATTAAGAGTCGAGTTGGTGGGTCAACATCTTGAGTTAATGATTTAAAGATGGATGTGTAAGATAAGGTGGTAATATTGAATAATGTAAGGTTAAGTTAGATGTCTTTCATGTTGATAAAAAGGATTTTGTTGCTGAAAATTGGTTGTAATAAAGCTTGAGTGATAATCGTATGCAGAGAAATTTCTTAAGATAAACAACATATGATTGCAACTCTGCATTAAAATGATCTAGGCGAGGAGGCCTCAGTCCTCGACTCACGAAGAAACGTCTCTGCATACGGGTGTTAATTTATAGCGTAGTCACCTCACAATGTGGCGGTAAGCTCATTTTTTGAACGAGATAATTGGTTCCAGTAAGCGCGTAAAAAATTAAAAAACCATATACAGGTAGCTCGATGAATCGGTTCCAACAATAAAAATATTGCATATACTCGAATATTTATTTTTATATATTTTTATTGATTTTCGTAAAACTTATTCTTTAACAAGGTCATGTTGACGTCGCTTTCTTGCATCATTTCTCACGGTATTGTTAATTTTCATTGTAAATATTTAAACTGTCATTAAGTTAACGTCAATTGCGTGCATTTTCCTTGTGTTTGAGCCACGATTTCGGGTTCGGACGAAAACTTATGTCCCGTGTCATCGTGGCTCGAACACAAGGAAAATATGCACGCCTAGTAAGGGAAGCCATTGAAATCAAAAGACATCCCATCAACATCAACAGGGATGACGGCTTGATTATCAAAGCAGCATGGCTTCCACCTCTAAGCACATACTCTAAAACCTGTACAGACAAGCAAGGACGACCACAGTCCGACATGACGTTCGTGGAGGTGCAATTCTTAGAACATACCTACCGTATTCTTAGAACATACTTACGATTCTCCGGACCAATGAAACTTGAGTATGTAGTTGCCATGGAGATATGAATAACGCTCGTACAAAATAATCGGACAAAAACTCACAAAATAATTACAAATAAATAATCAATCCTGAAGAAGACCCCTGCGATGGTGGTCGACATATTGGTTGACAGAAATTCGCCACACACGGCTAAACCCAAAAGCCACAATATCGCAATATAATTGTCTGCCACAAAATCTATATTAATTGTTTCTCAACGTTCGTCGTAATCGATTTATTCAGCGGCAAAGAGCCTTCAAACTTTGTGAGTGTTTTTGTACGCGTTGTTGTGTGAATATCACAGAAGGGTGAGAGTACATGCGGCGAGGTAGCAGAACAGCGGTTACGCCAATGGACGCAGCGTCTCGCACGGGCGGACAAGGGAATGCGCTCCCAGGGTCAATAAATGTCGGGCGTCGGGCGGCAGTGGGCGGGGGGCGCCGGCCGCCCACAACCCGACACCGCGAAATCAATTTATCTTGTCGGGTTTCGCGTCACCACAACACCCGCAGCGATGGGCGGCTAGGGCGGGCGCATCGGGGCACTTCGATGGACTTTTTAGTACACCCGCCTACTAAACAGTGATCTTCGAAGGCGGTCGGGCTAATCCATCGTTGTGATTTAAGTGACTGTAATTAAACACCGAGACTCAAAGCCACAAACTCACAACACTGATGTTTTTAGTAAGAGAAAAACAGTTGATTTTTTTTTTTATATAAACGCATGCAGGTGAGCACACCCGGTCAAGACCAGTGCACTCTTTGACGCTCAGCCAGGGAGGCTGGACGCTGCATGCGGGAAATGTGTGTTGTGTTCCTGTTTGTGTGAGGATTGGGGAGATTGCAAGTGTATACTTATCTGTTTCTTGAAGAGATCCAGATTGTAGGAAGGAGGAAACACAGACGCTGGAAGAGCATTCCATAGCTTACCGGTGGCATTAAGGAAGGAACTTTGGAAGCTGCCAGTTCTTGGTCGACATACATTAACCGTGTATGGATGTTCGGCAAGTGTAAGACGAGTTTGTCAGCTGTGAGTGGGTGCAGGAGGAACTAGTTCTTTAAGTTCCGAAGAGCAGCGACCGTGGTAATAACGGTAGAAAAGACTAAGAGAACCAATCTTACGCCTGTCTTCCATTGATTGTAGATTAGACGTAAGGGTGTCATTGCTTATGAAACGAATTGCTCTTCTTTGAACTGATGCACTAAGTGTGTTACTTGAATGTGAAAAATATTAAGATGATTGTTCAAAACGTTATTTTGAACGTAATTATTTTGTATTAAACCTCCAAAAGTCTTAAAGTAATTGTTATAATCAAACTCTCTACCTTAGATGGAATCTGTCGATTCATACAGTCGGGTACGACACAGGAAATTTTTGCCGCTCTATGTAAATTGTTGGGATCAAGGTCCAAAACAACAGGTATCGAGTAATATGCGTTGTATGAAATTTAATGTATTAATATTAATTTTATAAATGCTTACTCATGTTGTAGACTAAGGTATAAAAAGGGGTCTATTATCAAATAAATTAGTATCAACTCAACTCCGGTCTTTAGATTTATCCTGAGTGCCGAATGCTTGGTATTCCGGCATCACTATTTAAGCTGACGCCGTCATTTCGAGACCGCGACCTCGGTACCGGAACAGTGATGAACTAAGTGTGTTATTTATTTACGAAAAATATTAAGCTGATACTAAGTGTGTTATTTGAATATTTGTGTGGTTGAGTTTTCTTTTTTCTGGTCGCCAAAAATTTCCAAAAAACGGCTGCCATTACTTTTGCCTTGTCCCAAGCCCGGAGCTCCGCCGAGTGTATATATATATTTATGTGAGCACATACAGGAGAATACCGACAGATGGTGATAGTAATTCTGAATTCTCATCTGTGGAATTCTATGATGCTTACCGAGGTGCATATGGCTAAGAGCTGCATGTGGAATATTGATCTGCCAACGTCATAGACTACACCCCGAGATTCACGCATAATACTTTATTATTAAAGGAATTTACTATGAATGGATGGTCTTCACGGGACGACTTTCATCTACCACCAATTTTAATTAATAGGCTATGACTGGCATTTTATGGGCGAGGGTATTTCAGAGCTCAGAAATCGATTAAAATCTTTTTTTAATTATTATATTTTAATTATTGTATAAAAATAGTTCGTCGGAATCCCGGGGATTGAATTGAAGGCAGTTGTAGTTTTCGAAACATATTTCATCGTTCGTAATATTATATTGAGTAAACATTTAATTGAATTGGGTTTTATAAGGAAAAGGAAAATAATAAATGAGAAGGAATTAATTTAAATTTTTTTTCTGTATTATTAAAACTACCAATATGTACTTGAATAGTAAGAGCTGGCAAATAATATAAGTATTAATTGATGTACTGATTCAACCCTGGCCGAAGATAATATTATGTGGCCGTTCCACAATACTCACTATTTTGTAGCGTTCAATTATCTTTGCCTATACCGGCTTTGGTCGGAATACCAACTGTATGTATTGCAAATACCGGTTATGGGTCGGTATTCGATACGAGAACTTTTTCGGTTTGCCGTCGACGGACGTGAAATCGAAATCGGAGGATTTACGAACCGCCCAGATTGTTTTCATTATCCGTATTACAAATGACATCTTTGGGAACCTACAATATTCCGATATGATATTATATACAATGCTCGCACATACTCGTTATACCAAGGCACATAAAGTGTGATAGAACGAACTCACAGTATATTCGATTAAGCTTTTTGTTTTTGAAATTATTGTTTATTTAATTACCAATTTATAATTAATTAATGAAAGTGATAAAGAAAGACTAGAGGCCTTTGAGATGTGTTCATACAGAATTCTCGGAATTTCCTGGAGAGACCACGTCACGAACAATGAGGTTCTCAGGATAATCAAGGAAGATAGGCACCTATTAAGAACCATCTCAGAGAGGAGAGCCTGATGGATCAGTCACGTCATGCGTCACAATGGTCTTCGTCACGTCATTGTGGAGGGGATGGTTGAGGGTAGAAACTGTAGAGGGCACCCTAGACGGGAGTATTTGCAGCAAGTCTTTGAGAACATGAGTTGTAGCTCTTATGCTGAGCTGAAGAGGGTTGCAGAGGACCAAGAGGAGTGGAGATCGAGATGCAAGATTTTGTTGCTGCAAGCCAATCCACCGGATTGATACTACGAAGAAGAATGAGTAATTACTACATTTAAAAAGCGTTGCGCTATTATTTGACGTTTATGTACTGCACGTAGAAATAAAAGTTTGTAAATATATATTGTAATACAAAACGAGTCAACGGACAACTGGACTGCTCTTTAGCCTAGCCATTTCCCATCATCTGGGGTCAGCTCTCCGTGTCCACATTCACCATGTCTGTCTGTCGTGCGTTGCATACTCGGCAAACCCAGAGTTTTCAGATCCTTGTTTGCCGTTGCAGTCCAGGTTGTCTGTGGTCTTCCAGGTTTTCTTCTCAGCATGGGTATGTTGAGGGCTCTCTTCACCATATGGTCCTCATCTCGCCGTGTCACATGCCCATACCAACTTAGGCGGTTTTCCCTTATCTTTTCAGGTATGGGGGCCACCCCAAATGAACCCCGAATATACTCATTTCGAACTCTGTCCACTCTAGTCACACCGCCCGCCCACCTCAGCATCTTCATCTCTGCCACATAAATCCTATCCAAGTCAAGTTTTAGCAGGGTCCAACACTCCAATCCGTAGAGCATAGCTGGCGTTACAGCAGTTTTGTAGATTTTACCTTTGATCTTAACTGGAATCTTGCTGTCGCACAAAACCTCAGAGAGCGACCTCCATTTCAGCCATCCTGTGTTTATGCTCCACGTCGGATTCAGTTTTGGCGTATAAGGATATCACAGAGCCGAGATATTCAAAAGTATCAACCTCTTGTACGGGTGTATTCTGTAGGAGGAGTGGTGTGTTAACCGCGGTGCAACCAGAATTGAAATTGGCGGACAACTGGACTACGGCACTTTAAAAGAGGCTTGAATTATTACAATACAACACTACTTTTCTAAGACAGTACCAGAAGATTGACGAAACTTGTATATTTATGATAAGTTATAGGTGCCATAACGATTAGTCACATGATTCCACAGAATAAATAACAACTTGGTTTGAAAGAGAATTTATCAAATAATATTTTTTTTTTTTTTTTTTTTTTTTATTAGAATATTATTTTATTATTTCAATCCAATATTATTATTACTTAAATATACATATACTATACATAAAATTCTTTTTCAACGCGTCAATCAAGCACAAAAATAACGGCCAGGTATTGAATGAGCAGTATGAATACAACAGCACTTTTGATTTCAAGGTCCAGAAGGTTCGCAAACTTGTATATTTATGCCGTTATTTTTGTGCTTGGATTGACGCGTTGAAAAAAACAACTTAATATTCAGTTTATTAATAGTAGGTAGGGGCTTTAAAAAAAGGCAACATTACTATGGCAATCTTTGGTTTGTATTTAGGTGTACTGATCAAATTTGTAAGAAGATAAGATGCTTAGCCTTTAGAACTAACAATTGTTCTAAGAGGCGGTATTACATTGGGTTAATTATAATAAAGTTACGCAATGTCAGGATCAAATTGTCTTTTTACTTCATAATATAATTATTTTTTTAAATATATCATCTATAATTATTCACATATTTTTATTGCATTCATTATTAATTATGTTAGCTTTTGATATCAACTCGTTTTCCCATTTGTTTCTCCTTAACAACAGAAGTGTTCAGAACTTAAACATTTTTTTTGGATACATCATTTATTAAGTTGAATATATTATAAAATTGCTTCTTCTTGTTATAAACCTGCGATAGATAATCATGCGTCGAGTAATTAATAATCCAGTAAGCGCAGGATCGTCTCTCATAATGTTTTTTAAGGTTAGAGTCTGATTAAGACGACAATTCGTCCTTTGGCAGTCTGTCGCGGTTCGTGAAGGATGCGATGAATATGCAAGAGGCCTGAGAGAACTTGATAAAAATGTAACTAGTTCAAATTGTAGGGATTTTCAGGGCAGCCAACTGTTACCGTTGCCTACCCTGTATGTGAAGTATGACATCTTTATAACTTCGCTTTCTTTTTATGTCTTTTTTCGTTTTGCGGACTATACTTGACGGTGTGCGGTTGATATGAAACAAGATTTAATTAAATTCAAATATATTTAATTTCTTATAATTTTTTTCCATATTTCTCCAAATCTCAACAAATTGTCGCCTTAAAGTATTCTCAGCCAACATGGTCAACGCTTCGTCTCGCGTTAACTTTGCGTCCCTTAGCTTTGCCGAGTACATTTAAAGTATACGCTTTCCTGAAAAGCGAGAGGATGAGAGCTTGAAGAAAAGCCAGCTGAAGTTTATATTCTCTAGTGGCATCCGAAGTCAGGTTCAGGCTTGTCACTTGACTGACTAAACTGAACTTTATCCGTCTAACTCCGCATCACACCGGAGAACAATTAGGTCTCTTTGATTATTCGCTCATTTAGATTATGATCAGTTAGAAACTAATGAATCCAGTGGGAGTCCCCTCTAAACAATTGTGGCCACTATACAGTGTTAAAGAGAAAGAGCACGTGAAACAGTCTCTTGACTGACTAATGGAATAACTTTACGCTACACATTGCTTGTACTTAAAAATTAAATTGACTGTAAAATGGAATGATATTATACATTGCTCACTATCTTACCTCGTCCTTCTTCATAATGTAATATATTATAGTAAATTAAATATATCTATTCATGATAATATTCACGTATGGAGATATGCTTAGGGTGGCACCACTTTCGAAATCGCCTTCGCGCCATTCGCGCGGCTCTCGCGAAGTGAAAAATGTAGTTGGTTGAACGTGTCCACCAGCTTTATTATCAGCTGTCAACCCTCACGGGCGGGATAAGATGGGGGTGGTGGGAAGGTGGGCGGTGGGAAGTAGGCGGACGAAGGGGTGGGCGGTGACGGCACCTCAAGATGTGGAATCCAGCATTGCGCTGGTGACTTTAACTGATATAATCTATTTTATGATCAGAGTAATAAAATTATATGACTTTTTGCCATACGCTCTTACTAGTAGAATATGAAATATATGCAGGTATGAAGCTACTACTGCACCGGGCTATTTGACAGAACTGATCAAGCCTTCTGAGATAAGCGCGCGTGGAGAGACACTCAGATCAGCCAGAACAAATAGAAGCACCCTGCAGCTGACGGGAGGTAGTCCTAGCACAGTCTTTGGTAATCGTGCTTTCAGCTACGCCAATAGCCTGGAACTCACTACCGGAAACCGTAAAATAACTTGTGTGGTGGCTAAAGTGGAGGCATCCTTCAGAAGCAGACTTAAGAACCACCTTTTTGCTCAGAGAGGTAAAGAAGCGCTTTTGGAATGACTGTTCGGTCATAAAAAAGCGCTATACAAATACTGATATAGCAAATAATAATAATAATACTACAAGTCACTGTTTTGAACGGCAAATGTACGTTTTTAAATCATCTGAAAATTAAAATCGATGTAGTTTTGAAAATATAATTAATATACATAATATGTTGCTCCATCTATACACTGACTTGATTACTTGTGCTATTATAATTTCGAATTGAGATAATGGTGAGAATTGTTTAGTTTCACATTATAAAATTTACGTAAAATTATGGTGTTGTATGTGCAATACTAACTATTTATAAAGCAAAAATAAATGAAAAACGAATAAATTTTTGTTGTTGTAAACATGTATAAATATTTTAATTGGATCCAAGACATAAGTTAAATTACTTGCAATAATATTAATGTGCGTATCATATTATGTTTGGCTCCATGCTGTAACAAAGAAGCAGTAAGACTCCAGCAAGATTGATAAGTCTGTGGAGGAAGCTAAAAATAATGAATGTACATTTCGGTTGACCGCATTAATAATGACTGAAATTCTGTTCAATTTATCCTCCGATACTCGGGCGCTCCGGCGACACGGGATAAATCAAATTGAATATTTAATATAACTTTACGCAAACACTCATCGCTCAAGGAAAATGTATCATGAAATAAGACCATTTAAAATAATAAAATGTGGCGTCCCGTCTTGTGTTGCCGCCCAGTAAGGATAAACTCCACGCAATATTTTCACACAGCGATTTTTCGATATTATTTTCCCCTTGTCTACAATTCACAACCCTGGGATTCTTGAATGTTTTTAACCCATTTCCAGATAAGTACACCCGTCCTCGTAGCCATCTATTGTTTATGATCCCAGTTGATGCTTGTGGAGCTTCAAGCACTCAATTTGGTACAACGGCAATGGCGCTCCTAAATGGCCTACCAGCACACTTCGATCCTTTTCATACATCCTTTTCCTCTTTTATCGATAATATTGTTCTCCTAGATCTCTATGATCTTTGAAACGAGTCATCTTCTTCTTCTTTATGTTATTTTTATCTTTTATTATCTTTTGTATGTATTGTATGTTTATGTATGCTCTGTTTCTTATAATTTTGTACCTTGTAATATCAGCTTGATATAACTCCTTTAGGCTGATGCCGTAAAGCCTCGAAAAACGATCTTTTGTCTCTTATTGTTGTTCGCTCGCCTGACCTGCACATCTAATGTTAATTAATATTAATTGTATAATGTTGCATGGCGTTTGCATGCGCCATCTTGTTTGTTATCACAGTTAGTCCATTTCATGTTTACCACTGTCATAATTACTTCGGATGTCTGCCGCCATGATTTGGCGGCGCTAAATGTCAGAGCGGGCAGTGAGTCGTAACGCACCCGCCATCGTTCTAGGAGCGCCTAAGGGCGTCCCTATAACGGGCGACGTTATTGACAAATAAACGAGTAATATGTGAAACAGAAACAAGTGTTTGTATTGTGAACCTGATCCTGCACCCCTCATCAAGTAAATCGATGTCCCAAATGGAAGAGGATGATATCACTTGGAACTTCGGTTTTGTGTAATAAGTAAATAAATTATATCGTAATGGTGGCAACGCTGGTATCCCGCCTGACAAATACCTACCGCCGCCATCGCTCAATCCACCGGCGCGTCCGCCGCGTATTATTTATACTGGCTATTTACTCTGTTCGTATTATTTTACTGTTAATAAAACTCGAGCGCCGCCGGATATCTGAGACGCGCCGCCATCGTGTTATTTTAGCGAACCGAACTGGGACTTCCCCGCGGCCGTGTGGACACATCCGAGGTGAAACATTGTACCCACACATAGATATCATACACCTATCACATTCTCGGGGAATAAACCTTTTACGACTGGCACTTGCTTGCGGGAACATCAAAAATCACGACATATCTTTATGCTTTACGAGCAAAAGTAATTTAGTGGTAATTGCATAAAAACACACGTTATTTGTAATAACATATTTTTCTTATATCCGATATCTGCTATATATCGTCACCTCAGATTGCCGCCACTATATATACGCCTTGTCACAAGACATCAATGGAACACAGGCGTATGATTGGTTCTTAGTCTTTTCTACCGTTATTAGTCGCTGCTCTTCGGAACTTAAGGAACTAATTCCTCCTGTACCCACCCACAACCGACAAACTCGTCTTACACTTGCCGACCGACATACATGTCGACCAAGAACTGGCAGTTTCCAAAGCTCCTTCCTTAATGCCACCAGTAAGCTATGGAATGCTCTTCCATCGTCTGTATTTCCTCCTTTCTACAATCTGGATCTCTTCAAGAAACAGATAAATATACTCTTGCAATCTCCCCAACCCACAAACAAACACGAACACAACACACGTTTCCCGCATGCAGTGTACAGCCTCCCTGGCTGAGTATCATAGAGTGCACTGGTTTTGACCGGGTGCGCTCTCCTGCATGCGATTACATAAAAAAATAAATCAAGATCAAAAGGTCGACATGGGAACATATATGTTTCCCGACGACTTCATGACGGGTGTACGGGACTCGTAATAAGACAGGACAGCATCTATATGTAGCATATTTTTTTGCTGATATGTTAATCGAAATGTTTAAGGGGATCGAATGATCAGCCCGGCATCCTCGAGACCTAGATCATTTGGTACTAATGGACGGCTCAACCAACGTTGCGCGCTTAGAAACAAGCTGCAACATCACCTTTAAACTGATCACCATGAAATCCACGTCAATTTGCGCTAATAACTAAGATGTAGAAAAAAAGGACCTAACATTAAATGTTTTTATTTAACCGGTTATCTGCCAAAAGCGTCTTAAGACGCATAATTTTCTGTGAACGGAGCGCCGCTCATACAAAAATTAAGTCTTAAGACGCGCCGATGTAAATGAACAATCAACAATGCACAATGAACAATTAATTTTATGATTATGGATAAATGACTGCAAGACTGGCGCGCTCTTTATTTATTTGGTAAGTTTTATAAATAAACTTTATTACACTTTCAATAACGATATGTTTAGAAGGTTTTATTTTTGTCGTAAAATTTGCGGCGTGCTGGGTACCGCCATACATGTACCTGCCAGCAGTTAAAAATAATAAAATACTTAATAATAATTAACTCAAGTGGCAATGGGCAGGACATATCTGTCGAGAGACGACGGTCGATGGGGAAGAAAAGTATTGAAATGGCACCCAAGAACTGGCAAACGAAGCATTGGCCGACCCCCTACAAGATGGACTGACGATATAAGAAGAATAGAGGGAGTGACCTGGATGCGGAAGGCGGAGGATCGAAGAGGATGGAGACTCACGCGGGAGGCCTACGTTCAACAGTGGACGCCCACAGGCTGATGATGATGATGATGAATAATCAACTATTTTAATGTTATTTTTATAATTTGAAACATTCTAAAATGTTGTTATAAAAAAAATCACATTTATATAAAATAATTGTAAGAAGATGAAACAACACGTAAAAGTACTCCGGTACTTTAACAGCGTCTGTCTTTTTTTACATAGTGAGATTTCAGTGCTCCGTGGTTTTGTTTCATTCAGTACTTCCCCGGGGTGAACCTTAGCTGCCTCAATTAATGCTCTTCCGTGTTCGAGATACTCTGTCTTTCTTCGGAAATAAATTGCCGACTCTCACCAGCTTTAGCTCCCATTGCACTCCACCCTGATGCCGAAGAATTCTTTTAAACAGTTCCATATAAGCACCACTAGAATGCGAAAATGGTGTGTAAACACTGTTTAAAATACTAATTTTTATATGTTAGAAATCACAGTTAACTTACCTATAGCAAATAATTCATTTATTCGTTTCCATGTCCGCAGCTTTAACTCTATTTGGAGCAAATAAAAATTAGTCAATATACCTACTACTGGATTTATATTGACATCAGCATGATGTAGCTCTTGGTAACCGGTACCGAAAACCTCGATGCACAATCTTTCGTCTCGTATTTCTGATCGCTTGTCATACATTTATGTGTCCAACATATTGTCATTCTGGACAAGTCCGCTCACGGGTGTCTTAGTTCTAGAGATGGCCACCCGAGCGCTGGGTGAGCGCCGCAGCGCCAGTAAGCCCATCAAGTCAGTCGGTCCCCACCCTTTAGCGAGACAAGGTCCGCGTTGCGGTCGCGCGGCATGTCATCCCGCGTGGTCGGAAACTTGTAATGTTTTTAACATAAATGTAATCAATGTGCTTCTAAAAGTCTTTGTCTGCTGACCTGCTCTTCATCCTGCCCTCACGCGACGATATAACAACTCTTTTTGAGAGAGGAGGATGTTAATATATTTTTCCTATTGCGCTCATAGAAACGTATTTTTTTTTCTTTAATACGTTGTTGAGAAAGTTCACTGCTTAATTTATTGTTCAATCCGCCTTAAATTTGCGTTATTACCTGGTTACATACACAATGATCAATGATTTATTTTGTGAGCAAGCCTAAATATGTGGATTTCAAGATTGTGGCGTTCGCCATAACGGGTGGACGAAAAAGCAAGTGTTAGAAATGAACGCGAATTGTGAAATGAGACCAAGTTCTTTGCATTGTGAACCTGATCCGGCATCCTGCCACCCAGTAATTCGATATCCAACTTTGAGAGGAGGATATCAACATCAATACGTCATAGAATGTAGAATGAAGCATTATCAGAAATTTTGTGAAAATTCCAATAAAGTTAAACACATCCAATAGGTGTACAAATATGGATAAAGTGGATTCCCGTATAAAAATTCGAGCAGGAAATTCCACATTAAAGTTTCTGTATGCAGATTCAATTGCGAAAAGACAACTATGTTTTCTATTCAAATACACGTTTTTTCCATTAATGCACTCAACATTCAGACTGCAGTAGTACCGAGCGCGGAGAGAGCATTGATTTATTTTATATTTAAATTTAAATTCCACCGTGTTTTATGTTAAAACTACTATTTATCCAGTCCTAACATAAATGATTCATTTGTGAAAAAGAAAAGTTGTGTATAAATTACCTGGAACTCGATTATTTCTATATTTTATCATCTCTGTTTTGATGCATCTCTGTTTTTATAAAAAATAAATAAATATTCAAAATGTTGAAAAAAATAATTTAGATACTTATTTTTTTATTCGTGTTTTTATTGTGTATTTAATTGATTGTAAAATATAAATTACTCTTCCTTTTCTTACACATACAATCACTAGCTGGAGCATATGGTCACAACAAACTATGACATTGAAATATCTGTCTTCTACCACATCCAAAATCATCCCAGCAACCGAACGTTAATCCCAGGAACCAAAGGTTCACCAGGTATATTAATTTATACATATCTGTATATATATATTAAAGTCGTTACAACTGCCGTTATAAAGTTCTTTCAGCTGCTATAATACTATCGTCAGGTTTATCAGGAGGTCCACCGAATACATTTTATGAATACTTCCCAACGGTGCTCTATGATGAGAGACTGAGGACTTGAAAAGAGGCCACTGAATTCAACCTTCAAAAACTGGCATTGATAAATATCAAAGCCAGTTTTTTTGATTTGGTGATTCGGAGGGCGATGTTCTCAAAATCCGGATCTTAAAAGGGCGTTTCAAGCTGAGAAAAAAAGCTATTAAAATTAAAGAATAAAAAAGACAACCGATTTATAAATTTCGTAACAAATTGAAATTTAAGGCGAATATTTTTCAATAACTGCATAAATTTCAAAGTTTAACCTTCCATAAAAGTGAAAAAAAAACATTTTCCGAAAACAATATGGTGAATAGTGCCAGGTCACGATAAGGCCCCAAGGAAAAATTATCCGACAATGATTTTGAATTGAAAGTTTTTCCGGGGACGGGACAAGCTGACGGAGAGGCCGAGAAAAATTGCGCATTCTAGTCTCGCGCAAAATGTGGCCACCACGCTCTTCTACGCTTCTACGGCCTACGGCGCTACGCCTAAAGGTACGGCCACAGCGTCTCCGTGAGAATTTGAATTTATATCATCCGTAGTCTCATCGTGAATATACTTATCTGGAACATGTAATTCAACTAGGATGACATAATTTCTCGAAAGAAATCAAAATTTAACGAATTCGCAACATTTGGAAAACTTATGTACATTTGTAAAGCGAAAGAAAATACTGTAATATTTATGAAATGTCTTAAATTTAAAGCGTTTCACTAACGTTTTCTCTTTATGTCAAGTGGGAGAATTGAGGCAACTTAAGAGCAAAATGGTACAGGGCTTGGGAGAGCCGATTTCAATTGCAATTGCAATTGCAGCTTACAGAGTTAGCTACCGTCTATTCCAGATATGGATCGGATACGAGAAGAAGGCAATTGGAAGTCCACTCTGAACAATTGTGTCCAGTACACAAAATAACTTAGGAGAAAGAATCCGTGAAAGATTAAATCGCAGTCACGAATTAAAATAAGATGGATAACGAAAATAGTTTTCACTGAAAATACGAGCAAAATTGGTAAAGGCGTGTAGTTTAGTAAAAAATAAATAAACATGCCATACTTGACGCAAATTCATTGAAAATAAGCCAAGTGTCACAAGCATCACATCATTATCATCATCATAATTTAATTGGTCAAGACCGACAGTAGTATGGAAAGCTGCCTTATCTGCTTTCTCACCTCGTCATTCCTGACAAAGTAAAACTATTGTTCTCCCAGTATTTTTCGCAGACATCGGTTTTCGAAACCCACTATTTTAGTAAGATGCAAAGGTTCACAGTCGTAGTGAAGAATTGAAAGCGATCATCAGATACGTAGTACACGTCCGTGGTACGGTGATCGTCTGGTCAGACCTTTACAGGTCTACTAGCCAGGGCTCTACGGGCTACGCCATCTTTTGAGTAGGCTTGTCGTTGATAAATGAACGGGCAACTACTTGCGACCGCGCGGACGATCTCTGCAGATTGATGCAGCGTCCCGGCTCGTGGATTAGTTAGCCAGGATAACAAATAACTCAGGAGCTCCTTGCGAAATAAGGCTGCGCGCACGACTCTAGGACGAAAAACCAGACTTGAACAACGTTTTTCTCATATGTATACACGTATACGATGTTTTATATAAGTAAAATAAACAATATTTTCTTTTTATTTTTAATACATATCCGTACCATATATTTATCATTCCATATTATCTAGTTGAGTAAGTGGATGTGAAAAAGTTAATGAATGTTTAACTTATGATTACCACAAATAGCCGCTACTCAGTTTTGTCAGTTGCCATTGTTCATGGCTTATTCCAAGACATATATGCACTCGAATTTCTATCTGCTAAAATAAATGCTTCCCCACGACCTGCAGAGCAGAGCCCGATGTCTAGAAGAGACAGCATCTATAGTATTCGGGGCATATTTTTGGATGATTTGTTAATTGATTTTTTAGGGAGATCGGTTGATTAGCCCACCGCTCTCGAGTACTGGTATATCTGGTCTAAAGGATCGGCTCAACCTGACCAGCAACATGCGATTATTAACAGTCGGTTAATAGGCCCATCCAAGCACTTCTGTGCAGTGGCCAAAATTGTTCAGATGGGACTCCCACTGGACTTATCAGTTGCTAACTGATCATAATCTGAATGAGCGCGTCATCAAGGAGACTTAACTGTCCTCCAGTGTGATGCGGGTGTGAGGCAGGTAAAGTCCAGTCCAGGCCTATCCAAGTTATGGTCCGCGCTCAATATAACGATGTGCTAACGCCGCTGGAATTATTATATAGTTATTTTCTTATTTTTAGAATTCATTCTGAAATCATTTGAAAAAAAAATGTAATGATATTTTACTTAAAAAAATGTGTTTTAAAATATATCTAAATATTCTTATAAAACGAGTAATACATCAATGGATGTTTATACTAATATTCAACCACATATTACTGTTGAGAGAAATGTCATGAAAGATGGCGTTTGCTGTGAATACGTATATCATTGTAATTTAACATTGTTTTAACATGAATGATAAAGCAACAGTTATTCATAAAATGTCAATTTTCTTGTAAAAAAAATCTGATATGTATAAAACATAAAATAATTGTAAAACAATGAATGATTAAAAATGCTGAACAATGAACACCTAAATATTTCTCTGGTACTACAAACGCAGTCTATGCAAGTTCGCGAGGTCTTGCCCTGAAGGCTCCTGCGAACAATCTTTGTTCCCATGTGAACCTCTGGGTGCAGATCTATAGGACAAGGCATAGACAATGTGACCTTACAGAGTCGTGAAACGATAATTTGTAGTGTCTATCTATTTTTTTTCTGTAATATTAAATTGATCTCTAGTTTTCTAATTATAATAATCAGAAGTAGTGTCCTGAGAAAAATTGCAATATTTTAATTTGGATATTATTATTTGTATATTTTTAAAAGTTTAATGTTCACTTGTTTTAAGTTACAATAATTAAAAATCTATAAACTGAGAACCCTTAATATCCGTAATGTAAAAAATGATTTAGTATTTGTTACCGATGAATAATGAAATAATAAAACAAACATTAGTATCACAAATATTAAATGAGCGACAAGCTCTATACTTTTAATATTAAGAATTTTGTTACGTGTATATGTATACATGTACGACGTACGTGTATATCTGCAAGTGATCATTTTCAAGTATGCGCTTAAACAATATGAAAATAGTAAGCAAAATAATAAATTGTTGGTTGTAAAAATTCTTCATAGTGGTTTTTCGCTATGAATTTAATTGCTTGGTGATCCACAATCACGTTCCCTGAAGTGGTCGTTGTTTATTCCTGTGTTTATTCCATCCCCCCTTCCTTTGCTTCATCGGCCCCAGGCGCATCGTGTCCAGTTATTAATTTAAACTTTTTAATTTAATTTTCAGCCATTCTGGGCGGCTCCTTGTGCTTACGAAACTTTAAAAAATCACAAACTAATTTAAATAATATGATTGTTTGCCGAGGGAGACTGGAAGTGAATTATAAACTCCTTAGAAGGTAATGCTGCATAATCCGACACATACTTTATAATGCTTTTGTAACCAAGTAAGTATGAAATAATAACCAATTACAGATTACCGAGAAACTTGGGCCATTACTCACTTGACAAAGAAAATTATAGCCATCAATTGCAGCTCAGCACCACAGTAACCGATCAAAGATTGTTTTGACCTTTTTGAAATTATTGAACACTATTTTCATAGTTTCTAATCTCTGAAAAGATTACAGTAGAACTTCGTTGGTTTTTTTATAGTTTTTGCGGGGATTTTTCTTAAAACGGTCGGTTATATATTGTTTTATTGGGTTAATCCGCCTTTTTGGACTAAATGGTGCAGACCTCGGGAGCATCGGGATAATCATTAGACCTAATGAAAACGTTATAGGAGGGTTGACTGTATTGAATTTGTGTTGCGGCCATATGCATATAGCGCATTGATAAAATATCAAAGAGGTTCAGTAATACGCAAGGATAAGAAATAAATTAAAATATCTATCAAGTGCAAGCTAGTTATTAGCAATAACTAAAAACATTCCCATACTGTCTATTTTTTGTTTTATTTGAGTGCATATTCCACTATAGTTTAATGTCTTTTAATAATCGAAGCGACATATTATGTACGTATTTTTATATCAAGTATTTTCGATTCAAATTAATTTTTATTAAGTATAGGTTTATTTACGATATTATAAATAATTTTTAGTCTGACAATAGTAAAAAAAATGTTAAATAACTGCGTTTTTTCAACAAATTACTTTAAATGAATTACGAGTAATGTACAATAAAATAAGTTATAATAAAATACCTAATAATTATATTCAATTTAACGTGAAAATGATGCAGTAATTTTCAACTTCAAATGAAAAATTAATTTATTTTTTTATTACATTAAATAATTTTTCAAAAACACAAATTATTTTACAAAACTACATATTTGCTGATTATAAGATAAAGTCTCTGAAAGAGTACTAATTAAACAACGTAAAAGATAAAATGACGGACAATTAAAAGAAAACTACCGATCGCAAATAATTTTATATTTTATGCATTGAGGGTGATTCTTAAGCGCTCAGTATTGAAATAAAAACGAAGTTTTATGAACATTCAATTATATTTTATACGCTGCCGTTATATAACTCGTACCGTGGAAAACAAGAGGAAGATATATATTGAGAATGACAAAGTTTATAGCGAAATTTCAACCGGAAGTTGACGATATTAGGTCAAGGTTTCGAGGGACCAAACTGCAAAACAAAAATATTTTCCAATCTTGAAAACCTTTGCGAATAAAAAGTTTTAAGAGATTTTGCATAAATAGCATTGGAAATTGCATTGTTATTTTAGAAAAGTATGAAGTAACAATAGACAAATACTTTAAATTTAAATAAATCCCAACTTTTATAATAGGTCTAAAAATATTTTTTTTAGTGAATACAAGAATTTACGTAAAATTAAGACATACGTTAGTGAAATGACTTTAAGGCTAAATAGTTAATATTAAATTGCGACCTAATTATTGCTGATAATTTATCTAAGTAAATTCACATATTCGTATGAATATTTTTATACCAAGTCAACTTCGCTCACAAAAGTCATTTAAAAAATATTTGGAACTATTGATACTTAAAAATACTAACAATTATAGATTTATAAAAGTTCTAAATTTATAATATACAATATATAAAACGGAAATGTAAGAAATGCGATGACCTGACGGAAGGGAAGTGAAGTGGTTCAATAATTATTTGCTGAAGTGCTCTGCGAGAAAAAAAAACGTTCTTGCTCAGAGCAGCGTTCTTCAATGCTCAAATTAGCATGATAATTGCTGAACAAATAATATAGAAGTGCATTAGATAGGGAGGTAGGAGTTTTCTGCGGTATTTTATTCTGAATAGAAGATCTAGCAACATCATTCAATATTATACGTGATATTTTTAAAGGTTGTGGTCTTTTCTTAACTTCAATTTAAATATAACAAGTCTTGTGCATTTGGTTCTCTATGAAAATAATATTGTGCCCTATACATATAGTAAGTCGTAAAAACTATGTATTTTACAGTAAAAAGTTCGCTTGGACCTAGAACTCTGAAATAATAAGCTCACATTAGTATATGTTTTACGAGTATCGATCGCTTTTGTCAACCAATTTTTCCACGATTATAATATATAGTAATACATAAACTAGTAAACAAATATACATATCAGTTGTTAGGCATATATTTCGAATGACATACAATAGATTTTATATTAAGTAAGATATTCAGCTAATTTCGACCATTCCAATACCAGAATGCAGCTGTAATTTGAGCCTTAAAATGTGTGTAAAACTCGTGACCGCCATATATGTTTTGTGTGGTGAATGGGTTTAAGCCGTCTTGTTAAATTTTATGTGAAACAAAATCTTAAGAAAATACTTGTATACAGTTAATAGTTACCTGGTCTTTGCTGTAAGAGTCTGCAGTTGTAAGAATAATAATCTTTTTTTTAAAATGTTTGTTCTTAAAAACATAAACGAATCAGTAATTAAAAATAAGATATAACATATAAAATGTAACGGTTGTAGTCCAATCAACAAAAGCAACAATGTAAACGAATCGTACTCGGATGGGTGATGCCTTAGAAACTTTTGGTATCGTTCATTGGGGTAGATCGTTAGATAATGACAACATAATCCAAGCTTTAGTATTATTATCATCTAATCGTTTGATTATCTTTAAAAATGATGGTTAACAAATATGCATCAGATCGTAAAGCTGTTTTTTTCAAGCTACTGAGATCTTGGTTTTTCCATTAATTGTTTAACTTATTTTCTTCACAAATTTTGAGTGCCAAACTGTGGTGCGTAGCAGTGGGCGGGGGCGGTGTTGGGAACCTAGCGGGGTCCGGGGCGGGCAGGCGCTCTGCGGAGCTTCCCGCCCCCAAAGCTCGCAGTCCCGCAAGCCGCGCTCCAGCGTCCACACGCGCCCCAAGCAACGACCGTTACCCCGTTACGCCGTTACGTTCAAGTGTTTTGTGTGCACCGTTATCTGCATCCGGTATAACGTTATTTTATGTTGATTTTTTCGTGATTTTTTATAAAATATTTTTTTTTGCATAAAATTATTGAAAGTTCATTTTTCACCAATATTCCACTATTTTAAATACACATTTAATGTTGTTTTGTTTGATGGGATGGCTATTATTAAACATGATTGTATGTATATAAACTTTGACATTATTTATAGGTAGAAACAAAAATAAGGTAGGTCGTGTACGATATATTTTTTTAGGTAACATGAAATTTAGCTACAATTATAATTAATGAAGTTAAATGCACCAATTACAACTTATTGAATAACTAACGATTATATGAGATGTGCTTAATTTTTAAATAGCAGTAATTAGTTAAAGTTTTAATTGAATACCTTTCTACAAGTAAATTGATTGAATTATGTCATATTAATATTAATAAATATTAATATATCCATATAAATGTTTATTAATATTATTTTGTTATATTTATAAATATCGTAGAATTAAGTATCTTAATGTATCATAATAAAATTACTTTACAAATGAAAAGGATTAAGCAGATTAGCCAAATTGAGTAATTGATATTTATTGTGAGATATCACGTTATTGATTTAATAAACTATTGTATTAATTTTAATAAGAGTTTATTATTTATTAAAATTCAATAAAAATAAAAATATATAATTGAATAATCAATTTATTATTTATTAAGGTTTGCGACCTTTTTTGTTTTCGTTTCATTTTGTATTTCTGGGAATATTGTTATTTAGTTTCGGAAGGCTTGATCTAAGAAGACGAAGATGAATTTATTTTCTTCGCCTTGAGAAATTGTTACGACTTAAAATAATTTATTGCGGCACTCTAGAAGTTTTTCGACGAATAATTTCACAATAAAGTTTGACAGCTTTAGGACCATTTTAATGTAGTAGTAGTAGTTTAAATGAATAGTACTCCGAATTTGTACGATGTGAAAAATAAGAAAGCGTTAAAAAAAACTCTCCAAGTTATATTTTATTGTGAGGCAAAAAAAGTATTACGCGAAGTACAAAACGAATGGACCCTCTAAATCTATTTTTTTTAAGTTTTAATTAGCAGTGTGAGGCGTAATTTACGAGTCTCACGTGGTTTCAATGATTTATGCAAGGTAATATAAAACGGTTAGGGTTTTACCTAAATCGATATTTTAAAAACGTGTTACTGAACTACAATAAATCGTCGATTGCAAAGTTAAACCTTCTCATAAAGAAGCTTTTTAATCACGCGGATAAATTATAGATTAATTAGATTGTAAAATAAGTTATGATAATGCATTCTATCTTTAAATTTATAGAATTCAAGCATTTTATATGAACCGTCGGATCTTCAACGAACACCCATAATTTAAAAATACATAAAATTAATAAAACATTACAAAATAAGTATCTTAAATATTTACCATGTACTAAATATTCATATCATAGAATCTTCTTCTGAAATTTATTCCTTATTCTTCCCACTGACGTGACTTAATTCTGTTAATTTTCATTGTGCATCCCTTTTTTCAAGATATATCTGCACCTGAAGGAGAACAGACATTATAGTATTCGAAATATATTTTTACGTGATTTACTATCTGGAGTTTATAAGGATATCTAATGATAGCTGATGCTTCTGAAGGGGCAGCTCAACACAATAATACTTGTATATATATTAACTTAACTGTAGCGTTTTACCATAAGTATTCGTAACAAGACTACTAGTAAATCTTATAATAATACATATTGTAATATTGTAGAGTTTTCAGCAGTCTAGTGTTCTTTGTTTAGGTACTCTCAGCTAAAACTATTCATCTGATATTGCCTTTTTGGCAATAAACAGGTAATAGAGGCTCTCATTTCGATTGCCTGTTAATGTCCGAGAACCTGTCGATTACCTGTCAATGTCTTTGTAAGGGTTCCTGTCGATTCTGCGAGTTCGCCGCCGGTCATAAATCCCAAGCAATAACATTGTTGAAATGTTTCGTGGACTACTAGTAGCCTTTGGGGCACCAATCTGATGGCCAATCGCGTCAATACCAGCAAAAATCATTCAGCCATTTCAGAAAATATTATATTTGACTATTTCCGTCGGCGTATTTATTCTTAAAACGCATGTTATTTGTTTTGTTTCTTTATAGAAAAATACTTCTTTTGATTCGACATTTTTTTTTCATATCTGGGACATATGGTCACTATATATTGCCGCCACTCTGTTCTGCCAAGTTACCACTGTCCATGGGAACATGTATGCTTACAGAAGACCTCTAGGGCAGAAGCCCGATAATTTGGCAGCTGTATATTTTTGGGTGATTATTGATCGGATTTCTTAAAAGAGATCGAATGATTAGCGCGATGCTCCCCAGGCCTGAAAAATTTGGTCTCAACAAACAGCTTCACTTAACCAGTAACATACGGTTAGCAACAAGCGTAGGCCCATTAAAGTTTTGGTCAGCGCTCAATTTTGTTTAGCTTCGGTGATCTAACGAAAACCGAGCTTTACGATATGGCGTTACTGCTGGACCTATTCAAATACATTTATGCATTTTACTTCTTCTTCGTAGTATCAATCCGGTGGATTGGTTTGCAGCAACAGAATCTTGCATCTCGATCTCCATTCCTCTCGGTTCTCCGCAACCCTTTTCAGCTCAGCATTTTACTTAAAGCGCCAAATATAACACGTTTTTATTTAACGAATTAAAACGCAAGTTTACAAACTAAATTGTTTGATTTTATAAATTTATTTTAAGCTTGCAGAATGTTTCGTTACTTTTAGAGAATGCCATAATGCGATCTGATATATTTATTGTCGTCACAGTCAGTTGCATTCTTTATAAAAATATATATATAATAGTAATGAGGATGATTGATGGGATATACTGGGCAAAGGTGTACGTAAAAAAATCAACGCTGATATAGCATGCTTTTTTATTGGTGATGGGAATTTTTCCTATACTGCGTCGATTTTTCATATAACGCTCCCTTCGATGTTGTTATTATAGGTTGAACCGCTTCTTAGGACTAAATAGTCCAGGCCACAAGAGCATCGGGAATGAGTGATGACTGTAATGTGAATATAATAATACCTACTCGGTCATGATATGTAAAAATGGACAAGCCAAAAGAAATTAAATTTGACATCTGCCCGGATGTAATTATTATGTCATCAAGTCATTTTATAAATCATCTAGTATTTATAAACGCAGTTTTCGTGTAATCAGCGAAGTTAAGTAACATTGGGCGCGGAACAAAGCTTAAATGGGTCACGGCTTGTTGCTAACCGCATGTCGCTAGCCGGGTTCAGCTTTTTATTAGGACTAATTGGTCTAAGCCTCGGGATCGTCGGATAAACCATCATAATAAATTCATTTATTAAATCACCCAAAAATATGCCTTGGATTCTAGAGCTGCTATTTTTCAAGTCCCTAGACTTCTGTTTTGGGGGTCGTCAAGATCTATGTTTGTTTCCAGATGAACTTTCAGGTATAGAAATTCCTAGAGATGAGGTATAGACCGTGGCAAACGACAGAACTAAGTAATTTGTGTTTGTTTTTAATATGGGAAGTAAAAATATATTGTAGGAATCATTTTATTAGAGATATAAAATAATCCCGAAGCTACGAGCGTGCGCATTGGCCTTTTTTACATTTTTATTAAAGCAGATTGATAATTGAATTAAATTAATTTATTTATGATGAAGTCTGCAGCGTGGGTCGATGGTAACATTAAAAATCAAAGTATCACTAAATCCACACGATTAATAAATAGTATATACATTGAAATGTAAAGTAAGAGTTTTTGTTTAAAGTCAACGGGAATATTAATTAATATGGATTAGTTTTGGAACAATTGCATTACCAGTCCAGGTCCAGTCTGTTTAGCAAAGATGGCTAGGAGAATAAGTTCGTGTTTTGGTTAATAAATATGTTATGTAAATTTAGGCAAATAGCAAACCAAAACTGAATACAGAGTATGTTTAAACGCAATCTAAATATTAAAATTTAATTTCCATAACACATGCGAAAAGGTTTTATCACTGTTGCTGAAATTTCTGGCGCTGGGTTTTGTGTACAACGGATAACACTTTCAAGCAATATAATATTTTGCTGCGGTGAAATTATGAAATACGCCTTTCGGGTTCCAATAGTTGTTGTTTGTTTGTGCTGTATGAAATTAATGACCAGACTGAAAAAATGACAACCCTAATACGCAATACAATACATAATAATATATTTATCCAATTTTAACTTCAATTATTGAATCATTTAAAGAAAAGATTATATACCTGTTCAAAACACACATACCTTGTGAATATTTTGTTTTTATTATGAAAAATTTCTGTGATCAGATTCACAATTATAAATAAAATATTTATGGTCGTCTTTTTGTCTTTAATACTAAAAGTCAATGTAGAAATTGCAATGTAAGAGTAGCAATTAAAATTTAAATAAATTTCTAGAGTGAAGTTGAAATAAAATGATTCAGATTTTTTACTGAATAGTTTTGGTTCTCGTATACATTAATTCTCATTTGTTTTTTATCTAAGAAAAATTATTATATTGTGTTTATTGTGTGTAGTTAGTATGAACTATTAATGGTTACTTTATCTAATAAATTTATTGGCGTTGGTGAAGTGTGGAATTCTACTAAACTAGATAATTAGCAATTACTTCGGCAATGTTAATCCTTGTTAATTCATAGACAATAAGCCGTGTTGGCTTGTTGAATACGTACGTTTTAATGCTCGAGATAATCCGGAGGATTAGAATTTCACTGAAATATGATAGCTGACTCATTTGTAAATTATTCTAAGATATATTTCAATATTTATCAAAACGCTATTATGTGGTATAACATATGAGATGAACCTTTAGTGATTTATTTCCCACGCACTATTTCTGAATACATGATATAATATGTTCTTAATAAAATTCAATGTTTTTCTATGAATTACAAAAAATAAGTCATCATCATTAAAACGCTTTTGATGATGATTGTTTTGGCGAAATTTATACTTAATACTATGATTTTTTAAATATTATTTTTATTTATTTATTTCAAGAAGACATATGTTGCAAATGGAGAACAGTACGAGCATTAAAACGTAATACATATATATGACATGATAAACAATTAAAAATAAATACAAAAAGGCATCTTTGTCTTAAAGGTACACGGTATTTGCTTATGTAATGTTAATTTTTTAAAATTTTTAAATTTCCTCGTTAAACTATTCAACTTTAACATTCAAAATAGTAATTTTCTTCATGACTTTTATTTTATTGGTTTTGTTGGCAGGCTTTGATTTATTTGGACCGTGAAACTGGTCATCAATTGCAATGTGAAAAATACTAAAAGTAAAAAAATAAAATGAAGGCATTCTTAAAAGAAAATTTATTTTTGTTCTTTGTCGCGCATTTTTAAGCGTTGCGCAACAAAAATTTTAAAGTGAAGTGCTGCGACATGATGATTATGTGAAAAAATAAAAAAAGTTCAAATATTGTCGGCGTTTTTTTTTAGTTTTGAAAAATTCTGATCGCGTCTAAGAGTGAACATTAGTCCCCGCGAGCTTTGAGGACCGTGCCTCAGAGACGATGGAGCTTTCGCCGCGAGTGCGGAGCCTGAAAGCCCAGCAAGTAGCCGAGTGGCGGGACTTATGCGCGCGACGTGAACTTTGAATCTCCCGGGTGTGAGTTATTGCGCCATTCAAATGTGACGCCCCGAATATACACAAATTTATATCGAGGGAAGCCCAGAAAGGGAAATACATCGATGAGGGTGGGAGAGCTTTCCTCGGCCGCCGCCGCGGCGCTGCTGCTGCTACTGGGAATAGTCGGTGAGAGACGTTTTATGCTCTTTTTATTTATCGCATGCATTTACCGCCCCCCAGAGAACGCCAGGGTACATCGACAACACAGCTTTAAAAAGACAGGATGAATGTGAATGTATTCTAGCATGTAAATAAGATCATTTTGAACAATCGATGCACATTCAAATATGTACCATATTCCAATACATTCTGAATTATCAATAAAAAAGACCGTGCACGAGAAGATTCGATTCTTAGACTGTCTTGGCCGTAACACTTGACGCTGACCACTAAGCCAATTTATTCAGCTCACTGAATCGAGAAATTTATTCATACTACGCTTAATATATTTGTTATAAATTATTTGATGTTTTATATGCATTAGTAGAAGCTGTTGTTTTATTGTTGAAAAACGTTTAATGTTTCCTTTTTATGATTAATTGATATTTTTATTTATTTAAATGGTATTTGATATATATTGATACGTAGATAATTTGTTGAATATCTATATAGATCTTCATTAGCTTACGAAATTTAAAAAAAATATTAGAAATAACATTCTGATTAACAAATATGATTTTTTTTGTATTTATTATAGAAGCTTTATTTTATATTCAACAATGATAGAAGTTAATTTCTATTGTATCTTAACATCGCAAGACTACGAAGAGAGGGTTTTAGATTTTTAGTTGACTCTATGACGTTTAACTGTATCAGCTAAACGTCTTGCACGAAAAGAATGTGTTTTTTCAGAGATGTAGAGGTTTGCTATATACTAATCCAAGAGTTTTAGAATGCCAAAATACATATTGCGTTGATTTGTCGAAAGTTGTAAGTAATTAATGAAATAAACACATTGCTTAACACATAAATGAAATATATTTGAGTTAATCTTATTGTAAGGTTTTGATAAGACACAATTACTACATTCCAGCGTCATGCATACGATATGTTATTACTAAAATACATAATGATATTTTGTTAAAAACAATTAGGTATAAGTTACATAATTTCCACTATAAATAAAATAATGCTTTAAATCAGAATGTATAAAAACTTAGCTCTTTTCATAAAACGCTATTACATCTAAAAAAAACGATGTGTAATTTACTTTATTTATATAAAGCTTAAGAAAAAATTTCATCATTAAGAAGGAAGTAATGCTTATATTAAACAAAATAAAAAGAAAATATATTTAAAATTAAGCATCTGTAGGTTTTTTGTGTTTGAATTTTGCCCCTATTAAACATTTTAAAAATCATTGTGGTGAATACTTGTACATTTTTTTATGCTGTCAGGTTGTTTATTTAAATTATATTTAACTCTTCCTACTTTATGTTTAAGCCCTAGAATAAAAGCCTTCGCCCGCCTCCGCCGGACCTCTCCTATCGCAGCCCGGGTCGGATTTATTATACTCCAGCGTCTCATGTCAAATGTTATCCGAATTTACATACGGACGTAGTAAAAGAAGGCGGCTGTACGCCTTTTATGTTCATTGTTTACTGAATAGCACCAAATAAATAAAGCATCATACAAATCCGAATGTATGGAGGGTCTGACTTAGGCAACCCACGGTGTTTGATTACCTCGGTCCCGTAAGTTTATTGTTCATTTTTGATGTGAATAGTTTTGTTGATAAAAATAAGACTTAAAACTTTTAATAAATTATTTATTTATTTATTTATTTATATGCAGAATCGAAATTCCATTTTTTTTTACAAATATTTAGAAACATAGAGTATACATAAATATACAATAAATAGAGAAAATAATAAAAAATAAAAATAACACAAAAGAATAAGAAGATGACACGTATCAAAGATCACATAGATCAAGTAGAACAATACCATCGACAAAAGAGGAAAAGGATGTAAGAAAAGGATCAAGGTGTGCTGGTAGGCCATTTAGGAGCGACATTGCCGTTGTACCAAATTGAGTGCTTGAAGCTCCACTAGCATCGACTGGGATCTAAAACAATGGATGGCTACGATCAATGGTGTACCTATCCGGAACATAGAAGTTCCAGATAGGAAATTATGTAATTAAAACAACTTATTTAAACAACTGAAATATATAAATATTTAAAATACACACCATCTGATGTGAAATTTTTCTCAGTAATAAATCAGACATAAATAAAAAAATTTGATCTTCATAATTAAAATTAGTTAAACTTTGATTTTATTCAAAGAGAATGATTCTTACATAGAATTTTAATTAGGGATTTTCTCTTATGTATTAGAAATAATTATAAAGCCTTACACAACAATAGTAAAAAATGGATTGTAACCATGCAATTAATTTGATAATGATATGAAAATAATTTTAAAATAACAATAGAAACATAAAATAAAATTTGGTTGGTGGTATATGAATAGTACCCACGTGAAATAACCTTTCATATTTTTCAAATGTCTTATTTTTTTCCGTAATATTATTAATTAAGTAAATTTCTTTCACAAAAATTCAAGTAAATAGGTTTTCATTTATCTTATTTTTATTCAGAGTAAAAATATATTTCATTATTTATGAAAATAATATCACGTAACGTTTTCTGATTTACAAGAAAATATTTTAACCACATAATTGAAATACCGTGAAATCTGAAAAATTGTGAAAGTTTATTAATAGACTGATAGCATGTGGTTTTCATTATTATATATTCATCATTATAAATTATATATTTTTGTATATTAGTTTAAGAAAACCTTAACTCAATAACCTAATAATGATTAAAATACATTGTAATTGAAATATTATTACACTACTATTCTAAGACAGCAACAACGAAGACTATGGTTGAGACTTGTATACTCACTCCTATGAGTAAAATAAAATGAACTATAGTTTTACCATAAAAATATATTATTTAATAAGTAAAATGTAATCTAGTTCTTTTCCTTCTAATGCATACCCGTATGTTTCAGTTACATATCCTTCATTAACCATTCATCCGTCTTGGTTGACCGTTAAACAGGCAAATGGTATTGACCCGTTGTTTATTTTTTATTTTTGTATTTTTTTATGTAAGCAAATACTGGAGAATACCGACAGATGGTGATAGTAATTCTGAAGTCTCATCTGTGAAATTCTATGCCGCTTACCATGTTGCATATAGCTAAGCTCTGCACATGGAGTATTGATCCGCCAACGTCATAGACTATAGCCCGAGATTCACGTATCATCCTTATTATTACAAGAATTTAATGAGCGGGATTCTTGATGGGACGACTTTCATCTACCACTAATTTTAATAAATAGGCTTTGACTGGCATTTTATGGGTGAAATATCAAATTAATACCAACCGGGGATATCTTAGATCTAAGAAATCGTTTTTTTTTATCTCCGTCTGGGATCAAACCCATGACCTTTGACTTGCAAAGCAAACGCTTTGACCATTGAGATATACCCGTCGGTGTGATCTCTTGCATGCGATTTAAAAAAGATGACTTTAAATATGGAACATAATAATACTGAGGTCTCACCCTGGATCAATAACACATTTGTATAGATGGAACTATACAATGGTTTGGGCGAATAAAAAGTACTGGGAGTTGTTAAAAGTACCTTTCACTGACTTATGGCACCAACACGCTGAAAGTTGATATGACTGTTACAAAAAGAAATATGTAAAAAAAAATATTTTTAATCATCGGTCTACGTAAAAAATATATTTAAAAAAAATGGGCTCTTAGAAAAATGATAACCAGTTTGATAAAATGAAAAATACGTACGAGGGTGTATTACGTGTCTGAAAAACGAAAAACGTAGGTTTTAAAATACTTAAGTTTTTATCAGACGAAGGTGCGGACAAATAAAGCAAAACGTGGCAGAGAAGAATTATGGAAAGTGAATGAATGCGCGCTTTATGGTGACGTAGGAACGGAAGGCGAGAAGCTCCGTCGGTGGAGATCAGTTGTTACCAACAAAAAGTCTTAAAGCTCAGGAAAAGTATTAAATTTTTAAGAATATTTAACAAACGATATATACTCTAGATTATGTTGAAAATCTTCATCAACAGCAGTTATTGATAAAGAACGGCAACAAAGCAGCATAATCTTAAAGCCATATTAATCTTGGAAAACGTATGATACTCGCATATCAAGTATTGTGTGATATCTTGAACGTATACACAATTATATGACCAAGTTTTTTTATTTTAACGATTTGTTGAATGAAAACACATGTGTTAAGAAAAAGTGGAATCGAAACAATATTCTTCCAATAAAATACAAATTATATAAAATGTAAATGACTTACTATATATATAAACTACAAAGCTTAATATGTAAAATACTTAGATTTAAATTTTATTGATAATTTTATTCTTTAAAAAATACGTTAATATAAGTATATTCAAAATTTCATTGTTTACCTGCACAAAATATCGAAAATGGCACCTAACACTTTAACTCACCCTTGAATAAGTACAACTTAAACGTAAGATATTTATTTTTAGTGATTGGCATTACTAAATATGACATGCCATATTCTAATTATAATAACGATTATTTTGCATCCTTTTACGTCAGAAATAAAATTTATATAAAGTTAGAATTTTTGATAACAAGGCCACATGATTTTCTAGTGTCATTTCGGGTGCGAACGCTTCAAAAAATGCTATTTTGTGTTTCTCTATTAAAATGTGTCATTTTTTTAGGAATGTTTGGTATCTTCTGTCTGTAGGCCTACGCGGCGTAGGCCTCTACGGCGTAGCTTGCGGCGATGTTCGCCGCGACGGTTTTAAAAGAAAGTGTGATGACATGCACGCGCCTGCCGCTGGCCATAGAGCCTTTCATCGCGGCGGCATAAGTAGGTAATAAGGTAACTCTCGCGGAGATGAGCGAACTGGATACTACGTGTGCTACTCCAAAGTACAGTACTTGTGTACGTACCTTGTACACGCGATCGACGCCACTTCAAGTTTATAAAAAAATATCGACTTTTTAAAACAACAGGATATTTATCTTTTTTTAATTAAAAAACGACAATAATTTGAAACAAAAGAGAAAATAATATGAATACATATAACAAATATAATATGTAAATTTTTTGAATATTTGTTTTCTATACTAGAAGACATTGAAATAGGTAAAATGTTAAAATTATAATTATTATTATATTAAATTCGTTCACAATTCGGATTATCATCCAAGCACATAAAGAAAGAGAAAGATATGGCTTTAACGTATATCTTTTTTCTTGATAAAATGGTGTAAATAAGAGATATAATATGCAAATGATATTTCTCTTATTTTTGTAGCGCTCATATTTTTATAAGCTTCGTAATTTAGGAATATTTAATTTTAATTTTAAATTATTCTCGCATTCAACCTAATGGGTTTTTCAATATTATGTTAAATACTTTTGCTTAAAACACGTGCCTGGTTTACTAGAACAACATGTTGGGATTTTTTAATTTTAATTCAGCGAACTTTGGTGATTTGGTATTAAACTTCATAAAATTCAAATTTATTTTTAAAAAAGATCCTATCTAGAAGTTTAATATTACATTCAGAATATAAATACTCAAGAGTGTAATATTACTCAAATAATTTTACGAAGAATCTGTAATAAAATATGTAGAAATTATAAAATATTTTAGTATTTTCTTGGAATCATTAAAAGGGTTTTTGAGCATTAATTATCATTATCAGCATAATAAAAAATTGAATTTTCTTACTGGTTTCATAACGAAAAATAAAAAAAAAAATAATTTGGCGTTTCTCATGTTCGGAAAATAAAATATTTATAATTAATTAAACTTATTGGGATTAATTTATAAAACCAGATTTAAATGTCAAAAGAAAACCTAAAAATAAATGCAAAAAAATAGGATGTGGAATTGTGTGGAATATTAAGTAAGACTTGGTGATGTTTCTTTGATAGCCGAGTGTCCTGAGAATCAGTCAAAATCAAATTGCCTGACGGACTTTTTTTTAGCCAAAAGAAATTTGGCTGTATCTATATGATTGTGTTCATTTAAATTGTTTAATGTGTAACATAATTTTAAATAATAAATAAAAGAAGATAATCAATCATTTTGTATAAAATGTATAAAGCAAGTAAATTGTAATTAAAATGATTACAATATTTGTCAATATTTAAAACTGACCAACACTCACTGGGGAGCCCAACCACCCCTTCTTCGTACCTCAGCTTTAGCACTTTTGTTTCTCAGCCGAAGAATATGCGGCACCAGTCTGGGGTCGATCAGCCCACTGTAATGAAGTAGATACTGCCCTGAATGATGCATGCAGAGTCGTCACTGGCTGCCTCAAACCATCACCCATTTCTAAACTATACCCCTTGGCTGGTATCGTACCACCAAACATAAGAAGCAAAGTCATATGCGCCGAAGAAATGCGTAAGGCAATCAACCAACCGTCCCACTGCTTGTATAATCAGATACCCCCAACACCAAGATTGAAGTCGCGAAGCAGCTTTCTGAGATCCACACATCCTCTCACATCCGGCCCTGAAAATGAGAGACTTCAGCTCTGGCAACAAATCGCATCAGAGGATTTCATTACTCCAAAGGAAGGCCTTACAACTGGCAAGAACCTTGATTGGCGGACCTGGAAATCCCTGAACAGATTAAGAATAAGAACCAGAGTTGGGAGAACAAAGAATATCCTCGAGCGGTGGGGAATGCTTCGGCAGGAAGAGACACTATTGTGCGACTCTGGAGACCTGCAGATCGCCTCACACCTAAGATCCTGCTCCATGTGCCCAACAAGCTGCAGATCTCAGGACCTAATGCTGGGCAACACATGAGCTATCGATGTTGCCAGATACTGAGAAAAATAATATGACGTCGCTGACACGAAGAAGAAGAAGAATATCTAAAAATATATTTAGCAAAATGTTGATTCTGCCAAAGTTAGTTAATCCAACTTTTCGGTCACCTATCCGTTCAGCCAAATGTCGCTTAGTCATAAGTCCATTTGATAAATATCCGTTCGTTCCAATAAAAATGATAAGAACCGTATGTTTTACTTTGGGAGCGAATATGCAATATATCTGATGGCGTAAGAGAGGGATAATTGTTTCCAAAATTAAAAATAATTAAATAATTATAATATCATACAAAATAACTTTTCTTTTAAATCTACACAACAATATTTCAAACCCACACCAATGCGCCCGTGTGTGCATACACGCCTCTACGTAAATAGGTTTAAAAGTCGTAGAACAGTGTCGGATCGGGGGATAGCCGGGAGTGGAGCCCCGCATTGAAATATATTCAAAGTGACAGGGGATGTTTTTCTTTGGGCGATGTATCCGCGCGTTCGTATTCAAACAGCGGCCCCGGCAAAATTGTTTACGTGATGCTTGGGCACGGATCAGGGCAGGGGCGCCACTAATACCTGCACAGTAATACCGGACTTAATACTAATAACCGGGCCAATTTATAATTAAGTGCCTTTCTATTATTAGTAAGTTAGCTTAGAGGATTTAATTCCAGAGTTATATTGATAAAAGATACTCGTAGTAATAGAATGTCTGAAAACGAAATCAAATACATTTTGTATTGACATAAAGTTTTTTTTATAATAATTCATCAATTTGTAGAATTAAACAAGTACAATTAGTAATTTTTTGTAAATTATACTAAAAATCCATTTTTGAAGCGAGTAATATTGAAGTTTTGATAATCCAGTAAAAATATACTTCGAAAAAATCGAGCAATATCAATTATTATATACTTATAAAAACGTTGCTTCTGAGTTATACTGGGAAGATATTTCAAGGTGGATTTACACATCATATTAATATTTGTTTGTATTATATTTAAGATTTCATAGGCATCTATTAATATTGTAAATGAGGTGGAAAACCTCTTTACGGTAAACGGGTTAGGACGTGAAAACTACCAAAGTAATGTTTCAAGTGACATACGAAGATCTAGAAAAATAGAAACATCTCAAGAAAAAGGACATAAATGATGCTTCATATGTTGAGCTAAAGAAAGGTTAAAGTAAAGTGCAGTTGAAGAAAATATGCAAGATTTTGCTGCAAGTTTTCGTTTACTTGTACAAATATAGCAAATTATACGTATGCCAATAGTTACAGTAAATATAACATGACTTTCATTAAAATGTATTAATATCTTACTCCATGTGATGTAGTTATGTTATATAATTGATGTCAGCCCTAGCCATAGTCACGAACTTGAGTTGACCAACGGTATGGCTTTTCATAACATCCGAAATGTTTTTTTTATCAAACAATATTGTCCGCCTTTGTTACGGCTTCATTATCAGATACAAAAAATAATTTCTAATAAATCATCACCTCGTTTGATCTCGCAGGCCCACACTCAATTTGGTATTTTTTAACAAACATTTTATGTATCCCTATTTTTCTCTACCGCGTGAAAAACTTTTTTTTATTGTATTATTTTTCCATGGCCCGACAGTAAAACGGAAAAAAACTATTGGTTGACAATATTTTTTGTGGAGAATTTTTTCTTTGGTAATGACTATAGAATAAAAATAATACATAATATAAAATTCCAAGAAAATAATACATACTATGATATTGAGATGTTTGACAAAAAACTTTTTGATTATAAATAATGATCTACCTGTTTTTGGAGAGGTTATTACCGAAAAAAACGTAGATATTTATTTTTTATTTTTTTCATTAAACGAGAACTTTGTATTTCTTCGTTAATTTATAAGATGTATTTTTAAGTTTTATGTAAGTTTATTGGATATAATTTATATGTTCTAGTAATTGTAGTGAGACTGAAATATCATATAAAATTGCCTGGTCGTACTCTAATTATCAATATTACGCTATGACGAATATCGTCATAGGAATATCACAAATTTACAATTACTCATCGAAGAAAATGATTTATGTGTGAATGCCTTCCTTAAAAGGCTTTCACTCGTAAAACAAAGATGCTGAAAAAACGTTACATAGCCTCCATGTGATGCTAGAGAAACTGTTCAATCTGAGTGAGCATGTAATCTGCTAATTGATTAAAAAAAAGGTATTTATTCTACAAGGAAATAGATATCTAATTAAAATAAATAATTGTAATTTAAAACATTACTATTTAACGCTTAAATTTTGGACTAATTGTGTAACTCTTTATATATATTGGTACGAGTAATATTATATTCATTAATAATACAAAATTAAGGTTATTTTGTCGTTTAAAAATTTCACGTACAATATTTATCATGATTCAATTGTATTTTTTTTATATGTTTGTAATGTTAAATAGTTTAAGCGTTTTTAACAAGATTTAAATATATAGACTGTTAAAATAAATGGCGTCGGTTTATTTTATATTATATTTTTTGTTTATGGTATAAATGTTTATAGAACCTTATTCAAATAAACGTTAACATTTTATTCGTGTCGTATGACTGATTTGGCCAGTAAGGCTGGACATAAAGCCTTCACAATAAAAATATATGGCCTTTAAATGCTTTTATTTTCTTTGTGCTTTAAAAAAAAGAGTTAGACTTAGGGGCGAATCGTTCACCCAATGAGAATACAGGGACTTCCCATAAAATTAGCAATGTTTTTTTTGTCCCGATTTATTTTCCGCACTAAAACGTATAAAATCCGCCAATTTATTCGATTAAACGTGAATGTTAACGGACTTTTTGATGGAAAATAATGTTTTTTTTTTATAAAGTTAAGTATTTCAAACGATTCGTCCATTTTTTGTATTGCTGAAAATTATTCCTTTAAATTTGTCAACTTATTTTTATAGCTTGGAAGTAATGCGCATATTCAAGATTTCAATTTTCGCGGGTTCAATACCTTGACGAAACATTAATATAAAATAGTAAATATATACATTAAAAGTGTTTTTTAATCACTATTAATATATCTTAATGATGTGTAATTGATTTCTCACATATGAAATGCCAGTCATGTCCCATTAATTAGAATTTATGCAATATAAGAGTCATTTCGAAATACCACTTAAAGTATTTATCTCTATAATTAGCCGGTGAGTTTAGCTTAGTGATTAAATCGTTTGCTTGCCAAACCGAAGGCCGTGGATTTGATCCCGGACGGATAATAAAAAAAACTATTTCTTAGCTCTATAAATACTTGACATTTGGTGTGAATTTGATTCCTTACCCGTTAAATGCCAGTCATAACCTATTAATAAAAAAATGTGGTAAACGAATGTCGTTTCGTAAAGACACCCATTCATAGTAAATTAATGTAATAGTATGAAAGATTCGTGAATGTCGGGCTGTGTAGTCAATGACGTTGGCGGATCAAAACTCACAACAAATGCAGCGCTTATCCATATGTAGAATGGTAAGCGTCATAGAATCCATAGATGAAACATGGGAATCACTATCACCATCTGTCTGTATTCTCCTGTATCTTACATAAAAAACTCCTTAAAATTTCGATTAAGAAATTACCCAATTATATGTCTCGAATACTACAGCTACCGCTTTTTCAAGTTCTCGAGCTTCTACAGCTGGTTGAGAGCTTTATATGTTTCCAGGTGGACTTTTAGGTGTAGAAATGTTTTGAAGCGAGAAATGAATAGTGGAACCTGACATAACTGACTGCCGTTAATTTGTGGTGTATATTTGTTCCAAATATGGAACGGATATTAAAAGAAAAAAAAATAGAAGGGCTGTCTTCATTGATTTCTATATATATAAACTTTTTATTTACGATATTTAACAATTTAATACAGCCATAATATTTATTAAAATAAAATAACGCGTGCGATTTGTAAATAAACTCACGGACAGGAATAAATCGAATTATTTTCACAAAGAATGGAAACCACTCTCAATTATTTTATATCAGATAAATCTGTTGTTCAACATTTGGAGAATTCTCCGTTGAAGTTTCTCTCTTTGAGGAAAGAATCTCGCGAGAAAGAGAGATTGCCCCTACGTGGATCCATCTTATTTGTTTTGGAAGGAGATAAAATTCATACGTGGAGCCTGAAACTCACGCGACGCACTAGCACAGTGACGTGAGTGGATGAGGAAACATATAATATACATAAACATAAACGTACAACGTATAATATACTGTATAAAAAAAGAATAATCATCATCAGCATGTCCGTTCCCCAAGCTGAATTAAATGGTTGTAATAACTGCCGCCTCAAGGCTCTGTCAGCCGCCATGAACCTCGCCTCATCCTAAGCCTTCCGCAGTTTCCCGAGTACATTCTATGTTAAGATCCCAGCGGAAACAAGAGCTTGGCTGCTTAAAGAAAGGGCAGCTTTTTGTATGCAAACACATACAGGAGAATACAAGACAGATGGTGATAGTAATTTTGAAGTCTCATCTGTGGAATTCTATGACGCTTACCATGGTGTATATGGTTAAGCGATGCATGCGCTATATGTGAAGTGTTGTTCCGCCAACGTAATAGACTACAGCCCGAACTTCACGCATCATCCTTATTATTACAGGAATTGACTATAAATGGGTGGTCTTCACGGGACGACTTTCATCTACCACGAATTTTAATTAATAGGCTATGACTGGTATTGTATGGGTGAGGGATCAAATTCACACCAACCGAGGGTATTTTAGAACTAAGAAAATTGATTAAAAATTCATTTTCTTTATTTCCGTCGGGGATCGAACCCACGACCTTTGGCTTGCAAATCAAACACTTTGACCATTGAGCTTTACCCGCAGGCAAAGGTGTTGCTTATGCGGCTTCCTTAGTGGATGTCAACTCGCATTTTGTTTATTTTGTATACACGGATCGCGATAGCAATTCTTGAAAAACATAGTACAATTTTATCTTTAATAAATATATATATATTTATTAAAGATATATATACATATATATAAGAGTTGAGTTTTTTTTGTAAGCATGTAAGTTTATTGAAAAAAATTACAACTTTTTTTTTATTATGTGGGTTAATAAAATGTATTAAGAAAAATATTATAGGTTACGCTACTGTAAAATAAGGGATCGACTCTTTTGTTTAGCCATTCCGATCAATCTTTCGGGTTGGAGCTAATTTGAGATATTCCACCAAAATGAAGAATGTATCTTCCCCGTTTTCTTGTGTTATTGTCTTTGGAAAGATTATTTTAAGCCCATACATGTCTCCGATTCATCTGCTTTTCCGAACCCATTCGGGAAAAACGGATTAGGCATGTGGCAAGTGAGTTTCTTAACGATAATCCAAAGGGCTAAGGTAAGATCATAGAACTTATCCCTTTTTGTGTTTTTTGTATCCGAACAAGATATATATATATTTAATAATATATTTTTAAATCTTACATATATTAAAATTCAAAATAAAAACGCTTAAAAATACTTCAGAAAAAATCAAGAATATCACATTTAGCGTACAAACGTATAAATGTTTAATAAATAGTTTTTATATATTTATAAAATTGGTTTCATACTTTTAAGACACCAAGAAAGATAATTGGAAATTTATTAAATATATGTTATATATATGCATACTTTAATTATATGTGACTTGTTTATATGGTCATAATAAGGTTAAATTTATTTGCATTAATAATAATTGAAAGGTACTTTCTGAGATCCACACAATCTCTCACATCCAGCCCTGAAAGTGAGAAACTCCAGCTCTGGCAGCACATCACATCAGAAGATTTCATTAGCCTAAAGGAAAGGCTTTCAACTGGTAAGAACCTTGACTGATGGACCTGGAAATCCCTGAACAGACTAAGAATCGGAGTCGGTAGAACAAAATACATCCTCCAGCGATGGGGAGTGATTAGGAAGGGAGAGGCACTGTTGTGTGACTGTGGAAACCTGTAGACCGTCTCATACACGAGATGTGCCTGACTAGCTGCACATCTCAAGACCTAATGCTGGGCAGGACATGGGCTTTCAGTGTTACCAGATATTGGGCAGAAACAATTCGACGTTCGTATCAACGAAGAAGATGACTAAAATAATTTCGTCATTGACAATGTTCCTCTTTCGTATCCGCTCTCCAGTTCGAGAATATGGAAATGAAATATCATTAATAAACTTCTGACAGCTGCTATGATTTTCACCTTGTTTTACGTCAGGACTACCTCCCGGAGCAACTCCAAGTAAATTCTTTAATATAGTTTCCAATGACCTTCCAGAACGGGAGAGTTTGAACGATTAAATATACGCAGATGTAGTTTACGAGTATGCTGTCCTGGGACACCCGTTTATGAGGACAACATAGTTATAATATTATTTATACTAATATTTTCATTCCTTGTTGGATCAATTAACATTATGGTTTGTAATATACAATATATTAATTTATAATGACGAATTATTCTATTGTAAAATGAAGTCTAAATTTTGGTTGGGAAGTGTATCTCTAAATTCATTACACTTAACCTAATTTAATTTTTGTTGTTCCCGACGAAAAGTGAGAGTGAAATTTTATTCTTTAAATTTAGTACGATATTTGGTGTTTATTTTTACTCCGTTAGTGCCGGTGGTAAATGTGAAGGTTTTTATTTAAGTGCCAATAAAGTTTAGTCGCTTTTAAGGAAACTACGAACGGATGCCGCTCTTTTAGTGCGCACATAGTAATTCGAGATGTACTTGTATATGACGCGATCCGCTCAGAATATGCTGCTCCACTCACGACCTCCGGCTCCATCAACTTTTATCTAAGAAGTAAAAAAAGGACGGAAAAACGAAAACAGTTTAATGACCGCAGTTAATCTCTAATATTAACATCCAGACTTACGTATATACTAAAGAGGCATATGTAGTACGATCATACGAGTATGTGTAACTTATTTTCAACTCTTTCAGTAAAGAAACATTGATTTATTTTGCATTATTATTTTGCACTTCTAAAATAAAAAAGTATTTAATATTTGAAACGGATTTCAAAGTGAATGCTAAGAATATAAACAAGATGTGTCCAAACGATGGTCTCCTTCACGATATTGTGGAGGGGATGGTTGAGGGTAAAAACTGTAGAGGGCGCCCTAGACGGGAGTATTTGCAGCAAGTATTCGAGGACATGAATTGTAGCGCTTATGCTGTGCTGAAAAGGGTTGCGGAGGACCGAGAGGAATGGAGATCGAGATGCAAGATTCTGTTGCTGCAAACCAATCCACCGGATTGATACTACGAAGAAGAAGTGTCCAAATAATAGCATAGGGACAAAAGCACATCGCAAGCGCGGTTATCGTTAAATCGCGGAATAAGCTATGATAGGTCACCGCCTGTTGCTGATTTAATTAAGCCACTACTTAGCACCAAATGATTCAGATAAAAATAACAACTACAGCTACCATCTTATAAAGTGCTAAAGCTTTCTCCCTGAAGGTCGGGAAGTCAGAAAATTATGTTTACAGTTAGAGCTTCGGATGCCAAGATGTCGTGACAACTAACAACTAACAACTAACAATAAGTGATGGTGATTTGTCGTGATCTGTGGTGACATTAAGGTTATTAAATAAACTACTTATTAACTCCTGTCTTTGTAATTCCGACATGTGCTATTGTACAGGGATTAAATGATAACAATATAAAATCGTTGATACTGCTAAATATTATTCCAGGTATCAAGCTGGAAAAACCCATACACCATGGACTAACCGTCGTCTACGCCGAAGAATGAAGATAGAATTACAAGGAAGTTCTTAAATTGAACACAGAAATGTAATATTATATAATAGCCTAATACATTAAGATACCACGTACCCTTTGATTTTATAATGTCTTTTTCCAATGGTTTTACCCGCACATATATACAATCTGTAAGTATGTGTGTACTAACGAAGAAACTAATACTTATACTTATATATATAATCCCCTGCCAGTTTTTAATTTAATCATTATTGAAGACGGTCTTAAGGGAGGCCGAAACATGTAATCGTTTATAATAAATGTGAATCAAAACTAAATATTTTTAATTTGTTATTTTTTTATTAATTTGTGGTGACCATATGCTCTAGATCAAACAAATAGGGGAAGAAAAAGTCTGCTAAATGTCCGAATACCTTGTCAGCGATGATGAATCATATCGTTTTGGAATAAGCTTATGAAATAATGTATTATCACCTTTTTTATTAGATAATCACACAATGATATTGAGTTACTTATACAAAAAACATTCTTCTTCTTCTTCGTATCAGTGACGTCAAATTATTTTTTCCCAGTATCTGGCAACATCGATAACTCGTGTGTTGCCTAGCATTAGGTCCTGAGATGTGCAGCTTGTAGGGCACAAGGAGCAGGATCTTAGGTGTGAGGCGGTCTGCAGGTCTCCAGAGTCACACAATAGTGTCTCTTCCTGCCGAAGCATTCCCGACCGCTCGAGGTTGTCCTTTGTCCTACCAACTCCGGTTCTTAATCTGTTCAGGGATTTCCAGGTCCACCAGTCAAGGTTCTTGCCAGTTGGGAGGCCTTCCTTTGTAGTAACGAAATCCTCTGATGCGATTTGTTGCCAGAGCTAGAGTCTCTCATTTTCAGGGTCGAAAATGAGAGACTCCAGACTAAAAACATTAATGGTAGGCTTAGTAAAAAACATGATGCTAAAAAATACTTTTTTTCGCTTGTAGCGTAGTGCATAAAAACAATATTTGTGCGCGTTTTTACTTTAAAATACAGTCGATTCCGCTTAATTGGGACACCGGTTAATTGGGACAGCCGCTTATTTGGGACAAATCTCAAATAACAGAAACCAAACCAAGAAACCAATAGTAAATTTTTATGTTTAATTGGGACTACATTCCGCTTAATTGGGACAGGAAATTTTAAGCAATGAAGAAAATCAGGATATGTTGCAAGTTCCTATTGTTAACTATGAAGAGTTTTCAAGAATAGATAACAATTTACCATATTAAGATGATAATGAAGACTGTGAGGATTCAATTGTAGTGTTATTTTACGCAGGAAGGAAATGAAGGGAGCCCTACATCCGCAATGAATATCTGTGCTGATTTTGTAGAAGTGAAATGTTACAAAAACAAAAAAGACATACTACACTTGACTCATTTTTGCATTGAATTAAATTGTATGTACCTACCTATTTATTATTTCAACTAGGAATTTATTTATTTTCTTAAAAGTTTATATTACATATTTGTAATTTATATGATAATTTATATTACCTATATGAAATTTACAGATTCTAAGAGTTTATAAAATAAAATTATTGAAAAAAAATATGCATTGTGTAATTTTATGTGTGTATTACTGGTTAATGGCCTTAGTTGCTAAAAGCAAATACATGAATTAAAAAAAAAGTGAAATTTCCCTATTTGGGACGTGCGCTTAATTGGGACAAAATGCCCAAGTCCCGATGTGTCCCAATTAAGCGGAATCGACTGTACTTCAAAAGGACCGCCCACATTAAATGCTCGTCCATCCTAATGCAGGGCCGGCTTCACTCGCAGTAAAAAACAAATTAATAAATTAAAACACCTAACTTTTTATCCGTCAGTCCGCAGTTTAATTAAAACGTTTCATTAAAACAACGCAGTTCGCTAAAATCCCTTCGCTGATTAAATAGCCCACCGCGCCGGGAGTGTGTCGCTAACAATTATTTAATGTACAATATGGAGTAAGCCAGTACTTGTGCACGCTGTGTACTGCGTGAGTATTATTATTATATTACCTCTGTATGGCTTTTTAAGTTGCATTCGTTTGTACGTGAATATTCAATTACGGTCAACGGCGGTCGCCATTTAACTGACGTGCGGACAGCGATTTCATTTATTAAATAAAATTACTCATGCATTATGTATACATGACTGTATAATTATAATATCAGTTTATTTAATCGCAATAAATGAGCAACGTAAACAAAACAATGTTTTCCATATAATGTTAACCCTCTACATCGCACGATTTATTTGATTTGTTGGGTAAATTGTTTTTATATAGTGTTTGCGGCGATTTTTCATAAAACGGTAGCTTATATGTTGTTATTTTGAGGTGAACTGACTCTTAGACTAAATGGTCCAGTCATCGAAAGCATCGGGGTAATAATCTGATCTTATGAAAACGCTAAAGAAGAGTTGACTTTCTCGGTTTCCATCTGCCGAATTTTTTTCATTATCACTTATTATTATTATACCACATTGCCAGATTGAGACTATATATGCAGTGTCTTTCTTTTTATATCCATTCCATATGTCCTAATAAGTTCCCAAAATTTAAATTAACAAATCATCCAAATATGTCTTGGATACAAGTGGCGTCTCTTAAAGTCCCCATGCTCCGGCCCTGGTGGCCATCGGGAACCATATATGTTCCAAGGCGGACCTTCGGGTGCCGAGATGACTAAGGACAAAGTGTGGCGGTAATTTGTAGTGACTACATTATATATATAGAACGAATTTGGAAAGCCAGAGCTTAGTAATCCTTGAAAATGGTAAGGGTTACAGATAAAAACCATAATCATCAGCAATCGGTATTCCCATATATAAATCGTACGAAAAAAAATGTAAGCTCACCTAGCGTCTGTATTTTTTTATATCAGACAATTTTAATTTATTGAAGTAGATATAAAAATAAAGTCTTTCAATTTCCAAACTATACACCATTTCCACATGCATAAGAGGACCATAGACTGTTGGTGCGATGTTGCAACAATTCGCATCAAAAATATTATCTTATTTAAAAAAAATAAAAAATAAAATCTGTATACCTTTAAATATTTTTCATTGATATGTATCTTCTTTTAGGCTAAATTATATGAATTAAAAAAAAATATGTTAGTCTTTTATATCCATATATGTAATATTCATAAATATTTTACTCCTACTATGGTGGCCACAAACTGATCAGCTTTAATCAAAGTTTACTCTGATTTCAGAAACATTGCCTAATATTTCTATAATTAACGAGTACAATGCTTTAAAAAATATTAACCATTGTGTTTATATTACGCCAGTATATATTTGACGAAAATTAATATTGGTTAAGCGGGGAAGAGGGTTTAATTGATACACGATTTTTTTTCTTCATTCTGCTTTAGTTACTCTTCTTTATACTACGGTTACACAGCCGCTTGCATATCCCGATGACAGATCGCTGCCGTGCAATATTCCCGATCGTTTGACATGATAGGAGCCGGCTTAATTAACAGAGCGTGTTTCGTGTTATTACATCCATATGCATGGACAGTAGTTGCCTGTCCCGCAGGTCCAATCGCCCGTGATGTGCGGCACTCGTATCACTGAGGCATGAGCGCAGACTATAGACTATACCTGGATACCTGGATACCTTTGGTCAAAGCAGTAACATTGCTTATTGTATCCTTCGCACACATCTAATATACGCCAGTGCTGGTTTTAGTCCATTTGACGTTCATCCCATATATCATAATCTCACGTAGGTCAATGTCAATTGTACCTTGAGTCAGAATATATACTAATTCTTATTACCGTTTTTCGTATTTATTTTACATAAGTTAGTATTAATCCTAGTCTCTTTATCATCACTAAGCGATTTTTTAAAAGCCTTATCCACAATTGAAATATCTAAAAGTCAGATTAAAATAATGCTGGCCCTACCATAAGATGTTTTTTTGGTTATAGCTCTAACAATGACCATGATTTAGATATTTTGATACTGTATTTCTGGTCAATACTAAATTCAATCAGGTTAGCGAATATACATTTTAAATAGAGTGATGATTCTTTAAAATGTCAAGATTATTGGGTTTACTGATGACAATACTAGTATATAATAGTATCTTAATCTGATGAATTTATTTTTGAAAATGTAAAGTTAAAAGAATGTTCAAATCCTAATGAATTATATTTTCAGAGCGAAATATTATGAGTCGGTATTTTTTTTTTTTTTTTATAATGGAACTTGTCGAGAATCCCTTTTATTTTTATTACCTTATCATTTTGTTTGTACTACGGATGACACATGAGAGCATTAATATCAGCTACCTTTTCTTCAAGCCCCAGGACTCCGTTATGCAATGCTGTCTAGAACTTTACATTGAATGTACTCGGTGCAGCTATGAGAGGCAGAGTTGACATGGGATAAGGCGAAGACCAAGTAAGCTGACAGAGCTTTGTGGCGGTGTCCCATGGTGTCCATATGCTACAGTTGGGGGAGTATGTATGGAAATAATGATGATGGTGATGATGATGATGATATAATTTGTTCAGTTTCAAATGCGTTGCTACTGCACTGTCTTGGATGCAGTACAATGGACTCGGAGGTATTTCCTCGTCGATTGAATGGTCATACCAGACTATTAGCCTGGTTCTGGGGCACAGCTGGAGTTTTCCCACCTCGCTCCTGCATCATGTTAGAGTACATGTTCTTACAATGTACAAGTCTCATCTAAGGAAGGAGTTCAATAAATTAAATAATCTGTCATACTGGTCTTGGAAATACGATAAGGTGCATCGGAGGCGAACTGATTAGGAAGAGCTTTTAAAAAAAACATGAAGAGAAAATAGCGGTATTTCTTCGAAATCAGATAATTAAAAAAATGGTATTTGTAATTATTTACACTTTATACGGCTGCAAACAATGATAGAAAAATAAAAAAGCTTAATTAATTGAAATGCACATTTTGTATAATACAATAAATATATGATTTGTAACCATTTTTAAAACATGGATGATGAGTTTTGTTAACGTAATACTTTATCAGTTTATCCATTAGTATCACTAATTCTACGTAAAAAACGATAGTTTGATGAAGTTTTCACGTATAGTGCTTAAGAAATATCTATATGTCTTGTGATTAATAATGCTTTTACAATATATACAAAAAATTTCAACAACAAATATTTTAAATGCTACTCAGAATGAGTGATAACAATATAAATAACAACATTGAAAGCATAAGGCAACTACTTTTTCTGACAGTATTTAATTTAATTAATGGCAGTTATTATTTTGCTGACGGTCAGTAATGAATACCTACAATGGTAAGTAAAAAATAAAAATTTGGAATTAGAAAAATATCGATCGGCAGTAAAAAAATAATAAATTGGCAGGAAATAGTTAATTAATGGTCATTAATAATAGGTTAGGTTTCTATTTTATGGATTAATTATTCTTTCATTTTAAATTAATTTGTACAAATATTCAATACATTAGTGCTGTTTTATTTTATAACTGACCACATTAATACTAACACAGTGGATACTGGTAATTAATTTAGTCTATAGCCGATTAATTTTATTTACTGCTAATTGATTTAACTCACTGCCAAAACCTTGAATTAGTTACTGAACAAAGAACTACAGGCCAAAACATAATACAGATTTGGAATTATTACAATATGATGGGGCTCTTGGGTGGTGAGGGGCTCTTGGGTAGTGATGCGCACCTACCGACTGCTATTAAAACAGCAGTTTATAGCCTCTCACAACCAACTCCACTCCCACCTGTACGTGGTGAGCCCTACATAGTCATGTCACATCAAGATTGCGGTAACCAATTCCTTTGGCGATATGACGTGATGAACTGACGGGAGAAAGGAGGGCTGAGAGAGTTATCAAAAGAACTAAGAACTCTCCCAGCTTCAACTAGGCACGGTGTAAACCGGCCATAAACTCGCCAAGCCGCCTGGCAAGCGTGGCGTTTTAAGCCAACAACCCCGAATGAAAACACAACAAAAGATCCGGCCCCTAGTTCCCAGCAGCTTCGCTATTCCTGGCCACGGCAGCGGCCATGGTAACGGCGGGGCGGGGGGTGCTAAGAAACACTGGGTTACTGTAGGCTGCCACATACGACTATTTATCGCTGCCTACAACACGAGAACATTGAGACTAGATGAGAAAATCGTAGAACTGGAAGAGGAACTAGATAGAATCAAATGGAGCATCGTTGGGCTGGCCGAAGTTAGACGAGAAGGAGAAGGTCTGATTAAACTCAACTCAGGACATCTCTTATACTATAGAGAAGGGGATCAAACCTCTCAAGGTGGAGTTGGCTTCCTTATCAACAAGGAAATTGCCAACAACGTCACCGAAGTTAATAGTATATCCCCCCGAGTATCATACCTGACGCTTAAGTTATCGAACCGATACTCCTTACGAGTGGTGCAAGTATTTGCCCCAACGTCTAGCCATACCGATGAAGAAGTAGAAGCTCATCAGAAGAAGACATCGAAAAAGCCCTAGAATACAATAAGACACATTACTGCATAGTTATGGGAGACTTTAATGCTAAGATTGGAAAATGCTGTGGAAACGAGAAATTTATAGGACAATATGGAACCGGACTCCGAAATAACAGAGGACAGATGCTGGTAAACTTTCTAAATGCTAACAAAATGTTTTGCATGAACACATTTTTCAAGAAAAAACCAAAACGCAAATGGACCTGGAGAAGCCCGGATGGTAACATAAAAAACGAAATTGATTTTATTATGGCTAATAAGAAGAACATAGTCACTGATGTCTCAGCGATGCAATGCTTTAGTACCGGAAGTGACCACCGTCTCGTTCGAAGTACTGTGCACCTAGACATCAAACTGGAAAGGAAAAAGTTTATAAAACAAAGAGTTATACGTCCGTTAAATGTTCAGAGCAAGCTGGAGGAAACTTTTCAGCTTGAACTACAAAATCGATTCGCAGCACTGGAAGATAGTGATGACACCGACAACGTCAACAAACTTAACGACAGAATCATTAATAGCATTAAAGAAACTGCCAAAAAAGTCATAAAGCAGTGCAAAAAGAAAAAAGGGTCAAAATTCTCAGACGAAACGATAGCTCTTATTGACGAACGTCGTAAAAGCAGAAGCATCCAAGATTACAACACCCTGAACAAAAAAGTGAAAAAATCCATGAGATTTGACATTCGTCGTTCAAACACCGAGTTTATCATGGAGATTGTTGCACAAGGCCGAGGGTCAAATACATTTAGCAGACACACCTCTATAGGACAGGCCCAACTTTCCAAACTAAAGACACACGATGGGAAGATAACAACAAATCTTAATGATATACTGAAGGAAATAGAACATTTCTACGGGTTATTGTATTCATCTACGATGCCAGATCCTAATGACAGATCTGCGGACGACAAGAGGGCTACTCTCACAAAGCACTGGTCTGAAGACATCCCAGATATAAGTAAATTCGAAATTAAATCGGCCCTAAAACAACTTAAGAACAACAATGCCCCTGGAGAAGACGGAATTACATCTGAGCTTCTGAAAGTAGGAGGAACCCCTCTGTTGAAAGAGCTTAAAAAACTATTCAACAAGGTAATAGAACATGAAGAAACCCCGGCGACATGGAGTACGAGTATTGTGATATTGTTCCACAAAAAAGGGGATAAATCACTGCTCAAAAACTACCGACCCATTTCCCTTCTTTCCCATGTGTATAAAGTATTCTCCAGAATTTTAACAAACAGGCTGACGGGTCGATTTGATGAATTTCAACCTCGAGAGCAAGCTGGGTTTAGGAAAGGCTTTAGTACAATTGATCATATCCACACGCTAAGACAAATCATTCAGAAAACCGAAGAATATAATCAGTCACTCTGCCTCGCCTTTGTAGACTATGAAAAGGCATTTGACTCAATCGAGACTTGGGCAGTGCTAGATTCACTACAACGCTGCAAAATAGACTATCTGTTTATAGAGGGAATAAAATCTCTTTACAAATCTGCAACAATGATGGTCCAGCTCCATGATAGCACTAACAATATTTCTATAAACAAAGGTGTTAGACAAGGAGATGTTATATCTCCAAAACTCTTCACAAACGCCCTAGAAGATATTTTTAAACTGCTATCCTGGACAAAATGTGGAATAAATATTAACGGAGAGTACATTTCTCACCTCCGATTTGCAGATGACATAGTGCTAATAGCCGAATCACCTAACAAGCTCCAAGACATGCTCTACGACCTCAATGAAGCGTTGAACAAAATTGGTGTGAAAATGAACATGGATAAAATAAAAGCCATGATTAATAGTCATATTTCACAGACCTTTGATCTTATTTCCATTGGAGGAATAGAAATAGAGGTTGTAAACGACTATACCTATCTGGGACAAGTAATACAACTAGGGCGAAATAACTTCTCAAAAGAAATCGACAGGCGCATACAACTGGGATGGGCAGCATTTGGAAAACTAAAGTACATTTTTAAAGCGAAAATTCCGCAATGCCTTAAAACTAAGGCGCTTAACCAATGCGTCCTCCCTGTATTAACTTATGGCGCAGAGACGTGGAATCTGACAGCAAGTCTTACCCATAAAATAAAAGTCACCCAGCGTGCTATGGAGAGATCCATGCTCGGAGTGTCGCTAAAAGATAGAATCCGAAACGAGGAAATACGCAGAAGAACTCAAGTAGTGGATGCTACCCAACGAATAGGCACACTCAAGTGGCAATGGGCAGGTCATATCTGTCGAAGAGACGACGGTTGATGGGGAAGAAAAGTATTGGAATGGCGCCCAAGAACTGGCAAACGAAGCATTGGCCGACCCCCTACAAGATGTACTGACGATATAAGAAGAATAGCGGGAGTGACCTGGATGCGGAAGGCGGAGGATCGAAGAGGATGGAGACTCATGCGGGAGGCCTACGTTCAACAGTGGACGGACACAGGCTGATGATGATGATGATGATGATATAACATTAAGTTTCGTAACATTAACTGACAATACTTGGTGAAACTGCATAGTTATAATTTTAAATTAATTTAAATTAAAAAATAATGAAGTAAAAATATTTAGTTTCGATTAACATTTATTTTTAATGATTACATGTTTCGGCCTCCCAATTTCTATAAATAAAATAATGCTTTTAATATTTATTACGTAAATATCTTAAGACTTTAATAATTTGTTTATTTTGTATTTTACTATTGACACATAAGGAAAACGTTGTTAAGATTGAAATTGTGTTTACGTCCCAATAATATGCACACCGGATATTCGAACAAGACAGCTTAGTGATAATATTATTAAGTATACTCTTAACAACATTATACCAAAGTGGGCTTACGGAACGCTCAAACGTAGGTAAGTACTTGTAGCATCACAACGTTAGAACTTAGTCGTCAAATTAATTCCGGCTGTTTCACCGACAGACCGCCTACGATAATTAACACACCTTTTAAAGCAATTGTATTTTTCTTACCTCATTTCATTGCTGTTTCAGAGAACTAGACAAATATTACTATTTTATGTTATATAATGTAATTAAAATTCAAGGTAAGTGATACTGCTTATTCGTAAAATACGTACCAAATAGAGCTTATTGTTCAAATAAATATTAAAATATACTTTAGAATAATACTTTAAAGGTTTACTGATTATTCTTCGTGAAAATGCATATATATATATAATAGTTAATATCATCAGCCCTGGTTTAATTTTTTTTATTTAATAACCTTTTATTATGATTCCTTCCGGGTTGAGCCGCTCCTTGGGACAAAAAGGCCTCGGGAACGTTGAGATAATCATCCGATTTCCTTGAAAAAACGATTAACAAATCACCCAGAAATATTCCTTAGATATTAAGGCTACTCCCTCGTTAAATACTCTAACTTCTGCTCTGGAGGTTGTCGGGAACCATATATGTTTCCAAGTGGACCTCAGGTGCAGATATGTCCTAGAACGCGGAATGGACAGTAGCAGTTGAAAAAACTAAGTGGCGACAATCTGTGGTGACCTTATGCTCTAGGTATGGGAAGAAAAATGATTTATTAAATGTGAGCATGTAAAATTAACTTGTATTAACATAACTAAAGCAGATATATTTCTTGGTCATCTTAAATATTATTTCGTTAATGTTTTCTTTATATAATTTATGAGTAATCATTTTTAGTTATTATTCTTAAATCAGAAAGTATGTAATACTGCTATGTAATATGCTATAAATATGTAATACTATAAATATGTCATACTAATTTTATAAATATTTTTATTAGGATTATATAAGTATGAAAGTCTATAAAGTACTGATGTATTCTTGTTCATCATCAGCATTGGTAATTATGAATTCCTAGATGAAGTGCATTGAGTGTGTCTGAATATTAACTGAATTACGGACTATTCTGAAACATAATGGGTACTCCTATAGCTCTACCGCCAATAGCAACAATATGTGCGGTTAATACGATAGGCCTAAGGCGTATGGGTGATATCGTCCCAACACTGGGAGAAATTGAGGAGGCATATGTAGGTTTACGTCCTGCAATAGACAGAGGGAGGTCGAATTTATGATGATTATTCCTGAATAAATTGGCTACATATAATACTGAAATATTTGAAATTATGACGTTACAACTTTGATATTCAATTGGCAATCATAATATATTAATTACTATATATAGATTTAATATATATAATAATAAATATTAAGATTAATGTGAGATACGTATTTTAATTAAAATGGTTTAATTTATGTGAATAAATTACCGATTATTGAAATAATTTAATACTTAACGCTGGAGTGTATTGTCCTCATACCTCTTAAACGAATCTGAATTTTAACATCACACTAATAGCCAATGCATCCATAAAATGGGTTTTGATAGCAGATACTTGTGTAGAGTATTGGGAGCATAATGGTTTGACAAATTATGTGAGGAAACGGTAAAGGTAGCCTTTCATACTATAGTAGAATAAGAAACAAATCTGGACTTGGCTGGGACATATACTTTGGATGCTGCCGGAGAGCATACATTAAAGTTTCCCTTTCTTCAACCCCCCGGTAACGCATCGTCATGCAAAACCGTCGGGAACTATAAATATAATTACTCGGCAGAGCTTCAGGTGGCAAAGCTGACAAGGAATGAGGCTAGAACCAGTTAGTTTAATTTTAAAAAGATCTATAGCCACTTATTGATCGGAAATGGGTTACCCTGGACAAAATATATATTCCGTAAATTGTTTTTTTTATGAATACGTTTCCGTCCGATTTTTTACGATACAAAATGAATTATATACAGTGATTGGATGCGTTTATGTATTTTATATAAAATTATTCGTGAATTTAATATCTGGTTGATATTAGTGTTTATTCGTATTACGAACCATCCCGTAAATTAAATTTTTCATCAGGGCTTTGAAATAAAAGGATACTTTTGTAATAAATTACATCATTACGTCGGAACGCAATTGCATGATATAAATTGCACAAAAGAGGAGGTTGCACAATATCCAGCTTCCACAGAGAGATATCAAAGCGGGCCGGCCAATCAATTTTATCGCCAATATTATGAAATAATAAAAATGCAAAAACGAATAATGAGAATCCTTTGAGTTAGCAGGTGCAGACCGTGTGCATGAATTTGCATGCATCTCCAAAATGCGGATGATTGCACAAAATGCACAAAATGCGCCGCGAATATTTGGAAACTGTTTGTGTTTGCTAAAACCCAGCGAAACTGGAGCGCGCTGGTTCCCAAATGTTTTCGTTTTTATAATTAAATAATATACAAGGTAACAAATAAAGTTTAACATTTTTAATAACTACTACTCAGTGAGTGGAGCACTGGATCCCCGCTGGTTGGCCACGTGAAGGCACATCCAGTGCCCCTACAACCGGGATTCCCATATATTCACCCACACAGCGACCATTGCGTTGAGACTGTAGCGAACGCGCGCCCACAGAGAAGCGCAAATTTCCCTTATTATGGCATGGAAGCCATCCACTCGCTCCTCCGTCAACATGTCTGAGGAACTGCAGTATCGTGGCAGACCCTACAACATTCGAAAGGAGTTGTTATACTGGATCCGGAGTGCAATGTAGACCTTCTGAATATAGCCAGCCAACAGGCCGCACGTGAAGAAAGATTGACAGAAGGCGCCAGCTTAACGTTTTTAGTACAACGTGCAAACCTACGAATCAACATATTGCATCGAACTGACAGCGCCCTCCGCTCCTTCTCAATATCAGCGCTATCACTAAGATCCTCTGTAACCCAGTGCCCCAGATACTTAAATTTATCGAATCAAAAGTCATACACAATATGTCTCCTATATATTTTAGAGAACAGAGATAAAATAGCTGTGTTTTCGTAATCAATGTCTATGCCAGTAAATAAGTTGAGCCACTTGCCCATTATAACCAAATAACAAAGCCTTGGGAGGTTCATACGCACAAGAATCACTTAAAAAGCTCATAAACAAACATCCATATAAGACTCAGACCCTAATGGTGGCTATTTTTCTAATCTTAAGATCTTGATATTTTGAAAGCTTATTAGGAAGTATAAACATAATTAAATTAGGCGATCTGATGGCCTTGGACTAGGCGAGAAACCATGGCAGCTCACAAATTTTTATGGTGAGAATTTATGGTCAGCATATGCTCCAATACCTTCCTCATTCAATCTATGTTATTTTATGAAACAAACATTGATACATATGTGACATTACCTTAACTCCCATACGTACACAACCATGAAATATCCATTCCATATTGTGTATCCACTAGTTATGTATGAGTGTATCTAACTTTGCTGAATATCAAAGAACCTTGCATGTGTATGCATAAAAATTAAAATTTAATAAAAACCCTGAAAAATACAAAAACCTGTGCATCACAATTAAATGTTTATTTATTTAAATTTAACTTGTTTACTCAAAACTATATGTTGTATTGTATTAAAATAGGAAAAAAAACAAGAAGAAGAGAAAAATTAAAAATGTTGTGTTAAAAATGTGTTTTTTACAGCACAGAGTAGTAGGGTTGTGGCTTTTCGGTTTAGCCGTATGTGGCGAATTTTCTTGCATCAATATTTCGATCGTCATTGCAGAGGCCATTTTCAGGGTTGATGATTTTGAAAACAAAATCATCCAAATCGTTAACCATACACGGCTAAGCCCAAAAGCCACGACACCAAATCTGTCTGTGAAAACTGACGAAGTTACTCAGAGTGGTTGCTTGTATATTCTTAAATGACATAAGTAGTCATAAAATTAATATTTTTCAGACATTAAATGCTTTTTCTGGAGTAGTAAATACTTCAAACTCACTATTGTGGAACTTATATATATGCCATTAAATAATTATCAATATTTCATAATTTATCAGCTTTGAATCATTTTTTCGATAATTAAGTATCCCAGTCGTTAGTAAGTTGAAAAAAATACTAAATTATGTGTACTTCAAGTAATTTATTGATTTTTTAATGATGGATATGTGAAAAAATAACGTTTATTTGTTCACTATATTGAATTTGAAAAGTGTAAAAACTACAGTTGTGGAATCAGTGGAGGTTCTGTTCGGCTCGCTAACAAAGTGATGGGGGTATGAACGATGCGGCTGGGTTTTATGAAAATAAATTGTGGACCGGTGGAAGAAGAGGTTTGATGGATTATCATTTTTTTCGACGTGATGGATCATTATTCCGAATACCTACCGGTTTTACAACCGATGCCAGCGCTACAACCGATGTGATACTGGCAACTCAGTGAATTGTTATCATATACTAAAATTCGTTTCGATAGAAAAATAAAAAAAAAAGGAAAATATCGCAAAAAAAAGTTTATTAAAAATTCATACGGAATTAAATATAAACATTTAAATGTGTTTACGTGAGAGTCGGTATATGTGAAAAATATTACATTTATTTCAATCCCACAATTATATATTAGAATATTTGGTAGTTACTCCTCTTCTGTAAGTAATTTGCACTATTAATTATCATGAAATTTAGGTATAACTGAACACTTGTAAACTTTCGGAAATCATACATTTTTAAAAGTATTTATTTTTTCTGAAAATCAAAGTAATGTGAAATATTTCTTTATGATAATTATTTAATACTTGGAAAATTGTAAGTAAGCGATTTATTATTAAATAAGATATATAATGTTTTATGTTTTAATGAATAAGTAAAGTACTTTCTAGCTAATAATTTAAAAAGTACTTTAAGCGAATGAAAAACTGTAAGACTAAATGCTTAGTAAAAGTATTCCTTATTAAATGAAGTAACTTTTTACGTATTTCATCAAAGAAGATCACTTCAAAGATATTATACTTATACTTTTGATAAGTGTACAAATGTAAAAATATTAAAGTATAATCTCTAAGAAACGTAAGGTAATGCTCTAAGCTTTATTCAAATTATTAAATACTGAGGTAATTTGTATTGAGCTCGGTGAAATATCCTATAAGCCTATTAGTTAAAGTGACTCAAGTTACAAGTAACCAAATAAGCTTACAACCTACAAGTATTGTGTATTTTACAATACATTAGACTACAAGGATATAAAATAATATCAATTGTAACAGAAGTATATTTAAATTGTACAAATTTGAATATCGATTAAACAATCAATTTTATTAGTATTATTTGTATACGGTACATGGTATTCTATTTTCACAAACAATGGTGCTATATTTAATGGAAGTTTCTTGCTTTAAAACATGTAACAACGTTAAGGTTGATTTAAAATTAAACATTTACTCTAATTGTCTCGTAAGACTTAGTTACTCCATCACTTTGTATGTCCATCAGTTACTTCATCACATCATTACAGTAAGAAAAGTGTGTGACAGACGTAATATTTTCGCAAAGCACTATTACTTTTTGTTATATGTGTATTATTACAATTATTATAAGAACATGGCGTCAAAAACATGTTGTTTTAACTAAATACTTTTATTTCAAAAAAATATCATCATCATCATCATCGGCCTGTGTCCGTCCACTGTTGAACGTAGGCCTCCCCCATGAGTCTCCATCCTCTTCGATCCTCCGCCTTCCGCATCCAGGTCACTCCCGCTATTCTTCTTATATCGTCAGTCCATCTTGTAGGGGGTCGGCCAATGCTTCGTTTGCCAGCTCTTGGGCGCCATTCCAGTACTTTTCTTCCCCATCGACCGTCGTCTCTTCGACAGATATGTCCTGCCCATTGCCACTTGAGTGTGCCTATTCGTTGGGTAGCATCCACTACTTGAGTTCTTCTGCGTATTTCCTCATTTCGGATTCAATCTTTTAGCGACACTCCGAGCATGGATCTCTCCATTGCACGCTGGGTGACTTTTATTTTATGGGTAAGACTTGCTCTCAGATTCCACGTCTCTGCGCCATAAGTTAATACAGGGAGGATGCATTGGTTAAACGCCTTAGTTTTAAGGAATTGCGGAATTTTCGCTTTAAAAATGTACTTTAGTTTTCCAAATGCTGCCCATCCCAGTTGTATGCGCCTGTCGATTTCTTTTGAGAAGTTATTTCGCCATAGTTGTATTACTTGTGCCAGATAGGTATAGTCGTTTACAACCTCTATTTCTGTTCCTCCAATGGAAATAGATTCAAAGGTCTGTGAAATATGACTATTAATCATGGATTTTGTTTTATCCATGTTCATTTTCAGACCAATCTTGTTCGACGCTTCATTGAGATCGTAGAGCATGTCTTGGAGCTTGTCAGGTGATTCGGCTATTAGCACTAAGTCGTCTGAAAATCGGAGGTGAGAAATGTACTCTCCGTTAATATTTATTCCACGTTATTAATATTTATTCCACATTAAAAAAATATATTTCAATTATTTAATTCTAAAAAAAATTAAAAAAAAATTCCTTCAATTGGAATTTTTATTGTAATTTTATTTCCTATTAAATCCGTGTTTATTAAAATGGTGCTTTAAGCCTATATTGAAGAAGATTTTCAGGAATTATAATCTTTTGTATGTATTGTATATTTGTGTTTACTTTGTTTCTTATTATTTTTAACCTTGGAACATCGGTGAAATAAATAAATGATTTTTATAAGAAATGAAATTTATAATACCTGTAAAACATTATTTACTAACATTATAGATAAAAAACCACCCACAATTTTACTACATTTTGTAACTGAAATATGAATTAATTTGTCACGATTATTTAAAATTAAAAATTATTTATTTAAGCGTAAAGGATCATCATGTTTAAGAATACGGTAAGCTTAAAGCGGTTTTGGCAATGCAAAGCCTTAAAAATGATGTATATTTTGATCAGTATTAAAGAGTTTTTTTTTTAAATTTAATGAGAAGAGTTTTAATATTTTAAAGAAAGCAAGTACATAAAAAAATATTGTAGATACTGTCAATTTTTTTATTAATTGAATAAGTTTTTTTAGTTTTTAATTCTGGTAATAGCGTATGCTTTTAAGTACTCGTAGTAGCAACATAGTGGCTGGGTGTGTTTTTAAATGATCATGACATTTTTTTTAAATTTGTTTTGCCAGATTTTGAGGTTTTTACAACTGTAATAGATATTTAATATGGTTGAAACCAACTTGAGTGAAGATATTGACATATTTAATGTAATTTTGCTTCAGATTCAGTGCTGGTGTTGACGGATACGAAATGATGGACGTTTGATTTTGTGACAATAATGCCGTGTTATTTATGTGTCAACCATAATATACTTATGACACGGTTTTTATTGTCACAAATCCTAACTATTTGCGCTGCGCATTCCGTCATTTGTTCTAAGTGTGAAATCATTGACACTAAATGTGTCAATACACTTACGTTAGTACTTCAATAAAGAATTAAAATTGTATATTTTTTAATTTCATTGAAGGAAAAGAAATAAAAAAATTGAAATTGTTTTTTTTTTACTATATTGTTTCAAGGTTTACGTGCAATAAAAATACATAATACTTATAATTATAGATGCTTAACATATATACGCGGCTCAAAATAGCTAACATATACATCTGAAAATACGTAGAAAATTTATCTTGTCACAACTAATATGCGCTAAGATATTTTAAACTGGTATTAATTAGCCCACAGAGAAGCGTAAGGTGAATCCCTATATCAATAAATAAATTCAATAAATAACTAAGTTAAATGAAAAACCTCAATTGAAATATCTTAATAATTTTGAAAGAAAAAAGGAGCAAAAAAATCGGACATCAAAAAGTAAATTGAATCGCGATAAGTTCCCGGGCTCACTAAGTCAGTTACCGTGCCAAAGGTTCAGTAACATATGAAAAGGCGTAATGCAATCTAGAGCCAACATCCCGTGTAATTCCTCTGTGATTCAGGCTCCTCGAGCAGGAGGACCCTCGGAAGGGCTGGTAATCTCCGTCTAATCGTTTTATCAATAATTCCGCGCAAAAGGTAGGTCCCTTCGTTAATTTTAATAGAATTCATTATCTCCGGATGCCCGCGGCTCTCCGAGTAAGACATTATGCAAAAACAACGTTAGAGAAGCTCCGTTTCGCTTTGAAGACGCCATTTTGTGACGTCGCTATGCAATCATTAGAAACGAACGATTGAAACACAAGACAGCATTAATATTTGTGTCACCTTTTTACGCTATTTTATCTACGATGCTTACAAAAAATAATATTTATAATGATATCACTCGATATAGCATTTGCAGGCTGGTGCCGAAAAGCCTCGATATGCGATTTTTTGCCTACTATTTTTGATCGATTGTCTGACACGCATTTATATAAAAATATAAATCTAAGTTATACAAAAAAGTAGCTATAAGATGCGATATACGAGTAAGTGGCGTCATTGTATTTACTTATTTTTAACATGTGAGAGGGGGTAGTTCGACAGATGACTGATATTTGGTTTTCGGGCACTGTGACTGTTACTGCGCCGACGAAGTCACTTTCTGCCCGTACACTGTCAGTTACACATCATTGTTTATGTCTCGGGCAGAAGACCGAAATTTTGTCAGTCTTCTTGTATTTACCTGAAATAAATGTCAACGTGCTTCACAACGAGTTTTTTGCTTTGGCGACCTGTTTCTCATACTGCCACCACGCGTCCCGATAACGATTCCGGCGATCTGAAGTCTCCTTTATTTACACGGAGAATTTCAATAAATAATTTTAGCTTTTTATTCACATATCGTTTTCATATTAGAGTAATATGATTACTGCGAATTGCCATCACCTAATTTTTTCACCTGCTATTGTATAAACCTTGTACCGAAGCATCTTTCCACCTGGAGATCTACCTGGTAAATATATTTGTTTTATGTAAACGCATAACCGAGAATACCGACAGACGGCGATTTTGATTCTGAAATCTTATTTATGCATTCTATGATGCTTACTATGCTACATATGGCTAAGTGGTGCAAGAAGAGTCCTGGGAAACAGGGCGATAGCCCAGAGACGGCAGCTCTAGTATTCGGCATATTGTACACTTCCAAAGCAAGGACCATTTTTTCTTAAGGGGCAGCTCAAATCAATCATATAAAAAGTGTATTTAATGAAGCTTTATTATGTCGATTAGGTTTAAGGCCAAAGAAAAGAACTTGGATTTCATGTAATGATTATTATAAAAAAATATGAATATATATGGTATGAGAAAAGGAGAATTATGATTTCAAAAATACATTTTCAATATCTTTATTTTGACGAATATGAATATTTTATACGTTTATTAATGTTTATAAATAAAATATCAAAAGTAGTTTATTTTGGTAGCAAATATCCGGTTTCAAAATGAAATTTATTTCCTTTTAAGAAATATTTATATCGTGGTTTGTAAATAGGACTCGTGAATATGAATATTATTTTGAATAAGTATTCATTACTCGTATATAAATAATTTTCATCAATTATTTAATGAATCATTACACGAGGCATGTGTGCTTCTTCTAAAACGTGCCTCTATAAATTTATAAATAAGCACTCAATGGGAATGCCAAGACAATATTGAGTCATTTTAGGCATAAATATCGCAAATTTTTAGTTTAATCAAACAATTTTAAGCACAACATACTTCTAAGGAAAGCGTCTTACACAGCAAATAATAAATTGATTTGAGAATATACAAATTTTACACATAAATAAAATTATAAATGATTTTATATGAGTAAAATAATACTAGTTAATTCCATTATACTCGTTCATTATATGTGAGTTTTCACATTAAATTTAAAAACGATTCACAATTAAATCGCTTTTAAAATAATAGTTGGCTTTCTTTTTTTCATCGATCATAATATAATCATAAAATAATCTTTCAATTCAACTTCGACAAACTACTTTTCACCAACAAAAACTGTTAAGTAAGATACCTGGAATTTGTTTTTTTTGCAGTTTGTGTTGTTTATAGTGACTATAATTTTTAATTTAGGTAAATTTGTTTTATTAAAATAATTTAGTGTTTGAAGTCTGTAATGTTTATATAGGAGACAAACAATTATGGTATTGTTAAAGGCCTAAAGAAGTTTTTTTTCGTATACTATACAATAATACTCGTAGAATGAATGTTCGAGAATGAATTGAACTATGATATATAAGGGGATATATATCCCGTAAGCCGGACAATCGAGTCAAGATCAGGATAGTCGAAATTGAGATGAGGTAGACTCTAAGTCAATACCGACCAGTTGAATTGGGAAGCTTAAGTTCTAGTTTAGTCTAGAAGTTAACTGATAAATAAATTCTCTGTGTGGGTAGTGAATATTCCCAAGAGTACACTACAAGGGGAACCAGCGTGTTGCCGATGAGAAATATCCAAGATCTAAGCTGTTCAATTACAACCGTCATGTAGGGTCAATGGACTATGTGAAAATGAAATAACTAAATGTTAAAACGTGTACGTTAATAAAATGTATATCAATACAAAATAAAGTGATAAGTAAACATATAAATATAAAATAAATTATGTAAGGTAATGGAGATATGTTTTTTCTCAATAAAAATCCTTAAGGGAAATCTCAAAAATATATTCATCTAAGTTTATATATCTGTAGTCCTAAAATATTTATTATGTTACGACGAGTAATAACATAGCTTAATAAAGCAAGTTGTATGAGTTAATATATGTTAAATATAATTCACGATTACATATTGATAAAGTCTTTAAATTGTAAATAATTCAAACATATTCCTGTACAAGACGGATTGTTATCTACGTCCCAAAAGTCTCCAGGCCACTCCAGCTATTCGTCTTATAATGATATTTATGGCCTGGATGCAGAAGGAAGAGGATCGAAGAGGATGGAGACGCACGCGGGAGGCCTACATTCAACAGTGGACGTACGCAGGTTGATGATGAAACAGTCTTCATAATTATTTATTTGTATTTCGTTGCTATAAACTATCAAAATATTATTTATTTTTAACCTTAATTTCATAATATTAACTATAACTTACAAAACAATGTTTAAAATTCAATCTCAGTGTTTATATGTTAGCCTTCAGAGATAATGAAGTTGTTGTGTAATTATTCGTTATCTGTGTTATCTAATTAGTAGCCTAATACGATCGTGCTATTAGTAGTAGAGTGGATAATTCACAAATAGATATAACGCAGAATCTCGGTTCTAATTATTCGTCTCTGAAGGCTTCGTCTATGACGTTAAATGTGCGTGAAACCTTCAGACATCGGATGAGGCGAGGCCGCGTGTAATTGGCAAACTTTCATGAAAACTATTAAGTATCTAAAGGAAATTCGAATAGGTACTAATTACTTAACTAAATTTAACTACTGAAGGAAGAGCTGTCATTCTACACTCACAGAAGTTTAGTTTCTTTAACGGACGTAACACAAAGAGGACTAAGTAAGAAGTTCATAAAATAACTACTGACTTCAATATGTAATTATTAAAGTTTACTTTCCTTCAACAAAATGTAGAGTAAAACTTTTGTAAATAATTAAAAAAAAAGTTTTAACTTTATTTTTATGGAATGATTTTTTGAATTTCCGTAAAAGGCATCGCACTACACGGAAGCTCATACCGCAGGGTAATTATTTTACAGTTTCGTATCAAATATGATTAGAATCTATGCCATATGATTGAACCATTAAACATTATACTGATAACTGATCAGAACTACTTTAATCATAATAAATACTTCAATATATATTAAGGCTGTGACAAATTGAAGAAGCGGACGTTGAGATCTTTTGATGATAGTTTTTATGAATAATGTTTATATCTTACTATATGTTTTAAAATTCGGATTTCCACGAAATGGACAGTGAATGTCTAAAACATAACGATATCTATGAAATATTCGTAAAATTTTTAAAGGTTAAAATTAATTTCAAACATACCATTTTTGAGTAGAAGTAGTAGCGAAAATTGCATGCGAAATTTCGCTTTGTTACAGTTACCTCTATGGAAGAACACATATTGAATATTAAAACAACTTACATGCATGCAATAAAGGTTTCTTCTCATAAAGTATGCAATAAAACACCAAAAATAATTATGAAAAAAAAAGATAAAGGTTAATTTTTTATTATTTTAATTCCTTAAGGTTTTATTTGAAATATGATTCCAAAGTTATTTTGATTTTAATAAGAATCATTATTTAAAAAAAAATCTGGCTACTAAGAGGATTCTCTATTAGGAAGCTTACGAGTATATGAGAAATGCAATGACATAATTTTTTTTTTTGGATTTGATTAATTATTAGACTAAATTATGACAAAAGCTTTGCTCTTTTATAAATGGAGTTATTGGAAAATGGTATCATTCACATTTAATAGTAAAAAGCACGACTGTTGATGTATTATACATTAAGCCGGCAGGTATTGTAAGACAAAGTAAATGATCATTAAGTAAACATACTCGTGCCTGTCTTTATTCATTCCTTCCTTGCCGGATGGCCGCCACTTCATTTGCATATTTAGGCATAATTTAATAGTCAATTCGGATTCCCATCTCCGGTTCTCTGAAGGGCTCAGCGAGAGAACCCGAGCTTTGGTCTTTCGCAGGTAGAATCATAAATATATCAGCCTTATTAAAGTTTATAATAAGTTGGGGTGCGGTACGGAACCGTGGCAAGCTGATGATGTTCCACGGGAATGCGTGCCAAGTGCGTGGAGCTATCTCGGCGTGACGCATTTCAGTATGAATAATGAATATTTTCAGTTCACCTCGGGCGTTCCGCGGTATCGGGGATATTAAGCAAAAACATCTGTAGTGATTTAAGGATTTTTCCATGAAAGCTCACGTAAATGTTGATACAGTTACGAGTACAAATTCAGTTTCGTATTTGCATGATATAAATTAAACATAAGGGCCGCTCATTTGTGTACATTTAATAGCAAACTTCGTCTGTAAATTTTATATAGTCTGCTACATCTTTCAAACGATTATAATGAATGTTTAAAGCAAGTATTATTTACATCACAAGCGATGATTTTTTGAGCTTTTCCTTGTTTGTTTGAGCAAAAAATACAAATTGATTCAATTTTTAACATTATTATTGCATATAAACTCGTATTTAGCAATTAATTTCAAATATTAAATAGATAAATACCTTTTACCTTGGTTTTAATTGTTGAGCACTATTTATTTATACACTGTAGGATCGCGGTTTTGCTTTTAATGAGAATTTTTCAGTTCTTCACACATAATGACATCCTCCTCTCTAAGTTCGTTATGTAACTGCGTGGTGGCAGGATGAGGAGCAGATTAACAACACACAGACTTTTTGAGAAGCAAATATATTCTGTCATATCATAATCATTTATAGATTCACGATAAACTTTACAAATTTCTGGCCCAGGCAGAATAACATGGTCGGCCATAATACGACCTTCTGACGGTCGGCAGACAATTGACTGCCCCGGGCACCGTGGTCAGTGACACCCAGCACCGCAATTGGCGATCTATATAACTAGTCCTCCTAACGGCATTACAAAATGACAACACATGCGTGTCCGTTGAGCGTACGAAAATAAGAGACGAAAGATAGTGTATCGAGGTTTTTGGTACCAGTCAGCTAGGGCTATATCATGCTGATGTTAATATAAATCATACTATCCATTTATTGAACATTTAGAAAGCAATATTTCTTTTTTGAAAAGTATGACAAAATATTAACTGGCTCCATGTTAGTTGTTGATAGATAGTTAAACATTTCAGAAGAGTAGTAAGCGAAAATACTTAAAAAAAAAAGCATCTGGTAAGAAAATGATTTAAGCGGCATAAATACTTATGAGGTTAGTGATAATGATGATGAGAAACAATAAATTTATACAATAGTCTAGAACTAGCTGGAGTTTATAAATGTTTCTTACACGAGAAATATCACCTCGAAATGTATCCTGGAAATATCAGTTTCTTATAAAAATATTTCTAGTATCTCAGTAGTATGGAACCGGCCACAAAAGCGTGAGGGAACTCACAATGGTGGTCAGACGGCATCAGGTGTGCTGTTCACATGGAGTTGATATCTGGCGCTGGAGGTGACCTGAGGAGATGAATGGAGGGGAGAAAGAAAGGTCAGCAGTCGAATAATACCGTGAGAAAGGATAATAATACCAAGAAACGGAGATAAAGCCGAAATATACTCGTATACGAATAATAATAATACCTGTATTTATTTAAGTATTTAAATGTGTTATCTATTTATATATATACGGATATATAAAGAAAAGTCGTGTTGATTACACCATTTAAAACTCAAGAACGGCTAGACCGTTTTTCATAACCTTTAATTTGTTGAATTTGTCTTGATCCCGAATAAAAGAATAACCATTAAAGCTTTGGAAAAAAATATGAAGGAATTAATTTTTTGGTACATTTTGTTTGAAACGACTATTTAGATTTATGCTGGTTTCAGTAGATGGCGTTTTGTATGCATTATAATTTTGCACACAACTACATCTCTGCTTAAATAATTTTTCATATCAATTTGTACGTATTAGAGAAATTGATTTAATTCAGCTAAAGTACGTCAACATAGCAAATATTGATTCTGAGGCGGTACGAAGTTCGCCAGGTCAGCTAGTTAAAAATGAAAATCGTGTAATCTTAGATACTATTTTGGAAACCATCCATTTTATTTTCATTTAATTTCAATTTAACTATTGGTATATTTGTATTTTATTACAAATAAAATGTTTCGTAGGTACTCGTAAGTATAGAGATTGAAAGAAAACGCCAAGAGAACATCTCTTTATTTTCTTCACACACGAATAACAATATAATTATTTAAAAAAGTACATTGTTACAGGTGTTAAGTGAGTGAGGTTCGGGTTTATAATAAATATTTTTAAGTAAATATTAAAAAAAAGAAAAAACTTAATACTAAAAAAAAAACATGTACATTCGCTAGAGTTCTTCGTCCGGCTAGCGGTTTCCAGAAATATACAATTTCCTTTTATAAATATACGTGGCGCTCTCACAGTCGCACAGGAGCATGTTGGATTTGCTCACAACAATGCTTTACGAGCGAATCATACGCAATCGTGGCCATTTATTCCACGTAAGAGCACTTTAAAATCTTCCGCCGTGCGCTACGGGGCAGGGTCGCATCAGGAGAACTTATAAAACTTCTTCTCCTTCTTCTTGATCCTCTTCAGAAGTTGGACAACTTCTCGCGGGAGCTGCGCTTTGACACTGAGAATTATTTGATACTCTTTGAGACGATGCATGTAGCAAAACTGAAAATAAAAAATCACACAAACACACATTTTCTAGATTTCTATTTATAAGATTAAGATTATCAACTTTGAAATTCTTGTACAGTATTTTAAAAATGAAGATTTATTATAAATAAACGACTTATATGTTACAGATATATCCGATAAGTTTACTGAAATAATATTAAAGTTTACTTAACTATTAATAACAGATTTACTAATTAGAAAAAAATCACGCATCAACTTTGATTAAATATATTCATAATCAGTTGGATATCCATTTCACAGTAACAGGCTTTGAGTAATAACAGGATGCAGTCCTATAAAATGCAAGCAAATATGAAGAAAGCATTCGTAATGTTAATGTTTGCTTATTGATTGAATATTTTTTGTATTGACGTTCATTAGTCGAGACTATATGCAGCATATACTGTTTTTCAATACTGCTTTAGCGCTAAATTTCCTTTAAATAATCAGTATTTATTACAAGCGTACATGTACTTATTTTAAGAGCTCTATTTAGGCAAAAAAAGTATCAAAAATGTCCATTGTATCATAATCATAATATTGTTATTTGAGCCACCAGTTTGCTTAAAGTACTATATATTTTTTCAGTAAATTAATTATTGTACGTTAAGCATTCACAAAAACATGAACAAATGAGCGGATTGTCTTTTTTTTTCAAAATGCACTTTAAGTACTTTAAATAATTATAGAATATCTGTAAAAATATTCATTTACATAACACAAACATCCTGATTCGGCCCTAGAAACATATCCGTTCCCCAGCTATCCGAGCCATAAACTTTATACCTTCAATGTGTGAATTGACCGTAATGTTTTTTCAGATGCTGAAGGGAATTTCAGATTTATTTCACGCTCCGCTACCTAGTTATTATTGCAATATTAATTTTACAGTTTTGTATTGTCAGCCAAACAATTTATTTGATGAGATTTGGTGTTGTCATTATGATTCATTGATTATTATAAAAACGAACGTCAAACTAAATGCAAGCAAGAGGATCAAGTGAATTTTATCCAATGGGGTGAATGAACAATTTTTATTTCTCTTACTATTTAAATTAAAATATTCACAAAATATAATGTTTTTTAATTATTCATAATATAACACAAAAGGGAATATTAACAGTTTTTATTTATACGTCAAATATTTTTAATTACTTCTAGTTCAAATTTATTTAATAGAGTTTAAAAAAACCTTCTGCTCGACAAAAAGTATTTTCATTGCTACAATACAAGTACGAATGCTGTGTATACTTAATCAATAAAACACAGAAAAAGCCCAACTTTTGGAATTGTTTATTTAAAACTAATATTTAACTTCAAAACCGCTTTGAATGATTATATTCGGGGAAATTTAAAAGGTTCACGCCTTAGAGATTTGAAATACTGTTCTTAAAACTTCCTGCAGCGTATTTTAAATTTTGAATAAAAATATTTCTCTTCTTTATTCAGAAAGCGAAAAAAGCTTAATTTAATATTCAGCAACACAACTGAATTTCAGACATCGGACTAGTTAATAGAGGTAAGAAAAGTAAATAAGAACTGATTATTTTTCACTTTTCACGGTCCATGAAAAGTCTTATGAAACTAATATGATTTTAAGAACGTTTCTCATCGCTAAAATATTAAAAGAGATAACGAAACGTCGGGTTAAAAATTTAATTTAATTTGATTAACACTAAACATTCACTATATTCTTTACTTAGAATTTCATGAACGTTTTTTGTATTCTCATTTCTATTTGTCTAGGTTTAGTTTATTTTTCTTAGACATATCCTTTTATTAATTATATTTTACGGAATATTTTATATTTTATTTTATATTTGAAGAAGAGATACATTACATAGGTATTTTTTTGTCAAACTTTTTTGTTTGCTTAGAAAGATTGTTGTAACCACTTTCTTCACTCTATTTAAGTATCTTTGATATATTGTATTTGTTATAATTTGAACACAAAATACGTCTATCCATACAATTACGTTAGAACTGAAACACTAGATAAAATACAATTATTTTTAATGACGAATGAAATCACAAATGATATCCTTAATCATATGCAGCCTTAAGCGTCGTAGGTATCACTAGAAGGTTTAGTATGATCGACTTTTAGTTAATACGTTTATTTAAAAAAAAAGATCATTCTAAAAACAATCCTTTTTTAATATTGACATATGCCTAATTATCAAGAAAGAAATATTTATATGAGATTAAAATTTTGAAAAATGTTTAAGCAATTCAATGATGATATTTGATCATAGTAGATTTCGTTGATTTACGTTTTCGAAAATCGGGAAATTCACGAAATACACGGTGGGTCAAATCTCCTTGCTTATATGAGAGAGGGATATGGTATTAAAAAGCTTTCAAAAATGAAAACATTTGAGCGCAAGCCTTGCCGTAGTTTCAATATACAAACTTTTGAGATTTTTTTACTGGAATATTGCGCGCCGGTAAAACCAGGTGAGCAAGTGCCCTACCAAAGCTCGCTTGGAGCTTTAAGGATAGTGCTGGAAAGATAAAATATGTGTCATACAACGCGACATAAAATACGATATTTTATATTTTTAATGTCCAGTAGCAAAGTTCAAATTTCAAATATGAATTATTTACGCAGAGTAGCGAGGAGTCTTGATCGACGCACGCAACGTGCGGGCTTGGTAGTCACGATTAAGCGTTGAACACGTGCACACCGCGTGCTTCTAATCAAAGCATATTTTGATGGTGTTCTTAGACTGCAAATCGTCGCAAGTTTCGATTCAACATTCGACGACAAGCCTCGTAGTGTGAATCTTATAAAAAAGTGGATAACGTTTCGTGCAACAGGTTCTGTATACCTGTAATATTATTTTATTATTGCCTTTAAAATATGACCATATACATCACATGTAGGCTTAACTTAATGGTTATTGCCTTTATTTGGTGAACTGTCTGCGTATACTGCATACTATTCAGTGATAAAATCACCACACATATCACCTCTTATTCAATTCCTTCTTTTAATCCTTTCATTACGGGTCGGTGGAATACAAATTATACTGTCAATTATAAAACTAGTATTTGCAGCATAAATGTACTTATCTGGTATATTTTCATATATCACATTGGTTCTTGTATCCTTTAGCTATCAGATGATGCATAAAAAACTATTCTAAGAAAGTAGCAAAATGATATATCACAGCTACCGATGTCAACGGTAGGGGAATCTTACACGGCATATATCGGGTACCGTTGCGAACAGGTTAAAATATGTTGATATAATTTTTACGAATATATAGTCAATAGTGGCGCATGTTGTTTTTACAACTATCCACTGTGAATATATAATCATGCAGTAAAATAAATAATTAAAAGTTAATAATCTTAAATATCAATTCTATAAATAATAAATTAAATCATGTCCTTCCCCTCGTTTTTGACTAGCTGCTCTTATTACCAAGAACTTATGTTGGAAACAGGCAAGCATCGATGTTGCCGGATATTTAACTGAATCATTTTGTCGCTAATCGGAGAATAAAACCTTGCAAAATTCTCGCAACATTATTGACTGCATTTGTAAAAGTATATTAAAACATTAGCTTATATTAAAAAATAACAAAAATAACCAAGAAAAATATTTAACTTATAGCTCGTATAACATGTTATGAACAGAATCGCTTATAGCGCCACTATTGTACTTGCGACCGCTTGTATAATACATATTTCAAAATAAATAATTTGATGTGGTATGTAATGGTTTGTTGGTACACCGCCAGCCCCGAGGCACCTCATTGCGTTGGGAAATATTCATAAGAGGGCGCTATCACCGCCGCGGGAAGCATTTTTTTTCAGTCATGTGGAGTGAAATTTTTCCCCACGCTGCGAAGTGGCCCGATTAAATGCCCTTCTAGGGCGACATGATACGCAGCTCAACGCAATTAGAACACTGTCATAAACATTTAAATTAAAATATTTTTATACCTTATAAGTATGCATTGCCCATATAATGTCAGTTTTCAGTGTATATATTTTTTCATGTACATTAGTAAACAAAATGTAAAATATTTAAAAAGTAATGTTATTTTACCTTGCTTTGACATCATTATCACGAACATGTTGAGCAAATGTTATTCAGTAACAAAGATATCCGAGAAATTTAAGTAATGAACGCTACGGAAAGAATATACATACTCGGATAAATGGTTAAATATGGTTATTCATTATTAAATTATTATTAACTAAATAGTAAAATATTTAAATCTTAATAAATTTCGATAAAGTATAGTCTTATTCTCTCCTTTCAGAATTTCTAAGTGATCTATTGTCAACATTGTGATTTTTTTTTTTTTTTATGTAAACACATACAGGAGAATACCGACAGATGGTGATAGTAATTTTGAAGTCTCATCTGTGGAATTCTATGACGCTTAACATGGTGTATATGGCTCAACGCTGCATGTGAAGTGTTAATCCGCCAACGTCATAGACTACAGCCCGAGATTCACGCATCATCCTTTATTATTACAGGAATTTACTATGAATGGGTGGTCTTCACGGGACGACTTTCGTCTACCACCAAATTTAATTAATAGGCTATGACTGACATTTTACGGGTGATGGATCAAATTCACACCAACTGGGGAATTTTAGAGCTCAGAAATCAATTAGAAATCCTTTTTTTTTTAATCTCCGTCGGGGATCGAACCCACGACCTTTGACTTGCAAAGCAAACGCTTTACCATTGAGCTATGACCGCCGGACATCAATCAATTTAGTCATTTGAGAATTTATACAAATAATTTACGCGGTTGAAATGTTTCTAAAAAAATCAGGTCTGAGGAAGTTAACCAGTGAATTTAATTCAAATATAGATTAAAGATAAGCATTATTTCTTCAAACTTATTCCATCATTATTTGATATGTGTTCATTACCAGAGACTGTAAATTTTCGTAGAAATTTAAGAGATGTTATACTTCCAGATCAGTATAAAATAAACCAATTTGTTACAATAATACATTTTTTTATTCAATATTGTTGTTTTGTATACCAAGTATGATATTATATTGTATCGAAGTGATCAAGAATATATATAGTTGTTATAAGTTGTAGTTTATAAAGCAACAAATTGAAAAAAAAAGGAAAACATTTTCCGATATTTAATGCAAAAAGTCCCATGTGCTTGTGAGCCCATATTAAGCATGAAAGCCATTTAAAATTTAACGAAAAAAGTCCATTTAGAAATTGAAAAATTACCCGGGTCACATGTGTGTTCTTTTTCCTTATTATATATGAATATTCGAGAGTTTTTTTTTACAAAGCGTAGGATTGATTTTAATTTGATTATATTATAAAGTGACATTATCATTCGATATCAATCAGCTTCTGAATGAGGACGACAATTTTATAAATGTGACGTGCTAAAAATAACGATTTTATTAATTTGAAATATATTTTCTATGCGAATTTAAAGAATATTATCATTACAATTCATCACCAGAGATTTCAGACAGTTAACCAATATACTGTCTCTTCAGTTAGTTTCCCATATGTTCCACCGAATACATTCTGTGATCGTTGGTCGAGTTTGACTCAAGAAGAAGTCTTGACAAAAAGACGAATTTTGAACGTGTTTTCCTGTTAATTGCAGAATATTTCAATAATTGAAATATTCGTTTTACCATGGTTAAGTACGCTGTCATTTATTTTTTATGTAAACACATACAAGAGAATACCGACAGATGGTGTTAGTGATTCTGAAGTCTCATCTGTGGAATTTTATGACGCTTACCATAGTGCATATGGCTAAGCGCTGCATGTGGAATGTTGATCGGCCAACGTCATAGAATACAGCCCGAGATTCAAGCATCATCCTTATTATTACAGGAATTTACTATGAGTGGGTGGTCTTCACGGGACGACCTTCGTCTACTACCAATTTGAATTAATAGGCTTAATGACTGGCATTTTACAGGTGAGGGATCAAATTCACACCAACCAGGGTATTTAAAAGCTCAAAATTAAATTAAAAATATTTTTTTTTAAATCTCCGTTGAGGATCGAACCCATGACCTTTGGCTTGCAAAGCAAACGTTTTGACCATTGAGTTATACCCACCGGCGAGGTTCATTTTCATTTGAAATGAAAAATTCCAAATGAAACTTAACTCTTTTTATAATTAAAATTATATCGAATTTTTTCTTCGTTCTTAATATATGAAACTAATTTATTAATCCAATGCTATATAATCTGTCTGTCGGTTAAATACAGATTTATATAATTATTATTAGTTAAATATATATAACAACATTCAGTTAAGTTATATTAAATAATTTGAATATGTCTGCATTATTTAAAAATCAATTCTTTTTTCCTATCGTTTTCTGTTGTAAATAGAAAGAAATACGAAGAGTTCGGCTTTGTGTTCAGTATTTTGAATGAATTCACATACACGGGTATTTCATCTCTCAAACTTGTAAGGATTTTCGATAGAAACTTCCAAACAACTTCTTATTCTCGGCTTGGGTACAATGTGACAATAAACGATTATGTAGACACAAAACACGCGTTTTTCTTTAAATTTACGCACTTTCCAAATAAATCGAAGTGTTGAAAATAGACAAAGAGAGAAATCCTCGTTTTTAAAAGTTCGAATAGTCTTCATATTGGCATATTGAATTCATGCGATTTATCACAAATATAGATTTTGTACTCTTTATTGGAATTATAGAAAGCGGAGGAAAATAAATACACTATTCTTTGTAGATGTACAAACGTTGTTGTTGCATTACTATGATCATCTAATAATCTTCTTTGTAGTATCAATCCGGTGGTTGGTTTACAGCAACAAAATCTTGCATCTTGATCTCCACTCCTCTCGATCCTCTGCAATCCTCTTCAGCTCAGCATAAGAGCTAAAACTCATTTCCTCGAACACTTGCTGCAAATACTTTCATTTTTAAATTTTGTATAATTCATTTTAGTTTAAGACATCGTAGCTATAAAACAAACGATACACTTTCATATGCGTGTCTATAAAAGAAGAATTTATCATCATCATCAATATCACCGTGTCTGCTTTCCTAACTAGCGCATATGGTCATCACGAGCTGCAACCACAAAGCTCTGTACTTTTGTAATCATCATCATCATCATCATCATCAGCCTGTGTCCGTCCACTGTTGAACGTAGGCCTCCCGCATGAGTCTCCATCCTCTTCTATCCTCCGCCTTCCGCATCCAGGTCACTCCCGCTATTCTTCTTATATCGTCGGTCCATCTTGTAGGGGGTCGGCCAATGCTTCGTTTGCCAGTTCTTGGGCGCCATTCCAATACTTTTTTTCCCCATCGACCGTCGTCTCTTCGACAGATATGTCCTGCCCATTGCCACTTGAGTGTACTTTTGTAATCATTTGACATAAATTCAAACATCCGCCAAAGCACCTGAAAAATCTGTGACAGTTTATACAAATACGGCTAATATATTTTTCTAACCTGAAAATATTTTAGTAGACTTAAAGGCACATTAAACTTAAGAAATCTCCTTTAAAATTAACAAAGCGGAATATGAATGAATTTACTCGATTTCTTGTTCTAATGATCTTAATAATCTCAAAAATCTAATTTCCTTATTAAATTAGGTGTCCAATAATCACCGCTTCTTTGGTTTCATAATGCTTGATTTTCCTTTTGTCGTTATATTGATACTCTCTTTACAAGTGATTTGGTAAAGTCTCCTCTGAAAGGTGAAATTTCTTCAATTGCGATTTCCTTTAGAACAGAAGTTGTTGAGCGCATTTGCCTTATAATCAGTTCCCTGTAATAGTTGAATCTCCTCGGGATTTCTATTTCTCTTTGCCTGTAATGATTTAGAATCTAATATATATATAAATATATTTTTTCTTAAAAAATGAAACTTTATCTAATTTTTTTGTTTTATTTAAAAAATGTACCATCGAAAATAAATAGTCCATTTTCTCGTTAGGTATGTAACCGACCTAATGTGAATGAAGTTATTTGGAAAATTTTCAAAACTAAATTAATATTCTAAATAATTCATAGTCAATGCTTTTATTACAACACATTTTGTTTGAAATTAAAGTTTTACTCAGAAAATTAATAAAACAATATAGATACATTATATATAAAACCGTTATAACCACATTTCTCTGCCAAAAGGTATTTCAATGTTAGTTATGTTACCTACCTAAGTAATTAGTGGTTTGAATATGTTCGAAAACAAAATAACAATTTAAAGCAGTTGATGTTTTCATAGTAACGCAATCAGATTTATTTTTTATTCACAAAGTCTAAATTTAAGTTTAAGATATGGCTAAAAAATAATCCACGGATTTCATGTTTCTCATTACTTTCAAACGGAAAAACGCTTTTGGAAAGGATTGGGTTTTTCCTAACTCAAATTCAAATCGAGTGATGTGTAGCGTAGTAAGAAGTGTTGTACAAGGAAGTAGGCTAGTAGATAATTTGTTAGCTGGTCCATTTCTTGAAGAAGTTCAGAATTCAAGGAAGGAAGAAAACAGACGCTGGGAAGATATCTTGACGTTTTCAGATGATTGATGAAGATTTTGTGATTGATAAAGGTGTTGTTTGGTGGTTTCAGGTGTTCCAGCGTTGCGCGACGTGCAGGTGACCGTGCCCGAGGCCGTCGCCGCCGGTGACACTGTCTCTCTGCAGTGCCGATATGACCTTGAAGCTGACTCTCTGTACAGCGTCAAGTGGTACAAGGGAGGTCAGGAGTTCTTCCGGTACATTCCCAAAGAACTGCCGCATACCAGAGTCTTCTCCCTTGCAGGCGTGGATGTCGATGTAAGCCAAAACTTAAGCTATTTATTAATTCATGTTTTCACTACTATTAATCAACTTTTAATGAACGGATTAATTGTAATACTATAGTTTTCTGTTATTGTAAAATATATTTATCAATTTGTGAGCATAGCGGCTGATGAGTTACAATTTTTTACTAACTTTCAGGAAGACTTAATAAAATAAGGTGTTTTAGTTGATTACATGTATCGCTGATTTTGTGTAATAAAAGGACGCAGTCATTGAGAAATCATATAAAAAACGTACTTATTTATTTGAATAAGAATTAGTCAATTTCTTCTTCTTCATAGTATCAATCTGGCGGATTGGTTTGGAGCAACAAAATCTTCTAGATCTTCTGCAATCCTCTTTAGCTTAGCATAAGAGCTACAACTCATGTCCTCGAATATTTGCTACAAATATTCCCGTCAAGGGCGCCCTCTGCAGTTTCTACCATCAACCATCTCTTCCACAATGTCGTGAAGAAGACCATCGTGGCGCATGATGTGACCGATCCATCGGGCTCGCCTCTCTGAGATGGTTCATACTAGGTGCCTATCTTCCTTGATTAAGCTGAGAACCTCATTGTTCGTGACGTGGTCTCTCCAGGAAATTCCGAGAATTCTTCTGTATGACCACATCTCAAAGGCCTCTAGTCTTTTCTAAGTCAATTTAAGTCGTCAAAAATGATCAGTCTTGTTGATTGACTCATTATTTAATATGAAAGTTCCATGATATAATATATAAGGAGGGTTATACGAATATAATATTCTGACCATTTATAAGGCAGACGTGTAATAAGTAAATATATTATTTTTATAAATATTCCTCTCATTAGACATTTATTATATATCTGTATATGTACTTCTTTATTATATCCCGTTTAAGGGTTGAAGGTATCGTAGAATATCCTTGGTATAATGATATTATATTATACTCGTATAGGTAAATGTTGATATTACACGTTCTAAGTAAACGTAACAGTTACTGAATTGTACTTGTAATGAGCTAATTGTCTATCATTTAAATATGTACTTTGGCCCACGGCTAAGAATAAATTACTATGTATCTAGGTGCAGATAAAAAATAATTACTATTATGTTGTTCCTAGTCTTATATATCGCATACTCGCACATTCTATTGTAGATATTGTGTTTAGTATTTTCTTATCAAACACTTCTGTATGTCTTCAAAAAGTATTATATCATAGCTGTGAAGAATTACTGAACGACAAAATTTGATTAATACGAGTACTTTGTAGTTTGAAAGCTTATAGATGGCTGAAACATAGATGATAGTGAAAATGATTTTGAATCAAAACATCATTGATTCCTTTAAAAACAGGAAAAATGTCGTAGTGCTTATTGTATGAGTGTGAATATTTCTTTAAATATCTGGTGTTTTATAAGAAAAATTGTAATGGGTGGTATAATTAATTTGCCTAATGTTTTGAAAGTAATTTCACTGGAATCTTTTACTAGCAAGCAATTAGTCATGAATATCAAAGTTGTTTGATTAAATACTTTGCCGGCTTGATCGCTTAATCGCTTTTTCAGGCGACTACTACAAAGCGAAATGTTTTGCTCCGGATCCCATAAATTATTCGGCGCTTATTATAATTGCTCAGTGTATGTGGAATTATCTCCAGGCTGGGGACAAATCTCCGCAAAGCTAAAAACTTGGTGCTCTGCCTCGCGTTACGCATCGCCTGGTAATTCATGTGACGCGGGAGTCACATAGCATTATTACTTACATAATACATTATGCGTAGATAAATACTGGTTGATGTTGTGTTCGTTATTAATCTGCGGTAATAGCTCTCTACATAATTCATGTAAGAACAATCGATACGGCGCTCGTAGCTGGAACAGTATGCTGTGATTACGTAGAGAATGTGCTTGAAAATTGTAAAACGGTAATTGACAAAGATAATTAACCTTTTGACCGCGGCGCCTTTTTGGCGGATTTGTTAATATTTATTTTATATTAATATGATTCGACGGGATTGGCTTAAAAAGCGTTTGCTCACTAAACTTTATTTTTGCGTGTGTTGTTTCCGTAGTAGAAGGATTGTCCGGTATTATAAATAATCGTTTCCAGGGGGCACCACGCGGAGGTTCCTTCTTTGCTCCGCGGATTGCCCCGAAAGACGACCTAGCCTCTGGACATGACCAGGGGTGGAATATATGGATGTTAATAGACTTCAGACTGGAGTATGCAAGACGAAGACACAAATGAAAGCCTGGCAGTCTTACAGCGGACCGACTGAATGTGACTGCGGCGTGGAGCAGACCCTGTCACACCTTCTGGAGTGTGCGCTGTGTCCGAATGTATTTGATCCCACACTTGAAGATGCCAGTCGTAGTATATTATTAAAAAAAAAGTGGTAAACAAACATCGTCCCGTAACCAACCATTCATAGTGACTTCCCGTAAAAATTGATGATTATTTTCATGAATTCCAGGCTAAAGTTTGGTGCGGTTCTCAGCTATACTTTAAATGGCAAGCATCATAGAACGAAAGATGAGATTTCTTTAACAGTGTGTGTCTTATTGATTATTTATTAAGTAATCCATTCAAGTAATTTTGAACTCTATTTCAGCAGTATAATAAAAATGGTGTTGACTGAGATTTAAAAGCTCATGTAAGTTTACATAGGTAGTTGTTATGAGTATCAGATTTATCGGCGGGAGCAAGGTTTTGGGTACACTGCTCGCATCGTCAGCTCTTCACAAAACACCTGATAATTCATGCAAGTGAAAACTATAATATACTAGATTTTAATGAAATAATATAAATTTTTTCAATGTTTTCAGCATTCACTTTGAAATCCATTATAAATTATAAATATTTATTTATTTACCTTGTTTTTACAAGGATCACGCAAGATAAGTTTTCTGTATAGGAGACTGCAGTTTCGACTAACTCGTAGCCTTTCTCAATTCATCATTAACGAGTGATAGCAATCTAAGAAATAATTATTATATTGTATGATTTTAACAATAGTATGAAATTTACTGGTACCAATATTACTTACATCAATTCATAATTTATTTTAGTATATGCAATTGGCTTTACGTAAAGAAACGATTTGCATTAAATAGAACGTGAGTAACGTGATATTCTATTCTAAAGACGTAAAAAATAAGTATAATTTAGTAAATTCTAGGAACCAAAAATCTTTCGATTTCGAAGAGAAAATAGACAACAACGCAAAAATGGAATATTTTATTGCATTAGTCCTCAAACCATGCGAGACGTGATGTACGAGCAGTTTCTTTGATATTTTTTACGGCTGCAAATAATATTTCCCATTAAGTAATTCCCGAAATTCAATTTTGCGAAATTGGGATTTGGGAGAAATTTATCGGTTCGAAAAGTAAGTAAAATGCAAATTTAAGTGTGTCTTAAGGGTTTATGGTACTTACGACTTCTTTTACTTCTCAAGCATTGTATGACACGAAAATAAGTGAGTTGTAAACTCACAATTTATTTCTGAAGCCCGGCAGCCTTTGTTTGCGATACTGAAGCTCTGTAAAGTTTTTTGGCTCGCGTTCAAAATACTTCTTAGAAGTGTAAGTATGTAGATAGTATTTTTTAAATTTGCGAATTGAATACTGAGATATAAACACATTTTTTTCCGAGCATAGAAATTTCGTTTCAATGTTAATTGTATCGCAATGATTTACTTAAACTGCTATTTAATTTTTTTAATGGATACTTAGATTTAATGTTTTTTTTTCGAAGATAAAAAACCGTTTTTAACACTTTTTGAATTGCAGATATTTATCATTATGATGAACAACTTAACTGAAAGTATATCCATTTCATAGTCTATTTGATTATGCAGAGTAATTTTATGTTTCGAAACATTAATAAAGTAATGGATTTATTTTAATCAAATCTATCAGATGCAAAATAAAACAATAAAATGTATATATTTGTTGGTAGAACTTTTAAAATCCAATTAAATTCTGGTTTGTAAATGAATCTTATAAACTATTTCGAAAATGTTTTTTCAGTAGCTTAGTCCAAGCAAAATCCAATACCAAGACCAGCATGAACAATGTCAGTTTAATTTAGATTTTACATTTATTAAAAAATGGATTTTAATAACTTTAAAGCTAATGAAGCGAAAGAATAATAAACTTTACTTATTAAAAAAAGCAAACAATATAAATGTTGATATTGTGGCTTTTGGGTTTAGCCGTGTGTGGCGAATTTCTTCTTTCCGATATTTCACACACGGCTAAACCCAAAAGCCACAATATCAAATCTGGCCGTGAAAACCTAAGAAGTTATTTAATATAAATGTTACAATTAAGTTAACGTCCATGTTCTTAACTTTGTCTTCAATTCGACTCCGGTCACTGGATGTTTTCTTTGTGCCGGAATCTGTTGTAGACGTCACCATTTAGCTGACGTCGTCATTTCTGTACGGAGAAATTGGAGCAATCTGGCTTCGTGCTAACGCCCATGTTACACACTTCATCTTTCAGCCTCTCCGATCGTAGGGACACTGTAAAGTTCGCGCCCGTAACATTGTGTAACGTTGTAAAAATGTAAAGCGTCGGTTTCTCATTCGTCTCCCCCCGAGCGTCCGACACGACACGGGCGTGAGTAATTGTCGAGCTCGTGTCGCCGGGAAGACACTTGTCACCGGCGCGGCCCAAATCAAAAAGCAATCCAACTTTCCATTGTTATCAGCGGAGTGGCGTCCTCACGTCCGCGGGGGAGCAGTTGCCCAACCAGAACACATCGCACTGAAACCTTTAACAAATATTTTATTCACACTTGATATCGATACTCGTGATACACTTAATAAATTGATTATTTACCATCTATGCTTCGGATGTAATGCATTTATAATAACACTCACTTGAACTTTTGTTAAAAAAGCAGGTGAATTATCTTGTCGATACGAAATGTTTTAATCATGGACAAAATAATTGGAGTTATATATTATAGCTCGTAGACGTTATTTGACAAATCAATTATAATAATATGATAAATTTACGACAAATTTACAATATTGATCTTAAAAATATATTATCTTATGGTTCGAGTATGAATATTAAAAATAATATAGATTTTCGTATTAGGTAACTAAATATTACATTATTATTTTTCAACGACAGTCACCCCGTCACTATAATGGTACGCTCATCAGAATCAAAAGGAAAAGCTGCATTTTTAGCTAACATTAAGGCGCACGGTGACTTACGACATTTATTTTTAAATGTTGATTAAGAAGGTTGTTATTAATTGTTCATAATAATATCTTGCTCAATGCCCTATCTATAACAATTAAGACCTCTATATGTTTACTTTCACGTAATAAGAAATATATCGAAAAAATATTACTTTATATTTAGAACTGTTTCAAAAGTTAGACTTTTGTTTTTTATCATGCTATATATGTGCTCGTATATAATAAAGAATCTCATTCACAAATTCGTTTATCCATAGCATTTACAACAGAAACGTTCATAAAAATATTGTATTATTTTCATTGTGTTTTGATACTCATATCTGAATTGCTGTATATGAATGAAGAAGCAGATTTTTTGGTACCGCTCTGTCACGAGTCACCCGTCAACGAAGAAAACACACTTGAGAATCAGAAAAGAGATCCCTTAACTTTGCATATGTTTTCTGAGAGCGCGTCCGTGGATCGATCCAAAACCTGGGAGGGGGTCCCAGTGAGGGTGAGGGTGAGGATGGGCGTCGATGGCCCGGTCGGGTGATTGATAGCCATTGACAAACACATTAAAGAGTGGGCCCGCGTTTTTTAGAGAAGCGGCAATCTGGGCAGATGACGCGGCGCATTTCCATACCGGCCGCCGCCATCTTGCCCCCCACCCTCCTATCCACCTCCTTCCGAACGTAATGACGCTGAGGATGAGGAGCATCAAAAGACGTAGCGCAATCTAATGCGATTTTTACCAATTTACACGATACTTTGAAGAGTTGCGCTTTCGAAACGGCACAAAAATGATACAACATTGATGGTACCTAGCTTAACTGGTATTAACACACTTATGTCTAACCTGCAATGACTGTAACTAAGCCGTAAGATTGGTTCACTTAGTTGTTTCTTAATTGAATAATAAATTCCTCCCGCACCTAACTATCAATAAAGAGCATCGTGATACTAATCATCTCGAATAATCGTATCCAAGAATCAGATTCTGAATGAAAATTACGGGTTCAATTAAATTGATGTTGATGAAACATATGGAATAAAATAAATAAAAATTCAGAATTTTATTTGTAGTTTTGTGTATATAACGAAAATGAAATGAATAATTACTATTTCATATATAGATTCACATTTCACACTAGATGATTTTCTGGATATACAAGTATGTAGCTGAATCTAATTTTACTCGTATTTTGAGGAAAAAAAACATTGTGAAACATGTACAATGTACATACAAATATATCATACTTACAAGTGAGTTCCTTTTATATCATGTTTCGATATGTGGGTTGTGTATAGTGAAGCGTGTTATTGAAGATTTGTCTATGGATTCCGCCACTGTCCCGCGGGCGGACGCCCTCCGCCCGTGGAACTTTGAAGAGAAAACGCGAAAAACAAGAATAGCAGCATGCGCCCAGCGAAAGATTCCGCGAGTAAGCGAAATCAATTCCCGTCTCCAGTAATGGAATTGGAGTAACGCGGATCGCATCAACAAATTCGGAAACAGTTCATCGGGGATAATGGATCAGCAGATTTTAAGCGAGCCTCCCCTCCCCGCCCTTCCCGCAGCGCCGCTGGATACAAATTGAAAATGGAACGAATTCGAACGGAATGAGAGCATTTCGGAACACGGGTCTTGTGTTTGTAAAATGGTGGAACATTTTTTGTTGTTGTCGTTGTTGTTGAGAACAACCTCGAATACTAAACAACCAATTTCACACTTAGAATAAATGATACATGCACTTGTAATACGATGGCCCAGATGTAGATTGTTGATGCGCCAAATGCTGGATAATAATTGAAAGAGAGCAACATAAAACAGAGGTTATGAGCTTATAAAATGGTGGATTTTTTCGTCGTTGCTGCGTATACTATACACCGCAAGACAGTATATGAATTCGAATACATTTTAAATTTTAAAGATGGCGTTACGTCAGTTGATCCGGCAACGACATAAGACTACAAATGTTTTCAAATATCTTTCGCGGAAATAATTAATTTGATCTTTTCTTGATTAGAAAAAAAACACTTTAGAAGCCTTGAGTTTCAAATTAAACAGTGAATCATTATGATAATATTTTTAATTCATATTTCACACTCTCATGCCTTTAAGAATCCTGTCTTTATTACTTAATTAAAAAATATATTTTCACAGATACATGTGGTCCCACTTTATGCCATTTGAAAAAAATAAAAAAATCTATATATTTTTTTAATTTTATGCAAAATAGTCAAATAATCTACCATTAAGTCATACACATTGTGTTGTAAAAATGGCGTAACATCTCCGGATCATTTTTGTAATTCCTTTTTATTTGAATGTGGACATTGCGAACTCCTTTTCCGAAACAAGAACATCGCGGATGCATGCTTTTAAGCGATTTGAGAAAGGAAAAAGGGATAATCGATATGGGCTCATTATAGTAGGATCCGTGTAAGCAAAATCGCCATCAGCGTTTTTAAAATAAAATTCTATTAGCTGAACAATCTTTTTGAATGTATGCATTCTTTTATTTCTTTGCTTATTTTGAATTCTAAAAAATGAATATTATAGAAAATATTTCGTTATTTGCGTTTTGTTATCGAACAGTTTTCCAAGCCACAAATTCATTTATGATAAAACATTTGTGATAAAATCTACCATTCAATTAATACAATATATTCAATGATTATATAAGATTATATGTGACTAACCGGATAAAATTTTATTATCCTTAATTCAAGTATAAATTAATTTTGCCATTCCAATTTTATTAATTTAAAGTATCTGAAATAAAGGTTGATCTGCGTAGTTTTGTATGTACTGCATTCTCATAAACAAACGAACGTTTTCAAACAATTGCGGTCGCGTTGTTGGAATTCATAATTTATTCTAAACACAATTCAATTTGAACATAACTCGAAATTTGTTAATTAAGTTAACATTTTTCGAATCGATGTGTACCGAACAAATTAATTGACATCAGTTCAGAAAATTTATTCAAATATTTGGCCATTTAAATTCAATTGAAAATTGTTTGGTAAACATTTTTTTATTATCACATTCTAGAATAAAAGTACAACCTAAACTTCATTCAGGATTATTGAAATATTTTTTTGGCAAATAACAAATATAATCCTGCGGTAGATACAAACACGATATTATATTTAAATGATTTAAATACTCAAGTGACAGTGAAGAGGACAGATTTGCCAAAGAGACGGTAGGTGGGGAAGAAATGTGATGGAGCAGCACCCAGAATTTGACGAATATTGTGTTGGACGATCCTTTGCGAGATGAACTGAAGATATCATAAGATAGAAAGATAATGCTGGATGGAAAAGGCCAAAGTTATAGAGAAATGGAGATGAATATGGGGCGATTATTTCACAAGTAAGCTGACACATGCTGGAAAGATGAATTCGTCGCTCGACACTCAAACCGGGCGGACGTGTCTAGTCATCCTACCTACAGGATGGCGAACTGTTGCGATTGTGATATCGCGCAAATAAATCGTCGCTTAGACGATCACCGTTTGCTGCTGGAGAGGCTCTTAAAGGCTGTTGGATGCGGGATGGATGATGCTCTGACATCCGTTGGTGTGGACCCTCCACCCAACCCGACAAGTCTGCCGACTTCCCGCAGAAGGCGCTTACCTCGAGCGTGCAAATCAATTCCGGCTACCTACGCTGAAGCTGTCAACATTCCTGTGTCGATGTCGCTTAACTGTGACAGCAGAGACTCCGAACCTGCCGTCAAAGAATCCGCTTCGAGTGAGGCCACCGAAGAGGACTCCTCGGAAGATACTATCGAAGGAGCCCCTGCTGTTTCGAGCAAGGCTCCCAAGGACTCCCGTTCTCAGCCGGGACGAATCATCGTTCGAGGAACTGGAGGACCTGAGTGCTTTCTCCGTGGATGTCCTCTCCCTTCCCCGAGCAATCTTTCCGGAGAAGTTCAACGTCAAAAGTTTAGTCACGCCTCTCCGCATGGGGAAAGGCAACAACATTCAGCACGTCTGATGATCCGTGGTTCTGCAGCTCCTTCAAAAAACGTTACTGGAGTGAAGATGGCGTATCTTCACGCCAAGGGCCTTCACCCAGATACATCGGCTGAGGAATTGCAGAGCTTCTTGGCAGCGACCGCTGCATTCAATCCTTCTTGGATGACCATCAGGAAGATTGTCAGCAGGCGGACGCTGTCAACTTCTTTCAAAGTCGGGGTCATCGCGACTTCGCTGGAGTCTCTCATGGAGCCTCAAGTGTGGCCTGAAAGGACCATCGTTCAACCCTGGATACGCATAAGACGAAAGAATCGCAGTGAACAGTGGTTGAAACCAACTTGAGTGAAGATATTGACATATTTAGTGTTATATTGCTTTAAATTCAGTACTGGTGTTTATGGAGGCGAAATTTTACACGTTTTATTTTGTGACAATAATGCCTTGTTATTTGTGAGTCAATCATGATATACTTATGACAGGGTTTTTGTTGTTACAAGTCAAACTGTTTATCTTGAGTCTCCTGACGCTAGTTCTGAGTGTGAGGTCATTGATACTAAATGTGTCAATAAATTTACATCAGCACATTTATGTTACCTATTGTATTTTTATTTTATATTATTGTATTTATATTATTGTACTTCAGAAATGCATTGAATTGATAAAATTTGTAATGTTTCTGCAAGGAAAAAAATAAATAAATTGAAATTGAAATTGAAATGTATAAAGATTTATTTTCTTCCCATGTCCGTTCGATATCTTAGTTCTTTCGGTTTCCGTTAGCCTTTCCTTCTACCATGCATCTCTGCACTCGTAGGTCCACTTAAGAACAATATGGTCCCGACGACTTTCAGGGCAGAAGCCCGAAGACTTGAAGATACGGCACGTGTAGTACCCGTGGCATATTTCTGTGTAATTAGTTAATCGTTTTTATAAGGAGATCAAATAATTACTTGCTTTGAAGGCTTTTTTGATCCTAAAGATCGGCTTAACCTAACAAGCGACACGCGATTAGTAATATTCAGTGACTCACCAAGTTTTTGTCTTCACCCAATGTTGCTTATCTTTGGTGATGTAACAATAACAGTCCTAACGATGTGCTTTTATCACTGGTTGGAAAATAAATGACTTAATCCAAATCTGAAGGAATTATTAAATAAAAATATATTGAACGCATACGTACTTGTCTTATTATGGATAGCACAATTCTTTTGACATCTCGCCTTGCCTTGCGGCCAAACTCCTTGCCAGTTTCACGGTGCTCTGTGACGCGTCAGTCCCTCGCCGGGAAGTAAGTAATGAAGGACTGCACCGCACCTCCTCCATGCAGATGTCCTACGTGTCCAATTTCCTCTGGAAGGTACGTGCCTCGTCGGCGACAATAGCTGATCGCGATCGTGACACGGCGAACAGGGCAGCACCGAGGAGTGTATGTACCTCATTACCATTTCTTACGTAAAAAATGCTACAAATATATTACGTACATTGGGTTGATCTGCCTTATAAGAACAAAGCGACATATTTAAAAAATGTGATTAACAAATTCTCAAATATATCGCGAATACTATAGTGCCTTCTCTTCTTCGCATTCATTGATATCGTCTCAGAGAGCCATCGATAATTTTATAAATACGATAGATTATTCGGAAAAGTTTTGAATGCAAAAAATATTTGCGACTATGGTAGTGTTTTTTTGGCAACAATCATATACGCCGACGGGTATAACTCAATGGTCAAAGCATTTGCTTTGAAAGTCAAAGGTCGTGGGTTCGATTCCCGACGGAGATTGAAAAAAAAACGATTTCTGAGCTCTAAAGTACCCCGGTTGGCGTAAATTTGATCCCTCACCCGTAACATGCCAGTCATAGCCTATTAATTAAAATTGGTGGTAGACGAAAGTCGTCCTGTGAAGACCACCCGGTCATAGTAAATTCCTGTAATAATAAGGATGATGCGTGAATCTCGGGCCGTGGTCTATGACGTTGGCGGATCAACACTCCACATGAAGCGCTTAGCCATATGCATCATGGTAAGCGTCATAGAATTCCACAGATGAGACTTCAGAATTACTATCACCATCTGCCGGTATTATCCTGTATGTGCTTGCATAAAAAAATAAAAATACTCCAGCTAGAACGCGTTTATGGAAAAAATAATACAAATCGACACAAAGACAATCACCACCATTTTCTGAGTCTAGAGAATATTAAAATATAATATTTATTCAGATGATCTGCGAAAGAATAAGGCAACAAAGTTTTTTTTTTTTTTTATTTTTTTTTTTTTTTTTTTTTTTTTTTTTTTTGTAAACACATACAGGAGAATGCCGACAGATGGTGATAGTAATTTTTTGAAGTCTCATCTGTGGAATTCTATGACGCTTACCATGGTGTATATGGCTAAACGCTGCATGTGGAGTGTTGATCCGCCAACGTCATAGACTACAGCCCGAGATTCACGCATCATCCTTTATTATTACAGGAATCTACTATGAATGGGTGGTCTTCACGGGACGACTTTCGTCTACCACCAATTTTAATTGATAGGCTATGACTGACATTTTACGGGTGATGGATCAAATTCACACCAACCTGGGTATTTTAGAGCTCAGAAATCGATTAAAAATCCATTTTTTTTTTTAATCTGCGTCGGGGATCGAACCCACGACCTTTGGCTTGCAAAGCAAACGCTTTACCATTGAGCTATGACCGCCGGCAAAATCGTATCGCTTATTAATGTTTATTATGTTAAATGTATTTTTTACCAGTGAGGAATTCCATATCAACCGGAAATTTTTTGGTTGATTTTGAGCTCACAATGTGATTAAAAGTTGTTAACGCGTATTTTTATGTGACGTTTCGAAGCCATTTTCTTTCGAATTACAGCCAAAAAAGCCTTACAGATAATCATGGTTATTTTACAAATAATATATAAAGACAATAAATCTGGGACATCAAATATTACTTGATATAAAAGAATAAAGAAAGTAAAAGGCAAAAAAATACCGGTGCAGTTTTTTTGTTGCCACACATATGCACGCAGTTATGAATTAGCTCAATCGTTTTGTTCTAAAGTACTCATATTAAAAGCGGCGCCATTCCCTTGTTTGCATCTCCGGCCCTGGCTGAGTGAGAGATCTCGCTCTCAACGTCGCGCGGCTCTCACAGTAATGCAACGTCGATTTTTCAAAGGATGCGAGTAATGTAATGTCTGACAAATTCTTTGAATTTCATCGCAGACTCTCGGATGCGGGAGCGACCGTCCCGCGAAACTGATTTGTTTGTTTTTTGGCTAGCGCAAACTCGATGCATCGTACAACTTAATAAATTGCACTAAGCAAAATAGTGTTTTTCTCTGAAAAACATCTGTAAATGTGTTTATTTTGCGTATACAATGGCGCATTTTCGATGAAGCGTGAATGAGTTTACAAGGTGATTTAGTACACGTACTTAAAATAACCGACATTGTATAGTTTTATCAATCCCCTAAAAATCATATGCGTTATAAGTATGTTGAAGGGATGTTGTACTAAATGTTCATTGAAATATATTATTATGAGGCGACCCACGTTAGTCAAAATAAAAAGGTAATGATATTTTGAAAAAAAAATAAACAAAATTTTACTAATCCTGAAGTCCCAGGGAATATTTAAAAGCTCTTCGTCTAACCAGTATCGTCAAAAATTGTCAGTCACGCGTATTGTATGAATTTGTTATTGTTGCGTTTTACTGCTTATGTTTTATTAAAGAATGTCATTTTCACCTCCGGGTTCACTTAAAAATAATCAAATCTAGATTTAAAAAAAATGGAAATATATCGAATACCATATAAATAATTTACCTTCTCACCTTATACACGCTTAAATATTATTATTACTACGAATATGAATATTAACACTACCCGTTCGTAGCCATCGATAGATGTTATATTCAGTAGATAAATACTTGTTTTAAAATGGATCACTGAGCACTATTTATTCACTTTACTAGTACGTTCATACTCATAGACAACTGATGAAGCTTTCATTAAAGGAAAAACCATAGTATTTATTCTAGTGAATAAACTATGCTTGTGTGATGTGCTATGCAAAATTAATGTAGGCAGTATTTAAATATTAAATATATTAAATAGATCTCGTAATGAATGCTAAAACATAAATAACATCGACAGACTAGTTATGATAGTGTAATAGGTATCCTGCAGGCTGTTTATCGCTCGTGATTTGACATTCTTATGTATAGTTGTTGATGCCTTTAATTGATAGTTTTTTTGTCACGTTGTAGGTGGGCAGATCTGGTCCCGCAGCCGTTGTCCTGCGTGCAGTTCCTCCCTCACTGTCCGGCCGCTACCGCTGCGAGGTCTCTGCCGATGCTCCCTCCTTCCACACGGCCATGAAGACAAGCTACATGCACGTAGTCGGTATGTAAATCACCATTAGCCTATTTATTACGTATGAATCTCTTTATACACTGTAGATATGAAAATGCATCCGGCTTTATTCAAGATTTGCATAGTCTGGTGGCCAATTTGCACAATTGAAACAAGAAGAACTGAATGCCGGATTTTTATCTCACACAGGCGTTTTATTAAACTATATACTTAATAATATTTAGAGATATGGATTTTTTAAATATTTATTAGAAAATTATTTCATTATTTCAATATTCTTATCTAATTTTATAGACCATTGACTGTATTACAATATTATTAGCAATTAAATATACAAATACTATACATAAAATTCTTTTTAACGCGTCAATTCAAGCAGAAAAATAACAAATAATAAAATGAAGACTGATTGAATAATAAAAAATAAAAGTATACATACTTTGAATATATACTATAGCGACATCTATCATACGATGATAACAATGACATAAATACTAGTTCCAACGTGAGTCGGCTCAGGCATAGCAATAGCCAAGTTGGCTGAGTGGTATGAATACCTGGGAATAGTTGGTTTCCAAGGTCCACGGATCGCATCCCGCTTCTGCCGTTATTTTTCTGCTTGAATTGACGCGTTTAAAATAATTTTATATATAGTATATGTATATTTAATTACTAATAATATTTAGAGAGTTTTAAAAAATATTGGGTCTATATTTTTGCGACGCTTGTCGATATGATCCTAGCATACAAAAAACAGTAAGTCATTATCTTATGGAGTGCATCATCTATAAGAACAAATATGTTATTATATACGCGAATTATATCGGTCTAGGTAGCACACTACGTTAAATAACCTCCTGTATTTGATTACGCCACAATTTTTTTTCTTTTTCCATATTTACTGATTATCTAGAAGATATAGACTTCCCAAATTGCCGATAAACAGTTATGCCACCTAAAAATTATCACTACAATATCTCAACGAGTTATTTCTGTGCTTTTGTCAAGTGCACAGTTACCCGCAACTGCTTGTATGATATCTGTAACATCCAAAGTATATTTAGGCTTTTTTTAATCCTAAAGCCTTTTTAAAGACTTCACATTATTTTCCCTAACATATGATTCTGAGAATTGATTTAGTTGTAAATTATTTTTCATGACATAAAGTCGGAGTTATATAAAGTATTTTCAATAAAAGATTGCTGTACGAGTATGTACACAAATAATAAATGTGAGGTAATTATAAAATTTAAGTATTGTAGATACATGTAGTCTATTAATTCACGCCGTCTTTCACTAACGTGGCTTCCAATTAAGGCTGTGTACTTAGCATACAATTTAGTATGCAAATAGACATGAGCTTAATGATGATCATTATGCGGCTTGATAGACATTTGACTTGGATGTAGGATGCCAATTGTCATGATCTAAAATTGAAATGCTTTTAGATTCTTTATCTCCAAATGTTTATAAAAACAATATATTTATCAAAACGGATAAAATACGCGTTATAATATTGGTTTGGTTTTGTTATTCAAGCTATCAAAAACACAATAATCTTTTTGCGCAACAATTAAAATTCGTCGTAAAAACAAAAGCAAAATCAGAATAAAATTTAAATTCAAAAGTTTTTCGCTCGCTCGTTAAAAGCCCTCTTGTAAACCGACCGCAAGTATTTAAATGGAGGGATCCAATAAATGTCCTTTAAATATTTATGGAATTTATGAGCTCAGAAAGAAAATGTATACATTACATTTGTTCCCGCTTCGTTGTTGTTGTAACTTGTAACTTGTTACCCCGAGGAGGTTGTATTCCCAGATGGGGAGCACGAAATACTAAAAAATATTGCCGAAAATTGAATCTATATTTCTTGATCTTTCGCAAGATGCATAGTAACCAGGCACTTCCCTGTGATCAACTCGTGACCTGAATAAAGTTTCCCCTATTGACTTTTTATTCGCACAAAAGTACCGATTCCATATCTTTTTTGTGTCGTAAATAGCTTTTTTATTAAAGATTTCCAAGTAAGGCGGTAGAGATTTAACTGCCCGGTAAGTGTGTGATATTCATATGAGTTATGTGCGCCGAGATGTGAGTGCTTTTTAAAAATGTATTCGACTAATGAGTTCCTCGGAAGTTTGACAATAAAACGGTATTATCGCACGGAAAACGCAATATCAGCCATGGCGACGAATTATTATAATAAAAATAACAGTTCGTGATCAATTTTCTTTTAACGCTGCCGCCATACGTAAAAAATATTATTCTACTTACACAAAACTCCTCGTATGTTTCCCTCCCCACTTTCATTTTACGTCATTACTTCGCACCTATTATTTTTTACGCTTTCTTTCTTCTTTGTTCTTATGTTTTTGCGACATATCTCATTTTTAAATTATTTATTTTCACACAGTTATGGAACATTATGTGACATAATGAGAAAAGTAGATCTCTATTCGTGGGTAACCTTATATTTCTGAAAATATTTTTTAAGTAATGAGTCCAATAACATACTTCATTGTAAGCAATTCAGGATAGGTTATCCATATCTCATCGATAAAAATGTAGTGGACGAAGAAATAAACCACTCATGAATATTCAGTATTTTATTAAAGAACTATCCAAAATATTAGTCAGAAAACGTAGGTGGATTAAAACTTTACAAACAGCGGCCTGAAACTTTCAAAATTATGACCATCATAGAATCTTTCTACCATAATTTGACTATATTTTATTATTCGATGCGTGTATATAAAAATACATACATGGTCAATTATGAAAGTAATGTACATTTTTCAAAAGATCATGCTTATTTCTTTAATAATGAACCATCGTTCATTATGAATTGAGATGGAAAACATTCAAAAGCATGTTGTAACGTTCCTGAGCGACATAACCGTCGAGAACTTTCAGGGTGCCATCCTGGCATGGCAGACACGTCTCCGCAAATACAATGATGCATGTTGAGTGTATTTTGAAGAATTTTAAGCATTCGTGCAGATCACATATTTTTTTTATTTTTGTCAGTAAATACACATTAGTTTTGTAATGGACTGTGTACATATGTTTTCGCTTGTTAATTATTATTACGCAGTCTTTGAGCACCGTGATTCCAGCAAGTGATTTTAAACGCGGTGTGTTTTGGGTTTTGTCACAATAAACAGCATCCCTAATGATATAAGGTTGCGTTATTAATTCCATTATAGCGCTCCCCTTTGGTAAGTTGCGTCCTGCTTGATATAACGGCCTTCGGCTGGTCCCCGACCTGCGGAGAAACACCGGTGCGATTGCCCAACAAAGTGAAACAAGGTAAACGCCACGTTTGGAGGCCCGGGAACTTCATGCATTATTTCAAGCTGTTAGAATTAATATGAAAACCGATTGCCGGAAACTTTGGATGTCCCACTATCGAGATATAAAATTAATTTTAGCACTTTTCCGATGTTTAAACTTTAATTTTTGGAATCACAGTTATGAAATCTACGTTGCTATTTTAAATTACCTCATATTGTTACTTTAAAATTACGTTTACTTAAAGTAGTTTGTTTTTCTTGTGGTTTTTTAATTATTAATTTGGATGTAAACAATGCAGCACCATTAGCGTGTTCTGTCTATGGTTATTCAGTGGCCTATACTCGTATAATATATCAACAGAAGGCCTGGATATGGGATGGGTTGGGATTTTACATGGCTGGTGAAATGCTTTTGTAGGTTATTTCACGGTCAGCCAAGAACGGTCTTGAGAAGAATCCACCCATCCTATCAACTTTCTAGTGAGGTTGCCAGTAGATTAATTTCTGCAATAGAAGTACTAAGACCTTACACTGGGAGTGCAGTGCTTTTCTCGAACGTAGCACTGTTGATTGGATTGTCGTTCGCATTCGATTAGAGATTGGATGCTCGCTTAACGCACATGCGATAAGTTAACGCATAGGCTAATATCTCTTTGTATTTTTTTATAGAAATACATTCTATATAAGGTAGAAAACATATTTATTGGTTGACATATTGATCATTGATCTAAATATCAACATAATAAACACCATTCAAGTATTATAGTATTAATATTCTTGAGCGATATAACGACTATTCGTGAGCAGCCAATTTCTGCCTGTCGCAAAAGAATCTGGCCAGCTATTTAACACATTTAGATCGCAGCATTTTGGATATTAGGTTTTGTTGTATCTTGAGACTTAGATGGTTGACTGTTTTGAGTTGCGGTCTCGTTAGACTGCTCGCAGCGTCCTAGTCGCTGCATCGCCCCGAGGAAACTAAACATTTGCTTCGGGAAGACGATTCCTTATGGTTCAGACCGGTTAAAAAGAGCCGAAGGGGTTGACTGAATCTTCATAGTCGGTTCCTTATTTTTCTTTAATGATAATATATCGTGAAATAGTAGCCTTACTAAGCTTTTTATGCCATACAAAATGATAATATATATATAATCGTGTCGGAAACAACAGGGTCAGATCCTGTCTGCCCAGAAGTGGGCGACGTCGATGACGTTACTTCTGGCCATCATCAGGTCTTCCTGGGTGCAGCTATTATATAAAATGATAATTATTGAATACTATTACTATCCATGTCGATAAAAGTATATTATTTGTCATATGTAGATTTTTGAGTGTTATTATATGGATGAATTAAGAATTTTTAAGTCTTAAAAGAACGGGTGATAAATTAACCCTTTCGTTACGGCTCAGTGGAATACAAATTATACTGTCAATACGGCGTGAATTTTTCAAACCATTTTTTTTGCTTAAAACTAGTATTTGAAGCATAAATGTACTTATCTGACCTATTTTCATATATCACATTGATTCGCCTATCCTTTAGCTATCAGATGATGCATAAAAAACTATCATATTTAACAAACGTTCATAATGTAACTCCTATACATGCGGTGTCATTGACAGATGTGGTTTACAGAAAAATCGCTCCTGTGACGAAACCTAACGACATTTATTTACATGCTTTACAGATTCTTCTAAGTAATACATGTAGGTTGATAAAGGGAATGACTGCACTTCGAATTTCTTACCGTAGATATCACAGTGAGTTCTGAAAGTGGCAAAACAATATATCACGTCAACCATTGTCAGCGGTCGGGGAATCTTTGACGGCATATATCGACAACCGATGCGAAAGGCTTAATAATATATTTTCCAAAGTACTTGTTGAGGTGGGATTAAACAAAATTGTATTTAAATTTATTACATATTAAGCAACTGTCAAATTCCGTGATTTCCACTTCGTCATTGGTAAACTATGTATCCAAATATGCATTTTATTTATAATATCCGATGCTTTGTTTGAACGATAATGGCTTTGATATTTAAAAAACACAGTAGTAGGTTTTGGTATTCTAAGGTGACCGTAAAACATATCGGAAACTCTATCTTCGTCTTTTGACTGACTTTAAGATAAAAAATTCGTCATTATTTTAAAAATAAAAAACACTGAATTACAATAAGCGCATATTTTTGTCAATAATTTATTTATCAACATTATCTGCTGTACATTTTAAACATTTTATTTTATCTTTGTTGATCGCATTTAAATGCTTCGATGCAACAAAACAAGATGAAACAACATTTGCTTAGCTTGCATACAGCTCCATGTTTCGAACATCTTCAGCTGAGCTCACCTAATGGCTCCCAGCTTCCTGGTCCAGCCGGCACCAGTCACATTGAGATTCAAAGATGGCGCCGGGGACGTGGTCGGGGTATCAAAGAATCCCACAGAACTTGCAGGCCACGCAAACTTGGGAAACTCACAAAGTGTAGTCCCGAGAAGATTTGCTAAATATTTTTAATGTAATCAGCAACGTCTACGTGAATTAAATAAACAAGGACGTCCGTAATTATTGTTTTGATAAAATTCGCGAGGCGGCAAATTGATAAGTAATTATTCATAAGTAAGAAAATCGTGCTCGAATCTTCCTCGGAGTCAGCTTCATAAATAAAACCAATGATAACCAAGATCTTACCAAAAGGTGACAACTTTTGATTTATATCAACTCAAATTTTGAAAAGAAAGTAACATCCTCCTCTCTCAAAACAAGGAGAGAGAGGCGTTATTACGTCGCGAGGGGCAGGATGAGGAGCAGGGCAGCAGACAAAGAGTTTCTTGTTGAAGCACACTGATTTTATTTACTTAAAAACATTACAAGGTTTGGGCCGAGCGGAAACATACCGCCGGCCACAACAATGACGTTGTCTCGGTTATCGCTTGGGGCTCACTGACGCTGGGACAAACCGCGTCGGTCGCCAGCGCTGTCCGTGGCAAAATTATGTACTAGTGCCAATGTGGCGATATGCATAAAAGTGTGGCGAGCTATAAAAATATAAGACGAAAGATTGTTTGTCGAGGTTTTCGGTAACGGTAAGCAAGGACTACATCATGCTGATGTCAAAAAGATAACAGATCAAATGGAAATAAAAGATTTTTCAGAAAAAATCGACGTTTTTGTTCAGTGACGATATGTTTTGACTACGTTGGGTAGTTATTGTCGAGTCAATAACAAATGCTTAATTTACCTAACGTAGCCAAAGCTTGTCATCACCCAATAGAATTGTGATTTATTTATAATTTTTTATTTCTGCTTGATATTATGAAACGAAAATAATTATTTTATCAAAAAAATCTATAAAATAATACAAAGCGATGTTATCAATGTGGCTGAGTAAGAGTGTACTTGATATTTAATTAATTTAACTGTATAGGGAGCGACAAAAAAAGATGACGGTTTTTCGTCGTTGTTTTGATTTAAAACCATCAGCTTTTTTTGCCGCTCCCTGTATTAGAGATAAAGATACTTTTTTTGAAGATATAATGATGGCTGTTAGATTTTACAGCAATAAAATATATTGTTCGGTACTCGGTATTTTATATGTACAATATATTTATTAAAAAACTGTTCTTAAAACAAAATACATATGAAAGATTATTCAGAATTTTTCCCATTTTTTTTTTATAGGACATGTTTTGGCTACGTCGGGTAGCTATTGTCAAGTCATGTAATTTTGAAATGATCTAGCAAAAACACAGCAGAATAATTCGTACTTAATACTTTTTTTTACCCTTTCGCATCGGTAGCCGATATATGCCGTCTAAGATTCCCCTACCGTAGACATCGGTAGCCGTGATATATCTTTTTGCTACTTTCAGTACTCATTGTGATATCTACGGTAGGAACTTGGAACAGCAGTCATTCCCTTTATCAACCTACATGTATTATTTATAGGAATCTGCAAAGCATGTAAATTAATATCGTAAGGTTTCGTCACAAGAGCGATTTTTATATAAACCACTTGTGTCAATGCCACCACATGTATGGAATTATATAATGAAGGTTTGTCAAATAGAATAGTTTTTATGCCTCATCTAAAGGATAGAAGAATCAATGTTACAAATGAAAATAGATCAGCTTCAAATACTAGTTTTAAGCAAAGAAAATGCTTTGAAAAATTCAGGCCGTATTGACAGTATAATTTGTATTCCACCGAGCCGTAACGAAAGGGTTTATAAACTAATTTTATGTATTTTATCTATCGTTTTCTTTTCCCTGCCTACGTAATGCAAAATTATATAATAAATACACAGCAGAGTTAAAATTTGCGCCACCACTGTTCATTGATGATCATTATTGTTGTCGGTGAAACTGATGACGCTATTCAGTCCGATTCACAAAACGAATTGATTAAATTACAAACAATGGCGTCAGTTGGCACCTGAATCATTTACGCGCGCCGTGTGTATAATGATAATAACACTCGCTTCCTACATTAGAGCATGCAGCACACCTGTTTGTTGTCTAAGTACACGAGTTACCTGTCACATTATTTAACGGAGTGATGATAACGAATCATTATTTATCACTCAAAACACCCGAACCAATTTCAATTAAATTATATTATACACGGATTCACAAAAATATCATCTTTTAAAACTCCCGGCTTATGTTACTGAGACCGTCGGAAACTATGTACATATGTGCAAAGATGATTCGGCATGTGGTCAGATCTACGTGACGGCAATTTGTGTCAACCATATTATGCACCAAACAGTGAGAGAATGGATGTAGAAGAGAAAGATTATGAACAAGAACATATTTGCGTTAGCATATTTTTTTTATATTCAAGTTTTACGTTTATGTTAATTGTACTGGATTTTTTTTATTTTTTATTATGATATCCCCGTCTTTAAAAAGACGACAAGTCGCGTGTTCGTCACGTGTCTGCGTCGGAGGAAGGATGCAGGAGCAGATTACCAAGCAAAATAACTTGCTTTTGAAGCACAATTCGCATTTATATCCGATAAAGACTTGACACCCCGCGTTCGATCGTAACATGACGTTAATTCCGTCTTGATCGAACGGGGTTTGACTGATGACTGTCCAGAACACTGTGACGAGAAGCGCCGCAAAGGCAATCGCGACAAAAAAAGCAAATTAAAGATGACAGTTGCACCAACATGAAATGGAGCAACTGTCACAACAAACATAATGGCGTATGCAAATGCCGTGTAATTTAATATAATTAAAACTAACATTATTATATGTGCATGTCAGGCGAGCGAAACAACATTAAGAGACAAAAGGTCGTTTTTCGAGGCTTTACGGCATCAGCCTAAAAGAGCTATATCAAGCTGATATCAATTCAAACGTCTGAATACGGGAATTCTGCCGCCTTTGAGATGGCTTCTGTTGCATCTTAGATGAATTATTTGGAACTCATTGATAACTATCTAAACTTCATCCTCCATACTTCAAACTTGAACCTCCTTGATGAGAAACAAGAAGCCTCTCTAAATGCTGCCTCTGCATTTCTGTCAGATACTCTGAATATCTTCAGGAAACAGGTCAATAAATATTTGCTCCCTCCAGAAGTAGTTAGTTGACCTAATTTAATTTGACTACCAACATATATTTGAATGGTGTATTTTTCATTTTAAATATTAATTAATATATTATTATAAAAACGAGAAAGATATGCCAGTAAACGTTTTTTATTTTGGTATTAATAATTATTAATGATCAATACCAAAATAAATAGAGACAAAAATTAAGGTTAACATTTTGAACCATTCGTAATTTAACTAAATTTTATTAGTTTTCACAACTGACTGCGCACCAGGCACCGTTGTCGGTGACACCCAGCGCCGTAATTGGCGATCTATATAACTAGTCCTCCTAACGACATTACAAAATAACACCATATGCGTGTCCGATGAGCGAACGAAAATAAGAGACGAAAGATTGTATATATATCGAGGTTAGGGCTATATCATGCTAATGTCATTACAAATTTCCGCTAGCAAAAGATAGTCAGGATCGCTTCTTTACTTCTCACAAACTTAAATTATCGCATCCCTAATATTATATGTGGGCACTAGTTCCCGAAACCCGTCATACGGAAGCATTGATTTTATATGCCAATATTCGCAGTCGTAGAAAATAATTGGGAAAATATTTACCCTGTATATAAGTTTTTTTTTATATACTAGTGAGATTAAAAAACTCAGGTAGTTGAAAGAGACTGCGACATACTTAAGGTGGAAATCTAAATTTCTGTACTTTTTACCGCTCTTAGTAATCTATACACAAAAGTATCTGAATATATTTCTTCACTCGTAAAAGTTTTATCATATAAACGTTAAATACACAACAAGGATTAGGGTCAATTAGTAGGAATTACTTTTAAAGAAATACTTAATGTTATTGATGGTAAAAAAAGAAAACTAACAGTAAAAGTAAAACCATTCCGTACGTCTAACATAAACGTTTTTATCTCCTCTATTCCTTGATACATTTTTCTCGTAAGCGTTTTGCCGAAAATGGCCGCTTCCGCCATCCAAATCCCTGCTCAGTTGTTTACATTGCATATGAAAATCTTTTAGAGTAACGACGGCATTGCACTGCGCCGAGCGTAGAAAACTGTTGCTCCTCGGGAAACAAGAAAAATAATCTGAAGCTTAGCGAAACACATTCCCGAATACGTATTTATAGTGGAAATATGTAAATCGGGGAAACAAATCTTATTGAATTTGCGTGGAATCGGAGTTCAAGTCTTTTGTTTTTAGGGAGATCGAAATAAATTGTATCGTTCCCCCGGCCCCCGCGCGTCTTGGCCGCACGTGTTTTTGGTTAACCTTTTTTTGTTGTCTCTGGATAGTGACTATTTACCAGTGTGAAGGGAAATAGTGACCAAAAAATATATTTTGAATCACACTGTATTTTTTCGTACAAATTCAAATTTTATAAATCATTTAATTGATAGTTCTTTTTACGTTAACCATTTAAAAATAATATATTGCTTTAATTCTAAACGAAATGACGAAACAATGAAAATTTCACTTTCAATCTTCATATAGTCTAAATGATCTTTAATATTATCTTATTAAAAGTGAAACCACGTTGCGAAGCGTGCAATAAAAGTAAAATAATAATGGTAAAGAATTTTATTTTATCTATTAGTATTTTAAATTTATATCATCATTTTCATCATCATCCGCGTGTGTCAGTCCACTGTTAGTATATCAGTAGTGAGTCATAGTCCTTCAACATGAGTTTCCATCCTGATTTTCCGCCTTCCGCATCCAAGCTACTCTCACTATTCTTCTGATGCTGACAGTATTGTTTTAATTATATCATTTTGTAAAGGTAAATCACACTGTTATTTTTAACAAAGTAACATACACATACAAATCTACTGTAAATAACATCTTAAATGACATTTCGCTCATCAATACCGGAGAAAAACAAACGGCAGACGTTAGGATTCAAACCGCAAACTTTTCGCGTGTTATATTTTATACACAGCAATGGCTCGTTTATTGAATCCACCTCATACTATTATTATCCAAAAATAAATCTGTATTTTGAATTTATTTCCGCTAAATATTCATTAATAAATACATTAGAATCTGTTTGTTCTTATTCTTAGAGAAAAGGTTAAGAACCTCATTTTTAAGTAGTCGACCGAACATAATAATAATTTACTTCCTAATCAAAATTCTCAGTAAATGTTTTACAATAAGACGCAGAGTATCTAAGCTCCCTTTGAGGATTTATAGGAACCGATGAAAGATACCCTTTTTGCTTTGATATCTTCGACTTATACTTTGTTTCTGCTTATCGCAATATTGAAAATAGATTTTGGAAAACATTTGTATATTGGATTCTTCTGTAAATCGTCGAATACGAGCGAGACGTAATTTTAGAATGATTCACGTTTTGCATTGTTAGGTTTTGATTGATATCTGAAATATAATACAAACAACCAATTATTATCTTCATATATCGTATAACGGTGGCTGTTTTTAATAAAATATTTAAGGAGAAGATGAAAAAACCTTTATTATTTTACAGCAACTATTTATACCAAGAAATACAAAAATAAAGAATATAAAAATATCGAAGTTAATAAGATCACTTATGTAAAAAATGACCAAAGAACAGATGCATCTTTTTATTATATTGATGCACAAATAGTCAATTAGTATTATTTAATAATATACAATAAGTTTTCAACTTATTTTTATCTTTGTTGTAAATATTTACTGCAAAAAGGTTGCAAAAATATTTAATATGCTTAAGTTCTTTCATTGCCCAGCACAACAAGCAATACTTTAATTTTCTTTTTCAGATTATATCTAAAAAAATATTGTGGAACGAAATCCCTTGGATAGAAATTATAACTATGAGGCCAAAAAAAATATAACGAAAAATTCACCGACATTAATTGTAGCTTCAAAATAAATATTTCATGGAATAGTTCAGACAGTAAAGACAGTCTATCTGTGTACATGAAAATGACGATAAATTAGGTTTCTGAAATATTACGCGGTTAAATTGCGATTTTTTTTGGGCTCGGCAAAGTTATTTGAAGATTATTTTATCAGCGTAGGCAAATAATAATGGGAATAGACATTAATTAAAGTTTACCAAGTTGGAGTGTATATTGTATGGCAGATATGAGCTGCCCTTACTTAATAATATATTATTACCGCGGGGTGTATTTTGGCAAAGTTTAATGTTAGCTGCCTATTGTAACATATCGTGGGTAGGAAGCGTTCCCTACAGGGACGTACTATTATATGAATAATATTTATCTTTGTTATAAACTTGTATGTCAGACTGAAAATGTACACTCGAATTGAAGGATAATCTAAATGAAAGAAAACCTTCGATCTAAATTATATATGTAACGCTTTGTATATTTCAAACGCCTAAAAATGATGTCATTATCTAATAAAAAAATCAGTGCAGCCGTACTATTATGTGAGGAATGATTAAGTGAGCGAGGGAACACGGTAATGTTCTAAACGTTGGTCAAGAGATAAACGAGAATTTGTCTGATATATATTATATAGATGCTTTAGCTGAGATTACCCCCAACACCCAGACTAAAGTCGCGAAGCAGCTTGCTGGGATTCACACAACCTCTCATATCCGGCCCTGAAAATGAGAGACTCCAGCTCTGGCAACAAGTCGGATCAGAGGATTTCATTACTCCAAAGGAAGGCCTCCCGACTGGCAAGAACCTTGACTGTCGGACCTGGAAATCCCTGACCAGATTAAGAACCAGGGTTGGTAGAACAAAGGACAACTTCCAGCGGTGGGGAATGCTTCGGCAGGGAGTCACTATTGTGCGACTGCGGAGACCTGCAGACTGCCTCACACTTAAGATCCGGCTCCATGTGCCCAAAAAGCTGCACACCTCAAGGACAATGCTCGGCAACACACGGGCTATCGATGTTGCCAGATACTAGGCAAAAATAATTTGATGTCGCTGACACGAAGAAGAAGCCGAGATTCAACTACAGCAGCCTTTTCTTACTTGCTGCAGTTAACGATCCTTCAGCATAAAAGAAACAAAAACATCAGTTTTCATATGTATTATTATGTGGGAATGGTTGCCTAACTCGAGACACAATCATTGAGGGAAAAATGAGTTGGCAGACAGAAAATTTCTTTTCACCACAACATACGTTACTAGAATTCCATAACAAGCTTTGCAAATCTGTTTTCAGTGCTTAATTGCGGTATTAATTTTATAATTTACACGTAATCTACCCGCACTGTTTAAGCGGGTCTGAATTCTTGTATATGACACTCGTATAAAACAAGTTTTTTTTTGTAAAAGTATTGTGATTTTGTGTGTCGTTTTTGGGCGGCAATGAAGTAGGCGTACAGGAGGGCGACAGTCCCTAGGGGGCGCCTAATTGCGCTGACCGTGTTGTCGTCCCATGTGCTGCTGTTCAGCTAGCGCCGGGGATTATTATCAGACTGCCGCCCACCTCGAGTTATGCAAATTTTTGTTTTATTGTGGCGACGGCCCTGACTTGCGAGACCTTTTAAAAAAAGCAAACCGAGGACCTTTCTGTTTGCTCGCAGAATTTATGAACAGTAATTTTTGTTTCGCTTTGATTCTGGTATATTTCTGTATCAGCCAGACTGTACACGTAAAAAATAAAATTATCACACGCAGTTCAGGAAAAATTACTTCATCATCGTCATCAGCCTGTATCCGTCCGCTGTTGAACGTAAGCCTCCCGCATGAGTCTCCATCATATTCTATCCTCCGCCTTCCGCATCCAGGTCACTCCCGCTATTCTTATTACATCGTCGGTCCATGATGCAGGGGGTCGGCAAATGCTTCGTTTACCAGTTCTTGAGCGCCATTCCAATACTTTTCTTCCCCATCGACCGTCGTATCTTCGACATGTCCTGCCCATTGCCACTTGAGTATGTATATTCGTTGGGTAGCATCCACTACTTGAGTTCTTCTGCGGATTTCCTCGTTTCGGATACTATCTTTTAGTGACACTCCGAGCATGGGTGACTTTTATTTAATGGAAAAAATTAATTGTATTTTTTATATTTTATTATTATTTTATTTTGTTATAAAATCTACTTTCTAGTAAGTGTAGTAGCAGTGAAGCATAAGATAACTGTAAAATTATGCCATAAAGTGTTGTCAACTACTATGATGGTTGCCTCCTACTGAGTAATCTTAGGGCCCAAAAATTCAGCTAGTGCATTATTTTCTACTTGTTTGATTATTAGGACCGAGATTCTGGAGGATCAATTATACTATAATTTCACATTTTATATTATCCGAGACTTATTTCGGCGTTTTAATTAATGTATTATTATTTTAAATTGGAAAATTAATTATTCGTTAAATTACGAGTATCTCCCATTTATCTCCTTCGCAGATGTAGCATAATAATATTTTATTAATGATTTTATTAAAAATATAAGGAAACTGGGCGTCAAAGTTATTTATAACAACTTAACATCAAAACACACATGCACAGTTCAATTTAATGATTTGACACAGCGACGATAACCTGAGAGCTTACAAAAAAGACATCACTTTATAAAAGACAAATAATCATAATAATTTGTAGAACATATCTCAGTCGAGTTAAGAGTGTAAGAGACTGCTTTGTAAAATACCAATAGTAGTTTTATGCAGAAAATTGATGTTCTATAATCATTAAAATGAAAAAAATAATCAACTTATAATCATCTTAATCGCTACATTCTATAATGAGATTACTTTAATTATTCCTCAAAAATATATAATTACTCAACTAATTTATTTTTTAGTGCCAGAATTTTTTTCAGAAATGCATAGAAAACTTGATACTCAAGAAACATTATCACAAGAAAAAACGCAAATAGGACTATTTTAAAGCCAACAGTTATAATGATCCTTTAAGTATATTTAAAGATATACGAGTATAACGTAACTTTATTTATTTACCTTTTCCGTTCTATTAGACACTGAAGTATTGCAATCCGTTGCGCGAGGAAACTTCTGATATCATTTTCCGATATGCGACGACACAAGAAGTTATCGATCAACGACCAAAATGCATTAAGGTTCCGGGAAGTTCTCTGTTGGGCGCGCAGTGGAGGTTGTATTGAATTTCCTCTTTCTGCTCTCACGTGAACTTGGTTGGATCACGTACGTGTGCGATATTTTCAAATCTCTATTTCACGCTTTCAGCGAGAAGGCATATCTTACGTCAGCATATGGCGGAATCAGGAACTGATGATTTACCACAGAAATGAGCAGCAACGGGAAACTTTTGATTGTATTTCACAACAACAAAAAACCTAAAAAATATATAAAAATTATGTTAATTTTTTCTCGTTATGAATTAATTAATTTGTAGCTTTTTTCACGTTGTTGAAATATACTTGCGAAATAAATACATTTACAATAAATAAGAGAAGTATTTTAAATCTATTTTAAACTTCATATTTAAAAGATAGTTTTCGTTTTTTGTAATCGCTAATCTCGATTGTCAAAGAAGCTATCGAAGCCACATTGACATAATATTTTTGATTTGTGCTTCCGTTGGTTTTTGTTTGAGTTAGATTTCGCCAGGTGGCATTGGCTTTTATTGTGTATAAGTAAACGTTTGCATTTATGATTATATATTCACAATAAATATATGGTTGTTATGCGAAACAAATATATGTGATAAATATTGCACAAAATTGCAACTGAATTATTAGCGACAATGTAAAAACCAAAACGGATATGCACGTATTGAAGTAATTAAATATGTATTCTACTTAAATAACTTCTTAGGTTTTCGCGACCAGATTTGATGTTGTGGCTTTTGGGTTGAGCCGTGTGTGGTGAACTTTTTCCAACCAATATTTCGACCGCCATTGCAGGGGTCTTCTTCAGGATTAATAATTTATTTAATTTTGAGTTGGTTTATTCAGATTATATATTTCTTTTATGAGCGTTATTGATTAATATCTCCATGGCAACTCAAGTTTCATTCCGAAGTATAGTAGGTATGTTTTTTAAGACTACGGTAGGTATGTTCAAAGAATACGGTAGGTATGTTCTCGAATTGTACATCGACGAACGTCATGTATGTACTATTCAATTAACTATAAAATGCAATCGAGTATAGGTAGTTTCGCCAAAAAATAACTACAATAAATAAAAACTATGAAAGAAGGTTAAAAAAAATATATAAAACATTTATTATGGTATGTATGGAATATGTAGTTTTGAGACAACTTTTTTTGAAAACAAAAGTGATTTAAAAAAATGCATATAATATACGAATATCTTTAAAAATATTGTATGCATTCTTTACAATAATAATCCAAGAATATGTGGTGTTTGTGGAAAATTGTATAAAAAGCGTTGCTGTCTTTCCATCATTATGCTATATATTTTTTCTATTTACTTAAAGTTTTCGTATATTTTTCTCGTTCAGTAATTCAAGAGATGCTGCTCGCATTGCAGTTGAAACTTCAACGGTTGTATTGTTTTAAAGCGATGGTTGAACTGTAGCCCGGCGTAATGTTTCATGCAAGCTGAAATGTGCCGAAGGGTAATTTCCTTGCGGTGGAGGATCGCACAAACATAGCAAGCTGAGGACGGACCGCCGAGGTTTGCGGTCCTCGGACCAAATATGGCCTCGGCGCTGCAACGACTAGCACAGAGGCGCACCTTCCAATTAAGAAACTACAAAACTTAGACAGCGTAAACAACGCCATCATCGGGGAACATCACTTTAACCGTTAAATGGCACGTTTTCCATTTTATAATTAGAGATTTTTATCGTTTTTTATGAGTTTCATTCCACAGTACTTGGTGGAACTCATTCAATCAATATCTTAAAGAATGATTCGGGAGAGTATTTTTTAACTGAACTTAAAAATTACTTTTCGACGAAGCCGAAATGTGACGCATCAAAATAAAATTGAGGAATAATTGTAAATATTAGTTCGTTTCATGAAGAGTTACATTACATGATAAGTGACAAGGTGTATTTATATATATTTTTTAAAACAATGTATACTAATGAATATTTATAGAAATATTCAACAGCTAATACAAACACTAAGTCATAGCGATCACAATTTTATGGGTCATTTTTCTTATCAATTAATCGGTGAAAAATATACGGTAGATAAAGGAATTCCAGCCATGGACCTTGTACAAGGAGCATCATTATGCAGTTCTTTTACCCAATGCCATTCTTCGTAGTATCAATCCGCAGCAACTAAATCATGCATCTCGATATCCACTCCTCTCAATGCTCTGCAGTCCTCTTCAACTCAGCATAAGAGCTACAACTCATGTCCTCGAACACTTGCTGCAAATAAACCCGTCTATAGCGCCCTCTACGATTTTTACTCTAAGCCATCCCTTCCACAATGTCGTGAAGAAGACCATCGTGGCGCATGATGTGACCGATCCATCGGGCTCGCCTCTCTGAGATGGTTCTTACAATGCCATTAACACTGGTATAATATCTGTAGATAATATGAATAGGTATAATGGGAGGTATGCAAAATCTTATTTATAAAAGACCTAGTAGCTGAGGCTCCTGCATTATTGTGATTGTCTATTCTCCATCTTGGTTATAAATAAGCCATAGAGAGAGAAACCATAAAAAGTATGTTAAATTCGTGGACATTATCTTCTACTATTCGCAGTATGAGTTTATACTCTTCTATTTTTGTATAAGCTTACAAATATTTGAACAAGTTTCTTTCAACAATTTTTTTTGATACACATTTTTATGTGTATCAAAAATAGTTATCTTATAAGATCCTCTTTATTATTGATTTGTACACGTATCAGTTTTTGAACATTGGCATAAATCTTCAGTGAAAAAAAAACGCAAAAAAAATCATTTTCTTTAAAACTGTCTGCCGGATATTTTTTCCGCCGGAGTGTGATGGAGTAATTTCATCACATCTATTTTGATTATTACTTATCGGAATTATCGGGATTGCCCCGAAAGAGGACCTAGCCCCTGGACACAACCAGGGGTGGAATATATGGAGGTCCCTTAACAGACTTCGGACCGGAGTATGCAAGACGAGGACGCAAACGAAAGCCTGGCAGTTTTACAGCGGACCGACTGAATGTGACTGCGGCGTGGAGCAGACCTTGTCACACCTTCTGGATTGTGCGCTGTGTCCGAATAGCTGACTTCATGATGGCCGAGAGTAACGCCATCGACGTCGCCCACTTCTGGGCAGATAGGATCTGACCTGTTGTTTCCGACACGAATATATATATCGGAAATATATTCTTCTTTTTGGTATGTATGCATTCTGGTCTACATTTGTAGTTACTCCTCTGTCGGTTCGTTGCGAATGCATCCTCCATTATGTTTGGTTACATCTCTCAGCGCTGCTCGACTCTCTCAGTAAATAACAACAGTGTGTGCGCGGGGTGACGGTGCTCCGCTGAGGTTTACTTCAAAGGACGGATCTCACAAAAACAAATACTGCATCTTCACATACTTTAGAATAAACTGATCCAAGAGATTTCTAATAAGCAAACGTATTCCGTAGAATGTAGGCGTAAGTAAATGTAACGTTATGTGTGAATATTGAAACTATCCATCGTCCCAAGGCAGCTTCATTAAGCTGGATTTATTTATATGTTTTCTCTTTTTTATTCAAACTTTTTAATGTATTATTTTCCAAATATAGCTTAATAGATATTATTTTAAAAATTATATTGTTTACAGTTTCAAACTCAAAATACGAAAAACTCAAAATATCTTATTTTAATGTATACTACCGGATTGTTACCATCGAGTTGTGAAATGGTTGTAATGATACATAAATCGTCCCGGATGCGCAATTAACTTATTTACACAATTTCATTGTGATTGAATAAACAATTAAGACTTCCATAAGTAAATTACATACATACAAACATACTTTTTTTTATTTTTTTTATTTAATCAAACATAAAAAGATACATTTTTTACACAGTAATTTACATTCCATATTTTTTTTTTTATTTTTTTTTTCTTTTTTTTAAATTCGCTTTACCACACCACTTAAAGATAAGATCTTGTGTGAAAGTACTTACATTTATATTATTTGTCTATATACATTTGTCATTAATATTTTTATTTTTTATTTTTATTTTTTATTTTTATTTTTTATTTTTTATTTTTATATTTATATTGATTAAACATTTATTAAATGTCATATTAATAATTGCCAGAAACATATAGTATATGGTAAATAACTATTCGACACCACCACTTTCCCAAACTATTGCAATTTATTCTCATCGTTGCAAGGTAATCCTGTAGATACGAATATAATATATAATACATAATATTAGTAAATAGTGCAATAAAGTTATTCTATAGAAAAAACTTATTTTTTATGTAAAAAAAGTAAATAATTAATGTTCAAATAATGATTTTCAGAAGCATTTGTAAATGGTAGCTTGAAGCTTATACTTGTTATGTTTTAAGTTTATAAAAATATAAATCGCTTAAAAAAATATATGGAATTTTCTAGTCTGATTGCTTGTTGTTATTTTCAAAATGATCTCTAAAAGGGGAACTTCTGAGTGGCTTTCTCTTTTACCGTTTTCAGACTTTTCAGTATGGTAGAAGAAATTTGGAACAACGAACAATATTAATTATGCAGAGCGCTTAGAGGTAAAGCGCTCGGTATTGAAACGAAAGGTTAATAGTTTTTTTTTGTGATGTCTATTCAATGGAAAGTTATAAGCAGAAAATAAAATAATATTGTCTAGAATATTGACAATCACATTTATCTATTGAAATAGTGCAAAGTCTTTTACGTAAAGTGTATTGGATATTGAGTTTATTAAAAAAATATTACCTGATATTGAGTAAATATCATTATTTGAATTGTATACTTGTAGAACTTCTACGGTATTTAACATGCCTTATTTTAAAATACTCTTCTCGTATTTATTTGCATAGCGATAAACTATAGCTGAAAAATGAAAAGTTTTCTCTAATTTTTTAAACCGATATATAGACCAAATGTTTTTTTTTTTTTATACTACTAAGCAAGTCAAATTTGTAAATTGAAGGTTTCATTTCTCTATTTCATGCGTTTACTACACAAAAGTACTCGTATACAAACATGGTCAACCCTTATCTAACCTACGTTATTTTTGATGCAACGGAGGTTATTCCTACAGTGTTTACTGCCATTTTTCATAATGGTCTCTTTTATGTTGTTATTTTAGGTTCAAACGCTTTTTGGGTCCAACCAAGAGTATCTAGGCTTAAAATAGATTAAACAATATAAGAAGTCAAGTACTAATAGTAGTTTGATAACAATCTTGATAAAGGGTAAATGTCAAATGTCATTTAATACACATTAATTTTTTCATAATCATAAGAGCTTATAATACGTCAAGTCTTGTATCACTCACGCTCGACGAAGTCAATTTAAATTTTTGTTACGAGCTCGATTACAAATTATTCTTTACGTGTTCAACGATCAGCTCATCCACTCAACAACAGTCTTTGAGCCGCTATCGGAAGATGGCCTTTCTTCAGGGCTTGGAGTACAGACGATGTGCTCGAGCGTGAGAAGAAGCGTATTGGAACGTAACGGTAGTAATCGTTTGATTAAATTGTTTACGAAAAGCTTTTCCTCAATCGCTGCAGGCTGTTCGTTCTTGCTCCACGTAGATTATTATCGCGATAGTCTTATTTTCCAAGTGCGTAATCTGTGAGGGGAAGAATGTACAGGTTGGTTTGTAAATTTTGACGTGATTCAAATAAACCGGACAGTAAAAAGCAAATAAATGTGCTAAGAAATTTAATTTCAAACCACATAATAAATCTGTTATTAATACTATTTAAACTGTGTATTTAATTGTGATATACACATAAAAAATATTATATGGATTTTATTTAGGAGTGACTAGCTCTTGTTTAATCACCGAAGTTATGAAATACTGAATGCGAGCTTACTTGGATGATGACCGCTTAAGTATATAGCTTATCGTTGGTGGGGTTAAGTTGCCTTTTATGCATAAATAGTCTGGATATCATGTGCTTCAAACTAATCATTATATATACATCCTATTACTGCTTTTATTTCAAACCTCTAGTTCACGCCTTGTAAGTCACCTGAAATCATTGAAGTAGTCAGATGGTGTTCTAGTTTCAGAGATTTTTTAAAAACAATGGTAGCTGATATTAATATGTGGTTTCAATTTGTGGCAGCTATATGCTTCAATATAGAATGGATATTGAAAAAGACTAATATATTATTGACTCTGAAATTTTAAAACATTATTAATTTTTATTACAGAAAATAATTTGAATTGTAAAAAAATGAAATATTAATAAATACGCATGATGAATGAATATATGAATAACACAAACATTTGTAATGAGTTCTTCTATAATGAGATTTATTATAGGCTTAATTGTAATGTCAAAATAGCAATAATTCTCTAATCAATTAATATAGTTTGTCATGTATGAAAATAGTATAATGGCTAGTAATGTACATTTGGTAAATAACCGAATATGTTTTTTTTTTGGCAACCGAAAATTCAGGTCAATTATTTGTCTTAATGGTAAGACATATGTTATATTCGCAGAGTTTCGTTTATTCAGAAATAAATAAATACATAATGCAGGGAAAGGAGATATGCGGTCCGTAAATCATGTGGGAAATAAATTGTTTTTATAAATCGAGAATGTTTAAGCCACTAATAATACATGCTTAATGTATCAACTATACATTGTATTGTTTTGCTGTTTTATGAAACGAGGATTTATGAACAAAATTTTGCTTTTAAAAGTTGCCCGCACTAGGTGGATATATTATTTGAATAATTCATTAAGTCAAATTTAGTTATATTAAGATCAATTCCAATGAAAGCACAACAGTATTATAAAACCTTATAAATGGATCATGTTGAGGCGTGTTAACTGTGATATACTCGTAGTTTTTTTTGTAAGTATACCGATTTATTATTTTTCATGCAAACACTTCAACATTCAACCATGTCAATCAGACAGGTTTTCCGAAAAAGTGTGTCCTTTTTTTATTTAGCGATTACTTGTGTCTTGAAAATGAAGATAATTGAAATAATGTATATTCACTTGTTTCTTACAAAATATTAAATTTTGTGAATATAAATACATATCTTAGAACTGAAAAATTCTACAAACGGTATATGATTAGGATACACAGATTGTTCTAAATGTTACGTTTTAGTAAATGCTTTTTGAAATTATTTTCATCTTTCCCTATCGTATATGGTGTTGTATGTACAAGCATGAAAATTTGTTTAAAAAAAGTTCAATGAAACAGTTCAATATGATAATAGTGTCCTAATGGTGGTCAGTTTGCTAGTCATCTTAAGTTAGGTAGTATTATTGTAAAATATGTGTTTTTTATCAGTTAGTTTTAATCTTAAGCAGTCAATTATGTCTTAATTATTCACGTATTGGGAGCACATTTCAAGGTATTGTTTTAACGAGCTATTGACTCTGTTGAGGAACACCAAACGTGTATGTAAAAACAATAGACCTAGATGTTAAAATTAGTTGGAATAAGTTAAGAAAAGGGGTATTGGAAGAAAATTTGTTAGTATTTTGTAATCACCTTGCACATACTCGTACGTATGCCATCAAGATAGAAATCGTTACTGGCGTCGGGCAGCATCGACGTTTTTTCCAGCGTCGCGGCGCCGTGTTTACCGACGCCGGCCGCACAAAAGTAAGTGAAATAAACGGCCTCCCGTTGGAATTGCCGAATTTATGGCAGAAAGAATGAATTTTCCGGAGCGCGGCCGCCATAAATCTTGGCAAACGCGGGCCGACTATTAAGGTGTTGATTTGGGGCAGCGGCCGAGAGGCTCGAGCAGGAGGTGGGCCTTCTGCAGACCACGAAAATGTGAGGAATGAAGGTCCATGGTCTGAGAAAAGTGGACGTTGGCGAGCTAAGAGGCACTACTCATGGCTGAAATGAGAATAAGGCAGCGCGACAAGAAAAAAGTTTCATGCTCATAAGTTCAGCTTTTTCTTTGTGTCTAAGTTCCAACCCGACTGTCGAGTTCTTAATATAACTTTTTTTTATTTCGCAGTATTTCTTAGAATATACTTTATGAGTATATATTCTTTTTGTTAAAAGTCTAGTTTTTGCCATCCTGTATGTCAAGAACAATATACAGTCTATATATTTTTTATATCAACATATACAGAGAATACCTACAGATGGTACTAGTGATTTTGAAGTTTTATCTGTGTATTCTATACCGTATTTCATTCTATATATGGCTAAGCGCTCCATGTTGAGTGTCGTCAACGTCATAGATTACAGCCTGACATTCACGCATCATACTTATTATTACAGGAATTCACTATAAATGGGTGGTTATCATGGAACGACTTTCGTCTACCACAAATTTTGATTAAAAGGCTACGACTGGAATTTTACGGATGAGGATTCACATCAACACCAACCGGGGGTATTTACATAGATTAGCAATCGACCAAATATATATATTTTTAATCTCCATCGAGTATCAAACCAACGACCTTCGGCAGCTATTTATATAGTATTAAAAAGATTTTCTTTCATAATTGAATAAAGACAAGGCGATGATCTTAATGACCGACAAATAAAAGTCGAAAACTTACGTACACACGAAATGGATATGAGGATGAGATAAAAGATTTTTTAAAAACTGAGTTGCGGTTTAAAAGCATTGTGAAGTGGCTTGAGAGTCTTGAGTCTTTGAGAAGCTTAAGAGGTTTATCGAATCGATTCTGTAAGTTGGACTGCAGAGGCAATACGTCAGAGACTTGCTGATTAGCTCCCTGCACTTCCATTGTGTTTTTTTGCGATTCATTCTGTTTGTTTTTATATGGTCGATAATTAGTATGTGTATTTTTCACCTTGTTTATTATTCTAGTATGTACTATTGAATTCTTTTGAATCCTTTTTCATGAAATTAATTCGTCAAATCATTACATAAATTTGAGCCATGCTGATATTTTTTGCATATTTTTCCACATGAAAGGGTATTAACTTTGTTTGTAAATACGCTGTCTAAAAAGTTATGATTATTACGCGAAACTCATTTGATTAAAACTGCATCAAATACATATTTGTTATTTGACTTTATTTGAATCGAAATAGTCCCGTAATACGTGTAATATAATGTACATTTGAGTGTTACTTTAAACCTTTCATTCAATGCATTGAATAAACAATGGCTAACGTTTTGATAGCCATTTATACGTTTGTTCAATCAACAGTATCGTCAATATGCTGAACTGGGAATGGTCAATATATTGACTTGCTCACTATATTATGGCAAACTCACTATGCGTTGTAAAAGTTAGTAATTAAATAATATTGTTCTCCAAATATATTCTGTAATGATAGATACCAAGAAAAAACATTATTTTTCATCAGAAAATTCAATCATATATTAGTGTATTATTTTTTATAAGTATTCTCAAATGATTGTTTAATTGCTGATTCATGTGTTTTCAGAAAGTAATTAATAAATAATCATCTTTGTTTACTTTGACGATTTGAATATAAAGTATCAAATATCGTACTATATTATGTAATATAAGTTATTTTAATTGAATTAAAATAGTATTTAAAGGCCTGTATTTCTTTGTTCAGTAACTAATTCAAGGCTTTGGCAGTCAAATCAATTGGCAGTAAATAAAATTAATCTGCAGTAGACTAAATAAATTAGCAGTAGTCAGGATGGATGTGGTCAGATAAAAAATTAAAATGGTAGTAATATATTCAATATTGGTAAAAATTTATGTTAAATGAATAATTAAATCATAAAATGGAAAGCTCACCTAACCTTGGTAACCCTATTATGAATTAAAATGAATTAATTATTTCTTGCCAATTTATTATTTTTAAAATGCAGATTGATAGTTTTCTACTACCAGATCTTCTTCTTCTTCTTCGTGTCAGCGACGTCAAATTATTTTTTCCCAATATCTGGCAACATCGATAGCTCGTGTGTTGCCCAGCATTAGGTCCTGAGATTTGCAACTTGTTGGGCACATGGAGCAGCATCGTAGGTGTGAGGCGGTCTGCAGGTCACTACCAGTATGTACTACCAGATGATTATTTATTACTTACGTTTTTAGGTTGCTGACCGTTTGCTAAATAATTAATATACATGAATCGAAATAAACATTGCAAAAAATAGTGGCAGTATTTAAATACAATAGTTAAACTTAATAACTGTATAAAGGGGTAAGCGTTAAAATATATTTTCCTGTTTTTTAAGCTTCTCCCTTTCTTGATTACCAGTATTCTTAAAAAAATAAAAAATGTAAGTAGGAATTTTGAAGTAAAGTGTTATTTTAGTATAAGCCTTTAAAACTCGTTAAGGTTTATGAAATCGTCCAAACCATGAAATATGTTTATAATCTAAATAAACCATTATTAGGAAAGGCGATAATCTTGGTTTATTATACCAAAAAGGAGTTTAAAAGGTTAGTAGTAATTAACATTTTTAAAACGATAAAGTTACAATTTCAGAGGTTTTGTCGATATTGAAAGTCAGTGATGTATTTAAAATGGTTTCCAACAGCTGCTTATTGAAGTTCTAGTCAGATGTGGTCAAGCTCCGCATTCTCGGGCCGGCTGTTTACCAGACGGTCCCGGATAGCGCCCGGATTAATGGTGATGTTTTCTAATTACCTGAAATTTAGGGCCCCGGAACGGCCTGTAAACATTATAATCCCGCTCAAAAGATTCCGCTGCTAGATCTTGTAGCGAGATGAGATAGCCCGCAAGGAGATTTATTGTTACAACCCCTTACTGCCGCGAAACTTGCGCTGAAATAATTTTATCATACGTATGTTATCTTGGATACCTCTCTGGGAACCTATTAACAATATGTAGACAAACATATAACTAAAGAACTCCTTGAATGAACTTTGTACGTAACATTTGAACCAAACAGATAGTAACGGAATCTCATCTGTAGTTTCTATGGCGCTTACCGTTTTACATGGGGCTAAAAGCTGCATGTTGAATGTTGATCTAGAGACATACTTGTAAACTACAGCCTAATAGTCACGGATCATATATTTTAGACAGGAATTCACTTTGAATGAGTGTGAGGTCAGGAGGCGATTTTTGGCTGGCACTTTACGAGCGAGGAATCAAGTTCACGCTAATTAAGCTTAGAAATCGATTAATATTTTATTTTATTTTAATATCCACCGGAAATCTAAACTGCTGTATCATTAAGCCATTCTCCCCGGCAAAGTACTTAAACGTTATTGATGGATTAACAGGAGAAAGATATAGTATATTACGATATTAGATTATTACGCATTGATTACAAATCAAAACTAAAGTGATATACAACTGTATATTAGGGAATCTTACAACTGTCGCTTTACGAAATACAATGTTTATAAGACAGAACTCAGACGTTATAAATAAAGTTTGTCGACATTGCAAGATAAAATAGCCAGAGGCAATGTCTTCTGCAGCATGGAAGTAAATACGAAACTGAGTGAATAACTTTTTGCAGCTAATGAAAATAACTTCTCTTATTATTTCGATACACTAAATTATACACTCGAACTAAATTGTATGCAATACTATCTTCAAGTACCTCCGAAATTTTAGTATTTTATTTATATCAAACAATATCATAACAAAACATAATTTTGTATCAACGAAAATTTTTATCACATTAATCCTTTACGTAATCGTATCGTTCGAAACATTATTTCATTTTAATATAATTATGTTTATAAATTCAAATAAAGTCAAAGGTATCATCATATTCTATTCAATAAAACAAATAAGGTCTAATAAACCAATATTTTTCAAAATATTTATGACGATTTTCTTAATAATTTTAAGACATATTTGATAATTTTCTCTGCATAATTAAAGGTGCAATAATGGATAAAATAGTCACATTTTATGCTTGAAATTTGCTGTTAAAAATTCATTTTGTCAACTAAGTATTGGATTCACACACGTGACTTCATTAAATATTTAATCATTCAGGGGATGATTGAAGCGTACCAGGCCATTAGTATATGCATATGTCGTGATTACTGTGAATGGATTAGGTACACCTGCCGTGTGTGATAATTATATGTTTAATCATTCAACAGTTTACCATATATTGACCAAATTTGTTCAAAATAACACTGTTATTGATAACAAAATATATGTTTCTTGTCCTGTAAATATATATAGTTCCCGATGATCTCCAAAAGAGAAGACCGACAACTTGACGAGACATCCGAGGCATATTTTAGAGTGAATTATTGTTTTTTTTATATATAAAGAATGGATGATTGGTCTGTCGTTCGAGGCCATTTGACCCTACGGATAATATGAGTAGGTTAGCAACATTCATGTTTTGATCCGCGCCCTATGCTGTTTATCTTTGGTGATCTTACGAGAGCCGCGCTACTGATGTGCTATTTTTGCTAAACAATATATAGTTTACGAGAATATTGTTTTGTACATAGTAGTATCTTCTTTGTAGTATCAATTCGGTGGATTGGTTTGCAGCAACAAAATCTTGCATCTCGATCTCCACTCATCTCGATCCTCTGAAATCCTCTTTAGCTTAGCATAAGAGCTACAACTCATGTCCTCGAACACTTGCTGCAAATATTCCCGTCTAGGGCGCTCTCTGCAGTTTCTACCCTCAATCATCCCTTCCACATTGTCGTGAAGAAGACCATCGTGGCGCATGATGTGACCGATCCATCGGGCTCGCCTCTCTGAGATCGTTCTTACTAGGTGCCTTTCTTCCTTGATTAAGCTGAGAAACTCATTGTTCGTGACGTGGTCTCTCCAGGGAATTCCGAGAATTCTTCTGTATGACCACATCTAAAAGGTCTCTAGTCTTTTTTTATCACTTTCAGATAAGCACCATGTCTCACAGCCGTACATCAGATGCTCCAAACAAATGTTTTGGAAAGTTGCTTGCGGAGCTTTAAATTAATATTTAGTAGTATAGAAAAGTATTAAATTAAAGAAAGTGTTTCAAAATATTATTCTCAAACTTGTATATTGACGTTATTGTACGCTAGACAAAACAATCGCTTTGTTTAGCGTCTCATATTTTACTCATAGAGTTTGGAGCTCAGGAGTTATTGTGTTAATGGTCCCTGGATGGTCAGATAGATTGTCACAAAGGTTTATGTGAATGTCTGGACTCGGACGATACTGAGTAGACCGGACTGCAATGCGCTTTGAGACTCTTGACTAAATGAGAGACTACTTGGATTGTGTGCATTGTCTAAGGTTAAGATATGCTCTGGGCAGCTACAATGAAATAGCAGTACACATTGTGACTTATATACGTTATATCTATTGTACAAAATTGTAATTTATACATATAATTTTGACATTTATTATAAAGTGCGATTTTTAAAAATATTTTTGCATTAAACAATTCTGCTTTATTTTATATAGCAAAATAAGCAATTGCTTTACTATGCACTTAAAATAAGGTGCCTAGGATTTTAATGGTTGTATAACTGTAAAAGCATATTATTTCTCACGAAAAAGATGGCAATAAAATTATGAAATCAATTTTGTTGCTCAGAACATTATGACTATGAAGAAAAAGAACAAATTGATGCTTTTAATTTAAAAGGATTGTATTCCTATATATCTCTTTATTATATTCCAAAACACAATATATATACGTTTGACACAAACTTTTCGAAGTAAACTACGCATCCTAATGTTTCACTGCATAAATTTAATAGTAAACGATTTAAAACTATGCTGATGTCAGTGGATTGGTAAATAACTGCAAATTATATCAGATATTGAGATAAACTATAAATATAAAGAGTGTTTTAATAGTTACATACTTTAAAAAATATTTATTTAAATTAAGCTACAGTGGATGCTTTGAATATAAAATATTTTAGGGTTTTTCGATCAAAAATTTTGTTAAAGCAGAGAATTAGTTAAAAAAATCTGTGCTACATTTAAAAATAAAGATATCCAATTGGTGTATTTAGTGAAAGTAAATTAAAATACGAACATTAAAAACATACATTATTGTTTCTATGATTAAATGAGCAAGACATCTTTGACACTCAAAATGATTACAAAATGATTACAAAGATATCAGTATGTGTACAAGTTTAGTGAAATTATGAAATGAACGTTTTATAACATACAACTTTTAAAAATATAAATGTTTTTTTAATATTTCAAATGTGTGGTCACCTCTATATGTTGAATTATATGTTATTTCATGCGCAGTATCGGAGTTTGAAAGTTTCAGAAGCTAGAGGATTACGCAAACTTGCAGCAGGGGGCGTCATTCAATGCTCAATCATTCAGCAATCATCGAAGTCCGGGCCTGTTCAAGCTTAACGCATTATAATCATTTTCACGTCATTTGATGTTATTGTAAAAAAATATCAGATATTTCATCAATAATATTAAAAGAACTTTGACACTAGGAAGACAGAGATATAGAGAAAAAAAGGAAAATATGTAATTTGTTTTTCTTTAGACTAAAATGGAAGTATGGTTATGTGGCACCAGTTTTATTTAAAACAGAAATAATATCACAAATAAAGCAAAAATATAAAAATGTGTTTAATGTTGTATATTTTTGTTGAAGTTAGCTTTATGTTTTTAATAAGTTTGTAATAAAATTTGGGTGTAATTAGACAGGAAACATTCAATAAGCGTATTGTTTTATTATTGCAACTTAATTATATAACGTATTGTTATTACACGATATTTTTTTCAGATTATACTAATTACCTCCATAAAACCGTAGTGACACAAAAAATATCTTAATTAAATAAGTGATAGTTTTGTTTCCATTACAACGATTAGTAAATAAAAAATTCTTACATTTAATTTACTGTGATGTCAATAGGTGACCTTTTGTTTACAGAATTTAAGCCTCATTATTCCATTAATATGCCCTTCACATAAGGAAAATTAATGATATTAAAAACATGTAGTCAGCGTCAGTCCGAAAACAGAGATGGACTCAATAACTGATTATAATTTGAAGAATTTGATGTATAAAAATATAATTTTATGTAACGAATATTTTGTCATGTTTTACCTGCCCCAATACAGCACAAAGTTACCAAAAATTTAACTCAATAAACTTATGACAAATACAACTTATGAAAGTCAACCTATAAAAGGCATGTTCAGTGTCACAGGTTGCTTTAGGGCAGAAGCAAAGTTAGAAGTCGGACGATCTATTGTCATGATGTTTATTGCGAAAAATATTTAATTTGAGAAATAAATAATCTTTTACCTGATGTGTTTTAGTCGTTGTAGAACTATATGTAGTTTTTTTCTATAATGATACAAAATACATACATGGCTGAATTGGAATTGATCGTGGTGGCTGATAAAACCTAATTTTGGAAATTCGTGGTTCATGCTTTTTAATTCATATTTTTAGAATTAACTTTAAGATTCAGTTTAATACTAAATAGAAAAATATTTCGTAACTAGTTTTATCACAGATCACACTGTAGTGTGTTGAATATTTAATAACATGCTTAAGCTTTAAGGCAGATGTGATATAAATTATAATATTAAAAAAATATGGTTTAAATATTAAATTTTTCAAAAAGTAATAATAATGTCTATGCCGTTAGTTGTTCACACAAACTAAAAACGATTTATATAAAAGAGTCCTAAATTATAAATAAATTGAAATTAATGTTCTACCTTGAAGATAACTTATTTGTCTTTAATCTGAATTCGGTTATAGTAGAAAATGATTTAATTTTATTCTCATGACTTAACATAAAAAAATATTCCGCTTAAGTATGTCATTATTTGCTAAAATATGCATGTCATAATACTGAAATTAATGGTATTAAAAATGTATTCATTGTGAAGAGTCATAACACAGGGGCGGAGTGAAGAATGAGTTGTCCCAACAAAGACTTTAGCGCGGGCCGCGGCTTTCACGCACCTGCAATGTGTGGTGTCGCTTAGTACGGAATAATTCAACAATGGCCCGGCGGGCGGCAAAGTGGGGTCACCCGACGAGGAATGCGGGTGTTTTAAAAGCCCTTTAGATTACCAGAGTGTGTGTTGGAGCGTGTGTATTGCATGTGAGCGTGTGTGCATTGCAAGTGTTCAGGGGCGGAACTTGAAAAAGTAATGACCCTGAGAGGGTGTATTGACCACAACACAGACAATGTTTCTCTGACCTCTAAGAACAAGTTGCTCTTTCACACATATTCGGCTGCTTGCTAATCAAACACTCGGTCTTTTGAGAGTTATATATTACATAGAGTATAAGCTTCGTGAAACTTCAGTATACAATTCTGACTTGGGATGAGACGGGATTAACGGAAAATTGCAGAATTTTACCGAAAATGTTTTAGTAAATGAGTGGATACGTAAGATAACGTACATATTCACAATCTGCATACTCGATGCACTATATAATTGTAGTTAATATTTTTTTAGATTTAAAGGGGTCAACAGAGATTTAAGAGTGACTTAATGTGGCTTATGTGGATTAAAAAAAGCAATGTTCTATTTTCAATAAATTCAATCAATTTCTTAAACAAAAAATATTTTTCACCTTGTTTAACATGGCTCACTTTAAGCATGCTTTATTCACCTGCTGAAATGCTGAGGTTTCGCATTCAATGAAAATTTCGTCACTTCTCCATATAAACATACTTTCGGATGAAGATACATAAATAATCAAATTAAGGCGAAATTACAGTATTTTAAGAAATCAATTAATTGTGCTCAGTGATCCATGTTGGATAAAAGTAATAAGAAATATTTATCTATTAAAAAATTACAATAGATCTTAAAGTGAATGCTTAAAATATAAATAGCATCCATACATTGGATGCTATTAAGGTTAGTTAGTTGAGTCCAAAGCTTGGTATTTTTAAATTTGTCAATTATTTAATCTTATCAAATTAAGTGATTAACTTTAATTCGGTAGATTTTTGTGTATATGACGATTGTATTTATGATAAAGAGAATAACTACAAGTTTATATATTTAGAGTATGTATGTATTCATATGAAAAGTTCTAGAGATTTAAAATACGAAAAAATGTCATGAGTAGCATCCGGTGCGCCAGCTGGATCCGGCACTGCACTTTTGTGTATATATTGTGAGAGCTTATATATGGAAAAGCTCGTATTTTCGTTGTACGACGGCGCTTTGGGTCTTTTTTGTGAAAATAACAAACGATAATGTTATGAAAGCTCTTTTGCTTGGGCGATTTTGTGAAATATTTTGATATTGTTTCAATAGCTTAGATTTACAAAGTCAAAAAGATACACTCGTTTTTTTTCTCATTATTTTTATTATCATACTGGCATATAAAATTATTATTACAGCGAAAATGTAAAACATCAGACTACTTATATTGTGGAGGTTTTCAGAAATATTATCAGCAATTTTTCAGCTTTAGCAAACCTTAAAAACTCATACTTGTCTACAACGATTTTTTGTACATAATAATTTTCTTTTTACTACATTTTTCTTTCATCCAAATATAATCAAGAACATCCAGACATACAAGAAATTGTTTCTTAATCATTCAATCTATAGTTCGGTTCGAGACCTGAGTGGTACTTACTAAATAAATAGACTGTCGGAAAGTAATAATATAAAAAAAAGCTTGTGAATAAATGTTGACTGATTGAATAATAATAAATAATAATATACATACTATTGATATAAACCATAAAGACATCTATCATTACACGATGGTAACAATGCTATAAATACATCTTCTTACGCGTGTCCGTTCAGGCGGCGAAATAGTCGAGTGGACTAGGCGGTGTAAAAGACCTGAGAAAAGGTTGGTTCCAAGGCTCGTGGCTTGCATCCCGCGTCTGCTGATGTTTTTCTGAATGAATTGATGCGTATAAAAAAAGATGTATAATTGTATGTGTATATTTAATTACTATATAAGAATGGAAAGGATACGGATTGGTATCACTTTTTTGCAGATAATGTTAAGCCTTCTTCGGTAATTATTGCCACATGCTTCATTCATGTCAATCATGTGACGTAATGGTTTTAAATTACGCTATAAATCAACAATATTTAAAGGACTTCTAGAGAGAGAGCCGAGTTATTTAGAGAATAATTTTTTAGGTCGAAATAATCAGTAAAAAATAATTTTTGCAAAGAAATTATTTGCATTAAGTGAATCTTAATAAATAAAAATTATACAAATAAATAATAAAATAGGTGTCAATTTATCGATTTGACGGGCGGAAAAAATTGCTTAGAAGTCAGCGACAGGTAATGAAATGAACATGAATGCAAAGGTTCGTGGTTTGAAACTCGGTGTCAGCCGCTTAATTTTTTCTTATTTGTTGATGAGAAAAATGTCATATAGGATGGTGTTGGCAGTTAATTTGTATTTTTTGTATCAGAGTTGTTTTACATTTATACATTTCTTAGAAAAAAAAATGTTATTATCGATTTTTGTTTTAAAAATTAATTTTGTATTATTTTTACGAGTTGTTGTTTGATGAAAATCAAAACATGTTTCCAAAAAGTTTTCACAAAGTTCTAAATGTTATCTTGAAAATGGCACTCGAAAAATAATTATTTTGATAATATTTTCGTGAAATTAACAGATATAATTCCATCATTTTAATTAAGCGAATAATTAAAACGATCGAATAATAACGAAACGTCGATAATTCATATTTCGATTCATTATCAAAAGTTAGTTGGAACATTTCTGTATATTTCTCAATATTGCCTAATTCGGGAGCTTTTAAGCTTCTGCAGATTATAAAGGTAATTTTCACCCATCGGTTCACCAGCAGGAAATGTTATTGCTCGTATTAAATTCATAGGTCATGGTCACTTCACAAAATCATATGATTTCTTCATATGGCGGTGTGTGAAAAAATGAAAGTATATTGGAAAATTATAAATACTTTTTTGTATTAAAATTTTGTTTTTTTTTTCTTTTTAAAAAAACCATATACATCATGGACTGGCCGTCGTTTTTATTAAATTTATTATTATTTAGCTTAATACATTAAAATAACAAATACCCAGTAATTTTATAATGTCTTTTTTAAATTGAAAACAAAAATTTACCATTCATTTTAAAATGTCTTTTTTCAATTGTTTTACCCGCACACATATACAACTTGTAAATATGTGTGTACTAATGTAGGAACTAATAATTTGTCCATACCTATATAAGCCACTGCCTGTTTTTATTTTATCATTACTGAAGATGGTCCTCCAGGGAGGCCGAAACATGTAATCAGTTAAAATAAATGTGAATGAAAACAAAATCTTTTTAATTTATAATTTTTTTAATTAAAAAGAACGTAAAATTATAAAGAACCTTAATAAACATTTATTTCTAACATACTGTTTAACTGGACTAAGTAAAATAATACACAATATGAACTCAATTTATATATTGCATTTTTTTCCGTTCCTATATCCGTTCCATATCCGGAACATATGATCGCCACAAATTGTCACCACGTTTTGTTTTGGTCTTGGAAGCACTGGGCTGAACATATCCTTAGGGGTGGGTCAACTTAACCAACTAAGTGCGGTAAGCAAATGTCAGTGACCCCATCCATGTTTTGGTTGCGTTCAATGTAACTTGGTGATAAAACTAGAACCGCGTGTAAAATGTGATATTATCGGTTATTACGATTTTTAAAGGTTGAATTTGATTTACTTACTCAATTGAAAGATTTCAATTTTGTAATACGAAATTGGTTTATATTCCCTTAATAAGAAATAACATTCGTTAAGATAGCATAAAATAATATTATTCTAAGGTTCTTAGAAAGTAAATACAATAGTTGTTACGAAATAAATATTTAAATTGAGTTAATGATTCGAAGTTGTTTGACCTTTAAGAATGTGTACAATTATTATATTTTAAAGTACAATAATATTTGCAGTACTTAGACTTTTGTTTTAATAAAAAATATACACAAAGCCTGTTTACAAGTCAGCTGGCTTAACGGAATTCGAATGATAAATTAATAATGCTTTAAAATAAAGCAATAAAAAACAAAAGGAGTGTTTTTAATTGAATTTTAAAAAGAGCGTCGCGGAGCGTCTCAGAAAATTAAACAATAAGTACTTCCGTTTGGAAAATGCAAATGAAACTGTCACTTGGCGATATGATTAATGCCCAGCGCGGCACTGCGCCGTTTTATTAAATCCGCACCTTTGCGATTAGGGGGACGGGATCCGGTTCCGGGAGCCACAAAAGCAGATCCGCCGGAATGTCGGGATGCCGGGAAGCCGGGGCTCCAAGATCGATAAAAATATTTTTTTCTAAAAAGAAACTTTAAATTGTATTAATACTTTTATTCACTTCCATTGAGCAGTCGTGTTCATAATTTGTAAGTAGCTTTTTACTAGACGACAATACAGACATATATATTTTTAACTATGTATGTATATTTACTTCGCGTTTGGAGCATACGGTCCCCGCGAATTGCTGTTTTTACAGTTCTGTAGGCTCAAATTATTTTTACCTTTTCCCAGAACACCTCTACACCCGGAGGATCCATATGGGAGCAAACCTCTTTCAAATAAAATATTATTTATTTTTAAAACATATTGTAGTTGCTTAAAATATGTTGATTTTTAAATTTAAATGATTAAATACACATATTGAAATTGAGTTTTCATCAAGTCCTTGTCTCTTGTTAAAAGACGTTATATTAATTATAATTACATCATGGGTCATTTTTTAAGGATGACATTAACAAAATACAAAACAAACAAAAAATGTGTTTTTCACTGAAAAAATAGTATGTTTGTAATATTCTTAGCTTTCACTTTGGATAAATTAATTAATGTTTTCATCATTAAATAAACCAATGAATATTATTATTAACATTAGAAAAATTCAACAGAACCAAAGCAAATATTATTCTACAAAAAATAAAAAATATTACTACACAGTTCATGATTCAATAGAGATCCAATTCTCGCTAAAAATATTATCTGAGAATAGTATTAAATAGAAGCAATCATTTAATTTTTTCTCGACTCTAAATGGTGACATGGATGAGTGGTCAAAGTACTTGTAATTTACAATACTAGGTTATAATGTCTTCGGTTCTAAATAATGTTTTTTTTTTAAATATTTTTTATAATAAATAGTTTTTTGACTTCGTTTTTGTTGGTATTAAGATATTGGTGCCCTTTAGGACGCAAGCAAAGAGGCGCCCCTTACTCTGCTTCGTTTTCTCTCGCTATTATTGGCGAGCGGCCCTGCTTTCCTGTTCCTTTGTTGCAGAGTAAAGAGAGTAATTAATGCCGGACCGAGATTTCCTCTCGGATTACATTATTGGTTTGTTATTGTTTGCCGAAACAAATACATCGGCCATTATTCCACGTCGGATGGCGTTATGTTTTGTATGATGGATATAATTGATTACGTTCCGCACGAGCTTCACACACAGCATCACACAAGAATCGAATTCAAGGGCTTACGATCACAAAAGTACTTACTATAATAATAAATTCATATTTAAATATTAATAATTAACCCTTTCGTTACAGCTCGGTGGAATACAAATTATACTGTCTATACTAAAATTAAGTAAAATTCGATAGCTTATTTTTTAAAATTGGTAGATAAAAGTCGTTCCGTAAGCACCACCTATTCATAGCCCCCGTAAAAATGGATGAATGCGTGAATGTTGTGCTGTAGTTTATGGCGTTGGCAGATCAACAACGAATATGAAGCGTTTAGTCTTACTCAAATATAGCAAACATCCTAGTATCGACTTATGAAATTTCTCAATGCTATCTCTCTTTATTTTCCTGTATGTGATTATAAAAAAAACTTTTTATGGGTCAATGATCTAAGCTTAATCAACGTTACAATAACAATTATTTGATTTATTTATTTATTTCACTGAGCCGAAGTTCCAAGGTACAAAATAATAAGAAACAGAGTATATATAAATATACAACACATACAAAAGATAATAAAAAATAACACAAAAGATGAAGAAGATGACACGTGTCAAAGATCACAGAGATCTAGGAGAACAATACCATCGACGAAAGAGGAAAAGGATGTAAGAAAACCATCGAGGTGTGCTGGTAGGCCATTTAGGAGCGCCATTGCCGTTGTACTAAATTGAGTTCTCGAAGCTTCACAAGTATCAACTGGGATCAAAACAATGGATGGCTACGACCACGGGTGTACTTATCTGGAACATAGAAGTTAAAATATTCAATAATCTTAGGGTTGTGAATTGCACCGCGAAGAAGAAGGAATGAATGTTTGGGAGCAGCAATTTTTGAAAGAAAGCATTCCTAGAAGAAAATTGATCTTTCACTCGTGATCAATCTCGCGATCACTCGCACGAAAGTCAGTCGCTTTGACTCTCAGTCATACTCTTGAGAATATTATACTGTAATGTTCGTAAAAGCACCATTTTTCTTTCTTTTGTTGGTAGCCCTGTTCTAGGCGGAACAATTCAATATTATGAACAGGCGAATGTGATATTTCACAATATTAATAATGTTTTGTTGAGCAGGAAAACGGTGAAAACTCACTTGGATGAAATAGTGGCGAATCGACTGATGTAATGTAATAATAACATGATTAAACGAAACTTGTAACGTATGATTTGGTAGCCATGGCAACTACGTATAAAGTTACCGCCTTTTAACTGCCATATTAAGCCCTCTATTACATTTGATTAGTGTATCAAACTACATAATAAAATATACTATACAATATATAATTGTAACGGAAGCTATTTTTTTCATTATTAAATCATGATATTATTGATATTAAATATATATTTTCCGTTTTTTATGGTAAAAATGTCTCATGCAATGTTACCATAAAAATCCATGTTTCTGTAGCAATTTTTGTTAAAATCATCGTAAAAGTAATGATATGCGAATTTAATGTACGGATCTTATCAATCCATTGTTGCTTTATTGAAAAAAATAGTAATTTCAGTTTAAACTGATTTTTATGTTCAACTCGAATCCTCTTACTGCTGGATGTTTTTTCAATTAACCCGTTTCTCACTAACTTGCATGCAGCTTTTTCGTCTAGATGCATGGTCAGTTGACTGCCATTTTCTCCGCGCAACTGCATGCGCTATGTCAGCAAATCTTTGCTTCCACTGAATATCAGCATTCATGATTTGGTGACAAATAGAGATGCCTAACATGGCGTGATCCATCACTCTTTGCGTCACTTGTAGTTGGTGAATGGTCTGTTTAGCGAGAGTGCAGCATTTTGCTCTATGTGGGTTTTAATAAAAATAATATAAAACTAAATGGAAACAATAAAACATACGTATGTACTCATATAAATCCCTCAGAATATAAATTTGAGAAAGAGTTATATATATTTAAAAAACAATTTTTTTTAAATTTTTTAATTCAGCCTCATTTAGAATTTGACAATGCTAGTAAGCGTTTTTAAGATCTACACTTTTGAAGTTGAATGAAAAAACCTAATCTAATATTATTGTTCAAGAAATAATTTACGTTTTAAAATTGCTGTAATACATACGAGTGTAAATGTATGTATAATAAAAATGTTCACTAGAGAGTAAGTAAAAGCTTTTCTGTAAATTTCATGACATTTTTATACAATATCTTACGGCTTTCACGTAAAGCATAATATCTTCCACTAAGGGAATTTTCTTCAAAGCTCGTGTGGAGCAGATGCGAGACTGTGGGAGTACGTTAGGCTCCAGCCCGGGTTACTTTGTGCCACAACAGGTCCGTTACCTGCACTCACCGGTGTTCGTTTTAACGATTTCATACGACCGTGAGATCATACTTTGATAATGTGCCCAAAGACGGAGCTCAAAATACTTCAACGAAGTAAAGCCATTAAATGTATCCAACTACATAAAAACTGTCTCGAATAGTACCAGTTTTTAGGCATTGGAAACTTGTCTTATATTTACAAACTTGACGAATATTTTAAAATTATGTCTTGAAACTGCACTGCCTGTACTGTTTTCTAGTCAGAGTTCTAGAGAACATTAATTAGATACAGTATTTATCATTGTGTAGAATTAGATACAAATAATATGTTAACTTCAGTTTTAGTTTCTTTATATTAGAAAGTAGTAATACTACAACATGTTCTCAATGTGCAAGTATAATAAGAAACCTTACTGATTTGTTCATGTTACAATGCTCATGTCATGAACTACCTCACTAGGAAGAAAGAAATATTTTATATCGCAGCTTGTTTATTTTATTCATTAGGTTGGTAGACTTTCAAAGCAGAATAGTTCAGAGTGTCGGACTAAACATTCAATTGTTTTAAAAAAAAAACAAATACAACAATATGCCTCATATTCATACTTATATTCCGACTGTTTTCAAGTACACTTCTTGATAATATGAAACTATTCAAGATGTATACTCCGCGAAGCTTCAAATGCAGCAATAACTGAAATACTCTTCGTATCATAATATATGGTAGAACTGTCTATAAGCAATTTGTATGGAAGGTATGCTCTTCAATCGGGTATAAAAGAAGAACAAAATATATTCGGGGTTTAGTTCTGCTTTTATAACGCTTATATTTGCACAAATTGAAAAAGTTGAAAAAGTTTTAAGTTAAATCATTGCGTATTAATCAAGTAGACATTTAATATCGTTTGTATACATTTATGCTAGACGTTGTTTGTTTCCTAAGTAATAACCTAGCTTGTGTGAACTTTTTTAAAACACGCTTTCACCAAAATTTTATTACGTATCTACCGTGAGTAGTTCAAATAAAAAATATATACATACTGCGTATTGTTTCTCAAAAAAGCTGAAAAAAATCTAATACGACATTATCTTCCCATGAAGAAGTTTCCTTTCAAGCTTCGCAAACAGACTATGTTAGACTACGGGTTACTTTGTCCCTCGGCACGTCCGCTAACTGCCCTCTCAGGTGTTCGTTTTTTAACAGCTCCTCCAGATGGACAATATCCGGTGTTCTCGAGAACTGCTCCAATAAAAATGCACCACGGTCTCTTCTGGAACACTGCGCAGGCAAACCGTGGCATAAAGGAGCGAGCGCAAAGGCTTTAACGAACAGACAGGATTTTTAGACGGTCTGTGAAATTTCAGCTTTTCAGGCGTAACTTATTTTATGAAGAGACTGTCAAAGAATTCCCCATGCTTACAAAACATACAAGACGTACTGTAATGACAGTTTTTTTTGTTAAGAACGAATATACGTTTTGTTATTTATATGTTATGCATTCGCTTTGAGATCAATTACACATATTATAAATGCAACGTTTTTTAACTTGTTTCAATGTAGATCACGTGAAAGACATTCACAAATCACGTTAATCAGAATTATCGCACTCAATGATGGCTTCGTCCGTTATTCATTTGAACGTTTCTGCGAGTAAAGAGTTGACGAAATTTTCATTATTAACATTAGTAACATTTACATTTATATTAATTTGTATAATTAAAAAACATATTTTTTACGATAAAATACGTAACTAGTACGTTAATAACTTTTTTGAAATCATTATTAATTTAAAAATAGATTGAATATTCTGTTGAAATGCTTTGCCTACTTCAAATAGGCTTTTCTATATTTTAATAAAAATTCAAAATTTGACGAATTTTTATAACTGTACGTATTTCATCTTTAAAATATCTATTTTTAAATAAAAATATGGATTATGACCAAGAATTGTGAGAAACAAGTTTTAGGGTGTCATATATTTCAAGGGATGGGATTGTAGGAATAAATGGAAGTTGAAAATACTATTGGTATTTTAGTATAAAGATGTATGAAATGGCAATAATGTATGGTAACAAGTTACTCAAAATTAATGAACGTTTCCAAAAACGTTTTAGGGGTTCAATTATTTTTCTACGGATGAATATGAATAAAATATTAAGTATCAAAAGTTTTAACATTTTCACATATATTATACTATAATAAACTTTGATATATTGTTGGTTATTATTTAAAACATTCATGATTAATCATTACATAAAGGACAACAACGATAACTTCATTATCTCGTTGATTCAGATGTCCTCAGAGTCGTCCTCTGCTCGCGTAATTCCTCAAGAGACCACCGAATTATTAAATTGGTCCAGAATTGTCTCATCTCTTGGAAAATGTCTGGTTGTCTACATTATCTGAAAATTCAGTGAAAAGGAGCGCATTAATTTAAAAATCAGATATGCTTTTAATGTAGCAAAATTATACATGTATTTATTTTATATTATTTTGTAAAACTTGCCATTAAATACTTTATTACTCAAAATAATGAGTAAATAGTCAATTAAAATAAAATGCCGAGTGGTACTTACTAAATAAATAGACTGTCGGAAAGTAATAACATAAAAAAGCTTGTGAATAAATGCTGACTGATATAGAGACATCTATCGTTATACGATGGTAACAATGGTATAAATCACCAGCTTACGCGTGTTCGTTCAAGCAGAGAAATAGTCGAGTGGACTAGGTGGTGTAATAGAATTGAGCAAAGGTTGGTTCCAAAGCTCGTGGTTCTAATCCCGCGTCTGCCGATATTTTTCTGAATGAATTGATGCGTATAATTTTTTTTGATGTATACTTGTATGTGTATATTTAATTACTAAAATACAATGAAGTCTCGATCAAAGTATTTTAGTTGTTTGATGTATGGTTTAATAAAATCACATTAAATAAGTATATGTACTACATCTGTGATCAATTTAACATAAATTAGATACATGAGAAACGAAATAAACGAATATATTTATCATAAACAAATAAATTTTATCTTCTTTCATCTTCTGATTACGATATAACTTTTGGAACCCGAAGGTATGAATTCTGCGGTACTAGATACTATCTAAGATAAAAAAAATATAAATACATTTCAAACGAGTCCCAATTCAAAGTACTTTATTTTTTAAATCTTCTTCTAATCTCTTACCTGGCTTAAGTTGTCATAAAACATTGAAAAAAAAGGCGTGATACTTAGCTTTGAAAAATAAAGTTTACACTACAACAACGCTGCTTTTCACTTAGAAAAATTATTCAATAAATATATTTTAAATATATGACATATTACGTGGAACCTCTTTTTATTAAATATTAAATAAACTCAAAATATTATTCAAATTTTCACTAATGAGGTTTACCGGAATATACAAAGTTAAACTTTGACGCAACTCTGAAATGACAAATAAACTATGTGGAGAAATTATTTTCAGTGGCGAACTCTTTGATACGGAAGATCAACTGTGTAATGTACCTTTTTATACGTATGTTGCGTGGAGCCAGACATATATGTTCTCTTCTGCAAGGACCGGAACGGATAAGTGCGAGAGCATTTATTAAGTTCCATTATAATAAAAAAATATTTTCCTCTTAACGTAAAAGCGAAAACACGAGCGGTTTTTATATGGAGTATTCAATATCACAAAGTGGCTACGCCGCTAAAGGCGCACCTAGCGGCTACGCTGTGGAACTGCCTGTGTTGATTGGAAACTAAAGGTTTGTGAGCTAAACCAGTTTTTTAAAACTTTGTATGTCTTCAAGCTGGAGGTAAGTAACATCCTCAGTCATAGAAACCATAAATACGAGAAATATCGGTTATTATTACGTAAAGATGGTCAAGTTAAGAAAATATGTTAACAATTTTCAATTTGTGGTTCTAAAATTCATGAATCTGACGAGAAAAGTATTAGTTGTCAATATTAGTAATATTTGATTGATGTTAAGTAGATTTTCATTAAATAAAATAAATAAAAACCGATTAAATGAAAAATAAATGAGAAACTGTAATTTGAAGTATTTTTTATCACGTTTATTAAAATTTATTTTTAATATTGTACTTACTAGTATAGTGAATTTATTCAGAAACTAAAATACTTGTGTTTCGATTTTTGCTTAAATAATAGTTTTGCTGTTTGAAAAACGGGTTAAGCAAATCAAGATCTATACTTGAGACAACTGTGGGTTCAAATTTACAAAATCCTTCATACTTGTTGTAGAACAAGTACAACTATGGTGGTAATTTCATTCAGTCATTGCCACATGCACGAGGTGGACCAAGAAAGCAAAATAGTTTACTTTTAACTGATGTATGTTTTTAAATTGACGAAGAGAAAAATAATAATTGATAAGTAATCGAAAAGTACATACTTTTATGTACGAAAATATAAATGAAATATACATTTTTTATACACTCCATACCTGGAGCACAAGGTCGCATAAAATTGCTTCTATAAAGTTCTATCGGTTATTTTTATTCTCGCCGCATTACAAAGGAGAGTTACGTAAGCTCTGACGAATATTTATTTGCATAGTTCATTATGGCATATATCCAGCTGTCGGTATAAAAAATATTTAAATAGTAATTAACAGTTTGCAGAATTTGCATATTCAACATTTTAAATAAGCAGTGATTCCTTAAGTCAATTAATTAATCATAATTATTATATAAATCCTTTCCAAGATGCCATTGTCTTTAACGGACCGTTTCAAACTCGAATGGCAAGTAAAACGGTTAATGCGCGGTGAAATCGGACCGTCTTTCGCTAAGACGCTCTTTTTAGTATCATACAATAACAGTAAAGAGTAATTAAGTCCAACGAGCGCGCAGTTGGAGACTTCTGCATTTTATCGGAGCAGTCTCTTTTTGTTCGCATACACAGATGGCGGCGGTGCATTTGCTGAAACGTTCACATGCGAACTGCACCAGAGACGCTGCTATAGTAACTGTGATCAAATGTCCCACGTACATGTATGTGTTCCGTTGAAAACTCGCGGAAAAAAGAGCATAAGAACCATTTTATCAGGATTTTTACTTTATAATAATATTTTATAAAGTACATAAAGTTATTATGACGACTTTTTTTTATGTAAACACATACAGGAGAATACCGACAGATAGTGATAGTAATTCTGAAGTCTCATCTGTGGAATTCTATGACGCTTACCATGGTGTACATGGCTAAACGCTGCATGTGGAGTGTTGATCCGCCAACTTCATAGACTACAGCCCGATATTCACGCATCATCCTTTATTATTACAGGAATTTACTATGAATGGGTGGTCTTCACGGGAAGACTTTTGTCTACCACCAATTTTAATTAATAGGCTATGACTGGCATTATACGGGTGATGGATCAAATTCACACCAACCGGGGTATTGTAGAGCTCAGAAATCGATTAAAATTTTTTTTTTTTAATCTCCATCGGGGATCTAACCCTTGACCTTTGGGTTGCAAAGCAAACGCTTTGACCATTGAGCTATGACCGCCGGCAAATTTAAATCACTTGAATTTTTTTTTTTAAATTATTATCTTAATTATTGAAAATGTTACCTCTACAACACCCTCAGATAACTGTGAACTGAATCAATATATTATGTTGTTGAAGATGTGCTACCCAACGAATAGGCACACTCAAGTGGCAATGGACATATCAGTCGAAGAGACGACGGTCAATCGTGAAGAAAAGTATTGAAATGGCCCAAGAACTGGCAAACGAAGCTTTGGCCGACCCCCTGCATGATAGACTGATGACATAAGAAGAATAACGGGAGTGACCTGGATGCGGAAGGAGGAGGATCGAGGAGGATGGAGACTCACGCGGGAAGCTTACGTTCAACAGTGGACACAGGTTGATGATGATCAAGATGTGATAGCTACATGCTCCAGTTAGGATGCAGTTACCACAGAAGATCATCTACTAAAAATGAATTTTCTTTGATATTCCGCACTTCATAAACATATATATTTAGCTATTTTTGATGATAAAACATGTGTTGATAGATGAATTTTTTGGTGATATTTTTTTAAAATGAATTAAGATATGTATTGAGAGGATTAGAAGTATGTAACCAAAATTGTATACCATTATTATGGTATGAAAATCGTGTTCTTAATTTTTGGCAATCAAAATTTCAAATATGAAAGTTATAAATACATTCAGCTTTGTCTTAACATGGATCACACGGAGCTCGCTGTGCGCTCGTAATAGGCTGTCGCTCAGCGACGCAAGTGACGATCTACAGAATTAATGGCGCACCAATCACAGCAGCCATGTACATAACTAATGTGATACCCGTGACCGGACTTATCAAAATGCCAATATGGCGACACATACATGTCAGCACATAAATAACAGAAATAAGAGACGAAAGATTGTAGATCAAGGTTTTCGGCACCAGTCAGCAAGGGCTTTATCATGCTGATGTAAATTTGCTTGGAATTAATCTTATAAACATTGTGAATTAGTTCACAACGAGACTCTTGGAGTAATTTGTAGAATATACATATATACCAGGCTGTAGTTTAATCCCATTATCCTCAAAATACGAGTAGTACATGTCATTTAATATTGTGGCATTTGAGCTTAGCCGTGTGTGGCGAATTTCTTCTTACCAATATTTTGACCGCGAATGCAGGGGTCTTCTTCAGGATTGATGACTTAGTTGTGAGTTGGTGTCAGGAGGTAGTTTAGCCGTCAGCCTAACGTACCTCCACGAGCGTCATTGTTATCTCCATGGTAACTAACATACTCAATTTTCATTGGTCTGTTCTGTCGCGTAATCTGGCCGTGAAAACCTAAAGAGTTCTTTACATGTCATTTTATTTACAGAAATCGTCTTTATATTTTTTTGTTGTTGTTGGTACTTATGGCCTTTTTTATTTCCGGGATTCAATAACTCTCTTTCTATCTACTCCTATGTGGTGAAAGTGTATCTGTTAATACGAATAGTTATGTTGACGTCGTTACCGAGGAAACTGTTTGTTACAGACGTATTTAGACGTGTTTTTGTAGACAAAGTAAATAATAATAATATCATAACATAATATAAAATATAATAATGTTATGTTTGGAAAATATCTCAATAATAAAGTAATATACTCGCAGTTATAAATTGCATTTACATAGTTATATGTTGCCATATGAAATTGAAAACAAATCTATTCGAGAGAAGGATAACAACTATTCTGCGATGGTCAGACATTTTAATTATATGAATAATAAGTAATGTATCTGTCTTTACAATTTTTAAATCATTAATATAAAACAAAGGTGATTTATTATTAACATTTAAGATGAAATAGGTATTTTTAAGAATCGAATTGTTTTTTGTAAGTCTAAAAAATATAGTTTATAAATAAATACTTAGATATTTAAATTGATAGTTAAAGTCGATTTACTTTGATGCTAAAAAAACTAATCAAATGTAACCAGTTATTGACGAAATTTAAAAAAATCTAAATGGTGTTTTGAAATCACCAAAATAATTAATGATCAAATAATTAAAAGATCATTAGTATGCAAAACTAGTAATTTTGTTTTTTTAATATTCATTGACCCTTTTATTTTTTATTCGATGAAATGTCTGCTAATGTTATTATATTTTCAATACAATTACAAGTTTGTTCACGTAATGTTTGGCGCTAACTTCGCAATAAAAAAGTTTTTCTTCACTGCCATAGTTTGTAAGTACATTTATTCAAGCGTCATGAAGGCTTAATACATTCTTTAAAGTCGAGGGATTAAGGCTCCAGTTTCTGCGAAACATCCCACGGCGAGGAACGAAGATCCCATAAGGCGGGCCGGGGTGCTTACTACATTTCAAAGTTATGATTCCTGAATGCTTCTTAGTTGCTCTTTATTTTATCTCTTCACGGAGCAAGCATTTTAAAGAATCCAATTATTTTATGACAAACGAAAAAAAAAACGCCAAGAAGATGCGGATTTCGTATTTCCTTTGCGTGCCATGTAATAGTGGAGAAATTCACTGAAAACAAATACGTTAATAAGAAAAACAAAGTAATAATATAAATTATGTTTTTCAACTTATATTTTCGTATTAGAGACCGAGACTGTTTTTGCAAAAATAATATGTTTTCCCAGAAATTAAATTGCTTAGTTGCATTTTTAAATTGAATCTGCCACAAGTGGCAGCTTTGCTGTTGTAGCCTAGTGGCAACGTTCTTGCTTGAGACGTATTTTAATATACATAGTTTTAAAGATCAACATACACCTGAACTGAGTTGAGACTGATGATTCCACTTTAATCTTAAATTATAATAAGTTTCTCTGCGTTTTAATTTTTTACGTTCATTCATGTACAATGCTCATAAAAAATCTGTTATTTCTTTTAATATAAAACGATTATTGTTTCATTAATTATCTAAAAATTATAATACTTATATTTTGTGAAACACATTTCACGTTAACGTGTGAAATGAACACGCACTACAATATATTTTAGTCGTGGGTTAGGTCGTGTTTTACATCGGAAATGTATGACCCTCTTTGTGCAAAAAGAATGCCACACTGCAGATATGTATGCGTTTTGCTCGTACATACTCGTATATGACCACAACAGCATAACCAAAGTTTGTTTTTCTTTCAAATTCTCATAGATAGCGTTCAATTGAGACACATCCTTCATACTTTTTGCGGCTTATTAAGGATATATAATAGATTAAAAAAATATATTTAAGATTTAAAGTTTCTAAAGATTCCTTTAAACCTTTCTCTAATATTGAATTCAGGATTTCAATTACAATAAAATAGTGAATCAACTAGGAAAATTACTCGATAAAGTAGTTCGCTCAGTACTAGAGTAAAGTCTGTATGCGAAAGGGATTTGTATAGAATTTAAGTTTGCTTACCGAATATAGGTCAATCTAAAATATATACTGTTGTACTTTAGATTGACCTATTATAAAGTAAGAGTATATTCATTGATTTAAGCTAAATCTTGTGTTTTTGGTTTTAAATATATTTACTCATAGACCAAAAAGGCTTATTGATCAATATTTATTTATTTTAAAATACAGAAAAAACTAATAATTTATCTATATATATTATTAAATAATTAGGCGTTAGGTTTATTGGGTCCTTGAATATGAATGATTGTGTCCTTACCGCATGTCCTAACCACACGTCTGAGTACATTATGACGAATTGTCGTAAAAAATATAATTATATTGAAAATCAACCAAGTTTGTGTACAAATTAACATTATGTTGTTTTATTTCAAATTTTTAAAAATTTTATTTTATACAATTGTACTTGTTTTGGACCAATCCTGGTTCTTTTTCAACAATGAGGCAACTCTTCAACAATAGTCGATTATATAGTATAGGTAAGATAAGTTCTTGCATTAACATAATTTATCGTTTATTGTTTTCTGTATCGGCTATAACATTAAATAATATTTTTGACCATCGTACCTCTATAAAATGTTATTAATGCATGTGTAAAATGGATATCAAAGATATGTTATTAAAATATCGGCTTAAAATCGTTTATTTTCCAGTTAATAAACTGTTTCAAATTATGAATTATAGATCCATAGTGTGCAGTCATAAATCTCAGTCACGAGCAACGCAGAATTAGTTTTTTTTTGTATTTTTAATCCCGGAGTTGCCTCCGCATCACTCCGTATTGCGAGCCGGATGAAAAATGTCAAATTGAAAAAAAGTGATACATAAAAGAGTATTAGTTATTTGCGCGCTATTCACGTTTTCCGATAACGCGGCTTAAGCAACGCGTAATCCAACTGCGATGATAATGGGAGACTTCGCTACCAATATAATCACGAATGGAAAACAGTCGGCGGCGGGTAGGGGATAAGAGTATTTGCGGAAAGTATGTGAAAACAAGTCATGCAAAATAAGCGATTGCATAGTGTTCTTCTTCGTAGTATCAATCCGGCGGATTGGTTTGCAGCAACAAAATCTTGCATCTAGAATCTAGATCATACTTGAGATGCAATCATTTTTGCTGATACATGTGATGTCTTTTAGACCTTTAATGTGGTATTTTCCCATATATTTTCACATCCTAATGCCGTTGACCGTAAAGGTTCATCCGCCTTTGGAAAGCATTTACTACATCCAGGGCAGTAGAGTGCCCTAACCAGCTTGATATAATGAGGTTAGCTGGGTGTTAGCTTTTCCGGCCGAAATTCGGTCCCTGTCTATATTGGCCAACTGATGTCGCTCACCCCCCACCACGAGAAGGAGATAGATCAAGATTTTCATTTCATCGAACTTGTGACAATAAGGCATTTCGCAGAGTCCTCCAGTACTTTTAGGGGACATTAGTACATTACAGTGTTATTTGGTATCAATAAGAAGAGAAATGATGGCTAGAACAAAATTTGCTTATGAAGGAAGATCATATAGATAGAAATATAAAGCTAAGATAAACAGCATCAACGATGAATTCTAAAAAATTGACCGAGAAATGTCTTTGCTCAATAGAATGATAGATCAAAGTTCTTATTATTCATCAAGTGCAGTGCCATTTTTGCATTGAATATGTCCATAATTAAAAACCGACTAATGTTGACTACTGTTTAGAGTTGAATCATTATGTACTATAACATGTCAGTACTAAAAATAATTTACTTAGTTTTTGAGATGCATTGCCTGCCATGGACTTGATCAAATATAAATGCTTCATTTTCTAATATGGACACTCATCATCATCATCATCACGTTCGCTTACCTAGCTGGAGCATATGGTATAATGTCGCCAGAGTCCTCGTCTCATCTCATGTCAGCTCCGCTTCCCGCAGGTCTTCCAAAAACATCATATGTTTAGTTCGCGACGGCCTTTCAGGACGGCATAAGCCTGGAAGCTTATGAAAAGACAATGTACTTAATGCTATCTTGTAGCTAAAAAGTATGTATGTCGCAGACAGGTTTACCTTCGCTTTTTGACCTACTGTAGTATGTGAGACTACCTTGTCTACTCTCTCACATCGTTATTTCTCACAAAGTCATATCATCGTACCCTCAGTATTATACGCAGGCATCTGATTTCAAACCTTTTATACGGCTGTATTAGCTTTTGGTGGAGATGTAAAGATTCAAAGCCGTAAAGAAGAATGGGGACGATCATCATCATCAGCCTGTTTCCGTCCACTGTTGAACGTAGGCTTCCCGCATGAGTCTCCATCCTCTTCGATCCTCCGCCTTCCGCATTCAGGTCACTCCCGCTATTCTTCTAATATCGTCAGTCCATCTTGTAGGGGGTCGTCCAATGCTTCGTTTGCCAGTTCTTGAGCGCCATTCCAATACTTTTCTTCCCCATCGACCGTCGTCTCTTCGACAGATATGTCCTGCCCATTGCCACTTAAGTATGCCTATTCGTTGGGAAGCATCCACCACTTGAGTTCTTCTGCGAATTTCCTCGTTTCGAATTCTATCTTTTAGCGACACTCAAAGCATGGATCTCTCCATAGCACGCTGGGTGACCTTTATTTTATGGGTAAGACTTGCTGTGGGAACGATACAGGCACTGAATCATAATCGACACTCTAATAGTTATAAATTTATTTATTTTATTGACAAAGCAAAAATGATTTTCATGTATACTCTTTTAAATATGTTTGACTGTAATGTATACTATAAATATAATATAACTGAAAATATACGTTTATGCTATATATGACCAATATTTACCTAATATTTTCAGCGTTCCTTGTATTACGACTTAGATTTTTTTTACAGAATTCCTATCAGCGCTAGATGGTATCTCGCCTGTATAATAACTCGGTGTATTTTATTTCCCGGTGTAGTGGGGCCGGTTACGGAAGTGCGCCCGCAGGCCGCGGCCGAAACGGCATAAATTACCAGGGCGGCCCTTTTTCATATCAAAATCTGTCCCCCGTCGGAATTGCCGCCCGCCAGCCAGTACACTGATAGACGCTTATTTATTTTCCAATAATGGATCGTGAAACATTCTCAGCTACCTATTGATGAACAGGACCGGTTATAATAGGTAAATCTGTTATATCAGTAACGATGTACCCCCTTTACCGTGATTTGTATGCAAAACGGTTATATATTTATTTTCTTGTGTAAGATTTCTTATGATTTTTTATAATTAAAGCGTTCTGGTTATAAATTGATAATCACTGACAATAGAATGTAATAATGTACTATAATTGAAATTAAAATAAAATTATTATTTGATGAAATATTAACCACGTTGATATTTGTGTCTTATTACAAATTGCATAGTATTATTTCGAATACAATTTTTCGGCAGGTATAGCTCAATGGTCAAAGCGTTTGCTTTGCAAGTCAAAGATCGAGGGTTCAACCCTAGACGGAGATTAAAAAAAAAGATTTTTAATCGATTTCTGAGCTCTAAAATACCCGCGTTTAATGTGAATTTATTCCCTCATTCGTAAAATGCCAGTTATAGCCTAGTAATTAAAGTAGGTGGTGCACGAAAGTCGTTCCGTGAAGACCACCCATTCATAGTAAATGCCTGTAATAATAATGATCATGCGTGAATCTTGGGCTGTAGTCTATGACGTTGGCGGATCAATACTCCACATGCAGCGCTTAGCCATATGTAGCATGGTAAGCTTCATAGAATTCCTCAGATGAAATTTCAGAATTACTATCAAGGGGTATTGTAGAGCTCAGAAAATATATTGGTATTTTAGAGCTCAGAAATCGATTAAATTTTTATTTTTTTGATCTCCGTCAGGGATCGAACCCACGATCTTTGGCTTGCAAAGCAAATGTTTTGACTATTGAGCTGTACCCGCCGGCAAATGAAAAGAAATTAAATTTTAATTGGCGTAACTAATGAAAATAAATTAAGCGTCTGTGCCGGCCCTGCCAGTGGCGTACCCTCGTTTTCCCCAGACCCGGGGAAGTTGGCCGCCGCCGCCGTACGTGCGGCTAGCCAGGCCGGGGATTTTCCCCACGGGCCGGGATATTTTCCCTCTCGCAGTGGACAACACCGAAGTAATAATATTATTGTCATTCGGGGATGTTATTATGCTCCGGAGCGGCGGGATGCGCACTTCGCGATAATAAAGGATCGCCCGGATGTATTTTTAATTATAATGTTCGGCGGGGCGCTGGACGTTTGTGATTAAATTTAATGTGAATATATTATTCTATTCGTTACAGATACGTAACATGGAAACATAATAATTGCCTTTTAGGAAAAGTATTAATACCCAGTATAATACAACACGAAAAGGACTGCTTTTTGCACATTGCTTTAGTATTCCTTAATAATTGCGAATAACTACGACATGCACTTATATGTAGAATTTTGTGATATAACTTTTTTTTTATGTAAACACATACAGGAGAATAACGACAGATGGTGATAGTAATTCTGAAGTCTCATCTGTGGGATTCTATGACGCTTACCATGTTGCATATGACTAAGCGCTGCACGTGGAGTGTTGATCCGCCAACGTCATAGACTACAGCCCGAGATTTACGCATTATCCTTAATTATTACAGGAATTTACTATGAATGGGTGGTCTTCACGGGACGACTTTCATGTACCACCAATTTTGATTAATAGGCTATGACTGGCATTTTACGGGTGGGGGATCAAATTCACACCAACCGGGGGTATTTTACAGCTTAGAAATCGATTAAAAACCCTTTTTTTTTAATCTCCATGGGGGATCGAACCTACGATCTTTGGCTTGCAAAGCAAACGCTTTGACGATTGAGCTATAGCCGCCGGCCATAACTAACGTTGATTGAATGTAGAAAACATATGCTTATATTAAAGGTAGATATTATGAAAACAACTTTCGTGCTTAACCCTTTCTCATCAGTTGTCGGCATATGCCATCAAAGATTCCTTGACCGTTGATATCGGTTGACGTGATACATCGTTTTGCTATTATCAGTACTCATTGTGACGTCTACAGTAGGAAATCGAACGTGCAGTCATTCCCTTTATCAACCTACATGTATTCTTTACAGGAATCTGTAAAGAAAGTAAATACATATCGTAAGGTTTCGTCACAGGAGCGATTTTTCTGTAAACCACATGTGTCAATGCCACCACATTTATGGAGTTACATAATGAACGTTTGTTAAATATAATAGTTTTTTATGCATCATCTGAAAGCTAAAGGATAGATGAACCAATGTGATATATGAAAATCTGTCTGAAAAGTACATTTATGCTTCAAATACTAGTTTTAAGCAAAAAAAAATAGTTTGAAAAATACACGCCGTATTGACAGTATAATTTGTATTCCACCGAGCCGTAACGAAAGGTTTAAGGATTGATAATTATGCTTTGTATTCGTTTGACATTCGGAACACATTGTCACGACATATTGTTGCCACTCAGTTTTGTCAGTTGTGATTGACCATGCCTCGTACAAATGCATCTCTGTACCCAAAAATCCACTTGTGAACAAATATGCATCCCGATGACCTTTAGGGCAGAAGCTCAAGGACTTGAAGAGAAAGCAACTGTTCTATCCGAGTGAAATTTTTTTGTCCAAAAAAATAGCACATCATTATAGCGGTTTTCGTTAGATCACCGAAGTTAAGCAACATTAGGTGAATCAAAAAATGTTATTGCTAACTGAGCGTCACTGGCCGCTATTCAAGCATGCTTGTGAAAAATATTTAGAAAAAAAATCTAACTTTCCATTATCCAATTGATATTGCAATACAATACCATGTGTTATATACTTGCCAACAATGCAGGTATATTGCACAATAAAGTGATTTGTCATAATTTTTTTATGCGTTATTTATTTTCTAGTGAAATTTTCAATCTCTTAGTTATTGCTGTATTTCAATCTCATATATCTCCTATCACATTATCTTTAATCTCTCAGTGAGTCACTAAAATTGTAATAGCTTATAAATATAGAAAAATTATATATTCGTTCTTTTTGGTAATTTTTGAACTTCTTTGTTGCAGAGCTGACGAAGGAACCACCGAAGATCACTGCGGAGAGGTCACGTGTGGCTGTGGGAGACACCTTGAAGGTCCTCTGCAAGTCTCCACCTTCACATCCTCCAGCAAACCTCACTTGGTTGCTGAACAATGTGCCGGTAAGGAGAGAGTCACGTAAAATGAAGGCGGAGGTAGAAACGATGCGACACATAAATACTCGTATTAGACCGATTAAAGACCAAATATTTAGATTAGCATAGTCATTAGACCAAATATTTTCAGAGACGTCATGTACTGTGGGAGCACATCCAGGGTACGCTGCACATTATCACCCTCCCATCTAACATCTAAAATATAAAGGCTCCTAAGTAAGATTAAATTGTGTACTCGTATAATGTAAGCGGAAAAGAAGGGAAAGTAAGTTTGGATGTTGAATCTATAAAATATATATTTTAAGATTCTGTCTGTTATTAATTGTCTTAGATATTAAAATATACTTTTATAATGATGGCTAATTTTTTTTTGTGTTTTAGCTGTTAGAACAAATTTAAATATCGATAAATATAATAAATAAAGCCACACATAGCAGAGTACGTCAAATATTGTTGGTAGAGAGATTTTTATAGAACGTATTTTATTGTTGCCGCTTGTCATAATTGATATCGAAGCTTTATATTGCCAAGAATATACTAATGACAATGACAGCGAAATATGTTCATAAAATGTTAAATACGTGATATTAAAAATATGTACATAATATTAAATTTAAGCCTAGGCTTGTGTATAGAATTTGCCGCAAAACATTAAAATTACGTCTTAATTATAAATAGTAAAATTCTTCCGCTTGGTTGAGGAATGGTCGACATTTTTGGAACGTTGCCTTGCCCTGAAATGTAAGCAAATTTAAGGTGAAGAGGCCCAGTTAGTGTATGCCAATCTGGATATTGTGACATTTTCTTGGCTTGTATTTTAAGTTTGCGTCGCTTTTGGCGATGCTTCTAATGTATTGTAGCGTTCAAGTATGTTTTTTGTTGTTATATTAAATGTATAACGTCTCACAGTATCGATTTTCAGAATAAATGTTTAGTTTAAATTCAATATAAACGGTTCCCGTTCCATCACTGAAGCTATGTACGTTGAATGAATAACGTTCTTGCATAGTAACCGCTTAAAGTACACTTCATGCCGCGGATTGTTTCAAGCCGCTCCATTGGATTAAATAATCAATGCATTGGATGCGTCAGGGTAACCATCTGATCATATTAAAAATACTGATTAAAAAACATTAAAATATGCTTCAGATACTACATACAAAGTCTTCTCTTAAAGTCTCATATCTTATCCTAGAGATCGCCTGGAAAAATGTAAGTAACTAGAAAGAATTCCAAGTAAAGATAAAAAAAGGTAGATGGGAAGAAACATAACTGTGTGGCGGATTTTTTTGCGGTCATAATCTCGAAATATGAAGTTTATATGCAAAAAAATATGAAATTTGTTAACTCTGTTTTAAGTGTTCACAAATTAATAGACACGATGAATCGTTTTTAAAATACAAACTTGCAATTTATTTTTATATGAATTAAATTAATATGACATTAAAAGTATAATTAAATTTATCATCTAATTTAATCTAAGTAATATTCGGTTGGCTATTTTTAAACGGGCTTAAGAGTAAAACGAGAAATTTTGAATGTGAATTGATTCGGGAAATAATCCTCGAAAGCCCGCGGGTTTGTTCACCGCCTCCGCTGGCTGGATTTGTTCGATCTTTACAATTATTGTCACAAAATCGAAAGAAAGGTTCAGCCTCTCCCACCCCAGGAGCTCCTCCCACTGCTTTTCCTTTTTCTTCGCTCGCCAGAGAATGGCCGCTAGTGTCCTATCTCAGGGAATTCACACCGCGGACAAAAGATGGCGTAAAGAAGATTCTTATTCATATAATTGCTCTATGATTCAAATTATGGTAGAAGTTATTTGAAGTTTATTTTATTAGTAGCATAAACTTAAGACATGCTCCGTATATACTGTTTTAAAAATACGTAAGAAAACAGTATACGCATGCGTATCACACTGTTCGATAGCTTCATACGTTTTAATAATAATTAGTTAACATTTTCCATCGCATAATAAATGTATTATAGATTTCAGCTTTACTTTACTTTACTATACAGCTAGCTTAGGCTTTAGGAGTGTAGGGATAATCATCAGATTTAAGAAGAAGGTTTATATAACACCCTAAAATGTGCCTCGGATACTGCAGCAGTTATCTCTTCATGTTCTCGGGCTTCTGCCATGGAAGACGTCGGAAACCATATATGTTCCTAGAAGGACCATCGGGCGCAGAGATAGCTTGAGACGAGATTTGGCAACTAAATGGAGGCAATATGTGGCGACCACATGGTCCAGATATGGAACGGATATGAAAAGAGAGAAAAAATCCACTCTATGACATATTTATTACCATCATTGTGAAAATTGATGACAATTTTTTTTGTTCAATTCCACAACTATTTAAAACGCTGAAAAAAAGAAAATTGTTTATATATATTCAAAAAGCATTGCATAAAATATTTCTTTATGTAACATGGCTATGACGAAACAACAGTAGATTTTAAAATATGTGTCAGGTATGTCAATCTTCATTATTATATTTAATTTTTTTTATATAAACACACACAAGAGAATACCGACAGATGGTGATAGTAATTCTGAAGTCTAATTTGTGGAATTCTATAAGGCTTACCATGGTGCATACGGCTTAGCACTGCATGTGGAGTGTTGATCCGCCAACCTCATAGACAGCCCAAGATTCGCGCATTATTACAGGAATTTACTATGAATGGGTGGTCTTTACGGGACGACTTTCGTCTACCACCAATTTTAATTAATATGCTATGATTGTCATTTTACGGGTGAGAGATCAAATTCACACCAACCGGGTGTATTTTAGAGCACAGAAATCGATGAAAAATGCATTTTTTTTTAAATCTCCGCCGGGGATCACGCTCACGACCTTTGGCTTGCAAAGCAAACGCTTTGACCATTGAGCTGTACCCACCGACACTATCTACAATCTAAAATTAATATAAAAAAATATATATGTTATTTTTACATTACAAATTCTGGTATATACGTTCTGGTATCATATGAACAAATATTGGCCTACCAGACTATTGGTTCAGGCATCCTTTCAGCCCATTATTCGCTCCGTGATTCACACATAGAACTGCCATTTGTCTTCCGATGCTTCCAATTTGTTTGCTGTCAGATGCTCTGCCCGGATTCGCACGGCGCCCGACGCCAACTATCTTCATCTTCCGGCGCGCAAACTCGAATTTATGTCCCTGCACTCCGCGGGCGTGTCCCGGGGACTCTAATGCAATTCTCGTGACCGATTCAATATTTTTTCCCCGGCGATTTATGCGCCATGTCAAGATTAAAAGGTTCCTACTTAGCGAGACCCTCCACCTAGGATCCCTGCCCACCCTGTTAAGATGCCTGACAAGGGTGTACAACGTTGTAACAAAGTGACATGTGACTTTTACGAGATAGTTACTTTTTTGTATGCATTTTTGTAGCAATAATTCGAATATCATGCACATATTTTTTCACTAGATCAAATCAATGATCGACATGCGTATGTACAACTGGGATGGGCAGCATTTGGAAAACTAAAGTACATTTTTAATGCGAAAATTCCACAATGTCTTAAAACTAAGGTGTTTAACCAATGTATCCTACCTGTATTAACTTATGGCGCAGAGACGTGGAATCTGACAGCAAGTCTTACACATAAAATAAAGTACACCCAGCGTGCTATGGAGAGATCCATGCTCGGAGTTTCGCTAAAAGATTCCAAAACGAGGAAATACGCAGAAGAACTCAAGAAGTGGATGATACCCAACGAATTGGCACACTCAAGTGGCAATGGGCAGGACATATCTGTCGAAGAGACGACGGTCGATGGGGAAGAAAAGTATTGGAATGGCGCCCAAGAACTAGCAAACGAAGCATTCGCCGACGCCCTGGAAGATGGACTGACGACATAAGAAGAATAGCGGGAGTGACCTGGATGCGTAAGGCGGAGGATCGAAGAGAATGGAGACTCATGCGGGAGGCTTACGTTCAACAGTGGACGGATACAGGTTGATGATGAATGATCAATGCCGACTTTATAGTCTACATACTTCTGTAATGCTGCGATTTTTTGTATTCTTACGAAAGTCAATGTATAACATGTTCTCAAAGCGGATGCTTGTGTAGAATATTGGGGTACGCTACTTTGACATTGTAAGAAATGTTGATTTGAAAGAGCTGACAATGCATAGTTCGATACCAGCCAGTCAAGAAATGAAGGTAGACTTGGCCGAGGAAGTATTTTGGATGTCGCAGTAGAGTACGAATTATACTGCTGCGTTGCCTTAGTCAAAATATACTACGTTAAATTGTAATTATCTTTAAGCACATATCAATATAATTTGTGTTTAAAAATGTGTATGAAAAATTTGATTCAAAATAAATAAAATGTAAGCATCAGGATAAATTTGCAATGTTTCTTTCTAGATTAGCTAAAATGTCGGTTGCGTACATAATAATATATTGGTTTGCTTTAGCGCTGAGAAGAAATTCAGAAAAAGTATTTCTCTTCATTGGGGTCTTAACAAAACTCCCGCATTTTTTACTCAAAGCCTCAGAAAATCGCTAAAAACTGTTTTTTTTTCTATTAACTTTAAGAGGAAACCGTACTTAATCTAGTACTTAGTATTCTTTTCGAATCGAGGGTAAATTTTACAAAAAATATTACGATAATATACATTTCAAAAACTCTTACGTGTATTTTAATACATTTTCACTTCAAGATTTTTAATACATATTATTCATTCCTTCAGTACAGTATTTGAATATGTTTTTAATTTTATAACTTTACATTATTCAATGTGAAATACTCTTAATATAAATAAAATACAAAAGGAAAATAACATGAACACCGTTGTTCTCGAGTAGTTTTTTTTTCTGCTTGCGTTTAATTTTACTCAGTTGGCTGCTTTTTTATTAGATTACGTTATTTTTCAGACAAAAGAGTTTTTTTTTATGTAATTATACTTGAAGCGTACTGAAAGCATGTGTAATATTTGTACACATGAAACAAACAAATTACTGTTGTATGGAGATGTACAGTGTTTTTCTCTTTCGATAATCTAGAATAATGCTATAATGTATCAGAAAAAAAGAGATTATAATCTTTTTATATACGAAATTTCTTAGACTAGAAATAATATGAAAGAAATAATTAAAGATAAGGAGCTGATTTTTTTTAAATCTTTGAATTAATACAGCTAACTATTAACAAATTGATACACACATGCAAATTCACAGCAAATATCATATTTTATGACACTTCTCTCATCAATATCGGAGAAAAAGGAATTGTAGACGCTGGAATTCAAACCACGAACTTCATAATTTTATACGTTAATTTTTTTTCTTTCAGTATTTGTAAGGATATTGTGTGTAATATAAAGTCGTTGAAAGAAGTAACACACTTAGGGCATGATCTTAGATACGATTTTAAGGTAGTATTGAATCATAAGATGATACTTGTACATTACTTGAGATTTGGTAAAAATATAAATGGGAACCTGATATATTAGGAAGTGGTGACTTTATGCTTGATTTTCTACCGAATGCAATCATTCAAATAAATTATGAATTTTATTACAATATTATGTAAATTTAATATATCTTCTTTCGATATAATATCGATCCGGTGTGGCTTGCAGCAACAAAATCTCGATCTCCACTCTTCTCGATCATCTGTAATGCTCTTTATATCAGCATAAGAGCTATATCTCAGGTACTCGAACACTTGCTGCAAATACTCACGTCTAGGGCGCCCTCTGCAGTTTCTACCCTCAACTATCGCTTTCACAATGTCGTGAAGAAGACCATCGTGGCGCATGATGTGACCGATCCATCGGGCTTGCTTCCCTGAGATGTTTCATACTAGGTGCCTATCTTCTTTGATTATGCTGAGATTGCATTGAATATGCATGGTTCGTGACGTGCTAGACTATTGTTTAGTAAAAAAACGAAAATTCTTGAGTCAAAAAATATTAATTTAAAACTCCGCAAGCAACTTTCCAAAACATTTGTTTGGAGCATCTTGAAGTATGGCTATGAGACATGGTGCTTATCTGAAATTGATAAAAAGACTAGAGGCCTTTGAGATGTGGTCATACAGACGAATTCTTTAATATACAAGCAATCTTATAAGAAATATTTCACCTATAATGGTTTTAACACACAGAAAAATATGAGTGCTTCGATAAATACATGTATTTCCTAAGTGCCGATGTTGCATCAACTTGTTCGCGTTAAAGCAATAATGTAATGAAAATTCTTCACCGGAAAATTGCAGTAACCCCATCGGAGTTTTAAAGTAATTTCTCATCACCCGCAACATAACAGATTCGCTTATGTTGTTTCCGCATCGCGCCGCAGCGACGCACGGGCGCTGTCTCAAGAATTTTGCAACTATGTTTTGCGGTATAAGAGTGATGTTAAGGGCTACCATAACGCAGTATACTACCAACGAGATGAAAAATATTTTCTTGAATTTTCCTAGTATTTTTTGATTCAAAATAGATTTGAACTATATCTATATATATAAAAGAAAGTCGGGTTATATTTAATTTTATAACTCAAGAACGGCCTAACCGACTTGGCTGAAAATTGGTGGAAAGGTAGCTTAGAACCCTAAAAAAATTAAAAGATACTCAAAATTGATTTGATTAAGAAAAAATATTGAACATTTACGTAAACATGTTTTCAAACAAGACTATTGTCATTTGACAGATTTCAGTTAAAGAAAGTGTTGCTATAGCCAACGCCATAACTAAAAATGACGCAAAAGTATGTATTGTAAGTAGGTACCTACGTAAGGTACGGAATATTTTGAAACAAAAAAAAAAACAAAAGACAGGAAAAAAAAGTCAAAAACAAAATAAATATGAGTTAAAATATCAGTTTAATCTTTTATTTGTAAAAAATGTTGTAACAAAAGGCAAGGAATCTGACAACTGATATTATTATTGTCTATGGTTACATAGATATTTTGAAGTCTATCGGTTGACGTTTTGTTTCAAGAACTTTCGAGTTTCTGTTAGCTTATTGTGCCGATATTTGTGGCCAAAACGATCGAATCTTTCACGAAAAAGCCATCATGGAACTAGGGATTGAAACATTACGAATGTAAGGCAGTGATTTGGTGGTTTATGGCATCCTAACCTCGAATACCAACCATGAAATTGCGCGCTTTCAAGTTTGGTACAAAGCGATTTGGCGTATATTCGCAATCCCTTATCACGAACTTCATACTGCTGTTGTGCATTTGGCGGTGCATCTGGAGAATGGTCATCGGGTATATTTCACGGCTTCAAATGTTGTTCAACGTGCTGAGACACCTCCAGCGACAACATTGACAAGTCTCTTTACGATCTGCCAAAGCGATCCGTTTGCACGAACTCTAGAATGGACGAGGATTTAATCCGACATTCAAGGTATTTATTTATTTATTTTTGTACTTACACACAATCTAATTAACAAAATAACATACTACACTTATTGCTTTGAATTATGTATGCTAATTCTAAAAAAAAAAGTGTTTATAAATCAGTAATATTGTCTTTGCTTTTGATTCTGTAGATACAAGGACAGATTCACCATCGAATCGGATCATTCCAACCTCTCGAAGATGCACAGCATAAATTTGTACAAATATACTTCAATGACAATATGGAGGAAGAACTTGATCGACGTCTACAAAGTCGTGATCAGAGCGGATAAACGACTATCTGGTACACACGTCGTGATACTGGGCAACTACAACAGATATCTGAAACACGTCGTTCATATGACACGTTGCAATACCCACTGATGTTTTGGCAAGGAGAAGATGGATATTATTTCAATATCAAAATGAAAAATCCATTGAATGGTGAGTAATCAATATATATATAATCAATATCATAGTTTTGATTCCGTCATGACATACATTTTTCAGTGCTTGGTTTTGCTTTTAGGTTTCCAATAAATGACCAATTACACTGCTTATTACCAGGAAAATAACAGACTTAAAGATTAAGATGTTTTTTTAGAGAAAATTGGACAAACAACCGGCAAACGATTTAAAATCATTTATCTTCACCCCTTTATAATTATGCTACAAATATGGATGTTAGCTTTACATACAAAATAAAAAATCTATTGTCTTAATTTCAGGTGAAGAAACTACCAAGAATCTAAGCTCGATGAATTATAACGCATATCGTTTGACGATTCGTCGAAATGCTGACAACTACTTGCTGAAGTTTCGTCGATTACTGCAATAGAATTCAACCAGACCAAATATATGATATCATATGTACCGAAAAATTCAACTTAATAAAATCCAAAATCTGCTCAATTATTGCCTTTCGGGTGAAACAAAGTTCACCGGGTCAGCTAGTAATTAATAAAAATGAAGTAAAAATAAATTCCACATCTTAACCAATATTCAAGAAGACATATTCAAAAATATATCAATAGTATAAACAATTTTGTGCCATATATTCAATAAATTAATCAAAGAAAAAGAAGCGGTGGATGTTAGGATTCGAACTCTAATGCATATTGAGATCTTATTGGAGATTATTATTTACGTGGTTGGGTCACATAACAATAAGGAACGATACCCCTAATAATACTAATAATAATACCTTATTAAGCGATTAACTTTGTAATGCAGTGAATAATTTGTTTTTACTAGTAATTTTTTTTGTTGTCGCTGGGTTGAAAAGATTGGCCGGAAGAGGAAGTCCGAGATTCCGTTTCCAGGGGGCACCGCGTGGAGGTTCTTTTCATGCTCCCCTTCTTTTCATGCAATTTTATATATACAAACGACCAACCCACCCCTAAAGACACAAAATCTTTCATATATGCGGATGACTTAGGTTTGGCAGCACAAGAAGTAACGTTTGAAGAAGTTGAGGACATCCTAATCCAGGCACTCAACGAGATGTCCCATTACTACAAAACCAACCATCTCAAACCCAACCCATCAAAGACACAAGTCTGCTGTTTCCACCTTAGAAACAGGGAAGCTAACAGAAAGCTTCGTGTCACGTGGGAAGGTAGAGTACTGGAACATAGCGACCATCCAAAATACCTCGGAGTCACTCTAGATCGCACCCTCACCTTCAGGCGTCATTGCAGCAACACCAAACAGAAAGTTGCAACAAGGAACAACCTCATCCGCAAACTGACCAACACTCACTGGGGAGCCCAACCACCCCTTCTTCGTACCTCAGCTTTAGCACTTTGTTTCTCAGCCGGAGAATATGCGGCACCAGTGTGGGGTCGATCAGCCCACTGTAATCAAGTGGATACTGCCCTGAATGATGCATGCAGAGTCGTCACAGGCTGCCTCAAACCAACACCCATTTATATACCCCTTGGCTGGTATCGCACCACCGAACATAAGACGCAAAGTCATATGCGCCTAAAAAATGCGTAAGGCAATCAACCAACCGTCCCACTGCTTGTATAATCAGATACCCCCAACACCAAGATTGAAGTCTCGAAGCAGCTTTCTGAAATCCACACAACCTCTCACATCCGGCCCTGAAAATGAGAGACTCCAACTCTGGCAACAAATCGCACCAGAGGATTTAATTACTCCAAAGGAAGGCCTCCCAACTGGCAAGAGCCTTGACTGGCCGACCTGGAAATCCCTAAACAGATTAAGAACCGGAGTTGGTAGAACAAAGGACAACCTCGAGCGGTGGGGAATGCTTCGGCAGGGAGAGACACTATTGTGCGACTGTGGAGACCTGCAGACCGCCTCACACCTACGATGCTGCTCCATGTGCCCAACAAGTTGCACATCTCAGGACCTAATGCTGGGCAACACACGAGCTATCGATGTTGCCAGATATTGGGAAAAAATAATTTGACGTCGCTGACACGAAGAAGAAAGAAGAAGACTAGTAATTTAGAAATTAATGCAACCTACAGATGACTTTAGTAAGTAATTATGAAGAAAGTAGTAACTTTAATTTTAAGTGTACTTTACATGTTAATTCTGTAGTGTACTTTAATTTTTTATTTGCTTTTTCTAACCTTAAGAATAAATTAAATTTGTTATCGTTATAAGTAACAATTTCTATACCTAAACAAGTTATTATACAATTATATAAATGTATTTTCCGTAATCTTTGTCGCAACCCTTGTGTGGTGCAAGGGTAAATCCCACATGTGCGATATAAATATAAAAATAGCTTTAGAATCTGCATAAGAGGACGGGCGAGATGGAGACCCACATAGGGAATAGTCGGAAATTTTGCATGATACTATTATGCTTTATAGTTTATTATATACGATATACAGTATTCAAAGCATATGGTGTTTATCATATAGTCGTACTGTGCTTACAACAAGCGTTATAAAAAAACAGACGTGATATTCACAATATCCATAAAATATAACTGACTTCAACAATTGAATGTGATGTAAAAAATTTAAATAAATTATACTCGACGTAAAAATGTTAACCAGAATGACAAATGGAAATATAAAAGACAATTTCGCAACATACAGAAAAATACTCATCAATGATTTTTATTTTTTATGCCAAAATATTTTATTGAACTCATAGAATATGTTTAACATTATATTTTTTGACTGTAGATCATATTGTGCATTAAATTTATCTAAGAAACTAAAAAAAGTACGTTAGTTGAATGGCAACTAATATTCAAGACTAGATAAATCATTTCAAGGTTCAAAGAGGTATTCAAAGGTTAATAATTATCAAGCAACTAACATAAAATGAACACTCACGAGTTTATCATTTAGGTGTACTAAATGATAAAATCGACGACAAGTTCTAAGCACCTTACCTCAAAAAATATAATTAGCTAGGTGTAGTTTATAGGCACGTAAGCCAAGGTCCTTACGTACGGTACGTAAAATTTTCACGTAGTCAAAGGACAAAGGCCAACAAGTTGAGAACGGTGAAGAATCGACATTTCGGCGTCTTGTTCAACACTTCGCGCTACCGCAGCAATATTCTCTTCGGTACGCACATTTTTTGTCCTGTTGATGGTTTTGAATCGAGAAGAGTTAAATTGGTGCTAAAACGATCAATAATTGCATGAATTGTTTGCTCACTAGGCCAATTATGTTGACCGTATAATGAACGAAGTGCTCTGCGAACTTGGCGAACAGATTTTATTTTCATAGTAAATTTCCACCATTCGGAAACGTTGTTCTGGTGTTTAGCGATTCATGATAAATTGACAAATTTTAACCCTTTCATTACGGCTCGGTTTGAATACAAATAATACTGTCAATTATAAAACTAGTATTTGAATCATAAATGTACTTATCCGGTCTATTTTCATATATCACATTGGTTCTTGTATCCTTTAGCTATCAGATGATGCATAAAAAACTATTCTAAGAAAGTAGCAAAACGATATATCACGTCAACCGATGTTAACGTTCGGGGAATCTGATGACGGTATATACCGACAACCGATGCGAAAGGGTTAATATACAGAAATATTAACACAATTTGACATTTTCAACTACCAAACCGTAGACAACAACTATCGAAACATCTCATGTACATAAAAAAACACACTTTACGTTAGATTTTTTTTTCTAGATCATATTTTGTTATTGCTGACATTTAAAAGAGCTCTAATTGAAGCAGAGGTAAAAAGATAAAAGAGCAAGAGATTATGTATGACCTTAAATGTTGTACATAAAAATAGAAACCCCTAAATCCAGCGTGTGAGCGTAATTGTGAATGACAACACTCAGTGCGGATACAGCTACGTAGCGCTCTAGGTTAAAAGGAAAATCTGGGGCGCTTATCCCAGCATTATATAGGCATTTTTCTCAGCAATGTAAGGGAGTCTCAAAAAGTCGTATATCCAAGCCGAGTAAGACGAAATTTTTCAGAGTAGAATTAAGTATTTTTTTACTACTACTTTTATGTCGCATACTTTGCGATGATAAAGTATTTGTTCACCATGAAATAAAGTACACTATCGGATTAAAATTAGCAGCATACTCGTACATCAAAAATGTTTTTTGATTTATTATACTAATTAAATGCGTCAAGCTTACAAATTAATCAGAATAATCAAATAATGCGAAATGAAAGGAGTTTTTGTATTGATTTAATTAAATAATGCTCATATTATATTATTGTAAGAATTAAAATAATGGTAGAATTTTAACGAAATATCCGAGTTTTTTCCATTTTGAATGATTGTTATTGTGACATTAGTATAAGTTTGAGAGTTTTTGACATCTTTAAAGATGTCAAAAACTGTCACGTGATTTAACTCTTTTTAGGGCTTAAGCCCTAAAAATAAAAAAAATTGAATTATTAGCCTGACGAAAAATTCTGTCTTAAGGGGCATGAATTTTATAATATTTAATTCTGTCCGGTTTTAGCTTTAAATTTACGTATTTCAAGAATTTCATGATAAAAGAATTCCATTCTTCTTCATATATGTGTTCCATAGCACCCGAAGGTCCACTTGGAAATATAAATGATTCCCGACGACCTCCAGAGCAGAAGTTCGAGTGCTAGAAGAAGGGATAGAGCTATATTATATTTGGTATATATAGTTCCAGACCACCTCCAGAACAGAAAACCGTGTGCTTAAAAAAGGGGTACTGTAGTTATTGAGGCATAGTCTTGGTGAATTGTTGATGGGATTTTTAAGCAAATCTGATGATAGTCCGGCGCTCCTGAGGCCTGGACTTTTTTTTGTCTTAAGAAGTGGCTCAAACCGAGAGAAGGGGTGACTTATATGACTGAATTCAGCCCTGGCGATAGTTACGCCCTTATTCGCAGCGCCTGAAAGCAAATCTCCGCGCGGTTATCCCGCGCCTCTACGGCATTTTTCTTGGCCCACCCCCAGCACTAATGAATGTTTATTTTTCATTTCCATCCCCGGGGGGGCGCCATGAATAACAGGGGCGCCACTTACACTTCTTTTACGGCGTTAATAAAATATCCATTTCCCCCGGGGCGGCTGCAGCGCGAGGGGCGCCGCCTTCTGTGACATTTTTAGTGATTCCGCTGCGGAATAATGCTTTTTTGGTAATCCCTTGGAGTTTTACTTTTTTTATAGAGCCCTTCCGCCGATGTAAATTGATGTAATCCTCAAATGAACGAATGTTTTATTTTTTGATACGATAATTCATTCATGTTACCTTTATACAATTGTATATGAGTAGCAAAGTATTATTGTAATTAATAAGTGTTTAATTTATTTAATTTATTTGCTACTCAATTTAAACAAAATATGTAACTAAAAATATATTTTACACTAAGTGCTGTTGTTATATGGAAATGTCAACATATGTTATAAATATTAGTCTAATAAGTCAAAAGAATAAATGTACGAGTGTAGTTACCATAATTTTTTTATAGATGATGGGTTGTAGATTTGTTTGTACATATTCGTTATTAAATTAATTAATAATTTAATGTGTTTAGAAATTGTTTAATTTGTTTATATGTACGAAAAAAATGTTTCAATGGAAAAATTAAGAAGTTAAAATACATAATATCTTTTTAAAATTAAAGACAAACAATTTTATAGAAAATATTTGAAACTTAAAATGATTAATTTTTTTTTGTGTAGGCGCGTCCATCTTATATAATGTTTATTAATACTTATTAATTAAAACCCCTAAAAATATTAATAAACGGCTAAAAATAATTGTTAATAAAATAAGTATATAAAAGGGTTCATTTTAAGAATTTGATTGAATGAATCATATTTAAAAGATTAAGCATGATCCCTGACTATAAATTATATAAATTACATTTACTAGAATTCAAGCTCATTAAGAAGCTAAAATACTAGAAATTACTGTAGATACAAGTTATTAGTTCTTTGAGGCAAATATGTAAAATATTACAATTTATAATATATATGTAAAATGCTTAGATAAATACTTACGGATTAGGTAATATTCTCTTGAGTATAATAAAGTATTTATTAATTTAATTATGGCTAATTAATGAAGACGTGACTTTATCCAGTGAAACATTCGTTTTTGAAAACAATATAATTAAAAAATATTTTAATAAATGTGAATGTATTTCTATATCGATGAAAGCTCGAGTAATGTTGTGTTGTATTACAGTATCTGCTGTACTTTACACTCTTTAGAAAAGCATTTTGCCTCAGGGCGCTTGGAAGAATTCAAGGAAGCGTGGAGAAGCATCGCTTCAGGAAGCTCTCGAGGTGTTTGCAGGTGTTTAGCAATGCCATTAAAAGACAATATGGAAATATTTTACATCGCGCACGACCGTAACACAACAAACTTCATTCTTTTTGTGATGCTTTGCCCTAAGGGCATATAAAAGTGTTCATTCTATATGGCGTTAGAGTATAGAGAGCGCCACATTAGCGTTTGAACGAATAATAACTTATTTTACATACAAATTATTCTGAATACCTTTTGTTAGAGTGACGATGTTTTTGTATGCAATGATTTACTCGAATAAAACTACCAAATTTATGATAAATAAAGTAGGCAAACGATGTCATCGTGAAGCGCATAGAAACTTTATTAAAAAAATCTCCTTTACTGATATTTGATGAAAATGCATACACGGTTAATGTATGTCGTTTGTTACTTTCTAAGATATCTTTCTAAATGCTGCCAATTAGTTTTGAAATTTTCTTCCAGTATCAATCTTTTCTCACACATGAAATCTGGATCTCTTCAAGAAATAAAGATCGATATGAAATCTCTCTAACCCGCACACAAACACAACACAATTTTGTAGCAAACAGTGATCAGTTATTATGACTAAGCGTTATATAACACACTGGTTTCAATTACATGTGCTATCCTGTATGTGTTTTCTGAAATATAGGTTGGATACGTTTAAACATTATTTAATTTGAATATTATTGTCAGTCAAAAATAATTTCTTTTTTATCGTGCCTTAAGATCGTCGAAATTGGATTTACTGTAAACACAATACTAAAGCCGATAGAACATTACTAACAGTGAAGATGCTTTTTTTCTTTTTAATAATTGTTATTTTTCTTTTCTCAGATAAGAGGGATGCCGACAGAGCTAGAATTACCAGCCACAAGTCCGACGTCAAACATCTTCAGCCAGCCTTTTGGAATCAAGCATCAACAGAACGACACGAACAAGTTGTTCGGTCACGTATATGACATGTCCTCTGAAGGAGAGCCCAAAGGCTTCGTCCTGCGCAGTCAAAAGAAAATATCGAAGAGGTTCAGCGAGAACCTGAACCAAAAGAGGGGCGGAATTTTCGAAAAAGACCGAAACAGTGAAGAGAAAGATGGTATCAACGTTTTGAATGCAGATTCCGTTGAATTTGAAAATGGCAAAATGGTGAATAAATATGGAGACTTAGGAATCGTTGCTCCTGAAGAGCCTCCTGTTACGAAAAGAAGAAGTGTTTCGGGTCTGGCGCTGATAATATCGCAGAACAGCTTTCAACATGGAAGACTAACGCTGACTTGCAGGGCCACAGTGTTCTCGCTGTACAAGGAGGAAGACAAGATGAACTTTGACGGCGAGAAACCGCAGATCGCTTCTGTGATGGGAACACGAGACAGCTCAACGGGTAATTAATAGATTATTATTTTTTACTTATTTTTTCTAACTTATCCTAACCTAAGCTGACCTAACATAATGTAACCTAACCTAATATAGTTTTTTACCAGTGGGTATAGCTCAATGGTCAAAGCGTTTGCTTTGCAAGCCAAAGGTCGTGGGTTCGATCCCCGACGGAGATTAAAAAAAAACGATTTTTGAGCTCTAAAATACACCGGTTGGTGTAAATTTGATCTCTCACCCGTAAAATGTCATTCGTAGCTTATTTATTAAAATTGGTGCTAGAAGAAAGTCATCCCGCGAAGACCACCCATTCATATTAAATTCCTGTAATAATAAGGATGATGCGTGAATCTCGGGCTGTAGTTTATGGCGTTAGCGGATCAATACTCCACATGAAGCGCTTAGCCAGCACCTTAGTAAGCGGCATATAATTATACAGATAAGACTTCAGAATTACTATCACTATCTGATGGTTTTCTCCCGTATGTGTTGACATAAAAAAAAAGTTTTGCCTAAGCTAACCTAATCCGGTTCCCAGTCGTTTGCCTGAAGGACATTGTAAATTGGACATTGTAACTGTACAAATTGTACAAAGAGTACATAATAATAGTCACAGTAAAAACAATGTGTTATGGGTGAGTGTGCAATTAAGTCAAATGTCCGATCACTCAAATGTCTGTTGGGGTAAATGTCCATTTGCCCAAATGTCAGTTCTGCTTAACGTCGGTCAGATGTCCGTTAGATAAATGTCAATTCGGTTAGTTGTTCGTTGTCCAAATGATTGATAAACCGAATGTATCTCGGATAAATTTTCAAAGGTCAAATTATTTTACAAAACCTATTATTATACCTCACGATTTTCATGAAAACACTCACTAATTATGTCGAAACAGTCATAAAGACTTATATTTTTAAACACAAAGTTGTATTATTTTGATGACAATAAAGAAAACCGCCATTTCGTAATAATAACTTTTGTATTGCATTTCTATTTTAGTCTACAAAGAGTTTATTTTGTAAATAATGTAATTCAAAACTATCACAACAATCCGGTCATCAAAACGTGGCCTCAATATTAAACCCTTCTGATCCCAAATATAACTCTATAATTTTTGATCGAGTAAGGTATTGTTTTGGATTTTACCTTTTTTTCCGTCCAAATCTCACGTTATTTCCCATTACTGAATAATAACAATTGACTTGTGATTTTTTTTCAGCCACCGCTACGGCCCGTAGAGCCTTCAATACACTGACGTACGTGATGATTGTTCTGTGTCTACGATTACTACGGTAACAACCCAGCCAAAGGTTTTATTACACTCCATTCCACATTCCATAGAACCGTGTACAAAGAGAATAAAATACAAAATAATATTATATCCAAGTCTATAAAATTTGTAAGCTACCTAGGTGAACAACAATAACACTACTTGAATTATTTTAAGAAGATCTAAAGTGAAATTGCCAGTCGTGATGTTTCCCATTTATGAATGTGCTATATTGACAATAATTCCAGTGAAATTAAATTTTCTACGATAAGTTTCTTAACCGGTGAGTTATGGACACTGAAGTTTTTAATGTAAATTGATACGTAATTTGTTTCATTTACGTTTAGGCATTTTGTAATCTTAATGAATAATTGGTGTCAATGTTTGTATCAGAGAAACCCTAAATTATAGACCCTGTGATTATACTAGGTGAATATTTAATTAACACATCTAAAACGTAGGACGTTTCATTTATATTTACAGTATTATCAATTTAAAATATACACTCTAAATAAATATGTTTTTTAAAACATGATGATTTAAACAAAGAGATACATTTTATAATTGTATTTGAAATAACCTGTAAAAATCACAATTAATTATAAAAAAATCTCAAGAGTTTATGAGATAAGTTTTTATTCTGTATTTTTTAAATTTATTAAATAACATTGACATGTGATAATTTTATTTATTGACCATTTTATAATAACATTTTTAAAATATATTTATTATTTATTTTTAAATTTATGACATACTATATAAACTTGTTTTTTTTTAATGAAAGTATGTTTGCAGAAAACCATTTCACGTTGCAAAATTAAAGTATTAATACATTGATTGAATTAAAACATAAAAAAGCGAACATTCAAAATAAAAATATTAATTAAATCGTCTACGTTTTAGATGTGAAACGTGTTAGTTATTATGGATTGTTCAGTAATGGAATCTAAATAATATTTATTGCGCCCTTCCTTTTCACTCATTAATATCCATTACAATCGAATGTAATTTTGTAATCGTTAATTATGTTTACAAAATACAATTATTCTCATAATCCGATACAAAAACATTTTCTTAGACTTATCTGATAGCTTAACTGATCATTTGAGTGTTATTCTTAAATTCTCTGTAAAATTAAATGTTAACCTATTTGTTAACAATTTTATGTGCTTCCAAAACTATCATTCGATATTCAATCAATACATGAAAATATAGACATCGTGAATGTTATTTTATAATATGAATTAGAGTGTGTATAAAAATTAACACTGTTATACTTATATAAAACATGAATGAAATAAAAAGGTGTACAAAACATAAATACATATTAGGTTATTATATATCATTACGATGCCAAGATTGTTAAATACATAACACCATATAAATTAAGTTCAGAAGTCATTTATGAATGTCTATTGTACAGAATAAAATTTTCCATTTACTTATGTTAAAAAAATGTTTATTATTTCTCGATTTTCTAAGAGTAAATAATATTTTATAATAATTAAAAGTTAATATAATTATTTTACTTAGAACTTAGTAAATATTTTTTTTAACTAATTTGATATATATATCTGATAAGTATAACGGGTTTTATGTTTAATAAATTATTTTTAAGGATTAAAAGAGTATTTCGCACAATAAGGAAAAGGTTGTACACTAAAAATCAATTAAATCTACAAAAACAAAGTACAACATGTTGTAAGACACTATAAAAAAGTGAGTATAAGACATTTAATGAACTCGTCCAAACATGGGATTCATATTCAGTTAAGCATAATTTTTATATTTTACTTTTCAACCAATTTTAAATCGTGATTGGACGCTGTAAAACCTCTTCAAGATACTCAAAAATCAATATGTATTTTTCTCTGTAAGCATTTAGATTTAAATGTTTTTTTTTCTGGGAGTTATGCGGAGTAATACGAAGAATAAGAGTTACCATAAGAGCAAGAATATTAAGTGGAATAATAAAAAATGTTACAGTGATACTCGTTCCTGGGGTCTCATAAAGTCAATGGGTTTCTGAATGTGATAATGCGAGCATAACGCTCTCCCACGATGTAGTCAGGTCGGGTTACGTTGAAGATAGAGTATTCAATGAGTTAGTACCGCTTTGGGCAACGTCCTTACCAGCACTGGGGAAGAGATGAAGTGCAGTTTCTTCAGAGACGGTCGTATAATGTTAGAAGGAACTGAAAAGCCTGTAAAAATATATTTAAATTATATATAACAGTGTTCACTGTACATTCTGAATTTTCTTTCATAATAAGCAAATTATAAGTGATTATGTTTTATGATTTACATAATGATTAAACTGACTATCATCTTATTTAAGAAAAATACAGTTCAATATTTTTTTCATATTTCAATACATATTATTAAACTTAATATATTATTTTATTAATTGTTTCACCATCAGTAAGAGTAAGTACATAGTTAAAGTAAATTAATTTAATAACAGGTAAATTATTTATTCATTTTTGTTCACTTTGACGAAAACAAGTCTTTAAATTTACCACTGGTGGCTTTCAAGTACAAAAAATATAGGTTTTTAAGATGAACAGATATGTCTTTATCGTGCGAAATAGTACATTTTTTTTTATATTTGAATTCATTGATATTTATTAGTTTTTAATTCTTCACATCTAATTTAAATGAGGCTTCGATTAGAAAGATCTGAAATCATCAACTTATGAAATAATTTTAGAGGAAAGTATATAAAAAATATCTGCCAAAAATAATTTAATTGACATCTAATGATATTATATTGCTAGTATCTGAAAATAATTAAAACAATTCAATTATTTATTCATTTCAATATTATTTTTATATGTATGCGTATACAAAATATATTTTTAAAACAGTTTGAAGGGTTTTTTTGCGTATAATTATTATTTTATAAAAATTTTGAAAGATGAAATGTGTTTGAATATACTTTAAAAATGTAATTCAACCAAAAATGCTTTAGTAAATAAATATAAATTTGATGTAATGATGTAAATTTAATGGGGATATGTTGAAGACGATATTTCTCCATTTCGTTTTTTACATATTTCTATAAAATCCCATTACAGGAAGTAATCATGGCTTGAATTCAGCTCAAAATTGAGTTGCGAGGATTTTAAATTGAAGTAATACTTCTGAGTCGTTAAGATACCACTTATTGCCCTTAAGGGCCTAGATTCATTTCCCATAGTTGATAACCGATCCGAAAAAATATTGTCAATATAAATTAAAGCAATTTTTGTAAAAGTAAAGTAGCGTGAACAAGTAATTTATTACAGATATCTTTAGCGATAATTGTTTATGCAATATTATAGTGATAACAATCAATTTTGTAAAACAGTATCCAGTTTTTTCATATTAAATTGTTATGAAATTAAACTGTTCATAATAAAAACATTTTAATATAATTCACCGAACAGTGAAATTACAATCAAAATATTGATCCAAAAAGAACACTATAAATGTATTTATGACGATCAAATATAAAGAATATGATATTTTAATAATGTGTAATATAAATAAATTATGAAATGTAATAATTACAATGTTTTTTTATTGATTGTCTTTATGTATTTCAATTCTTATTTCATATTAAATATTAGAATTTATAAAAAAATATATGTTTATTTCTTAAATTAAAAGCTATTGAATTTTATGAATAAATTGTATGAATAGTAATTTTTTAATGTTTATATTTTTTACTTTATATTTCTTTATTTTTCATTCAATATGAATTATGAAAATTATATTCATGTAAGTAATCTGAAATTAAGATTTTATACGTGTTGTAGAAAATATTTTTTTGTTTTGATAATGAAGTATATAATGTAGAGGGAATATATTATATTATTATAGGAATATATAAAAACAATTTTGAATTTGTAAATAATAGTTGAACTTGTAAATATATATAACTGTTTATAATTAATATAATGTTATGAATATTAAATGATTGTCATCTAAAATACTAACTGGTTTTTCAATTTAAATTTATAATATAAACAATACTACTTGAGTAAATGGTAGAAGGCTTTGAATATGACTAAATAAAAAAAAATTCTCATGAGACATTGTTAGTAATAAGGCTACCGTTTTTTTTTAAATATTAGAAGTCAATGTTATTATTAGGTAGACAATATGTAGTCCGCCAGATATGAGAAAATACCGTGTCTATCAACATTTCCAATACGTTACAACAAAAGAATCGGGTTCCATTTCGAGCCTTATTGCCATCCAGTGTGATTCTTTTTTATGCGGATTCAAAATGTAAATTTCCGCAAAAAATATGGAAAACAGGAAGAGGGCTCTGTTAGCATTCGTGCCGAAACAAACAACTGAATAAAAAGTTGGATCCGCCGTGTCGGGCCGAGTTGCCTAACAATTTTTATATAGAAAGGCTTTCTTTCTATGAGCGTCTCATATTTCCTCCAGGACATGGCAGTAAACATTTATCAAAAGAATGATGCGGAAAATCTGAAATATCGTTTCGGGAAAAGTCGTTTATTTTGCAGGAAACACGCTGGAAAATGGGCTATGTACTCACTGTTAATCAATTTGACTTCGAGCGTAGGAGATAATTTCATGATTTATAGGTGAAAGAAAGAATCGGTCTGTAAAAAGTAATAAAGAGAAGACGTTGATGAACGGCTGAAAAAATGCCGCGTAAGAAAGATTCTTTCAGGCAAAAGTTTCCGGGAATTTTGTCCGCGCAAAGAGCTTTTGGGAGTGTTTTTAAAAAGTCGCGAGTTTTTTGCGCATGTTTTAAAAGTGATTTCTTAATTTAATTTATCGCCGGTGGAGCAGTACAAAGTATCGCCTGCCGTATGAAATTTTGAAGAATTAATTTATTATTAAAAGTGTTAACGCTCCACGTGATACAATGTATAGCGGGAGGCTGCAAGTATTAAATTTGAGATATTCTCGAGATAAAAGAATACGATCCGCGAGCATAATCCGCGGCGGAGGAAAAAATTAAAAATCTTGTTAACCGGAAATAAAGTGAAATTATTTTGACCGTTTGTATTTATTCGTCCATTAATATCCGGACCATTCACGCACATTTTTTTTAAATTGCCGAGATAAAAGTAAAGCGGGCGTCCAAATTCGCATTCAGGGCCGCCGAAAAAGATTAAACAGCATATTACATAAGTTGATTAAAAATGCAGTAAAATTTCATGACTACAAGCACTCTGATACAATTAAGAAATTTATTTTTAAATGTAAGCTTTATAACAAGGGAAACCATTTTCATGGACGTTGAAAAAATTGTTTCTCTCACATTCACTGTTATGATAACAACTGACCACAAATATATGAAGTGTACGTAATATTAATTTAAAACAACTAAAATACATTCATTAATAATTAAACCATTAAATGAATGCACCTTTGAACCAATGTATTCCTACAAAGTGTAACCTTCTTCCAATGACAAACCTGCAATTGACCTTAAAAAGCACCAAAATGTAAAAAAATGTCTGTTGAAATGTATCATTCACGCAAACAATACATAATATTGGACCCATTTTGGAGTTCACTTCATATTTTCAAAAGATAAATCTTAATGCTGCTTGATCTTAAAAATATTTTTTGTTGAATTACATCATGAGCTAAGCTTTGAATAAGATATAATGATGCTTCATTGAAAAAAAGTATCTGTTTTCCGTATACTTAGACACTTTTATTGGTTAATTAAGTTAATTTTTTCCACATATCATTTTCTACTAAAAATGGTATGCGTAAATAAAAACATATTTTATAACAGCCTCTAATAACCAATTATAATATTTACTAAATACGATTATATGTTAATACAGCTATTATAATTCAATCACTAAAGTCGAGCAACATTAGACTCGTTTAGTAATTGGATGTATCACGGGGTGTTCCAATGCGTTCCGTCAGTTTTGTTGAGCCGAATTAAAAATTGAATGGAGCAAAAGTCTAATTATCAGAATATGCAACATATTTTTTTCAAGTAGCGGGACTCAACAATGCATAAAATAATTATATAATATGGTAGAATAATAGCAGATAGATAACTTATTGTGTGGCGATATCCATATGATTCAAATTTAGAATCGATGTGGTATAAATATAAGTTATTATGTTTTCGCATTTAAGCGCTCGTTTATTAAGTTATTATTTGCCGAAAGACGCTTTTTCAGGCAACTAAGCTCGCTCGTTAGTTTCATGGACGCTCGCTCTAAGCGACTCTTACTACCAATCTTAATGTGCAATGAATGTAAGTGCCTTTAGTTTGTATTTATGTATTCGTCCTTATGCTCTCAAGCGGCTGAGGTGAACCCTATGACCACAATAAATTCTATAAGTTCTCCAACCTGAGACTCTTCGGGAATAAATGGAAAGTTCCAAACTACCAACATTTCTGTAAGATCACCCTCAAGTCTTTAACAACAATAAAACAATTTGAACATGTATCGGTATATGCTATTCGAAAGAACTGATGTCATTTTTTTTTTTTTTTATTAATTTTGTTGTTTGTACAAGAATTTTCATGCTGGATAGATTTTTAAGTTGATGAATTATAACCAGAAATAATCAATTAATAATCAAAATATTTCAATGAAAAATAGAACATTACCAGTTATTTTTTTATCCTAAGTATCTAGTGTGCATTCATCCAATGCACATTACTGTTTTTAAAAAGTAAAAAACGTCCAAAATGAAAATACTTACAGAAAGAATTCCGCTGTTTAACGGTGCCCATTGATTTTGTACGAGTATTTTCACATTTTCGCATGGGATTCAAGATCGCTTAATGCAATACAAAACAAAGAAAAACCGTCATTGTTCTCGGAGAAGCAAAAATAAGCATTCTTGTATAGATTACGCGATTTTGTGTTGAATTGAAAACATGCTAAGTCAGTGATAGAAAATCTTTTCCGCAAATAGAGCAAAATAAGAAACAAACTAAACCACAATAAGTAAACATGTTACTTTTTTATCATAGGCAGTCTACTAACCTTACTTACACACTCTCTTACTTAATTGCTCTAGCTTGGGACCGACAATGGGGTAGTTTTATTTAGTAATACATTTGAAAATCCGTGTCGCATAAAGATGGTCTGAGGAATAATTAATCGCAGTTTTAGAGGAAAAGTAGAAGAACAAGGAGAAACAGTAGACATATTTAAAATAAATATTTAAAAGAAATGGAGAAAAAAAGAAAAGGAAAAGGAAGACGGTGAAGAATATATTGGGAATTTCTTCTTAAATAAAGGTAGGATTAAAAAGGCTCCCGTAGCATTTGTGTTTCCACGATCTCTTGCAGTTATTAAATTATACTTACATGCTTACTAATAAAATAAATAATATGTGTTACGTCTGGCACGCGTGCCGATGTGTTTCAACCTATACCAGGTTCCATTGTGTCTCGTTGCACTGGCATTATTGAATCACTCCATACTTGAACGGGCTCGTAAAAAATATTACTTTTTACAGTGGTGAAGAGATTCCCAGCTCGGGGAACGGCGTCAGTATTACGTAGCACTTCACGAGAGATACTACAGACACATAACCTGCAGTCTGACAGTGACTTTTAAACTGTTTAAACTTTAAAAAAATTAAGTCGGAATATATCATCAAAATTTGTAATTTTTCTGTAAGAATACTTACACCAAACAACCTATATGACATTTCTTTCAATTATTAATCTGAGAAAAATAAAAGGCTGACGAAATGATTCGGACATTGTATAAAATGTCCAGTTCTTTGATCAAAGCGATGACCTTTTGCCTACTATGTCACCTCGTCGAGTTAAAAAATACCACATACGGTAGGTTAAGTATATATTATTTAATTGGATGTGTTGTTTACTTTGTTATTTTGTATCATAAGAAATGAGATTTTAAAAAGGATATAAATGATGAAAAAGCAACTTTGAATTCCAGTGGAATGTATTTACAAAATATGATGCTAAAAAAGCTAGACTCTATTAAAGTCAAGTACACTTGTACATGTAAGTATATTAATAAATATGTTTTTTTTTTTGTTAAAATAATGTTGGCTGCAATAAAGTTAGTTAATTGTTTTATAACTGTGAGTCAAGCAACGTAAGAAGACATAAAAATAACAATTTAAATGAAATAAAGTGACGAAGAGAAAGAAATTTACAGGAAAATAAATACGAATTATACGAATAATAAACGAAATGAAAAAATATGCATAATAAGTGTTGTGTTGAGGATATAGATGGGATAAGAATTAAAATATATTAAAAAGTGCATGTAAAATTCATGAACGTATACATTATCGTTGGGTCTAATGATTGAGATAACGCCAAGAAGAAGAAAGAAAATAACATGATGGAAAGGAATTAATTGGAATATAAGAAAACGTGGAAGAAGATGAAGCTGATGAAGAATAGAAGAAAGCAAAGAAAAATAAAGGGAAAAGATGATTAATGCAATAGATTCGAAGAATAAAAACGAATATAGTGGGTAAATGCAGACAATAAATATGAGGGAGATTTCCAAAAAAGTGGGTAAAGTGGTTAACGAGGATAATCAAATGCAAAATTTATAATATTGAATTGAGGAAGGCATATTGGGAAGCACTGAGAATGCAACATAGCGCATACAAAAATGATAGTACAGAAGTGAAGATATGTTTTGTTGTTGGGCGCTTCATTGGATGAGGTAAAGCTGCACTTACAGCACAGCCCCGGGCGCTGGTCGCACAATGGAGATAAACCTCCATGGACGGGGAACTTTGCGGTATTACTGATGAATATTTTAAATATATCGTTCTACAAGAAACACTTGAAACATTATGACGCGATCATTTCAAGTTTTTTTGGTTAGCAATGAGAAATGCTGCCAAAAATGATTAGAGAAAATTCTGTAAAAGAGCTTTATTTTGATAGTATTTGGGTTAATTTGTAGATTTTAGCACGCGAGCTATATTTTATTCAAATCTTCGGGCTCATCTATATATATAAAAATCAATGTCTGTCTGTCTGTCTGTCTGTCTGTCTGTGTGTATTTGATGCATTCCGACACCATTAACCCGATTGCAATAATACTTTGTCGAATTATTGCTGATACTAAAAGGAAAAAGATAGGATACTCAAAATTTGATTTAATTACAAAAATTAATTGAATATTTACGTAAAACCTGTTTTTATACAAGACTATTGTAATACAGAACGGCCAATTTAGAACATTGTGTTTCCTTGGCAACGCCGTAAACAACAATTCACTCACCTGAAGTTATTATGAGTAGGTACTAACGTAAGGTACTGAATATTTAGAAACAAAATTCGATTTTCGAATAAACTATTTCAATATTTGAATTTTTGACGACTTTTTTGTTTATTGAATTAAAATAAATATAACGTAATAATTGTGTGTGATATACAGTAGAAAGAGTTAATTTTGGAATTCCAATTGCTGGTCGGCTTCGGATAGTATTATATTATAATTTTATAGTTAATTTTAAGTAAAAAAAGAATAAATTAAAAATATTTAGTTTTGATTCACAATTTATCTTAATGCTAACATGTTTCGGCCTTCCTGAAGACCATCTTCAATAATGAAAAAATAAAAACAGGCCGTGGCTTATATAGGTATGGACAATATCCTATATTAGTATACACATATTTACAGGTTTTAAATTTTTTTTAATTAATTGGTATGTGATTAGTTTTAATGTATTAAGACATTATACAATAATATTTTTTTTGCTTTCAATTTAAAAAGAGATTATGAAATACTAGGTATTATATTTTTTTAATTATAATTAATTCTAAAATCATAATTATTTCACCAAGTATTATCAGTTGATAACCTTAATGTTAGTATTATATCAATCAATTTATTTTTATTTTTCAAAAGTGAATTTCAAAACGTAACATTCACTGTGATATCAATTATGCCACCCAAACGAAGAGCAATAGGTCAAGAGTACAACTCAAGCACGAATGAAAAGGGCATCCCGAGCTTTAGAAACAGTCGAGCAAAGGAGAGCAAGATTGGAAACAGATCGAGTACACGCTGCTCAAATCCGTTCATCTGGACAGATGAGCAACGGGAAGCGAGATAAGAAACAGTTAGAGTACACACTGCTCAAACCCGTTCACATGAAACAGATGAGCAACGGGAAGCAAGATTGGAAGCATATCGGGTACGCGTAGATCATACCAGACGTCATAGTGCTTTCCATTATGATTCTAATTATGATTACAGTCTGCACCCAAGTATTGTTATTGGAAAAATTGATAAATTATGCGTGTATTGTAGTGCCTTTAAATTTAAAAATGAAACACTAGGAATGTGCTGCACGAGTGGAAAATTGAAATTGCCAGAATTAGATTCACCCCCGAACCTTTATTAACGTTGGTACCCGGTGATACAACTGAATCAAAACATTTCTAGACAAACATACGAAAGAACAATTCTTATCACTACCACTGCCGAACGCAAATCATTCCTCATCGTACAAATGGTCATGTTTAGCAAGTCTCAGAAACGCATCGATCGTACGATGGATTGCAATATCCGATTTTATTTTGGCAAGGAGAAGACGGATACCATTTCAACATCCCGTTGAGAAATCCACAAACAGATGAGGAAACGACTAAGAAAGTCAGTGCCATGGAATAACTATTCATATCGATTGATGATTCGTGAAAACGCTGAAAATCATATCCGAAAAGGTCGAAATTTGTTCTATCAATACATGTTCGCGAAAATAGAAACTGAACGACTCCTCTACATTTGATTAAATCAAACCAAGTTGTGTTCCGCAGAGTATATTCATTTACGCGATGCAGTTGTAAATGATGGCTGAAAAACAAAAAACCAAAAGCACTCCAATAAATAAAAAACACATACGGGCGCCACTGTCAAATTTAGGTAAGAACAACATAACCTAAGTTTATTGTTTCTAATTGGCTCCGGTCACGCCTCAAGTCCGACTTATCCAATCGGAAGGCGAGAGGCTCCCGACGAGGCGTTTCCATAAAAACCCGCGTTTTTTTTTAGTGGCATTGCAACGCATGCCGGATACACGCTAGTATTTTATAAAAACGTTGGGAACTACAAATATAATATACTTAGCAGAACTCCAAGTGTATAGATGACTTGGGACGAGTCAAGGGAGCATAACAGACGATATAAATATATTATGAATAAATAGTTAACCAGGTATATAGAATATAAATGAATACAAAAGAAATTCAATATATAATAATAAATTGTTTTATATGACATTCTATGACATTTTTTTAGTTCTTCATGTATTTATCTCAAATCGTATTGCTCACGACGAAAAGAAACTGGCAATGAAGATCCATCATAGTAAATTGATTGTTGTTCGGGAAACATTCACTATAAGAACCCTCGAATTATTCGGGTATTAAACATGGTTATCATTGCATTATAATCAAGTAGATTCTTAGTAATGTAATGAGATAATTAAATTGTAATATAGTACTAGATGTTATTAAACTAATCTATGTTGCGCTGTATTGATCAAATATACAAACTGGATGTAGCAAAACACAAAACAAAAATTATTCCGCATATTTTTAATCATACAAAACACTACCTGATGTTCGTAATAATTGATCACGTAACATTATTATTCGTACTTGCATAACCAAGAATGCGAATTTGTAAGATATCATTTGAATACAATATGTTTAATAATTAAATAATCAATTTTAGGTACTTCATTAAAATACGTGACGAAAAATTGCTACTCCTTGATCAGTCAATCAATGTTGTCTGCAATGTTTCACCATTGTTAGTATTCTATTCTCGCCGATGTTTCGTTCTATTAATATACACATAGTTTGCCGACAACTTACAAGGTATGTCACCTATATATAGACACCAGAGCAGTGAATCACCATCCCGAGACTACCTGGAGAGGCAAGCAGGTACATAATTGCTCGCCATTATTACGAACGATTTGCAAGGCGGCGCACACCGGTGACTCGTTCCGGGAACGTTCGAGAGACGAAGCCCTCGTAACCGACTCAATTTAATGCGTTGAATGGGAATTGGATCTCTGCAAAGCTCCATATTTATAATATTACGGCGGCTCTTATAAATCTTAATGGGATTTCAGAGATTTTAAGCGATATTTAATTGAGATAAAATTTTAAATATAAATGCTTTCATATTGTGAGAATTTTTATTAACCTAATACTTGGTACGCTTATAAAATAATACACTTACAGTCAAACGTCTAATAACACATCCTCAAATTGCTCACCGAGCAGAAATTAAGCAGTAATTTTTTCATTTATGATAAGTTTTATCATTTTCCTTTAAAAAACCCGACTTTCGTGTCGTTCGAGGGCTTAGTGTATCTTCTTCGTAGTATCAATTCGGTAGATTGGCTTGCAGCAACAGAATCTTGCATCTCGATCTCCATTCCTCTCCGTCCTCCGCAACCCTCTTCAGCTCAGCATAAGAGCTACAATTCATGTCCTCGAAAATTTGCTGCAAATACTCCCGTCTAGGGCGCCCTCTACAGTTTCTACCCTCAACCATCCCCTCCACAATATCGTGAAGAAGACCATCGTGGCACATGATGTGACCGATCCATCGGGCTCGCCTTTCTGAGATGGTTCTTATAAGGTGCCTATCTTCCTTGATTATTCTGAGAACCTCATTGTTCGTGACGTGGTCTCTCCAGGAAATTCCGAGAATTTTTCTGTACGACCACATCTCAAAGGCCTCTAGTCTTTTTTTATCACTTTCAGATAAGCACCATGTCTCACAGCCGTACATTAAGATGCTCCAAACAAGTGTTTTGACAAGTTGCTTGCGGAGCCTTAAAGTAATATTCTTTGACCCAAGAATTTTGGCTTTTTTATTGAAAGCTAGCCTTGCTTGATGTATGCGACTGTTGACTTCTCTTTTTGTTCTGCCATCCCAGGTGATCGTACTTCCAAGGTATACAAATTCTTTTGCATCTTTTAGGGGTACTTCTAGCATTGATATGTTAATTTTCTGCTGCTCATTGCGGCTTACTCTCATGACTTTGGTTTTTGTGCTGTTTATCTTCATATTGTAGTTGGAATTAAATATGTTTTCCATGGATGTCAGCGCTTCAGTGAGTTCATCTTCAGTTTCAGCAATCAGAGCAATGTCGTCAGCAAACCTTATCACATCAATCTTTTGGCCATGTATTTTAACCCCCTCTTTAAGGCCCATTTTTTCCCTAATGTTATTAATTGCATTTTGTATGTATACGTTGAAGAGTACAGATGACAGAGAGCATCCTTGTCTCACCCCTTGACGTATTTTTGCTTCTTTTTGGACATTTCTAAGTGATATTATGGCAGCTTCTTTTTTGTAAAGTGAAAATGTGAGTCTTCGTTCCTTGTATTTGACTCCAATTTCTTTCATTACATCGAAGAGCTTCTCCCAATCTACTTTATGAAATGCTTTTTCAATGTCCACGAAGGCAATACATATACTTAGTGTATATAATCTCATAAATGACAAAAAAAAATACTTAAACATAGTTACTTGTTAACATGTTGAGAGAAATGAAACTATCAAACTTATTTAATTTACATTGTATTTATATAAAAAAATAAGCCAAAAGTGCTAATAAAAGAAAAATCTTAAAAACTCGTATTTATATCAGATTTGTATCCAAAGTTTTGTCGAAAAAATTACATGTGACTTCTGTTATACTCCAATATAATGATATACCGAAGCCTTATTTTATAATAATAGTATTGTATTACAATAGAAGCAAATTAAAATATAGGTTTGATAATTTACTATTTTTCGTACATGCTAAGTGGGGTTAAGGTTGTTTGTGATTTATTGAATTATATTTTAATTTAAAATAAATAACTGAATGCTTATTACTACTGCTATGAATAAACAGCTGTTTTGGAAAAATTTTGATGCTTGAAAAAAATAAGTTATCACCGAAGAATGTAAGTTAATTGAATTAAACATGTTTTAGTACGTTAGATTTAATTTTAATTGAATTTCAGTTGCGAAATATAAATGTACTGGTGCGTTAAGAAGTATAACGGAAATCAGGTAATGTATACTGTAAGTCTACGAGACGGACTTAACTATGTAATAATTGAGTTTATATAGAAATGAGAGATTGAAGATAAAGATATCAAACATTGCAAACTTGCTACCTAGAAAATATATTCAGTGAACTATACAAAAATAGGGCATGATGAAAATATAATAACGATAAGACTTCTGACAGAACTTAATAAAAAATAATAAGGCCAAACATTAAGCTGTATTTATATACATAGGTCTCAAAGCTACAAAATATATAGAAGTGATACAATTTTGAAGTAACGTTCACTAGTATTGTAGAAGGAATCTAAGAAAAAATGAATTAAATTATGTGTATTTTACTTTTAAATGATATGCATAAAGATGAGTGGAAAATATAACTATAAAATGTAACGTATCCAATTTAGATCACGTCAAAAGACTTGTTTCTCTCCCATCAAGTCAGCTTAAGCAGCAGTAGTTGGCGAGTTCACCAGTCAACTGAGTTGCTCTAGAATCTAGATTGAGGACGAGTTGATACTCAACTTTGCTTACGTAAAAGTACTTTGACTATTTCTGCGAAAGTAACTATTTAATAACTTTGCAAACTCGTTAATAGCTCGACTTTATCTTGTTTGACGTACCAAATAATAAATGAGCTCTCCTTTGAGTACATCATTTTACGTTTTCTTCTACTTCTTTATCTCTTCCATATCTGAAGTATATGATAGTGACAAACAGTCATTACGTTAATTCAAGACCATGTTTGCATACATTTTAATGGCGTGACAAATGCGGGAGTGCTACGTTCAACAGTGGACGCACACTGGCTGATGATAGTGATACAAGTCAACGTTTAAAAATTATTGCAACTTAATTTTGTCAGTTGCCACTGTCCACACCCTGCCGAAAATCATTTCGAAATATATTTTATTATATATGGTACTATACGACCTTCAAGGTAAGAGCTCGAAAACTTGAAGAAATGGGAACTATAATATCGGACGCGTATTGAAGGTGTATTTTTTTATTTTTTGATTACCTTAACAACGACATGTTGTCAGAAGCAGGTGGTGTTCTATCCAAGTTTTAATACACGTTCAATGTTGCTAAACTTCTGTGATTTAAAGAGAAGCGCACATACAACATGCTATTATTAATGTTCAACATACCAACAACCATATCCTCCTCTTCCATTTAGGACATCGGTTTACTGGATGAAGGATGTAGGATCAGGTTTACAATACAAACACTTGCTTCTGTTTCACATATTACGCGTTTGTTTCTCAAAAATGTCGCCCGCCATAGCGAGCGCCCAAAACGCGCGCACTATGACGGCCGTGAGTCAAACTCCAACTGCCAACTTCCCGCGCGTTTTGACTGACAGCGCGCTCTGACATCTGGCGGCAGACATACGAAGTAATTATGAAAGTGGCCGACATGAAATGGACCAACTGTCATAACAAACAAGATGGCGCATGCAAACGCCGTGCAACATTATAAGATTAAAAACATTATATGTGCATGTCAGGCAAGCGAACAAAATAAGAGACAAAAGATCGTTTGTCGAGGCTTTACGGCATCAGCCTAAAGGAGTAATATCAAGCTGATATAAATGCATAGGTATTTTCAAAATAAAAAGTATTATATGTGCCCATGATTATGAAAGTGGCGTAAGTCATGTTTCATTCGTTCTGAGATATTTAAAGGTTTGTGTTTTGATGTTTGTTGAAAACCAATGAAAGTGACAACTTAATGTTAAATAAAATGATAAATTTAGATTTTAAAACTTTTTATTGAATGAAGATTATATTAATTCACTACAATGTGAACTAAAATAAATGATTAACTCTTTTTATTTTAATTTCTCGACTTACACAACTTTTATAATTATGAGCACATATAATCCACATTCTTTGAAGCCTTATCATTTGTATCTTTGTCTAATATTTAATCTTAAATAAAAAATGTATGTTAAAGTAGTTTTAAAGTTATTGTATATATTTCATACATATATTAGTCATTATTATTATTAAAAAAAAAACAATTAAACTTCCCAAATTTGATGCCGTAAAAAAGAATAACGGAAGCTCGATTTAGGCAAACATATTTGTTTACTTGAGAGGATCTAATAAATTTTATTAAATTTCCAAATGCCCATTTTCTGCGAAGAAAGAAAAAAACATGTAAAATTTCAGCAGGAAAATTCGGCGGAGCGCCGGTGCGTAGCACCAGAAGAATCGGGTCGACCGATGACCGAAATTTTATATTAATTTTCCAGCACCATCCAAAGAAAGGGCATAAACATTTAAACACAAAAGAAGAAATGGCTGAGCTTGAAGGTGGATTCATGTAATGCTTAAACGGATATGATTTTACTTATGATAGGTGTTTTATGGATGATAGGATATATAATCACGTTAAGGTAACTGAAAATACTTGAAACAGTACAGTGAAACTGCAAATTTATAGTTTTATATTTAATTAATAAACTAATAAATTAAAAATAATTACTATTGTTTCATATTAATTATTAAGTGACTACATGTTTCGGACAACATCAGGTCAATCTTCAGCAATGGCTTGGAGCAAAAATGCAGCAAATGGATATATAATCAACTCATCGGGTCAATCAAAGCTATGAAGATACTATAGAAACTTATAAAACAATTATATAACTATGTTTATTTATTTGTTTGCGAATAGAAAGTAACAAAAATGATTTTTTTTTCATTATCTCCAGTAAGAAGTCAGTCAAGAATTTTTCATTATCTCCAGTAAGAAGTCAGTCAGTGTAAGAAGTAACAATCAGGTAACATAATAAATTTGTTCGTAGATAACCTCCAAGAAAAGCAATTAACTTTTTCTCTCGTTTAAATATCATTATGTCATGTCAATTATAGATAAATTAATATTGTTCTGCCGATTGTTGAGCATTTATCTTTTATTTTGAAGTATTCGCTAGACAATTATATTAACAAGATCAGAACTTTAACTTCTGTGCGTTACTCTATTGATAGAAAGTCTAAAACAACATTTTTTTTCAACTGTATTTCTTTCTAATTTCATTCAAAATGACGTTGCTTTACTATCTGATATTAAACTATTCTACATAAATGTTATTTTACCCCTTATCCGTTCCATATCTGGAACATTTTGGCAACATATAATCACAAATTGCCGCCACTTTGTTCTGCCAGTTGCCACTGTGTAAGTCTTATATCCAGACATCGCTGCACCCAAAAGGCCACCAAAGAACATTTATATAGTTTCCGACAACCACCAAAGCAGAAGCCCAGGAACTTAAGAGATTGCAGCTTTAGTATCCAAGGCATGTTTTATTAATAAATGTTTTTAAAGGTTGTCGAATGATTAGCCCAATGCTTATTAACGCAATTAGATATATACTCGTCAACCATTTGTTCCTAAGGAGCGTCTCAACCCGATCACTGACTTGCGGTAAGTAATAGACGGTGACCCATCCATATTGTGGTTCGCGTCAAATGTTGTTTAAGTGGTCATAAAAATGCAGCCTTGTCTATTCCCTCACTTCGTTGTTTGTCACAATACCGAATCGTCGTACAATATTGTATGCATTCATCTGTTTACAAAAATCGTCATAGGCTGACAATTAATATGAGAACAAGTAGAGTATACAGAGGATTGCTTTAAAGGCAAAGAAAACTTGGAAAAATACGATGAAGAAGTTGAACTCAGATTTCGGACCGTCCCCGTTCCGTGCATCTTGAATGTGCTCCTTACACAGCCGTAATCTGATCTACGGGATTTATTGAAGTTGGAGCTCGAACCTGTAACACACGCGTGTAGAGTCATAAACTCCTGGGTTTATGCAGCCGAGTGTGGAGCAGGAAGCCTCGTGTTTCGCTGATCGTAACAAGCGGGTTTTACGGCCGCACCTTCCGGGATCCATGCAGATTTACGCGAGGAGTCTTCTTTTTATTCAAATCTCTTCGGGTGTCGACTTTTAACATCCCGAAAGACAATGTACTCGGAACACATGCAGACATTGAAATGATAAGATTGATGGTTTTATACACAAAACTATGCAGTAGTAGTAGTTTCTAACTTTCTTTTATTCCAAAATGACTAGTAAATTACTTATGTTTTTAAATATGTTTTTCACATAATTTTATTTACTAATAAATTAAAAAAATATATTTAAATATTCGGAATTAAAACACATACAAGATTATGAAAAATGCCGAATTTAAGAAATTATTTCACCAATTACACATTTGTTATTTTAAAATTATGACAGAAACTGAAATTTTACATTTAAAATTTAAATAAAAAAATAAGTTAAAATTAAACGTTTTTTAGATTCTACTATTCCACGTATCAGCAAAAAAATGATTGCATCTCAAGTAAAATTTTCCGGAGATAAAATAGTCCCCCAATCGGATCTCCGGGTGGGGACTGCTCGAGACAAAACAACCAAGACAAATAAGAAAAACCTCCAGCCAACAAGATATGCCACCTGGAATGTTCGAACATTACTGCAGAACGGCGCCCTAGACGGGAGTATTTGAAGCAAGTATTCGAGGACATGAACTGTAGCGCTTATGCTGAGCTGAAAAGGGTTGCGGAGGACCGAGAGGAATGGAGATCGAGATGCAAGATTCTGTTGCTGCAAACCAATCCACCGGATTGATACTACGAAGAAGAAGATTCTACTTTCCCGACAAAATTAGAACAAAATGTTTTCGCAAAAAAAGAGTACAAAATACTCATATACTTTAAAATAAAAAAAGTTATTTTATTTAAAATAAACTATTCTTCCAAGTACAGATACCCGAAAATTATTCCTATTTGTCCATTTTGAAATATATACAATTTTAAAGATCTTATATTAGGTGAGACATTACTACTTAAGGTGTCATTTTAAACGCATTAATACTTTTGTCTCAACCATTTGCTAGAAGTAGAAAACGAACATAAAACAGAAAACCAGATAAATTTCCTTGTTTGAGTGAGGATACAAAATGAATACAATATTATATACATTGCATTATACAACTTGAATAATATATTTTTCTTTTATCTAATGCCAACAGATTTGGGCATCAGATTGACTGTGAATTATTATCAAATATTTGACTCATTATCCGCGGGAAAACTTTGCTTCCGCAGGCCGGGCATTTGATTGCGGAGTGGAAGGTTTTTGTTTCATTTTTTGCTAATGGTACCCATTACGCGGCCGCCTCGGATCTTATCCCGGTCTTGGCCTCACATAAACAACGCTAATTTACGACCCTTCACCGAATAATTTTTCAGTCGGGGCTGATGTAACGTAATTTTCCGCCGGCGACTTTCTTCTCGGGGCCCGTTTAAGTGATCAAGAAAGGAAAAACTCTGGAACCAAAGTGCCGGCGTACTTCTTCTGGTAAGCCTCACGAAAACGGTCATATTTATGAATCTCTGACAGAATCTGTCTTCTTCTCTTTCACTTTTTTGTTTTATTAATACTGTTTTTCACGATCCTCAAGATAGGTTCTTCGTTTTTTTATATTATATCCTAAATTTCTCGGTTTCCCTGTTTTCATTATTTTTGTATATATTTTTTAAAATGTTTAACTTTTATAGATTCTGCTTATCATATTTATATGTTTTCATTTAATAAGTATGATTTTTCTTATGTTATTTATCGTACAAGTTACACATCGGTTGACACCTAGATAATACATGAAATGAAATAGATTATCTGTAAAAAATATGTTTTAAGTATACTTGTGTCATTTGTATGCATTAAATATGTGTTAATTTCTCGATTCTTTCATTTATTGAAGTGAGCAGGTAATTACTTTTACTGTCAGAAATATAAATATCATGGCCGCTCTTTAGTTCTCCTAATTCGATTTATGAAATTATGTCATATAGACGTTAAATATTTGCAATAAATTAAAAAAATATATCAATAATTAAAAGTTTTTCTTGTTTTTCACGTTTCTCATTCACCTCCCTTCACAGTTATTTTCACTTTGTATTTGTATCAAATTTATTTTACATTTACCAAATTTGTTTTGACTCTTTTATGTTACCAATACGGTAATACTTAAAAGACTATAAATGGTTAAAACTAAAGCATTTTCATTAGCCTTGCGAATACATGGATAATTTTTCATTATCTGAAAGCAGTCTTTTTATGGCCATGCTCCACATACTTCAGTTTTCAGTAAATAATTCTGCAATTACAAATATAACTGTTAAACGCTGTTTTTCAAGTCCTCGCTAATATTTTTAGTTGTGTTAAAAATGTTTTATACATTGTAAATTAAAGTTTTTATAATTATAACAATTTTTGCTCAGGAAGTTTATAATATTATATATTTAAAATATTATGTCATAATGTCTAGTACACGGTACTTTCTTTTAAAGATAATCTTTATGCATACTTCTCAGCAGCCAATCTCGGCCAAGTTGTTAAGAGGACAGTCTCACTTCCACGAGTAATATTTTATCTCCCACCAGAGTATTATTCCACCAGATTCTGCAGCAGCGCAGATACTTCAAGGTGCAGCAGACTGGACCAATAAAGATTTCTGCACGTGAAGAATACTTGCTGCACGTGTGTGCGGACCTACAAATCACGTCACATTTAAGATATTACAATGAAAATCTCATTAACTCTTTCATTTTTATTTTTTGTTTTAAGATAGAAAAGTAAAAACGTCCTTTATATTGTCGATGAGTTTGGATTTAATATTGATTTAAAGCATTCGTTCATCATACGAGTTGACGTGTGTTAGATCTCCAAATAAGTTAATGTTAATCATATAACTTAATACAAACCTTGAACATACTACTATTTTATCAGCGTTAGACGAAGGTAGTGCCCTAAAAACTAATCATTGACTAATTTTAATTTCTCTCCACGCGCGCTTATTTCTGAAGGCCTGATAAGTTCTGTCAAATAGCCCGGTGCAGTTCCGTTGAGTGCCTTGTAAGCTAAGAGGCATAATTTGTACTAGATTCTAGCCGAAACTCTCAAGCAGTGTTAATCGCTGTGTATAGAAAGATTAATCTAACAATGTTGTTAGACAAATTTTACACAATGTTCATATTTTTAAAATATTACAGATATTTTATAACTGAGGAATTATTGTCCCAGAACATGTATTTATAGAAATTTTATATTATACATTAACAGATTAGAATAAGGTTTCAGGGGATTCGAGCTTATACCGTCAGCGTAGCAATCGAGCATCTTAACCTTTCGGCCATCCATTGCAGAGGAAAGACTGCGTAGTCAGCGAAATTAAAACCCATCAATCACCGGATCAGCCGATCATAGAATCCTCTGAAAGGACTCCAAGGCGCCTCACTCTCAAAATTGTATATTACTTTCCAGCAACACGCATCGCCTCCAAGCAAGTACAATTTCCGGAAAAGGTTTTTTTTAGAGAAGCAGAAAAGCTTGCCGCGTCTCTTTATGGTGATTTTTAATGTGTTTGTATTTTTTTATGTAAATGTTTTGTTGTTTGATTGCTTTGTAAAACGAATAAAAACAATCATGGAATGATTTGATGCTATGTAAAATGTGTTATTTTTTATCGCAAATACCGCCCACACACGAAACGGGTTTTCAAAAAGTTTCTTTCCTTAACTGAGGCATAAATTACTGTCCACAATTTTTTTCAGCTGTATTTTTAAAAACAACTTAAGTACTCTCTTTTAAGGATTTATTTGAAACTAGCGTGTACCCAGCATGCGTTGCAATGCCACTTAAAAAAAATAAACCGCGAGTTTTTATGGAAGCGCCTCGTCGGGAGCCTCTCGTCTTCCGATTGGATACGTTGGACTTGAGGCGTGACCGGAGCCAATTAGAAACAATCAACTTAGGTTATGTTGTTCTTACCTAAATTTGACAGTGGCGCCCGTATGTGTTTTTATTTATTGGAGTGCTTTTGGATACACAATGTTTTTTTGTTTTTCAGCCATCATTTACAGCTGCATCGCGTAAATGAATATACCCTTCTTGTATCACCCGATACCAACGTTAATAAAGGTTCGAGTGGTGAATGTTATTCTGGCATTTTCAATTTTCCACTCGTGCAACACATTCCTAGTGTTTAATTTTTAAATTTAAAGGCACTACAATACACGCATAATTTATCAATTTTTCCAATAACAATACTTGGGTGCAGACTGTATTCATAATTAGGATCGTAATGGGAAGCACTATGATTTAAATCAGCATGCAGAGTACGTCTGGTATGATCTACGCGTACTCGATCTGTTTCCAATCTTGCTTCCCGTTGCTCATCTGTTTCAGATAAACCGGTGTGAGCAGTGTGTACTCTAACTGTTTCCAATCCTGCTTCCCGTTGCTCATCTGTTTCAGATGAACGGGTTTGAGTAGTGTGTACTCTAACTGCTTCCAATCCTGCTTCCCGTTGTTCTTCTGTTTCAGATGAACGGGTTTAAGCAGTGTGTACTCTAACTGTTTCCAATCTTGCTTCCCGTTGCTCATCTGTCCAGATGAACGGGTTTGAGCAGCGTGTACTCGATCTGTTTCCAATCTTGCTCTCCTTTGCTCGACTGTTTCTGAAGCTCGAGATGCCCTTTTCATTCGTGCTTGAGTTGTACTCTTGACCTATTGCTTTTCGTTTGGGTGGCATAATTGATATCACAGTGAATGTTACGTTTTGAAATTCACTTTTGAAAAATAAAAATAAATTGATTGATATAATACTAACATTAAGGTTATCAACTGACACTACTTGGTGAACTCATTATAGTTTTAGAATTAATTTTAATTAAAAAAATATAATACCTAGTATTTCATAATATCTTTTTAAATTGAAAGCAAAAAAAAAAATATTGTATAATGTCTTAATACATTAAAACTAATCACATATCAATAAATTTTAAAAAATTTAAAACCTGTAAATATGTGTGTACTAATATAGGATATTGTCCATACCTATATAAGCCACGGCCTGTTTTTATTTTTTCATTATTGAAGATGGTCTTCAGGAAGGCCGAAACATGTTAGCATTAAAATAAATTGTGAATCAAAACTAAATATTTTTAATTTATTATTTTTTTACTTAAAATTAATTATAAAATTATAATATAATACTATCCGAAGCCGACCAGCAATTGGAATTCCAAAATTAACTCTTTCTACTGTATATCACACACAATTATTACGTTATATTTATTTTAATTCGATAAACAAAAAAGTCGTCAAAAATTCAAATATTGAAATAGTTTATTCGAAAATCGAATTTTGTTTCTAAGTATTCAGTACCTTACGTTAGTACCTACTTATAATAACTTCAGGTGAGTGAATTGTTGTTTACGGCGTTGCCAAGGAAACACAATGTTCTAAATTGGCCGTTCTGTATTACAATAGTCTTGTATGAAAACATGTTTTACGTAAATATTCAATTAATTTTTGTTATTAAATCAAATTTTGAGTATCCTATGTTTTTCGTTTTAGTATCAGCAATAAGTCGACAAAGTATTATCGATATCGGGTTAATGGTATTGGAATGCATCAAATACACACAGACAGACAGACAGACATTGATTTTTATATATATAGATAATGACAGTTTCGATGACGTACGATTTCATGTACGATTGCAATATAGTGTTACATCTAATATTTTGAGCCGCACTGGTTTAGAACTAAAACAGATCAACATTTATCTGTATTAATGTATTTACCACAATTGTACAATACTGCATAGAACTTAAAGATATTATATTATATATAACACAAACCGCTCCCGTGTAAATGACTCTTAATAAATAATTTATATAATCTCATATATAATGATTAATGGCAGCCTAAATATCAATATTATCGATTGAAAATAAGACAACTCAAGCGTACTGTAGTAGTAATTCAATGAAACAAATTCGACACAAACACACTTCGTAAAAAAATTCACACACGTGACGAGACAACTACAACGTTATAGAGTCAGCAGTACTATATGAGGCCATTTGTAAACGTAAATAAAAAAAATATACTTAAACCACGGTTTTAAAGAATCAATTATTGATATGTATATAAATTAATATATCTTAAAAATTGTTTTATTTTAATGAATTATATTAAGTATCTTAAAAATACTAATAAAGATCCATTCAGTTTATAGTTCGGTTCGAGACCCGAGTTGTACTTGCTAAATAAATAGACTGTCGGTAACTAATAATAAAGGTTGTGAATAAATGTTGACTGATTGAATCTTAATAAAATAATAATATACATACTCTGAATATATACAACAGAGACATCTATCGTTATATGATGTTAAAAATGGTATAAATACATTAAGTTTCGCGTATCTGTCCAGGCAGTGAATGATCGTGTGGACCACGCGGTGCATAGGACGGAGCCAAGGTGCAACGCTCGAGGTTTGAATCCCGTGTCTGCCGATATTTTTTCTGAATGAATTGATGCGTAGAATTTAATGTATAATTGTATGTGGTTCTTTAATTATCGGTTATGTTTTAATGGGAGACATTTAAAATCAAATTTAAATTAATAACTTAGCTCCGCATTATATTAAAAGTGTATTAAATTTATTAATATGCTTGTAGACATTGTGAACATTTATTATGATTATTGCAATGCAAAGGCAAAAGCAAACAACCTATGGTTCCCAAGTTTAGAATTATATGTGGCTTATGCGAGCGTATAATTTGAACAACCACAAACTTGGCCCGCAGGTGTAGGAGGCCATTTGGGAAGCCTGCCATTTCGGTCAGCGCACTTTGGTCCGCCTAAAAAATATATTTGTAGGCTTGTATTACCATTCAATATTTGTTGTGAATTTTTTAAAGCTTGTTATAATAACTTTTATGCGGACAATATTATAGAGATTTATTAAATGTCAAAAAATGTAGAGAAAAAAACTTTTAATTAAGTACTCGTTTGTACATATGACTACCACGTATTTCTTAAGTAAACATCAATGAGTATTTTTTATTTATTACTCCCTTGACTTTAATTGAAGAAGTCATATAAAACTCATAAATTATAATCTTGTTTAAGCATGGTTCACGTTTAGCACCTGTACTTTATAGAAATGTAACCGTTACTTATGCATTCTGCGCAATTCATTAATCAATCACTTCTGAAAATTAACAAAATCGCAGTGATATAAGTTTGAAGCGACAGAAAGCCGCCTGCGCTAGTATGGAGATGTGTGTAGGCGGGATAGCACACACATTGTGAACGCAGCCCTGCAGCTGGAGACGGGAAGGCTGGGACCGGGTCGGCCTCCTGCAACATGGCTCAAGACAGTCAAGAAAGACATGGAACGTCTTCGAGTCGACAGCGAGCTTATCTACGATCGAGAATCTTGGAAAAATATTATTAAGAGAGTCGACCCCAATTAAATGGGATAGGGCCAGGAAAAAGGAGAAAAAGCAGTCATATTTTACAAGTGTAGGACAAAACAATAATGTATATACGAATGAGCTTCGAGAGATGCAGAGACAACATGTGCTTAAGGTTAGCAAAAAAAAGTGTGGATACAATTTGAGGTAGTCATACGCGTAGTCATATGAGTAGTATATATATAATATGCAATAAGAATCGCCAATATTACACTAAATGTAAAATTAATATTAATTTGAAAAATAAATATTCAGTACATATATGTCAGTGGTTGTTGAAAAAATTAAACTCAAACTCCCGCAGAAGGTATTGAATAGTAGTGATGAAATTCAAGTATGCAGTTTGGTGATGAATTATATTTCCACGATTCCGGTTGACAGGGGCGAACTGTCCCAGGGAGCGCCATCGCATCTGCCCAAATGGCATTTTCAATAAATGTAAATCGACCGTTGAAATGTTATGGCGGCGGCACTGGCGGGGATCGCTGATGTTTAACGGCGGAAGTATTGTCTGGCGCCCCCTTTGCTGTGGCCGCCCATCTGCCGCTCACCTGCTGCCCTCGCCGGCCCTGCTGCAGTAATTTGCCGCTAGAGACTGCAACCGGCAAACCTGTGCGTTGTGGAGCCACGATGCTCACCTTTGCGAGAGATCAGTTTTCGAAAATTGTTAGTTAACCTAGATTTTAATCACATGCGTTTTTTTATTTTTCAATATCAAGAGAGTGAATCTAAAGCAATACTTTCAAAAATACGTATTTATTTACTGTTATTTGATTTCAATTCGATTATGATTTTTATATTTACATAGACAGGAAAGCACTAAAATTAAAATTGTATCCTCCAATTGGATATATGACTTAAATATGACGGATGGACACTGAATGCTGAAAAGATGTAAAATAAAAGCATTTTTTAATTTTTAATTTCTAGATTATATGATGGAAAAAAACACATTTGATGATAGTTTCAAAGCTCACCAGAGGGATAAAGATATGAATATCAAGCATAATATAGTACAGAGCAAGCATATATTATAAAAGTCTTGGTATATTTGCAGTGCAGATGATTTTCAAGAGTAGACAAAAGTACCGTTTTTGCTAGTATAATGTTTGAAAAAACGCTATAAAAGAGCGCTCAACTATCAAATAAAACAGTATCAATTCGACTCCAGTCACTAAACGTTTTCTTTGTGCCGGAATCCGTTGTGCTCCGACGTCGTCATTCAGCTGACGTCGTCATTTCGGGACCGAGTCATTAGTCCCGGAACATGACGTTCGATACAAGAGATTGCAACATTTAAATCATATCATTTCAATCGTGTATGTGTGTAATGTATATACTGTGTAATTTCAACAAACTAACAAATCGTCTTAGTTTCATGATATCGCACAGATTCTCCAAATACACTGTAAACTCCTGTAATTTGGTAAAGCGTGGAGTGGGAGGGGAGGTCAAATGAGGCGCACGCAGGACTAATAAAATGCGGTCCGCGCCTGCACCGCGGGCCCAGGCCGCACCTGCGCGCCAAATCAACCGGCCCTCCTTCAAACAATATTAACCACACCTGACTACTGCAATTTGCAATCATTACCCTTTATTTTATGAAGGTTTCAGGGGACACTGAAAATTGGGTTAGCTTTTAATTATTTTAGGCTTTTGAAATATGTTACTATTAACGCGGGAAACTTTAAAGGTACACGTATATATATAGTTTTTACTCATTAAATGTAAAACACAGTTTTATCTTTGAACTTTTTGCATTGGCAATTTATTTTCACTAAATAATTTATAACAAAAATATATTATTCGATTAAAAGAAAAAGAAAGTTATTGCTTCTTTTTATGACAATTTACAGAAAAAATCGTTTATTTTTCGATTAATTTTCCCTCAATATTCAAAAAAATTCTTATTTTACAGACTCATTTATAATTAACAGATATACATTTTTTTTAATATCTCCCATTTTCTAAATTATTATTTTGAGTATTTAAAAAGAAAAGTAAGAGATACGTTTTTTTTTGCCACTAATATCTTTATCAAATGAATCTCAAAAATTAATGCTTGGCTAATGAAATAAAAAAATGATTTTTTTGTTTCTTTTTTTCTGGCCGCTTCAATGCGCAAATCAATACATGTTTGTTTTATAATCATGTCTCCGCGAGCTTTCCTGAACGGGTCTCTTGAGAAAGCTTTTCATATGTGAGTAAATAATTCAGCCACTGATAGTGAACAGTGAATCGCTCAGGCGGAGCTTCGTTTCAGACGGTTCCCTTGTTTGTACTTAGCTGTAAAGCACCATCGAAATTGACTTCAAAAATGTGCTTTGCTGAACTAGTGAGAAGTTAAAACATTACATATTTGGATCAAAGTGATCCATTTCTTCAACATCATAATTTTTTATGAAGAAAATAACATGGAATCTCGATAATTAATAGAAACATATCAAATAGTAATTTCAGGGTTTTATATTGTGAATAAATATCCATGAAAAAAAAAGTCTCCCTTTCATTACGGCTCGGTTTGAATACAAATTATAGTTATTTTGATTTTTTCGATCGATATTTCTTGGTGGAATTCCATTATATCAGATATAAAATAAAAGATTCTTTAGAATTTATTCCACATATAATTTTTTTTACTACATGTTTCAGCCAGGTCGGATGGCCATTTTCAAGTCTTGAAAATGGCCATTTTCAAGACTTGAAAATGGCCATCTGACCTGGCTGAAACATGAAGTCAAAAAAAATATATATGTGGAATAAATTCTAAAGAATCTTTTATTTTATATCTGACAAATTATAGTGTCAATTTTAAAACTAGTCCTTGAAGCATAAATGTACTTATATGAAAATAGGCCAGATATCACATTGGTTCTTTTATCCTTTAGCTATAGAGTGATGCATAAAAAACTATTCTAAGAGAGTAGCAAAACGATATATCACGAAAACCGATGTCAACGGTCGGGGAATCTTATGATAGCATATACCGAGAACCGATGCGAAAAGGTTAAACTGCGTTGGGTACAATTGATCGATTTCGTTGAATACAGGTGGGTAATAATTGTTATCTATCATCACTCAAACTGTTCTTCTTAACTTCTTAAAGCATCGGAATGCTCTAGCATCATATGTGTTTTGTCTATATATATATTCTCAGTCACTTCAAAAGGATGTATAACGAACATTTACAATTTTACCCACTATGCCAAATCCATTCTACATGCAACGACCAGCCAATTTGGTTGAGGGTCATACAAAAGAAAGATTTTGTTTATCACCCGTTCCTTCTGTTTCAATAAATGAAGCTGTAGTGTCAGAGGTATAAGTACGACGTATTCATTTAAGGACTCGTGACATATTTGTTCTCAAAAAAAGAATCCACTCTTATTAAATATGCAATGGATATATTTTGTAGTGAGACTTTATACCCAATTGAATTCACTTAAATCTGATATATTATTCACTTAAATAAAATGTTAAAAAGCACTTAAAGATTGTTTTAAATATGTTGATCCTTTAAAGTGCTTTATTTTACGAGAATAAATATTATTTAATTCGTTTTTTTTTTCAATTTAGTTTTCATTACTAAATGAACTATTTAAAATAACGATAAAATCCATAAAGTAGACAATTTTTAAGATACTTAAGCTCTCGTCCTGCCTCTAACATAATATTTAATGATACTTATTTTCTTTAGAAGATAGCTTTATGCGTAGGCATCGAACCACATTATCCTTTTAATTTAATCTGCTGAAATTGGTTTCATTGTACGTATGTAATTAATTAATTCATTATTACTTCGTACACCCAAGCGTTTCATCCTTTGTCGTTTGATTCATTTACATATTATATAGTTATTACTGCGATTCTAACCTGCTAAGTGCATCATTTATTAAAATCGAATGAGCCGTTTACGTTATTATCATTCCGTGCATGTAAAACGACACGTAATATTTTCACTCGAAAGCTTTTATTTAAATTTAATGTCATTATTATCCCGTTGACTCGAAATACGTGTGTAAATTATAAATCATATATGAATTATGTAAAAAAATATTAAAAACTTTATACACTAAAATAAATAATGTAGCGGGGAAAAAACAAAAAAGTAAGCATCTAAAAATTATTAATTTCAGGTAGAATACTCTGCTATGGTATTTTGTGAATGATTTTGTAAGTATTTTTTTACATTCTAGACTATAGAAAAATCGATTTGATTAGGTTTAAATACATAAAAGAAGACTCTAGTTAGCAGAATTCTTCTTTCACTAGTCAAGTTATATATATATACGAAATAAATACATGTACAAGTAGTAGTACGATAACATATTATTTATTAAATTTAAGAAATGAATATTATAAAGATATATTAATTCGTCACAGAAATCTTCATATCAAAAATATAAGTAGTTAATTTCAAAAATATTATTTTTAATGGTTTTCATGGTTTTATTATTTCATTCTACAATTTGATTGCCTAATATTCTATACAAATTAGTAAAGTTAACATATAAATCTGAAATTTTATGTATTCATCATCAGCCTGTGTCCGTCCACTGTTGAACGTAAGCCTCCCGCATGAGTCTCCATCGTCTTCGATCCTCCGCCTTCCGCATCCAGGTCACTCCCGCTATTCTTATATCGTCAGTCCATCTTGTAGGGAGTCGGCCAATGCTTCGTTTGTTTATGTATTATCATCCGTATATACAGCATTTAAAATTATAAAATGCAGTTGCAACTACTTGAATGTTCAAAAAATACAATTTTATAATTTACAAACTAAAGAATATCATATTTTACAGAAAGCAAATAAACATTATTACTTTTCTACTGACCAGATATTTTTGTTACAGTCCAACAGACCCACAGTCCATACGAGTATAATAGTTTCATGATATTTATAGCAGGTCCCAGTTTTCAATAACGTTATACAGTCCCAGTGCATTATTTGAACATATTTTTCACGTAGATTAAACGTTTGATAGAGTTACAACTTGGACTATCCCAGAATGCGATAAACGGTGGCGCAGCTACATTTTCAGCGGCTTACGGGTGTTTCAGTATTCCGTGTACGTAGTATCAACATGAAAACATGGATAGTTAGGTATCTACGTTATTTTGATGTACGTGCCCCGTAATTGAAATGAATTTTTAAGACATTTTAGCTTCCGGGAGTCGCTCGGCCATCTGCTGCTGACGTACTTTACAACCTCGGGCGAGTAAGCTCGCCCCGCAGAACTGTAATATCGACTTTATTGAAAACTAGCAGGGAACTCAACCGCGCGTTGCTTTGCGAAAGAAAATAAATTTTTTGGTTTTGACTCTTCCTATGTATGATTTCGTCACTCATCACTTACCACTCACTATCCTCCTAATCACCCGGCTACTCTCTCACTCACTCTCCTGCACAATATCGCATCCACTGTCATATTCACAACATTTTTTTTGCCAAAACTGAATATGTTTTAATGCGCTGCAAGATGTTTATTTTATGAATTTTAAGTATAAACACTGATAAAGGTTTTATGGTTATGAACATGTCATATCCTAAAACATGAACTTACAATTTTGATTATATGAAATATGTGCTTAAAATAGAAAAATAAAACGGACGTGATTTAAGTTTCAATTATATTATGTTTTCAAATAATTCAGTTCAATTGGTTATTTTATAGAAAGGTATGGATAAATTTAATGCCGCTTCTGCGTCAGCACGTTAACTTCAGTCATATGCTTAAAAAAATAAAAACATAAAACTCTTTTTTTTTATAATGAATTGTCGGGGCAAATTAATTTTATTTTCATATGTGTTTTTAATGTGAGTAAAAGTTTGTATAAAACTTTTCTTGGCAACTGTTCAATATGTATAAAATGAATGAATTATAAATAGGTTAATACGTATTTTTTCACAATGAAAGGTAGGAGAATGTTTTTTGAGACATAAAAAGTAAGCACAACCTTTATTTCAGTAAGCATAAATATATAATAGTCTAATTTACATTCTCATTCTTAAAATACCATCGAAAATAAAAAAATAAAGTAATATTACTTTACAATAATATAAATATTTTATAGTTTTATCGTTAAATTGACAAAGTAATTTTAAGAATCTATAAAACTCTATGCCTACTTTAAATAAAAAATAATATTTACTATTTACAAAAATGTATTATAATACTTATAATAATAAGTGTCACTGTTATATGACTATATCATATTATATCAAAGTCTATGCTATATTTGTCAGACCAGCTGCTCTTCTTAATAGGACCGTACAAAAGAAACAAATAGTCGATTGAGGTAATGAGGCTGTATCATATATAAGCTTTAATATTAAAGTATTATTTTTATAAAAAATTAATTTCCGAATTTCGTTAATAATATCTTGGTTCGTCTATATCCACTTAAAATTTCACATACAAAGAGTTCATAAGAAAAACGTATTTATTAAAAAGTATATATTTTTCTCCTTTAAATATAACCTTAAATATATATTTTTTTTAAAACTTTGAATTTACGTCTCACTGAAGCAGTAACGGAACATGAAATATTTTAAAAACCATATTCCCGGTATGCCGGAAAACCAATCCAACTGAAAGACTATTTCGGAGTGCAACACTCATGAGAATAGAAGACGCATTCTTTGTTGTCGATTGAGAGTTTGCACTATTTGAGAAAACCAACCTGATCTGTCGCTTAGTCCTTTTCCTTGTATTTGAACTACATCGAGTACATCGTCACGTACACACGCGCAGTAAACGCGGCTGATATGAAAAATACTGCCATTTTTTGTTCCACTCGCTTAGTCTAACCTAGTGTGTAATCTTAAGAGTATACATATCTTTTACAGTACATTTATTTGTTTTTAAAATGATTTGTTGTATATATTTTGTATTACATCGCTGTTGGTATATCAGCGATACGTGATGTCACATATAAGGTTCTTATTAAGTTATACAGACTAACTTTACGGTTAACTTTACCATTGAGTACCTGGCCAAAGTCTTTGTTATCGGCTCGAGTGGGTGTAAAGCATCCGGTAAGCCAAACAAACAATAATCAAAGTCCATCCATTAAGTAACTACCGATAAAGTATAGAGTCCCGAGATTGCGGGGGAGGATACATAAGTATACATTTCACAGCCCATTCAGAAGTGTTTGATTAATTTCTAGTCCAATTTCTTAAATTGCGTCTCATTTGATAGGTCCCGGGGAGGATTGAAGGAGCACAAAAGGCCTAAAGGAGAACCACAATGGACCAAACCGGGTCACAATACTCTTGAACCGCGAGACGTGTATCACAAATGTACATCTTAACTCTCGCGAAGCTCCATCTCTTTCATCGTTCAAGTTGCGATATTTTTTTAAAATTATTCAAGAATGTTTCATTTTGGATGAAGTATTTTAGAGTGGCGTATCGTTAGATGAATGGATGCATTAATGGGTTACTAGTTTGTTTTAGAATATTCTCGTTTTACATTATAGTTATTAGCTATATTATAATTAGTCAATTTGTTGTTAGAGTCTTGTTAGAACATTCAATAATAATTAAATTTAGTGTGCATATTTATATGTAAGTTAACAGTTAAAATTAAGCATTACAAACGAGAATAGGTATTTAATTACAAACCCAATGAAATAAATGTTTATTTATTAATTAATAAATTATATTAATTTTTTCAAAGCTTTGGGATTTTTTTCCATATTTATTATTGGAATCTAGATTTAGTAATTATTAAGTAAGTAATTGAAATGAATATTCTGAATTTGTTTTGTGTTTTAAGTGTTTGTGTTAAACCCTAAAAATTAATATCTTTTCTCACTGCCTTAAAACATGTAACATGTCAAGTCATTTAAATAAATGATTTTTAAATGATAACAATATGTTTTAATTTATTCTAATGATTTTTAAATTATGCAGTTTTGCAATAAACTACATAAAGAAATAACTTCCTGTCACTGGTACTGATTGCTTATTGGTTTTTTAGAGAAATATTGATTTATGGAAAAAATGTTAGTGGTTAAAATGTTTTGCGGAAGTGCGTGAATAAATCCTTTAATAAGGTGGTCATAAAAACATTCACCTGAAAGAGCGAGATAGAGATACAGTCGCCAATGATTGTGTTTATCGGAAGAGTTTTTCCGGAGGCAGGGATTCAATGAAACCAAAATGGCCATCGGCCCCGCAAACTTCCCGCCCCTCTGATTTCTTATACACCGCTTGATAAACCCGGATAATGGATTGACTTTACGTAGCGGTCTAAAAAAGAGGCTTTAGCGAAGGCCAGTGGCGGCGGTGGGCGGCCCGGGGACGGACTTGGTGCTGTGTTAGTATATTGATTACGTCCCCACCACAGAAACCTCAAATAAGGGTCGTTTTTTTATGAAGTTTCAGGTGAAGCACCTCTGCTTTATCAGGCACGGAAACTTTGTGGCAATGAAGGTAGTATTACGACATTTTTATACTGTTGCGAATCCTGATATCTGTGTACGTATATTATCGTAACCTGTTCAAAATATTCAAAGAATGGTAGACTTATTTTGTGAGGAATGGGCGAGATGGATTTTGTGAGAAATGAGAAAGAGACGTTGCAGTTTTCTATCCAGATTAAAACATCTTATTAAAATATCATAGAAGAGCAAAAACAACAAGATATCTTTCTACAGATTTTCAAGCAAGCTGTATGGAATTATGTATGTAATGTACTTGGTGAAACTTTGAGAGGCAGAACTGACATGAAACGATGTGAAACCTTTCTTTATTATTTGCCCATGTGAAAAAGTATATGAGAAAAAAATCATATCTCAGTATGATAGTAAAATATGCTTCAATTAGAATGTGGTTATGACAGGAAAAAGGTCATATTTTATTTTTACATATACTCACCATTATGCAATATACCGGGATGAATTGTGAAGGCAAAACAAAAATATCTTACACTTCGGTGATCATAATTATTTTTTAATCTTCATCTAGGTTCGTAATTTAGAGAGTCTAAATAAGAGTCTAAATAAGAGAGTGACCTGCTTTAATAATATGTAGGAAATTAAGATATAAGATTGTTAAATTTCAACGCGAAAAAATTATTCTACCAAAATCCTAAAGAGTGTAATATTCTTCAATTCGAAAGCTAATATGGCAGAGGGAAGTTCATCACTATCTAAGAATGTGTTTTGTTGAAGGTGGGAAGCAAACTAGTACAAAATCTGTCTGTTAATTAGTCAAAAATTAAGCATTCTAAAAGTTGATTGCCTGTACTTTATGGTGGTCGCATTGCGAAGAGTTAAGAGAAGGTACGGATTGAATTTCGTAAGGCCTTGCCTAGACTGGGAATTAGGTTGCCCGCATCTGGCGACTGAACTTGGTATTGCGTAAGTAGTCGTTAAACTTGCCCAGCGGTTCAGTGGCTTTGGGTGTTAATTGATACTTTGGCCATCTGCTTTTTTAGCTCCAATAATAATTTATACTCTTAAGAGAATGAACAAGAGATGGATGAAATATTGAAATAGAAATGTTGAAATTGTCGGACTGACTTGAAATAAAGAAAACTTGAAAATAATTATATTTATAGTGTAAAAGTGCCAAACCTGACTGAATATTACAATATAAATGTTTTTTAGACTGTTAATATGGTTAAAGCGTATAGGTTGGGGACATTGGAAGTGGAATTTACGATATAACCATACAGCTATGGGCCAGTGAACAATGAGGTTTTGCTGTTAATATCTGCTTGGAAATGGAAAATAAAGTGCCTTAAATAAATTGACTATTTTACACTGTATAAATATAAAAAGTATATAATAAAAAATGTTAAATTGAAATAGTCAATACGTAATATGGCGTTCGAATACTGGGTTCAGTTAGAATAAGCTTTAGAATTATATATTTATTTTTAACGAAAAAAAAACTATATGTAAAAATATGTAAAAATAAAGCTCATGGAATTATCGTGAAGTGTGTAAAAATTGAGTACGCAAATGGCTGTGCTCTAGCGTTTGCTAATGAAACATGGTTGAAAAGGTTCGTGAATACGCGTCTGCCATTTATTTTTCTCAAATTTATTGTCGAGAAAAAAGTTATATACGATGGTGTTTGCTATAAATTTGTATGTGTATCATTTATTAAATAATGGTTTCAGTTTTGGTGGCTTATAAAGTAAAAAAATAATTAAAAATACTCCATAATTCTTTTTAAGAAAAATCTCCCACCCACAGAAAATAAAAACAATGATTGGTCACAAAAATTATTTAAAATAAAAAATGCGTATTTTCATTAACAAAAGTCTATTTTTCAAGTATTTAAAGTTTTTCAGAACTGGAATGTTTAGAACCTTTTAAATTTACTTGAAAAAATTTGGAAGTAAAATAATTATTAAGAAAGTAATTATTTTTGCAATATTTTATTTAAGTATACATTATAATATTCTAAGCGGCGCACGCCTCTGGGAAATATTCTCTCCTCATTTTACTGCGGGGCTTCATTTGGGCAAGAAAATGATGATGTTTATTAAAATTTGATTGTAATTTTAAAGTCAATACTTTGTTGTGTTGCTGAGGTTTATTTTTATGGGTACAATCGAAACCAAAAGTATCACAAAATAGTAATTAAAATTGAATTTTAACCTTTTGTACATTATTTATCACATCTATATATATAAAAGAAAGTCGGGTTATATTGTTTTTTATAACTCAAGAACGGCCTAACTTCTTATTCTATTGTGTTATTTTTATTTTTTATTATTTTCTCTATTTATTGTATATTTATGTATACTATTCTAAATATATGTTTCTTAATAAATAAATAATTAAATATGTAATGCCATCTATGTTTTTTTTGTCTATGGTTTGATAGATATTTTGTCTATCGGTTGACGTTTTGTTAATGGCGCATTAGACTGTTGATTTTATTAGGCAAGGCGTTCTAATCTTTCACGACAAAGCCGGATTGAAACTAGACTTTGAAACCTTGCAAACGAAAGTACTGACGATCAACGACAAATAGCTCTTGAACAATACCGACTTCGCATTTCTCGACTTCACGCTTTACGATTACAATCTCAAATCGACGCTTTTCGTGAAAACGCTCGCTTAACAATGCAAAATCGTCGAGCAAACCTTAGCCATGAAACAAATTGATAATTTGCGACGTTCACGAAGAAATTTATCAAGCACTGATTTAATTCGAGCAGCGTTTCGATACGATTGCAGCATTGATTACTGCTTGCATACTAGCGTTCGCATTGGGCCGATGGACGTTGTTTGCGAGTATTGTGACGCATTGAAGTTTTCCGGAGAAACACCAGGATTATGCTGTCTCAGTGGGAAAGTGAAATTGTCAATATTAAGTCAGCCACCTGAACCGTTGCATTTATTGCTTCGTGGCGAAACACCCGAATCGCGACATTTTCTAGCAAACACTCAAAAATACAATGGTTGTTTCCAAATGACCTCATTTGAAGCAGACATTATCGAAGAACGAGGATTCAATCCGACATTCAAGGTATTTATTTTTGTACTTTTGTACACACAATACAGTAACATAATAACATATTATAATTATACTTTGTATTATGTATGCTAATTCTAAAAAAAGCATTTATAAATAAGTAACACTGTATTTGCTTTTGATTTTGTAGATACAAGGACAGATTCACCATAGAATCGGAGCATTGCAACCTCTCGAAGAGGCACAGCATAAATTTTTGCAAATATACTTTATGGGCAACATGGAGGAACAACTTGATCGACGTCAAGAGATCAATGCAGCAATGAAAAGACCAATTGTTCACGATCTGCAGCAATTACTTCATGAACATCATGCGTTGGTCCGGCTTTTCAAGAGTGCTTTGGAGCGTATGCCAAATGACGACTACAAAGTCGTGATCAGAGCGGATAAACGACCATCTGGAACACATGAACGCACATTTAATGCCCCTATAATAGATGAAGTTGCCATCCTGATTGTTGGTGAAAACTTGGAAACACGCGATATTGTGCTTACACGTCGCGATACGGGGCAACTGCAACAGATATCTGAAACACATCGTTTATATGACACGTTGCAATACCCACTGATGTTTTGGCAAGGAGAAGATGGATATTATTTCAATATCAAAATGAAAAATCCATTGAATGGTGAGTAATCAATATATATATAATCAATATCATAGTTTTGATTCCGTCATGACATACATTTTAAAGTGCTTGGTTTTGCTTTATGCTTCCAATAAAAGACCAATAACACTGCTTATTACCAGGAAAATAACAGACTTAAAGATTAAGATGTTTTTTTAGAGAAAATTGGACAAATAACCGGCAAACGATTTAAAATCATTTATCTTCACCCCTTTATAATTATGCTACAAATATGTATGTTAGCTTTACATACAAAATTACAAATCTATTGTCTTAATTTCAGGTGAAGAAACTACCAAGAATCTAAGCTCGATGAATTATAACGCATATCGTTTGACGATTCATCGAAATGCTGACAACTACTTGCTGAAGTTTCGTCGATTACTGCAATAGAATTCAACCAGACCAAATATATGATATCATATGTACCGAAAAATTCAACTTAATAAAATCCAAAATCTGCTCATTTATTGCCTTTCGGGTGAAACAAAGTTCACCGGGTCAGCTAGTTTTTTAAATAAGAAGATTGATCGCACAACAATAATTAAATGGAGTACTGGTTGTTTGACGGGTAAAATTTTCGATACCTCACGTAGCATATTTTATCATATTTTCAAATCTGCCAAATAATGATATTTTGCAATTAAAAAAGATGAAACGAGACAATCAAATCTTGTATATGAATTCCTTTGAATGATATGAAGTCATTTGAAATGTTTTAAGGAACGCTGTGAAATCTTGATCTCCGAACGTCATTAGACAACGTTTTATATGCACCATAATTTTAAAGGGAAATAAGTGCAAATAAATATGTAAGGATAATCAATTGAACTACTCGTTTTCTAAAAATTTAACCATATTGTAGGCTTTTATTCTTAGTTATGTTATGAAAAATGATTTTTTTTTATTTACGAACGGCTTCGTCTAAGATACGAGTAAATAATGTACTAGTATAACGGATTGCATATAACTAGGCTCTATTCCTGAGGAAATTTTCTAAAATTTGAAGTGACTTTATTTATATAAATAGTATAACGCAAAAATAAAACCGTGGTTAAGTGCACTTCTCAGTTATTTGTCTGTATTATTTGAATCGTCAACTGTACGCTAGGTTTTCAAATTTTAATATAATCCTTACAAAGTTTTTAATATTCTAAAAGCCTCATGATCAGAATGTAATTAATTGGCAATATTTAATTTGTTTAAATGTTGTTTTACAGAATTAATAAAATAAAAAATGATTTTATTTAAAAAAAAAAACAGTAATGACCTTGGTTATGTAAATTCATAGCTGGAATTACCCATTTCTTAATTTTTATTATTCATTACAAGTTATATTAATCTAAAAAATCACCTTTCATAGACACGGGTAATAAAGTGTATATTTTACTTTATTTTTGAGTATACATTTATAAAAAAAATACAATCAATACCTACATTAATAAGTTTTGTCCTGGCCAAAATTTGTTAATTAGACACTTTTTCAAAATGAATATAATTTAATAAAAATTTTCAATTATTGAACATACTATAAAAATAAAACAGTATTAATATGATATGCACGTCATTGCAATGATAATGATTTTCTTAATATCATTGGTAGATCTTAAAATGTATGTACTGTATATCACGGTTGATATTATTCCTACCTACTATTAATGTTTAATGATACGGTACGTTTAAATAAAAGGTCACTGTAGTTAATGCTCTACTAAGGATCCGAAATATATGTTCCTACCGTGTCCATATTTGACTCTTGTATAGAAGGCTACTTTGTCTTCTTTCTCATCTCGTCATTATTAATAAAGTCAGTAAACTACGATGCATAAATGATCCAACGAATGTGGATAGTTTTATTCATCAATCTTCTTTATATATCTAATCTTATCTAACTCCCGATAATGTACTACCAAAGCAATTATTTAGAAATTGAAATAAAAATAAATGTAATGATGATTTGAACTTCAAATATACATTTTTTTTTAATAAACTCAATATTTGATGCTTTAAATAAAAATCATTAACATAATGTCCCTTTGGGCAAATATCTGTTCAGACAATGTAATTAAATGTATCAGCCACTCTGCTGGTTTCATTTAACTGAAACAAAAAAATCTACACCCAAATAGGTATTATTATAATATTTATAATGTGAAATAAAAAACAATTATTAGAATGTTTCAATATTCAATATAACTTGATCATATTAAATTACAAAAACATCAGGAATTATCAAGGTCTAGAATGCAGTAAAATAATAATGCTCCACTTCTGCATACAACGTAAGAGTATTGCCTGAAGTATGCACTTCTTGCATCTCCCGTACCAGGCAACTGCATCTTTTTGCTCGTTATTAGTTTAATGAGACTCTCGAGCACAGCGCTCATTAATGAGACCGCAAAATATTTACATTGCCACAGTGATAATTACCCGCTAAACAACGGCCACTGTAAACAACTGAAACAACTGAAAACAGCAACTGAATTCGAACCCTGTAATGAAATTACTCAAGCTACATTGCCATGCGTAATTCACTGGATGATGAGTTTGCATTGCGATTGAGATACACTTTTGTCTATCTATTTGTAGATGTTTTTAAGTTATAGAAGCTGTATTTGAAATCGTTAAATAACGTGAGATTTACTAGAAATTACGTGTTCATATTTAAATACTTTTAACGGATCTATTGCAAGTATTTTTTATTTCATCTTATAAATTGTTTATACTCAATAATTCAAGTGGTATAGAGTTGATCTTTGGTGAGGAAAATTATGATAAAAATCACTTGTATGCTTTAAATGGGTATTCACCATATTACTTTATCGGATCTATGTAACATATACTTAGTAAGTAGAAGTAAATAAAGCTAAAATTTAAAGAGTTGATTTGGAAAAATCAATCATTAGTGAGAGTATATAATCTCCACATATGTCAAACGTAATGTAAGAAATGTTCAAATGTTTTGACATAAAGTTGTCATTTTTTCTCAAGTATTTACGGAGACTTTTAAAATATAGTTCCTCTTTTTTATTATTTTGAATTGAACTTCCTCTTGAGACAAAATGGTTCATACCTCAGGATAATCGAAATAATCATCAGATCTTATGAAAAAGTTATGGTAGTGTGACTGTTAGTATCCTTTTAAAAAGGCCAGGTGATTAATGCAAAGCAAACTTTATAAAATAAAAAAACTCGTCTACTTGTACAGTTTTTAAGTAAAACAAAGCGGACTGCTTGTATAGAAGTTTTAGTAATATATCCCGCATAAAGTCTCAAATAAAAAAGTCGTTTATGCGTGTTGCCCGGTACATAATAATTGCGTTGGAACTGAATGATGAAACTGGACCGGCGGGATGTTGCCACATCCATCAAAATTGAGAGCACATTAGGTCAGATCCTTATGGGCAGACTGTTACTTTTTGCAATCAGTAAACAGCCCAACCCGCGCCGCTTTATGGCTAATACCAGTAATACCTACACGGATTAATGGCTCCGGCTGGGGATGGGCCAGTAACGGTTACCCAAAATGGCCAGAGAGTATTTCGGTAGGTATTTCAACAGCCGACGGCTTATCATAAGACGAGGATGAAGTAATGAATATTATTTATTTTACATGTCTAAGCACTTATAGTTACAATAGTGCTTTGAATATCTGTTTAATTATAATATATAATTATTTGAAAATACTGGTTTATTAATATTTTAACCACATATATTGAATTTAATATATATGGTTTATAAATATTAAATTAAAATACTCGTATTAACAAAATAACCTCTTAAAACTTCAGTCCATTACTGTCTTACTTACAATCCTTAACAGATTAGTGAGAAAAACGATTTTTACAAATGTAAGAAAGTATAATATAAATGTTCTAAAAAATATATTTGTTAGTAAAAATAACGTTAACGCTTTTGACTGAATATTATTGGAAAAACTGAAATAATATAAGCTTCTAAATTTTAATTAAAATCAATCGTTAAGTATGCAAAGTACTATTTTATTCGGTAAAATTAAAATTTCAGCAATTATAATAGATGAAACAACAATGATATTTACAAATAAATTTAAATTTAGAATTTAAAATTGTATCCACTACTCACAGTGGTCTCTAGTATGAAGAATGACGTATATAAGGATGGGAAAATAGTCTGGTCCATTAATATGTTAATTCAATTTTTTTGTTAAGGTACACGTTTTCCAATTCAAAGGACGCTTAGAGATGTACTTTACGAGCTTTGGATATCGCACCAGACTATGATAATAGTTCCATTCGTCGTTTTTTACACTGGTCATAGCTCCGAAGGCATAACCATACTTTTTTGATTATGTCATTAAAACTATACGGCCATGTCATGCATGTTAAATTATTGACGGACCTAAATAACAATAAAACGGCTAGCCATATAAATGTGTATTTTTTGCGAATGACACTTAAAAAGAATAATACCCTTGATAACAAATGTCGGTCCTCGATATCTTTTTTACTGTCAAACTGTAAATTTGTTTTCTCATTGGAATTTCAGATTTAAATTATTTATATTGTATCTTTTTGTAAAGTTGGCCACCTTTGTCAATTAAAATTAAAATCCTAACTTTACGATAGGCTATCAATAAATAATGCTCATTATAGAATTTGAAAAAAAGTGCAAAAATAAGCCTTTTCTTGCCTCCGACGAAAAATAATAAACCGTTAATAATAAAACAAAGAAAAACGATTACTAATATCACTATTATTTCTTTGATTAACGCAAAAATAATCAAGCTCAATTGTCAAAATGTGCTAAATTAACCAAAAAAATAATAATCAACCAATACTAAATTATGCATTCAATATTATTAACCTTTTTAAATAAAAAACGAGTAATAGTTTTCTTACACCCTAAAATGTAAGAATTATCTAAGTGTTAGCAATCCATTTATTCTTTCCAATAATCTAAGTATTCTAATTTCAACATATTTTTGTGGATAGTGATATTTTGAATGAAATATTTACAATTGAAATATCTACACTTATTAATGAATTATATCAGATATATTAAAGCTCCGCAATATGTTTTTTTGTACTATATCTAATTGTTGTACTTATTAGCAACGAGTATTTTATAATTTTATAAATAATATAACGCCTTAATTTTCTAAAGATATTGCTAACCGTTGGTCTGCGATCCCTGCAGCCGAGTACAAAAAAGGGTTCGAAGGCCGCTCGTAAATTAGTTGTCCAAATTTCCCATCCATTCTTGGAGCCTTTCCTACCCATCATATTTGTATTGGCCGAGAGCCGAGGGTAGCCAGAAGTTAAGCCATAATGGCCAGGTTACAAGGCTTAATCTAAAGAAGGTGATCCAGGGCTTCGGCGAGTATTATTTTATCAGCGAGCATTATAGTCCTTCCGAAGAAATTCCTTTCTTTCTTATTTTCATTTGTTGAGATGATGAGAATGTTTTTTTTTTTATTTCACTTTTTATCACTGCGCGGGTGAAGTGAACCGATATTGGGCTTATTCCACAGAACTGAACAGTATTTATTTCTGTTCACTTATTGTTATCTCACAATGTGGGTCTTACTAGTGGTTCGCGAGGATGGTACAGGTGCTTTGCGTTTTACTACATGGTATATGTGCATGTAAACTAAATATAGAACAATAAATAATATGATATTTATGATTTTGTGTTGCCTGTGGACTTTTTCATGTAAGGAAAAAATGGTCAAATCTACAAATTAATAAAACTCGTAATAAAAAAGGCATTTAAAATTTTTCTTTCACAAAAATTGAACAAGAACGTTTTGGTCTTGCGTATATTATTAGTGAAATAAAAAGTGCTGCATGCTTCAAGCAGTTAAAATCCATAGTAACAATCATATTTTTTTTTCTTTTACACTCAATTTACGAGTACATATTTAAAATAATATATTTATTTGTTATTTTGGCTATTTTGGAAACAAATACAAATTTGCCTTATGTAACACTAATATTTTTTTTATAAATATTTCTTTATCAAATAATTTAAATTACACAACTGTTTTCTATCTATGATTTATCTACCCCTAATTGTTACCACAAAACAAAAACGTACCATTTGTCACTTCGTAACTGACAAAAGTGAGAAATCATTCGAATGCATCGTTTTTTTTATGTGACAACTTAATCATGAAAACTTCTTAAGTTTATGCTCTCCTGCAACTACCAATCTTTTGTTTCGAAAAACCACAATTTAAAAAAAATCCTCATCAGTTACATACATATTACCGCGAAAGTAATAGAACGAACATACTGGATACAATTGTTTAAGTAGGTTCAATGTAAGATTGTTCGCGCAATACAAAAACACTTTATCCTACTTTTGCTTATCATCCAATACTATAAATAAATTATTTTGATACGCCCTATGTTTTATTAAGTTTTAATTCGATTTTCTTGGTTGATCGTTCTAGTTAATAATTGGTGTATGTTTTCGGAAAAAAATGTACAGAGAATTTCTTAAAAAAGAGATTTTAATCAAAGTTTCTAGCGCAAGAAAACGATTTTCTCCGCCGAGAAAACTGTCAGTTCAAATTTATTTAAGATTTTCCCCGCATATAAATTATATCCCGATCGAATTTATGCATCTATTATAAGTATTACGGGAGAATTATGTGGAGTCAGTGAACACAAAAATATCAATACCTTATTATACGTGGGCATAAACACTATGCGTTTACGCAATAGAAACGGGCCGTAAAATATGAATTTACGGCTATAAAGACATGACATTTAGTACCTGTAAGGATTATATATTATTACACTTGAAGTGTGAGACGGTAGCTTACTATCCACGTGGCTGGTGACCTATAAAATGAGGTTGTATGTAGGAGACCATAACATATGATAAAGGTGTTTCATTATTTACGAGCATATTTTTTTTATTTCTTCAATATACATTTTTTTCCTTTCTATATTATTATAAAGGACACATAGATATATCAATGGTGTTTGTCATTTTCACTACAACCTAGCATTTATATATCATGCATAAATACAACAAAACACTGCAAATGGTTAGCGCTCACTCGTCAATTTTTTTGATATACTTAAATCACCTATTGTATTACGCCTTCTTCTTTTATATCCTCTCCTCGATTGACTTAAGATTTTTGGTTTTTAAAAAACTATATGATAAATTCTTTCATCTTTTTTAGGATAAATAGGATTGAAAGAGCGGCTTAAACCAAAATAAATTAAGAAAAAGCCATATTTTATCATACAATTTCGGGAATGTTTATCTTCTATCCTTGACTAGAATAACGCAACGTAAGTGCATTTCACTTGAATTAATTAAGTTTGTGCTTCAACTTTACATAATTACTTCCACGTTGTTTACTTCGACGATGCGATGTTCAATTAGCCCTTCTATAGAGTCAAGATACGAGTAGATCATGCTATATAAAATACGCCAAAGAAAGTTGGTCTTCTACCTATATTCGATACATATCTGGAAAATATGGTCTCCAGAAATTGCCGTATCTCCGTTTTATCAGTTGCCCATGCTTTGTCCCATGACTTATTTGAGCTTGAAGTTGTAACTCAGAGTATACATCAGTATTGTTCTCGACTATCTTGAGGGCTGCCCGGGAACTAAAGAGACGGCCGCTGAACCATCTAGGGCTTAGATATGCAATAGAAAAAATACATATTCAACAACATTTAGAGAATTAACTGTACATTAGTTCAACCGCGTAGCTCCTTTTAAATTGGATGAATTACTGAATTTATGGATTTTTAATATGTTTTTTAAATACTTAGGATTATTAAAGTTTATCTTACAGCACTGCTATGAATTGAATTTTTAGGGCTATTGGTATTTAAAAAAAAAAAATGTCTAATTTAGTCCATATTTTTTCTATTCAGTAGTTTAACCGTGAATTGTTTATTCATAATCTCTGTGTAAATATTTATATGCATTACGTATGAAGATGCCACGTGTATCGTACTTTAATAATATTTTATGTGATGTTGAAGTCCGTCCCAGATGGGAATTTTCTTGGTTAGAACGTGACCGTCGCGCTAGAAACATCAATCAATTACTGCTCACACCTGACAGCCCAGTACTGGGCCTGCTGCACAGGTGGCATATATGTATCTGCTTACTATGCTTACATGCCTGGTATGAAAATTCCGTGAACTTGCCAAAGAATATAGCCAAAAGGTAAAATCACTCCACTGTCATGCAAGAGTCGAGGCTTTAAAAATTAAAATAAAAAACTTATCATTTTTAATTATTTATAAATACTTCCACATTGTGTGAAATTTATACTTTATTTAAAATGCCTATTTCCATAAAAGAGTTTTAGTGAACGAAACAGTGAGTACTCTAAAAATCAAATAATTGCTTAATGCTTTGTTATTACGTATATCTAATGACGTTGACGGACCAGCACTACATATAGTATATACAGAACTAAGTCATTCTCATATTGAAGAGCGTTATATACAACATTAGAAAATGCATAGTAGATGAATGCTTAGAAAAATATAGATTAATAAAATATATTTTTCTTTGGCAACTTCACAAATTTATAACGTAATAATATGAATTTTAAAGATGAAAAGTATGAATTAGTGTCGACTTCTTTCATATTATTTCATATTTTGTTTCTTGACGTAAGATAAATAGCATAGAAAGAGTATTTAAAAAAAACAATTGTAAGGAAAAAATTGTACATTATTAAAATGTGGTTAAGGACGTTGTTGAAATTATTAATTTTCCTTGTTTTAGTATGATGAATATAAACGGATCCACTTCCTAACCTCAATTTTTTTGTATAATTGTGTGTTTCTGTGTTACATACAAATAATATAAAAAGTAATTGAAAAAAAATCTTTATCATAGGAATGTATGTCTATTAATTAATTACAACAATAGTGTCATTAAATTCTAAGTAATATATGACAAATAAATCCCCGAACAATATAACAAAGCCTAGGCGATAAGGTAGGCAAGAGATATCCAGCAATTAGAGAGAGGTTAAAACGCCAATATAATATATTTTATCGACGAAATTCGATACAAAGATTATTTTAAGGGTCCTTTTTCTATCTCCCGCAGAAGATAATTCGGCTAATTCATAATATCGATGGCCCGGGCGGGGGCGGGAAAGGCTCTATGGGCGGGCTCTTAATAGGTCCAACTTGCTCCAGTAGGCGGCGCTCCCGCCGGAAGCCTTTCCCCATTAGATGGGGTCAGGAAACAACAACCCCAGTTACTCTATCCAGAATATCTCCACCGTGGAAGCAATAATTCGGGGAAATTGTATTATACCTAAGATACTTCTGTCAGTTTTAACATTCGAGACCCAGATAATCGTCTAAAGGAAAGCGATATTTGGAATGTTTTTTAGCAAACTGTTTTTATTTAAAAAAAATGGTACTTTCTTCGTCAACAAAAAAAATATAAAATACATCTTCGCTAAGCAAAAAATCCTCTGAAAATCTTTATAAAACGAACATCTTATATTAATATTTTATAAAATTGATTGATGGATGATGATTGAAGACAATAATCGAAAAAAAAAGTGAAAATTGAATCATAAACAACTGTATTCAAACAGAGACCCTATATTAGTTGAGAGGAGCAAATATGTTATTGACTTTTGTTTATTTCCCTGAAGTATCAATTTAAGGATTGATTTGTAATAAAAATATCCTTTTTGACATTCTTCACTATGCTCTATATTTTGCAATCTTCTCCAAAATTTGATGCAAATACTTTTGTGTAGGGCGCACTCTGTAATTTTCCCCGTTAACAATTTCTTTTGAAAGAGGCCACTGTGGCGCATAGCTTGAATGATTAATTGAATACGACTCTTCGATTTATATTTATATACCTTCCTTATTTGATCTACCAAAAACTTCGTCATTTGTAATGTAAGGTATCATATAAATCTTAATATTCTTATCTATTACCAAATCAAGTTACTTGCAGAGCTTTATATAAATGGTTTGTCTAGGAACACATAATTTGACACTGATGTCTAAAATGAAAAGAATATTTATATTACCTGCTCTTAAACATAAAGGTGATAGATAATTATTCAGTTATTTGACTATAAGATGCTCGACCAAATGGACATTTGGTCGAACGCTAATTTGGCTGAATGGTACACGACACATTTTCTCATGACTTTGATTCGTCATTTTTTCCAACATTATTAAAATTAACAACTAAGTGACACTTACAGGATTATAAGAGTATATGATTTGATCAAATGTTTGCCTAAACAGACGACCTTTCGTGTAAATGCCGGCAGTCATTGCTCAATGGTCAAAGCGTTTGCTCTGCAAAGCAAAGGTCGTGGGTTCGATCCTCAACGGAGATTAAAAAAAAAAAAGGATTGTTAATCGATTTATGAGCTCTAAAATACCCCCGGTTGGTGTGAATTTGATCCATCACCCGTAAAATGTCAGTCACAGCCTATTAATTAAAATTAGTGGTAGACGAAAGTCGTCCCGTGAAGACCACCCATTCATAGTAAAATTCCTGTAATATAAAGGATGATGCGTGAATCTCGGGCTGTAGTCTATGACGTTGGTAGATCAACACTCCACATGCAGCGCTTAGCCATATACACCATGGTAAGCGTCATAGAATTCCACAGATAAGTCTTCAGAATTACTATCACCATCTGTCGGTATTCTCCTGTATGTGTTTACATAAAAAAAATGTCCATTCGGATAAATGCCAAATATCCGTTGGCCAAATTATTTTCGGACAAATCTACCGACACCTAGGCAGCCATACGTCATTGAAAATCAATTATAATACAATATTTTACGGATTGCATTTAAAAATAGTTGCAAGCTGTAAATTCGTAACTATACACGCATGTAGAATACGTTTTTATAGCCAACGTAACTATTTATCAAGGCCAACCTTAATAAGACGTTTTAAACATGTTTTTTTCAATAAAGCCCAAATAATCAACAGTAACCAGCGATGGCACAACTTAAGCGTAAAAAATATGTATGCGTACAATATTCGAATGCAAATATTAATTTCAAACCATGGAATAATATTCGAACGTGTGCATAGAGTGCGGTTCACAATGCCTGTTTTATAAAATCGGCCATAGATAACGGCGGATTTGGGGCGAGTTCGGCGAAATTTACGGTCGACCCCCTCGTACTTTTCTGGATGAACAGAGATGTCATTACATCCTTGTTTCAGCCGAAAATGGAACACGGTATTTATTACAGCATTAAGGCGGACGGCCGGTTCTCGCACGAATAACACGATTTAATTTTTCAATTCTGCCCATAGATTAATTATTTATAACCGGGGAGGTACGGAGGGGGATTAGTGTGTGAATAAATTAACGACCCTGAGAGAATGGGGTCATTTTTATATTTTTAGTTTTTTTCAATACTATTTTTATAAATCATGTGTTTATCTTTTTGTAAAACCGTTTTGAATTTTTATGTAACGTATAAATTGCTAAAATCATTAATAACATAATTGTATGTTCTTCTTCTTCTTCGTGTCAGCGACGTCAAATTATTTTTTCCCAATATCTGGCAACATAAATGGCTCGTGTGTTGCCTAGCATTAGGTCCTGAGATGTGCAACTTGTATGTTATTTGATATTTAAATGCACGCAGGATCACTTACTGCTTGTAATTGGGTAATGGATTATAAAACGTTCTAATAGGATGACTGGACATTGTAATCAACAATGTTTTGTATGTAAACACGTACCATGCAGGAGAATAACAACAGATGGTGAAAGTGATGCTGAAATTTCAATGTAAATTCTGCTGCTTATGGAGTGTTGGAACGCCAATGTCATACACTATAGCCCAACATTCCCGCATCATCCAATTATTACAGAAATTTGCATGAGTTAAGCTATGATTTGAGATACTGCAAGCGAATAATTATCTTGTATTTGATTTTCAAAGATTTCAGAAATTTGTTGTTGTAAAAATCTAACTCGTTGTCAACAAATATTAAGTCTTCGATTTGTGTGTCAGTAGATTTGAAAATATTCTGTAAGTTTAGATAAGTATTACTGGAAAAGATACTCAAAGAAAAACTGCGTGCTTAAATGCATGAAATTAAAAAAACAAGGTATTGTTTATCAATAAAGATTAAACTTGATATTATAAACCTGCAGAATTTAACGAGGCAAAAGCTATTGCATTATTAACTGAAGAAGACATCGGAAAACCATTTGATTATTTATTCAAGAGATGTTCAATAAATTGAATTGCAAGAGACTCATAAGATTCAATAATGTAGTATGAGTATAGAATCGCACAACATTATTGGTTCAATGTTGTTTGTTAATGAGAATGACTATTTCATCTTCCGTTATCATTCCTTTTATGAAGCATACCAGTTGATACATACCATAACTGACGTTTTCTAAAGCACGAATTTTGTGGCTTCAAAAGAAGGTAGTAAGAAAGGCATCTGCTGTAATTTTCAAGCAGTATTTGCGTGTTTTTATTTAAAAAAAATAAGGATAATAGATAATAAACCTAAAATTTCCGTTACTTCAATATAAGCAAACGTTCAATTCAAGAGGTTTACGACCGGAGATAAATAATATTGACGTATTTTCATTCGAAGTAAATTTAAGGAAAATATCAGGGACATAGAACACGTAAAGAGCTTTGCTCTTGTTCAATGCTTAACTTTTAGTATTGAACAACAATAATTCACTGCGCCTATTGTATAATCATGTAGATCTGCCTAAGAGCGTTCATCCCGCCTTAAACCTAACTAACTTATCTGTGGTGGCTCCAGTCGCCCATCCTCTCAATTTAAGTTTGCCAGAAGTTAATTTAAGTTTCAATTACCGTTTCCGTAAGCCGATTCGTACAGTAAAATTTTAAAACTACGTCCCAACACCGCGGGGATAATAATGCTAATTAATGTAGTGATCAGATCAGCTGATATTTACATTTAAAATCGCCTTTTCCGTCTTTCTCTATACGATATTTGTTCCAAAGATAAATGATATTGCCACCAACGAAAAAAAACATGAAAACATCAGTATAATCTAATGCTGCTTCTCAATACACTTTTGCAACCCAAAAATTCTATGAAATAATTAATAAGCATTTAAAAATATACATTTTTTGCGCTCCTTCTTTAGCCGCTTGCATGGAGTATAATTTCTACCTATATCCGGAGAAAATCAGCCAGCAGGTGCTTAACATATAACTTTTGCTTTACTTAGCAAAATAAATAATTCTTATCACTGCGATGTATATTCGTTTAAGATCTAAATAAAAGTGATTTAAAATTTTATTTATAAGAAAAAATTTATATAAATTAAAGTTTTATTAAAAACCAGAATCAATTTTGTAATATAATAGTACATACATTAAAACATTAAAGAACTCTAAGAATTACTGTTTGTTGTAAGAATGAATTAGTTGGTGGAGCTGGTAATAACTCTTAAAATTCTTATTTACGTGTCAAAATACGAGTATGATCTTATTTAATTATGGTACGGAGAGTTTATATTCGTCAATAAATTGCAATGGTGAATATGACAGGCGAGAGAAACTTATGGCAGAAATTAGTTTCGATTAGATGCTCCAGCTAATATACCTTTGATTAAATATTTAGTTAAAAGTTTGAAAATAAGCATGACTTACGTATTAATTATTGAGTGCAGAACAGGTGAAGATATTTATGTTTTCACTGCATTAACTCATTACAAGTTATGAACATATTTTTGTATTTATATAGACACTTAAGACATTGTCAGACATTAATTGAATGAAAACATGCCTTTAAATAACCCAAGGCATTAGACAAAAAAAAAAATAAACGAATTAAAATTGATGATAGTTTTTTATTCATTTATGTTTGCAGGCGTTTAAATGCCAGGTTCATAAACAAGAAGTCACTTAATTTCTTCGACCGAAAGTGTGCTCTATCCACAGCAAATTTGCTCCCTTGAAGGGCGATATTTGAATACACCATTGGGCGTGGGAAACGTCAGTTGTCTACAGAATAATTTCCATGGGTCAGGTGTTATAAATGAGTGAAGAATTGAATCAAAACGCCCCCATTAGGGCGAGTGATTTATGGTAGAGAATAATTTATTACTAAGCGGGCAAAAGATTTTATATTCTCCCTTAAGGCTACCTCGGGGCGTAGCGATTACCAACATTTGAACCAATATAAAAGTATTCATAGTATGTAACTACTTTTCATCTCTATCATATACATGTTTTCATGAAATAGTTGTTCTTCATATTTTATTCATAATTAAATTTTAAGGAGTATTTGAAAAAATATTTATCATTGTGCCATCATGACAATGTTTCGCTGGAATGATCTTGTTCTATGTGACACATTTTTCAAAATTAAATAAAAAATATTTCGATCTTCAATTAAAAAAAATTAAATCGTTAAAAAGTAAAGAAAATTTTGGAACAAAGATCCCGTTCGATCACCGATTTGAAACAAAGTTGTACTTACACAGTTCTTGGATTGGTGATCGCCTCATGTCTACTGTTTTGTGTTGACTGTATTAAGCTGCTTCTTGAGAAAAAATGGTCCACACCTTACATATAGATATGCTTCAAATACCACAACTACTTTCTTTTCAAGCCTATTTGTTATCGTCGTAATGATAGTGACATAATTAAATTGTTATCACTCGTTTGATACCATTTTAAATAATAAGTTTTTGACTAAAATTATTATTTTTATGTTACCCAATTAGTATGTGGACATAAAATATTGGTCATATAGTTCTGACATTGTCTTTATTTACTGACGATTACGTTTCGCCGAGTACATACTACATTAATATACTGAGTGGAAAATGAATATCTTCGCTTTATTATTTTTGACAGCCTTTCAAGACGGCAAAAGTTTAGGGCTTAAAAAATTCAGCAGTAGATTGTGGTCTTCTGCGGCATAAGAAAAATTGATCCCAGTTAGTTCAAATTAGTTTTACGATGAACTGTAGGATGGAAGGTTACCATAGCGCTTGCTAAGCTTATAATTTCTCAGACACTCAAACCAACGATCTCCTAATCAGAAATACTGGATTTTAATGCTTAATAATGACATACCTATATGTATATTTAAAAGTAAACGTTGATACTCATATTCTTGGTAGACGATTCGAGCCAAAATCTCTGCCAGGGAAGCATAAACGTGGAGGGGCGATATGAGAACAGAGAACAAATACCGAGACACAAATAATGTATCACCTTACTCTGTTTGTATTGGAGGTGTCAAAAGGTATAATATTAATACGTTTTCTAAGCATCGCAGCGTAATATCGAGACTGATGTAACATCACGAGCGCGTCATTGTTGTGGTACTTGATTGTTTTATTTTATCGTAGTAAATATTGCTTGCAATGTGATTATTGCCTCAGCGATTTCTATGGAAAATCAGGAAATGATTTTGGAAACTCGTTATAACGGTGACATTCCACGTCTTTAAAAAGACGAAACGTGGGCGCGTGGAGGAAGGATGCAGGAGCAGATTAAAAACACAAAGAACTTGTTTTTGAAGCACAATACGCATTTATATTTTAGACTTGATTTTTCGTCTAACCGGTATGGCGTTCGCCGGCCGGACGAAAAGTCAACTGACAACTGCTGGAACCTGTGACATCCAGCGCCTCCAAGACAATCGCGGCACAAAAGCAAATTAAAGATGGCAGTTTCACCAACATGAAATGGAGCAACACATAACAAATAAATCGTTTTTCGAGGTTTTACGGCATTAACCTAAAAGAGCTATATCAAGCAGATATCAAGGGTATATCATCAAAATGATTCGTTCAATAAATCCGTATGAGAATATGCATTATTAGAGTACATCTCAAATATATCAAATGGCAAAGCGGTACTGTCAGGTTTCATTATAATTTCTTATGTTGATTTGTTTAGACCGGTGTTGGGCATAAAATTATTTTTGTGAGTTTTTTAAATATAAAAACGTTGTAAAACACTATTTAGATCTCAATAATGCTCAATTAAGTTGATTGAATGCTGCATGGACCTAAGAGGCTGTAGAGACTTATTAATACAACAGAAGTTTTATATTTTTTGAAATACTTAAGAAAAAATACGGTGTAAAGGGAAGGGAAAATTGCTTGATATTCATTAACAATGCTTATGCTTAAGGTGATATTTGTTTTACCATTATAATTGTATACAAATATATTTTGGATACAAATATATTTTTGATACAAACATAATGGTGAAAATATATTAATACAGTCATTATATGACAGAAAAATGAACTACACGTGACAATATAGTATACTCGTATACTAATGTACCAACTAGACCCAGTGAATAAAAAAAATTAAAACAATGTGAAGCAAAATGATTATTATGCATCGTTAATAATAATTTTGAGATTTTAAGAAATATATTCCCTTATACGGCATCCCATTGTCTCGTAAGAATATAAAGATAATGACAGTTTACATATGAAGTGATACTTTTTTTTTATATTCGCTTACCACGCCACTTTACGATGAATCTTGTGTGTGGCTAAATAAAATAACAATTACAGGGATCCCACAGCGAAGCTTAACTCGTTATATCGTCATAAAGCAACCAAGAATTCGAAATTTATATTTAGAAATAACTTCAAGTTAATCCTTCAGATTAAATTGTTCAGCTTAAGATTTCAATGCTTTAAATGTTGGAAATGGCATTTGTCGTTCACTGTAAAATGTACTCTGATACTTTAACAGCTGTATCCTTTCACAAAGTATACATCTTCTAAAAATTGTATGATATTGTACGAAAATAATATTAATAAACTTATTTATAATAAGTGTATACTATATACTAGCAATTACAAAATACACAGTTAAAAAGATTGAAATTAAACATAAATTTATAAAGATAATAAAATATCATGTCAAAACTAGTCAAACATATTTCGCTCAAGCAGGGCCGAACACTGCATGTAGAAATGAATATAAAAAATAATATTAATCATTTTACTTCTATAACGATTATTCCACTCAAGACATTCTCATTTTATGTAGGCAAAATATGATAATTATTGTGAAATGCGCATAGAGGTAAAAATTATCATATTTATTCACTGTTAGTTGTTTGGGTGTACTTAAGATATTCTCTTTCCAAATAGTTAAGGTTAAATATTATGATTTTTGCTAGATACGAAAGAATACATCGTTTTTCATGTACCAATATATCACAAGCTTACGTCGATTGTTGAGTGTACTAAAGGCATACTTTTTTCATATAATTAAAATTATATTTGATGATGGAATGATAAATATTTGGATGCGCAAATAGTCATCCATTTTAATGCATATCATCACTTTTATACGCCAATTATTTGACTGAACTGAATGTATTCCCTTTTCAGATGAAATATTATCTGATGATGATTGCGAGATACGCATAAGACGTAAATTTTCATGTGAATCATCAGCATTTTTTAATTTGTAGAGATAACTGTATGTATTAAATTTTCAGCTAGTTAAAGTAATCTCTGATGATTATTGCTGGATGCACGAATAGTCATCCATTTCCATGTGTATCACCACTTTTTTACTTTATTTGTTGAAGTGTGCTGAAGGTATTCCCTTTGCAGGTAGGCAAGGTATTCTCTGGATGGCCTCCCCCACCGGAAGTAGCCCGGCTCCCCCGCCAGCTCGCCGGACGTCGCCCGGATGCTGACCGGAAGTGCCGGTGAAAAACGGCCCAAGATACCGGCCGGGGCGCGCAGGACCGGGCAATTAGCAGAGGAGGACGCGTCTACGATCGGCGCAAAAACGTGATCAATTCCACTAATGCACACCGCGATAATGTAATTAGCGTGACTGAATGCTTTTTTTAAAATGAAGTCATTAACTTAAATGAAGTAATTAACGTCGTTAATCGCTATTGTGTCATTTTCATGACAAACTTTATAGTATTACGATTCCATTAATGTTGTACTGTCTTTTAGGATCAAATGGGCCAGAGTTTGGGAGCGCCAAATATATCGCTCTCCTATTATTTTTTTTCAATCAACAGGTCACCCAAAACATACCTTTGATGTTACAACTGCTGTTTCAGCAAGTCCCCAGGCTGTTACCATTGTACATTCCCATGTAGATTACATTTAAAAATCCAGAAATGTCTTAGGATAATGCGTGGACGAAGAAAACTATGAGAATTAAGTGATAGATATTTGTGGTGACCATGCTCCATGTATTGCACGGATATAGGGGAGAAGAGTGATGTGCGACAATAGATGTGAATCAAAGAGCTATCCTCTTGTTTTGTATTGAATTACAACACAGAAATATAATTCAATAAAAAACAAGTCCTATAATGAATTAAAGTTTCACTCGAAATGAAATTATTATTCCCAAATAATAATATCAGATAATTCAACGAACCAATTACCAAATAATTAACTTTACTAAGCATATCAAGTTTTCATGATCAAACTCGAAACTTTTTGTTTCAGAAATATCAAAATTTTATTTATTAAATTACAATTCGAAATATTCGCCTACTTTTATTGTTGAGAGACCGCAACTCGTGAAGTTTCAGCCACGCCTTTACATTTTCAGTTGAAATTTCCGGTATGAGATATTTCTGATCCTTTTCAGGAGTTACGGCTGCAAGTTGTATGGGCGAATTAGCCCGAGATCGTATCGTAATTAATTGAGAGAATATAGCTATTTTGATATTTAATTTGAATTAATTCAATTAGTGAAACCGAATGAGGGGTGGAATTCCGAGATCGTTGCTTAAGACTCCGCCATAGTTTAATGCCTCGGCTGAAAACAAACCGGATCGCAAGAATTCGGATAATTAATGTATGTGATATATACGGGAAATTTTAAGATCTCGGGGATGAGTGTTCCGTGATATGTTATATATTATTACAAGAGAAGGAATTAGGGGGGTGGGGTGTATTGTACGAGTATAAGCTGGCGGAAGAAATAGCTTTATTAAACTGGGGCTTACATTCGGGGCGTTTAACGTTCAATGAGTTGGTGTGAGGAATGTTTCGAGCTGAAATAATAATGCGAGCGAGCATTAGTCATTTATGCCGAAGCGCCTTTATAAGGTGATGTATAGCTGCGCAGATACGCGGGTCGGCTGAAAACTGTAAAGGAACTGAAATTAGCGTGTCATGTGTCTCGGGAGAAGGATACAGTTAGAACTTACAATGTGATTCGACGGTAATCTTTTAAGATACTTTCACGCTTTTAATGTTTGACTAAAATAGAACGGGCTGCGAGTTGAGAATAATAATTTTTAAATTTATAAATTTTGTACTTTAAGTTAATCAATATAAAAAATAAATGCAACATTTGTTTCCCATAACAGCTTCAAAATACGTCTGGGTGTCTCTCTTCTTAGGAGGACTTTTTTAAGCTGGTGGTTAAACAACATCAATGATATCGTTGGAATAATGTACGTGGTTAACGAGGCCGATGAAGCTTCAAAATATTTCCGGTAATATACTTAAACTATAGAGCAATCGTTTCAGAAGTACGCAAACCAAGGCTTTATTTTATTTTAGTCCCTGTTATCGCTATTTTAAGAGACTGTTTGCTTAATAATGTATTTACTTGGGCTAAAGTATTATAAATTAAGCTGATTGTATAAAAATAAGGATATTTTACAGAGAAAATACGCCGTAAGCTGGATTTACATTATTTTATGAACACAATAGAATAAATTTGTATAATTCATCATCATCACTGTTCGCTCTCCTAAATGAAGCAAATGGTCATCCTGAACTACCAACTCATCCAATGTCAGCTTTGCCTCCAGTAGCTTTGCTGAAAACATTCAATGCATAGTTCCCGACGGCCTTCCACGATGGCCGTAAAATGCCAGTTATAGCCTATCAATTAAAATTGGTGGTAAACGAAAGTCGTCCCGTGAAGACCACCCATTTATAGTAGATTCCTGTAATAATAAAGGATGATGCGTGAATCTCGGGCTATAGGCAGGACGTTGGCGGATCAACACTCCACATGCAGCGCTTAGCCATATGCACCATGGTAAGCGTCATAGAATTCAGCGTCAGAGATTTAAGAATTTTTATCACCAACTGTCGGTATCTCCTGTATGTGTTTAGATAAAAAAAACTTTCTCACCTGTTCAGTCCTCACATTGACAAACATTTTGAATGTAAATAAAATAAAAATATTAAACAAAATAATTTTATAAATATTTATTTATTTATTTACCTTGTTTTCACATGTATCACGTAACAAAAGTTCTCTATTAGGAGACTGCAGTTTCGACTAACTCGTAGTCTTTCTCAATCCTTCTCTAGACTACGAGTTAGTCGAAACTGCAGTCTCCTAATAGAGAACTTTTGTTACGTGATCCATGTGAAAACAAGGTAAATAAATAAATAAATATTTATAATTTATTATGGATCTCAAAGTGAATGCTCAAAACATTGAAAATAAAATAATTTTACGTTATAGTCTACGTAGTCAAATTTGCACATGATTTAACGTAATTTTAATTAGATCGTGTTAAGCACTTTACCAGAGCGAAGCCGCTTTCATAATGCATTGCCAAAATTCTGCAATAATAATTGTTTTTATAATAATGACCACTTTAATACGAAACTTGTTTATGGCGTCGAAATGGCTGTCGGCCGCGCGTAAATAGTGGCGCTCGTAAATTGAATTAATGCCGATACGTTCACAAATGCGATACGTCCATTAATACGATACGTCTATAAATGGAATACATTGAACTCAGCAACTAAGCGATGTAATGGTCATTGATAATCCATGCATTCATAATCACCCGCGGTGTGGCGCTGCCGCTAAGAAGTGATTTCGTATCGTCCCGTTTATCGCATTTAGAGCGGACCAACATTGCCGAATTGGAATGATTCAGCAAATGCAGCTGATGGAGCATGCGCCAATGTGCAAGCAAATCCGCAATGGTGATTAGTGAATAAAAGACTCCTTCAATTCGAAATTCCTCGTTTTGCATGTGACTGTATTGCACATTTAACCTTTTCTATGCCAAGCGGTTTTCGTATGGGGAGACCCCGAGGGCCGTCATTTTTTTTGAAAAATCAAAAGCTATTTTTAAAATCGATGTATTTTCGATAATTCTTGACAATACGTAGTAGCTAATTATTTCAACATGGCAGCAAGAAATGTCACTGTGCACTCAAAATATTGAATTATTAAAAATAGTCAAAATTGTTTATATATTAAGTGTTAAGAATGGAGCGTCTTTAGAAGCGATATTTGTATGGGCTACCTCCGGTACACGGGATTGTAGAGCGTGTATAGACGCTTGGGGCATAGAACTGGTCAATGGATTTTTATTCCATGGACACAACCATGGGTGGAATATATGGAGGTCCCTAAAGAGACTTCAGACCGGAGTATGCAAGACGAGGATACAAATGAAAGCCTGGCAGTTTTACGCCAGACCAACTAAATGTTACTGCGACGTGGAGCAGACCCTGTCACACCTTCTGGAGTGTGCGCTGTGTCAGAGAAGCTGCACCCAGGAAGACCTGATGTTGGCCGACAGTAACGACATCGACGTCACCCTCTTCTGTGCAGACAGTATATGACCCTGTTGTTTCCGACACGATTATATATATATATAATGGATTTTTGACTATTTGTGGAAATGAGATAAGAAAACGTTGAAGGCTTATCACATCAAGGCTTGATTGCAGGTTAAATGAAGAGACATGACTAAAAACTCGTCCTTCGTGAAGGTAGACATACATTTTACCGACAGGTATAGCTTAGTGGTAAGTCGTTTGTTTACCTTAAAATAAAAATTATCTTAAATTATTTTTTAAGGTCTATTAATACCCCGGTTGTTATGAATTTGATCCCTCGCTCGTATAATATCAGTCATATTTTATTCATCAAAATTAATGGTAGAACGAAGGTTATCCAATGAAATCCACCCCTTTATAGTGATTCCATGTAAAAACGGATGATGTGTGAATGCCGGGATATAGTCCATTATGTTGAAAACAACAAAAAAGACAACCAAATTTTCTTTTGACGTGATGACATGATGACGTGAAAGAAGGTCACGAATGGTCTCGATAAAAAGGTAAGTGAAAAGGTTTTGTAGTAAGGGCGTGTTTGCGTATATAAGATAAAAAGTAAGATTAATTTGGCTTTTGAATAAATCCATGTAATTTTTTTAGATAACCGGTTATGTGTAGAAAACCATTATGACAATCAACCATTAATTTTTAGTATTTACTTAAGCATTCATTAAAAAATATTAATAAACATGTAAAATCAAGTGGTTATTGACAAATAAAAGACTAATGAAATCAAGAGTGACATGAAACCATATATTTCCTTCTGTGATTAACAGTGAGTCAACGTTATCCATATTAAGACGAGGTGAAAATTACTAAGTAAATCGTACTTAACACAAATCATTCTTTCTTCTACGTAGTATCAATCCAGTGGATTGGTTTGCAGCAACAAAATCTTGCATCTCGATCTCCACTTCTCGGTCCTCTGCAATCCTCTTTAGTTCAGCATAAGGGCGACAACTCATGTCCTCGAATACTTGCAAATACTTCCGTCTAGGGCACCCTCTGCAGTTTCTACCCTCAACCATCCCTTCCATAATGTCGTGACGAAGACCATCGTGGCACATGATGTGACCGATCCATCGGGCTCGCTTCTCTGAGATGGTTCTTCTCTACTAGGTGCCTATCTTCCTTGATTATGCTGAGTCATTGTTATCATCGTACGATAGATGTCGCTATAGTATATATTCAAAGTATGTATATTTTTATTTTTTATTATTCAATCAGTCATCATTTATTCACAAGCTTAATATTATTACTTTCCGACAGTCTATTTATTTTTAGTAAGTACCACTCGGGTCTCGAACCAAACTATTTTTTATTATTTTTTTCAAGTTTATTATAATTAAAAATTGATTTATGATAATTATGCAGTAACACCATCTATTGTCACTTAATAAATTTAACTTTATAAAAATATTTCATTCGTTAACTCTCATTAATTTTAAATATGGTTACGATTTTAATAGTCTATTAAATTTAATACGACGTATGAAATAGGACACCGAACCCTTCATTACCAACAGGAAATAACATCGAGAATATAATAATAACTACAACGCGACCACAGTGCTGAATTCATTATAATCCAGAAAAATGCACCGTTTTCAGCGGGGAATAATTAAAATGAAAATTCTCTGCATCCCACCACTTGAAGAGGTGGTGATTATTCCGAAGGTTTTCCGGCAGCTAAAATGAAAAAAGGAGCGGCCGCCTCCTGAAAGCCTCCCGTGTCCGCGGTAATGAGATTAGAGCCATCAGTGCGTGGAACAATGGACTCGCTGGAGCTAGCAGACAGACACTCATACTCAGAGCTGGATCCAGAACGACAGACACCTACTATTGAAATATGTCACTTGTCATATAGATTTTTTTTTAACATGTAATGATTATGAAAAAAAATAAACGCAAAAGGGAGTGAATACTACTGTACTAGAATGACCATACAAACGAAGATATAAGACTGCTACTGCTTGTTGCTGTATATGAACAAAAATTAATCAAAATCGCAATCTTCAGTCTCATGGAGCTTATGCTCTCATATTAAAAAAATAGTTAGACTGTCTCTGATGAGCGTGAAGCCACTGTATGCTATTGTGACGTTTGCAATGTAAATATATTATCTATTTTATGAAAAATATCACGATCGTCAAGTACACCTAACCTAGCCACTTTCTTCCAGAAACATCAGCCGATAATTCGTTGTGATGTTTCGTAGTACTGTAAGATTTTATTTTTCTTGAATGCTCATTATTCGTCGCTCGACACTCAAACCGAGTGGACGTCTTGTCATTCTACCTACAGAATGGCGCGTAGTTGCGATTGTGACATCGCGCAAATACATCGTCGCTTAGACGATCACCGTTTGCTGCTGGAGCGGCTCTTAAAGGCTGTTGGATGCGGGAAGGAGTATACACCGATGTCCATTGGTGTGGACTCTCCACCCAACCCAACAAGTCTGCCGTCTTCCCGCAGAAGGCGCTTGCCTAGGAAGTGCAAGGAAATTCCGGCTACCTTCGCGGAAATTGTTACAAGCCCTCGCCAAGTTTCACCATCACTCAACTGTGACAGCAGAGAATCTGAACCTGCCGTCGGTGAAGCCGTTACTTCAAGTGAGGCTTCCGAAGAAGACGAATCCTCGGAGTGTGCTATGCAAGTTGCCCCTGCTGTTCTGAGTAGGGCTCCCAAGAAGGTCCTTCAGCTCGTGGTTCGAGGAACTGGAGGCCCGGAATGCTCTCTCCGTGGATGCTCTCTCTCTCCCACGAGCTGTCTTTCCGAGGAAGTTTACCACTCGGATATGAGTCGCGCCTCTTCTGATGGGGAAAGGCGTTCAGCACGTCGAGTGATCCGCGGTTCTGCAGCTCCTTCGAAGAAGGTTACCGGAGTGAAGATGGCGTATCTTCACGCCAAGGGTCTTCACCCGGATGCAACAGCTGATGACTTGCAGAGCTTCTTGGCAGTGACCGCTGCATTCAATCCCTCTTGGATGACCATCAGGAGGATTATCAGCAGACGGACGCTGTCAACTTCTTTCAAAGTCGGGGTCATTGCGACTTCGCTAGAGTCTCTCATGGAGCTTGAAGTGTGGCCTGAAAAGACCATCGTTCAACCCTGGATACGCGTAAGACGAAAGAATCGCAGTGAACAGTGGTTGAAACCAGCTTAAGTGAAGATATTGACATATTTGGTGTTATATTGCTTCGGATTCAGTGCTAGTGTTGACGAAGGCGAAATTTTGGAAGTTTGATGTTGTGACAATAATGCCATGTTATTTGTGGGTCATCCATGATTTAATTATAACAGGGTTTTTGTTGTTACAAGTCAACTATTTGCATTGAGTCTCCTAACGCTTGTTCTGGGTGTGAGGTAATTGACACTAAATGTGTCAATAAATTTACGGGCCACACTTTTATGTAAATACTTCAATAATGACTTAAGATGTTAAAATATTTTGTAATGTTATTGAAGGAAATAAGTAGGCTAACTATAGGTATCTGCATCATTCCATGTTCATTAGCGTTCTCCTTGGAATCTATATTTCACCCTGAGATGTACGCCTTGATATATGTATTAGAATTTTAAATTAATTATTTTTAACAACGAATACTGAATGTGTGATATTGTAAAATTAATATTTCATTCACTTGTATACAGTTTATCGGAAACAAATACTTAATGTGACATGAAAACACATAAAATATAAAATGTACGATGATTTGTCTTGAAAAAAATCTTTCAATTTTATTTGGCCCTTTCAGTAAGTACAAATGGAATTTTTTTTTTTGTGAAATGTCAATAATAATTTGGGAACAGTACTCAAAGTAATTAAAGTAATTTAAAGTAATAATATAGTCGATAGGCGGGGTAAATGGCTGAGCTTCAGCGTCAGGTAAAGAAATGTGCATAAATGGAAAAGTTCGTAGATAAACCCATGGGTCTGTCGCAAAATTATTTACTAAATTGTATCTAAAGAGTTATTAAACACACATTATAAGTAATTTTATAATAAAACTATTTTATTATGGATTGAAGTCATCTTCTCGTATATTTTGGTGATTTGAGTAAATAATGTTAATTTTTTTAAATGTCTGCGTCCGTACCTTCAATCGTAATCTCTACGTCCATAGTTTTGTTTCTCTCGTCAGTCTGGTTGGTTCTCTTTTATTCTTTCAACACTCGCAGTTGGATGGAGAGCTTTCGTCATCCTCTGATGGAGAGTAGGGAATTCAAAAGTACCGAAATTTTCAATTACAGGATATTCGATAAAATATATAAACATATAATTATCGCTTCATCACATACTATCCCTCTTTGTATATGGCCATCACAGAAATAATACCTGGGATTTAAACTATTTTTAGATGATTCAGCAAAACTCCACATCAGAAATGTATGCCAAATGTACTGGTACTTTTGGCCATTAAAGATGACAGATAACTAAAGGTGCAAGAAAACTAATAAACCATAATTTAGAAAACATGCATCATTCATTTCCATGTTGTCAAATGCACTGATAATGATTTAATAAACATTTTAAGAAGGAGACTAATATTATGTTAAAAATAGTTAAAATATTATTAATAATGCACCATTATAAACATCATTTATTCGGAGGTTCATATAACCTAAAGAATTCTATCGATTTGTTTAAAAAATGGCAACCTAACGTCTATTATTCAATTTATGGAAGATAAACACTAAGGCGATTCAATAAGATACTTTTTTTGCCACTATCATGTTTCTTCCGAATATTTTAAATTAATATCATTTGTATCTTTGTCATGTCGACTCAAGACGAGCAGTTTTTCCAAGTTAATTCTTAACATCAGAATTATATTTTTTTAATGAAGCAGAAATCTTCTTAATGAAGATACTCGTAGATATACGCATACAACCACTATACACAATTCCTAAATGTATCGTAAACACAACTCTAATTAGCGTCATAAGGTCGAAGACAAAATACTAAACTCTATTGCTTATTTCATAAACTCGTATGTGATTTTATAAAAAACAAAATATTCATATTTATATAAAGATGACCTACAGTATTTATTGAAATTATGTCATACCGTACTAAAGGTCGAATAAACCTAGACTTGAAATATTTCATCTTTAAATAATAGAAATGAACATTCATTTTCATTGAAATACTGATTTAACCAGTTACCCATACGAAATAGTAAGTTTTTAAATAAAAATAGCGTTTGATATTGCTATCCCTGTCTAGATCTTTGTTTTCATGTAATTGTCATTGAGTACCTATTGTTCAGCGCTTATTTGGATTTGAAAACTTTTCGATTTGGAAATTTTCCTTCGCATAGTAAAGTCTTCGCGGAATACAATTTATTTTGAAAAATATAATTAATTATTGAATTCCATTTTCCATGCACAAAATTATGTTTAAACATTTAATGACAGAATATTATATTCATCTATAATAACGAAAACTATATATTATCATGAAAATGTGAAAAAAATCATTATATTGTAATAAAGGGTCCGCTAAATCACTTTTTTTTTTGAAAATGGGCGCAAAACATCGAGTGTAGCTTTGGCTGTGTGGCACGTAGTTGCACGCACTGTTTTTGGCTTTTCACGATTTGGTTTATCGATGAGAATGCCAGTTTCTTTCACTTTTTTCACAAGATAACGAACATACGGAGCTGACGGTGATTCTCTTCTTCCAAAATCCGTACGCAATTTTCGCACACGTTCTGCAACATTACCATGATTTTCAAAGTAATGTCGCAATATTTTCCAGCGTTGTTCAAGCGTATACACAACCATATTCGTTCAGCGGAAAAATAAAACTAATTATCTTTCAAATCAGAGATGAGCTAAGTGTTATCATTCATGAAATAAGCACTAGTTAAACAAAAAACGTTAGTTGGCGGACCCTGTACGTTATATACTAAAAATTTAGTTATTTATTTTAAAGAATTTTATTAATTGTAGATATTTAAAGTACTAAAAATAATTAGATTTTTTTTTTATTAACTACAATAGATTTTGTATTGCTTATCCGTTCGAGAATAAGGTTGGTAAATTTTTCTGTCACACGATTGTCAGCCGTCATTATTCTTAGATAGTCCCAAAAAAATCACCGCGCCTTTAGTTTCGCTGAGTACATATGCATGATTTCGAACAGCCTGACAAGAGCCCGGGAGCTTGAGCATTATTTAGATATTTATTTAACAGTATTTTTAAAGAAATAGTGTAAGAATCATTATGCTTTTGGAAAAAAATTAAAAGAAAACAAAAATGCCCGTTTCTTTATAACATTTTTTTTAAAATTAGTATGACGAAAAATATTTCAATCTCATTCTAAGCAATGTTCGAATCAAAATATAAAAATTAACGTTATCTTTATTTTCTTACTGTAGATTTGATGGAGGCAATTCCAAGACGTAAATATATTATTAACATAGTTTTCAATAACATTAATGTTATCATACTTGGTGAAACTGCATAATTATAATTTAAAAATAATTTTAATTAAAAATTTAACAAATCAAAAATATTTACTTTTAATTCACATTTATTTTAAGCGATTACATGTTTTGGCCTCTTTGAAGACCATCTTCAATAATAATTAAAATAAAAACTGGCAGTGTCTTATATAGGTACGTATAAGTATAAATTTAAAAAAAATATAAAAATACTAGCTGACCCGGTGAACTTTGTTCCGCCTGAGAGGTAATAAATGTGTGTACTAACGTAGAAACTAATACTTATACTATAACGAATACCTATATAAGGCACTGCCAGTTTTTAATTAAATAATTATTGAAGATTGTCTCCAGGGAGGCCGAAACGAGTAATCGTTTTAAATAAATGTGAATCAAAAGTAAATATTTTTTAATATGTTAATTTTTTAATCAAAATTAATTTAAAACTACATAATTTTCATAAATAGTCTAGTTTGGTGTAAAATTAATCCGAAGAAATAAAATAAAAATAAAATAACTTCTTAAATAATATTGGTGGTAGACGAAAAGCATCGCGTGATCACATTCCATTCAGAGTAAATTCATTTAAGTAGAGGCATTCGCCTCCTATTCTATATTCAATTTTCACTATTTATTGATACAATGTTGATCCATTTTAGTGTACAAAAGTGTACTTTAGTAGCAAAAATATATTAAATTTATAAGAATTTCATGTTAATTATATTATAAGCATTCATTTTGAAAACCATTTGAAATATTGAAGAACTAACTTTTTTATAACTTAAATCATATTGAACAACTGTCATTTACAGATATGAAGAACACGGTTTCGTATACACTGAGGTTTGTCAGTTTTTGTTTTTTTGTTTGTGGCTTATCGGTAAATATGAACAAATGGAAAAAATAAAAACAATGACAACTAAAGGCCTCAGCGAGTGCAAAAAAATTGTGGCTTAAATTGAATTGATGAAAACATACATAACTTAGGCCATGTAAAAGCAAGATGAAAATCATTATCTAGTTATTTGATTAAATGAAATTTTTGTTCAATATTTTTATACGGAGTTTTTTTTTACGACAACGTGTTTTATGCTCTTTGTCAAAAGCTATTGTCTGCGTAGCTTAATAAACTTTCTTAATTTACACGTCTATTATATGCTTTGTAATTCTACACTTCGGTGAGATTCGAACTCGTGATCGCTCGCTTAACAGTCGAGCATGCAGACTTCTCGTGAATATCGCTGTTATATAACGTTTTAAAAATTCAAGCTTTTCGAAGATTTGAACTGGTGAACGTTTGATGACAGTAAAGCACGTTGTCTTCTCACGAATAGCCCTATTTAGGAGATAGGAGTGCAGGGAGGACTTCGGTGGGGTATGGGTGGGAGGAGTGTAATGGTGGGAAATTTTTGCTTGTAACACGAAAGGCTTTCATTTTGTGGCGCACAATGGCGCTTTAATTGTGCGGGGCGTCGCGCAGGCAACCGGCAAATTAATTATTCACATCAGTGGCGTGTCACCCTCATTACCTGCTGCGGTGATCACACGCGCAATGATAACACTTGAGATTCAGACGTGTTCACATATCTTCCCATATCCGTTTCACATTTGAAAATTTACTCACAAAAAAATCCGTTCAGATGCCACTGTTCGTTCATCATCTCAAAATTCACATGATAGCATAGAAGATTCTCGGCAATTTCCAAAGAAGGAGCTTGAAATCTTGAAGATAAGGCAGCTTTAATAGTGAGAGCATATTACTGTGTGATTTGTTAGTAATTTTTTTTAAGAAGATCGCATTAATTTGACGCTTTTACTGCCTGGCGATTTAGTACAAACGATTGGTTCAACCCGATGTCTTTATAAGAACGTTAAATTATAAAGTACCTTATATATAAAAATATAAATCTACGACTTAACTGTCATTGATAATCACAATAAAAAAATGATTGAGAATTGAGAGAAATATTTCATGATGGGTTAAGCTGATTCTAAGAACCGATTAGCCATAAGCGCTTCTGCGTCAAGGTAATCATCCGATCGCATCAAATAATCATATGAATAAATTTCTCAAAATCTCTGTAGGTCCCCAAGCTTCTGCTTGGAGGTCGTCTGGAACTATATGTTCCCAGGTGGACTTTCGGGTACAGAAATATCATGGGACCAGGCATGTGCAATGCCAACTGCCAGATCTGAATGGAGGCAAAATTAATACTCGAATTAATGTAAACATTTAAATGCCGAAAAAAATAAGATTCATAAGTCTTCAAAAATAGATATTTATTTATAAAAAATCATTTAAAAAATACATAAGCATTTTACATTATAAAGGGTCCGCCAAATAACTTTTTTTTTTAAAACAGGGCGCAAAACATCGAGTGTAGCTTCGGCTGTGTGGCGCTTAGCGCCGTCCTGTTGAAACCAAATGTTGCCAATATCCTCCTCTTCAATTTTTGGGAACAAAAATTCGTTCAACATGGCAGCGCCGCATGGAAGCGCCATTGATAACGCTTCACGCACACTTTCTGCCACAGCAGCAATATTCTCGGGTGTACGCACTGTTTTTGGCTTTTCACGCTTTGGTTTATCGATGAGGATGCCAGTTTCTTTCACTTTTTTCACAAGATAACAAACATACGGAGCTGACGGTGATTCTCTTCTTCCGAAATCCGTACGCATTTTTCGCACACATTCTGCAACATTACCATGATTTTCAAAGTAATGTCGCAATATTTCCCAGCGTTGTTCAAGCGTATACACAACCATATTCGTTTAGCGAAAGAATAAAATTAATTATCTGTCAAATCAGACATGAGCTAAATGTTACCATTCACGAAATAAGCACTAGTTGAAAAAAAAAAACGTTAGATGGGGGACCCTATATTTATAACAAAACATAAGAATTATAACTACTTTTTATTGCATGCAGCATTCTGGTGTCCTGACAGAGCGTCAAAGTATATTCTAGTTTTAAGCGGTTATACTCTCCTACATGACTTTCTTTTCAAATAGAATGATTGTTTTTTTCTGTACAAAATCATTTAAAATGCTACGGCACTGATTTTCATATCTAGTTCCCCCGGCGCCCTTCTGCGGACTTGGGCAGGACCGAACCGGGGAATTTGATTGTTTCGTTTGTGCGAAAAAGGTAGAAGTTGCGTAAATTTGAAATGGAAAAATTTATTATTGTTCCTCTGGCCCGGAGCGCAAATATCGCAATTAGACGACGGTGGCGCCGCTCTTGCTTAGTGAGCAGGAATGAAAATATTTCATGCGTGATCCGAAATTTTTATTTAATTTTTGGTAATATTTTATTCAAATACGAGCTGTAAAATAAAAAAAAAAAAACACATTTCCTATAAATTGATGACAGGTTTCACGATATTTATATGTTTCGATACTACTCGTATTTAATACTAATGAATCAATTTATTTATCCCATTCTAAATTGACGACGATTTGGGCTGTGCTTATTAATTAATAAAATTAAATAATACTGTTGGTAGGTGTTTTAATTTAAAAAAATTAAAAAAATATATTTTGCAAGTATTGTACATTATATATTTTTAAGTAATAACATCTATTATCAACGTTTTATATTTTAAATAACTAATTAATTAGCTACAATCTCTGACTCTTGAGAATATCTTCATCTCTAACCATTAAATAAGAATAAAGCGATAGTAGATTACTTACTTGTCAGTATTACGTAATTTTTTCAGCAGAGACGAAATTACTAATTTTCTTTATAGTAAATATGAGTTGAAGTATTAAATTATGATAAAAAATTATAAAGAGTAATGATAAATAGATAATCTTGAGAAAATATAGGTGCTACTTTTATTAATTTTCCTTATTACGCAAAAGAACTGCGAAATCTAAGCGATCAGAGCTATTCACAACGAAGTAATTTCAACTTTTTTTGTTGTAAAAAGTCTTTAAATTCAGTATGTAGTGAAGAACCTTGAAAACACGCATTCTATATAATGTTAATGTGAGAAAAAACAAAGCAATACAAGAGTTAAGTGCTGCTAGGTTACATCTCATGTTTAGTATTTCGAACGATACGAAGTTCATTTGGTAAACTCCAATGCAGCCGAATAATGCTGTTCATAAAATTAATTTTTTGAAAGTTGCACTAAAAATATATTGCATATTCTATAATTTTCATAAAATTAAAGTTTTTATATTAAGTAAGGTTCGATACTCTTACTTTTTAATACTTTATTTATTAAATATGATATTTCAGTCATTTATGACTGAATTCATGATTTTTTAACTAGCCGATCGAGCCTCAAGGAAAATGTGAACTTGTACATTCCAGTTTAGGAGTCGTAACTGTTGTGATGGCGGGCCTTTTCGTCTCAAGTAAGGTTTAATCCTCGTGGTTACGATCTCTCCGCGAGATCTTTTGTCCTCTCAGGCAAAGACCGACTTTATTAACATAATTTTCCCCTATATAGTTCACTTCCTGTCGTAAAAATGGATACTGCAGTATTATTCCTGACGTCATTATTAACTGTGTATAATAAGAACATCTTCTACACGTAAATGGGACATTCATTAAATCGTAAAAATGAAAACCTCAGAATATTTTCATTTCAGTCCAGATCAGAGAATCTTAAAATTTCAACATCGCAAAATGCAACGATACTAGATGAAATCTATTACATAGCAGTAAAAGTAAAGTTAAATTAAAAATCATGTAAAATTATTCCAAATCCATTTAATTTTAGATGTACAATGAATTTTCTTATACTTTTTTTTATTACTAGAAAAACCACATTAAGTTTTTTTCATGTAAGCACATACAGGAGAATACCGATAGATGGCGATAGTAATTCTGAAGTCTCATCTGTGGAATTTTATGACGCTAACCATGGTGCATATGGTTAAGCGCTGCATGTGGAGTGTTGATTCTCCAACGTCATAGACTACAGCCCAAGATTCACGCATCATCCTTATTATTACAAGAATTTACTATGAATTGGTGGTCTTCACAGGACGACTTTCGTCTACCACCAATTTTGATTAATAGATTATGACTGGAAATTTACGGGTGAAGGATCAAATTCACTTCAACCGGAGGTATTTTAGAGCTCAGAAATCGAATAAAAATGCTATTTTTTAATCTCCGTTGGGGATCGAACCCACGACATTTGGCTTGCAAAGCAAACGCTTTGACCATTAAACTATACCCGCCAGTAAGCTGGACAGTTATATGAAAAAAGTCATCGCAAAAACTTAAGAAAAAATAACAAAAACAAATAAAATGCATGCCTTAAAGGGGCTTTACTGTATTTAATTTAGCTTCTACTTTATTTCTATAAGATGTTCTAGTTAGTTATCGACTAAGAACGAATTTTCAGTAGTAAAAAAATTGAAAATAATAAATTCATCTGAAAAAATAAATCAAAGATAACAAAAGAAATACAATATATATTTAATTCGATTTAAGGTTTTGATTATCTTCATTAGATATAAAATTAAAAATAGAAAAAAAATATTCATAAAAATTAAGTGTAACATGTTGCATAAAACAGTTACCTTTAAGAATAGTCACAGGTGAGCTGTTTAATAATAATTTATTACATTACGAACCTGTTAGAATAAAGGTTTATGAAGTGAGTACACAAAGCTTCCGTTAGTCTTTAGAAAGCTCTTCAACGCAAAAAGTTGGGGAACCTCTTCACAGAAGAAAATATATCTCGGACGTTTTAAGACTTATTTTAATATTTTATTCAAATTTTTATCATAAAACGACTAGCGCCGAGGTATATGTTTAACTTAGATATCTGTTGATTTACTCGCTTAATTTGAATTTTTCCGTAATAACTTATATAACACGGCCATGCTTTCTCGCAATGGTGTTCCATGTATCATAATATAACTGAGTCACACTATTATATTCTGTGTACAAGTCTGTTCGTTAAAGATAATGTGCACTTGCGAAGCAGAAGAGATAGAATAGTTTTAATTTAATTTCTTTCTTCTTCAGGAATTTTATCATCTAGGTCACATCGTATAATTGTTACGATCTCATTTGACGTCCATCGTAGCTCAGAAGTAATTGCATCAATTAAAAAACAGATGGTGTAAGCTTATAATAAATACTAAAGAAGAAATAATATATTATTTGATTGAAATAACCATTCGGATAAATGTCCGTTATGCCAAATGATCAATCAGCTATGTGATCGCTTGGCCAAAAATTCGTCGGAAAAAATGTTTTTGGCCGAATTTTTGGGTGTCGTAAATTAAGATAATGACCATTTATTTGGGAAATAATTTTGAAATGTGCTGTATATATATGCTGGCAAATAAATATGATGATAATTGTAATTTAAAAATACTAGTAAGCTATGGAATTGTCGGTTATAAAATTGAGTCTTCTTATAATACATAGGGTGATATATTTAAAGATTCCTAAGAAAAGAAATTCGAAAAAATTTTTGGACTCTTGTTGGTAAAATCAAATAAATCTTACGGTATGGAAAGTATCACATTTCATTTCGTACGCTTTCACCGACAGCACTAATTCCAAAAAAACTATTTTTGTGTGTCAAATATGATAAATAATCACAAACACGTGCCACTTCGGTAAAACGAAAATATAAATAGATAAAACATTTAATACAATGCTGGAAATAAATGAAATATTTACGCAATTTCGGTGAAAGTAATTTTTCGTACAAAAATATTTCATGTTCAAAATTGTATTTAGTTACGTACGTATTTTTTTTTATACATTTCCGCATGTAATTTATAATGAGTTTTCAGATTACCATTGAACTTGTCATCAGATGAAATAATTTATTCCATATATTTATTTTATTTTTATATATTTTTTATGTAAGGACATACAGGAGAATACTGACAGATGGTGATAGTAATTCTGAAGTCTCATCTGTGGAATTCTATAACGCTTACCATGGTGTATATGGCTACACGCTGCATGTGAAGTGCTGATCCGCCAACGTCATAGACTACAGCCCGAGATTCACGCATCATCCTCTATTATACTATGAATGGGTGGTCTTCACGGGACTACCTTGGTCACCTATTATTACCACAAATTTTGATAAATAGGCTATGACTGGCATTTTACGGGTGATGCATCAAATTCACACCATTCGGGGGTATTTTAGAGTTCATAAATCGATTAAAAATCCTTTTTTTATAATCTCCGTCGGGGATCGAACCCATGACCTTTGGCTTGCAAAGCAAACGCTTTGACCATTGAGCTATGACCGCTAGCTTATATATATTATATGAATATCAGCGTCTTTATCTTTATTTATTACATATTTGCGCTGATAGAACATGCGCAAACAGAGCTGTGTAAGATACAATAGTGTGTATCTGCGGGTAAATGAAAGGAAAGTTAATGGTGACGCAATCAATTGTTGTAGTTTTACTGCTAGACTAACATGATTACAACAATGCTATGAAAGCTAACAAAAAATTAGTGTACGTGTCCAATATTTTAAAGATTATTTACACATTTAAAATAAGTACGTAAATTTTATTTAGAATGAATTATTTTAAAACAAAGAATTTGACATATTTACAACAATAAAACATAGTTCCTAAGGTTAGACGAATACACTTAAAATTAAAAAAGCAAATAATGGAATATATATATAAAAATTAGTTATAATGAACTTATAAATATATATTTTCATATTTTTGTCAGCTTAAAACTCCTTGCCTAAGGTCTTCACTTCTTTATATATGAAGCACAAGATCAAAGAGTCACGGTTATATATAAGAAAAATAAACCAATCTAAAAAGAGAATAAAGCCCTCGAATATTGCAACTGTAAGAATATGGCTTTAATCGGTTGGTTGGGAGGATAAAGACTAGGATAAAGACTGCATTTTCGTTTTAAAAACAGGGTGTTTGATACGGAGGCTTTGATATACGACACGTGGTATTTGGCGGACACAGGGTGGCGATTGTGGCTCTCGCTGCAGCCTCCAGAGACAGTTGCTCGTACATTATGGATTCAAAGGGGGAGCATTAGCGTCCAGGGTGTTCATAAATTATTAATATGGATGGCATCGCCACCCACTGCGTCGTATAATTCTTCACTTACGGTGGTCAAACGGTCGCCGGGAATATAAATTTAACTATTTTTTTAACTCTGCGACAACACATTGTGTAAATACATGGCGATTGCCATATAAGAAATAATTAAATTACTTATCCCCAGTTCTTTGTGCTTTCAAGATAGCTGGCTGAATCTCGCGACCGGTGCAAATAAAAAATCCATATTTTCAGCGCATCGAAAGCTTTTGTAAAAATAATATGCTATTGTAACTTTTTCCATCATAATCATGTACCACCAAATGTATCAAGTATATGGACATTTAGAAAAAACGTGGATTTCTTACCTATCATAACAGCGTAGATACTTTTGAAGCTATACCGTTATTTATGTGCTCCAATTCGTAAGTACTGAATTTAAGCAACATTGGACGCAGATCATTACTTGGATGGAATACCACTTGTTGCTCAGCGCGTGTCGTTAGTTAATTCAAGCTGCTCTTTAAGAACAAATAGTCCAGGCCCTTGGAACATCTAGCTAGTAATTATTCAATCTCCTTGCAAGTTCAGATTACTAAGACATCCATAATATGCCTTGAATATTATAGTTACCGTTACTTTCAAGTCCCCCGGCTCTTGCACCAGAATTTGTTTGGAAACAATTTTAAATTTCCAGGTTGACCGTCAGGCGCAAATATATCTTGGAAAAAGTCGTGGACAATGATGACCTACAGATCTGGGTGTTTGAAATTCGTGGTGACCATAATATATGAAAGAAATATGGAAATACATTTTATTAAAATAGACTAGCTCTCAGCATCGTAGAGCAACTTCAATAATGAATAACAGGAATTGTGAGCTTGTTCAAAACCAATGTTCTAAAATTTCTAAGAAGAGATTTGTACTGGCTTTATTTAAGTATCAAATTTGGTATAAAGTACATACTCATACTAGTACTATGTATAAACTATAAACTTGTTTTTCCTGTGCATAAAGACTATAGAACTTTTTGATATACATTCTACTTACTAGTCATTATCACGTTGTAAGTAGGTGGTGATTAAGAAACACTATTAACTTAGCGAAACTTCGGAGTTTATATGAACATACTTCGCGAATATTTTTAGGTTAATTTGCATGTTTTGGCATTACTTCGGGAATCTGCTTTGGAACATTGTTAAGAAGTCTCAAAACTTTTGTGATATAACTTGACCCGGGTCAAGACTATTATACACGTATTTATATATGCGTATGTTCAACCGAACATAAAATGAACTAATTATATAATTTAAGTAAATTCTCTGAGCTTACCAAAAACATAATTAAAATAAAAGTCAAGAACGTAAGCAACATTATTTTCTTTTTAAAAAATAAATATCTTTTTAAAGCAAAAGCACTTATACATTTAACTTTAAAAACCTCAGTATTAAGTTTTTTCCTTACTTAAAAAGTGTTTGTTAATAATTAAAAAAATATAGTAAAAAAACGCGTAAGACGGAGAATAAAACAAATTTTGGATAAAAAAAAGCAAAGTTAAATCATTCTTTTTGGTATAAATGTATATTTTGTACTAATGGACTTTCTAAAAATAAAATTCGTAATGGATGCTTTAATGAAATAAATATTTTCTTATTTTTCTTTTTTAGAATGTATTAATCATTAATACTTTAAAGAATTTCTTGCAAATAAATAAATAATTTACTTTCATGAAAATATTCCTGTAAATATATTATGCATATGAAAATCACATTAAGCAAGTATGTTTTTAAAAGTCACAGTATATTATTTATTTAAATGATAAGTTACATTACTAAAAACATAAAAAATGAAATAATTTATTTAATTGTTGATTTACTAACTTTTACACAGTAGAGTGAAATTTTGTATTATTTAAAATCAATCTGTATAAATTTATTTAGTTTTCAGTTGAGTTCAATAATTTTTATTATTAAAAATTATTCTTGTTGATTATTACATGAATTATTTTAACCAAATCATTAAAAGTACGATAAAAGTAAAAAATATACTTATTCAATCAAACAAATTATAAAGTGACACAAAAGCCTAGTTGATTCAATATTTTAATACCTGAAAATTATTTCAGCAAGTGAATAATTCTGTAAATTATTTTAAACAAATTATTAAAAGTACGTAAAAAATAAACAAAAAACAATCATACGAATTCAATTTAACAAATTACTTAATTACACAAATGCCTCATTTATTCCGTTAGTTAGTTTTAACGCTATCTGTTTTGAAGTTTTGAATAGAAGTTACAAGGAAACAAAGCTTGGGTGTTTGGTGGAGACTGAGCTTTGAGTTTCATCAGCGCCGGCCTGGCGCCGAGCTTTCCTACTATCACTGGGAGCTTTCCTGAAGTGACGCGGTTGATACTTGCTTCTATCTTACTTGGGCACTTGGCATAGACTAGGAATATAATACATGTCTACGCGGTGCATCACTTATAATTCTTACTGTGTCTCCATCGCAATTCAAGTGAGTCGTACTATATAACGATTAAAAATGCAAGAACCTACAAAAATACATTCTCCAACTCTATTCAAGTGATTTGCTCAGTATTAAAATCGATATTTAATAATAATTGATTTAAAAATATTATTTCGTATATATTGAACCTCCAATAATCTCTCATATTCACTCCCAATCTGAAACATATTCTACTTCTTTATTCGATCCTAAGTTTAGCATATGTTCGACATAAAATTCAGACAGACAGTTTTTACCTATCTTTGATTTTTGGTCATGTCTTCATTCAAAGTTAAGTCAAGTAAATAATATCAAATGTCCGATGACCTCAAAAACTTGGTTTGGGGGCTAAATAAGAAATAAGACATATTTGTTAATCAGAATTCTTTGGAGATCAAATGCTTAGTTCGACGGTTCTGTGGTCGAAATTATTGAGTTCGGTGTACTCATAAAAAACAGTATTCACAATAGGTCCTCCATACAAATACTGTACTGCTTATTCTTTATTTTGTATTCTGTACATTAAGTTTAATTTACAAGTACAAAAAAATAATTGTTTATTATTTTATGTTTATTTAGAAGACTTAATGATTCATTAAATTTATTCATATTATACTAGTAATTAGCAATGGATAATACATGATAATATAACTTTTATAAATACATAAAAAATATTGCTATTGACAACAATACCAAGACTTTGAAATAAAATAATGGGCTTAACTACAGGACCGTAGACCTCTAACGTTTTCACTGATCTTTCATTAATTACTTAATACCATTACCATGCTGCATATGGCTAAGCGCTTCATGTGGAGTGTTAATCCGCCAACTTTATAGACTACAGCCTGAGATTCACGCACCATCCTTAATTATTACAGTATTTTACTATGAATGGCTGGTCTTCACGTGACTACTTTCGTCTACTACCAATTTTGATTAATGGGATATGACTGGCTTTTTACGGGTGAGGGATCAAATTCACACCAACCGCGGGTATTTTAGAGCTCAGTAATCGATTTAAAAAAAAATGATCTCCGTCGGGGATCAAACCCACGACCTTTGGCTTGCAAATCATACGCTTTGACCATTGAGCTATAACTGCCGGTCGTGAGCTATACCCGCCGGCTATACTGTTATAATATTCATATCATGTCATGAATATTAAAAAAAAGTCTTTAAATACTCGTATATTTATAGGTACATAGGAGTTAAATCTTACCATGAAATGTGATTCTTCCGTCAATTCTTTCGTTTGTATTTCTGGAAAATATTGTAATATTAATGCAAATAATAAGTATTATAGAAATATTTAGTTATATTTATATAAAATTTTAGATATGAGTAAACATATTACCTACATGAATAGTCATGTTATTTTTTTATGGTTAAATTGAATATAAACACTATCTAGCGATATAAAAAATTCACTTTTATATAAAAACATTTTTTAGTGCCAAAGTTTTTTATATTTCTACGGAAATCAAAAAAGGCGTATTAAACAAATTTATGGCATTTTTATATCAAAAGATAGGTGTGTAATAAAAAGTCCACGGTACTTGTTCGTTTTATGTTTTTTATTGCCACCCGTATAAAGAATTTTCGCATACAATCATTTCATATAGAAGCTACCACATTAATTTTACTGTCAATATTTTGCCAACAGGAGCCATCTATAAGTTGATTAATCTTTTCTTTATTTCTTTTAATTTAGATTTTTGTATAGCCGTAGTAATTTTCAAAAATATTTTTTTTTAACATTTTCTAAATTGTATGTAACATGTTGATCGATAAATCTTAAAAATAATCAGTGAATTATACAAAAATATTGATTGTCTGTAAAAAAGGTGTTTTAGCAACAATAATGATTTCGTGACAAATTTTCCAAACTGCAATGATTTATTAAAACATAATTTTAATATATATTTTTACTGAAAAGTTTAAATTGTTTTAGAGTTATAAATTTACGTTATTTCATTTATGCTTAAGAATCGACCTCAGAAGTTATAAATTGAGTTTATCGAGTTTCGACATGAGCTCCACGAATTTATTTATCAAAGTAATTTTGTGGAGTCTTCTGCTTAGTAAGCTTCGGGACTATATTATAATTATTGTTAATAATAGTAAATGCTTAATTCTTTCTCTTGTATTATATCTTATTTTAGGATCGTTTTAAATATATTTGTATTTGTAATGTTTCTGAAAGAAAATGAATAAATTTGAATAATTTAATATGATGTTAGATGTCGACAGTTCGATATATGGGATTAATAGAACAATATTATTTAAAATCTCTGAATAATTCATATATATGCACGTAAAGTACACATTGAGCGTAGATGTCAAACCTATACTTCGTAAAATACCTATGGAATTGGTATAATTCAAATCGAATATATATTATATAAAAAGAACCTATCCACACTGCGCCTTCCTTAAGTTGAATTTGTATTCCATGATGTAACTTAAAAAAGGAGATTAAAACTGTACAAACAATGTAAAGCTTTCTTTTAAATGGCATTTGTAAATTCACAGACAAGATCTTATTTATATATTAAATGATAAGCCTCGGTAAAGTTTTTGTTGTGAGAAGCAAATTATTATACTAAAAATATTTTTTAAGAGACGCAAAGTTTTACGTATGATGTAAGTGGACTACAAGTAAATGTAGATCTTGTAATATAATATGGTCCCATAATGTGTTTTTTTGGGACAAATTTACTTAACTCGGCGTCTTAGTTGATTTTAAAATGCTTTCGTGTACAAAGCTCAAGATCGCCAATCTTATGATTGACTCTCTTGTCATCTACGAGCACATAATTCGGTGACAACATATGATATACAACGTAGTCACAACGTTAAAATATTTGTATATATTCCAGCTATGTATTTTGTATATGCCACGCTTAGTATAAGGACTGTAATTATACTTAAGCCTATAGTGAGCTTTCGCTTAGAATATCGTAACATTACTCGATGTATGGATACGTTTTCCAAAAGGTAAATTTTGAGGAATTCATTACATTCAAAGCATCAACACATAGCTTGGGACTCCTTTCTTCAGTCATAACTAGTCCGAATTCCATCACGTCTTTGCCACTCGGGGTTTCCATTCAAGTACCAGCCCGTCATTTGGTTAAATCAGTTGTGCCCAACTAACATGTAAGAAGGTTGGAATTGAGATTCCTAGCAAAGAATCAGATAATTGAAACGCAGGATGATATAATAATTTTATTTTATTACATTATGTACACATTTTTTTTAAATTCAAATCCTTTATAAATTTAAGCACTAATCCGACATTAAAAAGTATTATTAAATCATCGTCACACATTTTGCAAAATATGTAGCGGCCATAACATCGTAGCACATTAATAACTTTTCAATAAATGGTTCATTATTGTCCCATTTTTCAGAAGCTTTTAATATTCATCATTTAATATATATCATATTGATAATTGTCTCCAAATTTGAAATTCTTGATTTTATTAATATATATTTTAAAATACGATTTATTTACAATTTCTAGTTAAAATAAAACAATTGTCTAATAATCTGTTGTTGGCTTATTTTGGGATTCAAAGTACCGACTATGATTCTATGAAGCTATTATCGTCTACCATCAATTTTGCCCAATAGGATATGACTGAAATAATTTAGAGATAAAAGATTGTATTCACATACTAGAGGTATTAAAAGACCTTAGATATTGCATCGTTTTACTCTAATAGTCCCCTTTTAATCATTTGCAGTACTATAATCTTTAAATAACAAAGACCTTTTTTATCTTTACTACGTGAATCCTGGTTATACTCGTACATCAATAATCATTTTTGGTCGGAAACTGGTAATATACTCATATATTCTGATTTTAAGATACATTAACATAATTTTGTACCTTCGTATTGTGTCTTTTGACATAATAATTACCAAATAGCCAAGGCAAATGCATAAATATCTATATTAATTTAAAAAAAACAATTCATTGAGATATTACTATCTTAAAGTCAAGAAAAAATGTTTCAAACTATCATGTGGTTTTTTTTTTCATTTTAATTTGAAAAATTGTATGGAAAATTCGCATACACTTTCTGTACAAACAGCATAGGTACTCGTATAATGCAGTAGAAAATGAGATTTCAGCTAATTAATTAATTATCCCCAGGATAATAATGAATTTAATTCAACATTAAAAGCACCGTTCTGACTAGTCATAAACTCCGCAAACCAATGTTCAGCTGCTGACAAGTATGAATTTCAGAAAAATATTATTCTGCAGTGAAAATATAAAAAGGTGAATAAATATAAGACAACAGTAAAATTTAATATATAAGACTTACGACAAAATGATAAATAGTTAATTTCATATGATTATATTTGTGTCAGTATCACACTTGGTATCACAACTAGGCAGCGACCACAATGAGCTGATAATATTCATCATTGTCAACAGAAAATATGTTTTCTCTTGACAATGGTGGATTAAGAAAGGCTACGAGTTAGTCTTAGCTGCAGTTTTGTAAACAGATGCCAAACCCGACGTGGTCCATGTAAAAACAAGGTAAATAAATAAATATTTATTATTTATAAAACATTGAAAATATATATATAATATTCATTTCAGAAATATGAATAAAGACAAACTTTAATAAATGAAAAAATATTTGTCTTATAAATCAATATTGATAGAAGTAACTGAAAAATATATTCAAATTAGAATGCTTATTTACCCGTTATGTACAATAAGTCAATATTATAATACTTCAACATGGATCATAGATCTGTTTTGGATGTAGTATGATGACCATATGCGCCAACTATAAGGTGTGTGTGTAAAAGAAAAGTCAAAACTAAAAGCTCATTATTAGAATCCAGATCCCTCGTGATCTAAGAAGTAGTATTTCATAATCATCATCATCATCTCCATGTTTACTCGTGAAGCATACGGCTGTTACTCGTTTCCTCGCCTTATCTCATGTCAACTTAGCCTCCAGGATCTACACCAAACTCTCTGTGTAGAGTTTCCGAGAGTCTATATGGGAAGAAGAATAATCTCCCATGGTCATCTTAAGCAACGAGAGCCTGGGGGCTTAAAGAAGCTTAAGGAAACAATGCGGAACTAGAATTAACATCGAATCTAATTGAATAATAATGAAATTTCTGATCTCTCATCATCCTGTAGTCATCAACTAATTGGATAGTATTTTGTGTAAGAAACTATTCTTTTGGAACTATACTAAAAAAATCTTCATCTCTAAGTTCTAATATAAATATTTATATTTAAAGATATATCAACATTTCATGTTTTCTCTATATAACAAATAGCTTGTGTTTATTTTCAGCGATTGAAAGTTGTCTAACTATTGCATATTTATATAATTCTAATAAAAATATTTTTGTAGTTAAATAACCCGGAGTATATGATTTGATACAGAATAAGTATCTGGCTGAAATATGAGTTAGCAGGAGTGATTGCTGGTTGCAGTATACGTGCGTTTATATATGCTCAGTTTTCGTTTTTTTTTTCTTTTTTTTTCAGTTTCAGTTCAGTTTGACAGCGCTGCGATAATCTTTCAGCAGTCGTAGTGGCGCAACAATTATGATGATATTCCGCGAGTGTAGAAGAAGCTGCCGGGCGTGGCGGACGGGGAGGCCGCGATAAATCCGCGTACCTAATGAGACGGCCTTATCCGCTTCTACGCACGGCGGATAACTCACGCCGCCGGTGATTAATGACGACTCCATGCTGGCGGTCCTCAACCACTGAAGGAACGCTGAAACGACTGAAGTCTTTCAGGGACAATGTTACATTTACAAGTTATTCAGTTTTTAGAAAAAATAGCAGACCTTGGAACTGATGAATCTTTCATTGATTGCAAAACTACAACCTTTCAGCAAGTAAAAGAGTGCGCAGTGTGATGTATGTTAAAAGATGATATGCATTACTTATCTATTAATTGAAAAATATATAGATATTGAAATAGGCCTTCAAAATTGGAATGAGCCGGCTTGAATGAAAAAAAGTATTTAATTTTTCCTGCGGTATTGAGGTATATATGACACAACTAGATCCATTTGATTCTTGACCGACTGTAGTATGAAGAGCTGCTTTTTTCCTATATTGTATTTTGATGAAATGCTTGGATTTACAGCCGTCAAAAGAAATGAGATCTTTGTTAAGATCGAGTAATGCTGCGAGTCTCAGATATTGCGCATGTAATTAAAATACGTTCCAGCTTTTTTTAGGCGGAAAATATTATTGTTCTGTAAGCCTTGCTATCAGTGACTTGTACGCCGAGACATCTCAAGCTCACAACCACGCTAGTGAGTGTTTTATCTGCATCTCGACAGACTTTTGCACAGCAAGGAGGTATTTTTTGCATTAACTCTCTCTTAAACTAAATTAAAAAAAAAAGCTTTATATATTGATAACAGATACTTAAATCTTCATTTTGAAGTTGATCTTAACAATTTTACAACGAGCAGAAAAGTTTTCAATTCTTAAGATTTGAAAGCTACTGGTTGCATTAAATCCTTCAACGCTTCCGCTTCATAAACAACTGCAATGCTTCCAATTCACGTTGGCTGATTTCATGAGACATAAAAGCTCCCGAGTTTTGTCGGGAAGTATCACGTAAAGCCGATTCTTCGAGGACCGCTGCGTCGCCCTACACGTCTTGAGAAGCTGAATAGCAATCGCTCGAATCGTTTTATTAAGCTCCAGGCGGTTGCCGGCAACGAGAGCTTTTCCCAGACGCTTAATTTCAGCAGTCTGTAATCATAATATCTAAATGTGGTCTACTTGCCTTTCAGGTAATGCTGCGGTTTGGAATAAAACCTTTTTGAATCGTTAGTTCAGGAAGGTGGAATATTTTTTGTACTTAAAAATAAAAAACGCATAATGATTACCGTAATACCAACCAATATAAATGTTTTGGGTTAAGAACTATTATACAGGTATACCAGATTAAAATAATATTATTTCTTTAAATTAATGCAAAGAGAATGAGAAATTATTTATATTTGTAGCATTCACTTTGAGAACCATTTCAATAGTAATATATATATAATCGTGTCGGAAACAACAGGGTCAGATCCTGTCTGCCCAGAAGTGGGCGACGTCGATGGCGTTACTTCTGGCCATCATCAGGTCTTCCTGGGTGCAGCCACTCGGGCACAGCGCACACTCCAGAAGGTGTGACAGGGTCTGCTCCACGCCGCAGTCACATTCAGTCGGTCCGCTGTAAAACTGCCAGGCCCTCATTTGTGTCCTCGTCTTGCATACTCCGGTCCGAAGTCTGTTAAGGGACCTCCATACATTCCACTCCCGGTCATGTCCAGGGGCCAGGTCCTCTTTCGGGGCAATCCAAGCACTCCCCTCAGTTGCGCTTCTCCACATGTTCAGCCGCAGGGTGGCCTCAGGTATCTCCAGTTCCGTTGTCGACTGTAGGAAACTTCTTCTTGATTTGAGCCGTGTAGTTATCTTTTGGTACCCAAACATAGGGTGGAGTGCGTCGTGGGTTGCTTTGGTGAGTTCCTTCTTGGTAGTAACTTCTCGCCGTATGTTTGGTGGGGCAATGCCCGAGAGTTGATATAGCTTTGATATTGGGGTAGGTTTTAGGCACCCCGTAACCTCCCGGCACGTTTCATTCAGAGCAATATCCACTTTCTTGGTATGGGCAGACCTCGCCCATACTGGCGCAGCATACTCGCCAGCAGAGAAACAGAGAGCTAGAGCACTTGTGCGGATCAGGTTTGGTTGGGCTTCCCACTTCGTACCTGCCACTTTTCGGAGTAGGTTGTTTCTGGTGGACACCTTTTGCTTAACAGACTGACAGTGTTTCTGATAAGTGAGGGTCCTATCCAGCTTGACCCCTAGGTATTTAGGTGTGTCGCAGTGCTCTAACACCAAGTCGTTCCAGGTAATGTGCAGCTTTCTCTTTGCAAGTATGTTATTAAGATGAAAGGCGCAGACTTGGGTCTTGCTTGGGTTTGGCTGTAGTCGGTTTTGGTGGTAGTACGAAGAGAGGGTGGTGAGTGCGTTAGTAAGCTGGGTTTCTACTTCCTCGAAAGAGACCCCTTGTGCTGTGAGCGCCAAGTCATCTGCGTAGATGAAGGACCTGTTATTGTTCAGTATTGGCTGGTCGTTTGTGTAGACATTGAAGAGTAAGGGCGCTAACACGCTTCCTTGAGGCAGTCCATTTTTGTTCGTGCGCCATCTGCTACGCTTACCTTCATGATCAACATAAAATCTACGGTTCTGTAGCATAGTTGCTATTACATTAGTAATAGTTGCATCATGGGTAATATTCTGTAGTTTAAGCAGAAGGGTTTTGTGGTGGACTGTGTCATAGGCAGCGGTTAGGTCTACAAAGGCTGCTCCCGTTATTTGTCTTTTCTCAAACCCATCTTCGATGTGTTGTGTGAGGTTCAGAATCTGTCCAGTGCATGATTTTCCAGGGCGGAAACCAGCTTGTTGTGGGATGAGAAGCGGGTCTATAAGGGGCGCTAGTCGGTTGAGAAGGATTCTCTCCAACAATAGTAATAAAAGTGATGTTATTTGGTTGTTTCTCAATGAAATTTTGGATTACATTTTGCTAAGATTAAAGCTGAATAAGGTAACCAAATAATAAAAATTAGTTAATATATATTTTACTAACGATGAGTAATTATACTCGTATGATGGTATAAAGGTAATTGAAAATTAGGAAAATGGAATACACGTAACAGTAAATCGGATAAAATTGATAATTAACATTTACTTTATTTTTACTTAACCTTATGTTTTCTTCATTGATACGAAAACTATTTTCATTTAATATATATATTTTTTTCATTATTAATTGTATTTTTTTTTCAAAATAAATAAACCATTGAAATTTTACATAAATCTGTAGAAAAAAACATTGTCGACACTTATAATTACTCCATTACTTTTTAATTGCCTTTATAATACGTTTATTGAATATCTGTACGTTTGTGCATGTAAAAAACTGTCGAACCTCCAATTTAAAAGTAAGCCATGGTCTCGAGGTCAAAGCTCTTATTAAAAGGTAAGACAAGGTATTTTTGATAAATATATGTAAATAATTTAAAATACGATTGAGTGCATTATTATCATATTTGTGCAATTTTAAATGTTTTCAATTTTGATTTTATCTTACATTTTTTTTATGAATAAATTATTAAGGGTCTTAGATTTTTTTTTATAAATACCATATTTTTCTTCTATATTTCATGGAATTACGTAATCATTTTAATTGTATGATTGTTAAATAAAATGAACATTGTTACCATCAATCTAAAATTTCCTCAGCTTACTTTACAAATGTTGTAAAATGGTTGCAAAGAGTAAAAAAGCATAAAAACAACATAAAAATAGTTACCCACCGTACGTAATAAGAAGGTTGATACTAAAAACTTTTTTATGCCCCCGATTTATTTTAAGGTCTTAAAAAATAAAGATGGAAAATATTTGGAACGATCATACCTTCAATAATTTTTGAACTGCGATAATTTCCATCGAAGTGATACTTATTGATGATTTTTTACTACCAAATTATTTCCAAGGTGCTTTTACCCCATTGTACTTGGTCTGATTACAAATAAATTTTATTACCTAATAATACCTACTGCTTTTTATCAGGAATTTGCAACCATTTGTTCACTTTCGCGATTGAATTCAACTGTAAATAAGTTAAAGAAATACCAGAAATACCGATAGCGTTTTCAAGTATTTGTGTAATAACTGTTTTGAATTTCTCTTACGAAATACTTGTGTGATGTGGCACAATAGAGTATTAAATGTAGTTTTTGTGTGATATTCAAATTACTTATTGATTGATTTCAATATATGTCTTGAATTTGAATGAATAATATGTTATTTATGATCAAATTGTGGCAATTGTAAAAGTTAATAACATTTATCATAGAAAATCTATATACATCGTATTAAAAAACAAACTTATTTCATAAAAAAAAAACAATTCAACAACCCATTAAAAGAAAATTTAGACTATCGATCCCGATATTAGCCCGAATCCTTTAATTTTAAGCGGCAGCTCACCCCGTTCATATTAGTCAATTCTGAGGGAGATAGGTGTGTTTTTAAACAGTTAAGCAGGTTGACGAAGGGAGAACTCTGGAGAGGATATACAGTAAAAAGATAATATGCGGCGATCGATTCAGGCAGCTTGAGATAACCAAGGGCTAATTAGTCCTATAATGTAGTCGGCAGATCTTCGGGAGACAGTGCTATCATGGAATGTGGCAAGAACTTTGGCGGCTGACAAATTATAACGATAGATTGTAACTCTCATATTAACCAGTATGGGACATTATGTTATGATAATAAGTATATAAATTTGAGTTTGTAAAGAACACAAATAAGTGATCTAGATCAAAACAGGATAAACGAATCGTTAACCTATTGAGAGCTTATATTATATGAACAATGAATGTTTAATTTATCAGAAAATATTCCAGCCTAAAATGTTTTTTATACTAATCGATCAAATACTGTTATTCTCAGGAAGTATTTTGTATTGACTCGTCGGGTTCGATAAAAGCTTATTTTCATTACGGAAAAAAAGTTTTGTATCGCCTTTTCGGTGAGTATTCCGAGTCTTCTAAGCAAACCAATAAAAATAATTATCAGCCAGTAAGCTCACATTAAGAGCGTTAATATCCCAATAAAACAGCAGAACAAACAGCTCTTACAGTGCTGCTAATGGAATAATGCCGAAATTGCTTCTCAGCTTTGTTTAATTCTTATAGAACAAAGCAATTTGTTCACCATTTCTTAATTAAATTTAAATGATAATTCACAATCGCTGAATCCATTGAACTGGACCGATTCTTGAATACATTATCCCGGCTGGAGAAGTCGAGTGGACTGAACGCTTGATTAGAAGGCCGGAGACCCTCGACTTTAATCCAATCAGACTTCTGTTGTCATCAAAAAATATATTGATGATTGTGTTTAACTATAAAATATATACAAAAATAAATAGAAAATTAAAAAAATAATAATGCCACATAAATATTAGAAAAGTTCCAGTTTGTGAAGAAAGCCAAAATTGTTTCACGAAAGAATACTTAAAAAAAACACAGCTTTAAATAACAACGTCATTTCACACAAAATACACTCTTTTTATTGATTTAAACTCATAAATTTAATTTTTTTTTACTTGAAAATGACATTTAAATAAAACCAAGATATCTCGTCAATAATAAAATCGCAATATAATAATTAAAAAAAAACGATGAGAAAAAAATTAACTTTTATAAATTATTTTTTATATTTTGTGAAATATAAAAGTTATTTTTTGAACGAATTGCTTTTTTGAATAATTAATAATAATAAAATTTTCTTAATCTTAAAATCTATCTCAAATAAGCAGACAAGTAATGAAATTTTATTTAAATTTGTGCAGTTATAATCGTTTGACTTTATCGATTTTTACACTTGCTTCCTTGCATGAGCATAAAGTTGCTAAAAAATTCGCCATAATACTCATAAGGTCATTTGTTAAATTAATTGTTTCTTATCTTCTTTGATTTCATCTATGCATGTAAAATCTCCGCTGAGAATAATTCTGTGAATCATTCCTATACGTTGTTCCTGATTGCAAGGTAAAAAATTAAATATTTTGGAAGATTTCAAAAATATATATTATTAGTTATTTTATTTTATTTGAGCATATTATTATATAATTCTCTATTTAAAAATAGAAAAAAATACCATTTGAGAAGAAATCATCAAAACAGGATTGTCAAAAATAGGGTCGCCAAAAATATGCAGATTGCTTAAATATTTTCGATTGAGAAAAATCAAGCCAGAAAATTAAAGAACTTTACGGGAGAAGAAGTGAAATTATTATGGAATTAATCAACGAGTTCGTGCATTGTGGAACAGATTTGAAATAATTATATCTGAGATAGAGGCAAGGGGAGAGATTCGGCCGCTAGTACACGTGAATCTATGTACCCACCCTGGGTGAATCCGTAAAAACAGTGCCGGCTTTAGACCTTGCGACGCCCTAGGCAAAAGAAAATCTGGCGCGCCCTGTTTTTGGGTGGGAATTAAATCTTTAGAAAACGCACCAGAAATAGCACCTGAATTCATTCGGCACCCTGGGCAGCCGACTCATTGCGCCACCCCCTAAAATCGGCACTGCCTAAGAACTGAGTCCGGCCCGTAGTCGGTACGTAAGGGTGGGTTATTTCAGAACTGAATTTTAATTTAGTAGGCGCCGAGGCGGATAACGAACTGGCATAAATTAACTAAGGCGGGAATCGTCCATTGTGTGTTTACGATCCCCACGGAGCCGTAAAATCTGAAGATTTCCAATACCGTGTAAGATGAATAAACATCCTGTAGTTTTGATTACCTTCCCGTACGAAGCTCCGCACTTGTGCTACGACGCGCCTACGGTCCACGCGATATTACGATCTTGGGTATGGGATTTCATATTCGTAATTAAATTAATGACGAACAAATTTGTATCATAAATATTTCGGGATCATTATGCGTAAGTATAATGCTGTGTGAGTACATTTCGGTAACGTCTACGTTGCTTTTACTTCAATTAAATATCATAATTTGTAAGCATTTCTATTTTCTTTTTAATTGTAAATATTTTTTTTTTAATTGTTTTAAATTTAATAACACCACTGTTTTTGTTTAAAACAAAGATACAGAAATTAAAAAAATACCTCTATTAAATATAAAAAGGTAGAAATATATTTTAGAATAAATAATTACAGATGAAACTTTTTTGAATGGTGGACATGCATAGTTAAAGTTTATGTGGAAAAAATCTTCTCGTTAGTATGTATATAATATGACTACTAATCTGCATAGTATTAGCTTTATTATATTAATCAAGCAAGCTTAATATATTTCATCAACACACGTAAGTCCAAAACCATAGGTTGGAAAAAATAAAAATTATCAAACGTATACTTGATTATAATACACTTCAATCAAATTCTTTAATCAAATTATAAGCTTATGAATCCCATTTCGTTTCCCACTTACTCAATGATTATACTCGGTCGCATAGAACCATATACAAATGAACGAAGAAAAAAAAACTTTCCGAGCGCGAATAGATTAAAGAATTAAAGGAGAATGTCTCAGTCGAGTTGGATTGTTTTCACTCCAGAAATTAAAATTTCCGCATTTCCACTTCCATAAAAATTATTGAACGTTTTTGTTCAAACTTATTTATTACTCAACTTGCTTCAATAACATTTTCATTTGGCATTTCTTTCTTAATGAAACAACTTTCTGATTTACGCATTTCCCAGCATTGTGTTGTTTTTTGCCAAACACGGTGTAAAAGGTATTTTTTGCGAATATTTCTTTAAATTTATATTTAAACATAAATGTGATATCGAGTCCCAAGAATAAGAAATGGTGTAAATGTGTATTTAAGTGTGCAAATATTTTTTTTTTAAATGTAAATATTAATAATTACGAAATTACAAGTAACTTCACTGGCTTAATGGTAAAGCGTTTGCTCTCAAAACCATAGGTCGTGAGTTTGATTCCCGAAAAAGTTTATTTTTATTTTTATAAATATGTCTTTTACTCGTATATAAAAAAGGAAGACCAGAAAATGTTTTTACACGACAATTAAATGGATAAATACTTTCTATCTTGTTTTTACATGGATGACACTGAGCACTGTTTATTCTCTGGCTGGAAGACCGCGGTATCATTTTCAATAAAAGCTTCATCAGTTCTCATCTTGTATAAATATACTACCTCATAAATAAATAAGAACGTACTATATAAATTGTACATAATTATAATCAAACAAAATCTTATTATCTAGATGTGAATGCTAAAAATATTAATAATATTAAGTAATATCATTAGAATCAATGTACAGTATAATGTCACATGGCTTAAATTACGGTTAATCATTCTGTTTCTTAAAAAACTTTTTAGCTATATATCTCAAAGCTCCGTTGAATATTTTATTTATATCGTTCTCGTCAGAGTTTTGAAGACACCGCAAACTGAAAAAAAAAACATCCATTTGAAATGAGTTGTACGTTATTATTCGATGGAATACAATAAGTTGGGTTATTTATTGTGTTTGACAGGTGATATCAGATTAGGTAATGCTGAGAACGAAAAACTGTGTCAAAGAAAAGAAAAAGAAAATAAATTGAGCGAATTGGTGTTGTATATCACGAGCTTTGACTACAAGAAATAATAAGTTAGGAAGAACTTTCTTGAAATATGTTTTCCTTATTTGACTGCTCATACTGCAAAAAATAATAATAATAATTCTTGTCATACAAGGTGTGACCTACTTTAAAACTATTAAATTATTAAGTACACTTTGCCACTGAAAGAGCATTTATTAATATTACTAATTAATTGATATTATTATTTATCATTTTGCTTGCAACATTTATTCACAATGTCAATATTATGTGTGAGGCAAAGAATTTCGTTCAATCATAGAAGTTAAGCAATATTGGACGCAAATATTACATGAATAGGTGACCGCTCGTAAATACTGCTTGTTTTTTGTACACCTTAAAAATAAATTGAGCAGGCCTAGAAAACATCAAGCCAATAATTTAACTAACTTTTAAAAAATCTGACTTAGAAACGTGCAAATATGTCACAAACAAGACCGTTTCTCGTTTTGATAGGCTTTCGTGAACTTTTGATTTATAAAGTATGAACTCAAAGACATGACATTATATATATAAAAAGACGATGATTGGAAATAAAAGGGAAATAAATGACAATTATTGTATTTACCCGTATTTTCTGTTTCACTTTCGTAGACTATATATATTTTTAAATATAATATACTCGTATGTGTTTTTAAATAATGATTCTTGTGCGACAAATTAATTTTTTATAATGAAAATTAAAAAAAAATGTTTTCGATTTATTAAATCTTTTTTTGCTGTCACAAACTGTGGAAATATAAATTAATTTAACAAGAAGTAAGTAGTAATTCAATTATTAATAGATTCTACTTTAAATTAAACTAAAATAAAGTTAATGAGAGCTTTCTGGATTTAATGCATAATATTACATTTCAGAGTAGCACGAATGTTAGCTCAGCGATATTATATAGCGCTCGGGAGCTGTGTTTTGATATTCGTAAATATCCAAAATTAATTAAGAAAATGTACATGGTCTAGAAACGTAAGTGATAGCCCCAACCCTCGCCGTCCCACAGATGTTTCACTACATGCTGGATGAAAGCATCCTTGTCAAACTAGTGGGTTACCGAACGGCTTGAAATCTACGAGAATAAGATGCACACTATTTAAATACGAGAAGCTTATGGTATTTCAGTTGATTCACTGAAAAATACCAATATTAACTTTTATCTGTTAGATTTGTACGATTAATTGTGATTTAACAAGTTTATATTAGATAATAAAATGACCTAAAATTTGTAAACTTTGTTCTACGATTTATATTTATGTTACTGTCAATGAAAGCCGGATGATATTAACTGTCTTGTTAAATAAATAAATGAATCATAATAATAAACATCTAGTGCATTTTCGAAATTAATAAGTAGGAAGGTATCACAATACTGAAATGTTGTAACAATGTAATTGATCATTTAAGTTTAACGGTTATTACTCGTAAAATAAAAACTATATTTAAATAAATAAATATAATCATAATATAAAGATATGTAAAAAATATATATAATCAAATATTTAAGCAGCTTAACTAAAAGTATCAGTAGAAAATAATACAATTAATATATTTTTCAATCTCACTTTACGTGTTTGTAAACATAGGTTTTAATATGGCATACTAAATATTAAGGCATATTAAATATTAAGTTATTAATTAACACAAATATAAAATAATTTATATTTGATCGAAAAGAACACATTTTTATTATTATTGCAATTTGTTTCAAATAATACAAGCATCATAAGAGAGATACGAAACTTTCATTTCAGTATGTTTCTTGAAAGCAATATAATAATAATATCTACAAGGTGTAAAATTACCATGCTACTAGTAAAACCTGACTGTGATTATTCGAAGGCTTATAATAATGGTATTATTGCTGACAAGGAACAAGTTGATATTCCAAGCTCTACGCCGTAGGAGCATAGTTGTGTTTGAGCATCACAAACGCCTCTACGGCGTAGAATGAGTGCTCGTTAAAGCAATATTCTCTATTATAATGTTTAACAGCAAATCGCGCTGTAACATGAACTATGAAAGCTGCGCCAAAATAATTATTTTCTATGTTTTTTGTATGAAGAAATATTATATTGTATGATTACATTTAGCAATATGGGAAGCTATGTCTTAATTGGAATTATTTGCGATACAGTTATTGTTAATGATTTTATTTTACTGATACGTGTTCATATTTATTGATTATTTTATTTTATCAGTATCACGCCTTGAATATCAATTATTTTTCAATTCTAAGGGTTGAAAACTGACAGTTTGGACAGGAAAAAGAGTAGTTACTATAAAATTGTAAAATGTTACATGAATAAATGTATTAATAAATGTGTAACTTCTTGGAAAGCTACATTTTTTTTTATTTAAAAAGAAGTCATTATGAAAAATGTTTTCAATTTTTTAACAAACACGAAATCATTAATCATATTTGTTTGTAAACAATTAAGTGAACAAAAATTAAAAATATAACGAAAATAATGTTCGGTTACAATGTAAAATAAAATCGCATTATGTAAATATAATTTTATTTTAAAGCCAGTCGAAATAATCCAGGTGGGTATTGATATACTCCTTTGTCCAAAAAATACACAGAGGTAGCTAAAAACACTCTGGAAAACTCTTTTTATTCAAACCCTTTAATTTTAACCTCACGCAGACAAACACCGCGCTGTTAAGCCGCAAAATTACGCTGGCCAACAATTGTTTAATAGGATTGATAAGTTCAAATCCTTCCCAACAGCTCTGGACTTCATGTATTTATGTAAGCGCGTATATGAAAATACTCGTACTTTACTGTGATGGAGTATCTCATATATCAATTATATGTCGCTTGTAAGCTTATGAGAATAGAGTAGCGCGAATATTGATCCGTCAACGTTATAAAACTAAAATTCGGAATTATATAGACATCGTATGTATTGATTAATTGTAAAGGTGATTCCTGATACGGCTGTTAAAATATCGGAGAGAAGGAGAATTTTGCCCAAAAGCTATAATTCCAAATCTGACGTGACAACCTAAAATATTCTATATTACACGAGAACTTACACAAAAATGGTAATCAGGGTAGAATATTTAAATAATTTATTTTTTATGATTTTGCTATAGCAAAAAAAATAAAATTGACAGGTAATTTATTAGTCTCACATTAATTGAGGATCTCACTATTCTTTTGGTATCGTCAGTTCATCTTCCAGGAGGTAAATCAACAACAATTCTTGGGCGCTACTATCACAATTTTCTTCATTGTCGAACGTTGTCTCTTTGAAAGATACTTCCTGCCCATTGCAACTTGAGTGTGTCTATTTTTTCGATATCATCCACTACTCTTATTATTCTTCAGATATCCACGTTTTGGATTTTTTTAGAGGCAATCCAAACATTAATTAATAGAAAATATTGTTAGATTCCAGTGTTTTGTGTCATAAGTTGGGGAAATGCATTAGATAACTGGAATATTTTTTAAATATTTGTGAGAACGTTTTAAATGATGCATGTTTTTAATAAAAAATATTTAAAATTCTGCTTCACGAGGAACAAAACTGTGACCTTTTTAATGACACTTGAGTGTTTGAACTCTCAGCCATACACATCGGCGATTGTTTACTAGCATTAATAAGTTGCCAACCCTTCCTCGCGGCTTCGGGTTTCTTTCACATCATCAATTTGTGGTGTGGAGGTTTTTCAGGCGCATTGAACTCTTCGGCTTATCTCCATTGTTCACTCACTCTCCCTCGATCTCTCTTCCTCCTTCAGGACCTCAATTTTTCCTTCTCCGACAAAGTCCAGGTCCACCATATATTTCGTTACAAGACTTCACCTTTAAAGCTTCGAATAGAACAAAGTACTCGTATAACAGTTATTTATTATTTAATTTGATGCTCTACTATTTGCTTGTACGGATGATACAATTTTATAATATTGGTTGATTAGATAATCGAAAAGCTTTAAAAATAATCTAAATATAAAAATAAACTATGTATGTAATAATTATGTACACACTCTGCGCACTACTCACTGTCACGAATGTAATCGGTACAGCATCGGTATGTGGATCAATCTTGAATAAGGTCAAGATTAATTAAGCTGATAGAAATTCATGAAAATAATGGTGACCATCAATTCCTGATATATGAAGTAGCGGATGTGAAAAATACTTTTTTCACAATTTTAAGCCCTAGTCAAGTGTTTTTGACAGAATTTCATAATCCAGAGACGAAAAAGGATAAGGTAAGAAATAATAAATAAAGAATCTGTTCGCAGTTTTTGTTGGTCACGTGACGTGTGGATATTGCGAAAAAAAACTACTGCTACTAAATAAACAATCTTAGAAATATGATCTATCAATTTACTATGATAAAATATTTAACCGGCCTGATTTTTTGATTGTACGAGAATCGATATTTTTTTTTCAGTTCTGTTTATTAGGTAAGGTTGTTGATCATATTGTTTTGATTTATATATAAGCATTGGTAAGATCTCATTATGATAAGATTAAAATGTTTATTTTTATAAATATACATACAGTTGTAAAAAAATAAATTATGTAGTCAATATAAATATCATTTTCTACCTAATAGATTGTCCATTTATCAAATTCCTCTCCAATGATTACACACGATAATTACAATGCTTCACGTTCCATTAAAATAATAAACAAAAATATTCACAATATTTTTCCAGGTTAATAACCTATTGATGCAATCAATTGTAGTTAATTGGAAAATAATACTTTGCAAGTAGTATTTGAATAATATTTGAATTATTTCGTAATGTGAATTGTGATATGTTGATATTTATAAAAACATTCCAGAATTTTTAATCAATTTCATTCAGAATACATATATGAGAACGATGAACACATTTTTTGTGTATAACTGTTTTTAGTAATCAACCATAACAACATTGATATTGTTTATTATTATTATTAATTTAATAAGCAATTATTTATATTTTATATTATATATATTTATATTTAACATACTGGAAAAAAATTTGAGCTTCTACAGCAAAGCATTTTAAAGAAGGTAAAAAATAGCAGAAATGAAAAGAAAATGATATTGTTATTAAAACTGAAAAAAAGCACATCCTTAAAAAATACAGATGTGATGATTTTAGTCCAACCCAAATCAATGAAAAAATTACCATTAAATTATGAATTTCATTATTATATAAGTTTGCCATCCTATTTTATGATTTTTTTTATTCTTGCTTTAAATTATAATTTAACAATTAATTTTAATTAAAAAAATATTAAATTAAAAATATTTAGTTTTGATTCACAATTTGTTTTAACGTTTAAATGTTTCTGCCTTCCCGAAGACCATCTTCAATAATGAAAAAATAAAAACAGGCATTGGCTTATGTATATATATCTATAGCATGGACAGTTAATTAGTTCCTACACACATATTTACAGGTTGTATATGTGTGCGGGTAAAACAATTGAAAAAAGACATTATAAAATTAAAGAGTATGTGGATTTCCTAATGTATGTAATCATTTTTGTTTTTAATTTGAAAAAGTCATTATATAATTATAAAATTACTGGGTATTTGTCATTTTAATGTGTTAAGCTATTATATAATACTATTTTTTTTTCAATTTAAAAAGGATTATAAAATTACTGAGTTTTAGATGATTTTAATGTATTATGATATTATAATAATAAATTGATGTGTTTAAATTAAAAATTCCTAGTAATTCTTCTGTGTTGATGATGGCTAGTCCCTGGGAGTTTTGGTTTTTTTCCTTTTTTCCAGCTTGATTGATACCTAGAATAATAATTTTAAGCAGTATCAACGAATTTATAATCTAATTATTAGACAATAGTACATGCCAGTATTAGAAAGACAGGGGAAACAATTAGTTCATTTAGTAACAATATCTATATCATTATTTTATTTTAGTTTCTCAAGAATCTATCATTAGTAAGTTATTTGTTGATTGGATATAATAAAGGATATGATGCGAAGATTGTCATTTAATAAATTAATGTTTTTTTTGAGTCTACAACGATTAATTTATAATATTTACAAGTTATCTAATTTTTTCCCTTTAATGGCAACATGTAAAATTTTGAAGTTATTTACCATATCAAAAGTATGATTTTCTTCCCACAAATGTTTTACAAATGTAGATGTATCATTTTTATGTTTCCACCATCTTATATGGTCGTTGATATGAAGATGGTCTTCAGAAAGGCCGAAACATGTAATCGTTAAAATAAATTGTGAATCAAAACTAAATATTTTTAATTTAATAATTTTTTAATTATAATTAATTCTTAAATTATAATTATGCAGTTTCACCAAGTATTGTCAGTTGATAACCTTATTGTCTTGCCTTAAATGTTATCTAGGTTTTTAAGTGTTGTGTTTTAGACATGTCACAGATGTATTAAATAGCAAAGCTCGTTTGCAAAGATCGAATGAGCATTTCATCCTAAAAAGTGACGAATCAGAATCATTTTCTGAAGAAAAAAATGTACACACGCTATTAAAAGAAAAAAACCTTGTTCTCATGATGTAAAGTACAATGTTTTCACGTTTACAATACTCAGTTATCTAATTTTTTAGTGAAAATGAACGTTAGTTATTTTTCATCTTGTGTAATGTTCTATATGATCAATATCTTCAAACAGTTAAATTAGATAAATAAGCTACTTTACTAATGTTTCTATATTAGGTAATACTATACATCTGAGTATTATAGTTGTCTACCAAACACGTATAACCGAATTTCAATGTAACACACAATTGTCCATTTCCACTTGCACAAAGTGAATTAAAAGACAGGCGAGGGCCATTACAGTAGCCAGTTCAGTGGTTTGCTGAAACGGCACTGAAACAAGGAATGGCGGCTGGTCAAACAACGATGGATGTACTAAAAACATACTACAAAACATGTTTATTATTAGCTTTCAACCAAAGTATTATTATATAACCAATCTAATGAAACAAAACTATTTGTTTATGTTATATTTTTCGTCTATAGTTTTGATATTTTTATTTATAAAAAGCGCCATGGGACAGTGAAAATAGAATCACTTTATTTAATAAAAAGCTATTTATATTATCTGAAAAGCTGTTATTATATACATAAAGATAATATTCTAAGTACCTCCCTTACTATTTTGCTTCTTTTAAATAGTTTCAATATTTCATGTACTATATTCATTTTTTGTATTACTGGCATCGGTTATGAATGTATGAATTAGTGGTAAAACATTTGCTTACCATATCAGAGGACGTGGGTTCTAAGTCGATAAAGAATATAAAAAAATCTAACCTATTAATACCACCGATTGGCGACTTTGATCCCACTCTTGAAAAATGACAGTCATAGCCTATTAATTAAAATTGGTGAGACACTAAAAACATCCCGTAAATACTACCAATTCATAGTTAATTCCTGTACAAATGGATGATGTGTGAATTGCAGGTTGTAGTTTATATTGTTGAAGGATCAACATTCCACGCGTCACACTTAGCTATATGTCAAATGATGAAAGCTATATATCCACAAATGTGATTTCTTCACAATTATCTGTCGATATTTTACAGTACACGTTTACGTATAAAAGTGATGTTTTTAAGTAATTTAATGCCGCTTCTTTAAATTTATAAACATTAAATGATGCTCGTTATTTAAAAATATTCAAGACGTTTGATTGATATTGGATAACTGAAGATATTCTGGATAATTATTTCTTTACAAACGATTTCGATTGTCCGTTTATTTTTTATCGTTTATATTTTTTCATTCTCTAATAGTAAAACTTATTTGTATCTGTGTTACCGCCGAGTCAACTCATATTGATATTACTTCCACAGAGCGCCGCAAGTTGAGTTTGGTTTTGTTTTCGAAGAACGCTCGAGAGGTTTTCAATAATCGAATGTCAAGACTCCCGAGAAGCTTTTGATATAGGTACAATAAAATAAGAAACGTTAAGAATTCCAGGAGATTACCAACAAAGAGTTTATAATCGGTAACAAAATAATATATTATTTCAGATATATTGAACCATACAAATAGCGATATGACATATTTTTTTACGCTTTTTTATTATTTGTTTGCATTTTTGTATCAAAGAAAGTATGGTGATTCGATCAGTTCTACTCATCTAAATTTAATATAAACACTATAATTTGAACGGACTTTAATTATAAAACTCATCAGTGGATTCTATTATTGTTGCTTTTTTTGTAGATTGTGTAGCGTTCTTTGTGTAGTGTTCTCAAACATTATAAGACTTTGATCTGCCATTTATTAATGTGATTTTTTTTTATTTACAGAACTCCAAACTTTTTTATCACTGAGGCATGTTTTCATGTCAAATATCAGCCCTTTACCAGGCAACTGATGTAATTTGACGGTTCTGTAATCAAATTCCTCTTTGTAGAAAGGCAATCAAGGAGAAGCATATTTAAAGAAATCAAATCCAACAAATGTTTTATTTTCAAACATGCATTACAAGTATGGCTTAACTATAGTTAAATATAAATTAAAAAAAAAAGTCATTTTTAACGAGAGAATTATTGTGTAAATGTACATAAATATTTGTTACTTAACACGATCAATGTTAAACAAGATAAAATAATATTTTCTATTTTATATTTAACCCTCCATCGGTCACAATGCAATCTGGCGGATAAAGCGATGGTTTTATACGAACCGTATTAGCGCGAATAAACTCATATTCACTTCTTGACTCAGTGTGGTCTTCTGAACCCACCTTTATAATTTTTGTTTGTCCTCGGTAGTGGTCGGTGGATGCAAAAAAGGTCCCTGAAGTTCAATACGACCAAACTCAGCATATTTTTAATTAATTCTTACTAATTATGTTTCTCTAGTTTATTAAGTTTTGATAAGCTTTGTGGATATTACGTTCAATAGAAGAACTTAAGAGCATAATCAAGGAGGATTGGCACCTAGTAAGAACAATCTCATAGAGGCGAGCCCGATGGATCAGTCACATCATGCGCCACGATGGTCTTCTTCACGACATTGTGGAAGGGATGGTTGAGGGTAGAAACTGCAGAGGGCACCCTAGACGAGAGTATTTGCAGCAAGTGTTCAAGGACATGAATTGTAGCTCTTATGCTGAAATGAAGAGGACTGCAGAGGACCGAGAAGAATGGAGATCAAGATGCATGATTTTGTTGCTGCAAACCAATCCACCGGATTGATACTACGAAGAAGAAGAGCTTGAAAATAAAAATTTGCCCAACAGGCACATTGTGATTGAACTCGTTATGATTCTCACTCATGTAAATTATCAGTCTACTGTTTCAGATTTCAAGCAAACGTGTCTTACACATTTTTAATTTAAAAAAATGGTTAACATGAATTTCCACCAATCCGATCAAAAAATTAAAACCAAGCTAAAGTTAATGACAAATATACAATTTTAGAAGTGTACTTGAGTTTCGATTTGTAGTTTATAAACGTCAAAATCACATAAAGATGTACAATTTTAGGCAAAAGCTTTCAGCGCCGTAAGTGGGCTGTACTACGAGCTTTTCTTCGCGAATATTCTGGAGCTTTCGAGAGATTTCTATAAACATGGCTCCTTACGCCGTGAGACCCATTAGTCTGCTGCACCGAAGGAAAGTGTTTTCCATCCGTATGAATGGAAATCAATGAGTGGGAATAAATTATATATCGATCCGTCCGTCTTTAAAGCTCGTTTCCCTCACGAAATAATCCAAACACTTGTACATTATGCAAGTCAGGTCCTCATAGAAAACAACATAAAAGCGTGCTTGGCTTCTTTATACGAGCGCGCGTTCCTTTTTAATATTTTTTTCATGTGAGATTATGATATTGGAATTTATTATCATCAAATTTATTCAGGTGCTGGAGTTTTTGCTTTATGTTATCTTAAGCGCATGATAAGTTTATTAATAAAATATTATTCAAATAAAGCGTAATCTACTTTGGGTTCATGTAGGCTCAAAAAAAAATATTTATTGGAAGACGGAAATAGTAAAATATTGTGAAAATCTTACGATATGTCAACATGCTAATGTAAAATATTTTTGTACTTATTAATTAATATTTGAAATGAATATTTAATTTTAATAAATTATTTAATAAATATTTAATAAAAATTAAATATCACGTCAGTCAGCTAGAGATGCGCTCTGTACTACATTCTTGATATAGGAACGATTTTTGTTACTACAAATTGTAGGTCACGATTTAATGAAAAATTATTAATAAAATTCAAGCAATCTTTTCCGTTAAGCAGTATATGCCATAATTTTGGGTAATTCTAGGAAAGAAAGTATTTTTTCCAAATATAATATCCCTTAAAGAATAAACGTAAAAATATATTAGGCTAACGAGATTGATCCCATGGGTTTTTGCCAGAATGACCAAGTCTCTAATAACTCTCGAGAATATCATTTAATATATTTCATCGTTCAGTTGGTATCCGTCCACTGTTGAACGTAAGCCTCCCGCAAGAGTCTCGATCCTCTTCGATCCTCCGCCTTCCACATCCAGGTCACTCCCGCTATTTTTCATGATATATTTGTAAAAGGTTTTTAACTATAGTTTTTCATGTGTGTTGATTTTTACCATGCGCAATTAGAGCAAAAAACGCTGTATGTGTGATTTGAATTCCAGGCGGCTCACCCAAAACTACGAGTATATTATAAATTTCACCGCACTTTTTCTTCGGTAATCTTGACACATTATTTGATATAAAATTGACGCCTTTATTTAATGTCAGGTACAACCACAATATGTGATCACAGGCTAAACTTACGAAATACAAAACGTGTTATTATGAATTTACAATTGCTTGTAGTTTAAGTAACCCATACATTATAACACGATCTTCTTTACAACATCTGATAAGCAAACACCCACATGCTTTGTATACTAAATATGGCTTCTTTTTCAGCCAAAAGATTCTCGATTTAAATGGTAGCGGGGAACTAAACATAGTATTTAATTGGCAGAGCTTTGAATGCACTAATGATTCGGGTTGAGGAATGGGTCATTATAGCTGAGAAAAATGAATGATTGTATTGAAAATATAAATATTTCGAAGGTTGTTTTAACATGGATCACACTATGCAATGTTTCATCATTTTCTGGAAGACTGCAGATTCACCCTCAATGAAGGCTTTAGATTCTAACGAATATAAGAATACTATAAATGGTCACAACTTACTTTGCAGATATAATCAAATTAAAAATTATATATATATGCATAGAGAAGAGCACATTATGAGGGTTGGCATGCTAAATTAAAAAAATATCTGTTTATTTCTTATGTAATTGATGCAGGTAGTTTATTTGAAAATAAATGTTGAATTGTAATTTTCATAATATTTTTTATACAAAAACATAAGGTAACAAAAAAAGTACTTAATGATGTAATAAAAAATATCAAAAATGTACGTATAAATCGAGTATGACACTCTCTGGCACGTTGTTGACATTAAAAAAACTTAACCTCCGAAAAAATAACCGGAAAAGTTTTTTAATAGCATAAAGTCCGTAAAATACTGGTTTTTCTTCGTGCCCGATTTTTGTTTTGCATAATTTTTATCGACCCTTTAAACGAAGCAGGGATGAAAATTTTCCAGTACAGTAAAAACACAAGGGGAAAATATGTTCCCGAGAGTTCTCCATTTTTCTTTGAAATACGAGTAAAAACAAGTGCATGTGACCCACTTACGACATTCCCTACGAGTTTTTTTATATGAAAATAATATAAAACAGTTTACTTCATATAATTATATATGTACAATACAAGTAATGCCACATGTCTTCTCGAGAGACAACCTTCTTATATTATATGAATATGAGAATTTAGTGAAAATCTTTACAATTTAATTTGAGGGATTTTTTTACTGCGATGTTTCTTTGATTGAATAATATTCAATAATTATTTCGATTTATTCGATCGATATTTCTTGGTGGAATTCCATAATATCAGATATAAATAAAAGTTTTTTTTTAGAATTTATTCCATACGTATTTTTTTGACGACCTGACCGTCAAAAAAAATATATGTGGAATAAATTCTAAAAAAAATATTGACGTTAACTTTAAAACATAAAAGTAATATAATATATGTGTTCTTGGTTATATGAAATCCGTTTTGAAAGTCAAAGCGATTAATGATATCCTTCAATATTTGCCCCACATGAAAAAGGATTTCCGACATGAAAAGTTAAATGGATTCCACAGATTTTAACAAAATGAGTTTTCGAAGATGATGTACAGTGGGCAAGAGGATGAAATGGATTCATTGTAACTTTTATGATATATTATATCCACGCTGCTTTGTTATTGTGTTGTGAGTCTGGCTCTTGGGCATTCTTATTTTATCGGACATTTATAACCGCAATAAAATATCATTTTTGACTTTCTTTCTATGTTTTTGGAACATAAAAATATACTAAGAGTCCAATAAATTACGGGATGAAAATAAATGATAATATTTTTTAAGCGATGGGTCTTAGATATTTTTCAACATTTTTATTCAAGATTAATGTTTGTGATTTAAAAGTCATTAACTGAGATAAAGAAGAGAATGAAATAATATCTTGATACCTAGCATACGTTTATGGTAACGATTAAAGATTACTTTATTCTTTAGCGACAGATCTTTAATGGAAAACTATGGTGTAGAAGGCATTCGGAGGCCATCATCATCATCATAAGCCTGTATTCGTCCACGTAAACCTCCCGCATGAGTCTCCATCCTGTTTGATCCTCTGCCTTCCGCATCCAGGCCACTACTGATATATCTTATGTCGTCAGTCCATCCTTCAAGGGGCTATGTAAACAAATCTTAACGATATCAACACGTGATTATTAGTACAACAAGGTTTATTTAATAATCACGTGTTGATATTGTTAACATTTGTTTACATAACCAAAAAAATCAATGCAAAAATCTTTTACATTATACAATATGATAATGAGTTGGCCTGCACAAAATTTTGTCTTTGGTTTTGTCTCTGCAAAAGAAAGCACATATAACTTCAATATCCAAAGAATATGTCAAGTAAAAGAACAAAGACACTATGGTGGCAATGGGCTGGATATATCTGTCAAATAGACGATGAACAATGAAGAAGAAAAGTATTCGAGTGGTGCTGAAGAATTGGCAAACAGAATGTTGGCTGACCCCATTAAACATTAACTGACGACATCAGAAGAATGGCGGGAGTAGCTTGGATGCGGAGTGGAAAGGATCAATAAGGATAGAAGCTTATGCGGGTGACCTTCAACGATTTCGACGTTCAACAGAAAGGAAATTGGATGATTATGATGAATATGAATACGTGTCCAGGGCTTTATAGAGTTTTTGATAGTGAAAAGTTTCATGCTTATACCCTTACGGCCGCATGACAAAAACATTGGTTATCTTCCACCAAAGATAGAACTACCATTCTGTTCTTCCCAGACATTTACTTTAGACTAACTGCTAAATAGATAAGCCCTGATCACTGATCCACCCAACTAATGACTGGGCACGGCGCTTTTAATGACAGATTATACTAATTTAATTTAGTTTCATACACTAGTTGCCCCTGTGACGCCCCCTTCCAGACCTCAGAGCACATTCTCTGGGACTGTCAGTTCCTCTTGATAGAAAGAGGAGTCCTTTTCGATGCAGTTCGAGAGAATCACTTCGGCCTTATCGGGCATGCAGACTTTGTGGCCACTAAAAAAAATTCCACGCATGTACAATTTTTGCTCGTATTTTCGGTGAGAGAATCAATCTTCCATCGCCATCTCTTTACAACCCGTGAATGCATTCTAATCTCTTTCATGGGTTCTTTCTTTTAGCACTTCTGTGCAATGGCAAAAATTGTTGAGAGGGGACTCCTACTGGACTTATCAGTTGCTAACTGATCATAATCTGAATGAGCGCATCATCAAGGAGACTTAACTGTCCTCCAGTGTGATGCGGGCGTGAGGCAGGTAAATTCCAGTGTAAAGCTTCATTGCTTGCGGCCATTAAGTTTTCACTCAAGCATATTTTGACATTTCGTTCTTTCAATACATTACTTATACATGTTCATATAATTTTCAAGTGTTGTTCGCTATTCGTTAGATAATTTTCGTTAATACGAAATGAAAATATATGACTTTGTATGAAGGCTTCATAAGTACTGCAAATGTATCTTTAAGATTTAATATTTTAGAAGACACATGATTACATATACGTGTATTTGAATAGCAAGGTAGGTCTCCAAGTTCATTAGTTGATGAGGTAGAGAATCTCTCTTCAAACATTAGCTAGTGATTTGTAACCGTGTACCAATCAATCGGCGGATCTTAGGGTTGGTTCTTGGAAATTGGTGACCAATGAACTACATTTAGTCCACTGCTGATCGGCTTAGTGACAGCTATCAATGAGCGATGTACCGCAATCAGTTAAGTTAGTAATGTTAATGCGATGTAATTATTGGAACCACGACAAAGGGAAGCGATTGAATTAGAATACTTGAAAGGGACAATAATTCAATCGTGCTTACGTGACTATTACGAAAACGTGATGATTCAGGTTTTGTACAGCAATAATGGGTATAAGAGACAAGAAAAAATCTACTTGAAAAAACAAATGTTAAAATTTACTTTAATAAAGATATTTTTTATTTTTAGTTGTATTTACTTTTGATTTAAAATCTTCTTCGTAGTATCAATCCGGTGGATTGGTTTACAGCAACAAAATCTCGCATCTCGATCTCTACTCCTCTCGATCCTCTGCAATCTTCTTCAGCTGTCCTCCAATATTAACATTATAAAATATTTATTTGCTGTAGCTAGTATGAAAAAAGTACTTTCATGTATCTATTTGTTTGATTGTGATTTGATAAGTGTTCAAGTACCATCATTGTTGCAGATTTGTAAACAGATTTTATTATCTCTATATACCGATAGTCTATTTTGCAGCGTTGTAGTGAATCTAGTACTGATATGTCTCGATTGAGTAGTACCCGTAAGTAGTTATTTGTTTCTGGGTATTCCAGAGAAATATATTTTTTTGCTTTATAATTGAGTCAAGTTAATGATTTAGAAATGTGCTCTTCAAGTGTTTATTAAGTAAACGAATACAAAACACAGCTAAATATACTCGAAGTAAATAAATAGCTGTGTTAGTACAAATTGAAAATATACCGAATTAACTATTTTGATTTCAGATAAATAAATAAAATAATATTACAATAATTATGTTGGTGGATATAAAAACTAGTTAAATTTATAGTGCGTTAATGATTCTTTATACGTAAAATACTGGTTATGCATGATACTGACTATTTAAAATAATCAATCTTTTAAAATTCAGGTGTATGTGAAAAATACTTTTCTAAATTATAATATATGATATGTTAAACTTTAAATTAAACTATGCGCAGCAAAAAGTAGTTCGACGCCGAGAGATTTAGTTTTTGATTTAAGTTTTACTTGAAATTTGACGTTTATTCTAATAACTTAGGTATTACAAAGCCAGTAACTTCTAATTAAATTTTTGGTATGAGACTACCCGAGGATGAAGCACCGTCGATTTGCATAACACCTCTCAAGTTAATACAGTGCGTGTGGCAATAGATTTGTCTCTTGAGATTCGATTAATATGCTAACCGGATTACCCGAGTACTATCGCTTAAAGATTCGTACAATCGCTGTACCGAGCTAAGCGAGTGAACTTTACGTTATTAGTTAGAAGCACATGTAATTATTTATAGCACAAAGAGGTTGTACTCTATAAATACAAATAGGTTATGTACTCATATTATGGTTTCATTTAATTCATACAAATGTAATTGTTTGCATGACTCCTGACTATTTAACTAAATGAATTGTATTAACGAGTATTACAATATTTCAGTGTTACATAAATGATAAAATATGTTTTTTTACTGAAAATACGAGTAGGTACAGAGTATTAGTTATTTTTGGCAATCATATACTTCATACAATTATAATAACAATATATTTCCGTGTGTTGATGTTTCCGTAAAATACGTATTGTAGAGTATGCAAGACGAGGACACAAATGAAAGCCTGGCAGTTTTACAGCAGACTGACTGAATGTGATTGCAGTGTGGAGAAGACCCTGTCACACCTTGTGGAGTGTGCGCTGTGTCCGAGTAGCTGCACCTAGGAAGATCTGATGATGGCCGGGAGTAACGCTATCTACGTCGCCCACTTCTGAGCAGACAGGATATGACCCTGTTGTTTCCGATACGATTATATAACAATATATTTTTAGTTAAATACCAAATGAGCACTCTATATGATATATAAAGTGTTTTTTTAGTGTGTTGGAAATATGTAATAAATGTAAAATATTTTTTGATTTGTACTAGTAACATTTATTACGAAAATAGTACACTTCAAATGCTGTTCTTGTTAGATTGCAGAAGTTAAGTAATATTGGATTAAACATTGGATGTAAAACGACGTGTTGCTTACCATTTGTCGTTTTTTGGGTTCACACCTCCTTAGAAACGAATAGTCTTGACATCAGGAGCGTCAGGTTAATCATTCAATCTCCATTAAAATTCCAATTAAAAAATCACCCTTTTTATTCCATTTTTTAAGTTTCCAGCTCTTCTGTCGTCTATAATCAAAAAAACATTTGATTTAAGCGCATTATAATCAAATTTTTGAAAAATTATCAACAATTTCCTGCAATTTTACTATTCTGGACCAAAAAGCAGGCACATAATTTTACCGGTCTTCGATTCATACAAATTACATAGAAACTTCTGTTGTTGAGGTTCGTCCGCGCGCTGAGATCCGAAAACAACGTACGATTTAAAGAAAGCGTTGAAAAAATATCATTTTCATTGTTCACTGACAAAAAAAGGAGATGAAAAGTCTGCAGCTTCGGCTGTAAATTGTATTGTGTGAAGCGTTTGCACAGTGGGCGTGTTAAATTACTCGCAACACGTTCTCTAGTAGAGCCACAAATGAACTGACATTTCCACACCATTTGGTTTAATCAATTTATAAAGCGACGTGCTGCAAATGCCTCCACTCCGCCATAGTAAAATAGGCCATGAAGATTATTATTTTTTGTTCTAGTTTAACAATTTTTCACGCATGACTCTCACAGCAAAACGTATGATAAAATGAAAAATGTTAATGATAAAAGTTTCCCATGACGTTTTTTAAACAATTATTTTAGGGAAATAATACGTATGCAATAGGAAACATATATTTATTGATTGGACTTGTACGGATGCCTAAAATTTTATTTTTATCATGAAATCAGTTTCCTTCTTAACCGATATACTTGCGAAGACTTGTCTGCTGCGCCGATAAGGCATCCTGTCTACATGTTTTTGGATGTTTTCTACGTTCTCCCAATGTTTATTTTTCATTTTTCTCTTCATTAAGGGGGTTGGAGAACAGTCCAACAAGTTTAGACAGTGTAATTTTTTTTCTGATGTTCCGTCAAGACTTTTGCCACAAATTTCGCGTGGATTTTGCGCATGAGCAATTTATTGGTCACTATCCCATCCTAAATACCACCAACCTACAGAATATACGTCGAAATATCCATTAAAGTTCCATCGTCCCTTTTTTAATTCAATCCTGCATATTTGCATATAAACGAATATTTTTTCCTATTCGCAGCATCTCGCCAATCCGGCTGTATGCCATAGAGTCTGCTTGTATTTGAGAGTCAAAACCCATGGTTACCAACAGATATCTCGTGTTTGTTTGCATAAAAAAAATGTGAAGCTTTTATGTGTTTTTAAGAATATTTACAACGGTGAGTGAAAGGTAAATAAGCTATTTCGCTTAGGAAAACATATTTATTTACTATTCATTTGCGGGAGATAAAAAATCCGAACAATGTTATCTCGCTCGGGGGTAAGATTCGTACAACAGTATCGGATTCATCGAGTGCGAACATGAAAACTGGGTCGTACATTATCGGGAGGTATCAGAGGCATGCATAATATATTGTTGATGCTGGAGTCTCTGTTACACAAAATTGCCGGGATAAAGTGTTTATATTAGCGGAGCGATATCCCATATGGGAACATACTCCTACCATACTCCTTAATTAAGAAAAAGCCTCTTTGGTTATTGCGTCCTGTAAGTTCATGGTAAACTGTTATATTTTGTCAAATACTTATATTTATTTTAATTATGTTGTATGAAATTAAATAACTTTAAAAGCAGTTAAAATTTAAATAAAAATATCAATTAATATTTAACAATGTTTTAAATGAATGTATGCATTTCGTATTCGTAAAGACACATCATAAAACGTAGATAGAAGATATACATATTTTTTTTATAAAATTAATTTGCGTGAAATGATTAAATATTTTATTAATTTGTTTTTTTTTTTATCTAAAGTAATAAAAATACATTACTTAAACAAAAATACTCTTAGCTTACAATTAAAAAGTTTTTTTTAACATAAATCTTAATATTTTATTTATTTATTAAATGTGCTTAATTATTTTAAGTAAATTAGTTACTGATAAGTTTAGAAAGAGGCGCAATTCAACAGTTTTGGTTATCCTACATAAATAATGATAAAATAAACACAATAGAACCAATATATCCTTGGCTGTATCTCAACCACATAATTAAATATAGCGTGAGTATTGTCTATACAATCCTATAAATTTCGTATACTTTTATTTTTTGAGAATAAAGAAAGACCTGGAACAGAGATAAAAAGAGTCATTAATTTTATAGCAAACTTAAGTTTGTCGTGATAATTAACTGTTTAGTTTTTATAAAGGCTTCAAGAATGTATAAAAAGCTTTAAATTCATCAAGTAATTTTCATGTGAAGACTTCTACTTTCAACATATAGAAAATATACCACATGTAAGCTCAATCACGTGCAATGTTTTTTGCGATGAATTAATATATTGTCTAGCCTCCATCTTTCAAAGTTGATCTCCAATGAACACAAATAGTGTAAGTAATGGCATTCAAAGGTCACTCACTACCAATAATGTCAAAAGTAATTTGCTGAACTTCGAAACTTCAACAACTTTACAAAACCGCAACCGAGGATTCTCGAAAGGGTTTCCCACAAGTTGATCATTAAGTTTTCTTTGATCTTATGTTTGAAATTAATACGATGCACCTTTTAGCGTCCCTCTCGACTGATGTACTAGTAAGGAAAGCTCGTCGAAAGCTTCTTTACTTGTCTGTTCTATCTCCACTGCACAGCCTTCTCTGTTTCGGATTCATTAATCTTTTACCCAAATTCCTTCGCATCCCTAATTAAAGACGTAAACGTCTCAGGAGCGTTATTAATTTTCTTACCAACAATATTAGCTCGGCATCCCGTGCGATGCTTGTGTAATACCATAATGTACGTACGAGATGCCATGATGATGAGCTCGCGAAATTGGGTCAGCTCTCGAGAATAAATGAGCAGCGTCTTGGTCATTAAAAAATTTGTACACGTGTACAATCACATGCAGATATATAACTTAATTAAAAAAATCTTAACTGTCAATTAAAAATAATTCTGATATATTGTATGATAGAAAGAAATTAACTTAATTTTTTCAATGTTTTCAGCATTCACTTTGTGATACATTATAACCATCCATTTATACAAGTTGTCTCTTGACAGTGGTGGATTGAATAAGGCTACGATTTAATCTAAACTACAGTCGCAGAGATCGTACCCAACGTGATCCATATAAAAACAAGCTAAACAAATTAATATTTAGAACTTAGTTTATACTACAATGCGAAAAAATGGGGATGCATGAATGTCGGGTTGTAATCATTAATGATTGTTAACCTGTCCATCGTCAATTTCATTCAATCATGAAGGTAGATCATATTGATTCAAAATTCATTGTCGTTTCCATTATACTGAATATTTAAAATTAATCATTTTCAATGATTTTAAGTCTCTCAATAATTTATAATAAAATATAAGTTTTAAATATATTTATTAAAAGTTCAATTAACTATATTGGATCATTATACGAAGTCAAAAATTACCACTCAATTTTTAAATATTTAATATTATTGAATTCCATTTTTATGCGTGCGATTTAATAAGATGTGACATTAAGCCTACACCTCTCAAGATTGATCATAAAAATGGAACAGCGGTAATAAAAGTTATTACTACGTCGTTAACGTCCCGGCTCTGAAGGAATTGAAAAGTCATATTAACCACTGCATACATTAAGTGGGCGGGAGGCTGGGGCGATTTTCTACCCCAGTGATCCTTTTTAGTTCTCTCTCTTCCATCTTTTTATATTCTCCGGCTCTTCTTCTTGAAGAACGCTGCGAGTTTCCAGAACTGAGACTGGAAACTTCTTCGATAATATGTATGTATAAAATATATGCTAGTGTACGTAAAGTATTATCGTACTTCTATACGGCTACGAAAACTAAGCATCTTAGTAAACAGAATCTTGCGTAGAATACTTGTGTACGATGGTAAGACTTTGTGAGGTATAACGAGACGAGGAAGTAGACTTTGCAGCATTTCATAATTACGTCAAGTCATAAGTCAGTCAAAAAAACGAAGATGGACTTTGTTGGATTTACTATACTCGTAAAAAGAATAAATACGTTAATACCAAATTGTGGCTTTTGGGTTTGGGGTCTTCTTCAGGGTTGATGACTTTTGACAAAGTCATCAACCCTGAAGAAGACTCCTACAATGGCAGTCGAAATATCGGAGAGAAGAAATTCGCCACGCACGGCTAAACGCAAAAGCCACAACATCAAATCTGGCCGTGAAAACCTAAGAAGTTATTTACGTTAATACCAGGCTGCACACTAATGATCACTTTATCACCATTTCATATATGGTGATTCTTCTACGTAGTATCAATCCGGTGGATTGGTTTGCAGCAACAAAATCTTGCATCTCGATCTCCACTCCTCTCGATCCTCTGCAATCCTCTTCAGCTCAGCATAAGAGCTACTACTCATGCCCTCGAATATTTGCTGCAAATACTCCCGTCTAGGGCACCCTCTACAGTTATATGGTAATTAGTCATCTTTGAAAAAAGAAAGCTTCAAATATTTATTACTAAGTTGTTAATCAACATTTTTAGGACATTTCATCATTAAGACATCTTTTCTGGACCATTTGATACTAAGGAGTAACGCAATAAATACTTCTACGTAAAAGAGAGATACAATTCTTGGCTAATTACCCGACATTTATGAGTAAAAATTGAATTTCATCTTCATTAGGGCTCCATTCTACAGATTTATACAGTAAATTTATATCTGTAATAACTAATTATCCTCAACAAGTAAGATAATGCCGCAGTAAAACATAAATCAAGACTTCTCTAAGCTTTTGGACTGTCATCATTAAAATACTTTTGAAATTAATATATTTGGCGGGTATAACTTTATGGTCAAAGCGTTTGCTTTGCAAGCCAAAGGTCGTTGGTTTGATCCCCAACGGAGATTTAAAAAAAAAACGATTTCTGAGCTCTTAAATACCACGGTAGGTGTGAATTAGATCCCTCACCTGTAAAATGCCAGTCATAGCCTATTAATCAAAATTGGTGGTAGACGAAATTCGTCCCGTAAAGAACACCCATACATAGTAAATTCCTGTAATAATAAGGATGATGCGTGAATCTCGGGGTGTATTCTCTATCTGGTATCTGTATTCTCATGTATGTACTTACATAAACAATAATATAGCGTATGATGATGTATTAACTATAGAAAGCTAATTAAGTAACCTGTCAGTATTTCTTGGTTTAACGTTTACTTAAATCTGTCAGTTTGTATGGCATTGAATATTTTTGAAAGAATTTTTGCTTATGAGTTTTTTCATAATTATTATATTTTGCATTATGCGCATATTAGCTACAGTCAATAGGTAAAAAATATACTTTTTTAAATATTAGAATTCTAAAAAAAAGTAACGCAAACATGATGCGACTTTGCTTATAAAATAAATATTGCACTTAAGAAGATTATAAAATAAAAATAAATTTACTTTGTTATTTTTGATATATTTGTCAGTTGGTTGAGTGTTTTCCTAGAGAAGACACATTTATTCGATTTCGTTTTGTTTCTTAGAGCACTGTCAAAAAGGAGCTGCATTTCTAAAAAGTTGTCCTCTTACATGAGCTGTAAGAATGTCGAGCAACCCAACTGACAAACTGTTTCAACTTATTTATTTCATTTTTCTAACTTGAAAATTTATTTTTATAAACATTCTACTGAATAACATGAACTGGCTTCATTCCGGAAATTTGAATTCAAGTTTAAAAACAAATATTCGAAAAATAAAATATCATTTTTAAGACATAAAAGTACATTCTGTCTTTTTCATAATTTGAATATTTTTGGCTTTAAGATTTCAGTTTTGCTGGTGTGCATTGTGTTTTAGCTTAGTGGTTAAGCTTTGCTAACCTCGCCAAAGGTCATGGGTTCCCATAAAGAAAAAAACTTTTTTTTCTATCGACTTATAAGCTCTTTAAATATTTCTTGTTGATGTGAAAGTAATCCTTCAGCAGTAAAATGACGGCCATAAAGCCTATGATACACGTTTTAGGAACTGTTGTTTTTTTATGTTGAGTTTTAAAAATCACAAATTACAAAAAATAGCTGTTGAAAGAGAAGTAGTAATTATGATAACTTAACAATTACGAGTGTTTTAAAATTCATGTACTTAAAATGTTTTGATCTATTAAAATTTTGCAGTTATTTTGTAATGAAATTACAAATTTGTTAATTATATTTGACATAGCCGATTACTAATGTTCGCGTTAATTAAATGTGAACAAATTTCACGGCTCGTGATTAGATAATTAATTAAGGGTAATGATAATGCTGTTTTTGTCATAGTTGTAAATCACAATTGCTGACTGTAAGATATTGATGATAGTTTTCTATTCAGCATCCATCATGTGTCGCTGAGGATGTAAAATGACATGCATCCTTATTATTTGAAATAATATCGATGCTAACCAAATAACTTTCGAAACTGAATAACACATAAGTGTTTTAAAAAAAAAAACTTTTGTATTTAGTGTCAAAATATAAATAAAGAATGCCTCCATTACAGCCCTCTTTTGAAATTTTGTATAATTTGTTTTCGTGTAAGTGACAACCCTGAAATTTGACAACTTACAAAAACGATTATTCCGATTATTAAATATACACAGAAAGCTACAATACAGAACAAAGCTTTTTTACTGTGAGAATACATTACAATGTTTTGGAAAGTTACTGAAGAAGGAAAAAAACCGATCATAAGTTTTATAATAAATTTAAAATAAACAAGAATGTGCAACAATCCAAAATTAATGTATCAATAATTCCAAAGGTGAAAAATCTTTCATAATGTTTGTTCGTTTATGGACAACAAATCTTCTTTGCGACAAAATACTGATCTGTCTCTTAAGAATATTGCTACTCTAAACAAAAAAGCCGAAACCCGAAAACATCTCATCAATATATTTTATAAGTCAATTAAAAAAACAATCTATCGTTTTATATCTTAAAAATCAGAATTGATCAATTTCATTAACAAATATTGCCCTGAATGATGCATGCAGAGTCGTCACAGGCTGCCTCAAACCAACACCCATTTCTAAACTATACCCCTTGGCTGGTATCGCACCACCGAACATAAGACGCAAAGTCATATGCGCCGAAGAAATGCGTAAGGCAATCAACCAACCGTCCCACTGCTTGTATAATCAGATACCCCCAACACCAAGATTGAAGTCTCGAAGCAGCTTTCTGAAATCCACACAACTTCTCACATCCTGCCCTGAAAATGAGAGACTCCAACTCTGGCAACAAATCGCACCAGAGGATTTCATTACTCCAAAGGAAGGCCTCCCAACTGGCAAGAGCCTTGACTGGCCGACCTGGAAATCCCTAAACAGATTAAGAACCGGAGTTGGTAGAACAAAGGACAACCTCGAGCGGTGGGGAATGCTTCGGCAAGGAGAGACACTATTGTGCGACTGTGGAGACCTGCAGACCGCCTCACACCTACGATGCTGCTCCATGTGCCCAACAAGTTGCACATCTCAGGACCTAATGCTGGGCAACACACGAGCTATCGATGTTGCCAGATATTGGGAAAAATAATTTGACGTCGCTGACACGAAGAAGAAGAATTAACAAATAAAAACATAGTTTAATGTTTACTTCACGTGTTCACGTTTTTATTCACTGGATTGGCTAGACACTTTTTGACCTCTCAAAGAGAATATTGATGAATAAAATTAAAATATATTACTCTAAAAAATAAAACTACAAATCTGATTTATTTCAAAGGAATTAATAAGTAGCTTGTTTGATATCGGTATGGCTGTTTATTTGTAAGTACCTGTAAAACATGTAAAATATATTCTCTAAGCCATGAAATTTTATATTTTATCAAAGGATATGAAACTAAAAACGAAATGTATAATTTAATTAAAAAATAAAAGCCTTAACGTTTCAGGATTTTCTTATTTTCATTTAGTGATATTTATTGAATACTTTACTTTGATTATTTTTGCCAGATGAAATTATGTTAACGTACAGAAACGAAGATTGCTTATAAATAGTTGAAATTTTCAGCAAAGAAAAAATATTTCGTAGTAGTAAGTGATTTATGTCAAACTTGTATATTATAAGTTATGGTTTTTTATTTTAAGTGGCATGATTTATCTGATGAGAGTTTAATCTTCAATATTTAAACTGTAGAGTATTAATTGTAGCATAAATGTTTCTTAATTTTATTAATTATCAACATATATAGATATATATTATTTGAAGTACTCCATGATACAGAATTTGAGTGTACTTCTATACGTATTTACGTGTATTTCGATACGTAAATACGCATAGAAATAGTTTCACTACGAGCATACAAATCAACCCAGATTATGGAGAGAATCTAACTTGCATATTAATATGGAATTTTCTATTCGGTTGCAATTTTAGAATTATATGTCTTTTGTTTGTGTCTCTCGAAGCTGCCAGGAACATGCGCTTACAAAATGCTAGCAGAGGACGCAACGCAAGTATAAAATTATGTTTTATTTATGGGAGAATTTGGATCAACGCCCCAGGGTGAAATATTGCTGTTAAGAGACCTAACAACTACTTCTAACTTTTTAATATAAATTTATGGACTATTTTTGAAGTCCGGGCACACGCCAATGTCACTTCATTTTTATTTTTGTTACATTTGTAGCTTTTTTTAACGGACAGAAATTATTGAAAAATTTCATCAGAAATATCAGTGAAAAAAAAAGTACAATTACCTTACGGTCAAATAGTTTTTGTTTGAGGCGATAATAATGAAAGCATTTTTTTTCTTATGATAAATTTATAGAAATTTTATTTATTGTAGTTCAACATAAATTGTATGTACACAGTTTTGTAATACATTTTTTTCTTCTTTAAATATAAAATACTACACTGACGTATGACCTCTAATTTAATGAACGTATACTTAAAGTTAATGCATATTTGTTCTACTCCTATTATAGTATAAATAACACTTATGTTACTTTAAACCAAAAAACAAGAAGACAATCAAGTAACCGCTGCATATGGTTTTTAAATATGAAGAAAACACAGATCGTTTATCTTGAAAGGTATAACAACTGGATGACATAATGCTTAAAATGAAATCATTGCAAAATTCTCTACAGCGACGAGTTGTTACATGGGTTTGAGGTGGTAAATAATGTAATTAAATTTAATATTATGTATCAACCAATTTCATAGTGCTATTTTTATAAAGATAAAAGAGTATTTTTTTTCTTGTCTCTTTTGAGAAACCACGAGATTTTTATAAATAAACGTGAATTAGTATTCTGTGTACATACAATATGTCAAATTGATGATCAAGTAGTGCATTTGAAAATAGCTTATATTTAAGTCTCAGAATGCTTTTTAAAGACGACTTCAAAAAAATATATTAATGATTATAGTTATTTACTTATTTGAAATTGAATACTGCAAGCGAACCTTAATTTGTATTTGATTTAATATGTGCATTGTGACGAGTTCTCGTAAGGGGGTTCCTATATTCTGTTCCAAGAAGTAGTAAATGTAGGTTAGGATTTTTATCAAGAAAGTACATATTACAGTAAGAAAATACCATGGATTTGAGAAGAGGTTCTCAAATAAAGTTCTACGAACTCTGGGTTCAAAGAGATTTATATTATACATACTATATTCGTATAATATAATATATATATAAGGTTTAGAATATACTATAATATTTTGTTTTTATTAAGCAGCTGTTTTTTCATCAGATTGAATAAACATTGGCACATTTGTAAGATATATTGATATTTGATTTATCAATCATTATGATACACAAAGAGACAAATACAAGTGCAATACTATCACTTTAAATAATAAAACTTAAATATTTTAGGCGTCACTGTATAAAGTTGGAACTTATTTAAGTAAAAAATACTGATAGAAATTCAAACATTGAAATTATACATGTATACTTTATGATAGTTCCGCTCCTCTACCCAAACTTTTGTTCTAGTATAATGGTGTTTTAGGTTATGCAATACTATTGTGACAAAAGTTATTAATAAATAAATAAGTAATTAAATATACATATACTATACATAAAATTCATAACGAGTCAATTCATTCAGAAAAAATATCGGCAGGAGCGGGATGCGAACCGCAGGGCTTTGGAACCAAGAATTTTGCCCAGGTATTTATATCGCTCGGCCACCGTGGCCATTTCTCCGCCTGAGCTGACTCGTCTTGGAACTTGTATTAATGTCATTGTTATCATCGTATGATAGATATCGCTATAGTATATATTTAAAGTATGTTTATTTTTATTTTTATTATTCAATCAGTCTGCATTTATTCACAAACTTTATATTATTACTTTCCGACAGTGTATTTATTTTAGTAAGTACCACTCGGGTCTCGAACCGAACTATAGATTGAATGGATGAGAAACGACTACTTATAGGTCAAGCCCGGACTTTATAACCAATCATTTTACCTGTGTTACTGATGAATAATTTTACCTTCTTGATATTGTCTCAAGGTGACATTATTATATGGATTTTTAAGTATTTATTGGAATATTATTTTATTATTTCAATATTCTTATCTACTTTTATAGATCATTGACTATCTTACAACCATCAACAACTTACAACTTAAAACAAATAAATAAACGTTTTCTGCAGTAAAATTATCATGTTTTCAAAGAAATTTTAAACATTTACCTGAATTATGCATATGAAGCAAAAAGTAATCATTATTGTTATAAATGTCAAATTTGTATAAATTGTGGTCTAACTTTAAAATTTCTGGCAAACGAATTTGAAGGCATTATTACCTCCAAACTGCATTCGAAGGCGGAAAAACTGGACTTGAACTGTCACGATTTGACTACGTGTGGCTTGTGATAAATCGTTCACTTACCTCATCTATTATGGAATCTTCTATTTACCTTACGAAAAATAAACTGACTTATATTTACTTTTCCATTGTTAATTGATTTTTTAATATTAATTAATATTTTTGAAAAGCGCTTATGCTTTAAAATGCTTTTAGTGGTAAGAAATTATTATTTTGCTTTCTAAGAGACCAGTAACTTTGTTCATTAAAAATTATATAATTCTTAAATTAATTATTTATAATTTTTATCGGATGTTTCAGGTCAGAAGTAATTATAAGTTGTGATTTGGCTTTTACGCGCTTAAAAGTGAGCAAGCTGTTAGTTTAAAGTGTAATTTTATTAGTTCTTAAAATCTAGTTAAAATAACTAGAAGAAAATACTCATAATATTATGTAAGAAATAAATGATGATACTAAATAAATACTTTTCATACTGTAACTTTTTTTAATATGTAATATATAACATTATTCTTTCGTATTGAATCGCAAATCGTACAAGTACTTAGTCTGGTACTTGGAGGTTACTTGGGCGTTTCGAAAAACTGTTTCTACAGTTGATTGCATTTAATAACGTTCAAATGCAAAGTTTCTGTGAATTAATGCCCCGCGGTGGGTTGTATGTGCCTGAAAAAGTAGTCGGGGGTTTTCAGCTCCTCCTGAAACGCGATAATATTCTCGGAAACTGCTTTGCCTAGAACTTTTATAAAATACCGTGAGGCGGGAGATCTCCTTCACTGGATATACTCTTTATGTCTCAGATCGCAGACATCGAGAAGGATTATGCATTTCCTGCATGGAATATTATTACGTTCGGTCATGTCTTTACGCCATTTGAGCGATAACTAATTTAATATAACATTACAAATGCTCATGAAAAGATGAAATACAGGCAGATTGATGGGTATTAAGCGTCTCAATGTTCTACTAGAATACTTTGTTGGAGCTCTTCAAACAATATGTATGTTTCTATTTTGATGACGCTATTCTATACGATCTCGATAAATAACAGAATGTGAGATATTTCCTCACACAATAAGCATTTTGTGTTGTCAATTGAAGGTCAGCTTTTGAAAAATCTTCATCAACTGTTACTTATTCCTAAAAGTTTCATACATTTTTCGTTTAAACAACACATAATGCTCACATAAATATATATTTTTTACCGTAAAATCATGGTTTAAAGCGACCTTGATGGGTTGATGCCATATAAGCGGCATGATACCCACGATGATGTTATACTACGTAATTATTAGTTTATTCATTTTACGTTTAAAACTACACACAATGTTAGAGAAACATTCCCGTATTTACCGTTCAATCATGGCTTAAAGCGACCTCGGTGGGTTGATGCCATATAAGCGGCGTAATACCCATGATGCCGATATGCGCGGCGATCACCGCCACCGTTATTAACCCCGACCCGGGAGATAAAGTTTAATTAAAGCCGAACATTTGACTCCCGATGACAGACGGGGCGAGGCCTCTCGCGGCGCCTCTGCTCTTCGGACCGAACCGCGCTCAAGTAGCGAACAGAGGCGGACCTTAATGTATATCAGCTTAAAGATAATCCAAGCAGTTTCTTTAAATACAATATTAATAAAAAAAAATATATTTTAATACTATCAAAAATTTTCGCTAATAACTGACATCTGTTGTAATGATGAACAATAAGCGTAGCTCTCGTTAGATCGCTGAAGTTTGATGTAAGAGGAGATTATAACCCAAAATCCACAATATCAACATTGGACGTAGACCATAACATGAATGTTTGATATCGAACAGCTTTTTAGGACTTAATTAACCAGGCCACGAGAGTGTCAGGCTAATCATTCAACCTTCTTAAAATATCCGATTACTGGATTATTTGAAATACGCATCGGATACGACATATGCCGTCACCTCAAGTACCGGATTTCTGACCTAAACGTCATAGGGAATCTTATATTTTCATACTTAAACCTTTGGAAGTTTTGGTGTTGGTAAAATGCATGAGCAAAATAAAATGTGAGAACTGAGTTGTGGCAATTTGTAGTGCCCATATGCTTCATATATGTAATGACGAATTGAAAAAAAGAATGACATAATGAGTATACATGTCTCAGCAATTATTTTCACTAACATTTTCTTAGAAATGTAGTATTGTGGGTTTACAATTTATATCCCACTATAGTAGTGATCTGATTCGTTATTCCTATATAAAAGCCATGCTACTTACTACCTGAAAAAATATTTATTGTTCACATGGAAATTTTATCCTCATTAATAACAATAAACAATGAAATTATAGCTTCATGTTTGTAAAACACAAAATTGCTTTTATTCTCGTATTTAAATGTTGTTTTGCTCAAAATTGACATGTATGAATCAAAATAAAAAAATGGATTCCAGCCAATATTTTTAGACTTGTCAAAAGTTATGGCATATTATAATCGTATATATGCGTTGAATATCTTACTAAAGAGCTAGAATATCCATTTTTTTAGTCATAAGACAAATACTTACTAGTAAACATATAAACCCTGTTGATTAGTAAAACCCAGATGTATAAAAAAAATCTCGCTCCTGTTGTGCCCATTACAAAACCTTAAAGAATAAGCTCTCAGTTTCCAAATATTATTTTAAGAAATAGTAGAATTTAGTGAAAAGAAAAATGATTTCAAAAGAATGATACACTTATAGATATGAAAATCTGTATCGTTCAATACACTACAAATCGATGAAACAAGCAAAAAACCTGTTTCAATGAAAATATACTAGACAAGTTCTTCAATGCATTCATCGCTTCTAACATATGGAAACTGCACGTATGCTGGAAACGAACAAGGCTGATAAAGAGATTGATGTTCCGCCCCAGGCGGTGGTTACGCCCTTGCTCGCGCCGGTCGTAATCGCGGAAATAATAGAGTGCTTAATGGAAATGCCGCGTTTTATAGGTTCTTTTAACAAAAGCTGCGCGAAGAATTGTTTTAAGCGACTGCCGGTGGCTGAACTTTGCTCCGAGGACTTGTTCCGTACTTTATTTGCATACTTATCTCACTGAAGCATATGCAATTACAAATGTCTTAGCCCCGTTTTATTTCGGGGAGCTTTTAATGCGAATTTCTCCTTAATTTATCTCTCGGGGCGATTGTATTTTTCAGGTTTACTGCATTGTTATGGCGCGGTTGCTGACTCAATTAAAACACTGAAAGCAGGTTTTGCTGAATTAATTAATCGCATTACGAATAGTAAAATTGAAGAAACATCTCTTAAACATTCTTTATAAAAAATGATAAATATTATTTTGTCTAATTTTATTTCTTATTGGTTATCGGCCTGTGTTTCTGTGTCTGACTTTTGTTCACCATTTACGACTTTTTTCCTCTACCTTAACATATGCTCATTGGATACAAAACAGGTCCACTATGAATATCTTTGTGCAACTAGATGCGCTGTGTTAGCAGCTATTGTACTCTAAATATCTGTATTTCATTGATTACTTACATAAATTACTTTAAATCAATTTAGTAAGTTGCTTCATTCCCTTAAATTAAATATTTTTATTGTTATAATTATAAGAACTTACAAAAATAAAATAATTGCTAAGACAAGACTTGTACATTGAGTGTGAGGAGAGATGGATAATCACTACCATATTCCCAAATATACTCAAAGGATATACGAGTATGTTTTTTCACAGTTTCTCACATATGACTAATATTAGGTCGTTTGTGACCAAGTATATTCGTATTAAATATATAAATACTTCCTACCTTATTTTAACATGGATCATTTTTTTTTATTCATTTGCTAGAATACCTTCGATAAAAGTTTCATTAGTTCCCATCCAATGTTACTAAGCGCGTATATACATACATTTGTGAATAAACAGTTATCATTGCTTACCGTAATTATGTACATTTATATGTTTTATTCACTTACATACCCAATCCCAATGACCAGATATCTGATTGCTTGATACTTCCTAGTTTAGTTAAAGTGACCCACGTCCGGATATATTTAGAGTAGGTTATGCGTCTAATCCAAGCTTTGATGCAAGCTCATTTCTAGGAAAACCCACGAGGCTTTACCGCAGGCGCCGACAGAACGCAATACCGGATATTAATTTTAGAGTAAACAATTACCTTGTATGAATATGGATGATTTGATTAGATTTCATAAGGGTCGAGATAACTGTACTTTATACATTATCACGTAATTTATTACACGAAGATATTTTTCATTATGGCTAATTGGTTACTGCATACTCACCCAATCTACAGGAATAATTATGTGATGTAATTCTACAAATTTATCTTAAAATAAATACCACTTATAAAACGACGTGATGATACCCCAATATACAGATATATGAAAGCATCGTTTTTTTCTCTCACTACAAAGAAACATAATTTATCTAGGCTCTTATTAAAAACTAGTTAATACTTTAGCTAATCTTTTATACTCGTATATAAATACACATTTGAGAATCATAAGTGTCATTTAATTTGTATTTTTCTGTACATAAAATATATTTTATTGCACATAATATGGTGGAATACCATTGAGCTATGGCCGGTGGTCATAGCTCAATGGTAAAGCGTTTGCTTTGCAAGCCAAAGGTCGTGGGTTCGATCCCCGACGGAGATTTAAAAAAAAAGGATTTTTAATCGATTTCTGAGCTCTAAAATACCCCGGTTGGTGTGAATTTGATCCATCACCCGTAAAATACTATCAGTTAAAATTGGTGGTAGACAAAAGTCATCCCGTGAAGACCGCCCATTAATAGTAAATTCCTGTAAAAATAAGGATGATGCGTGAATCTCGGGCTGAGGTCTATGACTTTGATCAACACTCCACATGCAGCGTTTAGCCATATGTACCTTGGTAAGCGTCATAGAATTCCACAGATGAGACAAAAAATTACTATCACCATCTGTCGGTATTCTCCTGTATGTGCTTACATAAAAAATGAATAAATATATCAAATAAAATAATTATTTTTTGCATTATATAACACGTTCATCGTAGTTATACTAACCCCAATTAATCTAACCTTAACTAACTAACGTTATTGAACCTATTTTTAATTAATAATTAAAATTTCTTTTTTATGCTGGTCAAAATTAAATTCTGACCACAAATTGATTTAAATTGTGATCATTAATTTAGTTGCTATTTAATTTGTAGATTTTGTAAATGTGAAGTGTCTGTCAACATCATCAATTATCCCCCAGCATTCTCAAATTATAATTTAATATTTATTAAAAAAATATTGAATCAAATAAAAGAATTTATTTTTAAAAACTTTTTACATAAACATTTCCTGAAAAAAAAGCCTTGTAGAAACACGCGAATAAAAGTTTTTTTAAAACACTACTCTTTCATTACGCTTTCAATAAATGCATTATCACCAGTGAAAAGAAATACTTTTTGTACGTTTACACCGATAGAAAACACAATACAAAAAAAAAAACACGATCGAGCATTTCCATTAAACTAGTGCACGAAGATGTTATATTATCTGTGCTGGGCAAATGGAATAATTTTAATTAAAAGATTCCTGGAAAGGGTTTGCTATTTTTTTAATGCAAACAAATATAACCGAGATGGAGCTCTCGGGAAGGGAAGTAAACATCGACGGCAATATTTACCAAAATAAACACCGTCACAGTCTTGCACCGATCTCTGTTCCACTTCTGCTGCTTACTCGTTTTATTTTTATTTTCGTACATTGTGGATCTTGATTCTAGAAGATATTTATTTTATTTAATAATGATAATTGATAACTGTATAATACAACTCTTAATTTTTTTAAATTTAATAACATTACAAAATATTTTACATTTTAATTCATTATTGAAGTACTAACATATAAGAGTGGTGTTGTAAGTGTATTGACATATTTAGTGTCAATGACCTCACACTCAGAACAAGTGTCAGGATACTCAACGCAAATAGTTAGACTTGTAACAACAAAAACTATGTCATAAGTATATCATGGTTGTTACACTAATAACACGGCATTATTGTTACAAAATCAAACGTCCAACATTTCGTATCTGTCAACACCAGTACTGAATCTGAAGCAATATTACACTAAATATGTCAATATCTTAACTTAAATTGGTTTAAACCAGTGTTCACTGCGATTATTTCGTCTTACAGGTATCCAGAGTTAAACGATGGTTCTTTCAGGCCAAATTTCAGGCTCCATGAGAGACTCGAGCGAAATCGCGATGACCCCGACTTTGAAAGATGTTGACAGCGTCCGTCTGCTGACAATCTTCCTGATGGTCATCCAAGAGGGATTGAATGCAGCGATAATACGAGTGCCACTTTAACCTTATGACGTTTAACAATAACGATCCGTAGTTTTTTGTATTAAAATGATCTTATAAAACACATTTTTATTTTACACTCTCAGAAGATGTATGTTTTGTGAAGGATATTTCAGAAATAATGGTCTTCAATTCCAAAGATTAATAATAGTCAAGATTTTTTCTGAACTGATTTTATTAAGCCTGGGATTAAACTTTTATTAACTGTGGAAAATTGACCAGAAAACAATCCTTTTAGTATTTTGTAGATAGCATTGTTTTTTTTTATGTAACCGTATGCAGGAGAGCACAGCCGGTCAAGACTAGTGACAGACTCTATGACACTCAGCCAGGGAGGCTGGACGTCACGACGTGTGTTGTGTTCGTGTTTGTGTGTGGGTTGGGAAGATTGCAAGTGTATATTTATCTGTTTCTCAAAGAGATCCAGATTGTAGGAAGGAGGAAATACAGACGCTGGAAGACCATTCCAAAGCTTGATGGTGGCATTAATGAAGGAACTTTGGAAACTGCTAGTTCTTGGTCGACACACATACTTACTTATAAATAAATTAACAGTTAAAAAATTATGTTGACAAACCATTATTTTTTGCCCTTGCAATTTGATAAAAAATTATAGTTTCAATTTACCTCAAGAGAGGTAATATGAAATATCATATGTTCACACGGCAAGATTTGGAATTATGACTTTTCGGTTAAGCCATGTGTAGCGAATGTGTCATTTTCTCCGATATTTCGACTTGTATAGGGAACATATTTGTATATGTCATATATTATAATTGTAAATAATCGGAGAAAATGAGAAATTCAACACACACGGCTCAACCTAAAAGCTATCATTCCAGAAAGGTAATAGATGAATGTTAGATACATATGAAATATAATATACTCGTATCGTGTTATGAATTCAGGCACACAGATGTCTTTTTTATTTCAAAGTAAATTTTCTAAAATTTTTATATGAATAATACCCATGTACTCTGATTATAAATAGATATGTTCACTTAAAATTACTTTTATATTATGTGTATTTGTTATTCCTGTTGGTTTCGTTTGATTTGTTTATTAGTATTGACAATAGGATGAAGAGCTGCTAAAACACGTATTTTATTAATGTAGACTGCACTCGATAAAATTTAATAAATAATACTTCAAATAAGGTTTCCACATTGACAAAGTGAATACTCGAATTATTTATAAAGCAATTTCGTTTTTGACGTTTCGCTTTTATTGCGACTCTGAGAAAGGTAAAAAACCATAATTTAAAACATGTCATATCTGTACCGCACGGTAAATATTTGTATACTGTGTTTGCACACTCTGTTTTTTTAACTGAAAAAACATGAAAACATCATTTCATTTCCTAAGGGCACCGAACAACCTTTGTCATATCCAATTGCAAAGAAAAAAATAATTCAATTGGAACGTTTGCTAACGACAAGATGCTCGAACGTTTTCCTTTGATCCCTACATGTTACTTTGCTTCATAAGGTACATTAATTTATGTATTTCAATTACTTTTCATATCTGGAAGCCTCAAAAGCATTAACTTTCACGATGATTGTGAACTCTGCCAGAAGGTATCGTAGTACTCGTATACTAAGTAATACGAACTTTATTAATCAACTTATGTTTTCTTTCATATCCTCGAGCGACTGAAAGAGTATTTTTTTAAAAGCTTCCATCATACATAATGTTTGTATGTAAGTACATGTTCTAATGCTCGAGTTTATTTCATCTTTGATATCTCGTTTCAACTTATTTTAATTTTGTTCTTGTCAATATAATGTGGGTATACTTTAAAACATAATTATTGTCATTATTTTAGTTGACATCAGCATGATATTTTTTTTTTTATGTAAGCACATATAGGAGAATACCTACAGATGGTGAAAGTAATTCTGAAGTCTCATCTGTGGAATTCTATGACGCTTACCATGGTGTATATGGCTAAACGCTGCATGTGGAGTGTTGATCCGCCAACGTCATAGACTACAGCCCGAGATTCTCGCATCATCCTTTATTATTACAGGAATTTACTATGAATAGGTGGCCTTCACGGGACGACTTTCGTCTACCACGAATTTTAATTAATAGGCTATGACTGACATTTTACGGGTGATGGATCAAATTCACACCAACCGGGGTATTTTAGAGCTCAGAAATCGATTGAAAATCCTTTTTTTTCTTGTAATCTCCTTCGGGGATCGAACCCACGACCTTTGGCTTGCAAAGCAAACGCTTTACCATTGAGCTATGACCGCCGGCCGATATAACCCTTGCTGACTGGTACCGAAAACCTCCATATACAATCTTTTGTCTCTTATTTCTGTTCGCTTGTCATACATGAATGTGTCCGCCATATTGGCATTTTGGACTAGTTACGGAAATCTTCACTTGTAGCGCTGTGCGACAGCCCATCACGGGCGCGCGAGTCGTGTGCCGATCGTCGGCGGATATCATATTATATTGTGGCCCGACCTGAATGCTGTGACTAGGTCGGACCAGAAGTTTGTAAAGTTTATCGTAAATATATGTCAATGTGCTTCTTAAATAGTCTTTCTTTTGCTAATCTGCTCCTCATATGCCTCCAAGCGACTGAATAACAACCTTTGAAAGAGAGGAAGATGTTATAGTCTACTGTATAATAAAGTGTTCTAGTAAAAATGTATTTCAATATCTGTTTACCTGAATATTTTTTATATCTTTAAATAATCATATGGATTTTATAAATCAATAAACTCATACAAATTCACAGCAAAAATCATGTTATATGACATTTCTCACATCAATAAGAGAAATTAATATGTATCATATTATCAATACACATTATTGATATATGAGGTACGTGGTATGATATATGTTTATTTTTTATGATTTAATTTACTTATTTAGTTACAATCTTCATTATGTTTAACTAACAATTCATTTATTTATTGCTGTAATTAGTATGTTTGTATCAATTGTTGAATATTGGTACGGATGTTCGATATACACCAGTGTTTCAATTATATAATGAAAAAGAAAAAAACCCAAAAATAATGTCATTATCTGAAATTACTATTTAACTAATGTATAAATAAATATTACTTTCCCAGTGTTTATTGTTCCACCTAAGCATTTAAAATTGTTCGTAAATTGTAGCAAAATAATTACAGAGAAAGTTGCAGATTAGATTCAATGAAACAAAGAGATTCCCGAGAATCTATTAGTAAGTCTCATACAGTTGGAGATCGGGAGGGGGGTAGTTTTTTAAAGACAAACCACAAATGCTCCCAGCATTCCGCCCTCTTGGAAAGTTTCTCGTGGAGATTACAAGAGATGTAAGTTTAGCCTTTGTCGCGGTTTCATTATGCTTCAGAAACAACTTTAAGGTTATAAGTTAACACCCATAAATAATAGTGGGACAATAATCCCATGATAAATAACCCTAATAGACTCTTCGGTAGCAGTTTATTAAGAGACTGGAGCTATGGAAGAAAAAATAAATGGAATATAATAACATCGCTAATAATACGATTGCGGAATATATAACTTTGCGGTAATGCGAAGCGAATAAGTGCTTTGAAGTATTGAAAATAAAAATAATCGAAAAACGTTAAATATACGTATTTAACGATACCAATTTCGAAATATTATTTTTATTTACTATATTGATATCAAATAAATATTATTGAAAGTCATAAGATTCATCGAAAATTAAATTAAAGAAAACATAAAGGTGTTTTTTTACCAAGAAATTTTACTCACAAGCTTTAATTTATATTAATGATTCCTTTTGATGTCAGTTATTATGGTTTTTAACATTTTATATAATTATGTATGGATTTCATATTATTGGTAATGTTTTTAATAAATACAAAATTCATGACGTTTTACTTACAAATGTGATTTTATTAACTTATATCTATAAAAATACCTTGCTGAAGTAAAAGCAACGAGTAGCAAAATTTCAAGGCATATTTACGAGAGAATAAAAAAAAAAACAAAAAATTTCTTTACCCCAAATTGCCGTTATTCAGTTCTGTCAGTTGCCGCTATCCATGCCTTGTACCGAGACAAATTTTAATACAAAAGTCCATCTGGAAAATTATGTGATTCCCGATAACCTCCAAGGTAGGGTCCGGGGACTTGAATAGACAACCTATAATAGCACATTGTAAGCATGATTATCATTAAATCATTCAAGTAAAGCAACATTGGACGCCGATCAACACTTGAATGGGTTACTGCTTGTTGCTTAATGCGTATTATCGGTTGAGTTGAGCCACCTCTTAGTACTAAATTATCCAAGCTATTCATCTTATCTATTTTCATCTGATGGCTCAGATATTAGGATCCTTGCAGTATCATATTGTTTTAGAAACTTGACTACATAAATCTTTCATTATAAAAGTTTTAAATGTCACTGAATATTACATATTTGACCCATGGTGAGACTAACCGTCAGTTAAAAAAGATGTGTTTAAAATATATTTATTATAGAACGTAAGATTTTTTTTTATGTAAACACATACAGGAGAATACCGACAGATGGTGATAGAAGTTTTTTGTGTCATCTGTGGAATTCTATGACGCTCAGCATGGTGTATATGGCTAAACGCTGCATGTGGAGTTTGGATCCGCCAACGTCATAGACTACAGCCCGAGATTCACGCATCATCCTTTATTATTACAGGAATCTACTATGAATGGGTGGTCTTCACGGGACGACTTTTGTCTACCACCAATTTTAATTGATAGGCTATGACTGAGATTTTACGGGTGATGGATCGAATTCACACCAACCAGGGTATTTTAGAGCTCACAAATCGATTAAAAATCCTTTTTTTTTTAATCTCCGTCTGGGATCGAACCCATGACCTTTGGCTTGCAAAGCAAACGCTTTACCATTGAGCTATGACCGCCGGCAATTGTATGTATATAGTATGTATATACTCAATAAAATCAAAGTACGTATATACTCAATAAGTATGTATATACTCAATAAAATCAAAGTCATCTTGTTTGTAAGTCCCTGCGGTTTGTTAATATTGTTTCAACGTCTTCCGTACCGGACATCTCTAAGTCAGGGCATGTCCAGACGTCAATATTCCAAGGATTAGTGAAGCGAATGGCTTTGCTGTCCAGACACGTTGATGTATGGGGAGGAAAGCTTCTAAGCATATATACTGTTATTGTAGGGAACATAACAGCTACCAAAAAGTCGTTAGCTACGAAACAAACATTTGTTATTTTGAGTGTCAAGATAAATCGATTCAATCTAAAGAATATCTGTGTATGACTTGTCAATAATAAAACCCAACATATCATCTGAAACTTTGTGGAATACAGACGGTCAATCGACTCAGTTTCGCTTGATTTATAATTTAAATAAATAACGTCGTCAGCCTTCAAAGCAACTTCTCAGAAAAGAGTTCTGAAAACATAGAAAGCTTGGTTTCTTCACCTCCTTTTTCGTAATATCTGGTTAATTCCTCTAGTGACTTGGACTTTTTCGGAGTGGACCTTCCAGCATTTCGCAGATCCCTCTACTAATGTACTAGATCTGTTTTTTTTACTCATGTTCATGTTTTGTCTAAATGTATTGTCTTAGCTATTTTATATTGTTCTGTTTTACCATTTCATTTATTGTATTTTCTATTTTAAAACCGTATGTATTGGCCAAGGCCGTTAATAAAATAAAATAAAATAAAAATAAAATACTACGTGTTGGTTTTCGAATGATACTCGTATATAAGCTTATGTTGTTCTATCTCCATATATTGTATTTTTTTTAACCAATTAATTAATGAAGACTAATACATCTAATCTCTTTTATCACACAACCATTGCATATCATTTGCACTCGTAAAATTTAGTCAATCTGACTGAACATAATAGAGTCAACTAGAAATACAAAACCATCTTTTAATAATGCTTCGTGTTTATGAATATCAGCAGATCATTAATCGACGTGCTCAAAAAATATTATCATCTTGGTACTTTTGCCTCTGAATAATCTTTGATGATCATCTAAAGGAGTATAGAGGTGTATTGCTTCAACTAGAAAGCAGTTTTCATTGATATATTAGATGAATCTTCTCATTTGAATGGCAATGAGCTGAAACATGCAATTGTGGTAAAACCTGAAAGTTGGCGTGAAAAATTCTGCTAGTTACTGTGGCTATTTGCTTTTAATTCAGACGAGTGAGCTAAACAAAGATAATCCTGTTTTCTGTAATGTCAGTATGTTAGTATCGAACTGCCATCAAATACTCCGAATATAATTAGTCATTGCTAGGTAGTACATGCTTAGCATGCATTTCAAATTAATCAATTTGGTGTACATAATATATGGATGACATGTATCCAATCCAGTCAAAGCAAGATGTTATGATATGACAGCTTACATTTATTTATATGTGAATCTATTGATCTATTGGTGTTAACGTATGCAGAAGACCTTTATAAGCTAACATATATAAGAGTATAACAACGCCCCCTAATTTTCTCTCAAGTCTTCTACTGCTCTCGTAAAATTTTTAAACAAATAGGCGTGTATAACATAAAGAATATATAAATACATTGAAAATAAATAAACGTATAAATCAAATAATATGCAAAAATGGCTTAGGTCTTGCACGCGATAGGATATATTTTGTATTTATAAAAAATATATCAAAGAGTTCGGTGGGGGTAGCTATCGAAAAATAGTCCAAATTTAGAGCGGCGTAGTTGGGGCCGTTAGTTCCGGGGCGTGTCCGCAGATGTCGCTGCAAGTTCCCGCGGGCCGACAGACTTTTGGGCAAAAACCACTGTCCTCAAATTGACCCGCGCGTTATCGTTAGAGGGGCGGCAAAAACTCGACCGCAGGCTTCTTGCTCGGCCGGGGCGCCCTATTCGATATTTGCGCCGGTAAAAAGCGAGCCGCCCTGTACAGCCTACGCTCTGCCGTGAAACGTTCTGGATGTTATTTTTGACACCGAAAGCGTTTACACTAAAAAAAACCATCTATTATAATACCATTTTTAATAAAGATACAGCAGTGGTCGGCAAGATTGGCTCTTTGTTTATACGTTTTGAATTATTAAATAATACAATTTACATAAATAAAGCTCTCTTGTACGTTCGTTGTCCAATTCCTATGAAATTTATATTTTCACTTGAAAAACAGCCAATCCTTGGTTAAGATCACTCAAAATAGTATATTGTATGTGTAGTCCTCGATCGATTACTGAAGTGAAGTACCATTGTATATGGTCCAATACTTGAATGGGTTGCCGCTTGTTGTTTGCCACGTGTCATTAGTTCGAATGAATGGATCATAACGATCAAATGGTTCATGTTTTAAGAGCGTCATGCTAATCATCAATGTTTTAAAATAATATTATTGACGAGCTTTATATATACTCGTATACTTCATTAATGTCTTAGGAAGTCTCTGGGTTCAAGATCTGGGGGCTGACGACATGATGATGACAGCATACACGTTATCTATGTTATATTTATGCTTTTTAACCTCGTCTTGATAGGATTGATGGGAGTGCAAAATTTATTTCTTTAGGTGTAGAAATCCCATTCGCTTACACAAAAATCAAGGCATCTGAAAAAAACAATTTGAAAATAATTAAGGCGTCTATAACTTCCAATTAGGGAGTTTTTATTTGTATTGAATTTTGTAAAAATAAGGGCAGAATATATTTTAATTTGAGTCTATCAAAGGACGCTCAAAATACTCTGTAAATAAACTGCAAATTTTACCATGAATTTCTACGGTTATCACTAAGCAGACGCAGAAAGCACGCTTAGTGAGCTATGAGTACTTTATATTAATATTGACAGAATTAACTTTTTGATCCTAAAAAAGTTTTGCGACCAAAAAGTAATCATGGTAACGAAAATATTATACTTGTATACTTTTATCTATAAGAATAAAAAGAGGTAATAAACATTATTTGTCATAAATAAGATTTATTAAGGAAAAGGGTATGACAATGTTAGATTACAATATTCGCTTTTTATAGTATTCAAATGTATACGTTTTATATTCTGGTAAAATTCTGAACGTAAACTTTTGACATGTTCGTCATAATATATTAGTTTTGTATATCATCGGATGCATTTTATTATTTGTAAACATGAAAAATATTCCATGTAAACATCAAATTTTCGTTTATTAAAACATGCAAATATGCAGTTACAAAGTGGCATCATCACGTAGCATTATGTAATATTATTCTGTACAAAAGTGCGTAAATTCAGTTTTGTGTGTAAAGATGCAATTGTTTATTGAATAAAATTTAATGAATAAAAATTGAATGTAAATAAATATACACTAAACGTAATTGAAAAAAAACATTAATATTTTAATTCATTTAAAAACATATTTTATGTCTTCTCAGTTTAATTTACCTTCAAACTCAATTAGAGCGTTGGACTATAAATATTGCATTCTATAGATCAGATATCTTTATACAACCTCATAGTTCTTAACCTGAATAGTCATCGTGGTCTATTTTAACTGGTATGTACTCGGTAGAGATTATTGTGCAGAGAAAACTTGGTACAAAGTAAGTATTGCAAGTAAGCTGACTGAATTGCTTTGTGTCAATTTGTGCTCCAGACATGGAGCTGATATGAAAGGAAAAGAAGAAGAGATAAACTTGTTATACACGTAAACATTTTTTTTTAAATCCTAGAATCCACAAGGAAAATACACGATTCCTTGAATCTATTGGACAAATAATACTTGTACATGTGATAAAGTTATTTCTTGTTAGTTACACACAAGTAAATTTGAATTTTAGGAATATATTTACTTAAGAAAATTAATTGTTGATATGAAATTATAGTAAACTCATTTCGTACTCGTAGATTCCTCATTCATAGTATTTCTACAACCGTGGGACGGACTTGGAAGACAATAATATTTTTGGAAATATACTGGAAAGGTGATAGACATTGGGGTGCCTTTCATAGATCTCGTTATGTAGTACTCCAAGGATGTGCGTCGTAGACTCTCCCACTTGAGGATTTCCTACAAATATGATTTCATATTACTATATACATCCCTGTTATTGTAAAATAAGCACATGGTTGGAAGTGTTTTTTAAAATAAAACGCTTTTCTCAGGAATGATAACAAGTCTCTAGGATGTTTTTGACGTCAGATTTACGTGGTGTGATTTGAGTGAGTCTTTCAAGCAATACGCTTTTGACATTTTTTTTTTGTAAAAACATACAGGATAATACCGAAAGATGGTGATAGTAATTCTGAAGTCTCATCTGTGGAATTATATACAATGGTGCATATGACTAAGCGCTGCATGTGGAGTGTTGATCCGCCAATGTCATAGACTACAGACCGAGATTCACGCATCATCCTTATTATTACAGGAGTCTTCACAGAAAGACTTTCGTCTACTACCAATTTTAAATAATAGGCTATGACTGGAAGTTTACGGGTGAGAAATCAAATTCACACCAACCGGCGGTATTTTAGAGCTCAGAAATTTATTAAAAATCTTTTTTTTTAAATCTTGGTCGGGGATCGAACCAACGACTTTTGGCTTGCAAAGCAAACGCTTTGACCATTGAGCTATACCCGCCAGCAAATATATGTAGTTTATGCAATAAATTTTCCCTTAAATAGTTTATATTTTTTTCTTGAACAATACGATTAAACAGTTATAATAACCAGTCTTTTATCGATGTATTTTTTCAATAGTACTCGTATATGTAATACGCAAGATTTTCAACATGCTCAGAAAATTCACTAAAACTAAAAAAATGATAAATTATTTATTTAAGATACTATTTTTTTCTCTAAAATCTTAAACTTATTAAAATAGTTAATTATGTCCCAAATACTTATTAAGAATTAAAATATTTTAATCATATCAAAATTAAAGAGTTACATGAAATATTAAATAATTGTTGTGTAGCAATTTTTAATAGACATAAAATAATTCTAATAAGACTACGCAGTATTTCAAAATTACAAATATTTGTAATACCCATTTCGAGGATTACGCAAGGCCTTCTGTTGGAACAAATACTTTTCAAAAAGTAAAGAGAAAAAGCTTATTTAAATTCTTTTGATTTAATACTAGAAATTCCCTTTACGGAAATTTTCAAGCAACATGAAAAAACAAATCAAAATAGCCCACCTACACAAATATAAATTGTATTTTAATAGAGTATTTCATGTTTTCAGATAAGCGACAACAATACAGCACGCGCGTATTAAAAATGATAAAAAAAAACATTTATTATTTGTGTCTTTATGTTTCAACGTTTTTTAAGCATATTAATTTTGTTTTTCATGTTAGCGACTTAAAATTCAGTCAAAACAACATTTGGCAACCTCAATGTTCTATCTGTTGCCCAATATAAGGTCCTATGAGCAGCACCTAGTTGGAAAAATGAGGCATGATCATAGATAGCATTCATACAATTAGTGACTCCCCATTAGTGCAGGTAGAATTCATTCTTTAGTATATTATTATTATTATATCAGTATTTGTTTAGCGCTTTTTTATGACCGGTCATCCCAAAAGCGCTTATTTACCTCTCTGAGTAAAAAGGTGGGTCTTGAGTCTGCTTCTGAAGGATGCCTCCGCTTTAAGCTCTTTTATACTTTCCGGTAGCGAGTTACAGGACATTGGTGCCGCGTAGCTGAAAGCACGACTGCCAAAGACCGTGCTAAGACTATCTCCCCTCAGCTGCAGGGTGCTTCTATTTGCTCTGGATGATCTGAGTGTCTCAGATCAGTCACGTTGCTATATATTGTGTATATAATGAATGTTCTTTCGTCTGCTATAATTATAGTTTGTTCCAAAGCCAGCTATATTTGTCTAACCTGCGCCAAATGTAGGTTACGTTTAATTTTTAACTGCCACTTAAGGACAAAACAGACATTAGAGGCTAAAAAATGGCAACAATATCTTATATTAGAAGTATCATCACCACCTCCCATAACTGGAACACATTTTTTAATCGATTTCTTAGTTCTAAAATACCTCTCATCTGGTTGGTGTGAATTTGATCCCTCATCCGTAAAATGACAGTCATAGTCTATTCATTCAAATTGGTGGTAGACGAAAGTCGTCCCGTGAAGACCACCTATTGATAGTAAATGCAGTGTAGTCTATGACGTTGGCCTATCAACATTCCACATGCAGCGCTTAAACATATATTACATGGTAAGCGTTATAGAATCCACAGATGAGACTTCAACATCATTATCATCATCTGTTGGTATTCTCCTGTATGTGCTTACAAAAAAAACATGTTCGTCACAATCTGCTGCCACGAAGTTCTGTTGGAAGCCACGTATTAATCTCATGTGAGCTCTGCATCGCATAATTACGACGAGTACATTCTATGTATAGTTTCCGATTGCCTTCCAGGATGGGGCAATTCCGGGTTTTTAAAAACAGGTAGCTGTATATTTTTTTGTTCTGTGAAATCTGAAGTACATATCCCAACCTAGACTGGAGTATGGACGGCTGTCTTGACCCATCTCTTACTCCGTCGTTCCTCACGAAGTTAAGCCATCGTACTTTAAGTATTCAACAAAAAAAGTAATATGTATTAAAACTCTGTTTTACCACTGCATTGGCTTTTGGTGAGACGTTGGTTAGTAGGATTCAGAGCCGTACAAAATAATGTAGATACGCAACAATACAAAATGCGCATATCAAAAAAAAAACGCGCGAATACTCGTACATAGAAAAGAATATTATGTTGGTTCCTTAAATTTAATATCAGTGGTATTTCCATTACAATAACACAATAAAAGTGAGCAAGAAAGAGATCAAATTATTGCGACACAATGCCGAGAAGTTGATACACCAGACGAACTCTGTATGGAGTCGGTGACTAATTTTGTTTCATAAATCGGAATAACAAAGGGCAGAGGATATCGCAGAGACAATATTTGCGGATGGCAACAGCCGTGGGAGGTTTTTATAACTTTCCCGAGCCCTCGAATAGAAATGTGTGTATTTTTTTTTGCCGAAGTAATTGTTGCGGTTGTGGGGAGGGATAAATGTATCGGATTGATAGTTTCATTATGTGGGTTATAAAAGCAAACATGTTTTATTGATAAAAGGATACCAAGTTGATATTACATTTAAAAATAGCTCCGAGTTCAAGCCCATAAAATGTTTGTGCGAGTACATAAACGAAGAAAGAAAATAATTTAAGCTTCGTGCTTATATTAATGTTATTGTCGTTTGTTTGTTAAGTACTTTTATTCTTAGTATTTCATCGTAAATAAATAATAAATATCTTCATCTTCTTTGTGTCAGCGACGTCAAATGAGATATGCAGCTTGTTGGACACATGGAGAAGGATCTTAGGTGTGAGGCGGTCTGCAGGTCTTCTCGGTCGCACAATAGTGACTCTCACTGCTGGGGCATTCCCACTGCTCGAGGTTATTTTTTGTTCTACCAACGGTTCTTAATCTGTTCAGAGTTTTCCAGGTCCGCCAGTCAAGGTTCTTGCCAGTTGCCTTCCTTTGAAGTAATGAAAACCTCTGTTGCGACTTGTAAACAGAGCTGGAATGTATGGGGTATCTGATTATACAAGCAGTGGGACGGTTGGTTGATTGCCTTTCGCATTTATTCGGCGCATGACTTTCCGTCTTATGTTTGGTGGTGCGATACCAACCAAGGGGTATAGTTTTGAAATGGGTGTTGGTTTGAGGCTGCCAGTGACGACTCTGCATGCATCATTCAGGGCAATATCCACTTGATTAAAATGGGCTGATCGACTCCATACTGGTGCCGCATATTCTCCGGCCGAGTAACAAAAAAAGAGAAAAAAATATGTTAATTAATTATTTCAGATTACTTTAACATCCTCCTCTCTTTCAAAAGATTGTTATTCAGTCGTCTGAGGGCATGATGAGTAGTAGATAATTAATACAGACTTTTTCTGAAGCACATTGACATATATTTACGATAAACTTTACAAATTTATTGCCCAGATCTAGTCACAGCCGGCCCAAAATACAGTATGCTCTCGCCGACGGTCGGCACACGACACCCGCGCTCGTGATAGGCTATCGCCCAACGCCACAACCGGCGGTCTATATAACTAGTCCAAAATTCCAATATGGCGACGCATGCATGTCGACAAGCGAACAGAAATAAGAGACGAAAGTTTGTATTTCGAGATTTTCGGTACCAGTCAGCAAGGGCTATAATATGCTGATGTCAACTTATTATTAATGATTGTACGCGTTTTTAACCAGTCCCTTTTCAATAGTAAATATATGCCCTATCAAATACTCTTATTAAGTGTCATTAAGGGTACAATGGATTCATTTTGTAAGGTAAACTGATTAGTTCAGAGATTTCATCAGTTGGTCAAGAGATAGTAATAAAATATTGTATTATCAGAAATATGAGAGTAATGCGCATGCTTTATTGTGTTTTATTGTTAACTTCATTTTCTTATAATTGCACCGATTTTGCAAAACACCGCAAACAAAAGGTATTTTATATCAAACTCCGTCACTGAATATATTTTTGAATTTTTTGCAAATGAATCTAATGAAACTAAAAAATAACTAATGTTCATACTGAGCTATTTTTCGTTTACTAAACTTTTGTTTTTTTTTATTTGAAGTATGGATAATTAAGTTATATACCGTTATTTGGCTACGTATAAAATTTGATAAAATGGGCGTTATAGACATGTGGGTGTTTAGTAACCGACGCCTACAAAATGAGTGGACATGGGCAGTGATGGTCCTTCGATGATAACGCCTTCTTTTTTTGTCTACCCGCATCAAGCGGAGAGATGTTAGTTCTCTCACTACCACCACTGCCTCTCGTCAATCTTAATTTTGATTCGAAATCTTTTGTGTTCAGACAATAAGGCTGCATATCGAATGAACTTTATTCCTATTGTGCAGAGCTTTCTTATTGGATGTTTTTCCTATTGATAGTTCATGAATACATTATTTTCAGGAAAAATTCTCATGTCATTTATTTGCAGTCGAGTAACATAAAATATTTACTTAATGATTTGTTATTCGTAGAATTGTGAATTACTTGGATGAGTATATTAAATAATTTCAAATATGGTCGATTGTAAAAATTATGTTGCACCTTTAAATGATGATAGTATTAACTGTATATTTAATGGAAAATGTAAGGCATTGAAAATATTAAATAATTTTATTTTCGTAGAGTAGCAATATTTTATAATAAAACAATGTCAAAAACAACCAAAATAAAGTTGCAGATATTTTAGTGCCTGTACTATAACCATTCTGCTTTACGGATGCGAATTTGGACATATCACAAAATGCCAATGCAGCCGTACAATGAGTTTTTAGATCAAGTATTTGTGAATATTACGGTCACAATTGTTTGATTTTGTGAGTAATGAAGCGAAAAGTGTGTGAATGAGATTGCCTCCATCTGTATCTATGACAGAATTTTATGTTTCAGCCTGGAAGCGATAATAAAAGAAAAAAAAACCCTACTTAATTAATTTACATTCGAGTAAATTCATGAAAATAAATAATATTATATAACTGTATTAAGAATGTAAATAAAATATTTTTACGCATGTTAAATTTAACTTTAATTTTAACTAAAGATTTTTTTAATTGAAAACAAAATTTATTATTTTATAATTACCTTAATACTTTATATAACGAATACCTAGTATTTTATAATGTCTTTTTAAATTGAAAACAGAAATTTGTTATTTTATCATGTATTAATATATTGAAATAATCACATACCCATTAATTTTTAGAATGTCGTTTTTTCAATTGTTGTACCCGCACACATATACAACCTGTTAATACATGTGTACTAATGTAGGAACTTGTCCATACCTATATAAGCCACTGCCTGTTTTTAATTTTTCATTATTGAAGATGGTCTTCACGAAGGCCAAAACATATAATCATTAAAATAAATTGTGAATTAAAACTAAATATTTGTAATTAATTAATTTTTTAATTAAAATTAATTTTAAAATCATGTTATATTTGTTAAAATATATTGCATACATTAACGAAATATTATATGAGCATAATTAGAACGAAATTAAACATGATAATCTAAAAATATTATAATATATATATTTTTTTCATATACGTTACATATATGGAACATAAAGTCAACATAAATTGCCGCCACTTAATTCTGTCAGCTGCTAATGTCCATTTATCATTCTAGGACATATCTGCTCCTAAGGGTCCTAGTACTTAAAGAAAGTATAGCCGTAGTATCCGAGACATATTTTTGGGTGATTTATTAATCGTATTTTTTAAAGAAATCGGGTGATTAGCCCAAGGTTCCCGAGGCTTGGACTTTTAGTTCTAAGGGATGACTCAATCCAATTTTAAATATTAAATTAATACAAAAAAATATTTTTTAAGTAAATTATATAATAAAATTACTTAACAAATGAAATGTACTTTTGTATTATTCTTGCGGAGATATCGTGGAGGCATAACATTCTCTCCCTTGTCGGGCCGGATGATTTTATACTGAATTGGTCGAGATCACTTAGAAAAACGAAGTGGCAGAAGCAAGTTGTTCCATCCAGGGTTCTTCTGAACGGATCCAGGGACGGGAAGTGCTCGAGGGATGAAAGTTTTACCTCGTATGTATTCCAGTCACGTTTATCAGCAACAGTTTGTTGATTATTACGTGTATGCAGGCCTCTGGAATCGTATAAACCAATCAATAACAAAACACAATCGGCGCAATTTAAAACGAAATAAACTTGTTGAAATATTTTTTTATACGGTAATTTGTTGTGTATTACGAATACACAATGGGGCAAAAAATAACAGTCGCTGATGGAAATCATCTGTGAATTAATTATTATTTTATTGTTTATGCTGATAAAAATAGTGACACAACCAAAAGATGGAATGTATTTTTGATCAATGGATAGTTATATTTTTTTTTAATAAAAGTAATAATAATTTATATACATTTATTTTGTATTATGTCTGATTAATTAGCCTGAATTAGTAATCAGAACCAAATACGTTATAATATTTGATATACTAATACATATACTTTTTATGTAATTTCATGCAAGAGAGCACAGCCGGTCAAGACCAGTGCACTCTATGACGCTCAGCCAGGGAGGCTGGACGCTGCATGCGGAAAACGTGTGTTGTGTTCGTATTTGTGTCAGGGTTGGGGAGATTGCAAGTGTACATGTATATGTTTCTTAAAGAGATTCAGATTGTAGGAAGGAGGAAACACAGGCGCTGGAAGAGCATTCCAAAGCTTACCGGTGGCATTGTGTTGTGCTTAGTATGTAATCACATAAAAGTATTCTTGTAACTTAGATTGATGAATAACAATTTATTTAAGGTGAAATATCAACAAGTATAATGGAAATTAAATTATATATATATTTATAAATGAAATGCCAGTGTATTATTAATTACAACTGCCTTTTATTGAAGTTCATAACCATACATAGTGGGAGGCAAAGCTAACATTGGATGAGCCGAAGACCAAGGTAGCTGAGCTTTATGATGGTTGCTGGTGGTGAATAAATGCTTCAATTACGGGAGCTGAAATGGTGATGATGATGATAATGATGTTTAATTAACATTATTCATTTTGGGTTGACGTTTATTGTATCGTTTTCGTTAAAAAAAGACGTGTTCAATTAAAATATATTTATTTATTTTTAATAAGTAATCTAATAAATATATATATTTTTTAAATGTTTGATATAATCATACAATATTTTGTATTTTGAAGACGAAACTTAAGCAAAGGCTTAAAAATATGCTATTCAACGATTTGTAAAAATATGCAAATAACATTAGGAAAGTAATTACGATTTACAATATCGGTATTTCGAAACCGGGTAATCTTTCTCAGCCCGTGGGAATTTCACAAAACTGACATGAAATAATAATATTCTGTACCTGAATAAATTGTAAAAGTGAGCTTTAAAGAGATAAGGACGATATTTCACATACGCCGGATAATCGAATATGCAACAAAAGAAAAAGGGAAAATATCATTGTACGGCCAATTTGAATAAGGGGATTAAAATAAACCATTCTAATATGAGAAACAATAAAAAAATGTCGCAGGGAAAGCGGTAGTACATTGGCCAAAAAGGTCATTGTAGTGTCTCGGGGGATCGTACCCCAGCTGGAAGCAAAAAATAAGAGGTTCATATTATTTTATCTGATGTATATATTCCGGCCTCTCGAGACTACCATTGACATTTTTGTACAATTTACGTTGAGATTTCGTTCCATAAGCCGATTGGATATCGAGTTTTATTCTCTCTCGTCCAAATATCTTTCGATTTCACTGATCATGCAATTTAGTTTCGGTGCCGCCAAAAGTAAGGGTCTATTTTGTTTCACGAAAGCGGTCCAGCAAGGCGTGGCTCGCTTTTTTAAATTACTTTACTTTTTTTTATTTAGCGGAGGGTTCGTAATGAAATTTTGTCTGCACAAAGTAATGTTGCATGTTTTCTTTAACGGGATAAAAGGATTACTCGCGTACACGCTCGGTCATAGATAATGATACTTTTGCGGTTACTCTTTTACGATTTGGCAAAAAAAGGTAAGCTTGTTATTGATCAAAATCTGTTCAATGCAGAACTGAAAATGAAACAAGTACCTATAAAGACATTTCACTTTTGTTTTTATACTGACATCTCCGCGTCTTTAAAAAGACGGTTAAATCGCGTGGCTGCGTGGCGGGAAGGGTGCAGGAGCTGGTTTCCAAGCAAAAGAACTAGTTTTTGGTTCACAATTCTTGTTTATTTTATTAGATACTTACTTTTTCGTCCAACCCGTGTAGCGTTCGCCATACCGGTCGCGAGAGAGTTGCCAACTGATGGAGAACTCTGACATCTAGCGCCGCCAAGACAGACGGCAAAAATACAAATTAAAGTAAAATTTGCACCAACATGAAATGCAGCAACTGTCATAACAGATAAAGTGGTGTATGCAAACACCGTGAATTATTATATAATTAAAACTAACATAATTAGATGAGCATGTCAGGCGAGCGATCAAAAGTAAGAGACAAGAGATTCTATATCGAGGTTTTCGGTACCAGTCAGCAAGGGCTATATCATGCTGATATCAATGCCAATAACATATTTTAATTTTTAAAAGAAGCTTGATAAGAATACGAAAAAGATTGAAAGACGGTTTAATGAGTACATTTAAATATAAATAAAAATAAAGGATTAATTATTATTTAATTCCACAGTTTTTATTGGTGACATATTTCCGCAACGTCAAGTAGCCATTATAGAGTGAATTAATGGTAAGTGTACGACTTTATATAATGCAAGGTGTAAGTGAGAAGGTGGGTATAAAATCAATTTTCAATTGTATTATCGTGTAATGTAAATTGTAAAGTAACTATGTCTTAGAAAATATTGATTTCTTGCAATATGTTTATAGAAATACGAGTAAAAAAGTTATTTTACTCTGTTATTCACATGTGGCAACATATAATAGTTTAAATTTGTTATTACATTTACGAATATTAAAATATTTTTAATCAAATACAACCCGTTTGAAAACAAATATTTTATGTTTTATTAAAAATAAATATTACTTTTTAATAATTCGCCACTTTCGAATATCTTTCGTATTAGACTTTATTAAAGGTGATTTGCACAAGCACAATTGAATTTTCAAATGAAACTTTGAAATTTGAATTTCGTGACCAAATTAGTATAAAACTAAAGTGCCCATTTTCTATGATGAAAGAAAAATTCTGAATGTTAATGTTTTTGTTTGCGTTATTTTATGTTCGCGCGACAAAACGCCGCTGTGAAAACTGTTTCAGCGCTGAAACAAAGCAAAAAAATACATAGAAAAACGGAAATGTTTTTTTTTCCGTCGAGAAATTTGAGTTTTCCCCCAAATTAATAGAAGCGACGCTTTTCCGCACGCAGGCTGCACCGCACAGGTTTTATTGCTGGTTGAAAGTTTCCGTCCACGAGGGGTGATGGAGAGGGGGGTGCCGGATGTGAGGGAGGTATTCAAAAAGAAGTGAGAATCAAAAGAGAAAAATGTTTAAAAGTTAAAACGCTGATGACAAATCGTTTTATTATTACACTTGAATGCAAGATGCAGGAGTCCAGATGGCATGTTCATGGTACGAGTACTTACTGAGCTTAACACAACTGTTATTTACATAAACATAAGCAGGGGAATATTTTCGAATCTTTGACGTTTGTTGTTTTAATACGGGTGCGCATCTTGACATCTCAACAAAAGAAATTGCTTTCATATAATGAGCTTTGAAGACAGAATTCTAGAAGTAAAATGGTATGAATTTGTGGCTAATGACGTGAATGAATCTGTCAGTTCCCAGTGTCTTTTTCTCGTTCTAGGATAAATTTACACCTGAAAGTCCACTTGGTAACATATATGGTTCCCGACAACCTGCAGAGCCAAAGCTTGAGTACTTGGAGAAAGGGCAACTGTAGTATCTGAGGCATATTTTTGGGTGATTTGTTATTCGTTTTTTTAGGAAATCGGATGATTAACCCGGCGCTCTCGAGACCTGGACCATTTTTCCTAAGAGGCGGCTCAACTCACCGTCCTAGATGGCCGTCGGAAACCATATAAAGAATGTAATCGGCGAAACTTCAAAATACAGAGGTGATATGGAATGAGATAAGGCTCATGTCGGTTGATAAATGTTTTTGAAATTCCAGTTAGGAAATGGAAATGATGATAAAGATATTGAGTATAATTCTAGTAATAAATGAGATTGAGCTAAGTATGTTTTGTTAGATTCTAAATTCAATTTGATTTTATTAAAATTGAACAGAATAAGTGTAATAAAAGTAATTTTATTTATTAGAAAATCTCCGGAAGATTAGATTAATTTCCACAATGTAAAAATTGCATTTATTTTTGCATATTTCAATTTATTCTCGTTGAAAAAATGACCATCGTTAATGACAGTATCCTCGTCGCATAAATGGGACAAAAGCCACCCGCGAAAAAGAGTGACGGTAGAGAAAAAAAGATATTCAACCACCCTGACAGTTGTCTCATCCTTTTTTATCTCCACTGGCAACACTTTACCGCTGCGCTATGCAACCGCTCATCATAAACATCGACTAAAGAACTCCTGAGCATGTATTTTAGGCTGGCGTTGCAACAGTAAAAGTATCAAATCCTCTTAACCATACTTCTTTAAGTACTCCTTTAATATTGTGTTTTACTTCTTTACTTTTGTCAAAATAATAATAAAATATAAATAAGTAAGTTAGTATTTTAGATTTCGTATAAGTACGTTTTTTCCGCCAAGAGTAAAAGTAATATGATAATTATTTTCTACCACTTTGGTAAACATGTGTTTTAGAGCTAAACAGAATGAACCTACAATGTAAGAGATCGCACAAATAATCTTCACGATGCTCAAAAATTCAAGCGATCATGAGAGATTAAATGTGGAATTTATACGAATAAAATCTTGAATGCTATGGATAATGTTGAATATAAGCCTCTCGCATGAATTTCCATCACTCTCGTCATCATTTAGAATTCAACCACGTCACGCTTCTCTTCTGACGTCGTCATTTAAACTTGCAGTTCGTTTCAATACCACATTTCCTATTAATTGAGCGCCACACTTGTCTTCCCCATTATAGTCTCTTCGACATAAATACTTATAACATAGCCACTATTCTTTCACTAGCCTAGTTTTTCTTCGTTATTAAATATATACATACTAAACATCAAAATTCTTTAAACGCATCAATTCGTTCAGAAAAAATATCATGCAGAAGCGAGCTTTGGAACCAACCGTTGCTCTTTGTTCATTACCCTAGATTCTAGACCACTCGACCATCTCCTGCCCGAACTGATGCGCGGAATAAGTTGTATTTAAACCATTGTTACCATCGTATAACGATAGATATCTCTAAAGTATATATTCATAGTGCGTCCATATAGATCACCAAAAAAATCCACATAGTTTTTCTTCGTTTCAGATTCTTTTAGTGACACTCCAAGCATGCATCTCACACGGTTCGGTACAAACTATGCGATAATCGAAACTCGAAACAAGTTTGCAAGCATTCTGTCAACATTTGCTTACGCCCCATTGTTTACTCCCGCAATGAAGATGCGCCCTAACGGAGTTGTGTTCAGTGAACATCAATTACCTTCGAAATAGTCCTGTGATCAAGGACTACTCGCCAATAATCGACCCGCCCGGGGGCTGACTCTATTTGGCGGGAGAGTAAGCCGGGCATATTATATTTGCACTCCACTCGGCTTGCAATCAGTTCCGATTAAATTTCGGACTCTCGGGCGACGCATGTGGATTATTAGTCCATTGGAACTGCAGTGGAGGAGTCCACAATGAATGTTCTACGGTCAGCGGTCGAGGGGATGGCCAACAAAGTGTAATTCCAAGTTGGATCGCGAAGATACCTAAGATACTGGATAATGGATAGCAAATACTCCTACAGAAGTAATTGCGGAACTTGAAGGAACATTTTCGCTTATGATCTAAATACTATTGAATTCAATCTTGCAGATATCTGATTTCCAATGCAGATATTAGAAATAAAATGCATTACTTTCAATTTGTAATTTACATATATGTGATGGATATTATTCCTACAAGAAAAACATGTATTAAAATGTAACACTTTTTGGAGAAATAATATATTTCTAATATACTTAGAAACCGATTAAGCTTTACGATCCATATAACAACTTTTAGTGTGTATTTATGTGGTCATTTTCAATTTCAATTTCCATTTCAATTTCAATTTATTTTCTTCCAGAAACATTACAATTATAAATATTTATTTCGATTCTGAAACAGGATAAAATAAAATAAAACAATTTATAAATAACACAAAAATAATACAATCATTTAAAAAGTCCCGGACCCCGCTAAACAGAAGACTCCACGAAATTACTTTGATAAATAAATTCATGAGCTTATGTTGAAACTGGGCTTCTCTCAAATGGAATATATCAATATTCAGAACAGTCTGATCACTCTCCCAAGAGGCAAAGTCCCTGGCAGGTTAGTATTACCTCTAGGAAGAACAAACAATCTATGCCTCCTTATCCTTAAATAATTGTCAGGGACAAACAAACCAATTTCAAACAAAATATCAGGATTTCTGAACACGCCGCGCACTAGGCGAAAGAAATAGATACTCAAGCACAAAACTTTTCTAGTTCTTAACTCATTGTATCCCAACATACCCCGTATAAAATTAGATGGGTACAGCCATGGATAATATCTATACATCCTCTAGAAAAAAAAACCTCAAAAATTTATTCTGAACTCTCTCCAACATGAGGCCATATTTATACTCGTGGGGTGCCTAAATAATAGATTCGCTCTCAAGTATGCTATGAACCAATGAATTGTACAGTATGACCAGTACGTTAGTGCTACGCAGAACAAATCCTAACATCTTCAGTGCCCTTCCACACACAGCTTCAATGTGAGCATGAAACGTTAGCTTGCTTTCAAAGAATATGCCAAGGTCTCTGATGGATGATACTCGCGGGATGCCAATACCATCCATACTATACCCATGGTATACCATCTTATTAATTACGAGTATACGATAAGACGCTTTACTTAGTAATATTAAATATCAGTTTGCTACGCGCACCCCAGTCAGATATATTATCAATATCAGACTGGAGAAGTCTGCAGTCGTCCAGGGTAACTACATCCAAGAAAAGCTTTAAGTCGTCAGCGAACAACAAAAATATAGCATGATTTATAACATTAGATATGTCATTTATGAACAACGAGAACAGCAGCGGTCCGAGGTTAGAGCCCTGCGGAACTCCCGAATACGTATAAAAGCTGCGTGATCGATAATCATTACGATCGACGTAACAGTCATCACATTGTGCAAAAGAATAACGAAATGGTGAACGAGGTCCGTGGTTTAAATACTTGCGTTTACCAAAATTAATAGGTTATTGAAATTTCTTAATTTATATTTATTTGAGGACACGAAAAAATATTTTGGACTTTTTCTATGTCAGCTACGTTTGTCTTTGCTAACGTCCCAAGTTATTTTTCCACCTGTAGCTTTATCGGTTATCTACATGGTACATACATAGTTTGTATAGTTCCCGACGGCCCTGAGTATTTTTTTAAATATAAACTTTACCATACAATTTAGGTGCATTTGTATTACTTGGTTATTTAATTATACTTGAACATATTAAAAAAAAACAAAAATGTTAAATTGCATTAATATTTACCTACAATACAAATGTTTTCGCAGCTGAAAACAGGATTTTGAAAACATTCAAAATAAATATTTACTACAATATTGTATTATATTTACCTTAAAATGTTATATTATACAATAATACTAACAATATGTATATGTAAAATAATTTATCTATGAAATAAAACATAATTAATAACTTAATGTTTTCTTTATAAATAAGCGTTGATGTAAACTTAATAACATTATTCCTTACTAATTTGTTATTACAGGCATGTTTTTATTTTTATACAATTATGAGTTAATATCTAAAAGATAATTTTTCGTAAAATTAAACTAAATCTATTATTTATCTCAAGGTTTGAATTATATTGAACTCTAATTTGTCTCCTAATTATATTAAAATTATTTGAAAAGAAAACTGTTCTGGGAGCTGATTTTTGTTTATAAATGAAAAAAAATATATGTTTTTAAAAAACCCAACGAAAAATATTACACAACTTCAATTATACTGACCCACCCGAGTACACATCCTCACACTGGCGGTCCATTCAATGAGATTTATAATAGTTCAGACTTCAGCGCATTTTAGGAAGAGAGTCCGCGAGATTCCTTTAGCGAGTGAGGCTGCTTGTACGTAGAAGTATTTCTTACTACCGAAGATTGCCAATTACGATGCCGACTATCTGCAGGTTTGGCTTGGCTTCCGGGAAATTACCTCCAGCTCAACGTTTCAAACCGCGCAATAATACCAGAGTCTACACACTCTCATCGGTGAGGGAGCGACTTCATATTTACTCGACGCTTACATACTCGTACTGGAGTATTATTTGTGACTCGAGACCACTTGTTTGTGTTCTATGAAAGTCTCATTAGTGATGCTTTAAATAAAACTCTTCGATCAAGATTTCTACAGTGCTTAGTCTTATATATATATAATCGTGTCGGAAACAACAGGGTCAGATCCTGTCTGCCCAGAAGTGGGCGACGTCGATGGCGTTACTTCTGGCCATCATCAGGTCTTCCTGGGTGCAGCCACTCGGGCACAGCGCACACTCCAGAATAGACAGGGTCTGCTCCACGCCGCAGTCACATTCAGTCGGTCTCGTCTTGTCCGAAGTCTGTTAGACCTCCATATATTCCACCCTTGGTCATGTCCAGGGGCTAGGTCCTCTTCGGGGCAATCCAAGTATTCCCCTCAGCTCCACATGTTCAGCCGCAGGGTGGCCTCAGGTATCTCCAGTTCCGTTGTCGACTGTAGGAAACTTCTTCTTGATTTGAGCCGTGTAGTTATCTTTTGGTACCCAAACATAGGGTGGAGTGCGTCGTGGGTTGCTTTGGTGAGTTCCTTCTTGGTAGTAACTTCTCGCCGTATGTTTGTGTATGTGCTTAGTCTTGAAAGTATTATACACAAGGGTCTCGGAGACCTTACTTTTCACATGCCCCTTGTATTATGAATTATTAATTCAATACAGTATTTCATCTTTTTATCGGATGTAAATATTGGCGTTTCAAAAACGAATGCAGCCGTTTAATGGGTTTTGAAATGGGTTCTAAAATAAATATGGATTCATGACCCCGCTAGCCAAAAATCCACACCAAACAGTGAAGGGGATGCATTGGACGCTTTTTGATCTCATGTGGATTGATAACGTGCCAAAATTATGTTTTTTTTGACGTACGCCATGCATCCAGAGTTGAGTCTAATTGCTGAAGATAATTTTGTAAAATTTTGTTCCCCATTTTGGTAAACAATTTTATCATTTGCACGTGTTTTTGAACGCTATATCGTGCATGGTGATTTGCAAAACTGACTAAATAAATGGCAACCAATTTGACAGACTTTGTTTTAATAATTTGACCGTTATCAACTGTCGACGATATGTTTCGGCTTCATCGGGTAGTCATAGTGAAGTCACTCGATTATATTTGATCTTAAGATAATGTTTTTTTTTGCATTAAATAATTTCGCAAGTTTTCACAGTCACATTTGAAAACATGGTTCTTGAGTTAAGCTGTGTATGGCAAATAACTCCATCTCTTATATATGATATGGCTTTTTTAAACATGAACCACGCTGTGAAAAAATATATATTTTCATTTAAATAAAGTAATCAACTATATTACGGCCCGTTAAATATATCGTCGAAAATAATTATGCTAACAGGCAATCTCGATAAAATCAACAGTATGTGAAAACAAAAATCTGAATCGGTAAAAATACATAAAGGCACTAAAAAATACGCTGCATTTAGAAATTAAAGCTCGACGAAAATAAAAACATTGTTTACCCAAAGCACAGTTCAAAATGAACAAATCGTCGATCCGTGCTCACGTACGCCATTATATCAGATCAATCCAATACGGCGAATATGTAATGAATAAATTTGTAAAGAACCCCGGTCAGCACCTGCACTATACAAAACTGCCCGGGTGCTGGTTGTTAGTCGGTTAGTTCATGGAATATTGCACCTTCTGAATGGCGGAACTTCGCGCCTTGTAAATGTCCGATGATACCAAACCGCATACAGCGAGCTGAATCGCGCAGTTTTAATCCATTGGTTTGCAAAAACACTCTATCGAAATGTAAAAAAAATACGCGAAGTGATTTTTGGTACTAAAAATAAAATGGTTTTTAAAACAAAGAAATAGTACTTTGTGAACAATATTTTTTCATTGTGAGGAATAAAAAGGTAAAGGAGCATGGTGTTCCAAATTATTGACGTACAGTACATACTTTTAAACATTTAACATAGACATGACCTAGTAAATAATTAAAAATAATGTAGAGAGCATAAAATATATCTGCTCTTTCATTAGGTCCTTGGACTATCGTCGTTTTGAAAAGCCGTCGGGAACTATTCATATAATGTACTCAGTGAAGCTCATTAACGCAAAGTGACGTGAGAGCTAAGAAAATAGCTGTTGATATAACTTGTTGTGGCAGTTTGTGACAATCATATGATCCACTTATGGAACAAAAGGGAAAAAAATAAAAATAACTTCTTTAGTAATAATCATTTTGCCCTAGAATATATGTATTTATCTTGAATTTATAATAATAATTCTTACAATATAATTGGAATTATTTTCGGAGTAATATTTTGATGAAGAGTATTTTCTGCCGAAAAACGTATTCCTCGTGAGTTAACAAACATATATCTATTCAACACCCACAAAAATCATAAAAAATATATGACAAATGAAGTACTGATATATTAATTACTCACTTGTACTAGAATACAAAATAGGCAAATTAAAAATTATTTATATCTCATGTAATTTTAATTTCTTCAGGTCATGTGTCTAAATCTATGAATAAAATGTGTTCTGAGACATACCAATAGCCCGAATGTGGACTCTCCTTATACTGTTGTAGTATAATACGAATATAATACCCTGCCTGATCAATCACAGTCGCGAGGACGCTCGCCTTCAATTATTCCATAGAACGACTTTCCTAACAGATTTTCCCCGTTATAAAGCAACAAAAGCAAACATTTGAGGAAGAAAAATTCTTTTCTTTAATGACTAAATTGTTTGTTTGAATACCTAATAGTATATTTATGATAATATATTTTTATTTTATTTTTTCGATTTTTTGTTGTTATTTTATTTTGATACGCACGGAGTAAAATTTTATACTCTAAAATTGCCTGATAGACCTTCCGTTATTTAAATATTCCTATTAACAAAATAAGATTTGACATTTATTAAAGCTAAAAGTCTTGACTTTAGTTGTCTTGTAAATTAAAATAATTTATGATATTCATTCCATTTATAAAAATATATTATAATTTATCTTTTTCTTTTTGATTTATAAATCGTATTCGTAAGAATCTTATTTTAATTTTAATGTATCTTTAGTGTTGTGGCTTTTGGGTTGAGCTGTGTGTGGTGAACTTTTTTCAACCTTGAAAAAAGTTCACCACACACGGCTCAACCCAAAAGCCACAACATCAAATCTGGCCGTGAAAACCTAAAGAAGTTATTTATTTTTAATGTATTTCAATGTACAATAAAATAACGAAGAAAATCTTGTTATGCAAACAATAACATTTTTGTACATATATAAAATCAGCATTTTCGAGTTCACTTAGAGTGAGGAAAGTTATATAAGTAAATCAATTAACATCGATACGGGCTCTTACTAATTAAGTAGAAAACATTTTTTATGTACATTTTACATCAAAATATACAAATTAGTTTACGGAATTTCAAAATAATTTAATGGTGTTTATTATTCAAGGAGGGAGCCAGCGCGAAGGTTACCACCACTTATTAAAAGTCTAAATTGAAACTTGGCAATTAAATTTAGAGTTTTATTGATAGCATAATGTTAGAGTGCTTACCGAAACACAAATTTTCACATTATCCGAGGGCGGAAAATGGTTTTAATTGAAAACCTCAAATGCAGGGGCTTCCACTTTTTCCGCTTCATAGCAATATAATAATTACTTATTTACATGGATATTTAATTTAACAGATTTAATTAAAATATTATATTTTTATAGTGAGTTGTACAAAAACGTTGTATTAATACATTTACAGTATAAATGGCAGATATACTAGTATACAAGATATTATTTAATTATAGATTATTTAATGCTTAGTAACCGATACGAATACAGATTCATAACAAACGACATTGTATTTAACATTTTTCTCAGTAATTAATAAATAGTGGAAGTGGGATTCGAACCACATGCTTATATACCATGTCATGTTCATTACCCTAAACGCGCCGAACAAATGCGCAAGGCAGTCAATCAACCGTCCCACTGCTTGTATAATCAGATACCATAAACACCCAGACTGAAGTCACGAAGCAGCTTTCTGAGATCCACACAACCTCTCACATCCGGCCCTGAAAATGAGAGACTCCAGCTCTGGCAACAACTCGCACTAGAGGATTCCATTACTCCAAAGGAAGGCCTCCCAACTGGCAAGAACCTAGACTGGCGGACCTGGAAATCTCTAGACAGATTAAGAACCGGAGTTCGTAGAACAAAGGACAACCTCGAGCGGTGGGGAATGCTTCGGCATGGAGAGTCACTTTTGTGCGATTGCGGAGACCTGCAGAGCGTCTCACACCTAAAATCCCGCTCCATGTGCCCAACAAGCTGCACACCTCAAGACCTAATGCAAGGCAAACACGTCAGCTATCAATGTTGCCAGATACTGAGAAAAAATAATTTGACGTCGCTGACACGAAGAAGAAGAACCCTTAATGCGCTGTCAATTTACCCATTGATACGTCATATAAGATAATTTTGTTTTTAATTGCTTTTAAGTGAAAAATTTACAGTAAAATAAAATGAATATTTATAAACTATTCAATGCGATGTTTTAAGAACCCAATAATGGAAAGCGATGTAATTTTTTTACTTATTTAATAATAAATTATTCAACTATTCTATATTCTATTGGCTAATTTAAATACAACTTAGTGAATTACTTATACTTTTAAGTAGTATTATTTTTGTGAACTTATTTATTCACAGGAGAGATGTTCCAATATTAAAGTAAAAAAAACAATTAAATGTGTTTGCTTACAAAAGTGACTACTTTATAAATATAGTAAAGTTTGTATTTATGTTTAAAACACATTCCAAAAATGTTATTTATATACTGTATTTTATAAGGCAATATATCAGTATATAGTAAAATAATCCAATGTTCATAGTTTTCTATTTTAAATGGAAAAAGTTCCTTCAGAAACTCAACCTTTTTCAGACTGATACAAAGATTCTATCTTTGTTAGAACTTGGACGATCATTATAATTTTTAAAGTTCTGTGATATCGAGAAATCAATTAACGGTGTTTTTTTTTAATTCATGGCATTTGATCATGTCTAGATGAGTGCATCTTGAATAAAATTGCATTTTAGCTTGGCCCAAATGCGTTGTCCACAAATAGCACCTAGGATTCACATCAAAGATCATAGACAAGTAATATTGATTAACAGGTATAATTAGGGATTTTACGTGTGATGTATAAGTCATCTATATCAAATGAAGGTGCTATATATTTTTTGATGATCGGTAACTAATTCGCCTATAATCGTATATATTGCCATACTGCGGGCAAAAAAATATATTTTATGTTAAAATACAAAAAAAAACGTAATGTCATCGAGCGCCTAGACGACAGCTAGAAATGCTGTTTTTTCTATGGTACTATTTAATTTGATCGGCGTACCATTGAAGTGTCATGCTCCAACTTCTGCTGGATTTTAATAAATTACAGTCTGTATTGCAGGGGGTCGACCAACACTTCGTTTGCCAGTTCTTGGGCGCCAAACAAACACTTTTATTCCCCATAGACCGTTGATTCTTCGACAAACATGTCCTGCCAATTGCCAATTAAGGGTGCCTATTCGTTGGCTAGCCTTCTCTACTTGGGTTATTCTTCGGATATCCTCGTTTCGGCTTCAATATATTTAATAATTTCTAAAATTAAAAGATTAATTATATTAAAAATTTTAATAATTAAATACACACATACAATTATACTTCAAATTTTATACGCATCAATTAATTCAGAAAAAAATATCGGGATTGGAATCACGAGCTTTGAAACCTTTGCTCTATTCTTTTACACCGCGCAGTTCACACGACTATTCCTCTGCCTTAGTAGATAGGCGAAAATTGTTGTATTTATACCATTGATACTATCGTATAACGACAGATGTCTCTATAATATATATTCAGAGTATGTATATTATTATTTTTATTATTCAATCAGTTAACATTTATTCACAAGCTTTTTATATTATTAGTTTCCGACAGTCCATTTATTTAGTAAGAACCACTTGGGTCTGGAACCGAACTTTAGACTGAATGGATGAGAAACAACTTCTTGTAAGTTTTACGCGGATATAACATTGTCAATTTACCTGGAATCGATCGTGTAATCTTTCGATTAATGGCTAACCGCCTTAACACTTAAAAAAAGAAAAAAAAACTACCTAAGTATTTCAAATGGGAATCAGCTGAAAAGATGGAATCTCTAACGGTTTTCAGTAATAATCAGAACGCTTTCAATTTGTATGAACAAACAAAATAATAAAACGAATCGGGATTCGTTTTATTACTTAAGCATTCGCTCACCTTTGGCCGGGATCTGTTGTCGGGGTTCGGGAGCAATGCGGGAATCCTCCGCCCCCGGCTTAAGTACGACACAGTAAATGGATAGGCAAACAATTATGAAATTTATTTAACGTTACTCTGTATTTGCGTTCGCTGGTGATCGAAAGAGGCCGCTGGAATAACAGATGGATATAACTGAGGCGGGCACAGCGCGAAATAACAGCGACGGCCTACACTAGCTGCGCGAAACCTTTTTGTATTGGACACTCTTTACAACTTCACACATGACAACTCCGTATGATTTTTTATTTTTTAACGGCTGCGAGACATGGTGCTTTTCTGAAAGTGATAAAAAAGACTAGATGCCTTTGAGATATGGTCATACAGAAGAATTCTCGGAATTTCCTGGAGAGACCACGTCACGAACAATTAGGTTCCCAAGTTAATCAAAGAAGATGACCGGGTGTACTCTTATGCATGCGATTACATAAGAAAAAACCACCAATAAATATTAATTTTGTTATCAAAATACATTAATTCAATTGAATTTTATGTTGATGCATTACGTTCTTTATGAAAGTAGGTTAATTAAGTTTTGAGTTGGAGAGACTACGTCACGAACAATGAGGCTCTCAGCTTAATCAAGGAAGATAGGCACCTAGTAAGAACCATCTCAGAGAGGCGAGCCCAATGGTTAAGTCACATCATGCGCCACGATGGTCTTCTTCACGACATTTTGGAAGCAATAGTTGAGGATAGAAACTGTAGAGAGCGCCTTAGACGGGAGTATTCGCAGCAAGTGTTCGAGGACATGAGTTTTAGATCTTATGCTAAGCTGCAGAGGACTGCAGATAATCGAGAGGAGTGGAGCTCGAGATGCAAGGTTTTGTTGCTGCAAACCAATCCACCGAATTGATAATACGAAGAAGAATGTAGTGTCATATGTTTCAATAATATAAATTACTTGAATTAAACGTTACATCATTTACTTACCACGACAATGTACTCGTATTACTTATATTTCCCAGACTAAACTTCTCAGCAGATAGATAAACTGGCTTATAGTAATATAAAAGTACATACAATAATTGTTTCAAGAAATTCTAGAAGAATAAAACAATGTGTGTCCATGTAATACTCGTAATTTGAAAGTCCAAACTTTTCCGCAATGTATTTATTCTTGTATTGTATATCTACATTTATATATATTATATTGTGGCATTTGGTTTAGGCGTGTGTGGCGAATTTCTTCTTACCAATATTTCGACCACAATTGCAGAGGTCTTCTTCAGGATTGATGACTTACTGCAATGGCGGTCGAAATATTGGTAAGTAGAAATTCACCACATACTGCTAAACCCAAAAGCCACAATATCAAATCTGGCCGTGAAAACCTAAGAAGTTATGTAATATAATATTTTGTGATTTTATTTTCGCTGCGCTATAAAAATGTTTTTCTTTAAAAATTTCGTCTTATTTGATAATCCTAAAAGCTGACATTAGCCCCTGAAGGTCAGCCAAGTAAACAATATATATGGTTGTTAATGTTATTCTAGGACTACTATCATACGGCTTGTACAGAAATTATCTGCAGGGTCTGTTGCATATTTGACCATTTGTTCATTAGACGCTAGTTCATGGACTGGACATTTGGTTCTAAATGGCTCAATCTTACCATTTTTTTATTTAAAAGAAAAAAACAAACGTACAGTAAAATTTTCCTAAAAAATATGTCTGTTATGATAATTATATATAATCGTATAATATGTTTCAATGGAAGCATATTATATCTAGTAGTTGCGTACAAAAAATGTAAAAATAAAGTTAAAGGATATTAGATTACTTTAAGCAATAAGCTAGTTGTGGGAGATAAAAGTTTCTAAAATGGTGTCATAATTACAATATTACAAATGATGATCAATTATTATATTTAAAATTAATTTTAATAAAAAAAAAAAAAAGTTTTTATTCACTTTTATTTTAAATGATTTCATGTTTCGGCCTCCCTGGAGACCATCTTCAATAATGATAAAATAAAAACAGGCAGTGCCTTATATAGGTATGGACAAGTAATTAGTTCCTACATTAGTACACACATTTACAGGTTGTATATGTGTGCGGATAAAACAATTGAAAAAAGACATTATAAAATGAATGAGTGTGTGGTTTTGTTAATGTGTTAAGGCATTATAAATAATACATTTTTGTTTTCAATTTAAAAAAGACATTATAAAATTACTGGTGTATTTGTTATTTTAATGTATTAACCGATTATATCATAATAAGTTTTTGTGTTTAATTTAAAAATTCCTTGTAATTCTTAGATGTAGACAACGGCAAGTCCATGGTGTACATGGTTTTATTCCAGCTTGATTGATACCAGGTTTTTTTTCACCTTGATTGATAACTTGAATAATTTTTAATTTTAATTACCATACTCCCATTTCTTAATATTTGAATACTAAAACCTCTATTTTCAATGTTTTAAGCATTCACTTTGAGATTCATAATAAATTATAAATATTTATTTATTTATTTACCTTGTTTTCACATGGATCACGTAACAAACGATTGTTACGTGATCCATGTGAAAACAAGGTAAATAAATGAATAAATATTTATAACTAAAACTTCCATTACGAATATTTGAACATCACTAAATGGAAAAAAATACCATAGCGCACGGTATTTGTGTATAAAATTACAACTAAATTTGATGGTTTTCTACTACTGGCCTACACCGTTTGGCAAAATTTGAATGCTGAAATTCAGTTTTTTATCCAGGGGGTTTTTGTTTTCATAATTATACCTCCGCACTTTTAGTTTTTTTCCGGTCTGAAATTTTACGCATTTAACAGAAATAATAGGGCTCGCGATATTACTGGTCATTCGGAGGGGATTTGAAACTTCCGTGTTTTTGTACAATTATTCAGATTTTACCGCGATATTATTTTAGAGAGTAATTATTACTCAAACAATAAAACAATTATATTTTTTTCAGAGAATTCTAACATTCATACTCATACCGCAAAATTAAATTTAAGTTCAATGGAATAATGTTTGTGGGCCTTTTGTGACCAAATGGTTCAGAACCATCGGTCGATTATTTTGAATTCAGTTGATTTTCAAACATCGAAATATGTCATGTATTTTTATGCCCGGGCTCTCATTTCCGAGGCTTTTCTGATTTGTACCATTGTTTACTTTACAGGTCCGAGTGTAAAGATGGTTTGGTTCAAAGCAATAATAGCAGTTTACAGAACTTTGCGGCTGCAAATTGTGGCGGGCATTTGTAGCGGGAATTTTAATTTTTTTTCAGTTGAGGAAATTAATCTAATAAATAACCATAAACACATATACCGAAAATTTTAAATTAAATGTATCTTAAATTTAAAATAAATTAAAATTAAAATATTTACACATTAAAAATATTTACTTTTATTTCACATATATTAGTTACTGTACATTTTTTGGACCTCATTAGGTCCATTCTGAGCAATGGCTTCACTCTTAATTCACATTGCTCAAGATAGCTCTGATGAGGTTCGAAACGTGTACAATCATTTAAAAATAAATGTGATTTTTTTTTTTTGTTGTCTTTACGTTATACTTAACCTTTAAGTTAACCTTTAAGTTAAAGTACATAAATACAACCCTTACAAGATTACATAAAATATCGAAAGCAATATATTACTCGGTTATCAGACCTCACAAACGTAGAAGTACGGAGCACTACACGTACGTAAGCTAATTTATTTCTATCGATAAAGCACAAAAAACCTAATAAATTGAAAGCTTCCGCGCCGCTAGTTTTAGTCGAGTTTTATTAAGATTTGTTTTTGTTCGCATTCGCATAATCGTTCGAGGGAGCATTAGAAGTTCGTCGATAATAATCTGCTCGGAGGAGACAGAAACCTCCAGAAGCAGACTCGAGAATGTCCCGACACGGGCGTTTTTTAACATGCTCCTCAACCATGCAAATCCAGGGATAAGACGTAGAAAATGGAATCTCTTCCTAAACCAACACCCCGCTACTGGTAATGCTGCGCCCCGAAGCGGGACGCCCTTTTGTTATTTGCATAAATTTACCGACCCGGCCCTGTTCATTGACTACGTGGATCGCCGAGAGAACAAAAAAGTAGTTTTTTTGTGTTGTTTTCTTTTTAATCTTCTAGACTTTTCTTTCATATTAGACGGAATCAGCGGTGAAAAGTTTTGTTAATCCTATAGGTCATGATGTTCGCAGGCCGCGTTGTTACGTACCGTCCTATTATCAGAGGAATAAAATTATTCTTACGTTTAAAAAATAAGCATTGCGCAAATGAATTTTTAAATAAGCCGATGAAAGTGTACCACTGCATAAAATATTATCATTACTAAATAAAAAAACCTTAATATTTCATAATGATGATCTTGAAACACGTATGAAATTTTTATATTACTGCGCAGCGAGAATCCCTTCTTATATAAATGTTTACTTAAGAAAAGTAGTAAAACCATCGTAAAACATTGTTTAAAAGTAATAATATCTTCAGTGCATGTGATCTATTTAAGACAATTATCTTATAAAATTCAATTAAATATATAAGTTGTAAGTAATAGTGCATATAGTAATTACAAAATATATGATATTACAATTCATGGATACATAAACAATCCAATATTAAGAGCTTTTATGTGATGATTTTCAATGCACAAGCTAAGAATAAAAAAATAATCAAGCATATTTAATGTCTTTCCCAGAGAAGGTCGATCATTACTTTTGATTGTACTAACGATATCTGGAATAATTCATTCAAAACGACGAGCAGCGTTTTCAGTGGATTTTGTCGTCCTAGGGATAGAAATACCCATAGAAAAAAAGCGAAAGATGATTCAGCATCGTATGTAAGTTAACATTTAGTTTGGCATAAATATTGATAAACAGTGTAACTTCAGGGAAAACTTCATAAAAAATGGCATAAAAGTTAGTTATTTGCTGAGTCGGACTATAAGAATAGTAAACAATCCTAGATATATCAAAAGAAGAGATTTAAGAAAAAAAAATGTTGAAATACGAGTATATTAAAAATCTTTAATTGAAAAGTATTTTTGCAAATTGTTCTACTTATTTTATCTTTTATATTTTAATCTGTATTTAATTATTGACCAAAATCCATATATTGATTGAATACTGCTTCTTTGATCATCACTATCATACTCCTTTAGATCTGTCGTGGAGATTCACTAGTGGGAGACTGCATATTATGTTATAATCCCTAGAATTTGCATCCACGGGCGGTGGTTAGGTGAGTGCAGTCAATATAACAAGTTTCTCGTCGACCAAAAGACCAAGAAGAAGGGCAGAATGCTTTGAAAGGTAGAATAGGAAAAGGCAGCTCTGATTACAAATTCTTGCAAGTGAGTAACAGCGCTTCTTGGAAATAGTTTCAATATTAAAAGACCTATCAAGCAAGGACGATGTATTTTACTAACCTCAAATATTTTATGAAAAATATAATGTACTATAATTTATGTATTTTAAAAAAGAAAATGAATTCTTGTGAGCTAGGTGCATTATTACATTAAAAAAACAACAATTATTTTAATATTCACTGATACAACATCTGAAAAAAAAATACTTTGAGGCACCACACATTTGAACATAATATGCACTTTTTTCGAGGAAGTAAAATAGAAAAACAAAACAATATTACTTATTAATATTGTATTGACATTATTTTAGCCAGTAAAAACATATTCTGAAATCTAAAACGTATTGTACATGCCAAATATTATTTTAAATTTGTGAAAACAATTGTTTATATTATACTTTATAAAAGACGTCATTATTTTCATTCATCAAACACATTTCAACCCGATAAAGACCTATCCAATGAAGATCGAAATATTGTAGAAAAAATTATATTACAGTCATTGCCATGAAGTTGATTTATAAAGTTTAAGCTCGATTGGTTAAAATATTTTATTTTTACTTTACAGTTTAAAAATAAGTAATCAAAAAAAGAAAGCAAGAACATTCGCAAGGTTTATGTAGAATATTTAATAAAATGGATTTTATTGCTTTATTTTTCAAAAAAAAAAACATCTTTACTGAAAAATCAGAAACTACAACAATCGTTTTAATTATTCGTCAGATTGTAGGAAAATGGTAACGAATCTCTCTTTGAAAACCCAAGAAACACAATCGCTTCGAGTTCGTTCGAGAGATTGAGAGATAACGTTAACAGTCTTTAAAAAATATTATTCGAGTTAATGGATTTCCCCTTGAATATTTTATACAATGATATTTTTAGATTAATTTTATTATTCTCATTCCTGTCACGTCGGCAGATTTAGGGGGTCCACTCTCTCGTGCTGGAGATCAAAGTAACTTTCTTCTCTATTCAGAACTCAAAATACTCTCTGAAAGTGTTATTAATAACAATCATTATCATTCCATTTATTTTTGCCAATCTGCCAGTTTTATTCAAGGGTAGTTTATTTAGAAGATTCAATAGTAGTTTAGTAGAAAGGTCATTATCAACTTTAATTATTTAAAACAACATTAATTTGATTAAATTTACAAATAAATCAGTAATCAAAATTAATTGCTACAATAATAATTTATGTTTCTTGTTACAAACCAATATTTTGATTTTAAAAGCCCTCTAAAGGCTGTAAATCTGACAAAATGGTTATGTTAATAAATATATTTTTCCAAGAACGAAACTTTAAAATATTTAAAAATTATATATGATAAATAAACGTTTTTTTTTTTGCTTCCAAATCCTGTCTAAAGCTGCTATCACCAGAACCAAAATAGCTCAAATCGCCTCAAAGATGAAAGTGTGAGGGCATTGAAAAAATGCAGATATTATAAGCGAAACATATTTAAGCTTTTGGTTAAGAACTTTTTCGAAGATAAAAGAAATTAACCCGACGCTTTCAAGACGTAGATTAAGGAGTATCTGAATTTAAATATATAGTTATTAATAGTTGTATAAAAATAACTGAGAGATAATTTTATTTTTAAACATAATCAGATTAATATTCACAGTGAGATATTATTCAATTTAAAAATATAATTAAAAAATAATCTTCAAAATTAAAGAGGAATTCTGAAAGATCACAAAACAACAAATGTTTTTTCTTCCGTTATAAAGCACAATTACTCGGCGTTGTCTCTCATTATTCTCTTTTTTATCTTGAGGACGTTTTATATTAAGGAAAGAAACTCTGATAAAAGCTTTCTGCAACGTATCTGAAAAAGTCTACAGTGAGTAAATTAATTTAACGTCTTAATTCTGCAAAAACTGTAAAAGAAATATTGAAAAAAAATAATGTCACCGTACACCTGGTGCTTTTATTTCCTTGATTATTTCTCCAATTAAACTCATAATAGTTTTGAAAACAGATAAATATATTTTTATGAACTGTCCTCCCAGCAGTCACCATAAACCGCTAATAAAGAGAATCTGGTCCAAAGATTGTAACAAGAAACTTAATGCATTCTGCAGTCGATAGTCTATCAGCATATGACAGACCAATGCTAGATAAAAAGTGATGTTGATTTATGTCATCCTGCGGCAAACATACTATTCATGAAAGGTAACCTTTAAGTTATATAATAATAAATAAATTATTGGAGAATATTCTAAGCATTCTTCAGACGATTTTTTTATCATCATCATCATCAACAGCCTGTGTCCGTCCACTGTTGAACGTAGGCATCCCGTATGAGTCTCCATCCTCTTCAATCCTCCGCCTTCCGCATCCAGGTCACTCCCGCTTTTCTTCTTATATCGTCAGTCCATCTTGTAGGGGGTCAGCCAATGCTTCGATTGCCAGTTCTTGGGCGCCATTCCACTTATAATACGCATACAACTGGGATGGGCAGCATTTGGAAAACTAAAGTACATTTTTGAAGCGAAAATTCCGCAATGTCTTAAAACTAAGGCGTTTAACCAATGCATTCTCCCTCTATTTATAAACTTATGGCACAGAGACGTAGAATCTAACAGCAAGTCTTACTCATAAAATAAAGGTCACCCAGCGTGCTATGGAGAGATACATACTCGGAGTGTCGCTAAAAGATAGAATCCGAAACGAGGAAATACGCAGAAGAACTCAAGTAGTGGATGCTACCCAACGAATTGGCACACTTAAGTGGCAATGGGCAGGACATATCTGCCGAAGAGACGACGGTCGATGGGGAAGAAAATGTTTTTTTATAAGTATTTAAAATAACTTGGTTAATAGTAATTAGAAAGAATGAAAGTAAGGAAGTGACTGTACCAAAATTTATTTGTTAGTACTACAAATGTTGATTTATAAAAAATAATACCAAAAAGTCTAATTCATTATCACATTTTGTCTATTTTTTGCATTAATTTTAATCATTAAATGTAAATGTTCCAAAAAGCTTAAAGAAATCAATATGAATTAAGAAATAATAATTATTTTATATAATTTCATTACAAATTAAGGAAACGGAATAATAATTACAAGAACAATACTTTTTTAGGTGTAAGTATGTTCGTTGAATGATCAAATGTATTTCGACAGTGTACAAAAATTCCAATTCATTGCTTTAATTACGTCATGAAATTCGTGTTTATTCTATAATAAATTTATAATCATTCAATGCAATTGTTTACGCTGTTGATTTTTTAATTCAAAACGTTGTTTTATTTCCAAATCGTTTGCAGATGAAATTATCATAAAAATATGTTGTTAATATGCATATGAATCTAAATTTAATTACATAATAAGTAATTTACGACTGTTTCGCTCTTGTATTTTGTTAATTTGGGCATTCAGCGAAAAATTATTTTTAAATTTGTTATTTTCAGCACAATACATTGTGATTTTCGATAAGCTTTCAGGACGTTTATTAAATTTTCAGGATAACATTAATCAAATAATTGTTTTAAAAAACTAAATAATAATCGTAAATATTAAACAGTTAGTGCAGAAAAGCTATGGTCAAATCAGAAATGCTGAAAATAAAATTCATATAATAGAACTATGAAGATATTTAATACGAAATTCCTGAAGTTATGATGAAAGATTTTAAATGGCTAGGTTCCAATTTCTGTCAAAAGTTTTGTGAAGGAATTTAAAGGAATTCAAATTTCCACTTTTCTTTGAATCCCGTTTAATTATATTCATAATAAAAAGTTGTTGACTACAACTTGAACAAGTAATTTCATAATATTTCAAATAAAATATAAGTGAAAGGTATTTAATTCTTATTTCAGGCTCCATTGTCAATCACTCCCGCGAAAAAAAGCTATCAAAGTAGGCAGTTATATTTATAATCAAAAAATAATTAACATAATTTCAAAATATTGTTTATTTGAAATAAAAAATATGTTTTTAGAACGCGAATAAGTTCATTTGAAATGATTTGATATTCAAGATTTGCTGATCATATGTGAAGAAAATATCTGCTTTTATTATATAACTTCAGATCACCTTAATGCATCGTGGGTGGTATTTTGATGTATGTGGTAACGATATTCTAATACAATTTTTAATTGGTATTTTTATTAATTAAACCTTAATTTCTTCACTTCACCCCTCGTTAAAGCAATAAAGGTGTCTCATTTATTTAAAAGAATTAAGGAATACTGTAAAGTCATACAAAAAAACTGACAAAGTGAAAATTCATTTCAAAACACGACAATATTTTGTTATTCCTAAAAATAAATACACAACACGTCTCTCACACGTACATTATTAAACTCGGCTAAAAGAAATAAGCAATAGAAAGTTAAAATCTACGACTGATATATTTGTTTTATTTTTTTCATATAAAACGTATTTATATGGAAACGAAAAAAAAAATGTATTGTAATTAATTCATCCACAAGAAGAATAATAATGTATTCATATTTTTTTTCGTTGAAACTTGAAGTCATTTTTCGAATAATAGAAGTCATAGTCGAATTTCATAATAATATTGATATTGTGTACTTGTAAAGTAAAGTAAAAAGTTGGAAACAATAAATCTTGTAACCTCAATATTAGCTAACAGATTTCGACAAACAATAATAAATTGAGTTTTGCCTTACCTTAATTTAAGTGGAGGTAACATTAAACATAAAAAAACTTCTTCAAAATAAATATTTTATGAGCCGTGTATGAAATGAAATTATTATCTACTATTTGCATGTAATTACATCAAGGTTAAAAGATTGATAACATTATAAAAAAAAACAAAATGTGATATACATGAACTAATAAAAAATTAAAAATTATAACAGAGATATTGTAATTAATGTTTTATATAATATTTATAACGTTTGCGTAATAATTGCAAAATATATAACCAAAATAAAATTATAATTTAAACACAAACAAAAAAACTATTAATAAAAAATAATGTGTGCTTATTAAAAACTAGCAAAAATTTTTACAAAAATATCGTTATTTACAATAGAAATAAACTTGTAAAAGTGTATTACACGTGCTTTTATTTAACTTGATAAGTCTGTAATATGGGCTGTGTCGTAGAAAAATCTTTAGAAAACCTTTTCCTCAGCAGAAATCTGCGTAACAAGTCAATATTATATTTATACGTTTATGATACTTTAGCAAATGATAAATGAAAATTTCTTAAAACGTAAGGTGAGGAAAACAAACCAGAATGAGGCAGTCGAACTGCAAAATTTTCATTATATTGGGCATAGTTGTGTACATTTTAAGATTCTACATAGCTGCATGTTCAATCACCATGCGATGTTGAATCAAACATCACGATTTAATTTACATTATGTTCTACGGAATGTTTAGTTTGACTGCCTTAACCAATGATTTATTTACTCACTATTATGTCAACTATACCATATAGTTTATAAAATACAAATGGAGAATAATAAATTCATAAATTTAAAATTCCGTAATGCGTGCGTTCATCAATTGATTTATTTAAAACATTCACGCATTCATTTATTCAATTAAACTCTCTCACTGTCATAACACGATCATTTAAAATATTCATCGATTATTCCGTATAAATCCACTACGTAGGACAAAATATGCTTTATAGGGGACTATTATTAAGAATAAAAAATATTTTCTTTCTTTTGATCGCAATTTTATTTCATGCTTATAAGTTATATTCTCATTTTTTTTAATATTGGGTACTGATTTTTTTATTTTTTATAATAGCTTTTCTTTCCATATCTTCTTTCGTATCTGGAACACATGACACCATAAATTTTTCCCACTCAGTTCTATTAGCCGTCAATGTTCACTCATTCACCTTGTTTGGTTGTGAATATCTGCAGACCGCCTTACTTCTATGATCCTGCCCCATGTGCCCACCTGGGCCGTCGGTCATAGCTCAATGGTAAAGCGTTTGCTTTGCAAATCAAAGGTCGTGGGTTCGATCCCCGACGGAGATTAAAATAAAAAGGATTTTTAATCGATTTATGACCTCTAAAATACCTCCGGTTGGTGTGAATTTGATCCATCACCCGTAAAATGCCAGTTATATAGCCTATAAATTAAAATTGGTGGTAGAAGAAAGTCGTCCCGTGAAGACCACCCATTCATAGTAGATTCCTGTAATAATAAAGCATGATGCGTGAATCTCGGGCTGTAGTGTATGACGTTGGCGGATCAACACTCCACATGCAGCGTTTAGCCATATACACCATGGTAAGCGTCATAGAATTCCACAGATGAAACTTCCAAATTACCATCACCATCTGTCGGTATTCTCCTGTATGTGCTTACATAAAAAACAAAAAAAACTGGGTGCACATCCCAAGATCTACTGCTAGGCAGCACACATCAATGTCCAGATATTGGGTGGAAAAAATTTGACGTCGCTGACACGATGAAGAAAAATAAGATGTCTACACCTGAATGTCCACCTGAATCATATATGGCTCTCGAAAACCTCCAGGTCTCTGTTTGAACGTAATCCAGAAGTTTTGCGTCCGAGTCCAATGTTTCTTAAAATTTGTAAACCAACGAGAACTGCGGTAGTGATGTGATATTTCCGCTGTTCTTATATTTAAATGACCTTGTTTTTATTAAATAAAAAAAATGTTCTTTCACCGTCATCTACGTTTTATTCGTATTAATTGATAATTTGGTACTGAAAAACGGGGCTGTCCTGTTCGAAACGTATAGTCACCTTACATATGCCGCGATTGCCGAGGACATATTTATGTATCAGTTGGACCTCTAGCGAAGACCCCTATTAAAACGGTAAGGCGCATCGGCTTCCCAGATCGTTACGATACAAAGCGGGCCAATAAATCAAACGTGGAATGGAACCAGGGTTGCCACAAGACGCTACAAACCGTTAGGTGGTAACGCGGTGTTGCGCTCCTGCTTTTCAATATGCATACAATTATTCTGTAATATTAGTAGCAAACCACAGCCCAAAGTAACTGTGTTTTGGTGGATGCATCAAATGATAACTTTCTTGCATCCTTTTTATTACTAACATATCAACCCATTCACTATATTTTTCAATATGTAAGACTTTCATCTTATATCAGAGAACATTTGAACAATTAGAATAATATGTATATTCTAATATGAAGCATTTTTCATCTCGTCGCGTTGCATCTCATCCACTCACTTCCCCGATCTTTTCTGAACCATTCTTCTACCTGCTTCTAAGCAAATCTTTATCTCGTATTGTCTACTCTTAAAGCCCACTTTAAGATCAAATTTTCGCACATTTCTCTGCATATGCTCTAGCATACTTTTGCATTTATCGTAACTCCGCAATGCAAGCTCACTCCTATAACCATCTACTTCTGGAGAGTGAACAGGACACATACTAAAAATAACTTAATTTATATATTTGAAGAAATGCACGGGTTTGCTAAAATCAGCATCAAGCAGTTGACTTGATGCTCTTTTTAATCTGTTAAAATTAAAATGACAAATTCGCCAAACACGGCTTAAACCAAAAGCCACAATATCAAATCAGGCCGTGAAAACCTAAAAAGTTATTTAATTAAAAAGAGCTGTTTGGAAATTTTGGAAATGTATATTGTTCTCAAATATACTCAAGTATACACCGATATACCAACAAAAAATATTTTTGTTCTCATATATTAGCAAATACTTTAATTATTTTTTTGGTTTCCGAGTAGTTCCTTAAAAAATTGAAGAAGCACTTCGTGTAAAGCTCCACGATAATGTATTCTTAACATCATTTTCTTAATCTAAGAATATTACAATATATTTAATATATTTAACAAACATATTTTTTTACAATTGTATAAGATTCACTAAAGTTACTACAAAAATTCAAAACTTGAAGTTCAACCCTATTAGTGACATAGTTTGCGCCTCCCTCATTATATTATAGAGGGCAGGGTTAGCCTCCTGCCATTCTGACTGCCCTGAAGAGAGGCCTATCTGGCTTTTCAGATATCCAGATTATCTAACCCACTATTGTCACACGAACATGTGGGAAATGTCATGAAACGATTTTTCACATATGAGAAAAAATATAAAAACAAAAATAATAAATTTAAGTTATTGAGCTACACTCGATATAAATACGTAAAATTGTATTAAATAATTAGTCTTTTACTCAAAAAGACTGGGAAAACGAAAGCAGGCTTAGGATTCAAACTCATGATAGAATGTTGTTTCGATCTCGTTAATGGCTGCCTCCAATCTAGCTGGGACGTTTGAAATATACAAATGCAATTAATAAACAATATTTAATTAAAAATCTGTGTTCGATATTTCAAGTTTTTTTAATGAATTGCAGACAAGTTGTACATTGTTTAAGCAACCATGCCAAAAAGAATGCCAGTTTCGTTCCGAAAAAAAGATCCGTCGAACATATCGTAAGTGCGGTTATGTTCGCGGCGGTTGTCCTTTAATCTTGTATATTTATAAAAATACTTTATCAAAATGCTACATCAACTCTCGGGCATCGCCCCACCAAACATACGGCGAGAAGCCACCACCAAGAAGGAGCTCACCAAAGCAACCCACGACGTACTTCACTCTATATTTGGGTATCAAAAGATAACCACACGGCTCAAATCAAGAAGAAGTTTCCTACAGTCGACAACGGAACTGGTAATACCTGAGGCCACCCTGCAGCTGAACATGTGTAGAAGCGCAACTGAGAGAAATACTAGGATTTCCTCGAAAGGTGGAATATATGGAGGTCCCTTAACACACTTCGGACTAGAGCTTGCAAGACGAGGACACAAATGAAAGTCTGGCAGCTTTGCAGCGGACCGACTGAATGTGACTGCGGCGTGAGGCAGACCCTGTCGCACCTTCTGGAGTGTGCGCAGTGTCCGAATAGATGCACAGAGTAACGCCATCGACGTCGCCAACTTCTGGGCAGACAGGATCTGACCCTTTCCGACACGATTATATACATATATATATATAAGTAATACTTAACGTAATTCATGTATATCAAGAAAACATAAAATACCATTGTTTTTGATAAACTATTGGACATAAATAAATGTATTATTTTACTCATTTTATTAACAATCGACAACTTTGGTAGGACGTTCTTGTGCACTTCGTCATTTTTTACGTTTCTACCATCATTACACATTTGAGTATTTTATTATGAGAATTTGAAAGACATATAGAGTGCAAAGAGAGTAATGCATATAAAAGCAAAAATAATGATTTAAAAATTTGGTCAAACAGAAATATACATTTGTATATTTGTATTTACGAAATAAAAACAAACTATTTTTAAATATATTATTCTCCGATACTATAATATTTCGTATACCTAGTAAGATATATCGCAGAGGAAATACGTTCCCATTCAGCTTTCATAAATTCATGACGTTTTACATTATAGTCTTCCAATAACATTATTTCTTTCGGTCATACAGCGTTAGGCATCGGCGATATTACTTACGTTCATGCGAGGGAAACCCCCCGCTATGCTAATATTTGGTAGACATCCAAATATATATATTGCATTATTGTTGGGTTCGGGGTGGAGTTTATTTGTTTTGATTTCCACGATTGGGTATATTTGCTTTGTACGGAGCCCTTCTCGGCGACATTTGGTGGGCCGCCAAACAATATTGCATTGTTTTTGGAACCGTCGAAGACAATATTTGAAAACTTCTTCTCAGCTCAAGCAAAACATTCTCACGATATTAAAGGACAACCGCCGCGAACATAACCACGCTTGCTATACGTTCGACGGATCTTTTTTTTTCATATGTTTTTGGAACGAAATTGGCATTCTGTTTGAATACCTACAGGCTTGCATCTTATTTTAGATGTTTCGATATCGGCCCGTTGATGTTTTACACGAAATATTTCACATAAAGTGCAAAATTATTATGACTTCACAAAAAACTGTATTCAAACAAAAATTAAAAAAATACTTTACTATTAAATACAAAATAGTTTCAAAGAAAAAAATCACTTTGTAGACGACCAGTCAGCCTCGACTGTTCGAACCGCTCTACTGGCGGTGGGTGCGGGTCCTTGTCTTCTCGGCTCAGGTCCCGGACAGCTGGTTGTAAGGCAGCTGTTGTTCCGCTCTGCTGGCCGGCACGGAGTCTGCTATCCCAAAGCAGGTTATCCGTCCAGCGCTGAGAGCCGGAAGCGTCGAGAAGTCCAGGGGGGGTCCAAGGCGGGAGAGAGTAAAACTCGAAAGTATGTTCAGCTCTGTTTATTTTGGTTTTCAATACGTATACTTATACCATGACCCACCCGGGGCGGCTCGCCCTGGCGAGGAACGCGGACCAATCAGCGCACTCCCATTTAGCGCGTCGCCGGCCGCCTTCTGCTTGGGTCTGCGCGTTGAGGCTCGGGAGCTCTCACACGCACGTCTCGCAACTTCGAGAGCGCAATTTGTATTGTGTACATATATCTAATTTATCAAGTTTACCTATATCCTATTTCGGTGCCTGCGCGGTACGGCGGTCGTCGAGCCTTAACCATGAATGTTTCTTTATTCAGGCTCGACAGACCGCCTAACAGTACCGGGCGCCTAGAAGCTAAATAATTAAATAATCAACTTATTTCTACATAGTCGGACGTCCGTAACACACTTCGTATAAATATATCTTGCATTCAAACTATGTCGATTGATTTATATCTACATTTTACTTAAATTGATTTGTTTTATTTACTCAGGTATTTTTCGTCACCTTGTTTTCCACTCATTTGCGGCTTATAAAAAATAGGCATTGTTGAAACGATGGTTTGCTCCAATACTTCATAAAGAAAAACTTTTTTTTAAATATCAAGTGCTTGTCTGTCTATAACAGAAAAATGTATCTTTTGAAGCCCTAAAGATTTTGTTTAAAAAATACTAAAATTAAAATAATTTATTACGTTTGCAACTTTTTAATAGGATCCAAATATTTTATAATATTATTTGTATGCATCACTTTATTTTTTAATTACTTGATTCTTCGAAAACCTGAATTTTGTTATGAATGTACTATATTTAAAATTAAAATAATGAGGTTTCCAATAATTCACAAAAGGAAAATATAAAACGTTTTACAGATTCGATGTTCTACCAACGTCCATACCATGTTGAAATACTTGATTTCTTATTAAACCTACAAGATTTTTTAGTGATTATTCCACATTTTTTTATTATAAGGCGGCTACGTCAGATATGCATTATTGAGTCCAGTTTTCCTCAATCAAGTGAAATATTAGTTTCATACCATTTGGGGATGTTAAAATTATCTGCAATACATAAAAATTAAAAAAAAAATGATCACTATCGTAATATGCAATATTCATAGAACAAATATCAGCCAGGTCCACATTATGACGAAAGGCTGCCGTATCCGCTTCTTCACTTCGTCATCCCCACAAAGTCAAGTCATCATGCTACCAGTATCTAGTGAAGAAAAAAAGATTAAACTACATTAATATTTAAGGTCCTTTGAGAATTGAACCTGTAACTTTCAAACGTGTGCACTTCAATTTAATCCATGCGATTTGGTAAATTGAACCATTATTAGCACAACATAGTAATCTTCAGGTAAATATTTGAGACGAGTATCAGGAAGCCGTTACATTCTCTACCACATAGTTAGAATGAAGACGTTCCTATTAATAATCGAAGCAGAGTATATTATATGGAACGCTACTTAATTACACCTTTTACTCCCAGCGCAGGTGATTGAGGGAGGCTCCTACACAGCGGTAATAAACTGGGAAACGGAGACATTAAAATAACTCACTTAAATAAGACTAGTTGACTGTTTTACCTTAAAGCATGCATTAAATACTGCGCTATTGACGAATTGAATCATGTTACTTTGTTACGAGTGGTTCATGGTCATCATCAGTTTGTGTCCGTCCACTCGTGCGGGAGGCCTACGTTGAACGTAGGCTTTCCGCACGAGCTTCCACCCTCTTCGATCCTCCAACTTCCGCATCCAAGCTACTCTTGCTATTCTTCTGGTGTCGTTATTCCATCTTGCAGAGGGTTCGCCAATGCTCCGTTTGCCAGTTCTTGGAAGCCACTCTAGCACATTTATTTCCCATTGACTGTCTTATCTTTCATAGATATGACCTTTTCATAGTAATATATTATTATCTTAATTATCCAAAATTTTCATCTGATACTTACAGCTGAAAATATATTGTTGTATAATTTAGAAAAAACATGGAATTTTGTAAACGTTGACTCCTAAATTGTAGCTCAAATTACCACAAATTACAGCCAAAAAACTCTACTACTGCCATGATTCTAGCATTGTCCACTGTTGCTTTACTTGCATCTGAATCTGAAAAAGTATACGTATTTAGTTTATGTTTTCCTGTAGCATCCGGAGAACACACTTCAGCAAGGTTAATTTTTATTCTTATTTCATTCTCTTCTATTATAAAGTCGATCCAGACTTTATCGTCGAGATAAAAACGAGAGAAAATTAAGCCTCTATTTGCAGAACTAAAAAAATGAGGAAACAAAAATATTATAGGGCTTGTATTATAAGTCGTAAAGAATGAAATAAAATCTGCGCGCTAATAAATATCATGATTTATATTAAACAGAATATTTATTGGTGTATTTGATTCATAAAACTTATATAAATCGTTTGTGTTAATCGTATGTTAACTATTTTAAATTAGTCCTATTTATCCTGAAAAAATAAAAATAATATATGAGAATTATATCCGAAGTTGCGGAGCTCTGTTTTATCCGATCGCAAGATGCCAAATTAACAACCCTACTAGGTGTTCGATTAGCTCCACCCTCGGGTGGAGTCATAACCAAAGGTAGACGAACAAAGAACGCCCTCCTACCTGTAGGTAGTTTGGACAAGTCTCAATTATGTCACAAAGGATTCCTCGGAAGATAATTAGTTATTATTGTTGGGTTAATTCTACGCTGTGCTGGCATTACTTTTGATCTGTTAGAATGATAGTTGACTCAGAATAAAAATATGTCCATATATGAATATACACTGAATTATTTATGGTATTTATAAATACTAAAATAATTTAATATTTTAAATTTTTAGTTTCTTTATATTGGTATTATGTTGGTTTTGTGCTGCAAATCTAAGTATATAACAAAAACCCAAACAAAACGGAATAATAATGTAAAAAATATATATTTAAATGTACAAATGCAATATTTGGAATGATTTTTGTCTTCCTGAAATTGTAAAGTTGATGGGAAAAATCATAGTTTATAAGCAATAAAACATTTGAAGTTTAATTTAATTTTTTTGAAGGTCTTACACTATAGCTAATGACATCAGATGACGATGAAGGAATTTTGTCTATGAATTTTATGACGCTTTTCATTTGAGTATATTCTTTTATCTGTAATACTTAAATACGAAATCCATACTTCATCGTTATCATTTTTATATCTAGCTCACACAGTTATCATAAGCTGCCGCCACCAAGTGCTGTCAGTTGACATAGTCCTCGCCTCATTCCATGTCAGCTCTGTCTCCCAAAGTTCCGGCGAATACATTTGTATTCGCATTATCATATTATATTTTATGTAAGCTATATTTTTAAACCTCGTTGTGATATAGATTATAGATCACGTTGATCAATCATTAATTACGTGAAATGAGAGTACCGTGTGCACGTTTTCGTGCAAACAGTACATTGGCAAGCATTCAATTTTTTATACAATTGTGATTGTTGTGAGGTAAATCATCATTATCAATTTAATATTTAAAATACTAGTGTATGCCAGTCCAGCTTACAGTTATGATATTGAATGTATCATATGTCAAATCACCTTAGTCTGTGTTTTGTGTTCCACAAGGAAATGAAACATTTAGTTCGGCCGTAACCATAAGTTTGAATCTTAATTTAAACCCTAACTGTAACATAACTCTAGCAATTTGGTTTACGATTACGTATCTTTGCAGGTTAATTTTGAGTTAGACTTTATAAAGTCCATAAGATATATGTAATATCTATGTTTGATGGAGCGGTTGATGATAAAAAAATAGTACACCAAATATTATAAAACGTTATTGTCAGTTAATAACCTTAACGTTATTGGAGGTATACACTAACTTAAATATTTTTTCGATGGGCTCTCGCCCAGCGCCGCAAGCGGTGGTCTTTATTACTAGTCCAAAATGACAATATATTAACACATGCATGTCGACAAGCGAACAGAAATAATAGATGAAAGATTGTATATCAAGGTTTTTGATACCAGTCAGCAAGGTAAGTAAATAAAAGAAAATAAATAAATAATTTATTTTCAGCAAATGACTATTTGAAAATGACTAGAATCATTCTCATGTTTGTATTATCCATGTTATAAGATTTAAATGTTTTAATAAGAAAACAATAAAAATTATGCACTTTTACGAAGATATATTGGTATAACTTCTAAATTGTTATTTTCAGATCCGTAAGAGTAAAAACAAGTCAATAAAAAGTAAATAATCATTTTCTGAAAAATAAACTGGTTACGATAATTGATTTTATTTCAGTCTGAAAATTTCACTCAGTGTTTTTAATTTAGCGTATATTTTCTCATTTCGTCTCAGATATTTATTTTGCACCAACTTACTCCGTTTATTTACACTTCCCGCATTTTATTTGCCCTTTCTTCGACACTACAACTTTATTCTGTTTGTTCTATATTCTTGTATTTCATTCGGTTACGGAGGGTTTATTTAATCGGAAATGATATTCAATAAAAAATGATATTCAATTACTAAGAGCAATGTATCAAATAATTTATTTAAATTTTTTAAAAAGATTTATACATTTTCGTCATATTATCATTTTCACTTTCCTAACTGGAGCATGAACAATGAAGTTCTCAGCATAATCATGAAAGATAGGCACCTAGTAAAAACCAACTCAGAGAGGCCGATGGATCGGTCACATCATGCGCCACGATGGTCTTCTTCACGAAATTGTGGAAGGGATGGTTGAGGGCAGAAACTGCAGTGGGCGCTCTAGACGAAAGTATTTGCAGCAAGTGTTCGAGAACATGAGTTGCGGCTCTTATGCTGTGCTAAAGAGGATTGCAGACGATCGAGAAAAGTGGAGATCGATAGGCAAGATTTTATTGCTGCAAGCCAATCCACCGGATTGATACTACGAAGAAGAAGATTACGGGTATAATTAATCCATACAAAATCTTGTTTAACGCTTTATATACTGACGGGACTTATAAGTCCCATACCACAAAATCCAACATTGATCATGCATTTTGCTGCTGTTGTGCCCTGACGGAACTTGTTTTTTCATGTTTTTTCTTAATTTTTCTCTATATCCTATCAACACTAATTTTTATAAAAAGAATCAGAAATATAAATATATTATTTGATAATTCAGTAAATAAAAAGTTAAATTTGGATCGAGTTACACATTGTTTATTTTTCCTTGCGGACTACTAATAGAACCAATAATGCATTTTCTAATTATATTTACATTAATAAACTAAAAGTTATTTAAAAGAAACATTCTCGTTGTCACAGTATAATACTCCTATATTCTTAATAACGCGATTAAAATTCATTAATAATCCTCTTAAAAGTTGTGATAAGTTTGTTTTTATAAGATTCGTTTCGTTGTGTATGTTTTCGTATAATTCAATTGCAAACAACAGACTCGGATACTTATACAAATAACTTACAGTCACCGAGAGGTATGGCCAAGTGTTAAGACGCTCGATTGTCATGCAAGAGATGGCGGGTACTTATCTCGACGTAAATAATAAAGTATATTAAAAATATATATTTCATATAAAATTGTCTTGTGAAAACCACACATTCTTAAGTAAGTTGTTTATATAAGTATACCATAAGGTAACAAGCAAGAGTCCACAGGTAAGATATCTTCACTTTATGTACATTATACCTAGTATTTGTTTAGATAGCGAAAATATTTTTAATTTGGCGTTATACGGCGTGCTAATTAAGCGTTAAAAAATGCACATCACAGAGAAAACATTCTGCACATGTTATTTTATGCATAGAAAACAGCGTGTTTTTTGAAATACGTGTTTCAAATATCATGACGACCGATCGAGCGATCTGCCTTTAAGCTTGATACCATAAAAATGCAATCGACGTAGTTATTTCACATTTATAGTTATGGATGCGTATTCAATATTTGATTGTTTACTGCATTGTAAATACTTAAACACGAATGAAATTTAATGAAGAATGTACTTGTGTACAGTCCACTAAAGGGATGCGCGAGTTCACGCCACACTCTCTATTATGACGTTTTCAGTTTGTTTTTTACATAGATCTTTGTGAGCAATCGCGCAATAACTCCTGTAAGTTTCATTGCAACCAGCTAAGCGGTATGAAAAGGCATGCGCGATAGTAGTCTACACAAAAAATTATTGTTAGATATATATATATATTTGATGAATATAAGGTTGATGTGTGAATTGGCATCTTTAATAAGGCCAATAATCAAGAAATCCAGATTCTAAAATTCAATTTTCCTGTCTGGTGATACACTTCTGAGTGTGTTTATATAAACAGTAACTGACTGTGATATTCTTATGCCAACAAACGACTGTACTACAGACTGTAAAATTAACCTTCCTTTTCTAGTATAAGACTCTTCTGCGAAGTTTGTCATCTGCTTTTTGTTTGCGCTGGGTAGAAGAGCGTAATACTCGAGGTATAAATCGCGATTATTTTGAAGTCCCGCAACGCTCCCCAGCGAATGTTTACCATGTAAGAGTTACACCACGTTTCTTTTGTATTAAAACTTCTTGAACGTATTTATCGCCTACGAGCCATCTACTACAGTGTCATATCTACACCTCTCTGCATTCAAATGATTCATATTGTATTTTGGTGAAAAAATATCTTTATATTTACTACATAAATTGACTATCTCTATATCTAAAGCTCATTTATGAAATTTGAATGTCAATTGTAATAATATAAAAATTAAATTAAATTGCAAAACAAATACATACATTTTTTATGTTAATTACGAATATGCATATCAATGTTATTACTTTTCAATCCTCTTACAATTATGTATATACTCGTATATTTGTAATGATAATTGTTCTTTATGCATTAAGCAATATACGAATATCGTATTTAAAAAAATGCTCTATTAATAAATATATAGAATAGGTTCATTTATTATTCAATAGGCATTATTGCAAAAAAATAATTAAATTAAAAATGTAGCCCACACGTGATTGTTGTTTCTTAAGCTGTTATTTTTAGAATAATAATAAAATAATTACGAAACGAAACTAAACTAAACAAATGTCAGTCTAACTGTTTTTTTTTATTTACAAACTATAAACATTTGAAAAGTCATGTTCGGCCCAAACACTCTTTTTATTAAAGTCTTTTTTTCTTTAGGCTCTAGAAGTAAAACGCTTAACTCATAAAGTAATTGGGCTCGATTTCAAATATAAATAAAGAATTTTCGAAACAGTTCTAATTTTTATTGCTTTAATTTTCATGAAAATTTTCATTCACAGTGCCTCACCTTAAGAAAGAACTATTCGTAAATGTTGACTTGTATCTGTTACAAATAAATGTTTGATAAAATTAGGCAAAGACATGCGTAAATGTTTTAATATTTCCAATCATTTGTTTTCCATAAAGTATTCATGTTATGTGTATAATTTTCCGTTAATACAGTCTTATATGGAGTTGAATATAAATTCGTTTAATCTTGAAACTTTTGCTACAGTCGTTCGACGAAAACATATTAAAAATAAAAGAGTTTATTATCGGCGCAGTAAAGTGGAGTTTCCGCGCCGAGTTTTCGCTGTTTTCGCGCCATTAATGACAGCCTATTTTGGCGCGAACGGTTCGCGCGCTCTGCGCTGCGTATAAACAACCTGGCTGACGTAAATGGAGATGTTAACAAGAAGGTACCATCCGAATTCGACACGTGATGGTGGCGGCTCTCCTTTATTCAGACACACACCCGTTCAAAACCACGCCACGCACACTTGGACGACCGTTCACGGATCCCCACCTCTAGTTTCTCATACTGCCGAAGAGCAAGAGGCGTAACTTTAATACTAAGATATCCAAATCAGTGACACCTTACCTCCCCTTATGTCAAACATATTCACAGAAAATAAATTGATTTAATTTTCCTCTAGTTCATATGCTTTATAATGTGAAACGCATACGTACGAGGGTAGTATACCTGTAAGTCAGTGACTTTGAATTTTCCGCGAAGAAACTTTAAATGCAGCATTGCACCCGTCGATAAATTTACTACTGTACAAGTTAAGACGAGCTGCGTTACTTAGTAAGTGTTTGATATCCATTGAAAGTATACAGCCTTGTGAATTTTATCGAAAATGGAAAAAGTGGATGTCGTGTGCGGAATAAGCATTATTTTTTATAAAGCAAAGCTTGATATATACTATTGAGATTCTGCGTCATCAGTTTCAATTGTTAAGAAGTGGTTTACTGAATTCCGTTGTGGTTGAAATAGCACAAGTGACGCAAAACGTTCAGGTCACCCAAAAGACGTTGTCACACCGAAAATCGTCGAAAAGGCGTCGAAAAATGATTTATCATACTACTACACTATTAAAAAATATGTAAGTGTTGTCATTGCATAAACTTCAGCTACCCTTTCTTCGAACCCCGGTTCACGCTATCCTTGAAGGTTGTCGGGAACTATACATAGAATGTACTCGGCGGAGGTGTAATGGGATGAGGCGATAAATATGGCGGTTGAAAGAGCTTTATGGCGGCAGTTCGTCACGACCATATGCTCTAGTTATGGGAGCGGACATGGTTATGATAGTGATAAGTTTTGCCAAAACTGATATAATATAGAAATAAAATAAAGGAATCATAATTTATTATCATGTTATTTCATCGGACGATAGAATCGTAGGCTTAAAAAAACGTATCGTAAAGTAATGCAATATTACGAGTACAAATTCGAAATTTTATTTACTGTAGTTAAAATTAACTCAAAATCTATTAAACGAAAACATGACTGGTCGAAAACAAGCTTGAAAATACACTCAACACAAGCTGTTGAACTGAAGTGTAGTTTTCCGAAAGTGTTGATGGACAACCGTTCGCCAACTTGAGTTGTACTTTTTGTTTGGGAGTAAACTCATAGGCGATTTTGTTGGGGAAAGGCTTACTTGCGATTTTAGACGAGAAGCCGCATACGATTTAAATAAACGAAGATCGGGAAAATTTTATGTAGTTGATAATTTTAGTTTTTTACACACTTAAAAAGCATTTTTTAATTTTACATAAATATATTATAAAAATTATTTTATTCCAACATGGATGAAGATATACATATTAAGTATTACACATCCGAGACTGGAATAAATATTATCATCGATAAACGTACAAATTTTAAATACAATTATACTACTCACGCCTCTAACTCATATTTAGGTATTTAAGTAAGAGCTAGTGATTTGTTAATTGTTTTTTAAGTCTTTAAATATTATTTTCAAGTAAGTAAAGCATTCTAAAGTATTGCTTACAATATACGGAGAATATGATACTACCATGTACACATTTGTATATTGACAAACTGTTAACCTATATATTATATTGTTTGTTATATTTCTTAACCTTATCATTCGTCTCATAATGTATGTATTTTTATGAAAAACCCAGTAACCTTGTGGTTAGTCATTTTCAAGAATGAATTGATACTCTTTGTAAAACGACTAAATTTTAATTTTAATAAGTCAACTTGTTTCGGAGACAGCTCTTCTTCATCAAGACATACTTAAAACTAACATAAATACAAAACAATCAATCAATGATGAAAAGAGAAGTGGAGGGGAAGAGAGAAGGACTATTTGAGCCATCTGTGCATTGATGCATTGAACACAGTGATTTGATCCGATCTATAATAAGGCTTATAGTATACCTGTATTATTTGTTTCTTAGAAAAAGCCACTTAAATCATCATCTTTAAATGTGAAGTAAGCTCAGGTTCCAAAGCTTCACTCAGTATATATTTGTGAGTGCTTGTAAATGACATCCACCATTAATCAAATGCGACTTTATGTTGCCAAGATCATCATCGGAATGCGTGGTGAATGGATGAGGAGCAAGTTACAAATTAAATAACTTGTCGAGAAGCACATTGGCGTTATTTTAAATAAAGACTGACAAACTTTGGTATTCTGCCTGGGCTACAAACAACGATGTGTGCGTGGCAGAAAGTCACTTGGACCGAGCGCAGTAACAGTAGCAGTGTCCGAAGACCACATGTCGGACATTTGACGAACTATCTGCTGTCACGTGAAAGGTCATCAAAACAAATAAAATTGCGCCAGCAATCGCCGTGTCTTCTGACGTTAAATCCAAACAAAGACTATTCTTTCTTAAAATATATGCGTGTATGTGTAGACGAGCGAACAAAAATAAGATACAGATTGTATATCGAAGCATTCATGCCTACAAGGGCAATTTCGAGTTATATCATAATATATTGTATCATCATCATCATCAGCCTGTGTCCGTACACTGTTGAACGTAGGCCTCCCGCATGAGTCTCCATTCTCTTCGATCCTCCGCCTTCCGCATCCAGGTAACTCCCGCTATTCTTCATCTATCGCCAGTCCATCTTGTAGGTGGTCGGCCAATGCTTGGTTTGCCAGTTCTTGGGCGCCATTCCAATACTTTTCTTCCCCATCGACGGTCGTCTCTTCGACAGATATGTCCTGCCCATTGCCACTTGAGTGTGCCTATTCATTGGGTAGCATCCACTATTTGAGTTCTTCTGCGTATTTCCTCGTTTTGAATTCTATATTTTAGCGACACTCCGAGCATTGATCTCTCCATAGCACGCTGGATGACCTTTATTTTATGGGTAAGACTTGCTGTCAGATTCCACGTCTCTGCGCCATAAGTTAATACAGGGAAGATGCATTGGTTAAACGCCTTAGTTTTAAGACATAGCGGAATTTTCGCTTTAAAAATGTACTTTAGTTTTCCAAATGCTGCCCATCCCATCAATATAATGTATGTAGTGAGTATAATTGTGGTAAGGCTCGTGGGCACTTTTCTGTAGGGGAAAGTTCTATTTTCCGTTGCGTCACTGCGCAGAGCTCGGCTCTCATCCTGCGCAGGCTTGTTTGCGAGCGGCTTGATGAATGGGTGACAGGGCGGGGAAAACCCGATAATTTAGTGCCTGGAAACAGATACGCGTCTGTCTACAAAAACATCTAGCGCCCCGGAATATGAAACCCAAGTATTTTTATTCCGCGCGTCTCGACTAATGCCCCGAATATTCAGTTGGAGCCGTCCAATTTAAATAAATGAATTGCCCTTCGCCAGTGAAATAGTTTCTTGTTTTACGCTTAGACTCCTTTAATTACGCAGCTTTATATTATTTATGGTTTAGTGTAGTTTTTTTTGCGCTTTCGGAATTGCTTTTATATGAAATGATAAAAAAACTATTATACACGTACGTTACCTGCATGTCTAGAATACTCGTACAAGAAAAATAAATAAATTATAATATTAATCAATTGTGTACAACACCGCAGTACTATGTGGAACTTCTTAAAGATATGTACCACGAAATACATACGAGTGTTCGAAATCCCGCTGGCCTGAGTAAAACATTTCAAGTGAGGACCGGTGTTCACCAGGGCGTCCATTGCTTTTTAACCCCTCCACAGACTATGTCATCAGAGATATTAAAAAACCAGTCCCTTGGAATATTTTATATGCTGACGATATTGCTCTAATCAGTGAAAATGCCCAAAGTATTCAGGAAATGCTGGAGGAATGGAGACTGGCTCTGGAGAGTAGCGGACTGCGAATAAGTAGAAGTAAAACCGAGTCGTACATCGACTTCAATTTCAATTCTGGTTGCACCGCGGTTAACACACCACTCCTCCTACAGAATACACCCGTAAAATAAGTTGATACTTTTAAATATCTCGGCTGTGTGATATCCTTAGACGTCAAAACTTAATCCGACATGGAGCATAGAATAAACACAGGATGGCTGAAATGGAGGTCTCTCTCTGGGGTTTTGTGTGACAGCAAGATTCCAGTTAGGACCAAAGGTAAAATCTACTAAACTGCTGTAAGGCCAGTTATGCTCTACGGATCGGAGTGTTGGACCCCGCTGAAACATGACATGGATAGGATTCATGTGGCAGAGATGAAGATGCTGAGGTGGGCGGGCGGTGTGACTAGAGTGGACAGAGTTTAAAATGAGCATATTCGAGGTTCATTTCGGGTGGCCCCCATACCTGAAAAGATAAGGGAAAACCGCCTAATGCTGCCCGTATGGACATGTGACACGGAGATATGAGGACCACATGGTGAAGAGAGCCCTCAGCATACCCACGCTGAGAAGAAGACCTGGAAGACCACAGACAACCTGGACTACAACTGTAAGCAAGGATCTGAAAACTCTGGGCTTGACCGAGAATGCAACGCAGGACAGACAGACATGGCGAATGTGCACAAGGAGAGCCGACCCCAGATGATGGGAAATGACTAGGCTAACGAATAATTAATTGTGTGCAACAATATTTAAGCTTGCTACATTTGTCAATATAAGTTGTATTAAAATATATTATTATAGTTATTATATATTATTATATTTTTTATGTAAACACATATAGAAGAATACAGTCCGACGGTGATTTTTATCATCTGTTATTTTATGGTATTTGCAATTTGATGCTTTGCATTATGAGGTGATCATCCATTACATTTTTTTACATCATTCACTGTAAATGAATGAGCAAGTGCGCAGGTACATAAAATTAAAGCCTTGAATTATATTCAAATTACATACTCAAAAATTAACATTAATGAAATAAATCGTTTTATAACACTTCTTCGTAGTATTATCAATCCGATGGATTGGTTTGCAGCAAAAAAATCTAGCATCTCGATCTCCACTCTTTTCGATCCTCTGCTATCCTCATGTCCTTGAACACCGCTGCAAACACTCCCGTCTAGGGCGCCCTATGCAGATACTACCCTCAACCACCCCTTCCACAATATCGTGAAGAAGACTATCGTGGCGCATGACTTGACCGATCCATCGGGTTCGCCTCTCTGAGACGGTTCTTACTAGGTGCCTTGATAATGCTGAGATCCTCATTGTTCGTGACGTGGTCTCTCCAGGAAATTCCGAGAATAATACAATAGTATAAATAACACTTTTATTTAGTATAATGTCCGATGAAAGTTTCTACAATTTATGTTTGTTCATTTAAAATTAAATGTAATGTGTTGTTAGGCATTAGTAATATTTGTTAAGGATTTGATCCTCACGTTTGTTCTCCAAAGTGAATCATTCTTTTATATCCGCGTTCTAGCTAGATAAAATGTTTGCTGCAAATAGCCATCGTACTAAGAACAGTACTAAGAAGTACATCAAATACTAAGAACTGCTATGATCCTTACTTCATATTTAGTCGGCTCTGTATCTCTAAGTTAATTATATGGTAAATTTGATCTTTAAGTTGTCGAGAGCTATTGGGTTTAATCAGCTTGTTTTTTAATGTATTTTTTGTGGCTACCAGAAAAAATGTCCCAATCGAATGCAAATCCATCTCATGACCAGCTGTCGGATAAAAAGTTTTGTGGCTGTTTCAGAACCTGATCATTCATACTAATATTCTGTACATGCACCTGTTTTTGCCCCCCGCAATACGACCACATTGGCAACATTTAGTTAGATGATATGATTGGCAGCCATACTAAAATAATTCCACGACACATGAAGTATATAAGAAGTTTTTTTTGATTCAGTAATATTGCAAGTCGGAGGTATTACAAGGGAATTTGTGTTAATTAATTTAAATGAAGTGTACTCTAGCCTATAAGCGAGCTTTATCTGGAGGTTAAAGCTATATGTTTTCGTTCAAGTACGCCACAAGATGTTAAACTCTCAACTTTTCTAAAAGTCTAGCTCCTGAAAGTCCCTTATCAATATCTTTAATATGCGCTTTTGCATAACAGATATATCATTTATGTATCCTGTTGTTTAGGCCGTAGATATATATATAGTAATATGTCAAAATAAATAAGCGTTTGAAATTATATTCCTTGTTTTTAAAATATCTCCATAATACGTGATATAATTAATTAATCAAAATATAATAACACCGTCTCTATAAATCTTCAATATCGGTTTTATTCAGTTATATGAGAATGGTTCTATTCAGACAGAAATAACTGTAACGTGTAGTTTTAAATCAGTTGGCTTTGGTCGAGATACGTTCCTCGCGCGCCTTCTCCGACGTGCAGTGTACCTTTATTTATGTTCCCAGAGTCTGTTCTGTCAAAATAAGCCCTTTTATCCTGGTCTTAACTTCTTTCAGTAAAAAGAAAATAAGGTTTCTCCTCCCGGGGAGTCTTGGCTTACACCCAGTGGCGCAACTAGAAATGTTCACATCCGTGAGCGATCAGCGAATCATAGAAGTAACAGGTTTATTTAATCCGCAAATACTACATCTACTTCTTCTATATATTGACCATTTTTTCTTCCCATTTTTTTTCCATATTTGGAACATATGATCGCCATGTTATGTCAGCAGTCGTGGTTTTTGTTTATGCCAAGATATCTTTGCACCTGAAAGTCCACTCTTAAACATATATGGTTACCGACAAACTCCAGAACTTCTCATGAAACAACAATATAGTATCCAATTTTTATTTTGAATGATTTTTTAAATGTGATTTAAAAGAAATAGGGTGATAAGGCTGACGTTCATGATGCCCGAACAATTTTTTAACAATAGAGTTCTCCTCTTAATTGTAGTATAGTCACTAAATATTACCTCTATTTTTTCTATTACCGATATTGTGTATGGATCACCACGTCACTCAGTTGCGCTTCTCCACATGTGGAGAAGCACAACTGAGTGGAATATATGGAGGTCCCTTAATAGACTTTGGACTGGAGTATGAAAGACGAGGACACAAATAAAAGCCTGGCAGATTTACAGCGGACCGACTGAATATGACTGCGGCGTGGAACAGACCCTTTCACACCTTCTGGAGTGAGCGCTGTGTCCGAATAGCTGCACCCAGAAAGACCTGATGATGACCGAGAGTAACGCAATCAACGTCGCCAACTTCTAGGCAGACAGGATTTAACCCTGTTGTTTCCGACGCGATTATATATATATATACCACGTCACTGGCTAACCCCACGTCTCTTGTTGGATTCCTGTCTTTATTGTGTTTGCCGGGAGATGGCCGCCTGTCCCGCCAGAACAACGTTTTCTTTATTAGCCATCTTCGCAATAACAGTGATTGTGACCGTGCGTGCCCTCCCCGGATCAAATCCGAAATGCATTACTTACAATATACAATGGGCCGCGAGGGCACAATAGATGAAGCGTCAATGACGTCATATCAGCGAGAATGGAATACAATGGATAGTGATTACTAGATGAAATATGTCACGCTTGGAGGGTTGGGTTAAGCACAGAGCTTTCTTCAAAATATTGAATAATTTAATTTCAAATATATTGCCGATAGATGTCTATGATGAATATTAATAACTTGTGTATTTTAGTACGTGTGTCATTTCCAAACAAATGAAGAAGATTTAAATTTTGAGTTGATTTGTTTTTGTATAGGTATTTTTTTTTAAATTTATGGTATTAATGTCTGGTATTAAAGTAAATAAATACGAAAAGATAAATTGTACTTTAAGGCAGCATAAATTGATCTGTTTTACCTTCAGTGCTGAAAAAAAGATTTCTATAATGAGATAGGATCTACATCTCCGTAATTTCTCTATGTAAAATTCGTTTAAGAGTCAGTCCAAATTTTCGATATTGCAGAGGAGTGGGGTTCGTTTTTGTCCAGATAACTGCATCCGGTGTACGACCAAAAGGTTAAAGCGCACAACTGCCATACAAGAATATGCAGATTTGATAAATACAGAAAGTGATAGTTATTTTGAAGTTTAATTTGTGAATTCTATTTTACTATTCTACATATGGATAAGCGCTGCACGTGGAGTGTTGATCCGCCAATGTCATAGACTTCAGCCCGACATTCACGCATCATTGTTATTATTACAGGAATTTACTAAGAATAGGTGGCTTTCACGGGACGATTTTTGTCTACCACCAATAATGATAAATAGTCTATGACTGGTATTATACGGATGAGTGATCAAATTCAGGAATCAAATTCACACCAACCGGCGGTATTTATAGAGATAAGAAATTTATTAGAAAACTAATTTTTCAATCCCCATTGGGGATCAAACCCACGACCTTTGGTTTCGCATCCAAACACTTTAATCACTAAATTTTGTCCGCCGGCATACATTATTGAGGAAAATATTTGTACTCTACTGGCCGGCTTGAGACTAATTACATAGTATAAGTGCTTTTCGTAGACAATTGTCAATTAAATCGTATCGTAAATATAAATAAACTTTAAGACATTTTGAGAATTAATGTGTAAATGCTGGGCAGTTATTGAGAAATGGCGGATTAACACTATTTAACTACTATAAAGAGGGAATGCTCATAGTACTCGTATTCAAAGATATGAGATCTATTTTCAATAAGGTGGTATTCTCTTGCATGTGTTAATATAAAAAAAAAATGGGTCCTGGAAGTGATCCTTAGAGTAGGGGAAGGGATTACCGTGATCTCATGACTAGGAAAATAAAACCTCTTAAGCCGCACTACAAACGAAACGAAAGGGCGAGGGTGGCCAGAGAAAATAAATATAATAAACATGGATTGTTATCGCGGGTGATTGGCAAAAACAGACTCCACAAGGTTAGGGCAGCTTATCAATAATTTATTTATAAGATCCATTGAATTAAGATCCTTTGTACTTCTTCTTTATCCTAGCCATTTCCTATCATCTGGGGTCGGCTCTCCTTGTGCACCTTCACCATGTCCGTCTGTCCTGCGTTGCATTCTCGGTCAAACCCAGGGTTTTCAGATCCTTGCTTACAGTTGCAGTCTAGGTTGCCTGTGGTCTTCCAGGTCTTCTTTTCAGCGTGGGTATGTTGAGGGCTCTCTTCACCATGTGGTCCTCATCTCTCCGTGTCACATGCCCATACCATCTAAGGCGGTTTTCCATTATTTTTTCATATATAGGGCCACCCGAAATGAACCCTGAATATGAATTGCATTAAATAGGACTGAATGTGACTGCGGCGTTGAGCAGACCCTGTCACACCTTCTGGAGTGTGCGTTGTGTCTGTTAAATAAAATATTTTTGTACAATAATCTGTAATATATTTTCAACAATTCATTGTATTATAATTCAATTAATGAACATACTCATAATATTTATTCTAAACTATAATACAATATACGGGCGATATAATAGTATAGATAAGAATAAACTTAAGTAATATATCCCCATTATTCTTGAGTATTGAAATTTATTGAGACGTAATAAAGGTTTACACTCTAATAATAAAAATATAAGAGTAATTTCTAAAACGGCAGCTTCCACAAAATTGAAATAATAAAAAAAAAAACGAATAATTATAAAGTATAATATCTTGAGAATAAATCCCTCATATGAACCTAAGTACTGAGATTTTTAGACTATTTTTATATTTATGATAATAAATCCATTAAAATATTGATATTTTACTGAAAAAAAAAAGATTGAGAATTTCAAATGAATTAAAATAAACCACATAATTGGCGGACCATTGCTTTCTAGTGATATATGTAAAAAATACGTTTCTGTTAATGTTTGATAGAAAGAGATAAAATAATTGTGTACGCAGTGAACTTTTTGTTTTGAATTAAACAAAACAATATGTATTGAAAAAACATAAATAAAAAAATATATAAAATATTACATCGATGAGCTACTTTCATTAAGAAATTAAAATCATGTGCTTTATGATATAGCGGATATCTGATACTTTATCTGACGATACTCAAAATGCAAAATGCTTCATTATGCCCTTTTTTGCAAATTCATTATTATACATTTTAATACTGCCACGCGCAAAAATCCCACGCCCTCCAGCGCAAATTAATCACTTTTCCTCAAACTCTTCATCAATCACGGGTCGAAGCCAGGTCTACATTGCGTATCGAGGTTTAAACAAGTTGTTCTGGTCCGGGCGGCGGTACTTCCGGCCGCTAACAGGTGCTTTCCTTAACGCTTCCCGCATCAGGCTTCGCGGGGTAATGCTTTCACACACGCAAGCCTCTCTCTCTCCCAAGTGGCTGGCGTGCCGATGAAAATCGCAAAGTTTCAGCGCGAAGAAAAACAAAGCTAACGCGGTTGAAAAGTGCCGAAGATTGTATTTACTGATAATAATTTTGAATTTATGAAATGTGACACTTGTTAGAATAACTACAAAAAAATATCTGAATCAATAGTATATTACGATTTATTATACATGAAATACTTGTAACGTGTTACCGTAAAAAGTTTTTTTTTGCAAGATGTTACCTGTCAATACAGATAATCCAAAACAACTATTAACATGAAATATTTTGAGAAATATACAATATTTTATTCATATTTATGCTTAATTACATTATGCTGTATATATTTATACCCTGTAACGTAAATATGTAACCACTTCATTTATGTGATAAGTAAATAAAAAAGCACTTCACAAAAGAAGGTAGATATCGTTTAACAGATTCGTAGTTGTTGGATGAATGACCTCGAGTTGTTATGATTGTGTTCTTAGAATATTCCTCAATATTTAATTGTGGGTGTAGTTCGAAGAAGTGGTGAAAGGGCAGATTGCTCAAAGCAGGTAGATAATCGAATGGTATTTTAGGACGATCCATTTTGTTTATTAGGAGAATACTAATTTTGTAGTCTTAATTAAGCTGTCATGTTTTAAAATATACAGTATCAGGTAATCCAAAATAAATTGATTTGAAAAAATTAAGTGATTTTAAGAAACATACATGTTTATTATTTCTTTAATTACTTTGAATATATTAATTGTGGTTGCGTATACTACAATAGAGTGAATGGATTACTTAATAGTACCGGAAATATTCCAGTTTACGCCTGTTTCCGAGTCCGATGAATATGTTAGGAGCGTTGCATTAATGACTAATGGGTGATAATATATTCAATTAATTATTATCTTATTAATTTTAATAAATTAATTTGGATTGTTCAATTTTATATTTTTGTATAATTCTCTAGTTTTAAAGCTATAAATGAAAAATAAAGTTCTACAACACTTAAGAGTGGATTCAAGATGAAGCCGGCAAAAAATTGTGGAGTTTGTAAAAAAAAAAACATTTGAAACATTGATATAATTGTTGCTGAATACACTTGATAAAACAAATATAACTAATGGCTTGTCTTCATACTTTAAGAAAGATGATGACAAGAGTAATAAAAATATTATTTTTAACGTGAATAGTCTCCGTAACTGAGTAAGTATATCGCAAACAGTTTATATGTAATAAAAGTGGAGGCTTGTAAGAAGCTATAAGATTTATGTCGCGGCAAATTTAAAAGTTTAATTTGGATTATTTCAACGCCAACATGAGCAAATTGTTTCCGACACGATAAGGTGACTCTATCAACTATCATGCCAGAATGTATTAATTGTTTTAATTGATTTATAATTTGTACACAAATTAAATAATTATAAGTGAACGTTTTTAATTTTTTATATGTGTGCATTTATTTAAAATTTAATGGTAAAGGTTTCAAAAAGCTTAAAAGTGTCAGATTAATGATTCAATCGTATAAAAATTTTGATTAATGCCTAAATATGTTTACAATACTGAAGTTCGATTTTCTCTATATCTGTAAGCTTTTATAAAAGCGGAATAATGCAGGAATAATAACAGCTGTCATTACTTGTGTGGTGGAAATTATATGCTCCAGCTATGAAAGATAATAAAGTAACAAAATGTTTTTTATTAGGACCGACACCAAATGTATATTTACAAAATTACATTATAAGATTCGAATTAGAAATTGTTTTTTTCTTATTTGATCTCAAGAGTTGATTTAGAAGCGAAATGATTATATTTTTTTCATTTAACAACACAAATAACCTATCCATATTGGTGTTTCACCAATAACAAAGTCATTGAAGTAACTCAACGTATCCAATTATTGCCAGAATACATTTTCAAGAGAAGCTGTTTTGCTAAACGTTAAACTAAAAGCAATATTATTACACTAAAAACTGTTTAACATTACGCCATTTATTCTAGGCGTCAGCTCGCCTTCGACAATAATAATTACGAGCGTCAATTTGCCTAATAAACCTCTGTTAATTAATGCAAGACAAACAAATGTTCGCCAAAAATCCTGATACCCCAAAACGCGTAATCTTCAGGCAGACGAATAAAACTGTGTCGGAGCCTCCCGAAAGCTCGCTGTTTAATATCAAACAAATTAATAAGTTACATACCTTAATCTGCCGTAATTGCTGCGAGTTGAATGGGCTTTGCTTTCTTGGGGCCCGGTTCCCATCGCACAGAGAATGGGACGATTTCACGTAAATTCGTGATGTAAACATGCTCTAATTAAAATCCTCTCTATGCAATACTTTCCGTATTAAATTAATTTAAATATAACAAAAACACGAAACTATCTACAGTAATCTAACAGTTTTAGAAGAAAAACTAAAGATTCGTTGTAACTACGAACATAATTCGATTAATAAGATAAGCTAAATAGTGTCATTTTTTATATTATTTATTTTTATGTAAGCACATACAGGAGAATACTGAATGACGGTAATGGAGAAATTTTAACTGTGGATTTTATGCCGCCAGCATGGCAAAGCGTTGTATGTGGATTGTAGATCCACCAATAATCAGACTACAGCCCAGCATTTATTTATGCAATTTTATGTGGAATACCAAGGTTCCGGCACTGAGGGTGTCCAAAGACTAGAGTTGAATTGCTACTGATTTATTTGATATCATATCCCTTTTTGTAACTTAGTGCACAACATGAGTAAGCATTCTTTATTTTATAAAATTAATATTAATAAATTGATTTTCAGACACCGCAAATTTCTAGATACCTGTTGTTTTTGACCTTGATCCTTTCAATTTACATAGAGTGGCAGAATATTTTGATGGGACCTGTGTCATACTCGACTGTATGAATCGACAAATTCGAGCTAAGATAGATAATTTGATTATAATATAACAATAATACTAATAAGGACTTTTGGATGTCTTTATACTAATTAATTATGTTCAAATAACGTTTTGAACAGCCATAAATGCGGGATATTTAAATTTTAAATAATAGTCTATTACTTGTATTTTAATGTTACGGGATTAAATTCATTCCAACCTGAAACACTGGAATATTTTAAAAGCTTAGGAATTGATTTTTTTTTTTATCTCTGTTGAAAAACCAAACACACGACCTTTGGTATGGTAAGCAAACACTTTACCACTTAGCCATACCTGCCAATTGTGTGTGTATGTGACTGTGAAGAGATTAAGGATTTTTTTTGTACTGGAAGCTGGAACAGTATTCTAAGGCCTAAATGTGTCCCATGGATAAATATTCACGTATAATTAGGTACAAAAATTCAGGTACAAATCGTCCAAGATATTTTAAGAGTAATGTCACCTTCAACTGCCGTAAAGATCAAAGAAATTGCCTTGCGCCTCCCAACTTTGTATGGAAGGATTCTGCGCTCATACATCCCTTATATAACACAAGTACCGTTATTATTACAACATATTACTCGACGTCGTTAATTATTATGAGGCCATTGTTTCTTATTTTAGACTTACGTTTTGAATTTACGTTACTGTCTTAAAATGGAACATAACCTTGAATCAAAAGTATAAGGTTATATATTTCACGCATGAGAGTAGAAAGTATTTAACCAAGACGCTTAAAACGGTACTTAGTTAGCTGTTGAGGATCTAAGTACCATATAACTATTTGGTGGTAATTTGTGGCAGTCATGTACTCCAGCTACGAAGAGGAAATGTTTTTATTTTAATATAAAACATACTGATCTTAGCCACCCCACTGACTTAGCCAGAGGGTGTGGCTTAGTGGTAAAGCGTTTACTTATCATACCGACGGCTGTGGGTCCGATTCCATCCGGAGATATAAATTAAATAAATATTATATCAATTTATAAGTTTAAAAAAAAAAAATACGCCAGTGAAATCGATAAAATACGGTGTGAAATTGATCATTTACTAGTGAAATGCAAGTCATAGCCTCTTGATTGAATTTATTGGTTGCTTTAAATCATCATCTAAATTTAATGCAAAGCAATAAACATTCATATTATATGTATTTCAGTTTAAAATGTATGATGCGTGAATACCTGCCACTAGTTTACGAAGATAGCAGATCAATTTTCCACAAGTAGCGTTTTTCTATATCTAAAACGGTAAGCTGCCTTCAATACATAGATGCAATATCTCCACCACTGTTTGTCGGCACTCTCCTGTATGTGCTTACATAAAAAGTCAATCTCCCTAATGATTTTTTTATTTTAAATGATTTAAGTATATCAAAATATTGTTAAATCGATTAATACGTTTTATAAACATTATTTTTTTTTGCACTTGGTTGCATTTTTTATTCCATAGAAAGCTAGGAAAATATCTGACAGGTTTGTTTGTTCGTGGTCGCGTTATTATTACAACCGCTGTTACGTTTCCATCGTAAAAAATGCCCAGAGCAACCGATGCATCACAACTTTTGACGTAAATGCAAAAGCCATAAATGCAATATTTACTACAAAAGTTTGTTATTTTGCTGCAAATATTTGCGGCATGAATGAGCGGTGAAAACTTCAGAGACGAAGATAAATTGATTTACAATACAGCCGTAAAGTAAACTATTGCACTAAATAGATGAACAATATTTTCCAATAACCGTAGCATGACTGTTTTTAAGACTATCCTTTCATAAAAGAAACTAAGAAATACTCATATTTACTTTTATAGGTGTATCAAATATGCGTATACATACTCGTAAATCAACAGGTTGCAAGCAAGCTGTCTACGAATGGGAATACGAATTGATTAGAAGAAGACACAGTTGGCTTGCAACAGTGTTTGTCGAGATGCACATCGTGATAGCGCGAGTCAAATCATTAAGAGGGTTGAAAGTTCTAGACATCTCGACGCATAGGCAACGGAAGACGCTGACTTACAGAAGGAGCTTGCTTTCCGCCTAGGACTCGCAGCTTTACTCGATCAAATCAAAGTGTTGACCATACAAAGTTGTCTCCATTTCTCTTTACGGCTTTAAATCTTGGCATCTCGCCAGAAGCTAATTCATTCGTAAAATGGATTTCGAAAGCAGTTATTTGCGTATAATATTGAGAATACGATGGTTTGTTATTGCGAGGAATGACATTATTATTGTTATATGAGTATTTGTATAGCGCTCTTTTATGACCGAATGATCATTCCAAAAGCGCTTCTTTGCCTCTTTGAGTAAAAAGGTGGATCTTGAGTCAGCTTTTGAAGGATGCCTCCGCTTTAAGCTCTCTTATGCTTTCCGGTAGCGAGTTCCAGGCCATTGGTGCCGCGTAGCTGAAAGCCCAATTGCCAAAGACCGTGCTAGGACTACCTCCCATCAGCTGCAGGGTGCTTCTATTTGCTAGCCGATCTGAGTGTCTATCCACGCGCGGTTATTTCTGAAGGCTTGATAAGTTCTGTCAAATAGCCCGGTGCAGTGTCGTTGAGTGCCTTGTAAGCTAAGAGGCATAATTTGTACTGGATTCTAGCCGAAACTCTCAACCAATGCAGTCGGTGTAGTATTGGGGTAATGTGACAGAATTTGGGCGCGTTGTAGACTTGGTGAGAGAGTAGACAAGGCACTAAGATAAGCTTCTTTGAGACATATACTTAACATGCCACAGGATAGCATAAACTATAGCTGCCTTTTCTTTAAGTCGTCGGAAACTAAGTATTGAATTTAGTCGTCGGAGCTGTGGGTGATGTGTGGACTATGGCAGCTAACAAAGCTTTATGGTAGCAGTTTGTGAGGTGCGGACATAATGATGAAAATATACGCTCATGTTGCTTGTGCGATTGACTCTGAAGCTGTTGAAAGTGGTTGACACATGGTTACTACGAAAGCCTTGTATATAACATGGGCTGATAATATGATCATGTTATGGTCAGATTTTTAAAGTACCAGCTGGGAGTGTCCTTATGAGAATGTTTGATTATAAAAAATATAATAATCTTTATAATAGGGGGAGTCAAGTTTAATAATCATATTTAGCTTATATATCTGACTTGCATAAAAGCAATAAATTAAATTTAAAATGCTTATATTTTTGGCGTAATGAAATTACAAGCAAAATAAAAGCATAGCAACATGAACATTTCAGATATGTATTTTTTAAATTGAACACATTTTATTTCATATGCACCTGTTATTTTTGCACCGAAGCTGTAATTGGATTATTTCATTTCAATACTTTTGAATTATATATTTTTAATGGAATATTGCGATAGTTGGAATTTTGTTTGTCGATTTTGTATGTCGATTTTGTAAGTATATTTTATTTATATTAAACATACTGTACTTTGATTGTTATTTTTGTGAATAAAAAATATATTTTAAAGCTTTCTCCCAAAAAAAAACATAACAATAAATAAAGGTTTACAAACCAATCGTTATTTTCAGATTTGAAATTTATATATTCAAGATTTTACTCAGAATGAACGCCGCATATATTTTCATTTTAGTTAAATGGTCAGAATGAAATATTTTTATAAACTTGTATTTAAAAATTCAATTTGAAAATATATTTTCAAAATTGAAAGTGTGTTTTTTTTAATTAAAAAAAATGGAAGAAATATAACGATATTATCAATAAAAATAAGGTTATCAACTGACAATACTCGGTGAATATGCATAATTACAATTTAAATAAATTTTAATTAAAAAAATAACACATTCAAATTATTTGGTTTTTGTTCACTAAAAATAGTTCATTAAAAATTGAATCAAAACTAAATATTTTTAATTTGTTAATTTTTAAATAAAAATTAATTTGAAATTATAATAATGATGTTATAAATATTAAATTGGTAAGCTGTTAAGTACACTTTGTTTATACAGAGTTAAATACGTGTACATAAAAAACTTAAGAAACTTAACAAAAAAAAAGTGTATGAACTTATTATATAGTTTTTGTATGTTTTATTAATACCTTTTAGCATAATATTTTGATACAAATGGTCGAAATCGAATACTGAAAATATAACAAAATATAATCTGAAATTTCGCTTGATTTATTATAGCGGGGCAACGTGTACCGACATGAGTTATACATTAAGCCTTGTACATAGTTGAGAAACAAAATAATGCTTCGCGTATTCAGCTATTATATATAGAATTCCACCCGGAACTATCACTCATAAACTTGTGCGGCGTATGGTTCAATATATCCCGATAAAGAAATGGGGATTACTTATTTTACCAAACAATTCCATCCCATTAGCTTATTCCAGTATTTAATATTTTGCTCAGGGAATACCGTTTTCTGATGCCACAATTATTATCTCTGTTCACTAAATAACTATTGACACATTGAATCCGTTTATTTTAAGAATATATTTCAATATTGTAATAAAATATACATAAGCCGCTGAAAATCCCGTAAGCGAAGCAAGTGGTCAGCGGCGTGTAGTGAATTTAACATGGTTGCAATGGTTTGTGCTTCGAATTCCAGCGTCTGAAATTTATTTTTCTTCAATTTGTTAAAGAAGGACATTTCATTAAAGATGATATTTGCTTAGAATTGAAATGTGTATCAATTTTTTGATAAAAATATTGTTAATTTATTGATTTTATCAGTCAATAAATCTCGATGAATACAAAAATTTTTTTTTTACTTAATTGTTCTTAACTCTTTCATTACGGCTCGGTGGAATACAAATTATACTGTCAATTATAAAACTAGTATTTGAAGCATAAATGTACTTATCTGGTCTATTTTTATATGTCACATTGGTTCTTGTATTCTTTAGCTATCAGATGATGCATAAGAAACTATTCTATGAAAGTAGCTAAACGATATATCACGGTTACCGATGTCAACGATAGGGAAATCTTACACGGCATATATCGGGTACGATGCAAACAGGTTAATTGTACAAGTGATATAATTCATGCAAAAATTTATACCGTCATTTATAACGAGAACTTTAAGTATCTAATAATCAATTGACCGAGAGGAATGGAGATCGAGATGCAAGATTCTGTTGCTGCAAACCAATCCACCGGATTGATACTACGAAGAAGAATCAATTGCTAATAAAAAATATTTTTAATTTAATAATAAATAGTTATCATAGAGAATTATAATATTAAAAAAATTTTTAGTAACTAATCGATTGGTAACAAACACTTCTAATCATATTTATATTTGTCGATATTACTAAGAATTTGTTTTTTACGATAGGAAGCATAAAAAGTGAAATGAGCAAAAGCTTAATATGATCAAAAGTTTAGTAATTTATTCATTAATTAAGTAAAAAAATGTTGACGATTGTGGTAGGTTCATAAGTTCTCATAAAAAGTAAAGTGTAGTACATAATGAAATTGCTAGATATATAAGAGATTTAGCAGAATGAATCCGTTTTTAGTGTTGAGTGAAACCGAGAAGAAGTGTATTAGATTGCAGGCTAATGTTACACAATTACACATACTGGAGCAGTTTTAAAGATCGTCAGAGCTTTAAAGGGCGGGGCAACAAGAAAGCTTCAAGAGATGCCAGGTTTTTTAAAGCTTTATCTTTCAGTACGACTTTGTTGGGTGACTTTATTTTATCGCTCGTTCGCTGCGGAAACTGACGGCCCAGGTTGTTTAGTAACTAGAAGAGTGAAATATTATCAACATAACTGAGTAGTGTAAACATCACACATATAACTAATTAAAGCTGTATTTTCATGTATTTTACATATCATCATATGATATTACAGCTTTTTTATTTACTTAGCTTGTTTTTATTAAGTGAATGCATAAAAAAAACATAAAATTCATATACTTTTGGCTGAATTCTAGGTGCAGACAAGATTCGTGATGTATGTAAAGTAAAATAGTACAAAATTGAATATTGATTAATTTTATCAATATATCTTGATTGCGTGAGGCAGGAAATTTCAAGCTAAAAGAATACGTAAGATCTTAAATACCGTTTAAGAACTTTATTTGAATTATTTGTTCTTTGTTGGCATGTAACAACCACGTTTGATCAAAAGTAGTAGGTTTAGTCAGTCGAATTTTCTCAAAAGAAAAGAGTGTAAAGTTTATTGTTCACTTTGTCTAATTATATTAGCAGTAGGAAAGCTTACTATTTAAGAGAAAATCATCTAGCATAGATAATCAATGAAATGTTAAATATACGAATTATTTTTACCTTGTTTTAACGTGGATCGTATTGAGCACTGTTTATTAAGATTATGTTTTCTATGAAAGTTTCATCAGCTTCCGACGTATTGATCGGTAAATTAATGGAAATAATATAAAAAGTCACAATAAGAACGTACCGTATCTAATAGTGTTATTATATTTAAAAAAAGAAAAATCCATCAAATAAATGTTTATTCATTTTCATTGAAAGCAAAACCACAGTGTTCTAGCAAGTGCTTAAGCGATGCTCAGTGTACTCCAAGTTATAATTTACTAAGTACAATATAACTTGTTAGGTTTTCACGGCCAGATTTGATATGATATGCTTTTTGGTTTAGCCGTGTGTGGAAAATTACTAATTTACAATATTTCGACCGCCATTGCAGTGGTCTTCTTCAGGGTTGATGACTAAAAGTGGTAATTATTACATAAAATGTTGATAATAAAATAATCTTAGATGGCATTCATTAATCGTTTATATTCAAGATAGAAAAAGAATAAAAGCATGAGTCTAACGAGTTTTTTTTTTTGGCAATGTGATGATTCGCTTGTGAAATCTGGAAAAGCTTTTTGTAAAGTATAAACTTCGGTGCAAGCTTCTAAAGCTCCTGGCCCAGAAGTGATGCCGCCCGAGTGTCCGCTCGCGAGACGCGCAGATTAACTGTCGGGAAGTACCAGCTGGGGCGGCGATAAGGCAGAATTAATTGAATCAGTCAGGAAACAAGGAACATTCTTGAGCAATCATCGCGTGAATTATGTGAGACTGTTGCCATGATATCCGGAGGCATGATTTACACTTTTGCTGTTTTGACAGATCATCTTTTTTTATTCTCTTCCGGCAGATTACGATATTTCTTAAATTACAAGAAAATAGAACAATGAAATACTGGTTCACAACGAAAATATAAAGTTAATAGAAAGTAGGATAATAGTACTAGTTGTGACGTTAAGCTATTTCAAATTCGGATATAAAAGATGCCTAGCTTTCTACTGATAGAAACAATCGATTATTCTTCTTCATAGTATCAATCCGGTGGATTGGTTTGCAGCAATAGAATCTTGCATCTCGATCTCCATTCCTCTTGGTCCTCCGCAACACTCTTTAGCTCAGCATAAGAGCTACAACTCATATCCTTGAACACTTGCTGCAAATACTGCCGTCTAGGGCACCTTCTACAGTTTCTACCCTCAACCATCCCCTTCACAATGTCGTGAAGAAGACCATCGAGGCGCAAAAATTAGAAAGATTATATATATATCAATTTGGAAGGGAACTTTTTTACAGACAATGTGTTGTTTTTTATTATAATTATACTGTTATTTAGTTAAAAAAACGTTAGTAAATTTGATGAACAAAACATTTGTCTATGAACTTTTAATGACGTAAAACATTTTATCTTCCTAAGCAATAATGTTAACTAGAATATTTTTTTATTACAAGAAAAAAGTATTCAATAAAATATTCATTAAAAATAATGATTATTTGTAAAAATTTTGATAAAACTGCCCAATTATAATTTAACGTCAATTTTAATTAAAAAATATATGATCAGAGTAAAAAAATTTTTTTTTTCTATTTTCAGGGAAGTCCATACATTGTCAATATCGTTAGTTAATAATTATTCAATTTTATTACTTTTAATTTGTATAAGATGATTACGTCACGAACAATGAGGTTCTCAGGATAATCAAGGAAGATAGGCACCTAATAAGAACCATCTCAGAGAGGCGAGCCCGATGGATTGGTCACATCATGCGCCACGATGGTCTTCTTCACAATATTGTGGAGGGGATGGTTGAGGGTAAGAACTGTAGAGGGCACGCTAGACGGGAGTATTTGCAGCAAGTTTTCGAGGACATGAATTGTAGCACTTATGCTGAGCTGAAAAGGGTTGCGGAGGACCGAGAGGAATGGAGATCGAGATGCAAGATTGTGTTGCTGCAAACCAATCCACCGGATTGATACTACTACGAAGAAGAAGATGATTGAAGATGCCTCAATATGATTTAAATTGTTTGCAAAAAACTTCATTTTAGTAAGTTTATTTTAAAATGCAGGAATAGCATAACTTTAATTATAACAATAAATTGAATCTCGAATTGGATTCGATTCAGCGAACTTCCGCTTTGAAAAGTTTTTGCTGCTCTGTCATATCCGCTTTCGATTCGAAGCATGCGGTCATTACAAGCAGCATTCAATAAAAACACTATTTGTATCTTTTCAATTCAATTATAAATGAGAATATTCAACCTTATACATTTAATTGTACTTGAATGCCAATTTAAACAGGCTGAATAAAAAACTCGACAGGATTATTTTGAATTGAAATTATCACATTTAGTGATGGAGAGACTGTATATAACGATTTCATGGATTTATTCGTCATTATTCCTATGAGAACTCCGTTTATTTTGCTGCCATAATTATAGTATACTTAATTTTCTAATGAATTTTTGATTAATTTATATCAAGGGACAAAAAGTAGTCACGAATCGCCTACAATTTTATTAAATGTTTGTAAAATATATTGTTTGAATCACTCTAGTGTTAAAGCACAAGATTAACCGAGCATTGGTTGTTATTGACAAGCAATGAGAGGAGTTTTGAGTAAAAGTAAACACAGTTTCACAATAACTTTGCATATTATTTTTGTAAAAACCAAGCGCGAAAAAAATATTTTAATTATAAATTGGTTGAAAGTGAAATGTTTCAAATTCAATATATCTACTTAAGAGTCTGGTGTTGTATATTGCCAGAGAAATAATACAATTTTCCACAGTGCATATTTTATAGAACGTTAAGTGGCGCCCCACTTAAGGGATGAGCAAGTAAAAGAATGCGCCTCATTCGGTGAAATATTCGCTTCGACGTGAAGCACTATTTCGCTTTGTCACACAACCGGTTCACACGTGCTCTCGGTGAAACTTTTTCGGGGTGTCGAAATACGAAATGAATTTTGCGTTAACACATTAAAACTTTATACGGTAACGAGCAGAAAACCGTTTTCGAGAATAACAAAGGGCTGCCCAAATTTATATTAAAAAACTTGCTCACTTGTCACTGAAGTTTTCAGGATTTCAGCGAACGTTTCAGCTCGAGCGCTGAATGAATGCCACACCAGTGACATTTTTGAAAATATTATTATTTTGACATATACTCGTATAATGCAGAAACTATAATGTTTGTCGAGAAAATAATATACATTTTTTTTTGGTTTTATTTTTTATATTTTATAACGTTTATATCAAGATCATTATAGTTTAATGTATATAACTTTCAAAATGATTCTCTACAATCTGATGAAAAATAATCACCAGAAATAAGTGAAAGAATATTTAGTATATATCCCACAATATATTTGTAGATGACATGTTTCGGCCACGTCGAGTGGCCATTTTCAAAGTCAATTGGGACAGTGAGTGTTGGCTCTATATAAAGCAAAGAGTGAGTGAAAAGGTGGATATTAATTGTTTAATGGGTAATGATTGGTGGGAGAATATTTTGTCGGATAAATACTAAATATTTTGTTATTTAAATCTGATATTATAGAATTCCACCAAGAATTATCGATCGAAAAAATATAAATAATTTTAAATAAATAACAATTAAAATGATTCCTTTTGACTTAAAATTCGGAAAATATTAATAATTTCATAAAAATTAAGTGCTTCATTGATGTTATCGTTAGTTACATAAAGATATCAAAGTGGTTTGGTGTTAATATTTGATTACGGTGTAGTGCATTACATAACTACAGTAATTGCTTGACTTTCTGAAAATATCATCTCATTTTGAACTGGCAGTATGAAAGAGGTTAAATGTTTCCACAATACTTTCCTTAGACAGCGTCAACGAGGTTGGCGGATAATACTTGTATAGTCTATATGAAATTGCGAGATCATTTGTGCCTCGATGATTAGTCATCTGCGTCACCACTAATTTCATAATTGTATTTTATTTCACTATCGTTATATTTCAGTTCTTTTACTTTCACTGTGAATGCCTTGATTGCGTTTTATACTTCACTTGATAGATTTAAAAATTTTTAAAGTAGGGGAATCGGTTATTGATTTTTCACAATTATCACAAAAAATAATTTCTAAAAATAATTTAAATTTAAAATTAACCGTAGCTGCTTAGAATTAATAAATATAAAATATTTATTTGTCAAATACTTGAAAAATAAGTAAACGTAATGAATCGTGACAAATAAATTATTTGTCAATAAATTATTTTAAATTTTCATACAAATAAAAACTTTTTATTTTACAATGATATTCTTCATAAAAAATAAAAGTTTTTGAAAAAAAAAACGTAAACAAAAATATATTTATCCATTTAAGCAATGATATATATCACTGCGTCCAGAAAATAGGTTAAAGCGTCAATTCACAAATCCAATTTCCACGGAGCGATAAAATACTCGTATTTCCGTTTGGCGAGCGAATAATTCGTTTTTTTGCGATAAATCCGACCGGTTGGCAACCCTGCCCCGCGCGCGCCAGGGCCTGTCATTGATTAATGAACGAATTTCAACAGAAACAAAGTTCGACAGGGATGGCGCAGGCAAGTGTCGAGTTTTAAGTCGTTAGGTACGCGATATAGATGGCGCCCAGCGAACCTACTTCCGGATCGACTTACGTAAGCACTATCAGACTGCCGCTATTCAATAAACGAACCGAGCGACGAGTTTTTGCGGAATTAATTAATCACCCAGTTGGCCTCCCATCAAATAATACACTTAAAACTCCAGAAAACTGAATAAAATGCATACACCGTGTTATACAGGATATTAAGACCTAAAATTATTAATTCATTTTTCAAACAAGGATTGTTCCATAATGTAAGTTGCAACCTTATAAAGATATACGTTTAAAAACATAATAATATATACTTTAAAAAATCATAGTATTTTCATAACGGTACTCAGTTTGTGTACAAATTCATTGAAAGTTATTACCTTTATTAAAGTTACCTGGAAAAAAGAAGGCAGAAAATTACAAATAAATATTTTATCTTTCCTATTTTAAAGTACCTTAGAAAGAAAAAATTATTACATTATTTACAGCAGATAAGAATGTGATGCAGAAATTATTTTATACGTGAAACTGATATTACAACCACTGAAGCATTTCTAAGATCTTTTTGTGGATAGAACAACAAATCTAGTAAAATTGTTAGTTGAATTCCTTGTACTTTAAAGCATTGAGAAATGTGAATGGAAAAGACAGCTGTAAAAAAATTAAAATAATAATACTAATTTATTTACTCAGCCACCAGTACCACAATCATAATAGTACATAAACATAATTCAAACCAAATTAAAAAAAAAAACACAAAATTGAAGTTAAACATCAATAATTTTAAGCAACTTTAAGCAATTACTAACTCTCAGTGAGTGGATCACTGCTGAACAATGAATTCCAAAATTAAAAATAGTAAATAACAAAACCCAACCATATTAATGTTTTCTTTGCAATGGACAAAATGATATTCTTCGAGTATATAAAAAAAAGTCTGTTGTATGGATCACGAAGTACATTATTAAAGAGCTTTCTTTAGAGCCGGACGATACTAAAGCACATTAGAGTATCCTCGATGACAACCTATCTTAGATTATTGTCAGTATGCAACTGATATGGGTTAGCTTTATGCGACCCCTCTAGATTTATGTGACCACTGCACATAAGTGCTATAAAAGAGTCTCGGGACATAAATATTGATTATCTTTCCAAGGAGAAGAAAAGAAATACCGATTATATCGCAATGAAAGCAATATCTTAGTCGTTATATCTTTAACGCTATGTTTTGTTTATAACGAAATTTGATTTAAAAAATATGATTTTCTCTAACATATTTTTCAGATAGGCCGATACTTTTTTGGCAATATTTAATTAAATTAATGGACAGTAAAAATATAGCAAACTATCAGTAATAAATACCTAAAAAGTTAAGTAAAAAATAATCATTTGGCATTAGAAAAATGTCAGAAAATAATAAATGAATGGAAATTTAAAATATGTTTCCTTAGGTCAAGTTTTAATTATATGGATTAATTATTCATTCATTTTGCATTAATTTTTACCAGTATTTAAGATATTACAGCCATTTTATTTTATAACTGACCACATTTATACGAGTGGATATTGCCTTTTTATTTAGCGTACTGCCGGTTGATTTTATTTACTGGCAATTAATTTAACTTACTGCCAAAACCTTAAGTTAGTCACTGAACAAAGAAATATGGGCCTATAATATAGGAAGTATTAATGTAATTAAAATTGTATTTAGTATGAAAAGTGTCTTCTACAAAGTAAGGCATTTAAAAATATTTGTATAAAACATAATAAAAATAAACAATTGCACTTTCATGATGCGAAATAGTTAATTAAACCGCGCCTGAATTAAGTGCACTCATTAAAGTTTTATGAAACAATTATAATGCCTGCGCGAGGTATGAAAAATGCGAGTAAGCAAAACTGCGAAGGCTCTATTTTTTTGTTTTTGGAAAATATTTGTATAAAACTCGTTTTGAAAGAAGAAAATAAAAACATTTATTTTTCATTCAATTTTGAATGGTGTGAAGACACGACATACAACACTCACAATTCATTATTTATAACAATGAATATACGTTTTTATTTACAATGGCAACATTTTCAGGAAAAATTGATTTCCTGACATTATACTTGAAACAAAATATAATTATAATGCCTGAGGGCTTATATTTGTTTATTTATTCGTGAAATTTTATATACTTTCAATAGAGATAATCATGAATGATGATGAAGTTTTGGTATTGTGGCATTTAGGCTAAGCAGTGTGTGGTGACTTTTATCGAACCAATTTTTCAACTGGCATTTACAAGGGTCAAAGTATTCAACCCAGAAGATGATCCCTGCAATGGCAGTCGAAATTTTTTACAAATAATTTCGCCACACACGGCTAAACCCAAATGCCACTATATCAGCAACAAAATAATGATTTGCTGGTTATGATATTTATTTCAAACACAAACGGTTTTAAAATACTTCTTACAAAATTGCATTAGAATTATTAAAACAAATTAAGTCCTAATAAAATTATTTTTGTGTATTTAAAAAAAAAAACACTAATTGACACATGTTATTTTTATAGTTATAATTGTTTGTGTTTTACTTGTATGTTCTTATTAACAAAATCTATATTTCCTTCTATGTAAGTATTTTTGTTAGTTGTGTATCCTGTTATCTTAATGTATTGAAAGTATTATGCTGAAGAATTAAAGAAAAGCTTACTGATAAATAAAAAATCTTATTTATTTTATACGTGTAAAATTCAAGTCAGTTTATTTTGTATTTACCGTCTGGAACCGAAAAACATCTTTATTTAACGTTTTCCTAATAAATGATTATGAAATGACCAAGCCCAAGAAAGTCCTTTGTAACTTTGTAAAACTCGAGTGCTTATTAAAAGTAACCATAGCTTATCTTTTGTGAAAGTTACATCATAAGAGCTCTCCTTCGGTAAACCGCTTTCAACTCCCACCTCGCAAAAGCCATTTTTAAAAAGTATAATTTTCACGGCTTTAATTTAATTTCAAGAGAGCAAAAAAAATTGGACTTGAATAAATAATAATACCAATGGCGTATCAATAAATGTGATATAAAAATATCTCATATAAAAAAGTATAATTTTATTATTGAATAAAAAAAAATGAATTCATACGTCTGAATTTATGAAAAAACGTTTGGTGCATACTTTACCGTGTTATATTACTCTAGATGTAAATAATGGTTAGGCCTTCTCATATATAACATTTAATTTGCCGGCGGGTATAGCTCATTAGTCAAAGCGTTTGCTTTGCAAGTCGAAGGTCGTGGGTTCGATCCCCGACGGAGATTTAAAAAAAAAAGATTTTTAATCGATTTCTGAGCTATAAAATACCCCGGTGTGAATTTGATCCCTCATCGGTAAAATACCAGTCATAGCCATTTCAAATTGGTGGTAGACGAAAGTCGTCCCGTGAAGACCGAGCGTTCGTAGTAAATTACTGTAATAATAAGGATGATGCGTGAATCTCGGGCTGTGGCTTATGACGAACACTCAACATGCAGCGCTAAGCCATATGCACTATGGTAAGCGTCATATAATTCCACAGATAAGACTTCAGAATTACTATCACCATCTGTCGGTATTCTTCTGTATGTGCTTACGTAAAAAAAATAAAAAGGCACAAAATACTTAATTTATTAAATTTTATTATGTCCTTAAATTACGAGTATGTTAGTAAGAATTTGTGTGACAGTAATGAGTAATAATTGCTAATGTTTTTTTTTCTTTTGGTATTCACATAGTCTGGCAAATGAATAATGAATGTTACTTTGTACTGCGTCTACATTATTAAGAAATCTCAGTTTAAATTTTCATTCAAAGGTTCTTGCAAATAGGAAAAAGAATTCAAAATATAAATTCATATAAGACCAGCGAAACATTAAATTCTCGGAAAGGGTTCATGAGTCATAAAAAAACAAATTATGAGGTAAGTTATGATTATTTTAAATCTTTACAATAAAAACTGAACGTAAGCAAATATTATCATATAATGTTAGAAAACTTCATTGCTGTTAATATAGTTAATGCTCTTTGAAGGTGGAAAAACAGATCGATGATTTCACTGGCACATCAAGAACCAGAAAAAGTAAAATGATCGTATGAAAAAACGAACATGATGCAATTTTTCTGACATCCAATAATGATGTTTGGTAATTCAAATAAGATGACATAAATGGTTTAGTTATAACAGTTGTTTCTAATATTTCTTGATTTATTCACTGTTTGACGAAATTTTCAAAAATATTTCAACCTTATAGATTTATTGAGCTGTAGTAATTAATGAAAAATATCATATTTCTTGAGTTATAAAACTCAAACCCAGTAGATAACTACTAGCCAGATATAAAATTTAAGTGATATGTACTGAAAAAAAACCCATAATAATCATAGTTGAGTAATATAAATATAATGACGTTAATTGTTGCGTTAGATCTTCGTCTAATAACATTTTTTTTCTTTCTTAGTAGTTACACCACTGGGTTATACATGCCAGCGTTCGAATAATACAAAATTTATAAAATAGAAGAAAGTGGGCACGGTTTCCCTTTCAGAGATAATAGGTTTGAAATACGACTCGCCTAATGCGTCGGGTCTACAATAAAAATTACTTCATTTTTCCGAAAATAAGTTCTCATCCCGAGCGCTCTGGCAGGAAGGTGCGTCAGATCACGTGGTACTTCGTCAGCGGGGTCTTCCGTTTCCTGCCGGTAATGTAGGTAACTTAATGTCCGACTCCCACTTCCGGTCCATGAATCAAGCGAGGCCCCGACAAGCCAACATCATAATCTGCGAAAAAGGTAACGATGCCTGAAAAATTTATGTGATGCGTTAATTAACGCGATCTATCACTAAAAAGACTTCGCGGCGTATGAATATGCATATAAGTGTCGTTAAGAACTTTTGTCTGGCTTTATTTCTATCCTTCACGTACGTGAATTTAACCATCCGTTCCTCTTCTATTTATCACTGTGGTGGAGTAGCTCACTTTATTAAAGTAGTTAGCAAACGCTTCTCTTTGTCGCTATTTGTCCTGGATGCATTTACATTTTATAAGTGGTGGCCTGGCTTACACTCTAATCTAGTGAGCACACTGATGTTCATATATGCCTTAAAAATGTCTGCATTTCAATTTCCATATGTGGTTTATAAAATAACACATATATATATATATATTATAACACGAAACCTGCCACAATATAATAAAAAGTTCGTCGACTAGTGGAATATTTTACCCTGAAAATATTTTCTAAATTATGTTGGCCGTATTGCGAAAAAAATATTTTGATATTTTCGCAAGAACATAATTCCTTGGAATTCTGAAAATCCAATGCTTAATTTGAAATGTTGAACTCCATAATATTATATTTATGTAATTTTTGAATTATTTTGGAATGTATTAAAGATAAAGTTTAAGATATTTTTTTTTGGTATAAGTTATATATTTAATGAAAAGGTTCCCTTTTTTTAAATTGTACTCCTTTCTTCATATTTCATATAAACTATTCCAGTTAACATACTCGTAATATTAAATACCTGCGCTTTTGCGCGATTTACGCTTCCATAAAAATAAACAACTATATTCTTCTAAAAACAACTTACTATTTACGACGCGACGTCTCATTCTATAAACTCATCTCCTGTGGCGTGACGTGTTGTGCCACGGCATTCTATCGGCAGCCAATACCGCATCTCTCAGAGCTCTGGAAGCTCCTTCCCGCTACAGACCGTGGTTCGCGATACGCGCCCGATAGACGATACCCCGTATCGCGATATTGATTTCACATTTTATATTTACCGACGCGTTTCAAAGCTTCGGCTCCTTGGTGGAAGCCAAGCGGTGCTTTGAAAGCCAACGCAGGTCAGATGCACGTAAAAGTATCAAAAGAAAGTCGTCGGATGATATCGCGACATCTGATATGGAGTAAAGTAACTATTATGTAAGCCAAGTCAAGTAAAAATTGAGCTTGTTCTCAATATGGGACACCGTTTACTTTAACCATTGAACGATCGATATGTTATTAAAATAAACTTTTTCTCACACAGTTTTACAAAGTTTTTGTTATTATTGATTTGTTTAAATTGAATTCATTCCATTTAAAGCTTATTTATTTTGAAACTCAGTTAAATTAAACATTACCCAAGATCTGGCTTAGGGAAAATTAACCGACGACATTACAAGAGTACCGGAAGGAGACTTAAATGCTAAGGTGGTGGATCGAGAGACCAAGGAAATTTATGTGGGAAGCATATGTTCAATAGACCTCAACTTTAAACCGATAATGATGATGTACTCGGTTTATATGATCAACCAATATATGAATAACATTAATTGAAACAATAATTCGTAACATCGTTTGTAATTTAAGACAAAATAAATATATAAAAGAACAGAAAAATTATTTGTCAGGAATAATCAAAAGATAGCATTCAAATAGAACTTCTGAAAGCTCCACATGAAAGTGATTTGTAAAACGGTGTAAATATTGTTGATAAAAAAATATAAAAATTTAAACTCGATAATGTTTTGATTGTATCCAGACGCAACACATATGCAACAATAGTATTTCAAAGTTTACTAGAATAACTGTCAATATATGTTAAGAACTATGTAAAAACATTCATTATTATCATTATGAGTTTTTCGACTGTAAAAGAGTACATCCATGATGTGTGAAGGTGAAAATGTAAAAACTGAGTAAATTCAATTTGAGGTGATTATGTTTCGCATGATTCTGTTTTGTACGTGGGAAGAAGCGTCTTTTATACATGAATAATTGTTTTATTAGACTTTCAGCAAGTTTTATAGTAGTCAATTTTATAGTCATTCCTTGTGAAACCTCTAATGGCCTTGCCTAGCCCAGAGACTCAGCTAGAGGCATTCCAGCCTGCTCGCGTACAAAAGAGTTATTACAAGGATATATCAGAGCGTTGGCGGATCCCGGTACTGCAGCTAACCATGAAGAGCGGCTGCCTTAAACCGAATGGCTTCATCGAGACATGTTTTATAAGTTGATGTACTCTCACAGTCCAATTCAATAATGTATAAGGAATAAAAGAGACCATTATTTAAATTTCGGTAACTTTCAGTTTTCTTAGCAGCCTTCATGTAATGTTCGAAGAAACAAAAAAATATAAAATATCATTTAACTACTGTTCATCATTTGGCATACAAAAATATGTGTATATTAAGAAGACAAATAGAAACACGTGATTTTTTTTTAACAGAATTATGTTAGAGCAAATTGATGTTTTAAAAAATGTTTTTTATCCAACATATTATATTGATCGTTACTTTGAATGAAAAAAAAATACATTTTTTTTTAAATGTAAAGAAGATTTTGCGTTTTTTGTTGCTTTTAATTTTGAATGCCGTAAAGGCATTTTAAGCTTTACAAACAATATTATTCGTGATTCTGTTGATAATTAGATACACATAATTGTTTTTTAGCTGGTGCATCTAGTCGCCACATAGAGCCACAATGAAGCTTTGTTATATGTTTTGTTCTAAATAGATATACAGCACAAAAAAGAAGTAACTGTAGCTTATTGGTTCATGCGGCATTCGAAGAACATGTCCCAACCAAGTTTGCCACGAAGTGACGTACAAAATATGCCGCGAAGCTAAACAATGGTTTCAATGCAGCCCGATAAAGCCAAACTTATCACTAGAAACAATCGTTAGCCTGAAAACAGAATGCATAAAAGAGTATTCACGTTTTCCAATAACGCGGCTTAAGTAACGCGTAATTCAACTGTAACGATAACGGAAGTCTTGAAGTCTTTGCTACCAATATAATCGCGATTGGAAAAAAAACCAGTGAGGGTATGATTTCAAGTTTTAACAAATAATCATAACAAACTGATTGCATTATATCAACATAGTTACACTTACCAACAGTGAATAATCTTCTAAAAAAACTAATATCTATTTTTGTTAGAATAAAAACTCAAATTACATTTTTTTTCGTTGAGTTTTCACTTAAAGCTTATGTTGAAATATCTTACATTAAACTTAAAAAATAAGAAACGACAAATAAACCTTGAATACTAGATAAACTTTATCTTAAAGTCACATATCTTGGAAGGCAGCTAGAACTATACGTAGTTAACTATACATATTGTATTCTGCAGACCTCCAGGTGCAGAAATTATTTTGAAAAGGGGAAGACAATAGGAGAATAGCAACTAACAGATGTGCGGTTGCAATGTTTGATTATGCTCAAGCTAAGTAAAGGGTGAATTTGGAAGATGAGAAGAACTTGCATGATGCATTATATACATATTAAAAACTATTGTATACTTTTTTATGTGCCTCTATAATTCAATATTATATGAGTAAAATATATGTCTGTTCATGAAGATGATAAATAAATTCATTCAATATCCACAATCTCCACATGCAAACATCACCTTAAATATTTTTCACAAATAGTGTTTAGCAGATTCTACTGGACGTCATATTACAGTGTATATGTTCCGTAATACATTGCAACCCAGTTATTTCGTTCTCGCTGTATTCGTTTTTTTGCATATTTTCTTATTTTCAATGGTTCCGGGGAACACCCATAAGAAGCAATGTTAAATAATCCTACATTGACTGTTCCCCGACTTATTAGTTTTGTCAATATATCGTCTAAATATGATAGTCCCTTTTTTGCAAAACTCTCAAGCCTTTTTCTAGAGTATTACAAAATGAAAACACGCAACTCGGTGATGACGTTTGAATCATGCAATGTTGCTAGGCAGTCCAAAGCAGCGTGCTTGTTCTAAACGCGATACCCACGAAATCAACCTATAATATCTGCGTCACTGGGGGGATCCCCGTTCGACGTAAGCGTGTGTTGTGTGTAGTATGCGAGTGTCATGAAGCTTTGCTTATATTGAAATACCAATCCGTAAAAGAGTCACTTAGTATTATGGAAATTTTAAACAATATTTTTATGAGTAAATTGCATTTATATGAACGATTTTATTTATTGTTTATTTAAGATTTGTAAAAATATTTTTTATGTTTTCGAAGTTACCCGCGCTTATCATATTTTTACGGTCCCGTGAAACATAAAATAAAAAGGTTTCACTGTTCTGAGTCATCAGTTCTATTCGTTAATCGGTGTTTAAATTGAAATGTTTTAATGTTAATGACATCACATTTGTGCGTTATTATGATGTTTTTAGAATATCTTATCGCAGCCTTTACTTCCATATAAATTAACTGTGCTCAATACCTTCAAGCTCTGAAGAGACATTTGACTTCCCCAGTGCAGTGGGCGGGGCTGAAAGTAGGCGGAAGGCAGGGGTGGAGGCCGGAGCTGCAGTTTGAGTGGGCGGGGCCGCCTTATCCTCCGCAAATGTTGTGTAAATTAAATTCAATTTGTTTCAAGTGCAAGGTGATGCAATCAACGCAGATAGAGGCGAGAATTGCGGCGTGAATATAATTCAATTTACCGTAAGTAGTGGATAATTTAGTGAAAACATTAATATTCTCAGGAGAGAGAAGCAATTACTTCAAAGGATAGCAATGCTTCTAAATAATATAAGCAAAATTTCATCGCTTAATGTATGATACAAAGTTATATTGTTTTTTTTGTATATTCTGCTTAAACTTATTCTTTTAGTATCAATCTGGTGGATTGGTTTGCAGCAACAAAATCTTGCATACCGATATCCACTCCTCTCGATCCTCTGCAGTCCTCTTCCGCTCAGCATAAGGGCTACAACTGTCCTCAAACACTTGCTTCAAAAACTCCCGTCTAGGGCGCCCTTTACAGATTTTTACCTTCAACCATCCCTTCCACAATGTCATGAAGAAGACCATCGTGGCGCATGATGTGACCGATCCATCGGGCTCGCCTTTCTGAAATGGTTTTTACTAGGTGCTTATCCTCCTTGATTATGCTGAGAACCTCATTATTCGTGACGTAGTCTCTCCAGAAAATTCCGAGAATTCTTCTGTATGACCACATTTCAAAGGCCTCTAGTCTTTTTTTATGACTTTCAGATAAGCACCATGTCTCACAGCCGTACATCAAGATGCTCCAAACAAATATTTTGCTTGGATCATCTTGTTGGCGAGTTGTTTGCAGAGCTTTAAATTTTACTTAAACATGAAACCCATAAAACTTTTTTAGAATATCCCTAAGTTCATATGATTAGTCAAGAAGATCAGAATCTTAATGTATTTATTCGATACCAAGCGTAACCTTTTCAATACGCTCTCATTGTGTGACAGTACACGGCGAGAATTCTCACTTAATTTGGAATAATTGTAGAATTGTAGGAGAAAATGGTGATTGAATTACTGATGACAAGATCAATAGGAATAACTAAAATTGATGAAAATATCGAGTAAAGGAGACTACTAAGTATTAACTCAACGCGATAATCATTATAATGACTTGATGACTTTTTAAGAATTGAGAGGTTTGGCAACAAATATGAAGAACGTAAATTTGTTCTGTATATTGTAATGGCTGACATGTTTCAATTAAAGAAAATTCATTTGCTTTAGCTTAAGATGCGGATATATTTTTAATACAGTGTATAAATGAAGAAGATAAATGTTTGAGAGAAAGATAACATATAAAATATAAACATAAAACATAACTGTAAACTTATTTTTAGTTGGCTTATAAAAGTGCCATTACAAGTTGGTTATAAAATAAATAATTAAGCTTTTACGTATCATTTCTCTTGAAATTTTAACAACAATATTAAAATATGACGCCATTACGCAATAATTTCACGCATAATTTATCACTGAAAATTTTTCTGACAACGTCTGATAAATTTTGAAACTCGTGTGGGGAAACGCGGAGCCCAGATTGCCAGTACGTTATTATGGGGTCCCTTGTGCCTAGCGCCTAAAACTTCAGCGAAAACGACCTAGGAACACCATAAACGCAACAAGAAACTTCCGTACTCACTACTTGGTGAGATACGTAATGTCTAACGTGACCATTTTGTTTTGATGCTGAAAACAACACGTTCAAAATAAAAAAAAATGATACTTTAATCAGAACTTCTTCTTACATATCAGATTATATGATTTTATAGTCTTATTTAGAGAAAATGATCGCTACAAATAACGATCTAATAGTTGTGTCGTCTGCCATGATTTTAGCTTTCCTGTCATATACACATATATACACATGCTCATAAATATCTGCCGTATAAACGAGTGTAGGTATATAATGTATTCGTATTATTTCTGTTGAGCTGTGTGTGGTGATGTGCTCAAACAGTTTTTGAGCCGTGTTTGATGTGTTATGTCAATGCTTTTAAAAGCATACACAGCTCAATCTAAAAGCTATGAATCTCAAACTAGGTCTTAAAAATAAACAAAACTACATATATTATATAAAGTTTTAATTAGAATTACTGAACGAGAGCAAAAAATTCTAGAATATTAAGTTGCTATAGTTATTATAATTTTCTTTTAATTCGATGATTACCTCAAAGATCTTGAAAAAAAAAAAACATTAATCCTTTAAGAGCCGATGATACACCTTAGAATAACGGTACATATTAATGAAAAATCTAGGCTGTCCCGTTAAAAGGGTAAGTATGGTCAGCTTCGTAATGTCGTCTGGTAGAGCAACAAGCTCATCGGCCGCAAATACGCGAGAATAAATCCAGTCTCGTGGCCGCCCGTAAAATTCGTGGTTGGATGTGATTTTTTTGTTCTAGTATGGAAAAGCCCTCTTATATCTTGTAAGGCCTTTCATCTCATTCATTACCAAGGGGTTATGGTTGAAAGGTCAACGTCCTCGACTGTCAGGCGAAGTCCATAAATATACGTGACGTGCAATGCAGCATTTGAATTAATTTTCATTTTTCAAAATTATGTATAATTATTATCGATGGTTTTGAGATTACTCCCTTTTATATGAAAATTATATAAACCAACTTTTTATCAATACATTAATGCTGATGACAGTGACTACTCAGTGATATTTACTCTATAAAATATTTCTTTACCATCCCTTGCACTATTCGGTAGAGTGGAATGCATTGTGTAGTCGTAATTGTGTGGTACATTTTTAACTTAGTCTGATTAATTATTTTTTATCAGCTACAAAACTGTTTGAAAAACTGTATTCATAATAAAAAAACTCATTATTGAAATAGAAAGTATAAGAATCCGTTTTGCTGAAACTATTGCGCTTAAAAAAGTAATAATCTTCCTAATAACTTCACATGCAAAGAAAATAATCACTTTATTTTATTAGGTATTTTAACTGCTAATTTTTGGTTTTATAATTAAAATATGTATGACGAAATCTTTCAGCTTTTTGGATTAATCATTTTCATGTTTTAACAATGGAATTAAATAAAAACCTTTACTTATGAAAATATTGACACATAAAAATCTTATGTTTAAAAGCAAAATCATACATATCTTCCTAATGATTTTATATAATTTAAATTGCGAAAATTTTAATGCATTATTCAATAATAATGTTTAAAATCGGAAGATTGGCAGTCCACATACAGTGTTTAGTTATACTCAGAAAAGCTTGAATCATATTACCAATAGATTATATATCTGCATAACCATCTGGTAGTATTTACAAGCATGTGTCTCCATCAAAAAGACCTTATCCGTTGTTAGGCCCTTCATCTCGTCAAATAAAGGAATATAAAAAGAAACATTAAAAGTTGGTAGTGGAATGCTACCCGCTGTTTTAATTGCGTTTTTGTGGGATATTGACGACGCCAGACATAGTTAAGATGAAAAACTATTAAGATAAATGTGAATTGGAGTAGGCGGTGTATGTATGAGTATAAATAGTATTTTGAATAATTCTTTAATGCTTTATACAGAATTTATCAGAGTAAATGTGACGTATCTTTCTGGCGTTGTTTGAACAATTTGGTCCATATATAGAAAAATATATTCAAACACGGCTGTTTTTTTTATTAAAAACGTATGTTTATCTTGAGTAAAGCTAGTTACACTTTGTAAAATTCTAAAATAACAAAAGTTTGCTGTTTTCTATAGTTTCGATTGTAAAATGTGTTGAGAGGTTGGTTCTCTGATAAAAAGATTTATCTTGAGACTGCTCAAATGTACTGTTCTTCTTTACATATCTACTGTTTTGCTGAAGTTAATAGTTCGCACAAATATCTACGATAACGTCCTCTCAGCTGCTTTTAACATTGTATGATTCTTAACCTTTAAGCCTTAAATCCCAAAACTTAACCAAGTACATTGTAAGCATCATTCTCGGCAGATTTTCAGGAAAACAATAGTAAAAGGATCTTGTTGCAGTCTCATCCAAATAAAATGTTCCTACTCCGTTTAATTTAACTTTTAAAATTTTTAATCAATGATTTTACTTGAATACAAGTGATGTATAAATTACACATTAGATCGAGTACAATCAATTGTCAGGTCCTAGATATTGCGAATGGAGTACAAACTCAAAAATATAAATTCGTGATGCACGTTTTAATTACTTGGTTCGTTGTCAGTCACTTTGACGAAGCATTTCATTATGCGTTGCGAATCGAATTAACTTTGTAGTGAAAAATCTTGCTCGCTGAAAAATGCTGAAAAATATAAATTGCATTTTAAAATGAATAACTACGCGAAGAGTGCATTTTCATTAAGCGAGGCTTTATGCGCTTTCCGAGAATCATCCGCAGTGGAAGCAATGTCAAACCATTTAAAATCAAAATTAAATACGTAAAAATAAAAAAAGGATGGAGCTTGATGTTTACGGGTTGTTTGATTCGATGGTGAAAATAATCGTGAGAGTTTGAAATTACACACGTTAAATATAAATATATTAATTGTTATTTAAAAAAATATTTATTACGAAACTTTTTAAGACAGATTCTCTGTTGTATGTCACAGTACCACACGAATATCGCAAATTAAACGTATAAAATAAATAATGTATACAGAAAATAAGCAAGTTTTTTTTTTAATAAATGAGAGTGTATTTAATGGTGAGCTTCTAAATTTCTTTGTACATTGACCCATACCTACTGTTACAATTGCGCACCTCTGATTTAACACTTTGTTTCTAGAACACCGGTGTGAAGTCAATAGACTCAATTTAAATAATTGAAAACTGCATTAAACCATTATGAGAGGTATGAAATGACTTAAATAACCCTCTATTTCGAAAACATGCTGATGTTATTATTGTTAAGTACTTAAAGAAAATGCTATGCAGCATGGAAGACGTAGTTATAAACAAACTACTTGTCTGCATAACTAACGTCTCCTAGATTCCAGACTAGAGGAATCAGATTCTTTAAATTTAATGATACAAACATAGATTAATCATCAAACTGACTGATGACAGGAATCGAAAGAAAATTAGACACGACAGAAACACATACAAATTCACAGCACAAATAAGCTCTTATGATATTTCTCTTCTAAATCGGAGAAAAACTCACGGAACATGCTGATATTCGAACCACGAACATTTGCAAATATGTATATGATTTTTTTTTTATTTGCTGTTAATATGTATTTTTTTATCTGAGGTTGAGCCACACCTTTGGAAAAAATGTTCTGGAATGTCGGGTTAATCATCCGATTTTCTTAAGATAACTCGATAAAAAATTAAATAAAAATATACGTCGCATAATACAGCTATGACTCGAGCGTCTACTCTGAATGTTGTCGGGAATATATGTTCCTAGGTGAACCATCATGTGCAGATTTGTCTTAGAACAAGAAATGAACAGTATCAGATGACAGAATTAAGTGGCGGCAACTTGTGATAACCATATGTTCCATATATGTGACGAATATGAGAAGAATATTCTATGGAATCCGGTAAATAGATACAGTTTGATTGGCAACCACTGGTGCAGCAGATGTAATAGGAATTTAACGCCGGGTACTTAATCGCTTTTGAATTCTGAACAATACGGTTAGAGCTAACTGATATTGATAAATTGACGCTAGTCTGCGAGCCGTTTCACAATAATTTTAACATGGAACAGTCTGCACAGCGGCGACTGGCAAACATGACGTTTTATTTGAATTTGCCATACACCATTATTGCACGGCAGTCGGTGTGTTTGAGTTGAATCATTATTGTCGGACATAGGAGCGTCCTGAATTTCAGCCTGAAAGATATGCTCAATCGTTATTGTAGATATAAAACAACCCCAGAAGTACAATGTCATACAAATAATTTATTTATTATAACATAGAACCGAAGTTCCAAGATACAAAATGAGAAACAGAGTATGCATAAATATAAAATACAAACAAAGGATAATAAAATATAAAAATAACATAAAAGAAGAAAATGCTGACACTTGTCAAAAATCGTAGAGATCTAGGAGAACAATACCATCGACAAAAGAGGAAAAGGATATAAGAAAAGGATCGAGCTGTGCTGGTAGGAGCGCCATTGCCGTTGTACCAAATTAAGTGCTTGAAGCTCCACAAGCATCAACTGGGAACAAAAACAGTGGCTACGAGCACGGGTATACATATCTGGAACAAAGAAGTTAAAACACTCAAGAATCCCAGGGTTGTGAATTGAACCGAATTTATTTTGTAATCAAAAATTTAAAAATTCCATTTCTCATACAAAAAAATGCAATATATTTTAAACATTTTTCCTTTTTCGATTCACAGCTGAAGCATAAAGTCTACATCTATTATTACTACACAGTTTTAAAAGCTGTAATTACTAATATATTGGCTCGATATTGTGAGTGAGAGCCAGGGCTTAAAAAAGAAAGTAACTCTTAGATATATTTGAGCTTCTTTTAATCAGCAATGTTTAACTATATAGAATTATTAAGCCTTCACCATTAAAAACTTCTTATACATGAGGCGCCTCAATCCAATTAAGCGAAATGTAGTGATCCTAAGCGTACTCCTTAAAAATCATTACACAGAATTTTCGTAGTTTCAAAGATAAACGAGCAATGTCGGTCAATTTATTACAGCTTTTGGTACATAATATTTTAACTTTTTCTGTATAATTTATATATTTATCTCGTCGTTTTGTATGAAATTATGTTAATTCGTATCAATCAAAAATCTGATCTACAAATTAGTAACATATTAAAATGATTATTTATGATAATTTGCTTCTAAGAGTGCGATATAATATTTGCCAGGTGTTTTGTTGATTTTAGAGCACGGGTTCTGCATCAGACTTGGAGTTAAATTTGGAATAAACAGCCAAAATCAATGAGTTAGACCTTTATCAATATTGATACCGTTCACTTTGATATTTATATCTAAAATTTTGTCCTCTATATCAAATACTCATTCGAAGATTATGTTCAGTGTATTTATTCTCTTAAAATTTCAGTCAAGACCAATGATCCCAGTTTTAATTTAATATCCTCAAAGTTCACCGGTTGTATTTAATTGATTTCCTCATTCCAATACATCTTAGTTTTTTTAATAGGCTTGCATTGTGCGTTTGTCCATTTGTCTGTCTGTCTTGTCATTTAATGCCTAAAAGTAAAAAATATCTTTCTGACTTCAATTAAATTTGAATTTCATGTATTTAACTATATTTTATTTCAAAAGCGTGAAATTTAATTACAAATTTTTGTCATCCTATACATCACATGCTTACGTTTTTTTAGTTTGACATTTTTACAGTTAATTAAAAAAATTAAACTCAATGCTTTACAAATTATCCTTAATTAAAATATCCTTCCAGTTTCTAGAGAAAAAATTAAAGTCCGTAGAGCTCAAGACTTAGAAAAACGGAGAGGAACGAAATGTACACATAATGAGTAGATAGAGTTTTATTATATGTTTATTTCTCTTTTTACTCCATATATGTTTAAATTACTTAAATGATTTATTTACACACTTTTGAGTGATAAGCTAAAAAGATTGCGTTTATAAAAAGACTAACATAATATTTACTTTTAATAAATGACAAAGAATAAAATATATTTTGTAAATACATAAATACGTTATATATGTTTATGTTTAAACTTGACACACAAAACAAAATGTGTGCGGTAAAAGAAGCATAAAAGTCCCCATCAAAACATCTCAAAATATGTCACCCACGCCGCGTATGTGTTGGAGCCTCTCCATCGCATTGTAGTTCTTTAAAATTATTCAATATGGAGAAGCTTTTCGTGGGGTGCTTTTTTTTCAGAAATCGCACTTTTCAGGGGCGAAAAGAGAAGGGTTGGCAAAGTTTATGCCGCCGGAGCATGTCACCCATTTATAAGGCCGAAGTAAACAGCCGACAAGCCGAACTTCGCCTCTTTTTATCTCCCCAGGCCGATATATCTGCGAACTTTTATCGTTTGACGATGTACGAATGTTTGTTAAATAAATCCGATGGAACTTATTTTTTTCAGCTTCTCCCCACCCCCTATTCCCCTTCCTTCGAAGCTTTTCAGGCAGTTCGATTCTGGGGGAGAACACAGCTTTTCGAATAATGTAATCTCGAGTGTATATTATTCTCTCGTCACGCACATAATACGCTGAAAGCTGAAAGTATTGCAACTTTTTTACGCAAATATTTTCAGATAGTTGGACGGAGAAATTTCAAAAGAAAGTAAAAAACATCAGCCGTTTTTAGTACACGAAATGTATTTTTCGTTAAGAAGTATTTTTTGTTATATTTATTGGAATAAAACGTTTTTGTATATTTTATTTTTTTATTTTTTTTATTTAATCAAATATAAAAAGATACATTTTTTACATAGTAATTTACATTCCAATCGTTTTTTTTTACATTCGCTTACCACACCACTTAAAGATAAGATCTTGTGTGTGCTATAGTATATGCTATAGTAATATAAGTCATTAGTTTTTAATTTAACAAAAAAAATGTGGAACCAAAAATATATATTCATAAATAATTACATTATTAAATCCACAAATAATTAAAAATTGCACTTTTTATAACATTTAATAAAAAAATGTATTGGTGTTGAACTTTTTTTTTCTAGATCATGTATATAAACAATTAAGTACAGAGTAGCTGTTTTAAATAGCAATATTCAATTATTAAAAACCAAATAATGCTAAGTAAAACAGCTTTTTCTTCGTCACTTCAAGGTAAAGTACATAACTGTATATACGAATAATAAATGGTATAACTTCAAGTGATTTTTCCATAATTTAAGTAATAAAATCAACATTGGTCACTTTTGTCAGCATTCTCGTTGGTTGACTGTGTCATTTGTTTTTTTTACTTGATTAGCAAGGCGAGTGTCCAGCTGCCTGGTATAATTACGACACGCCCTTGTTGATGCACAGTCAACCTAATTGGGAGCAAAGTGAAACCGATACCTGTGATCCTATTAGAATATAATAGACAAGCATAGTTAAGGACCTAACAGTATGTTGCATTTACCTTAGCCTTAAGAAGAATACTTTCAACCATAATCGACACACTTTGAGTTTATTACATATGCGGTATATAAGTATCTCATTAATATGAGAGTTAGTATTATTCGATTATTGCTGACAATATTTTTAATAAGTGCCATCGAGAGTCAAGTAATCACACACACGCGGCTTATTACGTATTTTTCGAAGTTGCAAGATTTTTTTGAATTGCCCTTCTGAGCCAATGACCAAGCCAATTTCTGATTCAGCACGACATACTCTTCAAGCTAAGCTTCGTTGGCAGTTAAGATGGCTTATGCGTGAGTTCATAACAGGCTGCTGAATATGTTGTGTGTCTAACATTGAAATGTCGTAGAAAAAGGCTCATCAGCGTTATCCAACTAAGGCATGGATATTGCTCTTCTGGACCTCTAATTTTTATACATCTGCACCTAGGCGTACATGTCCGACCCTTGTTACTCTTTACACGGTTGACATTTGTCGAATTAAAACAATTAGTTGTACCGCCTGTGCTTTCAACACCACATATAAGCCTTAAAGTGATATGTCAGGAAATATAAACGTCTTATGGAACCAGATTGATAAATGCAGTCACTGCAATGCTCAGATGTATACAACTATTAAATATTCTTTGCAAACATAACTTCAAATTAATTTTGCGGAAAGTTAAAAGTCTATTGTAGGAGTAACTAGAAAAATAAGTAAACATGTGGAGCATTATAAATGTCAGGATTTTAAAATAAAAATTATGTTGTTCAAGGATTTTTTTAAAGCTGTAATGTTATTCTTTCGTTATTTTTAATGTAAACCCAATTCAATTACAAAAAAATAAGACAAACAACGTTACATATTTATTAAAACCTTTATACGCAAACATTATTCAAAATTAATTTGAATTTCAACGGAAATCATTTTTTTTTCAAACTTATTTTTATTCTGAATATTTAATTTATGAATCCTACCGAACCTTTATGCGAAGGGAAAACTCAAACAAAAACATTTCATTAGTTGTGAAAATGTTAACAGCAAAATGTTCTTATAAAATGTGTCCAAATCTGTTAGGGGAAATATACATTTTTTGGTACCGTTAAATATTAATTTATTTGTTTCGGAACGTAACGGAATTTTTTGTGAAGTCGTTTCCATTTCCTTTGTTTGTCAAAATGTTCTAAGCTTTGTGAGAAAAGGGTTCTCAGAAGGAAATAAAAAAATACTCTACCGTCGAGACAATAATCGTATTTTTTAAGTTGCATATTTTTTTTCATAAATGTTTTATAAACAAGTTTTAGAATTTTTATGTAATAATAATCCTTATTTCCAAGAACTTACGTGTATTTCCATTAAATTTAATTATTATTTAATAATTGTAGACGTTATTTATTAAATTAATAATAAAATAAAATTTCTTAATTTAAGGACCCGTGTATATTTATTTAAAATATTGAATTATATGGTTTAAAAATACTGTCAAAACATGATTTTCTGGCGGGTATAGCTTAATGGTCAAAGCGTTTGCTTTGCAAGTCAAAGGTCGTGGATTCGACCCCGACAGAGATTAAAAAAAATATTTTTAAACGATTTCTGAACTCTAAAATACCCCGGTTGGTGTGAATTTTACCCCTCACCCGTAAAATGACAGTCATAGCCTATTAATTAAAATTGGTGGTAGACGAAAGTCGTCCCGTGAAGACCACTCATTCATAGTAAATTCCTGTAATAATAAGGATGATGCTTGATTCTCTGGCTGTATCCTATGACGTTGGCGGATCAACACTCCACATGCAGCGCTTAGCCATATGCACTATGGTAAGCGTCATAGAATTCCACAGATGAGACTTCGGAATTACTATCACCATCTGTCAGTATTCTCCTTTATGTGTTTACATAAAAAATAAATGATCATGAAAAATATGAAGTATAATTATAAATACATATATTAAAAAATATATACAAACACACTGTTTTTAATTCTTAAATTGTACATAAATTGTCATACAGGTACATAAATTGACATATATGCTATCTATTTAGGAGGAATGTGTGATTTTCTTTCCCAAAACAATTTTATAACCTTCTTTAATCATGCATCTAATGATATGACTTATAAAAAAAAATGTTACTTCATATTACAATACGAATATATTGCGTTTTATAATGATATTGACAATGCTACAAAAAAACACTAACTTTGAAAAATAAATAAAGTAAAAAAAGCATTACTTGGGATAACATTTTTTCACGTATTTATTTCGATATTAAAACCCTTTGATGGGTCCAAAAGAGCAACTTCCGGCGGGCAGCGCGAGTGTTTTGGCATTTTCAATAAACGTGTTTCAGTTATCCTGAAAGGGTTCGCTCGCCCGGGTCACCCTTGAAGCAATCTGCCACATTTGGTATCGACAGCTGCGGCGATTAGCATACGAGGGTCTCCTCTTAGACACCCGAAAGGCTCCGAAGGACAGTCGAAAAAATTCAACTGAAAGTTCTTAAAGCCCTGTAAAATTTTCACCGTTAAAAATGTAAAAATCCATATAAATTTGAGTGCTCTTTAATAAAGTTTTAAGATCCTCATGTTTATATACACACTGCAATGTATCTTTGCACTAAAGTAACGTCATAAAATTTCTTTTCTGAGGATTAAATTCATTACATCTAAACAAGTAGAACTTTGTATGAAACCACTGAGTTGTAATTTATTAATCAGTATACTGGTTTTAGTGAGATATTAACATCGTCAAGACCTACTTAAAACTAAGCGTATTATATTTTTCCCTTATATTCTTATATAACTAGGCGGTAATGTTTTTTGAAGTCATTTTGGATCTTACATGAAATAAATAGTGATGATGCTAAATAGTCTGAATTCAGTTAGCTTTTTAGTGTATGACGTATTCACTTCTCCAGAAAATAAATACTTTATTTTGAATGAAATTACTAATATCCAATTTTGAATGTTTTTGAATTTCTTTGTATAATGTTAGAAAAAGTATTGAATTATACTGAACAATGTTTAAGTAAGAAAATTAGCACAAAACTGATAATTAATTGTTATCAGTTAGTAAAATAGATGTTTTTTTTTAAATGAGTTGGCATAACTTCTTTATTCGAACTTCATAGTCGTTATTTTTACAAGTTGACATTTTCAAGTATATCAGTTATTGAATTAAATTAAATTATGTTCTGCGTAATAATTCAAAGCAATATTATGTTAATTAAAGCAAAATAATATTTTGAAAAAAATGTACATAATTTTAAAATAATTAAATTATTAAAATATAAAATTTCGAAATGTGATATTTTCCTAAGAATCCATTCCGGCAAACTTCGTTAAGAACATTTCTTCGGGTAACCCAAGAATGACCTTCGGCCCAAAAAAAAAATTCAAACTGAGAAAAGAAAATAATTAAATTAACCGATACACTCCGAAATAATTTATTCAAATTTATGCGTAATTGTTTGAACCCGCCAATATTATACTAAGATTTTCGTTGACAAAATGGGGTAATGATTTCTGCTTGGGCGCCGCCCAGGGGCCGCTTAAACCAGGGCGCCGATCTCCCCTTTGTGCGAATAAAGTACTGCTCCGCCTCTGTAGATTTGCTGGGGATAGTACTGGAGATGTACTGGGAAGAAACTGAGTTTTCTGGATGGTTCACCAAAGGATACGTTGAATCTGTGATGGTCGAGACCCGTAAAATATATATTTATTTCTGTAAACGTTTCACATTACTCTGTGCGTGTTTTTATACGCAGGTTACATGATATTGTAACATGTTAAATATATTGAAAACAGTAAGCTGATGTTAAAGTAAAAAAAAAGTACATTTTATTTTGTTAATATAATATGTAACCAATGACTTTTACACTCATCATTTTTTTTAAGCATCGCTGTAACTACCTATAAGGATTTAATTTCTTTTTGGGAAGAATATTGGATATAACCTTCAAACTATGCCCAGAGATATATTGCCTGCAAAATGCCTGTTATAGGTCATTATGAAATGGTAATTAATGTAAACCATTTTGCAAATATCATTTTTGTTAAGTCTTTACAAAGAACGATGTGTAAATGCCGAGATCGACATTCAGACATAACGCTTAAACATAACAGTATGTCACTTGTCATTTTTGATGACATAGTCGTATAATCCACAAATGTTTTTTATATTACCGTTTATTGGTATTCTTTTAAACTGTTTACATAAAAAACTTGTAGTGTAAGTTTCTATCACCTCTATTTTAAGCTATTTTAATCATTGTATCATAGAGAAAACTTGTTAAGAAGGAATGTAATAGTAATCGTAATAGTAATCAATTAAAGTTGTAGAAATAAATGTTTTTATCAGGTTTATTAAGTAGCTTACTTTTAAGAAGATTTTTTTAAAAAGTTAATGTTATTATTTAAAGCACCTTAACAGTTTATTTTCTGATCTGAAACAGTTAATGTTTATTTAAGTCTTTACTTACAAATTTGTGAACAAAATGGGCGGGGACTATATTTCTCAGAAAAAAAATTTTTTTTGATGATATTGATTCATATAAAATATTTATTTTATTTTATACTGTCATTTTTGACAGTGTTGACTTTAAATTAGTTAATTTCAATAGCGCACTCTGTGGAAGTGTCATTTCCAATAAAATGTCAAACCATGCATCCGTTAATTGATTTATATTCAGACTTTGTAAAAAATTATGCCTTGATAGGAAAGTATTTAATTATTATTAATCATATTAGTTTTGCATTACACTTTTTGTTAAAATAAGATCTTACTTGGCGAATAAATCGTATATCTGATGATACAATTATCGATTTACACCATTTAATATTTTGAGCATATGCTCATCAAAAATTACTGCTACTCTGTTATGTCAGTGGTCAATAACATTAAGGTTATCAATTGACAATACTAATAAAATTAAAAAATTAAAGTTGAATTTGGTCTCTAGAGAGTCCGAAACATGAAATCATTTAAAATAAATGTGAATCAAAACTAAATATTTTTTAATTTGTCAATTTTTTCAACAAAATAAATTTAAAATTATAATCTGTTTTCATTGTTTATGCATTCACCAAATATCTCTACACCGGTTGTCCTCCAGGGAGAATACGGTTCCAATGACCCTAAAAGCAGAAACACGGGGACTTGAAGAAACGGCAGCTGTAGTATCCGAGACACATTATGTGTGATTTGTCAATAATTTTAAAGGAGACTGAATGATTAACCTGATGTCACCGAGGCCTGGTTCGTTTCCTTTAAATTTGCCCAGCAACACGCGGTAAGCAACAGGCGGAGACTATTTAAAATTGTGGTCTACTTCTAATTTTCCTTAACTTCAGTGATCTAACGAGAGCCGCGTTTACGATGTGCCACTGTTGAAAGACATTAAGTATACTGGGATGATTGTATAATTTACCCGCTCACTTATAAATAATAATAAGATAGTTTTATAGTTGCTTCAATAAATATTGTTTTATTATTGTACAGGATGCCATACATGTAAAATTTAAGTGAATTTAAAAGGAATAAAAACGCGTTTGTCAGTCTCATGAAAAATATTTACAAAAGAATCACATTATGTGCATGGAACGGAGGCAACAAGGCGTGCAGTATTCGGGTAATCGGGGTAATACTACTCGCAGGAATGTGTAATTTAGCATATAATAGCTTGGATTCGTAAAGTTTTTCCGTAGTTTATATAGCAAGCTAGTTAAATATTTCATATTTCTCCGCTGTGCACTGCAATTACGAGTGCACCTGCTCCGGTCGAGCGATGACGCTAGCAATGCATTTTAATAATGCAACCAACGTCAAATTTAAACTGAATTATTAACAAGTATAAAAATAATAAAAAATGATTTTTTTCACTGATGCCAAATAAGACTAGCTAACTGCAAATAATGTAAATGATATATTTTGGCGAATTGATCAATTGTTCACTTTCTGTTATCTTTGTTTGTCTATGAATGTTTGTCTTATTTGTCCCATATATGACGTTAGAATCGCTGTCATAGATGTCGCACCAATCATCGGGAGACATTTGCTTGTGAGCGGGCCCTATATAAGGATAAGATAAACTATACCCCTTGGCTGGTATCGCACCACCGAACATAAGACGCAAAGTCATATGCGCCGAAGAAATGCGTAAAGCAATCAACCAACCGTCCCACTGCTTGTATAATCAGATACCCCCAACACCAAGATTGAAGTCTCGAAGCAGCTTTCTGAAATCCACACAACCTCTCACATCCGGCCCTGAATAGAGACTCCAACTCTGGCAACAAATCGCACCAGAGGATTTCATTACTCAAAGGAAGGCCTCCCAACTGGCAAGAGCCTTGACTGGCCGACCTGGAAATCCCTAAACAGATTGAGAACCGGAGTTGGTAGAACAAAGGACAACCTCGAGCGGTGGGGAATAATAATAGGGAGAGACACTATTGTGCGACTGTGGAGACCTTCAAACCGCCTCACACCTACGATGCTGCTCCATGTGCCCAACAAGTTGCACATCTCAGGACCTAATGCTGGGCAACACACGAGCTATCGATGTTGCCAGATATTGGGAAAAAATAATTTGACGTCGCTGACAAGAAGAAGAAGAAGGATAAGATCATCTGGACCAGCCTGTTCTCTTTCCGTCACAACAGATCACGTCGGTATTTCAACGATAAACAACTTCTTCTTCTATATAAAGGACAAATCCGACCTATCCTTGAATACGGCAGTCACCTTTGGATTGGAGCCCCAAAATACCTTCTAAACTTAATTGACTCAGTTCAAAGAAGAGCAATTCGTTTGATAAACAATGACACCCTTACGTCTAATCTACAATCAATGGAACACAGACGTAAGGTTAGTTTTAGTCTTTTCTACCGTTATTACCACGGTCGCTGCTCTTCGGAACTTAAAGAACTAATTCCTCCTGCACTGATCACAACCGACAAACTCGTCTTACACTTGCCGAACATCCATACACGGGTAATATATGTCGACCAAGAACTGGCAGCTTCCAAAGTTCCTTCCTTAATGCCACCGGTAAGCTACGGAATGCTCTTCCAGCGTCTGTGTTTCCTCCTTCCTACAATCTGGATCTCTTCAAGAAACAGATAAATATACACTTGCAATCTCCCCAACCCACACACAAACACGAACACAACACACGTTTCCCGCATGCAGCGTCCAGCCTCCCTGGCTGAGCGTCATAGAGTGCACTGGTCTTGACCGGTTGTGCTCTCCTGCATGCGTTTACATAAAAAAAAAAAAAACACGCTGATCACTTAGCCGCCCGCCGAAACTCCACTTCTGCGTTACTCTGCCGATTCGCCGTCCAATCAACGTTCAACTCTACCTACGTAACTTCGCGAGACTCTGTCAAATAAATTCTAGGACGTACTAAATCGCAAATATTAAAGTCGTTCGTTAACGAAACTCAAACCGCTCAAATCCGATAATCGTTCATTCAACTAAAATGCTATCGTGAATGCAATACAAAGTTTATTTAATTTAAACTTGCTTACCTGTTAATATAATTTCCCGTGATATTATTAAGTATTTTTTTTCTCTGCCATGTCCGGAATGTTCATATCTTCCATTCCCGATCACCATACACATGTATTCCAACAAAAGTATCATTGGCCTGTTTTGCAATAAATTAATTCATAACTTAAGAATTTAAACGTCTAAGTTACAGCTAAAAATATCTTTGCTTGAAATGATTAGTTAAGTACTGAATTTAAGTGATATTATTGTTGTTCAAGTTGAACTGCTCAATTTTATATTTCTTATATTTATTTTTATTTTTCAATGTTCATTCAAAGTAACGTAATACTCGAAATACAAAATAAGTAATTCATGTTCAAAATGGGATATCAGAATTCATTTTATATACATTTTTGATTAAGTTTATATTAAATGTAGCTCTATGAACTTTGAAAAACTAGAAAGGTCATATCCATTGATCTTGAAATTAAGTTGAATCTTTTATGTCTATGTAATATCAACAGGCAAACACCCACGCTCTAACAAAACTGAAGATTTTTCTCTTAAAAATCTGTGAAAAATTAATTACTTACTGAAATAAACGCAAGAAATAATAATTCGGTACTCTCAAAACAGTTTTCATTACGACAATCGTTTTTAAATAAAAACGTTACTTTTAATTCGTAATATTTTTTTAAATCGTAATATATTCGTCGGTTATAAAATTTGACAAGCATCAAACATAACAATCGAAAATATTGTACATCAGAATGGGGTAGTACGGGAGCTAAATTTAATTTAATAGTTAAATCGATAAAGGTATTTGAATACCTGGGTATAAATCAATATTTCAAGGGGATCACATGAAAAGCAAAACGTTCCTCGTTGGTCAATTCGATAAAAGTTAATAATTTAAATCATTCGTTAATATTTTATTATATTTGTATTTCAATCAAATATTTCAGAGTAAATCCAATATTAATAATTATTACCTGGAAAATCCATTGGAAATAAATAAAATATGTTTCGCTGTCAACTAATAAGTTTAGTATGTGATACGTTTTGTGAAATTTAACATAACCAGCTCATATTTACCGAATGATATTGCCAAGAGCTTAAACGACTGACTGTAATAAAATCTTTTCTTCCCATATCTGTTCAAATTCTAAGATTTATTGTCACCACAAATTGCCACCATTCTGTTCTGTCAGTTGCCACTGCCCTTGCCTTATCTCCCAGACATCTCTGTACCCGAAAATTCGCTGGGAACGTTTTTGACGACCCCTAAGGCAGAAAGTAGCCCGGGATACAGACGGCTGATGTAATATTCAAGGCATATTGTGGGTGATTTGCTCCTGAGGTTTAGACTATTTGGTCCTAAAGAGTAGGCTAGTTCGGCCCGTAATACACTAGGAAAATATAATTACTTTTTTTAAATTTATGGGCCGCAGACTGATATTCTTTCTTATTACTATTCTATATTCATGATATTATGATATACACACACAATATAAAATGAGAAATCAACATTGCCTTGTCAAAATCACAATAAAATTTTTTTTGCAATCGACCATCCGCAATTGCCGGGCTAAACTAAAATGACATTGGCAAAAATATACTCGAATTATACCACAATTACATTTGCCTAAGAGCATATTTTTTGAAGGCCTTGAAAGACATGAGATCCTTATGTATATACGAGCATAATTATAAATATGTATGAACGCATGAACTTGCTCCCCACCGCATATAAACTCTATGCCGTTAGGTGATTAATTTAAAATAAATAAAAAAAAACATATTAATAAATTTAAATAAACTATGACAGTACTTCGCCATATTCACAATGGTGGAATTGTACCATTTGTGTTTTTATTAAAAAAAAAAAAATACTTTGTAAAATGCATTTTAAACTTTGTCGTTATTTTCAATTGCCTAGATATAAAGCAATTCATACGTAATAACAAATATTGTTGCAAATTTCCATTCATTCGCCGCTCATATAGTAATGAAAAACCTAATGGAAAAATGACTACGTGTATTTACATTTTCAAAACGTTCCAGTTCCGCGTATGCTGAATTGAATTATTCAATACAGTTACACATTATATTCATAATATGTTACTTTGTAAAGATGCTTCATGTTGTTTATTTTTTGTCATTGTATTTGAATTAGTTTATGGTTATTGTTTATACTTATTTCAAGTTCTGTATTTTTTTTTTATAAAAAGTATCATTTTTCCATAACCAATTCCCATATGTAGATAATTTAATTTATAATATTATTTCTATATTTTATTTTTATTCATATTATCATTTTTCTCGTTGTATTTGCTGCAAATACTTCCGTCTAGGGCACCTTCTGCAGCTATAATATAAAAAAAACTAAAAAGTATTAATATAATAACATTTAAGATGTGCATCGACATCAAATATTAATATCTGGCAAATAAAAAAAATCCCATTAAATTTTCTTGATCGAAATCTTTCGGAAGATATCTATAAAACTGCAGTGGCAACAGACACTTATAATCTTAGATGGCCGATATATTTCCAGCCAGCATTATCGACGGATCGTGATTTTTATTACGGGACATTAAAAATAAAGCTCCTGAAAGCTTCAGTCGACAATTTCCGCTACAACGTAGACGTAATAAATTTACGTGTTCGGTGATAGGTTGTTAAGTTTACAGCGGAAAAGCTCCCGGTGTCCACCTGACCAGCGGTTGGATGTCATCCGATGGGTCTAATGCAGCTTTGTACGACACTCTCCTAGGAGCTTTTCTGAGAATGTTTATATGTGCTTAGTAATGAAGTGTCTTGCTTTAACCGTTTCTCGTTCTCACTCAAAGAATGTTTAAAATATGTAAATATACAAAATAGGAATGTTTATTTATTATATCAAAAAATATAAATGTGTATTGTTGTTTATATTATTACAAATCAAACATATTTTTATACTTATAATCGACACGTAAATTTGCATCGAAATCATTGATTTATTTTAGCTACTTTTTACATTTGATAAATTGAATACATTAAGTTAATAAGATATACATATACTATACATAAAAAAATTAAACGAGTCAATTCATTCAGAAAAATATCGGCAGGAGCGGGATGCGAACCGCGGACCTTTCGAACCAACCATTTTGCCCAGGTATTCATACCGCTCGGCCACCGTGGCCATTTCTTCCGCTTGAGCTGAATCGTCTTGGAACTTCTATATATGTCATTGTTATCATCGTATGATAGATGTCGCTATAGTATGTTTTCAAAGTATGTATATTTTTATTTTTATTATTCAATCAGACTGCATTTATTCACAAGCTTAATATTATTACTTTCCGAGAGCCTATTTATTTTAGTAAGTACCACTCGGTTCGCATCCCGCTCCTGCCGATATTTTTTATGAATGAATTGACTCGTTTAAAGATTTTTATGTATGGTTGATGTATATTTAATTACTTATAATATTGTAATATAGTCAATGATCTATAAAAGTAGATAAGAATATTAAAATAATAAAATAATATTCTAATAAATATTTAAAAATCAATACAATGTACATTATTTTCTTAGCGAAATTTAAATTGGAAATCAATAAAATTAAAAAAAAAAAATTAATGTTTTATTTGCAGAAAGTTTTTTTTTATATAATTAATATTATTAGTTATATTTAAAGGCCATGGAAAATGTAAATTATTATAAATAAGATATTATATAATACTTTATTTTTATCTGATACAAAAATAATGATTTATATCAATATAAATATATTTAAAAATTATTTTGTATGAAAACATGATCCATTTATTAGAATTAGTGTAACTATATATGTTTGCTAGTAGTGCGAGTATCTTTGTACGAAATATTTTTAAATTTGTCACTTTTGTTTTGAGATGTATATTATTCATATTATTACTTGCATTGCAAAGCATCCTCACAAGTGTTAAACAACCTATTACATCCTACGAATAACATAATCTGTAGTTGTAGGTGAAAAATCAAAGACAACAATTAACCAACCCAAACAATAAATTATGTTTTATTACTGTTTGTGGAAGTACATGATCGAGAAGTGATATTTCATGAGTTCACTTAAATGCATTGCACTCCAGATACTAAACACAGAAATAAATATGATATTGCTGTTAACTAACATCCATTCAGAACCATTTATTGTGTTGGTTAATCAATACAATAAAGTATATTTTCAAATTAATTAATTAAAAATTAATTTTATTATCAAGTACTTTTCGAAATGGTGACCAGCAGCGACGTGATAAATCCAATAAAATCCCACGATATCTAAGTCAAATAAGCTAATTTAAAGTATTATATTTTATGGATTATATTGTTGTAAGTAATAAACAAACAATACCAAATGAATTAAAGTTTAATTGTTATTAAATTATCATTGGATAATGTTTAATTCAAATATTATATAACTAAGGCAATTACGTAAAATATAAATTAATACAAAAAATAAATAAATTAATACGTAATATGATATAATTGTACAAAAATAAGAACAATTTATACTCATTTAAAGGTTTCATGTTAACTTAAGAACAATAGTAAAGGTTTCATATATTCGATATGTAATAAATATAAGGGTTTTCAGCGATCTTTTCTTAGTAATGGCACGAAAGAAAAAAGATCACGATCTTTTGTAGATGAGATGCATCAAATAAAAGACTTTCAGGATTCTCTTTATTGCTGCACTCAACATGGCTCAGTACCGAGATGGATGCAAGTGAACTATGTAGTGTTTCCAGGCATTTCAGAACAATGATGTTCAACACAGTGCATTGTTTTACTAAGGAATTATTACCTAGTGGTAAAACGTTGATAAGAGTGTAATTTAATGTTGAAACTAAATGAATAAATTTTTGAGACATCAATAGTCTAAAAATCTACAACTATAGCTAGTGAAAACTGATCTTATCAACAGAAAACAAAACAATTTTGTCTTTCTTACTTATCTGATTTCTAGCTGTAGCATATGGTTGTTAAAAGCTACTTTCAAAAAGCTTTGTAAGCTGTCACCGTCTTTGTTTCACCACATGTAAGCTCTATCTCCCATAACTCCGTCGAGAAATTGCTATAAATAGTTGTAGATCACTTTCCAGGGAGGAAAAGGTTTGTGAGACTGAAAAAATGCAGCTGCTATTTCATGCTCTCCTGTGTTATTATTTAAGCATGTTTCAATAAAAAACAAAAAATTAACCAAAAATTGAATAAATCGCAACTCTTATCTGATTCCTCGTTATTTTTTAATGAAGTCAAACTGTCATACAAAATAGTCAATAGAACTTAATGTTTTTTTTTTTAATTTCCGTGAACACCACAATTGCTTTACCACCAGGTCTTTATTTCGAGCATAAAGGGAAATTTTTTGGCACGAAATAGTTGTGCCATTTAAAACTGGACGAAATAAATTACGCGTAGTTTTTTTATTATATTAATAAATGAAATGTTACATAATTTACAGAGATACATATCATTGATTTAATTACATATTATCATAAAACGAGTATTTTATTCGATTCAGTCATGAATAAACATGATTTCAAATGTATTCAAGATCAACCTCACAATATATCAATGCTTAGACAGATAAATTACATTTGAATCCAAAGAATTTGTGACATGAAAATGCGAATATATCCAACTAAACTATTGCAGAAACTTCGAAAACCACGCTTATAATAAATACTCGAATGTTGTTAGTACATTATATAATAGTAAGTAATGTAATAATGGTGTACTGGTTTGTATCCACTTGCATACTGAATACCTCGGCAGTACAGTACGCTTCACCACGTTTTGTATTGCAGCATGACGACGATAAATTATTAAATTTATTGTCTGTCAGTTGGGCGAGCGGCGTTGACTCCTACACCATTTGTAGCGGGCTTGGCAAGGTGACCAAGGGTTAAATATATTTTTTAGACCACTGAAAAAATAAAATATACATCTTTCATATTTCTATGAACACATTACTGTGAAAACGTGGGATTAAATTTAATTTTAGAGGAGTTTAGGTATCAAGCAGCAAAGATAGTAAATCAAAATATTGCGACGATTACCGCATTATGTTTAGTGTTGATCGACCGATGTTATTAGACTACAGCTTTATTCTAACGATTTGTTTATTTTTACGGGTTGATGAAAAATTTGATAAAAATGCTGTGATTATTCATTCAACGCTTAAATTATATAGCTTGCAAATTTATTAAAATCATGTTTATTTCACGCTTCGTTAGAGATTAAATCATCGATGTCTGATATATAAAGCAAGGGATTTAAATATAAGCCATACTCGTATCAATATTAAATCGATAGATGTCCCGCATCTATTAGAGGAAGCACAGAGAACCTATGAGATGTATCCGTAGTCGCCTACCCTCGTAGACCCGGCGTAGCTTGCGAGGGAATGCGGCCACTTGACGTAGGTACCGTAGAAACTCCGAACATTTCTCAAATAAACGAATTTGTGCGTCATTGAGTTTCAGACTATTGTCTTGTATTCAATTTAAAGTTTTCGGATCTTGCGGGGAGAGCGATATCAAATATTCGTGCGAAGTTTCATTGGATTTTAATTACACCCAAAACTAATCCAACTTGTTAATGCCTTTGATTAACAAATTAAAGCGTATTGTTCGAGGCTATATAGATTTTATTTTGTTCCTTCTTGATTACCGCTCTTCTTGGAATATAACAATATTTATTTTATAATTAAGCACGATTTTGCTGCGCACTAATCAACGATAAATATTTACTGGAAAAGTAAAAGAAAAGTTTCTCTAATTTAAATATTGCAAATTTTACTCAGTTAAGTAGTTGACGCCTTTTATTACTTACTTTGATTTCAAGACAAACTTTTACTTCTTATAAGAAGGTATATAATATTAATATAGAGTATTATTTATAAACTTGTTTTCTCTTATATTATTGACTTAAACAAAGGAAAAATAATGTATTTTTTATCTCTTTGTAAAAACATGGTGCAAGGCGTTTTCCTTACGAAAATGTTAGCAGGAAAGCATAACTGGTTGATCCAGTGGTCTCCATGAAGCTCAAGATAACTGGACGCTGCATACGGGAAACATGTGTTTGGTTTAAGTGCGGGCTGGAGATGGCAAGTGTATATTGATCTAATTTTTAGAGATATAATCCAGGCTTAAACCAGCAAACACTTAAAAATTACAAGCGAGCCTAAGCTTTACGGCAGCATATAAGATGAAATTTTAGCTTAGAAATTTAATGAATGTGTGACGAGTCTGCATACAACATCATTAAGATTTTTTAAATGAAATAACGATGCTACATGTCCAAAAAAAATATTGTGCTTACCTACAATTTTTTGAAATTATAATTTATAATGTTTGTAACGATGTTAAGTGATTTTAAATACTTAATTAACCTTAAGTTAACACCAGATCTGTTTTTAAATTAAAAATCAAAATTATTGCAGTAAATAGGCAAGTACTGCAATATTTAATGGTTAAGAGAATATAATTCAAATATAATACGATATACTGTGTAATCTGACATCAACGATATCAAGATGTAAGATTCCTTAATCTATAGTAGTATATTTCACTAAAACGTTTTTAGTGAGACTTTTACTAGCTGATAAATAATGAAATGGCATATATAAGTAAGCATGAGAAACCGATTCATTGATTAGGATAATGAAAACAGATATGATTGAAGAAAATGCAACCCTAGTTTATGCTCTATTACCAAGTATATATACGACGTCTCTTAACCAACTAGGAAGGCTTTCTTGTCTGCTCTCTCGCTTCATTATTCCTTACACAGTTACACGTTTGACTTTGTATGACCATTAATGTATTCATAATTAATGATTTGACATATTTGAATAGATATATTCTTATCTAAGAAACTACTGAAGGTGCTGATTCAAATATTTTTAAATATACTAGACTTCAATCCAGCAAACATTGGCATGTAAAAACTTAATACCTATGTGATCGCAGCGAAGGTGTTTTTATCTAAACCACTTTTTCCCCAGCTCCCTTTGACAGAGACGAGTACCGAAGGATTGGGTATCTCGCTGACAAGGAGGGTGGTGGGGAAGAACCTCCGTCTTTTTATTTGCTCCGATGCCATTTGCGATCTTTGAATAAAACATCCCCATTGCGCTCTTTGCTCTCCAGGAGGGCGATTGTTGCAGCAACCGAGCATTCGATTGCCGCTCTAATGGACACAGAACAGTTTGCCTGTTACTTTAGATTTCATTTATAAACTGTATTATTTTGATTCGTTTTACGAAACATTACATCACAATTAGAATAATTCAAGTGAATAAACAGTTAGTTAAGAAACATAATCACACATGTATAATAAAATACTAATACAATATATATATATATATTTTGATAATTTTTTGGCATCTATAGTTTATAAAATCAAAGATAAAATGTATTGAAAATTTGTAATTAATGGAAAATGATTTAATCATTGTTTACGGATCACGCTATGCAAGCATTTGTTAATCATGAAAATGAAGAACTTGGTTTCGCACTCACTGAGGCTTCGAAAGTTCTTTGTTGGTTCATAATGAATAATATTTCAAACGATAATATAATTAAAATATTATATTTGGTAAATTGGAAGGAAATAAGAACACTGTGTTATTTTAAAAAAATATATTAAAACTTATTTAATAATAAGTTTTCGCAAATATGTTACTGTTTTAAATTATTCATGGACTCTTTTTTTAATATTTTTAAAAATTTTTTATTTTTTAAAAAATCTTGGTAAAACGGCATATAAAAAAATAATAAGTTATTAATTAAAAAATACATTTTATCTAAAATCAAGGAGAAAATGAATTAAATAAGATCGATTGTGGAAATAATTTTCTATATTTGGTTAAGGATATAATTTATACCTTCAAATTCAAACTACAACTTTTAAACAATATTAACATTATATCCAATATAATTTATGTATTGCCTTAAAATACAATTGGAAACAAAATAAGTATTCTTTACAAACATAATCGATCAATATAAATAGATATTTCAGTTACATTAACAGTTAAATTACAAATTCAATAAAAGCCATATAATTATGATGTAAATAATACGTTATTTTGAGCATGTATTTAGTTAAATTTACATCTATTTTTAATGTATTTGAAACATAAATTGAACGTCATTATTTTTATTTTTGAAACAATAAAAATAGCATTTAAATTTTTTAAACAACATATTTTTAATCAATAAGTCAATGACCCATGTTTATCTAAAAACATCTAGCAATGCAAATAAAAGACACTTAAATAAGCAACGTGATCGAATATTCAATGCTACTTGTTATGCCGGATCCCTAGAGCGGGCAAAGAAGAAAATCGAACATAACATATTACGACATAACAATAATTTATTCCGAAAGAAGCAACTGAAAGAAAACGCTGAGTGCCCCGACTAGTGTTTTCAGCGGAAAAGCTCTTCGATAAGTCAATTGCCTGTTTAGTTGACAATGGTGCTTTCATCCTTGTGGGACGCGGGACTGATTGTCTGGCCTTTGGAGATGCGCCGCTGTCCCTTTGGCGATAAACCCAAGGAATTGAATACAGAGTGGCTTTGAGGAGAATTTCAAAAGCTCCCAAGATATTAGCGGGCGAATTAAATAGGGGATTTGCATCATTTTATAAGCGTTAAAATAAAGTGTTGTTTGTTGAATGCGACGCATTTAGAAAATTCATTCTGTTATTTTATAAACGCTTCCATAATGTTCTTCTTAGGTACGAGGGTTATCCGTAATATAAAGTTCCCATGGCACTACTGTCCTGAAAAGCGCTGTTATGGTGGATCCCGCGATTATGTGTACCTTGGTTCCCTCACTCCAAATTCCCTCTCTAGCGAGCTGCCTGCAGAGCACAGTCTTGGCTTGGCAGCCGTACGTGATGGATCTTCTCCTCGCTTCACCCTCCAGGCGTTTCCTGTCTGCAAAAAACATTGCACCGGTAGAAATCCATTCCCAGCTATACGAAATCTATGGAGACAAGTGTATGAGCGTACAACACGTGCGAAAATGGTGCAGAGAGTTCAAGAACGGGCGTACTGACGTCCATGATGAGGAAGCGTTCCAGACGGCCATCTGTTTCTGACATCTGTGAATCTTTCTTCTTCGTAGTATCAATCCGGTGGATTGGTTTGTAGCAACAGAATCTTGCATCTCGATCTCTATTCCTCTCGGTCCTCCGCAACCCTTTTCAGCTCAGCATAAGCGCTACAATTCATGTCGTCGAATACTTGCTGTAAATACTCCCGTCTAATGAATATGAAACACAAATGTTCGGTTAGTTTAATGAGCATTTTTTATTGCTGTTTTGCGGTTGAACGTCATGTAAATGATTGTATGATTATTTTAAATAATTCTAATTTGTGGGTAAATATTTCATTTATCCATATTATTATTTATGAATATATTGCCATATTTTTACCCACAAAGTAAAATACTATAATTAAAAAAAATAATAATAACGTCAATTTCAACTTCCTAGTTTGAGAAGTCTAGATTCAGAATAAAAATATCACAAGAGGGGATATTTTTGTCAAGCAATATCATTTTATTTGCCATGTTTTCGGAATGTCATGTTTTTGCTGACTCTTTATTGAAAATATCCAATAAAACCATATAAATGTATCGAAAACGCTCAAAAAGTATATTAACACTATGTTATTTGAATGGCTGCCCTAGATTTGCTCTATAATCTTATAAAATACGAGAAATATATCAAAAAATATATATATAACTCTGTTTTTTAGAGATTAGCATCGGTAGATATTAAAAATAAATCTATAACCTTTGCTTACATAACCGTTGGATTTATGATTTTTTTAGTATTTTAATAGTTTTTTATTATTGAAAACAATAAGATAAGCGTATTAGAGTAGAAGTAGGCATAATCCAAAACTATCATTTTTTTATCTTTTCCTTTTAAAAGTCAACAATGATCAAACTTTTGAAAATGGCACAAGTTCTTAGTGATACATTTAGAAAATAATTTATAAAAAAAAAACTTCACGCAGATGGGTTACGGTATTTTATTGCTCGCTATTTGTTTGTAGTAACAAATACTTGATGTTGCTGAAAATATGAAAACATGTCCTGAAACTCGCGTTGTGTTTATCGGAAAACGTCACGACCAGAAGACTTGACTGCGAGGCGCTTCAATTAATTTACTCTGCTACAATCCTATACAGTTGCCATGACGTGAGTGGATGCCTGTGTTCCAGTTTTCTGTAAGCTATATTCGCAGAATTTGCATGTATTTGGAGCATATAGCCACAACGAATCAATACCTGACCCCTTCCAGCTCCCTATATATTTAATAATTTAAGAAACATTCACATTCTATATTTGAAAATTGATATATATCAAAAAGGTGATCTGCAAATTATATCAAAGTCTTTGTTTCTTTCTTTATACAATCTGGATATCTTTAAAAAACAAATTAAAATGCTCATGCAATCATCCGAACACTCAAAAAGTATCGGAACACACATTTCTGGCATACAGTGTTCAGCTGTCTTGGGTACTAATTTTGACTGATTGTTTGTCCTACGTACGATTTTATAAGAAATAAATATTACACAGAACGGAAAATGACTTCATAGTGACGTGAATTTATTTTCCACTACGTTAAATGCTCTAATACAATTAATAGTTTACCATACGTTCACCAAAATTAACATAATTCTGCACAATAAATAAAACATGTTTTTTTTTGTAATACACTTGGATCCATTTATAAAGCTACTTAATTGAAATAACGCAGTCATGATCCAAGCAAACCATTAAAACATTTCAACCAAACATCGGAAATTAGGTCAGCTCGGTAGGCGTAGATAAAAAGAGGTGGAAGACGACATGCGCAATAAAATATAGCAGCAATAATTCCTACTCATGTCTGCCGTTTTAATTGCATTAAAACTTCGCAACACGTACGAGTAGTGTTCAGCAGCGCGACTACTGCCAAGCACAACTTCGCTGCAGACCGGTTATACTGCACCTTTTGTATGGGACCGTGAGCTACAACGCGATCCCAGCAAGTATTTATAAGGTAACTAACTGCAATTGCTATAAACGAGACTTTGGAAGTTCCGTAGCGGCAAAACCTCCCCGTATATTAATCAATTGAATGTTCTCGGGGCGACTTTTCGTGACTTTTCTGGATCGGTGTTATTTCTGCCGAACAATTTATGGCCGCGTTTCTGGTCGCGAAGAATTCAACAATTTTGTAATGTATTGGCCGCTGCGGAAGAGTTTGCAACACAGCATTTATTTATGGACAAACTTTTGATCCGGACTGCAGTGTAATTGTGGTGTTAACATTATTGTTACTTTACTTTTAGATATACAATATGTATAATAACATTGTGGCGGCAAGGTAACATTTATATATTGTCTGTTTCAGGAATAATTAACAAATACCAAGCATTTCAATCCAATTTAATGTAACTCTGATTTAAACATTAAAAAAATGCACCAAATTTTCTTCATATTGATAAATTTGTAATGCTTATTTGATTTTATTCGAGACAGTTGTACTTGTATCGAGATTTCATAAAATTGGTGAAAATTCTTCTTCACATATATGCTTTATATCTGAAGCACCATCACGACGAATTGCCGTGACTCAATTCTGTCAGTTGCTATTGATTATAATTTGTCTATTAAGTCTGCGCCTTTACCTAGGATTATACAAGTATATAAGCATCCAGAAAAATATTTAGAGTAGGAGTCACTTGATAAGACACTAGTATCCAAGACATATTTAAGGGTAATTATAATAAACAGAGTTTGTGATGAAATCGGTTGATTAGCTTGACACCTCTGAGAGCTGAATAATTTTGTCCCGAGAGGCGGTTTAACTCAGTCAAGCAGTTTTGGTCCGCTTTGTGATCTAACGAGAACTGCGCTTGTAATATTATGAAATCGTTGGTCAATACTTCTTTTCAACGAATTTTATATATGCCGCAGTTACTAACAAGGATAAACCAATTTTTTTACTGGTTATACTGAAGCATATATAGCGTTATTACAAATTTTAACATAATAATTAATCATTATTAGAATTGTAAGTGCTTAACATATTTACCCAAAGAAAATAATAGCTTAATTAATTTTTTTTTTTTTAATTTTTATTAGAATATTATTTTATTATTTCAATATTCTAATCTACTTTTATAGATCATTGACTATATTACAATATTATTACTTAAATATACATACTAAACATAAAATTCTTTTTTTGTGACGGAAGCGGGATCGGTAATGCAGACTGACTTGCGATGCTGATTTATGTTTTGTTAACCCGACAGATGTCGCCATAGTATATATTCAAAGTATGTTTATTATTCTATCAGTCTTCATTTATTCACGCTTAATATTTTTGGCAGTCTATTTATTTTATTGATGGAAATCGTTGGTCAATTATTACTTAATTTTTTCAACGAAATTATTTTTTATTTCAATCTGCCTTTTATAGATCATTGTTACTTAAACAAGGATAAACATAAAATTCTTTTTTTTCCGGGTTACTAAAATAAATAGACTGCCGGAAAGTAATAATATTAAGCTTGTGAATAAATGAAGACTGATAGAATAATAATAAAAATATACATACTTTGAATATATACTATGGCGACATCTACGATGTTAACAATTATTAGTTTCATCGCAAGTCAGTCTGGGCATGAATACCTGGGCATTAGTTGACGCGTTGAAAAAAAAAGAATTTTATGCTTAGTATATGTATATTTAAGTAATAAAAATAATAGCTAGTTATTTCTTCTTTCATTGGTTTTCAGTAGCTTAACTTTTATTCCCCCTCAATTGTATAAAATATAACTTTTATAATTAAAAAATATGGGTAAATTCTTAGATGTAGGCCCTCACATTTTTTTATGTAAACACATACATAAGAAAACCGACAGATGGTGATAGTAATTGTGAAGTCTCATCTGTCAAAATCTATGACGCTCATGGCTGCATATGGCGAAGCGCTGCATGTGGAGTGTTGATTCGCCAACGTCATAGACTACAGCCCGAGATTCACGCATCATCCTTATTATTATAAGAATTTACTATAAATGGGTGGTCTTCACGGGACGACCTTGTCTACCACCAATTTTAATTAATGGGCTATGATTGTCATTTTACTGGTTAGGGATCAAATTCACACCAACCGGGGGGGAGGGGGTATTTTAAAGCTCAGAAAACAATTACAAATCCTTTTTTTTTAAATCCCCGTCGGGGATCGACCCGACGACCTTTGGCTTTCAAAGCAAACGCTTTGGCCATCGAGCTATACCCAGACACATTTATTGAAGTTATTTATAAAAACACATAAAATTATATTAATCTTGTTAAGATCCTCGTGGTTTTTACATACATTTCACATATTTTGTCACCGAGTTGAAGATTTTGATTAGGCAAACCGGGGTCAGATAATTACAAAAACAAAAAACAGGAAGTTTTTCCTGGTTTCAGCAGTGTGGCCTGATTTGCGCCGAGCGGTTTAGAGCGAGCCTTTGCGAGTTAATTAGTACCAAGTCAAATAAACAACAAACGAGGCATCAACCAATGCCTGAGGCTAGCAAGGTCCCCCTTTGGACCCGATCACCCACACAAGCAGTGAGAATTTTAACTACGTCAGTCCGGAAAGTCTTTGAGGCCGATTGGGCTTGAAAGCACCGCCCGAAAATCAGTTTTTCTAATAGATTTTTCCAAGACGTATCCGGAACGCCCACCCGCGAGCTTTTAATTTTCTCTGGAGGGGAACTTAAGCATGTTATTAAACTTTTTTCGCTAACGGAAACTTTTTAACGGCCGGTTAACACTCTTTCGGAGGATATTATTTTTGCGGTTTCTGTGTGAAAACGTGCGTTAAAAAACGCGGAAAGTTTACATCTTTATCTATATTAAAAAAATGTTTTCATCCAAGATATATTGATTTTAATACTGTAAAAATATACGCTAAATTAACATAAATTTCGCATTTTTAAATGGATGTATGATATAATTTACATGAATAAATGTATGAAAATGGGATTTACACTATTATTATTTATATCAATAATGTACTGCTATACTGAAATAAATAGTTTTTTTAAAATAAATAACGTAAGCAGTTAAATACAAATTTCATGACTTGGCAAATAACATTTATTGACAACAGGGAAAATACATTCAAATTAAATAAATTTACTTAATAAATACTCGTATTTGCAATAAACTCTTACAGATTTTATTTTTTGTCTGCTTAATGAGTGAAGCCTTTTAGTCACCACATCTCGCCACCATACATATATTTCCGTTTTCGTTATTTTTGCCTTATCCCAAGTCATATCTGTATCCGATCTATCAAGTTTATGTTTTCTTTAGTTTGAAGTAAAAGCAGCTGTATTATACGAGATACATTTGGATTTTTAAAAATTGATATTTGATGATAAGCCTGACGTTTATGAAGTGTTTTTTTACTTAATTCTTCTCTAAAAGCGAAACATTGTTTGCATCAAATGAAAATTAATTATCAACTTAATTATTCAATGTGTTTGACAAATAAAAAGAGGGCACTCATTTCGAATCAAATATGCGTGTAAATTAAATATTATATTCACGTAGGCGTCATGCTATGATTTCACCCTCAGTTAAACGTAATTAAATATTCAGAGTTATACAATAACCATTCATCGGGTCCAATCACCCTGACTATGGCTTCATCGATGAGTAATGAATGTATGAAAAATACGAATTTTGACTTTATTAGCATTACTCAGTATTTAATTTGAAAATATTTGATTTCGCGCAAATGTATTTAAATAAATCTTGGTCATAAAAACAAGGAGCAGCCTTGTTATATTATTGCGTATCATGCGATACACAAATACGTGTTGTTTTACAATACATACTTTTGTTAAAGTAACATAAATCAAATAGCAATAAAATCGTAGATAAAAGCATGAATTTTGTTATGTTTTAAAGTAACTATTAGTATTTTACTGCTTCCCATAATATAATTCATAGCAATAAATATTTCAATACAAATTATATTATAATCACAATAATATTGTATATGTAAAACTTTTTTTAGAATGTATTTCGTGGCCACTTGTGCTTAAGTGTTACTATGAGTTTTTTTTTTGTACTAACAATTGATATTATGGTAATTTATAATGTTTGTAAATCGAAATGAAAGACATAGAAAAAATTGAAAATTGACAAATAAATCGTAAAAAATATAAATCAATAAATTATTTGATTAAATGATATTATAATACCAGTAAAAATATCAAAATATTCAAGTCGTCTAAAAGATGAAACATTGATTTTAATATTGCATCCTCAAGAAGAAAGAAGCCACTTTTTTGTAAGAATAAAATAAAAGTTATATTGTTAGGTAAACACGGAAATCAATAGATTTTAAAAATATATATAAAGTGTCAAATTAATTACGACTTCTTATTTTCTTGATATTTTTTTTTCGCATTTTCATTCAACAAATTTTTCATGTTAGCAATACAAAATAAAATATTTCGTAGAAATTTAAATTGCTTTTACGGTAAAACGAATATAGCCGCAAATGAAATTAATTAATTTCATGTTTGGCATTATCTATGGTTTCGCCAATACAATTCTGGTAAATTCAAAGAAACGATTTAAATAATTTAATAATAATATTTTCAATAGCGATATTAATTAATTTATTTTAATCAAGTCTAGACGCTACAATATTTACAGAAAATCTTTGATTTTGCTTCTTTTGCTTATTTAAAAAAAAAATATATACAAAATTAAAACTATTTAAATTTTATAAAACAATAATCTAGAAATGTCTTATATACATAATTAGAGTGCGTAATTAAATTTTTAAATAAGCCTTCAATTTAAAATATTATGCCATACGTTATGGTGTGAGAATACAAAAATAATAACATTACATTGATATATTTATATGTACTCGTATTAACTGGTTATAAGAATTTGAAAACAATTCATTAAAAAAAGGTTACGATAAAATACAGAAAATGAAAACATACTCAGTAAAATCTTAAATCATTATATTTGTCATTAAAATTCACTCGGATTATTTAAGAAAATATGGCCATCACATTTTGGTGACAGCAATTTACCACACATTCAAAAACAAATCTGCCAGATATGTCAATGGATCGGTTTCTCAAACTTAAATTTCAGCAAACATGATTTATCTGACGTGCTCCAATATCACAAGAGTCCAACTATAAAAAAAACAATTTGTTTTGTTTCGTCCAGTAACGTGCACTCACAACAATTCTTCCGTTATACAGAAAACATTTATTTTCAAAAAGTTCATGTTGTGATGAAATTCTTTTATTCGATTCTTAAAACTGAAAGAAAAAATTTAATCCAACATTCCAAGGTATTAAATTTGGTCTTTTTTAGTAATTAAATACATATACACAAATACATCAAATTTTATACGCATAAATTCATCCACAAAAAATATCGGCAGACGCGGGATTCAAACCACGAGCCTTGCAATCTTTGCTCTATTCTTTTAAATCGCCCAGTCCACACGACTATCTCTCTACCTGAGTAGATACGTGAAAGTTGATGTATTAATACCATTATTAACATCGTAAAGGGTAAATTTAATACTATTTTCTTTTTGGCAACACTGATTTTGACAGCTCACGTACGTTTCGTGTTTTGTGTCACTGTCAAACATCTTCAGTTTGGTCTATAATTTGACCATAAATCGTCTTACAAACGAACAACGCTTGCAAATCATTGAATTTTATTGATCCATATTTTTATCGAAAAATTGTGTTCAGCGACGAAGCTCATTTTTGGATGAACGGATTCGTAAATAAGCAGAATTTGTCGGTTTTGGAGTGAATATCAGCCAGCAGCATTGCAAGAGCTAGCAATGCATCCAGAAAGAGTTACTGTTTGATGCGGATTATGGGCTGGTGGCATCATTGGACTGTACTTCTTCAAAGATGATGCGAATCGCAACGTAGCTGTGAATGGTGAGTGCTACCGTGAGATGATATCCAACTTTTTTTACCCAAAATGGAAGAGCTTGACTTGCATGACATGTGGTTTCAACAAGACGGTGCCACATGCCACACAGCACGCGAAACAATAAACCAATTCGAGTGGAAAGATCGGTGAACACTTTATTTCACGTTTGGGACCGGTAAATTGGCCGCCTAGATCGTGCGATTTAACGCCTTTTAGATTATTTTTTGTGGGGCTATGTTAAGGTTCATATCTAAACTGAAGGGCCCGCATCGATTGACGTATTGAAAGACAGCATTGAAGCATTTATTCGTGACATACCGGCCGAAATGTTGGAAAGTGTATGCCAAAATTGGACTAAGCGGATGGACCATTTGAGGCGCAGCCGCGGTCAACATTTGAATGAAATAATCTTCAAACATTAAATTATATGAACTGTACTATCGATTCAAGTAAAGATTTGATGCATTTTTCTTAATTTTATGTGTCTTTTTGGAAAAATCACCCTTCATAACGATAGATGTCTCTATAGTTTATACTCAGAGTCTTTTTTTGTTTAATAAATACAACAAAACCAGCATAAATTGTAATACATAATACTCAATCATTTTTCAAACGTAATTTTTTTTTCTTGTTCAATCTACAACTAATTAACAGGAAGAATCATAAATCTCGTTCATTAGTCGTCATCAATCAGTTATTACTCCTTTATTATTCATTAACTAAAAATTCCGCGTCCGTAATGCAACGTAATTACATTCACCTAATGATTAAGATTGGCGAATGCTGCCGATAAATTACCGTCAAACAAATATATTGCGCTTGCGGTAATTAGTAGCGACATAGGCGTACCGGCATTCAGGACGGGGGTGCATGATTGACGACCTGTACGGGGGCGTCTAATGAGATCATAGCTGGGACGGCTATGTCTACCTCCTCTATTCCATACACATGTATATATATATACCTATCTTTAGATAAAATTATATAACAGCCTTTTAATTTTTACCAGTGTGTTTATGAATAAAAGTGGTTTGCTCAATGTTTGACGCCCTAAATACACCATAACTTTAGATCCTACAAATTTATAACTAAAACACTAGGAAGTATGTTAATTTAGCGTAAATAGTTTTGCTTTTACTTGTAACCTGGGGCGCTTACACCGAATTCGCAGCGAAGGTAGATTAAGCATCATTAGAATACGTATTTAATGTTTACAGTTAGCAATATACTCGTACGCTGGGATATAATGTTCAAATATACGTCCGGTCTATTCGTAAATGCATTCTTACTAAAACATCAGACATCCATTTTATATGCAGCTTCTGGCTATCACTAACTGTTCTGCTGTATACTATCAACACTATTCACTTTATTTGTTTGAGATGTTCGGATAGATTACAACAAACGGATGGTGATCTATCTATAGGCGGAATAAATTGAGAAATCAGAGAAGAGAAAAATTAAACAGTAGTACCGATACATTGGCTTAGTAAACCAACTAAATGTATGTATTTCAGTTATTAATATAAGTATAGCTAGTAGGTACGTTAGTAAGGCTTGCGTCAGGTTTTCACTTCTTAAATTACAATCACCCATCCCCCATCCACCTGTTGTTACATATCATAATTAAATTACGGAAAATTATTATTCCTAATTAAGATGTATGGCTGTTCACTTTTAATGTACAGGTTATAGGGTTGTTCAATGCATGGAATAATACTATTTTATACATATTCTAATATGAATATTAACAATATTTTTTCATTATAACCTTAATGTTTTGTCAGCTTACATATTACCCTAAATCTTCTCAAGGCATTTCTGCATTCAAAAGTCCGCCAAGGTGGTATATTTTTCAAATGTAATTATTGACAATTAATTTCATACGCCCAATTATAACTTTGTTTCTGCTAAAAAAAATAGTCTACGCAGTCATCTGATATCAAATCAAAGTTTTTTTTGTAATCTATAGTAAAGTAGCTTTAGCATTAACGTTAAGAAATATTTAATTCAATAAGTAATTTTACTATATATTATTTTAACATATGTGTTTCAGTCGAGTAGCTTTAAGCTACATAAACAGGTTTAAATTCACTGCCTTTTTTTAAATTAGAAAATTATGAAAGCAATTTTAAAGATAACTTTTACAATAACATGAGTTTGAATAACTACAATTAAAGTATATCTAATGTGCAATAAAATTTTGCAATTATTTATTTATTTTATGATTAGTTTTGTATTATTAAATTAAATGAATAAATAACAACATTAGAGATGAAAAAAAGGCTAAAGCAATTTATTTACACATGGTGTGATATTACTACTGTCCATCTTCTTCGTAGTATCAATCCGGTGGATTGGTTTGCAGCAACAGAATCTTGCATCTCGATCTCTATTCCTCTCTGTCCTCCGCAACCCTTTTCAGCTCAACATAAGCGCTACAATTCATGTCCTCGAATACTTGCTGCAAAAAAATTTACTGTCCATTAAAGGTGCTTAAAAAACACACCGTTATATAAATAATTCATATTCGTAATAATGTAAGTATAAGTATTTATGGGCATAAAAAAAACTAAATATATCGATAAAAGATTACTTATTACTTACACAGTTCATTTTGCTGTCGCTGGGTTGAAAAGATTGGCCAGAGGAGGAAGTCCGAGATTTCGTTTCCAGGGGGCACCGCGTAGAGGTTCTTTTCATGCTCCTCACAGGCTGCCTCAAACGAACATACATTTTAAAACTATACCCTTTGGCTGGTATCGCACCACCAAACATAAGACTCAAAGTCATATGCGCCGAATAAATGCGTAAGGCAATCAACCAATCTTCTCACTGCTTGTATAATCAGATAACCCCAACACCCAGACTGAAGTCACGAAGCAGCTTTCTGAGATCCACACAACCTCTCACATCCGGCCCATAAAATTAGAGACTTCAGCTCTGGCAACAAGTCGCATCAGAGAATTTCATTACCCCAAAGGAAGGCCTCCCAACTGGTAAGAACCTTGACTGGCAGACCTGGAAATCCATGAACATTTTAAGAACCGGAGTTGGTAGAACAAAGGACAACCTCGAGCGGTGGGAAATGCTTCGGCGGGGAGAGTCATTATTGTGTGACTGCGGAGACCTGCAAACCGCTTCACACCTAAGATCTTGCTACATGTGTTTAACAAGCTGCACACCTCAAGACCTAATGCTAGGCAACACATGGGCTATCGATGTTGCCATGTACTGGGCAGAAATAATTTGACGTCGCTGACACGGAAAGAAGAAGAAAACTATCAACAGAAAATACTAAAAAAAATCCATTACTGAAAATATTTATATTCGTGGGTATAAAACTAACTAAACATATCGATAAAATATTACTCATTACTTACACAATGTAATTTCTGCCAAAACTATTTTTTTTTTGATGTGTGCGGCATCAATATGAAACAAACCTTGATACGAGTATCTCATTCAATGTTAAGTAGACGTTTTATAATTTATCACACAAACTTGATCACGACATAATAGTTGGTTGTTCTTCTCGCGTAATTTGTTGTAGCGTAAGGGCATTGTTCCGTCTTTTGTATGCGATCATAATCGCGTTAAGTGTCGCGATGTGACATCCAAGTACTACAACGTGACAGCGTAAGTGAAAGTTTATCACCGCGTCATTACGTGAAAGACGTGATTGTAATCGGCGAGAGTGTCGTCTTTTGACTGCCTTTGATTTAATTGCTGCATTCGTAGTTAGTTTACTAGCGCTCTTCGTAAGAATTTAATTGATTTAAAATAAAGAATCGTTAGGAAAATACATCAGAAATGAGGATGTTGAGGTGGTCCACCGGGGTGACTATGCTTGACAAAGTGAAAAACGAGCACATCAGAGGGAGCCTCAAGGTAGCCGGCATTGTGGACAAACCTGCGCTGGTATGGAGATGTGTGTAGGCGGGATAGCACACACATTGTGAACGCAGCCCTGCAGCTGGAGGCGGGAAGGCTGGGACCTCCTGCAACATGGCTCAAGACAGTCAAGAAGGACATGGAACGTCTTGGAGTCGACAATTTATATTAGATCGAACATCTTAGAAAAATGTTATTAAGAGAGCCGACCTGAAGTAAATGGGATCTTGCCAGAAAAAAATAGGAGCAGAATTGTTAGGAAAATACGATTTCTAGTACATGGTAACCTTCCATTGTACTGGAATGTAAAGCAAAAAGGGTACACATACTGTCTTTGGATGGTGCAGAGAAGCATAAACTACCGTTTTTTTTATATTTTTTATTATTTATTAATTTTAATTATTATCGTTATAGAAAGCTGTAGGGAAATATATCAGAGTAGATTTAGAACAAAGCAAGATAAAATTCAATGCGGGGTTAACTTGAAAATTGAAATTTTTGGCAATTAAATGCTCTTAGGAAGTAATTAACAAGGGAGACGGTAAAAAAATAACACGTAGTACTGTTATCTTCTTCGTAGTATCAATCCGGTGGATTGGTTTGCAGCAACAGAATCTTGCATCTCGATCTCCATTCCTCTCGGTCCTCCGCAACTCTTTTCAGCTCAGCATAAGCGCTACTATACTGTTATATAAGTCTAATATTTGGTGTTTTTGATCGAAGTTTTTAAGGAAATAGGATGATTAGCCTGATCTTGCCGAAAAAAATCCCGAAATATGCATCGGACACTACTGTTCTTTAAGCACTTAGACTTCTGCTCCGGAGGTTGTTAAAAACCATATATATTCCCTAGGAGACCTTCAGGTGCAAATATGTTTTAGAACGACGAGTGGACAGTGGGAGTTCACAGAGCTAACTGGTGAAAATTTGTGGTGACCATATGTTTCCGAGATTATATGCATATGGGTATAAGAAACAAATAAACAAGTGGCAATTCAAAATAGATTGTTAATGTCTCTTGAAATGTTGGTTAAGTTAATTGAAATAATTAAATAAAATGTTGTAAGTAAAATATAACAATTTATAATATAATAATATAATGATTAAAAACATCTAAATATTACGCAAATTATTATTTTAAAATGGTTTTTAGTGACTTAGTGAAAATTCGTTGTGAAAATTTGAAAACATTTGTGAAAATTCCCAACATTCAACTATAATATAAATCTTAACGAAACAATAATATTGACTTAAGTTAAATTAATTTACAATTATAATTATGTTGTTTTACCAAGTATTAGTTGATTACCCTTATCTTAATGACTGAATGTTAATAATATGAATAAAAAAAATGCTCGGAAAAGTTGATGAAAAAGCTTCCAGTCTATGCGTAAGTTGCGTAACAAAACATTGTAGTGATGTACTGAACACTTAACGCAAAGTGTATTATTATGCGTCTGTGTTATGACTGATGACATTAGGGGCCGCCACTTGACATAATATTCCGATAATCTGCTTCCGCGTAATGGCATTGTTTATGCCATGACATATCAATCTGTATTTTAATGTGATTTAATAGACTCGTGATCGAGTGCTAATTTATGACAGTGCTCAGTACATTAACGCACTTAAGTGAATGTAAATAATTATTATTTAACCTTGAAATATAATTGATTATTTTATAATTAAGTATGTTAGTTGTTAGATATCCAATAAAAAAGAAATATATATAATCGTGTCGGAAATAACAGGGTCAGATCCTGTCTGCCCAGAAGTGGATGACGTCGTTGGCGTTACTCCCGGCCGTCATCAGGTATTCCTGGGTACAGCTACTCGGACACAGCGCACACTCCAGAAGGTATGACAGGGTCTGCTCTACGCCACAGTTAAATTCAGTCGGTCCGCTGTAAAACTGTCAGGCTTTCATATGTGTCCTCGTCTTGCATACTCGGGTCCGAAGTCCCCTGGTCGTGTCTAGGGGCTAGGTCCTCTTTCGGGACAATCCAAGTATTCTCCTCAGTTGCGCTTTTCCACATGTTCAGCCGCAGGGTGGCCTCAGGTATCGCCAGTTCCGTTGTCGACTGTATGAAACTAATAATAACAACTATTAAATATAAGTCACCAGATTTTTAGCTCCAAGAGATTACGAACTGAAAGCTTTTCAGAGCTATGGATCATGATTTTTCTTGGGATAATATTTTTTATTGTGTTATTGTGTAAATTTTGTCCGACTACACAAGTACAATTCATTCTCTATATTGGTGTAGCAATAACTTGTTTAAGTATTAAATATGACAATAGTCCTTGAAATACAGGCGTTACTCTATGTTCATGAATCGATCGTAGACTCAAAGACAATTCTAAACGCTAATTGTAATGAACAGTTATATTTTACTAATTTGCAACAAACTCAAGAGTAAATCTCACTCATATATTGCAAATCTTTGATGCAAACGCCACTGAAATAAACAGCTTTCATTGCAATGGTTTTAAGTAAAAATGTAGCAAATTTAATTAGATATATTAGCGTTATTTTCATTTTTACACTACACAATTTAAAAAATCGTGAATGAAAATACAAAAAATTTCAATTATTTAAATAAACGTGTTTATATTATATCTATATTGTAAACCTAAATCAACAAATATATATAAATTGTTACGTAACAAAAACTTTACGTAACATTGAGTACCAACTAAGCATAACTTTTGCTTTGTTATTTAACCAAGCCAAAACAAATAAAATTGAATTATAGAATTTCAAAAATATATTTGAATAGCGCCCACGTAATAATTTATATTTAGAACTAACAGGCACCTAAATTTCACCTTTATAAATAAATATAGTAGAATATAGTAAAATATAAAATGAAATTAAACATAAATATCTACAATAAAATAAATACGACTAAAAGAGAGACTAGACTTAAAAAAATAGGTTCCAAAAAATTCAAATTTATTAAATACAAAGTCGTGAAAAACTATAATCATAGACTGACGAATGTTTAAGTCCTTTTTTTAGTTAAAGTAGAAGATATTGAAAACATAACTTGTCATTTAAAAACTGTTTTTGACGACACGTTTTGGTTTTAAAATGCGTCTTGAGAATGGATTCTTCGAGGCAAAGACTAATAAACCTTGTACTCTAACGATTGAATAAATAACGAGAATTTTACTTCAGTCATATATTAAGTATTGAGTAAAATGCTGTTCTTTGAACCTAGGCGACTTATTCTATTTTTTTTTTCATTTGAATACATAAGCTTCCAATTTAAAGATACATCGAAGCTTGTTAAATGACTCTAGTGTTATCATGTTACATAATAAACAACTCCTGTAAGATTATAATATCTGGGGAACAATCTTAAAACTTTATTCGCACCGAATCAGCACCACATTTTGCGATGTGGGGGAAGAGACATTCACACCCGTCGGTAATAAATAACACATAAACGGAGACATTCTCTCATACCAGATAGACAACAAACTTACATTCAAGTCGATGTATATTTTTTTACCCATCCTCTTAATATATTCAAATTAGGAAAACACGATAAAAACACTATTTTTATATATTCTTATGTAAAAGTAGTAAAATGGTTTTGCTTGCATTCTTTTCGATAATGGGGTTTTACATATTGTAAGCGTTTTTGTAGCATACGATTAAGCTCACTGTCGTATTTGTTATTGTTAGTGAAAAAAACAAGACCATTTTTTAAAATTTACACCAAAATAGAGATGATATAATGATTTAATAAATTCTTATATATTTAAAATCATTTTTTGGTTACTAGTCTTGCCGTCTCTGAGAGTTTTCGGGTTGGATTTTATTGAAAAATATAAAATTCCCAGGTGGACCTTTGGACACAGAGCTGTCCTGGAATAATGCACGGAAAATGGTTATTGAAAAACCTGAGTTGCAGCAATTTGAGATGACCATATACTCGTATATGCTCCAGATATTGAATAAAAAGAAAGGAAAGAAATAGTCCTCTAGTAAGAGGTCGTGAAAACTTTCACAAAAAATAAAAACCAAATCAAGGTCGCTGTAACGTGATATTACAAATATTTTAAAACATTTATTTAAAAAAAACACAACTCGGCATATCAACCCGCTACGACCCCAAACAAACCCTTTCTCTCACTCGGGCGTTTGTGCACGCGTCCCCTCGGTGGGGCGCCATCTGTTGTCGGTCGCGAAACTTTTAAGCCCGCCCCTCTACAGGCGCTAGTGCACACCCGCTGGCACTAACTTGTCGATATGAGATTTTTTCACAAAGTTCCAGCCGCCGATTCACAATCTCGCACCGAACAACCAGTGTTTGATTTTGTTGGCGTCTAATTTCTGCGGATCGCGCCAAAACTGCGCAGAGAATTGTTCGCGCTTTTACTAATAAAGGCTTTAACTGTCGAATTCATAATATGTTACTTTTTGTTTGATACTTTAATAAATTTTTAGCTTTTATGTGAAAGCACATTACGAGCGCGGTTCTCGTTAGATCACTGAAGTTAAGCAACAGTTGACCCGGACTAAACATGGTTGGGTTACCACCTGTTGCCATCAGCGTTTTTTTAGGACTGAAAAGTGTAGGCCACATGTATGTCAGGCTAATCATCCGATATGTAAATCATATCCAAAAATATGCCTCGAACATAACAGATGCCGTCCCTTCAAGCCTTCGTGTTTCTGCCCATGGGCCATCGGGAACCACGTACGAGTATGTTCTCAGGTAGACATTCGAGCAAAGAGATATCTTGAGATGGAGTACAGCTGCTGGCTGAATAAAAGCAATATATGGAGACCATATGCTTATTATATGGAACGAATATGAGAACAAAAAAGGAATGTTTCTTGTATGTAACATTTCAAGGCATTATCAGACTTCAGTATCGGACTCATATATATTATTTAGATTATGATATGATTTTCGTTGACCAATACCAAATAGCGTGTTGTAAGCGTTGTTCAAATATAACATCTAATGTACAATATTTTAGAAGCTAAATTAATTGATAGAAAATATTACAAAATATAATTGATCGTGGATTGTTTTAAAAAATATTAAATTTAAAGCGTACTATTTGTTTATTTGTTTGATTATAATAATACTTTAGGTAATATTTACGCGACAAATATAAAAAAAATACTTTTATTTACAAGTCATTTATTTTTATAGATAAATACCACATACCTTGTTGTTACATGAATCACACTGAGCACTGTTTATTTACTTACTAAAAAACCCAAATTTCACCTTCAATGAAAGATTCATCGGTCTTTAACCTTTGAAACATTACAAACGGTAAAACTGCGGTATTACAGCAATTGAATAAATAGTGTTGAAACAAAAGGATCATAGCGAATACTTAATATCCTTTATATTATGAACCCCTTGCCTATTGTAGTAGGCTATTCTGTAAATTTTCATTAACGTTACGAGCACAAAATAAAAAAAAACATGGCATAAACCACTATTGAATTAGTGCAGCGCACCATTTTCAAAATATTGCTCTCTAATACAAATGGAATTAGTCAAACAAAATGCCCAAAAACGATTGTTATCGAAAGCGCAACCGAAACCTTTGAACAAACAGGTGCTGATATTTGATTTGCCCGCCGATGCAAAAGCATAACACGCCGCGCTCAGGTAGCAACAAGATAGTTCAATTATTGTATGTTGTTCAAATAATTGTGCCGGTAAACACGGCAGGTGCGGTCCCATCTACTCGCATGACCGAGCGCAAACAATTGCCAGGGATCGTGAGGCAGCAAACCTTGGCGATGGGTGCCAGGTCGGTCGCTATCGGAGTTCTCTCTCACGTTGCTAGTAGCTATCGGGACCTTAAATTAAACGTATTTTAACGCGAGTCGAACTCTACTTAGACGGATCAACAGAGGTGATTGGAATAACAGAGATCGGTTTGCTTAGGTGATTGTTGTACACAAATCTTACGTCGGTTGTAATAATATTGTGATATATTGACGATTTACGTCTACAAAGGCGTTTCAGTGAATGATACATTTTATGAAAAGCGATTAGCGTTTTTGAAATACAATTATAAATAAAAAAATACAATCATTCTTCACTAAAATTGAAGATAAGAGAGCAAAATGTTTAGTTGCATTTGCTTTGAGGATACAGAATCTCGTTGTGATGCAAAACTGTCCAAAAATATACATATAATATACTCGGGTAAGCCTTGGCAGGTAGAGCTGTCATGTGATAATACTCGTACGTTGACTATGGCAGCTGACATGGCTCTGTAGCAACAGAATGTGACAACCATATGCTCCAGCTAGCGTTTATAGAATAATAGTTAAGATAAAACCTTTAAATTATTTGTAAAAAAGTGACATAATTGTAAAAAATGTTTTTTATTTGAAACAAATATGTATAACATTAAGGTTATCAACTAACAATACTTGGTGAAACTGCATAATTATAATTTTAGAATTAATTTTAATTAAAAAATTAATAAATTAAAATATTTAATTTTTATTCACAATTTATTTTAACGATTACATGTTTCGGCCTTCCTGAAGACCATCTTCAGTATTATTGTAATTTTTATCAGTAATTCTTAAATTAAAATTAATTCTAAAAAACAAATATATATAATAAAACAGTTATTAGAATATATTAGAATTTGTTAAGTTAAAATTACGTAAACAAATTATAAAGTTGAAATTCCTTCTCTTTTCTTAATAATTCATATTTTACTATGTAAATGTTGATTATTGATACCTAAGGTAATCTTTCAATGTCTAAAATAATAACCGTGATATGTTAATTTTATTTATTAACTTATTGTCTATATAAGGAGATATGGCAACAGCAGATAGCCTACCATGGTTACTATGTTAACTACCATCTTTAATAGATGAAAATAAAAACATACGTTTTACTTCACTTTACACATCATAAAAATACTTCATAATGAACAAAATTAATAAATGATTTTTAGTTGGCTGAAGTGTTACATAGTATACAAATTAAAATAAAAAAATAACCGAATATCCTGTATATCCTGTATATATTTCGTTATCTGCTTGCTTGAGATTGTGCCCTGCCATTTCGCGTCTCTTGCTTAAAACAATAACAAATTTTCAGTCGCTTGTTTGTCGCCGGGGTTACTTTAAGCATTATGAGCTGCATCAAGACGCGCCCATTATTTGTCAGGCAGTTTCCGCTATGATGCACTGTTAGCTTGGCGGGCGTGAAGGCTCCAGTAGAGCTACGATCCCCAAACTGAGAGGAGCGATTATCCTTATCAGGTTTTCAAGAAGCAGTCTTAAGAAATAGATACTGACTTGTCCAAAATATGAACTGAATGAATCTACGAACAAAATGTTCTTCTTTTTATCCGTCTTCTTCCATATTCGTTTTAATTTTGAAACGTATAATTGCTTGCAAATGGCCGAACAATATTTTTTTAGAATTTGTTTTGTTCAATTAATCAGCTTTGTATTCCAAATATTTGCCAAATACATACAATATTTGTAATCAACTATGCCTAGTCATAAGAACCCGAGCTAGAGAATTTTATCATGTAAAATAGGAGTATGAATTTTTTAATTTTTATTAGAATATTATTTTATTATTTCAATATTCTAATCTACTTTTATAGATCATTGACTATATTACAATATTATTATTACTTAAATATACATATACTATACATAAAATTCTTTTTTCAACGCGTCAATCCAAGCACAAAAATAACGTTCATACCGCTCGGCGAACTGCGCCATTGCCCTGCCTAGACTGACTTGCGTTGAAACTAGTATTTATATCATTGTTATCATCGTACGATAGATGTCGCTATAGTATATATTCAAAGTATGTATATTTTTATTATTATTCTATCAGTCTTCATTTATTCACAAGCTTAATATTATTACTTTCCGGCAGTCTATTTATTTTAGTGTGTAGTGGTACTTATAAGTACTATTAAGTGTGAGAGTGGTACTTACTAAAATAAATAGACTGCCGGAAAGTAATAATATTAAGCTTGTGAATAAATGAAGACTGATAGAATAATAATAAAAATATACATACTTTGAATATATACTATAGCGACATCTATCGTACGATGATAACAATGATATAAATACTAGTTTCAACGCAAGTCAGTCTAGGCAGGGCAATGGCGCAGTTCGCCGAGCGGTATGAATACCTGGGCATAGTTGGTTAATTACTCCAAAGTAAGGCCTCCTAACTGGCAAGAACCTTGACTGGCGGACCTGGAAATCCCTGAACAGATTAGGAAACGGAGTTGGTAGAACAAAGAACAACTACGAGCTGTGGGGAATGTTTCGCCAGGGGGAGTATCTATTGTGCGACTGTGTTGACCTGCAAGCCGCCTCACATCTAAGATCCTGCTCCATGTGCCCAACAAGCTGCACATCTTAGGACCTTATGCTGGGCAACACTGGGATGTTGCCAGATATTGGGCAGAAATAATTTGACGTAGCTGACACGAAGAAGAAGATTAAGACGTTTTAAATTAACGTCTTTTTAAGAGATGCAAGTTATTATTGCTCTTCTGTTAAGACACCATTCAATATTATTGGGCAGCTTGACACAATGTACAGATATATGTAAAAAAAAATGTAAGTGATTCACTGTTTTTTGTAGGTCTGTCTAGAGTCCAGACTCTAGAACTACTATTCCAAATAATGAATTTTTCTGAGGTGATATTTGTATATACGCTTTAGATTGTCATTTTAAAATAACCTTATTATATTAATTGTGCTGCTCATTATAGCTGAATGAATCAGTCGTCAATGATATGAGCTACTCATTAAATTTTCTTCAAAACATACTACTGGCTATAACATAAATTGGAACAGACTTAGCAAAACCTATGACGATGAAAATCATATCTATTAACTCGAAAACCAATTCTGACGAGGACCTGCGTGGAAGTTCTGAAATAAAATATTAAGGAAAAAAGGAAAGAAATGACGATCATAAGTGAGAAACGATGGAAAAGTACCAAAACAATCGAGATTTGCAGCGCTTTTTTATTCACTCTGCCATGATATTATAATGCTTTCTTCGTGGAACGCATTGTAACTAATTTTACTTTTTTTATGTAAGCACATATAGGAGAATACCGACAGATGCTGAAAAGGCTCATCTATGGCTTATATGACGTTACATGTTACATATGAGGTGTGTATCCGCCAACATCATGGACTACAGCCCGATATTCACGCATCATCCTTATTATTACAGGAAATTACTATGAATGGGTGGTCTTCACGGGATGACTTTCGTCTACTACCAATTTTAATAAATAAGCTATGACTGGCGTTTTACGGGTGAGGGATCAAATTCACACCAACCGAGGGTATGTTAGAGCTCAGAAATCAATTAAATATCATTTTTTTAACCTCCGTTGGAGATCGAACCCACGACCTTTGGCTTGCCAAGCAAACGCTTTGACCATTGAGCTGCACCCGCCGGAGTTACCCACGAATATATATAATGTAAATATTATAAATGTGTTATTTGTTATGAAGACAATAAAATATTTGGAAAGAGTGGTAGTGATAGATAGTTTAGAAACCTCTGTTTGAGCTGCACCGGAGGGGCTAACGGGCGGTCTCTTCGAGGTCCGTGTCGCCAAAGCCTTTGATGTGACACAGTGTCAATATTGTTCCCGTGCTCTGAAAGCGGCCCGGAGACGTGCAAGCTGGATATCTCGGCACCACCAACTCTACACAGTAGGCGGGTTATCTCGGTCCCGCCGCTGTGCAGCATCCTGAAACCCTGAAACCATGGGAGTGCTGCTGCAAGAGCCATCCAGCGACGGCGCTTCAGTGACGATGTAATGCTTCGCTGAAACGTCGCCTTCATAGACATATCCTCATTACTGAATACGTGCTTTGACGAGAATGATAAAGATGATGAATACATCCTCAAATATTTTGTCATAAAACAACGTTTTCAACGATTTATATTTTGAATTTATCAAACTAATTATTTACTAAAAAATAGCTAAGAACAAGCGCAAATGAATAATACGTATCGACAATACAATGTTAATTTTTCGACTCGGCAGCGTTAATGGCCGAGCGGCCAACGTTGGTTTAAGAAATTAACATGCTTGCAAAGGTTCGTGGTTCGAATCCCATGGTGTGCAGTTTTTCCTTCGATATTGACGAGATAAAATTTAGAGATTTGTATTTGTGTATCAATTTGATCAAAAGAATCGTGAAGATCTTCAATTATCATGATATTTATCCTAAAACCAAAAATAATCAAAAAACAATTTGATGTAATTAAGTGAAAATAATACGCTAAACATAATAGCAGGTTAAATAAGTCACTTAATATCATTCATATCAAAGTAAGTTAAATATGTATTTTTTATTCTACATTCGAAGTTTAACTTAAATTGAATGTAACACATATTTAAAATAAATAAATTACGAAGCTTATTCTACAAACTATAATTTTCAAAACAATCTTAAGTGTAAGTGACATAATTTGAGGATGGTATGAGAAGTTGTTTCGTAAATGCACAGTCACGGTACACTACTCTTGATCACTGAAGGACCCGATGCTCAAATTGTTTAGCTGAAATGTGTCAGACCCTTCAGGTGGCTGCGGAGCCTCTCTTCTCAGGTTACGTTCACTGTTGGATAGTCTCTCGATGTATAAAGCCTCACACTGGATAGCTAACATCCTTGTGCCTTTACCTGGGTTAAGCGCATCGCAGATTCAGAAGCTTAGAAGGGGATTAATAAATTGATTAGAACAAACGACTCTGGTTTCGAAGACAATATAAACAAACCTGCTTTAGAAATTATAATGAAATAAAAGAAAATATTAAATCAATTCGGATGGTAGTGAATTATAAAGCAGAATGTGATTATTTTTTTCAAATTTTTGTAGAAAAGTTTTGTACTTAATAAGTATTCACAAAATATATACAAATTTAAGTGATCCTTTCAACATTTGTCTTTTTATCAGCCATTAAGAGCTTTTATAATAGGTTTGCGGAGGACTGAGAGGAATGGAGATCGAGATGCAAGATTCTGTTGCTGCAAACCAATCCACCGGATTGATACTACGAAGAAGAATAGGTTTGATACGTAGAACCTGTTGTAGATGTACGTTTTGTATTAGAAAATTGGCTTACAAATATCAATAGACAGAGAGAAGATTAATTATGAAAAACATGTTATTCTTTTTTATATGAGAAAATAAAGATTTATGTTGTGAGTTTATTATGTTTTGTAAGCTTTTCACTTTTATAATTAAAAAAAATACTGCAAGAAGTGTACGACGCACATGACACTACAGCCAAAATTTTCAAAAAAGAGTAACACTTAATATTAATTCTCACATTTATATATAATGTTAAAGGTGGATTTAGTGAGTGTTAATATAACTTAAAAGTTCCAAAAGTTTGACGTCAAGAAGGAATGTTACCACTACGGCACGGGGTTAAGAAGATAAAGTTGGAGTGCGGAAAATGCAGTCACATTCATCAAAAACGCTTTATGGCTATCGGGCTACCGTTCTCGTCCTTTGCGCCTTTGCTGAACTGGAAAAGCCGAACCGGTGAAGATAAATAGAGCCTAACCCAAGGGGAGGCGAGGCCTGTTACCCTCAGGAGTGCCGTTGGCTGGCGAAGGTTACGTACTATTATAATCTCACGCTAGAATGCCGAGGGAAATTTCGCGATTTACATAATAGGAAATGCAGCATGTATGATCGGCAAACGCTTTTTGGTACAAGAATTTTTCAACCTGGAAATGTTCAAGGTGGAATATGAATTTAACAAATAATTGAATTATGATTGATTGTAAAATGCTTAATAATAGCTTGTATTTTACTGGTCAGTTTTTAATAAATTTTTGTATGTATTGATATCAGCTTGATAAAGCTCATTTAGGCTGATGCCGTTAAGCCACGGGAAACGATGTCAAAGCGCGCAGACAGTTGGAGCTCGCTCACGACTGCTATGAGAACGCCTAATGGCGTTCACCATAACGAGTGGACGAGAAAGCAAGTGTTGAGAAATAAACGCGAATCGTGAAACGAAAACAAGTTCTTTGTATTGTTAACCTGCTCCTGCATCCTGTCACCGAGTAATTCGATATTAACTTAGAGAGGAGGATATCAGTATTTAATTGTAAATATATATTTTTAAGTCAATATTATGTGTTGGGAATCATGAATATTTTTTTGTGACTATTCTTTTAAATTCAACATTCATAAGATTAAGATTTTTTTTATGTGAATACAGTATTTTTTCTTCTGTTTAAATTATTATATCGTGCTGATCTGGCAAACTTCGTACGGCCCTTTAATAAATAAATACCGTGTTCACTTAAGTTAAATTAAATTAAATTTTTAAAATGATAATATGAATATTTAAAAATAATTGAACAAAGATTTTTTTCAATTCAAAATGATTATTCATACAACGCCTTTTACTGGAAGCAGAAAAAATATACAAAGCCGCTTAATACAAAAAACAAGATAAAGTAAACTTCTTTCTAATTTGATCGATGTACAAAATTTAATATTCTATTCAAAGTCATGACAGATATAACAAAATAAGAATTATGAAAATAAGGTCAGCCGTTCTTGAGTTATAAATGATATAAAAACCACGACTTTCTTTATGTAAACGGATTTATTTGAATCTCAACATGCTACGATGTATAATCATGATGTGCATTGGTGCCTGAATTTTGTTAAAAAAATTACCGACCATTACATTAGTTGTTATAGAGTTGTTAAGGAATAAAAATGATGATATTTTTGTATATGCACTGAAAATCAATGTAGTAATCAAATGAAACGTAATAGAATGTAAATAATATATTTTTACAAGGCATCAAATTTAATGACGGATGTCAAATAACTTAGTAACTATAATAATAATCAAAAATGGATAATTTTTTCAAGTATTATTATCTTCAACGTTGATGTTAACGCATTTTTAATCTCATGATTCATATGAAAAAATGCAACAATGCCAAAACAAAAACTTGTATATCATACAAAGAAAGAATTTTCTCTATAACCTTGCCTTAATAAATTATCCATTAAAGCTCAGCTATAAAATTATTTGATAGAAGCTTCATTAGATAATAAAAAACTGGTTTGGTCATATTATCTGCTTCATTATTTATATAAGTCTTTAATACAAATAATGAAACATTGGTTGTTTTGAAAAAATATATCAATGAAGTCTTTAATTCATTATATTGAAACGAAATTTGTTATCATTGGTTTGTGGTATCTGTTTTCTAACTAATTTGTACTTGTAAAATTGTTATTTTATTTGGCCAGAACATGTCCGAGTACATTAAAATGTTTATTCGGTAAATGTTCTTTTGGATGTTTTGACATAACATATTTATTTCGCAAAATAGAATGCGCATACGAATAATTCCAAACCAGTTAATTTGGCTATAATAAAATGTAGTGATGGCATTGTTTGAATAATTTTATTTCAGTCTGTTTGAAGCCGTAAATTTGTTTCACCGTCAACGGGAAATACGAATTCCGAGCGGATATTGGACGGAAATGAATTCTCGTTTTTATTGACTGACGATTGACAAAAAATGATAAAACGCAAAACGAGCTACGTATTCAAAAATCGACACTCTGTAAACATCGCTGTAATATCTACATCAACCAAAGTTGCCAGATTTACCTGATATAGTGGGACAACTCGATTTTATAGGTGAACAATTTTTTCAGGATTTTTTTTTCAGATTTTTAATCACAATAAATTTTAGCTTACATCATCATCATCATTGTTTTATGTCTGCTCTTCAATATGAAGCATATGGTCGATTCAAACTGCAGCCATATGAATCTATTAGTCACCATGGTCCTTGCCTCATCCAATGTAAGTTATGCCTCTCGGGCCTCTGCTGATCACATTATATGCATAGTTCACGATAGTTTTCAAGAACTGTAAGAGCGTGGAGGCTTGAATAAAAGTTGACTGTACTTTACTTCTTCTACGGAATCATGCCCCAGTCAGGTATACTTTCGTTTCTTAACCGACTGTAGTTTGGAAAGCAGCGATGTTCACTTTTTACATCTTCATTCCTTACAAATTCAAGCCATTGTATCTACCATTATTACACAAATGTACTATTTTTAAAATTCATTATACGGCGGCATCGGAATTTTTTATGAAATGCCAAGACTTACAGGCATATAGAAGGATGGGGATTATTTAAATGCAGTGTATTTGGCAGTTTTACAGCAGACTGACTGAATGTAACTGCGGCGTGGAGCAGACCCTGTCACACCTTCTGGAGTGTGCGCTGAGTCCGAGTAGCTGCACCCAGGAAGACCTGATGATAGCCGGGAGTAACGCCATCGACGTTGCCCACTTCTGGGCAGACAGCTTATATTATATCGCTATTGAGCAGTCAATTAAAAGACGCTCCAGATTTCCAATGACACTTAATTGTTATTCGTATTTGATATGGTGCTAGGCGGTATTGTGTAGTTCAGTGTAGATTTTTGTTTATAAGTTTAACTTTTTACCATTTTTGAAAAACAACTAATCCTTTTTCATATACAAATCTGGCAACACTGATACGTACTTCGTACTTAGCACACTTTCAAACAAGTACGTATTAAAATGAATATATTTCGTGGAATCCATCGCATTTTCCAAGGGTTTTTCTTTAATTATAATTAATATAAAATAATTTATTTTATTCATACATAATCGCATTAAAAGGCTTTTGAATTTTGCGTCAAAGTGAAATTTTATAATTCATTAACAATTAAAGATATTATATTTTTGTTATATATACTCGTATTTAGACATTTTCTTTTTTTTGCCAAAAGTAATGAAATTATTAGTTCTCTTCCAAGCAACACAGAACGCGGATAGTATCATTCTGAATGAGTGACTGTTTCAGAACACCGGGTGTCATTTGTCAAAACCAAATTGTCCTGGTGTCAATACCATCAAGTCCCTACAAAATCTAAATAATAATTATTCTAATTAATATGATACACAAATTATTTATTATCTAAAACTTATCCTATAATATAATCTAAAATATCAAAGAGTAGAGGAAGCAGATAAGACTATCCTATATTATTTTAATCTATTTTAAGCTGCAACTGTATTTTCTTCGGACTTCCGGACTCTCATCGTCTCCTGGAAGGCCATCAGAAACTGTACATACAAGTAGAATATACTCAGAAAGTCTACGGTAGGCAAAGTTGATATGAAAAAGGTGAGAATTATAACGCCTAACAGAGTTTCGTGAAAACCACATAATACAGCTAGATATCTCATATAGATTAATGATGATGATAAACAAGCATACAAAGTTTATTATAAAAAATTGAGATTAGGTAAAAATAAGTAACCAATTAAATCAGTTTCGGCCAAACCAATATAACGAGCATTAACGTCACGTGCGACTCTGTTTACTTTATTACATATAAAGTATTACTTTTATGACATGGGTGAAGGAATTATTATTAAATTACTCCATTCTGGGCACGTCCCTTTGCTCATTGGGCCCCGTGTAGGAGAAGGTTGCCGAAGGAAAAGCAGAGCCTTTTTCATTCCCTCCTTCCGTGCCCAGAACACTAAGAGACGTCACTAATGTCTCACTCGCGAACTTCTTTGCTCTTTTACGTTTTAATTTCAAAGTTTCATTTATTATTTTTTGTCACGTGCCGAAAAGCTCCCGTGTTGTTCCCGCAAGCGGATTCTTTTGTGCTGCTGCGGCCATTTTCCGGTGACAATGTTTCAATTGCCTCGGTCGAAATGTCGCTCGCTGTTTTGATCACAAAAAGAGACAAAATTATCGTTTTTTTATTTTTCTTACAGTGTGAAAACACAGTTACGTACATACATTATAATTTAAACCCCTCCATCGTGAATTCGAGCCTCGTAATACAGTTTTTTTTTTTTTTTCGTTATTTTTTCAATTACTTATCTTTCATTGATTCATCGCTATGTTCAAAACTATAGCGTGTAGCGTCACGAACTACCGCCATAAAAAAATTTCAGCCACAACGGTCCTCACCTCATCCCATGTCAGATTTACTGACCATAACTTCATCGAGTGCATTTTATTAATAGTTTCCGATGGCCTTTTAGGACGGTGCTAGTCCGCGAACTTAAAGAGAAGGCAGATAAATCACGTGCTTAGTAGTACCAAAGTTCCCGAACCGATTGCTTCAATTAAATCGTCCAATATCCCCTTCAGACAATATTCTCTCATCTTCAACTTGCTTTCCATAACAAACTTATTTCTAAAAAAACATCCAACGATCCCACAACTGACAAAAATTATATGCGTAAGTCGCCCTTTACAAATGATTAGTTCTAACCTCAGGAGTATTATTGAACTCTTATTATTTTACAAAGTATGTTCCTACAATGATTACCGTAAAAATTTTATAAGCGTTCCAAGTATTTTAATTATTTGTCCTAAGACTTCTGTCACTAATAAGTGCTTAACGAAATTCTTCGGATGCAGAATAGATTAAAAATTAAATATCAAAGCTGTGGTAAAGACTAAAGAAACAAAGCTTTGTTGTTTTTATTTATATTATTTATTATATTATCTAAAATTAGGGTTATTATGACAATGCAAGGGAAGAGATATTTTTGAACAAATCAACTTTAATTTGATGATAAAATAGCAGACATTGATAATTTTAACTACTTTGAAAAAATATTGTCAGCATTAATTGATACATATTTGATAGGTTTTCTAGTAAAAATGTATTAAATTATTCTAGCAAAAGGGTAGCGATAGGTCACATGTTCATTGTGTTTGATACACTAAAAGCTCCCCTTATGCCAAGTTAATTGTTTTATTCGTGCGAAATCAATAATATCTTTCAGCTGAAAAGCAGCCGGGTGTATTGTTTTTCAATTCATAGCAGCTCATCCCAGCCACAGAGGATTATTTCATGAGCGTAAATATCGCACCCCACACACAGACTGTTCACAATTTTTCAGAAAATAAAAATGGCATTTTCATTCATACAAAATAATACAGAAATATTCCGATTATATGTGACAATGCAAAGGGGAAAGAAACATGGATGATCTGAATTGTTTTATGTGTATCGCTTAAAATGCTACACGTAACATTGTCAAATTAACATAAAATATTTGTTTTTTTTCGTACTCGAAAGCCTCTTATTTGTGAGTGAATTTCTGAATCAATTTAATACAAGTTATTGCTATCTTATATGTATGTTCGTCTATCACAGAAGCTTGTCTTAAATGAATAACAGTGAAAATATGAAATTCACAAACGTTATTTTGGGTGATATTTCTAGATCAATCTAAGTCGGCTCAAAGCATATTAAAGCCATAAAGCTTATTGGTATTTAGTTTAAATATTCAGGTACCACATTTTTTTTTCCAAAGCTTAAAGAAAAAAATACAAATTATTGTGAATTTTATTTTCATGACATATAATGATGAAAGTATTATGTATGATTTTGATTCATTTTTATTGTCATCGGTATTTATTAACTATTCAATGTATTTCATTAAATTGAGTATTCAAATGTATGTTTTTGCAAAACTTTTCACTCTTTATTGTAACAGTCTTAATATTACCTAACATACCATTATCACTATCATCCAGTGATTCTCCAATGAGTCTCCACCCCTCTTGATCCTCTGCCTTCCACATACAACATGATCCTGCTATTCATTTGAATTTGTCATATCACCTTCGTTTGGTAAGAAAAACTTCATTTGCTGGATCTTATGGTCCAATGCTTTCTTTTTTTCTACATAAACCGCAATTTCTTCGAAAAATTAATAAATACTTATATCGATTACTAGAAAAGTGTGTTACTTTTGATATCTACGCTGGTTGTTTTTTAAATACATTCTAACCACTTAAAATAGATTCACGTCAATTATTTAGAAGAGTTGAATGTCAAACGTGAGTAAAAGCTTGACAAAAAATCACCTGGAAGGGATTAAATAAATTTGGGGCACTTCTAATACTTTGGCCAATATATAAAATATATGAGACTTATTATTTTTCCATCACTTGTCAATCTAGATTACATTGGCATTCGGCGGTATTAGGGGACGACGTGAAAAATATTATTTTCTATACAGAAAAACTCGTCATTGATAAGTCCACAGAATCCAATGTTAAATCGTTTATTTTCTCTTTCACGTCATCAGAAAACTTTCTCACGAAATAGGGTTATGATAACTTTTTTATCGCTTCACGGATGACAATTTTTCATGCCCCCTGTGGAGAAGACTCGTAACGGTCGTTACTGGCCGTTTAATATGCCGTTATCATCTACTGTATGGTTCGTTGTACGCTATGCTAAAATAACCGATTCACTCGTAACGAGCTCGTTGCTGTTTCTATTAATACTGGACATTTAAATATTTAACGCTAATGCCTTTTATCGATGATTTTTACATACTTATATTTTATTTGAGTTAGCTTTTGAATGGTTTCGAGGCAAAATTTGATGAAATGTGTATTATTTTTACAGAAATAATTTATTTTCATACACAATCAATGTAAATGGAATGACAGATGAAATTTATGATGGTACTTACTTAAATCATTTAAGCATTTGTACAATTTTTATTTAAGAACATATTTTAATAATTGAATTGTCAAATTTTTTATTATTTTCATGTTAATATTAGAAAAAAAAAATACATATTGTTGTAGAAAGTTATTTTTACTGTGAATCCAATACATTTTAATGGATTGAATTCAATCCAACTTCGAGTCTTCTTATGTGGAATAAATTCTAAAGGATCTTTTATTTTATATCTCTTCTTGTCAATTAAAGTTGCGATTGGATAATCGTAAACTTGCTTGGGTTAAGTCATATTTGCGAAACTCCGTTTTGCCGGTTAGTATACCAACGGTAATGATATAAAATAAAATAAAGAAACGGGAGACTGCATATTATTAAAGGTTGTAAAAATAAATAATATTTTTGTCACTACGACTCGAACCTCGCCGGCAAAGATTTAAAACTTTAATAAAGTCGCGACTGAGGGCGAGACTTCAAAAAGAAAATTACAAACGTTGGGTAAAGAGCAAGAGACAACATTCGACGGAATAAAATGGGGAAAATGTGTTTTCCGTTAGCCGAGCCAAGGAAATAATGGGAAATTATTGACAACGGCCTTTCACGGTTCATCGCAGGCTTTTATTTGTTTTGCTTATAATACAAAAATAAGGTTTCGAGCATAAAAAAATACTGAAGATTTTTTCGCTAAGTGGAGATGAATTCCCTTTCACAAGCCGAACCTTTTCTCGCTTTTGCGAATCTTAGATTTGAAAATGTTTTGTTTATTCGTTAAACAGCTTAAAATGAGGCTTTGTGTTTTGTATTGTAAACATGAATCAGTTTCAAGAAGATTATAAATGTTTGTTATCAATATTTTCTGCGTCTAGACTAAGGGTTGTAATATAAGTACCTAAATCGAAACAGGCAATGCTACCTTACAAATTCTATCAGTATTCGAAAACTTTCAAAGCGAAATTTCATGGCATTTGAAGTAATAGCACAGAAGCAGAAGTAATTACACATTGAAGTTAGAGTTAAGCTGATTGTAATTATTAAAGTTTACTTTCCATACAAAAGATTTATTTTGCAAGTGCAACAACTTGCAAGAAAGATAATGCTTTGAAGAAATGTTTAAGTTTATAAGAGAATTGCAGAAATGCAACGATTAAATTCTTCAAATTATTAATACCGTTATAAAGGCAACTTAAATAGTAATTATTTATTGTTTGAATTTTTATGTTGCATACTATTATTAGATATTCATAATTTAATAAAATGGAGATTTATATATTTCTTATGGGACTTACATATCTTTGACAAAACATAATTAAATTCCCTTTTTAAATTATACAAACTATATATATTGCTTCAATACTTTCTAACAATTTTTTAATATACTGTTGGAAAAATCTTGCTTGGAAAAAAAAAGATTTATTTCTTAAAAATAAATTGTAATAAAGTTAAATGTTTTATTTCAATATATTTAGAATAAATGCAACATAATGTATTTAATTCATAATTTATATAATGTGTTGATACAACTTCTTTGCGATTGTTACGAAAAAAATATTCTAGAAATAAATAACTTCTTAGGTTTTCACGGCCAGATTTGATATTGTGGCTTTTGGGTTTAGCCGTGTGTGGCGAATTTCTTCTCTCCGATATTTCGACCGCCATTGCAAAGTCATCAACCCTGAAGAAGACCCCTGCAATGGCGGTCGAAATATCGGAGAGAAGAAATTCGCCACACACGGCTAAACCCAAAAGCCACAATATTATAGATTTAAAAAAAAAAAATTGATAGATAATTATTGATGGAATTTCATACAAATGTTTTAATTTAAATTAATAGAAGATTTTTAGTTTCAGTTCCATTATTTTATTTATTATGTACTCAACTTGTTTTCTTGGAATTACTAAAAAAATATGTTAAATTAAACATTTAAAATATATTTTTAATGAACCGGGACATTAAATTAAAATATTATTACTTTAGAAGATACGAGTATTTTTTTAAATATCTACGAAAACGAATAACATTAAAACCCGGTATTTACCTTCATAATAAATATACTTCATGTTGCTTCAAGTGCCACATTCTTTTGTGTACATGAGTTTCAAATATTTATTTCGCGTCACGTTTTTTTTCCATTACCTACTTGAATCTGAATTTCCTTTTTTCACATTTTCAAGATCCCGAGAAAAATACTTGTTATCACGTTAGTAAATTACAGGCCATATGCTTAAAATAAGAATAGATTCACACACATTTATTTAGGATTGATTCATAAGAATGTGATTTGTATCAACGGTGATAATGATGTGGAAAATTATCAAACACTACTCTATTATGCTCAATATAAAAAGTAAAATAAAAACATCAATATACACCAGTTATCTAATATATTTTATGAATTTATTTAACATTATTTATCATCATCATGTTTGCTACCCTAACTGGAGTAATCGGTCATTTTATGAATAGGAATACCGCGGTTTCAGCTTCAATGAAAGCTTCATCAATTCCCAACATAGAAATTTGGATTTGTGATTTTTTAAGTAACATCTAAAATATAGTTACAATGCAAGTGTTTGTGAGGAATTAAGGAAGAGTAGATGCATGGAGCTTAAGGAAGCTTAGAAAGAGGCTAAGATCTTTGTAAGTTATCTAATGATGATGTTTACTTGAAATGTATATATAATATTTTACTAATATTTGTATCCTCTATCGAATAAAAATAGCATTTTATAGCGCAAATGTGTTTCTTCAATCTAAGGCTGCTCCATTTTTCAACATCGTCTAATGTGGAAATGAAAAGGATACACACAGAGCTTCAAAACGATACTAACCATGACGTACTACCTCAGCGGCAACCGTTGACAGTTTTTTTTTCGGCAAGTTAAGGCATTAAAATAAAATAAAAATAAGTATCTACAAATTTGCCGCGTTTACGGATAATATTACATCTTGATACCATTAAAAACACATCTAAGTATAGTATGTACGTATAAAATGCACTTTAATAGATTAATATTCCGAGTGCACGAAGACGTCAAACTAAATTCGAAACTACCGCAACGTTATACTACTTTAGTCATCGAATAAGCAGTTACATTCAAACTAGATGTGTTGCAAGTTGATCCCGCAAGAGAGCGCCCGAGTATCGGTTGTGGGCGGAGCTTAGCGCACGTCAAAGTTGCCATTATAAAAAATGATTCCCGAACTTTTGAATGGAGCTATCAAAATTCACTCTTGGGATAAAATCGGAGTGGGGGTTTCTGCATGGACTGCCACACAGCCATACCCCTTCCAGTTTATGTCTGACGCAGCTGTACTACACAGCTGGTTCTAGTTATTTTTAGCTCTAATAATAATGAGATTAGTTCAATTGGTTATTCCATTCCTCGATAATAAGTTGTAAACAATTTAAGTTCAATAGACTGCTTGAGTGTTTTCAGAAAATAATTAATAATAGACTGAATAAGCGGTAATATAAATTAAGCACAATGAGTTTCTGTCTATACTTAATATTACAAACTTATTTTACTTAAATATTTGTCTATTTTTAATTATAATTTTATATTAAATTTATAACCACATCAGGTTCATTGTGAGCAATGGCTTGACCATTAACTGACGGTCGATTATACAGGTAAGGGATTTACAAGTATAAGTTCTTATGTAGTTAATTAATAAACATATTTAGAGAATGTGTAAGTCAAAAGCTTGAATTTTTTTTTTTTTTTTTTTTGTTATCAATAATAAGCAAAAAATTGTAAAGGTTTATTAAATAAATAATTATCAAATTAAACTTTATAGGCTTTAATCCTACTTCTATACACTTATGATATTCATAAAAAATAATAATAAATATCATTTTATGAATTATTACATTAATAGAGTAAATTATATTTCACATTGATTGGCAATATTTGAGGTATTAAAATATTATGTTTAATCAATACAAAATCAATATAAATAATTAATGGGTATGTAAAATGCAATAAAATATGATTATATAATAAAGTAAATATTGTTGTTCTTTATTTAAATTAATTTGATTTAATTATCTGAATTTCAGTGCAGACAACGATAAATCCTTGGTCCATGGAGTTGTCGCAATATTGTAGGCGTAAACAGAAAAAACCTGTAAAGAGAAAAAACACTTACTATTCATTACCTTTCTTACACGACAGAAGACTGGATGCTGAAGGCGGTGTATTCAAAAACATGAAATACGCTTTCAACCGTGGATGGACACAGGCTAATTATGATAAATGAAATAAAGTATAAGAGTATAAAATATGAATAAGTTTTTTACACCTGAAGTCTATGTAGTTGCGATGAATCGTAGCATCGTAGATACCCGCAGGCGGCCGCTGCACCGAGCATCATTTTTACTCTCTCAGACCCGCCCCCGGACTTACAAGTTCCAGGCCAGGAGGAAAACTTTCAAATTGTAAACTTTTTTTGCTCCCACAGTCGCGGCATCCCAGCCGGCTCTTGTTTTCTTTGCCGTAATTGAATTTTCTTTTAATGAAATAGCCCGTGGAGGTGCAGCGGTGGTGTTATTGTGTTTTTACCCACCGGCGAGGTTCTAAGAGTTGTCTTTATTATTTGATTACGTTGCATTACTTTTCAGCGAGATTCAGCAAAGTTTCAGCGCCGTAATTAAAGCCGCCTCGGCTTTCAAGGAAAACTCATCGATTCAATTTCACATACAATATTCAACAGGATGTTTACGCCTACAATAACGTTCTTACGAATTCTCGGAAAACTTTTGAAAATGCGAATAATTTATGTATTTATACTCTTCTGATATTGTGTACATATTTTGTTTCATTTACGCAAAATTAAATTTAATATTTTTAGAAAAATAATTTGAAAGTTAAATAAACATGAAGGGTTCAGATGAAAGCATTTTATTTTTATGAAAAAAACATTGTTTATTTTCTAGTCGAACAATGTTTTTGAATAAATAAAGATGTGGGATGTTCTTCGAAACAATACACTGGAGTGTAAAATAAATTTTGCAAATTAAAACCTTATTTCTGATATACTTGCATACAAAACATCCAATATGTATATTGCGCAAACAATAAGGATTTTTTTTTATGTAGATTTATTAAGTTTTACGGTATATTGGTAGAACAGGTTAAAAATAAAAATAAAAATTTTTATATATAAATAAATTTAAGTTCACTATATATATTTAATGTACACGACGGATTTGCGAAAAGCAGAGCTGACATGGGATAAGGTGAGGACCATTGCGGCTAATAGAACTTAGTTGTAAATACTATATACTCTAGTAGGTAAGCAGACATAGGTGATAATGATGATATACGAGTATTTACTATTGTTCTGGATAAATAGCTTACTTATCAACACCTCACCAATTTAAAACAATTTTGTTTCAACTGGTGTTACTTTTTAATTAATATTTTATATTTGTTAAGGCAACCATATTTCCAAATAATAAAGGGAAATATATACAATTTTTTTTTTCTAAATAAAATATTATATTACAAATACATATTATTACTTGACAATTATATCGATCGATTTAATGTGTTTAATTCTTCAGTAAAGACAAATTTATTAAGAAAAAACCTCTTTATATGTGAATATTTCAATATGATACATTGTATTTTATTCTAAGAAGCGAAAACGCTTACAATTTGCTAACTAGTATCGTTCTTCAACCAAAGCCGATATAAAGTGTTCTGAAAAACACTTTCAGAGCATAACGCAGGAGCGTTGGACATTGTCACTTAAAGTATGGAGCACTTTGTTTTGTGAAAATCTAAAGTTGGTGCTCGAAGGTTTTTTTTATTTGCTCGGGTCTCATACTCCAGATGCTTTTTAGGATACCGCAAAGCTTGGCAAGGCTCTCGAAGTGGCCCACCATTGTTGCCAGGTCTTTGACTCTCAAGTTGAGAAAAATAACCTCATGATTTATGTGGTGCAGCTCTACGTGACGTGTATATCATACGTCTTAATCTAATATTTGAACCACTCCTTGCCCCATTCTTTCTTGCAGTTACAAATTGCATAAGCTTCTGGCGAGTTGTTAGTCTATGGAGTAGTGTTTCTAAAACATAGTTTAAATAAAAATTAATCATATTGTTATCGTTTACTTAGAGATATTTTTTGAAATAAATAATACGTAAAAATTTTTACCATGTTTTGACATGGATAGAACACTCGTGGTTTTGTTTTCAATGTAAGTTTCATCAGATAACCTTATATGCATTTTAGTATATTTATACAAGATTGATACCTATTAAAGTTATCACTGAAGGCGAAACCGAGGTATTCCAAAAAGTATGAATAAACAATGCTGAAAGTGGTTCGTGTTAAGACAATATTAAAGGTATTTATATATTTAAAGCTACCAAAAAAACGTGACCGTTCAATTTGATGTTATTTTATTTAAAAAAAATTTTACAGTAAACTCAACACATTTACTGATTTATATAAATTTATTAATCAATAATATAATTATTTACAATAAAAGATAACAATGATTTTTAAAACAGAAATTGGTAAATAGTTTTAGTTGAGGAATCGTTTACTTTAAATTGACAACATGGGCACTGTTAGTTAATAGATTACAAGATAATTTAAATGGTTAAAGAAAACTCAACATGTAAATATACAATAAAAATCTATTATTTTATTATATTAATAGCACCATGAAACAGTCAAGCCCTCTATAGCAATTTAATAAGATCGGATGATTATCGCGATGCTCTTGAGGCCTAGACCTTGATAACTACAGAAGCGGTTCATTCCAAAATATACGATATAGAATGGTACCATCATATAAAAATCGCCGCAAATAATATTAGATAAATTTCTGTTTCAAATTAGAAAAAAGGAAAGTTAAAGACGCGTTGATTAAAATTTATTTTTAAAGTATTAAATATAAAATAAATCTATTTTTTTGTAGTGCATCTTGTTTTGTAAGAAGTTGTCAGTTTAGAAAAATACTGAAAAACTATTGCTCAAAGTAAAAAATATTAGTGAACGTTTTATAAGTAAACTTACAATTTTAAAAATACTGGAGCTTAAAATAAATATGAAAACACATTAATATAGCAATCTCTAATAATTACCACATGTCACATGAAAACGTAAAGCTCTCTCAGAATACCCAAGAGACTCCATGTAACTAAGAATGCTTCAGGCACCACGTACCAGCAAATACTGAAAGCACTGAAATAGATACACTCAGACGTTGTTCTATTATTTTGAAACTTTCAGGCAGGCCGATAGTAAAATACATAAATAAACATTAAAATAAATAAAAATATTCTTATAAATCCTGGCTCAAGATTTCATACATGGACTGAGATGAGACGTGCACGAGTATCATACCTGTTAGAAATAAAGTACAGCTTTTAAGCAATGGCTCCATTGTTTTAAGTGATACAAAGTATAAACATTTTACAATATTTTTTAATATTTTTTTTAAGGATTACAGTTATGAAAAATTATTTTAAAATGTTTCATTTTATGAATTTTTGAATGCTTGCCAACAATATGGACAAGTTAATTGATATTTCGAGAAGTTGTGATGAATAATTAATTATAATAGAAATATTATTTAAATACTGTCCTTATAAAGTAATAAATATCGAAGGTATATAAATAATTATCACGACACAAAATTTGTATCAAAAATAGAATTGTACTTATCTTATTATAGTATTTTTTTATGACTCAGTGCTTAAAATTAACGGTGGATGCTATAATTTGAATCGCAGTATTTCTAACCTCATTAAAAATGTGACTAAAAGTTTTTTAAATAATATCACATGTAGTTTTATGTAGACTAACGAACAATGTTATGATCAAATACAGTCAATGCTCTAATGTTTTCAAAATATCTAATAATTAGCACGATGCTCTTGAGGCCTGGACAGCGTAGTCCTAGGAGGAGATCCAACCCAAAGTCATGAATAGTTGCCGCAAACGATAATGGAAATATCTACAAACAAAAAAGCGTATGTTATAGGAGTATTGACTGTTTTAGAATTTTTTTAGTAGTAATTTAGTAAGTAAACGTTTAGTAAACAAATAGAAAATTAAGGTATTGATATAATTAGCAATAACTTTGATATAATAAAAACATTTCGTTCAAAATAAAAATTTTGTACTATTTTTTTTTTATTTGAATAATTAAATTTATAAATGATATTGTGGCTTTTGGGTTTAGCCGTGTGTGGAGAATTTCTTCTCTCCGATATTTCAACCGCTATTGCAGGGGTCTTCTTCAGGGTTGATGACTTTGTTGTGAGTTGGTGTCAGGAAGTAGCTTAGCCGTCAGCCAAACGTATTTCCACGAGTGTCATGTTGGGTAATCGTGTACGGTGGGTATGTTCTAAGAAGAGTACCTCCACGAACGTCATGTCGGACTGTGGTTGCCCTTGCTTGTCTGTCTATGTTTTTTGAGTATGTGCTAGAAGCGAAAGCCATGCTGTTTTGAGAATCAAGCCATCATCCCTGTTGATGTTGATGGGATGTCTTTTGATTTAAATGGCTTCCCTTACTAGAAATTCGCCACACACGGCTAAATCCAAGAGCCAAAATACCAAATCTGGCCGTGAAAGCCTAAGAAGTTATTTAAATTTATAAATATTTATGAATTTCATCATGGAAAAAGTATAAATCTGAACCACTTCTTAAGGTAAAATTAATGTCTAAATAAGTTGACAGTATACACAAGTTCCATGTTCTCCGAGAACCTAAGAGGAGCGCCGGAAAGCGTGCGCCCCTGATCCGGATGTGGGTTATTAGTTTTTCCTGCGATGCTGAGGCTTTCGCGGCGGACAGCGAGCTTTATCAGGGGGATCAGTTGCAGCGAGGGCTGACCGCCCGCCCCCGTGATAAATGATTAGCCGCCCTCGAAAGCTCCGGCCGAGCTTTTTGATAAACTACGCACGTCCGGTCCGTTGGATCCAGTCTAATGTCGTACAAAGCGCCGTCTTCCAGAGATGAAGCCCTTCTGACCAAAAGCGCCCCCACCAGATCCTCGGTGCAATCAAAACACTCGCGGCAGCCAAGACATCAGTTCTACTTGGTGTTTTTATGACAACCGTGTTGAGATTATAGTTTTTAGTGGCAGTCAAATATATAAATACAATTAATCATATTAAAAAATTTACAATTGCATATTTGATTTTCTAGCTGGAGCAAATATCGTCACTAACTGCCGCCACAGAGCTTTATCAGTCGCCGTGTTCCTCATTCCATACTTTTTGAGGTCTGCCTGACAAAGCTATGTCAAGTACATTCAATTTATAGTTCACGATGGCCTGAACAGCGAGAATCTTATGGTTTACAAAAAAGCATCATCACACCATATCCACTCAACTAACTGAAGCATACTGTCGTCACGAACTGCCGCTGTAAAATTCAAATATCCGCATTGTTCCAACGTTCATCCCATGTCAGCTTTTTCTTTCAGAGCTATACTGAGTACATTTAATTTATAGTTCCCGACGGTTCCCAGGAACTCCGGTGTTTAAATTAAAATCATTATTTCAATTTTCAATTTTCAATTTTGTTTATTTTGCCTTTCAGAAACATTACAAATTATTTGACTCAATGCATTTCTGAAGTACAAAAAAATTATCATACCATGTTCTCTTTACTAGGACATATGGTCGTCGCAAACAGCCTTCTGCTAAAAAAAAATTTCAGACCCTAGTCCTTGTCACATGCCATGTATGTTCTTCCTCCCTGAATTACACCAAGGGCCAGTCTAAAGCTAGGGAATAAAAAACCATCATCTACGTTCATACCAGGTAACATACAATGGTCATGATCTACCACCGTAAAATTTGGATGTCATCCACCATAGTCACCATCCTCCTAGAGTCTAGACCTAAGCCAAGTACATTAAATTTATATAAATATATTTACTAACCAAACGCCATCCAGAATGGCGTGAGTCTTTGGTTTTTAAAAGATATGATGTAATTGCTAAGTATAATATGCTGCAACTTTATAAAAAAATATGTGTTGTCCTCGACCATGAAAAAAAGTAGAAAATAAAAAATATATTTTTTATAAATTTTGCAATTTTTATTTTATTTATAACGAAAGAATAAAATGTACAAAAAGAAAAGGTGCTCGAACATACAAAGGTATAACATTCTTTTCAAGAAATCTCTTCTCACCTTTCGTGCGAATGCATTACGCTGCATTTTAATTCGGCGGCCGGGAGATTTACGTTTTCAATTTGATAAAGGCATAGTGCGAAATAAAATATGAAAGCCGTAAACAACGGCGGCGGCGCTGCGGTTGCCGGATTTATTTAAAGGCTCCAAAATAAAAAAAAGGAGAGCAAAACCTCCTTCGGGGGCGTAAATAATGCAGAGGTTCGCGGCGCTTCAGACGCTCGGAGACCGGCGAAGGAAGGTGTTGGCAATCGACGTCGACTCGTTTAACACCTGGAGCAACCGGCCGGAAAATGAGCGCTGCAGGTGGAAAATCATTCCTTTGGCGTTTGAATGAAATATCTCGTCGCGTTGCTTTGTTCAGTGGGAATTTTGCAGTAATTAAAAACGTCAAAATACTACGTAAAGAATAATTTTCTGCTTTTATTTTGTAATACGATTATATAATACATTGCGACAAGTGACACTTGTGTGCATGCTGAATGAAAAAATCTATAATATATAATTTTCTTATATTATATAATTAGAATTCCGCGTCGCAACTTCAAAGATGCCCCCTACAACAGAAAGAACTCTGACGCTTTAGTAAAAAAAAATCATCATATGATGCTCGTTTCCTTAACTGGAGCATATGGTGATCACGAACTGTCTCCTGCTAAAAAAATCTTTTAGACACTAGTCCTTGTCACATGCCATGTCAGATCTTCCTCCCTGAACTACGCCAAGTATCAGGGGCGAAAGCTAGGGAATAAAAAACCATGATGATGAAAGTTAAAATTCCGCGGCGCAACATTTAAGAAATTTGTTAAGGAATAAGATAAAAATAATTCTAATACTTGATTACAGCATAGTTTACGTGTATTTAAACATATTTCGTAGAGCTTTAAAGTTACTTTTTGTATTCCTTCTTACAAAAATTAAATTGTTTCTGTTATAATAGTTAATGATGCTTGCTCAATATTTAATATAGAACATTTTACTTGATCAAATTCAGTATTTCATGTAATTTTGAAATATTGGTTTTATTTAAATAGAAAATGTAAGTGGATAATTAGTATGTGCGTTATAATACAATTGTAATGTATGTATGCGTATTAATTTAAATCAATTTCTCATGATAGCTGTTGATTAATCACTCTACTATATCTCTGACAATTTGGCTCACGGAATATCAATGCCTTACCTCGAGTGGATACCTGCCAAGAGCTACGTACTACGTGGCAGTGAAACTGTGTCAATCCACGTAACAAATAATTATGCTAATTATGGTTCATGTTCATACATAACTCCTTGCGATAATGTAGAACAACTTTGATATTACACAAATATTTTTTTTATTAATTTGTTCTCTGATTCTTATGGCTTCCGTAACCGTTCTTTAGCAAAAAAAAATATAAGCAAAAAATTAGTAAAACAAAATATTGGTAACTATTCAATCTGGTTAAAAATAGCATATTTTATAAATTTTGCATTAAACTTTATTTTATATAATGGTATAATTATAGCACACGTATGAATTAAGTTTTAGAATTGAGCTTTTAAATTGAGTTTCCATCACTCTGAAATCTATATATGCTTTTACCTTCATTCTTCGTTTGCTTTTTACATTATGCTTAAACCACGTTTGTATATCACGCTTCATAGACAAAACAAATTAAATATCCAGACAACTACGCATAATCCATGAAACAATAAGCAGCTGTTTTCACTAAAAGTACAATGTGATGAGCCGTCAACCGGTAATTGTAATTGATAGACTTTGGCAAGTATTTTTACGTGGTCGTCAATCTCATCATACTAGAAAAAAATAAATTAAAAATATTGTTTTAATTTTTTTCGCATTCACTTTGAGATACGCGTCGGTGGATATCAAAACAAGTTATATCCGTAGTGTATAAAAATATTTATTTTCTAAATATGATATGTTTAACATCCGAAAATTACTTGAAAAATATATATCAATACTACAAAACAATGAGTTAACGAATAGTTTTTTGAACACCTAATACATTAACTAGTTTTTTATATTTGCTGAAATATCTGTAAAAAAATAAATAAATATAAGTTTGCTTTGCCAAAGCATAGATCACATTTAATTTATATTGTAATTACGATTATTAATCCACAATCGCAAATGTAAGTAAGAAGAAAATCAATATTTAAAAAAATTACATCTTTAGTGATATATAATTTGTCTTATGTATTCACATCCCCTCTCTCATATATATCAATTACAGTACATAAATATTCCTTTTCTTGAAACATCTGTGCACAGGTTCACAAGCATTTATAAACAACTCATTTGCGATATTAAAGCAATACAAGTATTTATCGGTATTGTTTCTCAAAAGTAAAACATATCAGTGAGTGAGATTCAAACACTTGATGGTTTTACATTACATGACTCAATGCACACAAAATGTACTCTCATTAACTCTCTGCAGTGTGATCGATGTCAGCTATGCAGGTGAGCTTTAAAGCCTTTAGATGATAAGAGGAATATGCAGTGGGGATGCCAGCGAATGCCTTGCAGATTTGCAGGAGCGTAACTAGGGTATGTGCCGCCCGGGGCCATCTACTAGCTTCTGTCCCTTAAATACATCAACATTTTTTTATAGTAAATCATTCTAATATAAAGTGTAGTTTTTCTTAATTTAATCTATTGAAGTGTAAAATCATTGTAAATTACGAGATTTATTGTGTTTTATAAATAAGAAGAATTAACGTATTTAATAAAAAAAGATCGAATTTATACGATTTAACATCCTCCTCTCTCTCAAAAAGGGCGGTACTCCGTCGCGTGGTGGCATGATTAAGAACAGATTAATAACACATACTTTTTCTGAAGCACATTGACATATTTTTACGATAAGCTTTACAAACATATGGTCCAACCTAGTCACAGCATTAGGCCGAGCCACAATACAATATACTCTCGCTGACGGGCGGCACACGACTGGCGCGCCTGTAATGAGCTGTCGCACCGGCCACAAGAGGCGGTCTATATAACTAGTTCAAAAATGACAATATGGCGGGCATATTCATGTCTGACATGCGAACAGAAATAAGAGACGAAATATTGTATATCGAGGTTTCTGGTACCAGTCAGCAAGGGCTATATCATGCTGATGTCAGATTAAATGTATGTATGTTTGTTAATTAAATATTAAATATTAAATATTACATAATACGAGTACGTCGTATTTACATGAGAGACGACCAGACATTTCAAGTCGGCATAGAAAGCCATTGAGATATATGATTTCTGATTAATAACTTAAATATATTTACTAAGCATTTACCTTGAGATTGTTTTTTTTTCAATTGAGAACGTAAATAATAACATATTGTGATAAAAAAAATGTATGTAGAAGACAACAGAATGCAGACACACGCAGTAAGCTAATACAGGTATTAGCAATGTTTGTACAATTAAAATGTGATATTTATGAAATAAATAATAAATAAATTGAATCTTTGAAATGCTACGTATAAAAATGTTCCACCCATGGCGGTCCAACACTACGACACTGCAGATATGGAATGAGTATTATATAAAGGCCGCCTATCCACTATGGGCGGGTGCGAGGACGCGATAGGCGGTAGATACCAAGCATGCCTTCCGCCCAGGGTATGTTAATTGAATTTGCCAAATCTTCGGATTATGGCACGTTAATATGATCGAAACAACTACACCGCTCAGGCAGAGGCGCAGCATTATGCCGGGCGGGATTACCAGAGTGATGTAAACAATGCTCAACGTTCAAACTCGATCATAATGTTGGAGCTTGTAGTGTTTTTTGGTTGTATTATAAATTTATTATTATATTATATTTAATAAGACAGTTTTTCTCAACCTTTTAATGCTTTTAGGCCGCTAAAAATCGGAAAAAAATCAACGGGTAGCACAGTAATAAAAACGAATATCTGACTGCGGTGTTTTCAAGTGTCACATTGTTATTTGTTAAATTTACACAAAATTGTTATGTTGAAAAGTTCGCATACAAAATAATAAATAATTAGAACTTCATAGTAATTTTAATATGAAAATAAATTAATAAAACAATCGTCAAATTAAAAACATTTTCTTTTATTTTCATTTTTATTAATCTTGGGTGGAAGTAAGTCTCGAGACCGTTGGGCTAATCAATTTCCCAAAATAATAAAAAATGATTATATCTGCTACTTTTTTTTTTTAAAATTCAGTCACTTTAAGGTTTTTGCAATGTTAATAATTAATGTAAATTATACTACTTCACAACGATTTTTCAAAAATAAAGATTAAATGCCCAATTACGAAATAATGTATTTATTTTCTGAAACTCATAGATAAAGCGATAAATTTGATTAAACTTTAAATTTCAAAGATACACAAGATATATACGGTAAAGGTAAAGCAAACAACACTGACTGAGTAAAATTAACGAAAATCAAACGATTTTGATCAGATTAACTGAAACGGTTCAAAGCGAAATAATTAAATTTTATTAAACATATTTAAAACAATTTACCTACTTTAATCACGTCGAGTTTGTTTCGTGACATAAATCAATTTTATATTAATTGAGTTTAAGTTCCGGATTTTCTACTTAAAACTTTTGCGAAAGCTTTTCAATCGAATAAAATAGAAAAGTATTTAAATCAATTTGAAAAGCCCGATTGATTTACAGGCTCGCGTATTATAATGGATTAGGACAAAAGACGAAGTCTGTTTTGTTCGCTTTTAATTACTAATTAATATACTGTTCGCATTTCGCACAAAGAATATTGTTAAATTAAAATGTAATTTTTTCTTATACCCGTGTCAGATCGGTCAAGTGTAAATGTTTTTTTATTGGTTTAAAAATTATTCATTTGCAAATATAGCCTAATGATGTGGTGATATCTATAAAGTACAACATACCATAAATTTATGCCAAGGCAAATGAATAAAAGTAATTTGAAAACTTGAATCATACTTGAAGTTAGTCAAATACACGTTTCGAAAACAGCTAGATTGTTAAATAACTTCTTACGTTTTCACGGCCAGATTTGATATTGTGGCTTTTGGGTTTAGCCGTGTGTGTCAAATTTCTTTTAACCAATATTTCGACCGCCATTGCTGGGGTCTTTTTCAGGATTGATGATTTAGTTGTGATTTAGTTGTGAGTTTGTGTCAGATTGTTCTTTTACGAGCGTTATTGATATCTCCATGGCAACTACATACTCAAGTTTCATTGGTCCGAAGAATCGTGGGTATGTTCTAAGAATACGGTAGGTATGTTCTAAGAATACGGTAGATATTTATGTATTTTATCTTCGAAAAACTCGTACTTAAATGTGAAAAATGACAACGGTTAATAAGAAAAAGTCAAAATGATAATGTAAATATAAAGACAGGTTAGATAAAATCCATAAAATACACAATTTGGGATAAATCGTAGAGGTCCTGATAAGTTAATTGAACAAATTTTGAGAAAGTAGTCTCTATGTATTATCAAATCATTATATTTCTTTTAAACTTAGGCAGGGAAGCCTATGATCACAAATATGATTATAATGTTTTATAAATCATGTATAGTCATCTATCTATGTCGTTCCTGATGTGTTCTTTACAAGACACTTCAACTGACTAGTAAATTAGGCATGGACTTGGTGTTTATTTTTCAACATACCATTTCTTTGTTATTAATCACCGTATATTTTTCGGACAATAGTATTGACTTAAAAAAAACTTAATCGGAAATTATTAAGAACTTTCTTAATTAAAGCTGATAATTGACATGCTTTGATTCGAATGTTTTATCGAAATTGTGTACCGGTTCCTAAAGAAGTCATACGAAAATTGGGCCTTTCCATTTTCTTAAATTATACATTTTTTTTATAATTTAAGAATTAACTATAATAAAAAAATTAATAAATTAAAAATATTTAGTTTTGATTCACAATTTGGTGGTTTATGGTAAGTTTTGATTAAAAAGAAAAACTAAATATTTTTAATTTATTAATTTTTTATTTAAAATGAATTCTAAAATTATAATAATGCAGTTTCACCAAGTATTGTCAGTTGATAACCTTAATGTTATTGAAAATTATACAATCACATAACATTAAGGTTAACTACTGACAATACTCAGTGAAACTTATAATCATTTAAATAAATTGTGAATCAAAACTAAATACTTTTAATTTAATAACGTTTTAATTAATTTAAAATTATAATTATACAATTACCATAACAGTACTGTCCTTCACGCACCTTTCGACCAACTTCAAATTAAATCTACAGGTCTGGTGAGAAGTCAAACCGCGTATTTTGAATTTAAATTTAACGACAACATTGCAACTCAAATGGAGCTGAGAGAGGGAAAGAGTGAGTGAGAGTGGATGGAGTTCGTCTGCTTAAAGTTAATTACCATTTTAAATGACTCTGTCACTGCCAATTTGGACGACATGAAGCCAACACCACAAAAAGCGCCAACAAGAAACGACGCTTTTCAACCGGTGCATCTTTACATGAAAATTGTACAGATAGTAAAAAATTAAGGGAGTATTTATCATCATCATCATCATCAGCCTGTATCCGTCCAATGTTGAACGTAAGCCTCCTGCATGAGTCTCCATCCTCTTCGACCCTCCGCCTTCCGCATCCAGGTTACTACCACTATTACTTTTATGTCGTCAGTCCATTTTGCAGGGGGTCGGCCAATGCTTCGTTTGCCAATTCTTGGGTGCCATTGTAATACTTTTCTTCCCCATTGACCGTCGTCTCTTCGACAGATATGTCCTGCCCATTACCACTTCAGTGTGCCTATTCGTTGGATAGCATCCACTACTTGAGTTCTTCTGCGTATTTCTTCGTTTCGCATTGTATCTTTTAGCATCTCTCCATAGCACTCTGGGTGACCTTTATTAAGGGAGTCTCATTACAAGGTAAATTCATTGTTAAAAAAATAAGTTCTTATTACAAGATAACAAATTATAAGTAGGATATTCATTTTTATTTTTGATTTATTGTTATTTTTATTGGTAATTTTTGTTAGCGAACGATTAACGAACATTCAGTCGGTGAGAAACCACGATCTTTCGTTCAGTATTCAACAACTTTTCTATGTAACGTATGTTAAAGCAAGTTTAAAGTATAACATACTTAACTTTTAAAATATAACGTAAAGAAAACAATAAAAATAATTATTTAAAAAAGTTTCATTCGTACGTACAACAATCATTATTTTATTCAACACAATATAAATCGCAAATCATAAAATTGAGTGAAAAAATTATATGTTTTATAATATGTTTTTATTTTTATGTTATCACATACAGGAGAATACCGACAAATGGTAATATTAATTCTGAAGTCTCATCTGTGGAATTCTATGACGCTTATATGGTGCATATAACTTAGCGCTGCATGTGGAGTGTTGATCTGCCAACGTCATAGACGGGATTCACGCATCATCCTTTATTATTCCATGAATTTACTATGAATGGGTAGTCTTTACGGGACGACTTTCGTCTACCCAATTTTGGTTAATGGCTATTACTGTCATCTTACGGGTGAGGGGTCAAATTCACACCAACCATGAGTGATTTTAGAGCTCAGAAATCGATTAATTTTTTTTTTTTTTAATCAACGTCGAGGATAGAACCCACTACTTTTGGCTTTCAGAGCAAACGCTTTGACCATTGAGCTATACCTGCCGGAAAATGTGCTTAAAATTTTAAATTGGATCCCAAAATTATTGCTATTTTGCACTAATCATCTTTTTATTTCTAGCATTTATTTTTGAAATTTATTATGCAAAACAAATCATTGGTAAAAGCAAACTTTTTAAAACTATTAATTTTTTAAATTTTACGGTAGTGTATTCCGAAACGTTTTTATGTTCTTTATGGAAAAATCGGTGTTTAAAGCTTTCAAAAAGCTTAAGAAACTTCCGGACGGGCAACCCCACGTCGCGACGTTGGTGGTCTCTTTAGGTGAAGTTATGTGACGAGCTGGGTGGGCTGGGAGGCTACCCTCGAAACCCCGCTGTGCCCTGGGACATCATAATTTATCTTCATGTAACATAACACACGTTTAACCACTTTCATGCGATTAAGAAAATTCAAAATGTTTTTTTTTACTTTCGTTGTTAACAAGGGTGTGTTTTTTGAATGCAGGTATTAAGATAAAAATTACATGTGATTAAGCAAAAAAAAATATGATTTAAAATTCAGTAAATTTAATTATTTTTTTATTTTTATTTTTATGTAAACACATACAGGAGAATACCGAAAGATGGTGATAGTAATTATGAAGTTTCATCTGTGGAATTCTATGACGCTTACCATGGTGTATGTGGCTAAACGCTGCATGTGGAGTGTTGATACGCCAACGTCATAGACTTCAGCCCGAGATTCACGCATCATTCTTTATTATCACAGGAATTTACTACGAATGGGTGGTCTTCACGGGACGACTTTCGTCTACCACCAATTTTCAATAATAGGCTATGACTGACATTACAGGTGAGGGATCAAATTCACACCAACCCGGTTATTTTAGAGCTCCGAAATCGATTGAAAATCCTTTTTTTAAATCTCCGTCGGGGATCAAACCACGACCTTAGACATGCAAAGCAAACGCTTTGACCATTGACCTACTCCCGCTGGCAATGTAATAATGAGGTTTTGTGAACATATATTTTTTTTCATTCCAGAGTCTTAAATTTTTCCTATATATTAATAGTTTTGTATTGATTTTAGTGTTTTTTTTAATTCGTGATAGTGAATTTATAAATGAGAAAACATAAACAAGTATATCGCCAATGTTTTGAGCATTCACTTTGAGATCCATAATAAATTATAAATATTTATTTATTTATTTACCTTGTTTTCACATGGATCACGTAACAAAAGTTCTCTATTAGGAGACTGCAGTTTCGACTAACTCGTAGTCTTTCTCAATCCTTCTCTAGTTAAGAGATAACTCTCCGAACGAATTTAATTTATTAGAACTTATTGTGGTTATTTATTTTTACAAAAAATATTACAAGTGATATTGTGGCTTTTGGGTCAAGCCGTGTGTGGTGAACTTCCTTCAACCAATATTTGAACCGCCATTGCAGGGGTCTTCTTCAGGATTGATAATTTATTTAGTTTTGGGTTGCTTTATTCAGATTATATATTTTTTATGAGCGTTATTGATAGCAACTCAAGTTTCATTCTGGAGAATCGTAGGTATGTTTTAAGACTACGGTAGGTATTTTCAAAGAATACGGTAGGTATGTTCTAAGAATTGTACATCCACGAACATCATGTCAGACTGTGGTCGTTCTTGGTTGTCTGTACAGGTTTTAGAGTATGTGCTAAAGGTAGAAGCCATGCTATTCTGAGAAAAAAGCCATCATCCCTGTTGATGTTGATAGTATGTCTTTTGATTTCAATGGCTTCCCTTATTAATGGCAACCCAAAAGCCACAATATCAAATCTGGCCGTGAAAACCTAAGAAGTTATTTAATATTACAAGTGAATCTCTCTTTTCATGAAAAACGTAATATTGTAATATAAACTATAAGATTACATTATTTGATTTGCTCCAGGGAGGAGCGCGGGGAAGTTTGGAGAAGCAGTTGGGAACATTACGTGACTGAAGCAAATAATTACTTTCTGCGTCCCCGCGGGGAGCGCGGGGCAATCACATAGCAAACACTCGGACTGGGGCAAGTGCCGGTCAGCTGGTAATCTCGCTGAAGCTGAAGTCTAAATTATTATATTTAGATGACTTCGTGGTTACCCAGTGCAAGAGTAGTGTGGGGCATTCACATTTATTTCTTTTAATTTTCGAGCTCATAGGCCAATAAATCGTATAAGTTAAGAAAAAAAATAATGCGTTAAATAGCTTCTTAGGTTTTCACGGCCAGATTTGATATTGTGGCTTTTGATATCAAAAGACATCTCATCAACATCAACAGGGATGACGGCTTGATTCTCAAAACAGCATGGCTTCCACCTCTAGCACAAACTCTAAAAACTGTACTGACAAGCATTAACGACCACAGTCCGACATGACGTTCGTGGATGTACTATTCTTAGAACATACCTACCGCATTCTTTGAACATACCTACCGTAGTCTTAGAACATACCGACGATTCTCCGGACCAATGAAACTTGAATTGCCATGGAGAAATAAATCAATAACGCTCATAAAAAAATATATATACTTAATAAAACAACTCAAAACTAAATAAATCACCAATCCTGAAGAAGACCCCTGCAATGGCGGACGAAATATTGGTTGAGGAAATTTCGCCACACACGGCTTAACCCAAAAGCCACAATATCAGTTAATGCGTTATTTATATTTTTAGCATTCACATCATTTCAATATTAAATGGATTGATATTTCGTACCTTCTTTTAACATGGATCACACTGATTAATTATATAAATATTTATTACTTGGCGATCAAATTAGGTAATTTTTTCATAATCCATTTCATATTTGGATGACATTATCATCACAAATTACCCCCACTCAGTTATCTTGGTTGCTGTTGTCTATAACCCATGCCTTCTCGCAATACATCAATAAAATTTAAATGTCTACTTGAAAACGTATATGGTTCCAGACGATTTAAATTCTGAAAAATGGAAACTTGATGGTAAGAATTGTGTTTTAGGCATATTTTGAGTGATTTGTAAATTTTAATTTTTAAGGACACTAATTAAGTAGCCCGACGCTCCCGATATCCAGAATATTTGTTTCTAAGGAGCGGCTCGATACAACGAAAAGTTTGAGATACTTAAAAAACTTCGATTGTTAATTTTACAAAAGAATGGGTTTTTATATAAATGATATACATAATTTATAAAAAATAGGGGAGAGATGGATATATTTGCCACATACGGCTCAACCAAAAGTCATAATTCCTTGCTTCCATAATGGATGAATAAAGTGTTTGTCTTTTACAAAAAGAGATTGTTATATAAAATGAATATTGTTTCTTATTTGGAGGATTTTGGGGTTAATAGGTGAATGGGGCAAACATAATATAAGGAAAGCAACTAATTACCCCAGATTCTCTAGTGGACAAGCAGTGTGGGGCAATCACAAAGTAAACTCTCGGACCAGGGCAAATGGTGGTCAGCCAGTGATTCCGCCTGCAGCCGGAATTAAAATTATCATATGCAGATTACTTCGTCTCATAACCGGACAAACAGGTGCAGCGCTTAATGAAAAACGTATTACTATACACGAGGATTTTACACAAGTTGAGGCAGTCCTCTCGTAACTACTTAAGTTGGTTAGATAAGGTATTCTGTTGTTACGTGCAGCATAGATTCACAACATTTTAACGTCATGATTTATACAATTATTAATAAGTGTATTTAATTTATAACTGATTATTGGTAAAATAAAATGTGTTATACCACAGATAAACACCTTGTTTGTAGTCATATCGTTTAGGCTTCTGGCAGAAAATTTTCTGCCAGAAGGGTTTTTTTCCAAATTTTTGCATAAAATATACACATATCCCAATTAGCAACGATTTTTAATCAGATTATCTTTATTTGCATGCAAAAATATAATCAGAGACTTCAGTCTACACTGTGCAGAAGTAGCATAAGAACGTCAATGTCGAATGCCTGCTGCACTGACACTGAGCTTGCTAGCAAGGAACCGTTTATAGGGCGGAGTTGTGGAAAAAACAAGATACACGAAAAATTTGCAAATTATGCATATCGCTGCGTGAGAATCTTGGATACTTTGATTTTTTTATGCCTTAAATACTCGTACAACTTATTGATTATTTTAATTGATTTTAATTGATACAATTAATTTTTGTTCTGAATATAGAGCTTATATAGCCACAATCCCTGGTAAAAGCGGTAAAAAAATCATATGAAACAACATACAACTGTATTTTATAACGAACTTCAGTCTTCATACTTTAAGGACTAGATTAATATTTTCTATTGGATTTGTGAACATCGTTTGATGTATCCTTACTAATAAAGATAGAGCTACTCTAAGGTAGCACACCTGTGTTTATATTTTAATCGATTTTATGTGTAATGAACTTCTCTCATTTCTTTTTTTATTGTATATTTGATGGAAATCCCTAACGTTCTCAAGCGAAACGCATTCGGTATTTCGTAAAGAGCTACGAATCATTCCAGTGAAATGCAGCAATTATGCAATTATGATGCACTCTGCATGCTAACGTTTATGTAATGAATAACTTCATTAGGGAATTAGAAAATTAAACCGCAGGGATTCCGAAACATGCAAGAGCGCAATGTTGTTACAGTTTAAGTAGATACTTTACCTGTTACTTATCGAATATTTTTGCTATATATAAGTTAATATCATCAGATAATGATGGAAATTCTTTTACTTATAAATTTCATGATGGCTGTCATATTGATGATAAGGAGTACTTATCCACCAACGCCATTAGACCATACAACAAATTCAACAGCTAATATTTTTTTCATGCTCATTAATATCTCTCAATATGTAGTATTCATGGCACGACATTCTTCTTCAATCAATTTTCATAAGTAGGCCATGACCGAAACTATCATGCTTAAAAAATCTGTCTACGAACTATGCGGAATATTAACGTTTTATTTCATTATTAAGAATATACAAATTTATTAAGTAAATATTTTAAATTTAAGGTTCATTGAGATTCAAGCCCGCGACCGCTTGCATGAAAGTTGAGATCTTTATCGCCTGATTAAAGACTGGAACATATTTAATTACAGTATACAGTAGGTCTCTTTTAATTTGTTAGCTTCTTTTCTGAAGATGTTACTAATTGTAATGACGTATAATTGTTTCCAATTGTAATTACTTGTAAATTATATTTTCATTTAATTAAAAAAAATGTATTGTATTAAATAAATGGTATAATAACTACGTTACTGTATAATAGAATGAAGTCTTTTAACTCTTTCGCATCGGTTGTTTGCATATGCCGTCATAAGATCCCTAGACCATTGACATCGGTTGACGTGGTATATCGTTTTGCTACTTTCTTAGAATAGTTTTTTATGCATCATCTGATAGCTAAAGGATACAAGAACCAATTTAATATATGAAAATAGACCAGATAAGTACATGTATGCTTCAAATACTAGTTTTATAATAGGCAGTATAATTTGTATACTAATCGAGCCGTAATGAAAGGGTTAACTAGATTATAAAATGTAAACTGATTAAATTTAAATTATTCACAATTTAAGTTAAGAGGCACAATATTTAAATTTTGTTTTTTTATTTTTTGTATGAAAATGAATAAATAAAGTGTAATTTTTTTATGTAAGCATATTTAAAAGAGAGAACACAATAAACATTTCGTGTGTTCGGTTGTTTTTTTATTACAACAACACGGTTGAAAAAAAAACGATTAATGGCCTCGGTGATAAAGATATTGCCATCGATTAAACGGTAATCAAGGCACAGCGGGTCAAAAAAAACAGATTTAAAAATGAAAATTGAGCCCGCGATTCGAAGGCATTTTATCACGCCCCAGTCCGGCCCATAAAACATCCGTTGGAATCCCACTCGCGATCTCGTTTTTTAAATTCTCCCAAAACAAGAAAATAAAAAGTGTACTAAGCGTCGCGACGTCGGACCCTGACGAGGGTCTAGCTGAAGGTCCTGGAGCTGCGAATAAAGCATCCCGAAAAATTCATGGACCGCTTCTTTTCAGGAATATTTTCAGGAATTTCCTTATTTTAATATCTCTCTAAATGCCGTAGACGCATAAAACAAAGTGCTAGTATGAAAAATTCAATCCTCAGACGGCTAGGTTTCATATATAATAGTTTTAGTGCAATAAAAGAACTTTCATATTCAATTTACAAAATTATGGAAATATTATGCGCAACGTGGCGAACATGGAATGCCACATTTGAAGTAAATTTTAATTGGTGACAATTTTTTATTTTAAGCATCTAGTTATTGTTACAATGGTTTATTTTAAAAGTATTGTACTCATTTAAATGTTAGCAAATAAAATAATGTTTGTAATTATTCCACTTATTAAAAAAAATCACCTTAATCAAGAAGTAGTTTGCACGTTTATAATGGTTTTGATTAAACATGGTTTTTTGGCAAAATAAAACATGTCGTATCATATACTTTTTATTAATAAACATTCATATATAAATCTTACTGTCATCCAGAAAAATCTTCAAGTTACATGCTCGAACACATATTTCTATAAACTAGGATAACTTTTCATGTAATTTCTATTCTAACACTGTGAGCGAAAAATGTCGGGAAATTTGAATTAAAATTTCGCGGGTTGAGCGATTAAATTTAATATTTTTATTTGTATGTTGACAATACTTTCACTGATAACAGTTTCAAATTACACGTCAAAATATTCATTTGCGTTTGAGATACCCGTCGATTTATAAACAGCTTAAAGTGGTTTCTTGTTTTTTTTTTTTAATTTTTAAGTGTTCTCTAAAAGTGCTAGTTTATAAATGTTAGAAAATAAAATTTATTTAAAAATATATATATATATAAATAAACTCTAATATGTTTTATCATCTAAACGGTTCAGGCACAATTAAACGTAAAATTTTACACTTTTTGAAGTTTTATTCAATTGATACTATTACAAAGGTAAGTTACCTTTTTTTATATCGCATTAGTTTATGTACAAATAATTTATGTAATAAGAAGACCTGGAAGAGCACAGGCAACATGGACTGCAACTGTAGACAAGGATCTGAAAACTCTAGAATTGATCGAGAATGCAACGTAGGAAAGGCAGACATGGCGAATGGTATAAGGAGAGCCGACCCCAGATGATGGGAAATATAATAGGTGAGGCTAAAGAATAATTAGTTTATGTACAAAATATACTATATAAGCTATAAAGCAATATAAAAAAGATTATAAAGTAAAAATGATTTATTTGAATAAGATTAAATAAATCACGAAATGGAATAAAATATATTAGAGTTACTTGGATCACAAACACTTTAAGCCGTTTTAATTTTCATTGCAAACATTGTATTGTGTTCTTTGTTATCCTTACGAGCAGAAAAATGAATGTTTAAAAACGTTTTTATTTGGCTTAGGAATAATTTTAATGTAAAGTACAAGTAAATGTACACCAATGCAGTTAAGCTAGTGTAGTTTGCCGGATCGTCCTATGTGAGGTGTGTTTTGCACTTTACGAGTAATCCAAAGCACTTGAACTTTTAATTTTCCCTCTTCGCCGTCTGCATACTAAACACAGGTAGTTCAAGAAAAGGCAAGGAAAATATTGTTTCAACTCAACTCTCACAAATCCATTATGCCGTGAAATTTCTTTTGAAAACAAGTGTCTTTGTACTACTATATTAGAAGTGCAATGATTTTACTCAGTGAATAATGACAAGGCGAGGATGTTTTTAACAAATAAAAACACAATATTATTTCATATTTTACGATATTTTTTTATGAGAAATATGGATTTTGTATACTCGTAGAATTACCTTTTAAAATGACTCGATGATAGCTACTCGATATAACCGAAATATATCGTCACCTAATTAAGAAATTTGAAAAATAGCGATCTACATAATTTTTTACTTTTATATGATAGTGGAGAATTCTTCGAGGTAATACCTTAAAAAAAAGTACTCTTCCATTATTTTTATGCATTTTTCATAGTCAAAATTCAGAGAAAGCTCAATTAATTTAAACTTGACTAATACTTAACTAGCAGCAATCAAAATGTACGTATTATGAAAGAAATTTCATTGTCCCGTGGTGTTAAGCAAATTTGTGGTTGAAAAACATGAATATCCGTTACATTTGACTTTATGAGTGTCTTTTTAACAAATATAGTCGTCCATATGTGATCTGTGTCTGTTATGAGGGGGGAAATTTTTGACCAGCTGGCAAAAGTATGCCTGATTTTTTATGGTCTGTATGTAGCAATAAATAATATACTTTTTAGACTCTAAACGTAAGATACATATAATGATTTGCGGTTATTAGTGGCGGCCATAAGTTTTAAATAAAAAGCAAATATAAAAGAAGGAGACTTCATTTTACTCGATGTTTCTTTTATGTTGTATTGTTAGAATTTAATGGAAAAAACTTGTATGGTATTATGGATGGAACTGGGCCATACAAAAGCAACGTAAGAATAGTTTCTCAAAAGCGGATTCTGTAATCTTTATTAATCTATCGATCCGAGGTCTTTGACTTGGTTATTCTGTTCATATAAGATACTGGAATAAAATAAACTTTGCCATGATATTGAAATATTTTAATTCATTTTTAGGTAAAACAATACAGCTAATTTTTACTCACGAAATGTTGGCTCACGAAAGACTGGATCTGACCCTGTTGTTTAATACACGATTATATATAGTATACCATATTCTAGACGTGGTACTCAATCTTCCTTTATTCATCATCAAAGGCCTCCGCATGAGTCTCCATCCTCTTTGATCCATCGCCTTCCGCATCCAGGAAATCTTCTTTATTTTTTTTTCATTTCTCTATGTCCACTCCTTCAGCTGGAGAATATGGACATAACGATCCACCGCTTTGGTTTTCACCTCAACTCATTTTAGCTCCACCTACCGTAGATCCACGAGTTCATTTTGTATAAAGTTCCCCATGGCCTCCCAGGAAAGTGATAGCTCTGGGGAAAAAAGGCAGCCGTAGTTAATGATCTTCTGCGGCATTAGCAGGACATGTCCTAGCCAGGTCCACCTTCGCTTCTTATCGCACTGTAGTACAGAAGTCTACCTTGTTTATTCTCTCACCTCTCTACGTGAGGAATGCCGAGGATCTTACTGAGTGTGAAAGAATTATCATATTTATACTTCATGATAAGAGATGACTTAATGCAAATATGTATTTATAGTAATGAAATAATGAGCGGAAGCAATAAGTATGAAGCGAATGTAGACAACGAAAATACTAGAATAAAACCTATTATTTTTATTGATCTGCAGGTAATTTAAAGACGGATTGTATTTGATATTGTGGTTTTTGGGTTGAGCCGTGTGTGGCGAATTTATTTTTACCAGTATTTCGACCGCCATTGAAGGGCTCTTGAAATATTGGTAAGAAGAAATTTGCCACACGCGGCTAAGTCCAAAAGCCACAATATCAAATCTGGCCGTGAAAACCTAAGAAGTTATTTAGGATTGAATTTGTTTTTGCTTTAACTTCTTGCTCGAGATATATTTTGTAGTTATTTTGCGGTGGCCATATGCTTTCGCGGGAGACTTGAGGCGGAAGCTCCATCTTTGAAAGTTGTGTTGTGTGATGCGACTCGAGTATTTATTTTCTACGGCACGTCCCGTGAGTGTGTCGCCTATCACAGTGATGTTAAACAAGTTCGGCGAAAGCCAATAATTTTGGACATTCGATAATTTATCAAAGACATCCGTGTACATCTCTAGAACAATAGAAGAATATCGTCACAAATAATTTTTAATATTGAATTCTTTTGCTGATTCGATTGCTGCAGAAGAACATAATTATCTGTGAAAAATGTCTGACTCGCAGCTTTACATGGTCAAAAAAGTTTTAACTGAACATAGCCTGTATCGTCCCCATTCTTCTTTACGGATGTGAATCTGAACATCTCGTCATAAGCTAGTTCTGTATATTTATTTCGAAAGCAGATACTTTCGTATAATACTGGGTGAACGATGATTTGATTTTGTGAGGAATGGAAAGCTAATGGAAAGGACAGGGTAGCCTTTGAGACATGTACTTCGAATGCCACAGGAGAGCATAAATACAGCGGCATTTTATTCAAGCCAGCGTGCTCGCGCGGTCGTGGAAATCCGTCGGGAACTTTTTTTTATGTAAGCGCATGCAGGAGAGCACATCTGGTCAGGACTAGTGCACTCTATGACGCTCAGCCAGGGAGGCTGGACGCTGGATGCGGGAAACGTGTGTTGTGTTCGTGTTTGTGTGTGGGTTGGGGAGATTACAAGTGTATATTTATCTGTTTCTTGAAGAGATTCAGATTGTAGGAAGGAGGAAACACAGACGGTGGAAGAGCATTCCATAGCTTACCGGTGGCATTAAGGAAGGCGCTTTAGAAGCTGCCAGTTCTTGGTCGACATAACTGTAAACATAATGTACTCGGCGCAGCTCTAAAAGTCAAAGTTTAAATAGACGATAGCCGAGGCCGCTAATGTAGCTTTATGGTGGATTCGTGACGTTCATATGCGCCAGTTAAAGGATTTAAAACATAAATTATAAATTTATTATATGGAAATGTATATTTATATACAATTCATGTACCGACATACCTCTTGTAATTCCACAAAATTTAATTGGTGGAATTACAAGAAGTAGAGATAATTTGGGATGAAACGAAGGCCAAGGCGGCTGACAGCTGTTAACAGCGGCTGACTTTGTGGTGAGAATTCGTGCTTTTTTACAATTTATGCTCAAGTTAAGGTAGCAGACGTAAAAGTGATGACAATGAAAATGATAACGATACTCAATTTTAGTTTTACAATTTGCCGTCACTATCACTTCCTGTTTCCCAAGTGTCAATGTGTGTCATTGACACCTCTGAAAAGATTACCTTCCACTGGCCTCCGCGGCGAAAGTTGCTCTGCACATATATTTACATACAATTTCAGGCGCGCGATAGTCAGATTAAAGTTGCTCCCCGAGTTTGAGGGAAATTTTCCACATTATGTGCGCGCGGCTTCCAGTTTCCCAAGTTCCGAAAATCTCGGCTGGCAGAATAGAATGTAGACATTAGAAACTAGTAAAAGTTTGTCCTGCCTGGGAACGGATACAGGCGGCCGGCCCGACATGGGACAACTACTGGCAAGACGTGGGCAAGGGCACATATGCCTGCTCTTACTTACCTAGGACCCATCACGGGAGATTAAGTAATCTTGAAAAGTATGTAGAGTGTTGGAATCAACATTCAAAAACAGTTAATAAATAAATAAAATAAAATGATGAGTAATTAAAATATATTTTTTATTCTGCACGGTTTTAAATCGTAGATTGTGTCAGGATTTAAAAACTGATAAATATTTATTTTTTCTCTGAATTTTTGTGAATATAAAATTTACTTTAGTATGTGAATACTGTCTGTAATGAGTAGTATTTATATTATAAAAGGTTTTGTGAACTGAGTTATTTTATTGCTTTTATTACACTGCGATTTGATCATTGTTTATATTATTTTTGTTTTCAATTTACCTTTATTTTTTTAAATCATATGTTGGAATCATAAAACAAATATTTTTGTAACTACATGATTACTACAATCAATATAAATGAATTTATTTATTAAACCAAACAAAAAATAATAATGTTATTTATGTTTATACAAATATTTACATCCCTTACCATATAATCGATTGTCAGTTTAGATTTGAGCCACTGCTCGGGATAGACCTGATGGTGTTCGAAACATGTAAATTCACTTTCAAATAAATAAGAAAAAAGAAACTTAATATTATTTATATTATAATTTTTAAATGAAAATTCATATAAAATTTCAATTAAACAATTAAATATTGATACATAATTATATTTTAATATAGACAACCATTGAAATAAAATTTTCATAAATACTAAATATACCATATAAATAAAATTAAACTTGATATAACGTGTGTCTATTATTATAGAAATTTGAATTTGAAGCATCTTATATATAAAACTATTTCTGTTGCAGGTTTTTGAATGTTTTTATTTAAAATTTTGAATTGAATAAAATTAGAATTTCGTATCAAATTTCAAAATTAAATAATTCACCTCACTTCAGTAAAATTATGTCACTCTTCTGAATTATTCAAAATTGCATTCGAGAGGGGAAGAAATGTTTTAGAGAAAAGTTGCTTCACTTCAAGCGCGAGCACATCTTCAGGGATCCCTCCTATCCTTCTATCCTCCTATCATCCTACCTGTGTATGTTTATCACACAACTCTTCGGCGGATGTTCGTTCGGTCGGAAAAAAAGAAAACTTACCCACATATAATTTTTCCCGAAACTTTTCTATCGGCTGAGTAGCATATTTTTCCCGTGCGAGAAACATTTTTGAATGATCTCAATTTGAGGCGGACTCCGGCGGTTTCGAAACTCGCCTCTTTCAGAATGTTTACAAGTTTAAATAAATCGAAAAACTTTTCACTTTTTTCATGGCCGTTTTCTATGCAGATATTTCGGCTCTCCGGATGCTTTTACACGTAATTTTGTTTCTTTTTAGTTGGTAAATGGATATTGGACGCTTCATCGAGGCACGTTACGTACTTAGTGTACCTTTTGAAAAATTTTCATATTTTTTACATACCTAATTTTTAATGCATGGCAGGAAAGAAGGTTATTTCAATGTTAAGTTAACATTCTGGATAGGATTTAAACAAATTAACATTTATATTGTTGCGAAAATTTAAGTTTTATTTTTAATTGTTTTAGAAATGGCATTACTATCATTATCATTTTGATTTATTTAATTTTAGATCAGCATCATTGTAAACGTATCGTCGATAGAGTCGTTTTTTTTAATCAAATAGTCCAAGACTCTAACGCGACAAGACAATCATCAAGTCCTGTATATTACCCCCTTCATTTTAAAGTCCTAGAATCTCATCAAAACCAATGCAACTGTATATATTTTTTTCTGTATTAATTATTGGTAGTAATTTTTCTTAAGCGCTCAACTATTTATATTATGTGGTTTTATATCCAAAACCATGAAATGATTAATTTACTGGTATTATTGCTAATGGGGTCCGTATTAAAACGACTTTTTAATATTCTTTGATATGATAAACCTTTTTTAATCTTTACTGCCAACAATGAATCATGTGACCAAACATACACATTAATTGTTTTATTATTTCCTTGTATTTCGAATGACGCAGGAGACAATAAATCAAAACTGCATTTTTTCAGCTACCTGGGCTCAGGAACAATCCACAGAATGGGATGAAGCAAGAACCATAGTGACTTACAGATAAGTGTGGCGGCAGTTTATGACTTTCGCAATCTGATGTTAGGGGGTACATATGGAATGCCGATAATAATGATCCATTTTTGCGTTACATATACTTGTCAAGTTCCACCGCTTTTTAAATAATCCTTTTACTCCCTTTTCCGATTATATTTCTTTAAAGAAAACTCATTTTAGAAACAACATTCTTAAAATCTGTAAAGCTTATATAAAACAATCATCTCCGATAGTAAATTACAAAAAACACACTTTTAAACTTTAAAGTTTACCTCTAAATGAATACTAAGAATGTTAAATATACTGAGTTACTTTTACCGTCTTTGAAATAATTTATTTTTATGAAATAATCGTGCTTAAATACTCAGTCTGATTATTGAGTTTGTGAATTTTAATGAAAAATATCCTGAATATTTATGAAAAAAACATCGTTTGAAAAAGTTCAAATAAACTCTACTTTTTATTGGTAAATTATCCGTCACGTTTTCTGCAATAAGCGAATGGCGTAAATTAATGAAACTACCGCATTTAACGTTTGTAAATCAAAATTATATCGCGATCCGAAAAACAAATAAATATTTGATATGACCATCTGTTACGATTTTACTTTTTGATTTATTATTAAAAATGAATGATCGCTGCAATAACTTTCGTAAAAAATAATTTGAAATACGAAAAACGCTTTGCCAATTGCATAAGCTATTATTAAGTATACCAAAATATAAAGCAAAGTGGTTATATATTTTTTCGATCATCACCTATTTATTTAAAATTACTAAAGTTATATTTCTTTTATGTACTGGAGAATACCGACAGATGGTGATAGTAATTCTGAAGTCTGATCTGTTGAATTCTATGACGCTTACCATAGTGCATATGGTTAAGCACTGCATGTGGAGTGTTGATCCGCCAACGTCATAGACTACAGCCTGATATTTACGCATAATCCTTATTATTACAGGAAATTACAATGAATGGGTGGTCTTCAAGGGACGACTTTCGTCTACCACCAATTTTAATTAATTGCCTATGACTGACATTTTAAGGGTGAGGGATCAAATTCATACCAACCGGGGTACTTTAGAGTCGGGCGGTATAGTCCAGTGTTTAAAACGTTTGTTTCTCACTCATACGCCGTCGGTTCAAATCACAACCAATTACGATTTAATTAAACCTCAGCCATTTGTAAATGCCCCGGTAGGGTTGAGCCACCCCTTAAAGACATAACGAAAGTTGTCCAGGCCTCGGGAGTATCGGGTTTATCATCCGATCTCCTTGAAAATATCCTGATAATTGAACACACAAATATTTCTCTACGACAATTTGTGGTGTCCATATGCTTAAAATATGGAGAAAAAATGGTAAAAAAAACTTAAATAAATAAGTTAATGCATATTAATAATATAAATGATTTATCAATATTAAAATTATCTCTTGAATCACATAAACATTTGCTAAACAACAATATTAAGAACAACAAAAAAATCATAAAAGTAAAAATGAAAAATTATAAATTAACTTCCTCATTACTTTAAAAAAGGTTGTTATTCAGTCACGTGGTGGCAGGATGAGGAGCAGATCAATAACACACAGACTTTTTCTGAAGCACATTGACATATGCTTACGATAAACTTTACAAAATTATGGCCCGACCTAGTCGCAGCATTCAGGCCGGGAGACAATGCAATATTGCTCTCGCTGACGTCGGCACACGACTCCTGCGCTCATGATGGACTGTCGCCCAGCGCCACAAGCGGCGGTCTATATAACTAACGTCACACCCGTGACCGGACATATCCAAAATGCCAATATGGCGACACATTATGTACGACAAGCGAATAGTAATAAGAGAAGAAAGATTGTATATTGAGGTTTTCGGTACCAGTCAGCAAGAGCTATATCATGCTGATATAATCATTAACATGTTCAGTTTCCTTATAGAATATATTTAAAAATATTTACATTTCACCTAAAAGTTATAAAATGTCATTAAAAGACACTTGATGATGACGAAACATCTTGTTTTCATAATATAATTGTTCATTGGTTTCTATGTATATATTACACCTACATTTAAATTTATTTACCATTTTGTCAAATAAATAAAAAACGTTTGTCCCATATATACTATTAAAGCTACAAATTGTACGTTCACATTTACGTAGAATGCTACCACAAAAATGGAGACCTCTCGGTAATCAAAAGCTCTTATTCAAAGCCACAAGCTTGAATATTTTATTTCCATATAAACGGGGTATTCTAACGTAAGTAATATATCGCTTGGGAATTTCTGATTTCAGGACCATTTAACCGTTATAGGGATACCAAACGTCCACCCACCTATCGCGCCACACGACGCGCATCACTGTTGTCATTGTATCATATCAATGTGTATTCACGGTCTGTGTGTTCCGGAGAAGTGTCGTGTAATAGAAAACGCAAACAAATGATACGTAGTTCTTGGAAGTCGTCCCGGGCCGAAACTGAAGAGATCCAGACTTTGAGGCATTCGAACTACCTCCCTCTTGTCGCAAAAATTTAACCCCGTTATAACCAAAATTTCTAATGTTTATCAAGTATCGTGAGAACCGTCTTTTTTCAATCATATCAGATCAGAAACATTGTACACGTATCATGGTCGTATTTAAGACTTGAATCGTTTTTTAAGATCAAATAGTCCAAGGCTCTAAAGGGACAAGATATTCATCAAGTCATGTATATTAACCACTTCATTCTAAACGCTTGGAAGTCATGGCATCTCACCAAAAAACCAATGCAGCTGTATAATTTAGTAATGAGATTTAGTCCATATTACCTCTAGAGAGGCTATATTTTATAGGTATTAAATGAGTTTGGGATATTTTTTACATGATATCGCATGCAGGTGAGCACAACCTGTGGGCTCGCTGCCAGGACGGTTGGATGTTGGATGTTGCATGCGAGTTAACATGGAGAATCAAGAATTATAGGTTAGAGGTGAGTTGAAAATAATTAAATAAATAGTCGATTATATAATACATGGATTTAAATATTTATTAGAATATTTTTTTATTTTTTCAATATTCTAATCTTCTTTTATAGATCATTGACTATATTACAATATTATTAGTTATTAAATATACACATATTATAAACCAAATTCTTTATACGCATCAATTAATTCAGAAAAAATATCGGCAGAAGCGGGATGCGAACCTAATGACTAAAAAAATATATCCGTCCTGGAAGATGATAAAGACTCATGCGGGAGTTCTACGTTCAACAGTGGATGGACGCAGACTGATGGTGAATAAAAATGTCTGTATCAATAAATCAACCAATTTTTCTGTAAATCAAAGATTGGAGGTAACAGGTAGATAAGCAATAATTGAATAAATTTACGATGCAAAGAATACCTGTTACTGCAAGGGTTAAATAGAAAGGGATGTGAGAGGGACAATACTAGGACATCTCGCCCCCGCGACCCACATCAAAATAATTGGCAGAGAGGACATTTCGCCCCCTCGTGTTCTTCAGGAGCGCGAAAGAAGCCGCACGCAAATATTTGATCCCGCAAAGGAATGAGACATTCCGACCTCTGTAAATGTGTATTGTGTGTGGGCACAAGGACACTGGGTGGACCAAAGAGATCTGAAACTCTCGGGCATAATAGGCGAAGAGTCCATCCGGACAAATGGACAATTGTCAACAAATTTTATGGCCAATGTGAGGAAATATTTTGATTTTATTTGTTGCTGTGCTATCGCAAAAAGTAATTTCAAAGTTTGAGTAAGTTTTGGACGTCTTGACATGATGGAGTGTTGAAGACTCATTAAATCTAGGTAAAATGAAAATGTAGGGTGGTAGCTAAAGATATTTTGATGTGAAAGTTGAGGCCTTATAATTCGACGAGACGGTGGCTCACATACATATCCTATTATCTATATTTCCTGTTAATTAAACTAAATGATTTCGAGTTAAATAAATAAAGTAAATTTACCTAAGATCAATGAAAATAGGTAAAAACTATTCGTAGATTGGGGCAAATATTTGAAACTTTACAGATAATAATAAATATCATTTCTTTCGTTAAGAACTCAGGGATTATTTTCAATTTAGAATAACATTTTCGCATCTGTTTAAACATTAATTATCATCAATATGCTTACGTATTCACTAAAATTCCATGCTCGTTGTCGATCACATAAAAAATATTTTACATCTGTTTCCTGTTAATTTTCAGATTTTTGATCTTAAGCGTGAAGCAGGTTAGCAGCTGCTAGCAGGAAAACGACCAAAGAGCGACTTTGTGCAGCGCGTTGAATTTTGTACTAAAATCAAGCTGATTGAACGCTGACAGTAGCGGCTTCTTCAACCAGAAGCTGGTATGGAGCCAGTTGTAATTCACACTAGATAAAACATCCGGTACTACTAGTTTGTTACTTATGATAATCATGATAAAGTTTTATCTTACATTGGCTAAATACAATATATTTTAAAAATACATATAAAATTAATTGATTTGATACAAAATATATTTTTTAAGATGTCGTTTCTTGACCCGCCCAGTGTTTCGCGAGTGTTTTGCGAGTGTTTTGTGAGATTTCGTGGTGTTATTTCGCGGTGATATTTTCGCGGGGGTCGCCGGCTCGTCCCCGCCCATTAAGTTTAATGCCAACAATCCGGGTGGCCGCCCCGTCCACCCATCCGCCCACCTCCTACCTGACTCCCACCTGCCACCTAGGAGCACCCACCTTCGTGCCAAAATAGTTGGGTGAAATTGCCTAGAGGAATGCTGATCGTCTGGCACTTCAGCAATCCCAAGTTTGAATCACAAACGAAGCCAAAGATTAAGACAATTTTAAAAGCTTATTATTATTCAAGAACATAAGTATTTAATACCTTGTTTTAATATTTATAATACTGAGTATTGTTTCGTTTGCTGTAAGAATGCAGTTTCACGATATAAGTAGGTTTGTTCATCACGTTCGATCAGTTCCAATCAACAAATAAATAACACCTTGATGAACGCCACCATCAATTGAATGTCTTTAAAAAAATAAAAATCACTGACATTCATACAATGTGAGTAAATATTGAGTTATGTAATAATCATACATTATTTTTAGATGAAGAATCTTTACTAACCTACATGACTCCGTTTGTGCAATCTATCATACGATGAATACATAATTTTGTTGAACTTTTTTAAACCTTTAATAGTATAAATATGCAATTAAAACAATTGCCATCTATAAAAAATATTCATTGATATTATAGGATCAATGGTCGTTGCAGTCAATGATTGGTAGAGATTTCAGGAAAGTGTATGCAGGGTTTATGGTTCGACTTCCCGGTTTTTTCTTTGATATATTGATGACAGATTTATCATAAATTATAATGTTTACTCTTTATTTGTAAGTGTATCAGTTGTTCAATATAAGTATACTGTTCATCGATTTATATGGTATAAGTACAGATATAATGATATATATTTATATACCCATATTCAGAGAAAATTCTTGACTTAACGTAACCAACCTAACACCCATTTGCAGAGATGTTTCTTAAGATAAAAGGTGAGTCGAAGGCTGAGACTTCCTCATTATAATATTTAAAAAAAAAATTTGCTAGGTAGCTAACAGTTTTTTATAACTTTATAAATAACTCTGTATCTTATAAATTGGGTCTTAGATTGTTACTTTAAGCTAAGGAATGACTCCGCATACGGGTGTTAGTTACCAAAAAAAATGCATCATATAATCAACAAATGATATACATATCTTAATCATAGTCTGTCGGCATTCTACCTTTCGTGTTAACATAAAAATAACTCGCCTACCATCTCAACTAACTCCACGCCAACCTCCCCACCAGCTTTCCACTCTCTTTACTCCCACCTCTTTCGCCGCCCACCTGCCCGCCCCCCCGAGCACCGGCTTGATAGTGCGTGACGAAACATTCGCCAAACACGACCCCGGCATCCACCTCCGACCTACAGCATGTTTAGAAGCACTGATTTGTTTAATGTTTATATTAAGGGTACGGGCGCCTTCAATTTATAATGTAATTGGGAATTTCAGTGCGGCCATTTCACTAACGTGCATTAGAATTTCAAAATCTCGTTAACTAATATTCTCTTATGTAAGCTAACTAATAAATAGAAAGCGTTTTAAAAATCAACGGGCAGCGATCTTTTTACGTAATCGCAGCAGAAAAAACTAGCAAATGGGTCCTAAATATGACTCAATGATGCACTGCTGAGTTTGTTGATAGTAGAAAACATGTGTAGTACGTAGAAATTAAGTTGAGAGAATAAGTTAGAACGAGACATCAACCTGCTAAGAAAGAGTTCTTAGCAGGTTGATGGTCTCCGTAAGCAGGTGCAGACCATGCTTTGCTTTAAAGAGGTCGTCAGCACTTCTCATTTGAAGAAAGATCACGAAGAGCACTTTTGTTTATTAACATACTTTAATTCGGTGGTTTCGCTTTCAATAAGAGCTTCTTCAGTTATTTACACGTATGCCAGCGGGTATAGCTCAATTATCAAAGCGTTTGCTTTGCAAGCCAAAGTCGTGCGTTCGATCCTCGACGGAGGTTAAAAAAAATGATTTTTAATCGATTTCTGAGCTTTAAAATAACTTCTCGGTTGATGTCAATTTGATAACTTACCAGCAAAATTCCAGTCACAGCCTATTAATTAAAATTGGTGGTAGACGAAAGTCGTCCCGTGAAGACAACCCATTCATAGTTAATTCCTGTAATAATTAGGATGATGCGTAAATCTCGGGTCTATGACATTGGCGGATCAACACTCCACATGCAGCCATATGCACCATGATAAGCTTTATAAAATTCCACAGATGAGATTCAGAATTACTATCATCATCTGTCGGTATTCTCCTGTATGTGTTACTTGTCCTGTACATAACAAAAAATGTAAGGGTAGTGAAAAATATAGTTGATGTAATGAGTGTACAGTAAGGCTATTATGAATTATTAAAATTATACAACATACTTGGCAGAGATACGCGAGACAGAGCTGATATCTAATGATGCGAGGACCATTGCAGCTGATTTAACATTTTACTAAATAAATAAACTATCACCTTCTTCGTAGTATCAATCCGGTGGATTGGTTTGCAGCAACAGAATCTTGCCTCTCGATCTCCATTCCTCTGCGTCCTCCCCAACCCGCTTCAGCTCAGTATAAGAGCTATAACTCATGTCCTCGAACACTTGCTGCAAATACTCCCGTCTAGGGCGCCCTCTACAGTTTTTACCCTCAACCATTCCCTCCATAATGTCGTGAAGAAGACCACCGTGGCGCATGATCTGACCGATCCATCGGGCTCACCTCTCTGAGATGGTTCTTATTATTATATCTACTATATATATCACCTTTTTGCTTACAAATAGTATTGAATTTTCAATTTGTTAGATTAAATAAAGTTATATTTATGTTCATACAAAAAAACTATCTCTGATTTTAATATTTCTATATGTATTGTAACTATCCACCCAATTCATTAAATTCTGAACATTTCCCAACACTTTTTCTTCTACGGATGCTTTCTTTCTATTCGTTGAGAGTCCCGGAGGAAAATTGCTTTTCCAAACATTCATTCCTTCTTCTTCGCGGTGCAATTCACAACCTCGGGATTCTTGAATGTTTAAATTCTTCATTCCAGATAAGTACACCCGTGCTCGTATCCATCCATTGTTTTTGATCCCAGTTGATACTTGTGGAGCTTCGAGCACTCAATTTAGTACAACGGCAATGGCGCTCCTAAATGGCTTACCAGCACACTTCGATCTTTTTCTCACATCATTTACCTCTTATGTAAATGGTATTGTTCTCCTAGATCTCTGTGATCTTTGACACATGTCATTGTCTTCTTCTTTTATATATTTTTTTTCTTTTGTATGTATTGCATGTTTATGTATACTGTATGTTTTTTATTCTTTGTACCTTGGAACTGCGGTTCTGGTCAATAATTAAAAATAAATAAATATATGTTATATTTATGTTGGCCCCCCTGTGGTGTTTTCACTGCTCATACAAAAATATACAGATTTATTTTTTGCGTATTCTTTGTAGTTTTGAGGTGAATAATATGATGTTTTGTTAAAGATTAATCTGGTGTACAATACACAGAGTTTGTCTCGTTTCTTTTAATACAGTTGACGCTACATTAAGCGCCAGGAAAAATAATATTATCCTAGCCGTGTCATTTCAAGGGAAATAAAAATACTTCTATATAAAGGACTGCGATGATTTATAATAATTATGTTGCCACACGCAATGACTTAGTATGGGCCGTGACCTTATATTTATTTGTATGCGACATTATTTTTATCTTTTAACTGGTAACATTGTAAATACAAAGAAAAACTTTTATCCGTGAAGGGGCACCTAATAATTTAAAATACATCATTTTACAATTACTTTTACATTTTATTTTCTTATTTTTTAAATATTTATTTAAGCTTTTATACCATGATAAAAAAAATGTTGGTTTTGATATACGAGATTTATCCGTAAAATAAAGTTTTCAGTGAAGCGAGGGTGAGATCCATCACTTACGGCTGCCAAGCCAAGACTGAGCTCTGCAGGCAGCTCACTAGGGAAGGGATTTGGAGTGGGGGAACGAAGGTACACTACAGAATCGCGGGACCCCACCATAACATCGCTTTTATGGACTGTAGCGCAATGGGAACCTTATTTTAAAGATAACCCTCGTATTTTCGAATATTCATAAGCTGGTACATGCTTTGCTATTAAATTCTTACTGCCTTCATTGTCTCTATTATTTTCAACGAATTTGAATCTGTATTACGATGGTTTGACTTTGTGAGTAATTATGTCATGAATCAGTGTAAAAAGTCAATCTTCCATACTACAATTGGTCAAGAGATAAAAGTGAACTTGGTTTTTTTTTATTCATTTTTTTTTCTGAAAAAAAAATACTGTAGAAAAAATTATAAAGATGTGTGTTGTATCCTGTAAGTTACACACAAGGTTAGATTATATACGACTGACAAATAGTTGAAGAACGTAGGAGCCTACTCCATGTCAGCCTCGTTAACCGCGCGTGTAGCCCCGACGATTTCCTTAATGAAGTTTATCAGCAAGGAACCGTTTGAACTAAGCAGCAGTTCAGGAAAATCCTCCCAAGAAATGGTAGAGACTTCCAGGCGACAACACAGAATGCGTCTCCTATTCTCATGGATTATGCACTCCATGTTGCAGTCCTGGTTTCCTGTGGTCGTCCAGGTCTTCTCGTGCATCACGTTTATTTTTTTATTTTTGACAGTTTTTTTTTACTGCCAGTTGCCACCGCAAAGGCAGTAGCTTTCTTGAAATGCTAGAGCTTCCGTTGACCACCAATTCGGTTCATCCGCCACCATCTCAGCTCGCCTCCGAATATGTCGGAGAAGCCTATGAATGGTGTTCCACTGGGAGCCTCTATTTCAAAATGTGTTGAATCATTTTCTCTGAGTATTTGTTGTATTTATATTAAGAACAGATTATGTTTAGATAGATGATGTTTATTCTTTCTTTTTTATCTATTTTTATATATTTTTTTAATTATCTTTCATAAACTATTTTTTAATATACCATACGTTTTGTTATCATTTGACTTGATGAAGGTTAAAATATTTATTCAATACAATCTTTCTCCTAAAAAAAATAGTCAACATGATCCATGTGTAAAAAACAGTAATAGTTGATCATGCAAATTTTCAATGAAAATAAACGTGTAAATAACTAATTTCAAGACTAATCAAACAATTTTTAAGTTTTCTCAAAACTATAAATAATAACTTTCAAAACACTGAAATATTTATTGAGGTAGCTTTAACAAAAAATTAGATTAATAGTTTCAATCTGCGTGTCGCAATTCACCGCAAAGTCTTCTCGAAGAATTATGAAATACGAAAATAGACCTTGCGGCGCGACAGCCTCTTTCTACGGTTCGCCAAAAATCATCGTCGCTAATGCTGAAAAATCTGCGTGGCGCAGTACTACAATTCAAAACAACTCAAACATTTTAAGTGAATCCCGGCCATAATGCGATAAGGGTGGAAATTGCTTAATCCACGAAGCCTCCCATTTTCAGTTTATTTGCCTTTAATCCTTTCCCGCCCAGTTTCCTTTTTATGCCCGTTCCTTTGCGTCATTCAGATTTTCTTTGAATTATTTGCAATAAAAATAATAAGAAAATGTTTTCGGAATTTTAATTTGAATTTCACAGAGCCGCTATATATTTTTTGGTCTCTTTATTTGAAAGGTAAATAACCTTTTTTAATCGTGTCTACGTTATTGTAGAGTTTCTGGAATTCAATACCTTAATTTAGCTTTATTTAATTTAATTTCAATATGTATAAACACGTATTAACATATTCTTATGAGTATGCGGACGATATTTGATATTACAATGTTTCCGTACTTAATTTTCAATATTTTGTGATCGGCTTATATGGAAACCAAAAATAAGATTTTTAAATTATATTTTTATTTCATTATGAGATACGTTTCTTTTATTTTCATAACAATGAAATACGTATTTTATTATTTTAATATTAATTAAATATGTATTTTTAATTTTAAGAAAACATATTTTTGACTATTGTTTTCCTAGTATTCTCCAAAAAGTTAAAAATAGTACAAACTTAAATTTATACTCAAAAAGTTAATATTATACGAGTATATGATCTATAACATTATTTTTTAAGATCGAAAATAATTTTTGGCTAAAATAAATATAGTAATAGACATCTACAAATTAACGAAATGAAACATTTCAGTTATACTTATTTAAACATGCGGCACTGACACCTAATATGAATAAAACAACATATGAATCAACAGAAACGTCATAGATCTTTATAATTACTTAGCACCTATTCTGCACGCAGTTTCTGGCTATTCCTACTGAAAGTCATACATGCCATTATAAGGTTGTGTTGCGCTTTTCTGTGGGCGCGGGTTCGTGGCAGTCCCAACGCCATGGTCGCTATGTGGGCGGATAGGTGGGATTCTCGGTTGGAGGGGCACTAGATGCGCCTTTACATAGGCATTTAAAATTAAAATTGTGAAAATTTATTAACTTGTAATAATTTTTTGTATGTCTTTTATTTTACATAAATTTATTGTACCAAATCCTTTTTTCTCTACCGCATGTCTTTGAATGAATGAATGAAACATTATATGTATAATAATAGATACAAATACAACCCAGTACTTCCGACTAATAAACTTAAGCACTCCACGTTAAATATAATGTTATTGTTAGGTCTAAAACTAACGATAATTAATTTAATTTCTCGGAACATTTAAACACAACAACAGCGAACCAAAAATCTGTCACAACACCGCCGAGTTTATTCAAAACAATAAACAATAACATTACACACCGCAAAATAATACACCAAGTAATTTAATATCGCACCGCGGCATTTACGCCCAAACTTAATTAGGCGTAATAGGATATCATGTCGGTTTTTACATAGTATTATTATGTGTAAGGGACGATCGTCATTCAGGACATAGGCTTAAGGTGGTCCTAATTACCCATTTAAACTTTGTCACTCAGAGGTTGTGACTGTTCGGGAAAGCTCGCAGGAAAGCTTCCCTAATCACATTCTTTTGTTTCTATTCAATCCCTCTAAATAGGAGGTCATTATGCCAGTCGCATAGTGGCCCGTAAAACGTATCCCGTACAAGGTAATGCCGCCACTATTTGGACGATTTACGACGAGCTTTATACTTCAATGCCTTCCCGAATGCGATTCCGTTTCAGAAACTGGAAGTAAATAGGTAGCAAATACTCGTTCATTGTCATTACAAACAAGTGAAACTTATATACGTGTTTTCTTCATCAATGAACTTTGAACAGAATTCGAATCGTTTAATTAAAAAGATTGATTTAGTACATCGACATGTATTGCATATAATAACTAGATACTTAGAAAATGTCCTGTGTAAACATAAAAAATGTGAACCTATTTAAAAAAAATGAAATTAATATTTAGAATATTCATTTTGTTAATAATGTCATAAAAGATTCATAGCTGGATCGTCATATGCGAGTCATAATTTTGTCTAATGTAATTATTGTTTTCCATCTCAAATCAAAACTTTGCATATTTTCAGACAACCTCCAAGGGCGAAAACATACAGTCGTTAAGTTTACTAACCTGCCAGGGACTATGCTTCTTGGAAAAGTGATCAGACTCTTCAACGATATCGCCTCGAACATTGATATATTCCACTTGAGAGAAGCCCAGTTTCGACATGAGCTCCACGAATTTATTTATCAAAGTAATTTCGTGGAGTCTTTTGTTTAGCGAGCTCTGGGACTTTTTAAATTATTGTATTATTATTGTATTGTTTATAAATTGTTCTATTATATCCTGTTTCAGAATCGCATTAAATATTTTGTATTTGTAATGTTTCTGGAAAAATAAATAAATTGAATTGAAAAAGGCAGCTATTATATCGATGCCATATTTATACGTTGAGTAAGCATATTTTTTAGGCAGGTCAAATTATAATTCTAACGCTTCAAGAAAATTGGTTATTTGATCTTCCAGGACGGTTCAATTCAACCGCCGACACGGAATAGACAACACGTGATGACCCAACCAAGTCAAAATCAGCACCTCATGTTGCTTAAATATGGTCATTGTACAAGAACCACATTAATGCATGGCATGTTGATCATTATATTACAAATATATTTATCAATATGATTTGATTGAATTGATGATGTTTTTAATTGTATCGCTTAGGATGCTTAAAATTATATCGAACTAAATTTAAGTACAAAAATATGACTTTTGATAGTACAATTTGGTGACTATTTTGTTTTTTTTTTATATGTGTAAGAATTTTTAAAGTAGTAAGTCATTTATGTGCACTTTTAAAATAGAAGCATGAAAGTAAATATAATTTGTGCACGAAAAAACGTGTTTCATAAAAAGTGGTGCAAGTTTTTTTCTTCTATTTTTTTGATTGGTAGTTTTAAAAAGACATTTCAAACATCAATAAAGAAGAGAAGTTTATTTTCTAACACCATTTTACTATTACGTCGAGTATAATTTGTTGTTAAAAAAATAAATTAGTGCAATAATTATCAACATTATTTTACTATTACGTGTTATTGACATATTTTTTTTTTGTAGCAACGTAAATTGGCTTGCAATCTTAAGTACTGGACAATGTATTAAGCAACTTTACTCGTTTTAACTTACGTTACACTTCTTGTGGTTCTATTAGTGGTCCTTTGTCAAGACCACTTAATAAAATGTAATTAATAACATTCGAATTTAAAAAATGTATACTTTTTTAAAATCGATCAATTCAATCAGTACATAATTACATAACCTAAAGATTTTTTTTAGCCTACAATAATTACACGATCTGTAAAGGCAGTCCCTTACCGTCTTGAAGGGAGCAAAGGCTTCATTACCAAATGTGTCGCGTCAGGGTTGGCGACTTATTAAACCGATCCATTCACAGGTTAGCCGTTTAATTAACCGAGTGACTAAAGCCTCGGGGTAGTACTTAACCCCCCATTTAACCCTCGCGGTCTGAATTAATACGTTGGGGTAAAATCCACCCCGAAATTTATTTCCGATGGGAATGACGTACTGCGGTGCATTAAGCTTCCGCACAATCAATTAAAGGTACAAATTCATATTAATATTTTTAATAAAGACAATTACTTAGAAGAAAAAATATATATTTTTATTTAATACTTTGCCGCTTTTGATAACATGACACCATCATTGAAAAATAAAAATATAAAGAAAACTGTTGTTAATAATTCATCTCTTTTTATACATTGCAGTGATCAATTATTTTGTGAAAACCAAATTTCAATACTTGCTAGTTTATTAGAATAGCTAAATGTCACGTTACAATTGCTAGTAAAATCGTATTTCAATATCTAATGATTTATTCGCATTGAAATTTCTCCATTCGACAAGCAAAAATGATAAAAACTCTACTATTGACACCTAAATGTTAATATCTGAAATGCTTTATTGATAAATTCCTAAATATTTTTCGTCGAAAAAGTCATAAGCGAACCTAATTGATAACTTTATTAAAAAAAATTACACAATGCCATTATTTTGATTTTATAATTTGTCGTTTTTTCTAAGATTGACTTCTCCTATGCATTCGTAGCATAAAATTTTTTTTTAAAGTGCACAAAAACTGATCAAGAAAATGTTATATTCAAGTGTCAAATCATTTACGTTGAATTTTAACAGCACAAATGAGTTTTCTATACACGTTTGATGCATCCCGACAATAGCGTTATGTTTTTATATGCGTTTTCACGTGTATGACAGGGAATAATATAATAATAAAAGGATTTTTTATAGCAAATGAAAGTGCACTCCCAGGCTGCTTGCCGCTCGCGCTGTCCATTCAATAGTCTCTTCCATTTATTCGATAACACATGCTAACGCAATCTCGAAAATAAATAAAAATAGCGCACAAGATGCTACGTACAGTACATGTTTAAGGCAGAACACGCGGGAGCTGGAATATAGAGTAGAAACAGTAACGTAACCAATTTACGAAGGTTATCTGTAAAATAAGTTCCCATGGCGCTACAGTACTAAAAGGCGCTGTTATTGTATATCCCTTGATTCTGTAGTGTACCTAGGTTCCCCCACTCCAAATCCCTTCCCTAGCAAGCTGCCTGCGGAGCTCAATCTTGGCTTGGCAGCCGTACGTGGTGATTCTCCGCCTTACTTCGCCCGCCAGGTGTGAGCTGCGTTCGGTGATCCGTTTCCTGTCTGCAAAAAACATTGCGCCCAGAAATCCATTCCCAGCTATGCGAAATCTATGGAGACAAATGTATGAGCGTACAACATCTGCGCAAGTGGTGCAGAGAGTTCAAGAACGGGCGTACTGACGTCCATGATGAGGAGCGTTCCGGACGGCCATATGTTTCTGACGAACGTGACAGTTTGTAAGCTCTCCGAAATGATTCCTGATGTCAGCAAAACCTTTTTGACAAGATTTTGGCGGAGTATCTAGGGTATGCTAAGGTTTGAGCAAGGTGGGTGCCAAGAATGTTGACCGTAAGATAAATTTGGATGGGGTATTGTCAAACACCCTCCCTACAGCCGTATGATGCACCCAACCATTTCAAAAACAGAAAATACTGTTTGTGTAATTGTATAAACACAAAAAAATCCAAATAAAATATTGCCTTACTTGATTGTAATATCCAAATCAACGTAATAATAATATTCTTCGCTTAGTTATGAAAATTTATTCATAGAAAAGCTAAAAAAAAAAGGTCTGTTTTTATTCAATCCATATTTAAAACCATTAACTAGACAAGATATTTAGTAAAACTTCAATGTAAAAAGTTTTCCCTTATAGATGTTGCTATAGAATATTTTGAAAGTTTGTGGTGTCCATATGCTCCAAGATGTCAAAATCATCAAATAACTGTCATAAATAAACTTGATTTAAATTTTTTGTAGACCTGTTCATTTCAATTTATTTATGTAAGAATAAAAGATTTGCATGTAGTTTCTTTATTAAAATAAAAATAAATACATTTGGAAACAATTTTAATAAAACATATTTCATTCAAATCTATTGAGTTTATATTTAAAATATTAATTGTTCTCATCAAATAATTGAATGGTTTCGATCACATGAAAGTTTTTTTAATTACAATTTATTTTATTTTATTAACAATTTAACAAAATTTAATAAAACTAAACTAAAGTTAATAAAAAACTAACGACATTTCATATAACTTTTTCAACGGGCCTAATTAAGAACATAAATTAAAATATTTGGTAAAAATTTAAATAATGGAATGTTTTATGTGTCAGATTATTCAGTTGCGCCTATGCCATCAGAAGACGGACCAGCATTGGGTACGGATTCGCCTACAGCAACGCCGATGCCAAATCCGCCGGCAAATAATAATAAAATATAGAAAAGTCTGCCAGAAGATCGGGGCATGAAACACACCTGTCAGACAGTAAAGTTTGGCGTTTTATGGAAATCGACGTATAAAAATATTCCTGCCGGAAGGGGAGGAGCAGGCGCCAGTGCTGGCAGGAGATGCAAATAATTTATGCAGAGGGAAGATGTTGCGCAATGTATCGGACGAGATATATTGCGAGATGTCCTACATAATGCATGCAACTTGCTCAGTGATCCTGATGAGCGAATGCTCGATTGGGAATCGATTTTTCCGGCGATCGCGTCGCACTTGTCGTTAGAGGAGCTTAAAGCTTTTACGGTAGTTGGAACTGGCGAGCTTAGCGTTCGGCTATTTTCGATAAAAACGTTTGGCCAATATGTAACTTACACAAAGTTTTTTTTCCAGGAACAAAATTAGCTTACAATGGTACAAACTATGCGAGTATTTATATAACGTTCATTTAACTCTGAATTGAAAGATAAAAAAAACTTATTCTTTTATACAAATTAACACTTTTTACTGCGTATTAATAAATTATGTTTTTTTACAAGTACAATGTTATTTTTTTTAACAAAATTCACTGTTAAAAATTAATATCACTAGTAATTTCTAAAGGTTTTTATAATGTAAAAAATACCTATTAAAGCTAAAAAAATATTACAAAATGATAATGTTTTAATGCTAAGTATTATTTACCCGAAAATAAAAAAGATTTAATAAAATTCTTAAATCAATAAAAAATATTATAATTAGTGATATTAATAATGAATAAAATAATAAATAAATCGATATTTTACATTGTAGAATTAAAAAAATCAATATAAAAAAGAAGCTCATACTTTATTTTTGAGCAGCTCAAAATTTGTTATTTTTATTTCCATAAAGTATTCTGATATTTTTCCGAGAGGTGAATTTCCAAAGGGAAAATCCGCGAAAGTTTATCGAAAAGAATTCCCAATCATATATCAAAAATGTGACTTTAATCTATTATTTACACAAAGTTTAAGCGGGAAATTGACATTTCCATACTTTTTTCCTCATTATGTTCATTCTCACATGAGATTAAAGTTTTTGTGAACAGAATTTCTCCAAAGAAATTCAAATTGTGTTTTTGTAAAGAAAGAACGTCGACTCTGTAAATAACGATTAACCATTTATTATTTGTGGAGATTTTTTTTAATCGTACTTAAATATATATACCTAGAAAAATTTACTTCAATTTATGGTATTTTTGTAACATTTTATAACCATAATCCAGGTGTTATTATATTAGTAAAAAACTTCTTTGTTTATTGATTAATTTTAAATATGTAAGAATTTCAATTATATTTCACTTTCAGTAATGTTCATTTTATAGTGTTAACTTTTTATAATTAATTTGCGGTACTAATTATTAAGAAACAGTATTAGATTCTTATTGTCAAAATTTGTATGAGATACTGATTATCAAAATAAGGTGGTATTTTTTTTGTATTAAAGCTATTGTAAATATTTATTTATTTATTTACCTTGTTTTCACATGGATCACGTAACAAAAGTTCTCTATTAGGAAACTGCAGTTTCGACTAACTCGTAGTCTTTCTCAATCCTTCTCTAGTTAACTTGTAAGTGGTGTAACACATTTTTAGGGGGTGGGGTGTGTCTAACATGAAGGAGAGGGAGGTAGGTAGTGTTGCAAGGATGAAGGAAAAGATAAATACATAAAAAGTGGTTTAGGTATAAATTTATTTTATTTTAATATTATTCTTATATGTCCTTATTTAATTTAACGGAAACAGGTTGTTTATTTTCTACATGTAATATGTTTAATACTTTTCTAAGTTGTACGAATGATTATATAAGGTGGTTTTTAAATGTTCTTTAATTCTATTAAATTTCTTGACGTTCTACCAATATAAAAAGATTCATAATCTTGGCAATTTAATTTATATATTCCAGAATTATTGCGTTTATCATTTTTTTATATTGGTTGAACGTCAAGAAATTTTAATATTAGAATTAAAGAACATTTAAGGTGCCTACAAAGCACTAATTTTTCTGAATTCGCAAACCACCTTATAGAAAATAATCATTCGTACTAAAGCCATTAATAAGAAAGAAGATATAATTAATAACCAACTAAATACCTTAATTAATTCACCAATTTTAAAATTGTTTCCGTTAAATAAATAAATAAGTATAAAAATTAATGGTGGTAAAAATAAATTTATACCTAAACCACTTTTATGTATTTAAATCCTTGCAACACTAGGATTGAGAAAGACTACGAGTTAGTCGAAACTGCAGTCTCCTAATAGAGAACTTTTGTTACGTGATCCATGTGAAAACAAGGTACAAATAAATATTTATAATTTATTATGGATCTCAAAGTGAATGCTCAAAACATTGAAAATATAAAGCTATTGCTTTGTTCAAATATTTTTTCTCTTGGCTTTTATTTTTTCATAACTTAAAAGCACGTGTAAAACAGTTAAATCAAATCAACAAATGAAACTTTCAATCCATCTGCCTTCATTTTCCTCTTTTTTTCATAAATAAACTGTTAAAAAGCGACAGATCGCATATGCTGAAAATCTCTCGCAGTATTTATTTATACTGGTGGCGTTTTCGTTTGACAACGAAAATAAAGAAATCCACGTGGAAATGACAAAATGCGGAACGACGAACTATTTTACAGCGCCGCTTTTAATTGTGAAATTTTCACAATGCGCGTTGCTTGCATTACACTTCCTTCATTCTGAACGGAAAAACTCCCAGTTAAAGCTACTGGGTAGAAGACACGTCAACATAGCTGTTTTAACAATTATTTACATCACCTTTTATATTAATACAAAAACAAATACTACACTTATGATATATTTTGATTTCCCCTTCATATATTATTCGTATTTAAATCTGAAAAACACTTTTTGAACTACAAGCTCGACATATGTCATCTTGCAATAAGAACTTACTTACAAATTTTAAAAGAATTACAGTAAAAATAATCGTCACAAAATTAAGAGCGAAATATATTTTTTTTGACTATGACTATTTCAGCAGTTTAAATAAAAAAATATATTGTTATTCGCACACACATACATTTGAACATTTCAAATTTTATCAAATGCTTTATTAGAGGGAATGGCATATAAAAGCATCAAGTTTGTAGCATTTTTTCATCTTCGTATTTTGCTTGGTTGTTTTAGCAGTCAAATTTGATCGTTGTACATTTTCATTAACTATTTGAGTTAAACTATTTGCACTCAAAGTCGTAAGAAGAGTATAATTAAAAAAAAAACAATCTAATAAAATATATATTTATTATTATATCAGTGAAATTAACATTTTGAACTTGCAGAATTGAATACTAAATTCAATGTCGATAACAAATCGAACGTTTCTTCAATGAATGTTGCATCATTTATGACGAAAACTTTGTGGTAATTTTTTTTTGTTATTTTCGTTATTTGATTCACGATTTTTGATCAAAGCCATAATTCTACATACAATAACGATAAATCATTGAATGAAAAAAAATAAAAAATGGTACGACAAAATTGTATTTAACTTTAAGAAACTGCACTTAAATTTAAGTGCTTTAAATATAAACACGACGGTAAAATTTTGTTGAATTTGTATGAAAAACTTTCTACAGCGCACTTTATAAGATGCATTACAATCTCAGTGATAAAACATTATACAAACTACGACGGTAAATATTGTTAAATATGTATTGAAAATATGTGTTGGTGCATTCGAATAGAGGTGTAAGAAATGCGGAGATTAAAATAAAAACTCTGCGATGAAATTGTGAAATTGTGTGTTCGCTGGAGTGATACAGGGTTTTTGTGAGCGGTTGGCTGTTAGAGCTTCCACCGTTGCGTCTATATTTGTTTATCATTACGTCCCCTGTGCCGCACGTCTCTGCTATAAAAGTGTTTACTTGAAAGCACTTCAAATAATTTCGCATTAGGTACGCCAGTCATGGCGGAGGCGGCGTGAGTTATGGCTGGGATTGAGAGGAGCGGCCAGCGATGGTGGGACGGCATCTGTACTAGACCGCGAGGTCCAGAGTCCCATCCCGACCAACCCCTAATCCCAGGGAATGAGGCCTATAAACGCTGAATAAAACCAAACCCTCGCGTGGTCTATGCTACACACATTTTCATACAAGATTTAATCGCTGTTTGATCAAAAAATATAAATTTATTTTACTGCCAAAGCTGCTACCTGCTTCAATTTACAATACGCCTTTGCTCTTTTCAGTTTATTGGGATCTCACAAATGGATTATATTTTAGATAAACTGCATTTTCTTTTCGTGTAATTGCGTTGGTGAATATTTTTTTTATGTAAGCAAAATAAAGTTAATGTCAAAAATGGTTTGTGAATATTATGGGACGTTCGAGCATGACTACTGGATGCTGCATGCGTATTTTCTTGTTGTCATTTTTAGACAAGAGATACTGCATCCGAATATTGATCTCTTTTTTGGAAATAAACCAATGAGTTATTACAAACAATTATTATTAAAATATTGCAAAAAATACTAATTTATTCGCACATTTTTTTAATAAAATGACTTTTTATACAGTAACATAATATTAATTTAAGTTAAATCAATCTTATATGTTTTAAAGGAAAAAAAAAAGATTTAATGTTTATATGTGTTAAATTAAATTTCAGATTTTTTATTGATGTAGGACGTAGGTGGTTTTCTGAAATCATTTAAAATATTTAATAGTCCTATTTTATTAAATATTTTATTCCATAGCAACGGAAAAATATTTTCTCACATCCGGCCCTGAAAATGAGAGACTCCAGCTCTGGCAACAAATCGCACCAGAAGATGTCATTACTCCAAAGGAAGGCCTCCCAACTGGCAAGAACCTTGACTGGCGGACCTGGAAATCCCTAAACAGATTAAGAACCGGAGTTGGTAGAACAAAGGACAACCTCGAGCGGTGGGGAATGCTTCGGCAGGGAGAGACACTATTGTGCGACTGTGGAGACCTGCAGACCGCCTCACACCTACGATGCTGCTCCATGTGCCCAAAAAGCTGCACATTTCAGGACCTAATGCTGGGCAACACACGAGCTATCGATGTTGCCAGATACTGTCAAAAAATAATTTGACGTCGCTGACATGAAGAAGAAGAAGAGTAAGGTATGTTAGAAGGCATGAGTAGTTTGTATTAAGTTTGATGTTGTTAGGACCATTTACACTTTAAACAGGCTGTGTGACTCTCCTTTTTATTCTATACTTTTCGATAGGAAAATGTAAGAAACACTATCGAATTTTATAAACCTTTCCGAGATTGAAAATTCTATGCGCAATATTATTATATTATAACACAAATATGAATGTAATGTTTTGCGCAGAATATACGAGTTGGGGCCGAAGGAAAGAGATTTTTTTTCATTCTTTATGCGGAGAATTTAGTAAAACAAATGGCAGTCATGAACAAAATGACGGCAACAGCCGAAGAAAGGGTCAAAGTGCGCTCCTTATTCGAGAAAAGGTTGGACTGTTATGTGCTGGGACATTTTTGTTTTTCGCTTCATGTGTCCAAACTACGAGCAGCTCCTAAATAAAGTTACTGGGTGGCGCACGTAATCTTGGAGCAGCGCAATGTGGAGGCTTTCACGCGACAATTATTTACGTTACGCTATCGCGAAAGTTACACCACGTAATCGGAGCTTACCGGAAGCGCATCGGACGACGCAAGAAACGACGGAACTGATACACTTTTACAGCCTGAACGTTTAACGCTCTAATTAACAAGTTAACCATACTTTAATGTGATGAGTGATTGCTTTGATGAATTTTAAAAAATATTATGAATACTTCGTTATCGTACTCATATATGGCATTGTACTCATAAAATATACAGTATTTTTATTTCTTTAAGCTTCGATAGCTAAAAAATAAATGGTCAAATTTAGAAAGAATCGATTGTGCTCCTTTTCACATTTTTTTCATAAATATGTCATGTCTGAAATCATGTTTCAGTCATTCATTATCTTATATAATGCATAATTAGTGAATGAAAGTAATAACATCAAAAACAATGTTCCATTCAAACTGTTTAGTTTCGTATTCTTGAATTGAATTCGCGAAGAGAGCGGGAATTTAATTTAAAAGTTTACGTATTTTAATTATTATTTCAGTCCCGTGTATTGCCAGGCATACAATAATAATTAGTTGGCAAGGTAAAGTTTGTCACGTAATCGAAGTTACCTGGGCCGAGACAGTGCCGAACTATCAAATATGCAATTAAATATTAAATGTAGTTTGTTTTTAAATTACATTTACCGAATAATAATCTGATTTTGCACAAAATTTATGACCAATAAAATATGATGAATTAATAGGAGTACATTATGCACCGATTAAGCTGTAAACATGTCAATGGGAAAAATAAACAATCTTACGGATTACAACATAATAAACGGATTACAACATAATAAATTGTAATGTGCACAATGATTAAGAAAAAATCTCACATACTTACCACATTCAGCATCTAAACGTTACGAATTGATTGATTGAATGTTGAACGAATGTTGACCAGCTTTCAGTGATATTCTGTAAATGTGAACCTAAAAACTACCTGTTTCACAAAATACTTAATTTCATGACAAAATAAAAAAAAGCGAATATAAGGGATTTGACTAACAAACTCATTAAATTAATAGATATTTAATCTCATTTTATCGATTTATATTTTTTTAGTATCTTTCTCTTAGCACATTTTTTTATTTCATTGGATAATTAACTTCGCTTATCAGTTGCTAGCTGATAGGAATTAGAATAAGATTTCCATTAAGAAACTCTATTTTCATTCAGTTTCATGCATTCGCATGCATTGTTAACAAAACTCAGTTCAGTTTCAGGTAATTATATAATTAATGTGATACTATACATACAAATAATTGCTGAAATTAAACATAACTTATTTACATTTGAATAGATGCTTAATTTTTCTCCAGTGTGTTGTGAGAAAATGCAACTCATTATTTTACAAGTGAGAAGCTTTTTTAAAAGACTGATTATTTGAATAGGATTCAGTTCAGAACTGGCGAGGAGGAGAAGGTCGGAATTCAGATTTAGTCCATCGCTTGAATTATTTATCGCGGCAGCAGACTAACCGCCGCCACTTTGTGGAACTATTTAAATCAGTTGTAAGCCCACCTTAAATCAATAGGCAAATCTTGCTACAGCTACAGCAAAAAATGTTACTCTCAAACCACATTTCATTTTGATTCTTAATATTAACAGAGTTTTTATTATACCTGATGAGCTTACTTTAAGTAGATTACTTATCAGAATATACATGTTTTATAAAATGTTTTAATACATTTATTTACTATTGTATAAGTGTATAACTGTATATACATTATCACTGTGAATTGGTAGTATTCTGTGTGTTTTGAATAAAAAAGGCATTCAAATAAAACGAAACAATGCTGTCATCGACTTAAAAATAATAGATTACAAAACATAATAAATAAGTAGAAAAAGCTAAATTAAATAAGAAGGGTAGAAAGCCTAAATAGCTTAATAGATCAAAACATAAATACATAATAGAAATAACAGTAAAACTAAAATTTCAATTAAAATGAAACCAAAGAAGTTATTTTACCTCTGTAGTACATTTATATATTTTATATTAACCGTATTTTTAGGCTTAGATGAATATTTAAACAAATTGTAAAACGTTCTAATTATATAATTCTCAATATTTAATATCATATTACGTAAGGTATGAGGAATTTACAATATTTAATATCACAAAAAAATGATTGCTTGGAGATCGAGATGCAAGATTCTGTTGCTGCAAACCAATCCACCGGATTGATACTACGAAGAAGAAGAATATCACATACTTAAGGTATATAAATCATCTCTTTATGTGAGTAAGATTATCAAGGACAGATTAGGCAATAGAAGTGCTTGAATACGAGGACAGAATCAAGTTAGAACTACTTTAGGTAGTTTCTCTGTGATACGTGTTCATGCCTTAAATATAATTTAAGCATGTAAATAATCTTCGACTTAATAATAATATATTATGCGTATACCCTTATTTGTAAAAAAGTATTTATTTAATGAATAAGATAGTAAGTAGATTGATGATGTATTTTCAGCGGCTGGATCAAAAATGTAAAAAAACATGGGAACTTTTTAAATTTTCCTCGCGAAAAATAAACTTTGAAGAGCTTTCGCGAGGTAAGCGTCAGCTCTTCTTACACATTTAATATATCAAGTAATGTATTGCGTCACTTTAACTTAGAGGAAAATCATGCGATATCCTTAAGTAAGTCACATTTCAAAGGCATTGTATACTGTGATACGTTGTTGCGTACAATGGAGGCACGGCCCGGAGAAAAAAAATAAGTATTTAACGTTTACTCAGTACATTATTTTATTTCCTCACAGTATTATTTTCTCGCAAAATAAAGCCTCCATTAATATTAATGAGACAGAGTGACATAACGTTTTATATAAAAAAAAAAGATTTTATTTTCGCGACGTTTCTGTTTATTAATTTATTTTCTCGTGTTAGAAAAACGATTCAGTGCGTTATTTTTATATGAACACATCATTTAAATGCTTCGATGAAAATAAAAAAGTAAATATATTGTAGGATTGAAATAGATTCGTCTTCCAAGATATAAATTGATAATTTCATAATAAATATATGTTTATATAACTTGTTTTTACATGGATCACGTTGAGTATGGCCTATGTTTAGGTGACTGCAGTTTCGACTTACTCGTAGCCTTCCTTAATCCATCGCTATGAATAAACAAAGTAAAAAGTTAATAATTTCCACGTCTTTAGAGACGAGAGCCTTTAGAGGTTTTGGAAAATTTATGAAAACTAAACGTTCACTAGTGCGGTAAGTATTTGTTTATCAAAGTTCTTTTTTAAATTTCTTATTTAACTACTGAAAGAAATGAGATAAATAGTAGTTTAGATTTAAATATTGATCCTTCCCAAGAAAATATCAATTATGTAGTTCGTATTGCTCGTGTGATGAGATGTTTTGTGTTAAATGTATAATAATAATAATAATAATAATAATAAAGTTTTTATTCCAGCAGGATTGGGTGGGTTGTGCAATATACAATCTGCCATATTTTTAAATACATAGCATTGAACAATGTTTTAATTTTGTGAAGATAAAATAAAAATTAAAATAAAATAAAATAGTATTTCATGGTGGTTTGTGCACCATCTCCATCCATCGATGGCTCAGGGAGGAGTTGAGCCATTCAGAAGCAGCCAGGATGATGATGTTGTTGGACCTCCTTATCCTGCTCCAGAAGCCGGCAACACGGTGTCGCAATAATGCTGGAAATGAATGGACTCCGCCCTCCACAAACATGTCAGATGCGCTACAAAATCTAGGGAGTTGCATAAGTTGGCGGTATGAGTTATTATACGCAACTTTGAGCTTCTCCCACTCTCGTTTAGGATAGTTAGACCAGAGTTCTGAGGTATACAGTGCCATACAGTGTGCTTTGAATAGCACTTTCCTGACAGCATTACTACAATGGTAGAACCTCCGAGAAAGCATACCGCTCCGAACGCTTATTGCTCTTCTTTGCCGCTCTATGTCTTCAATGTCACGTAGGTCATCTGTGAGGATGTGGCCCAAGTATTTTATTGAGGACACTGTCGCTAGATCCCTGCCCTCAAGACTCACTGTGGGTATGATCAGTGGTTCATTATTGTGTTTGAAGACACAAACGACTGATTTTGTGGGGTTATATTTGAGGTCATGGGATTTAGCATACTTTTCACTAAGGTGAAGAAGGCATCGCAGTGCATTTATTGATGGCGATAGAATGACCATGTCATCAGCGTAGCTAATATTGTTAGCACAGTAGCCGCTTATATGACAACCTTTTCTGGAAGCATTTAATGACTGGATCAAGTCATCGATATATACATTGAAGAGAATAGGTGACATACTACCACCTTGCCGAACTCCGCTCTTCATATATAAAGGCGAGGACTCAGCTCCAGCCCATTGTACAAAAATTCTTTTGTTGAGCATACCATACAGCCAAGACGTTTACAATAGCTGCCGGAACATTGCGCTTTTTAATTTTATCCAGAGTTTCCTATGGTCAACTCGATCAAATGCTTTGCTCAGGTCCAAGAAGCAGGCATAGACGTTTGTTTTTCTGCTTATGTAATAGTCTATTGTCTGCTTGACACAGTAAATAGCCATATCAGTGGACGTGTTTCTCTTAAATCCAAATTGGTTATCAGCCGTGACCAGCTTGTCTTCTATGAGTGAGTTTATTACTTTCTCGAAGATTCTCGATACCATCGTGGCGAGTGATATGGGTCTGTAATTGCTGCTGATAGAGGCATCTAATTGGGTGGCTTTTATTATAGGCAGTATGATGGTCATGGTCATATCTTTCGGCATACATCCATGTCCAAGTAAAGCAGTATAGAGAGCAGCCAGTATATGCGCAATTGAGGATCCTGCATGTCGGATGTGCTCTATACTGATTCCATCGTAACCTGGTGTCTTACCCGAGGCGGTGTTTTTGATTGCTGACAGAACCATAAGATGACTAATAATAATCTTTTTTCCATCATTATCCATGGGCATATCAATTACCGACGGTTTGCTGGTATCTATTGGATCATCACTAAGGGAAAAGCAATCACGAAAAACGTTGGCAATTGCTTCGTCACCAGAGACATTGTTGACGCAGAGGGGAGCACCACGTTTGTTTTGGATTGCAGATGAGGTTTTTTGCCAAAACTTCCTGAAGTCTTTCGTAGTATAGAAATGTTTGAATTTTTTTGTTAATTATCAAGAAAAGGGCGAAGAACAATAAAGTAAGAAAAATAGTTCTGTAACATTCATAAACTTAAAACGACGAATGAAAAAAAAAATTGTCGTCCTGAAAACGCCTTCTGCGCTAAATAACGTTGAATTTAAATTCGAAAGATTTTCTCTCAAGACCAATATGTGGAAATTAAAGATCTATTTTTGAAAAAATGATTCAACATTTCAACAAATTTAAGATGTCAATCGTTGATCGAAAATATATCGGAACATATTGTATGTAATGCGTCTAGACATGGAGGTTTCATTTTATTTTATTATCATATCTTGTTTTTTCATGTAATGTTATATTTGTCTATATGACTTCATTCCAGATATTTTTCTCCTTCCCTTTATATACGGCTTATACTTTTGATCCATTCTGAAAATATTGGTAGACATGTTTTTCGTACAATTGTACTATTAATAAATGATAGCTTAAGAATTAAACAAGGCCTCGAAAGGTCATTACAAGTGTAATAAAGGTCATTATCTTAATTACTATACCTATATACTATACCCACTACCTGGCCTGAGCATAAAGTAGTTTAAATTGCAGCTACAAAGCTCTATTATCTACCTCTATAACCACCTGCTCTCATCACATATCAGCTCTGCCTCCTAAAGCTTTGCCAAACATTTTTTATGTAAAGTTCTTGACGGCCTTCCAAGACAGCAAAAATCCGGTAACCTAAATGAAAAGAAGTTGTAGTTTGTGCTTTTTTGCAACATTAGTAGAATATGTTACAGCCAGGTCCATCTTCCTCTATAATATAACATATGATTAAAATCTGCCTTTTCCGTTCCCTTATGGTGATATCGCAAAATGTTTATGATGGTCATGAGAAATATTCGTTTAATGTGTAATTTTTAAGATAACTTTGAGATTGATAATGAAATTTTTTTTTTCAAAGACTTCTTAAAAGTACTACAACATAACAAACTGGTATATCCAGAAAACATATAGTTTGATTACGATATTCGTCAACAAGTCGTGTGTAACTTTATTATTATTTTATTTGTATCGCTACTTTGTAGAAAAATATCTGCACAAAAAAAAACGTGTGAAAGCAATGGTCGCTCGGGAACATATCCGAGAAGCAATGGACAACAACAAAGAAGTAACGTGAATTTGTCTTTTCTTCTGAGCGGCGTTCTGTCTCTCTTCGGGTAATCTCGCCACGGTGGTGCGGCATAAGTGACAGAATTGTTTGTTTCAGACAATATCCCCGCCGCCTGTATTAGCCCGGACTTGACACGGCGGCTGCAAGAACGAAGGAAAGCAAACATTCAAGTCGCGATCTCACTGCGAGTGTCTCCAGAGATTCATCACATCCATTATCAATTCATGTTTATTTATTTCTTACTCTTTACATTTAAACAATTTTCTTCTTAAATAATTTTTCATTATTATGCATCATACTTCAGTAAATTAAACAGAGTAAGTGTCAGTTTTTTGTACTCGTACTAGATAAAATTCGCTAAAAATAAGTGACACGCCACGCACAGGTATAAAATAAGCAAACATTCTAGATAAAAAACGATGTAATTTAGAGAGTTTTTCTTTATGAGATGCTCTTTTTGGACTGTAATATAAATTTAAGTGACAATGTGCAAAACTTGTGTATATTTAAATATGACAAGAGACGTTGAGACTGTGTTGTTACTAAGATCATCACTACAAAATAAAAAATCTTTTTAAAAGCATTAATATGAAAATTCTCCTTTAAAGTATAGTCTTATATTGACGAATTATTTAAAATAAAGTAATAAATCATCAAATAGAAAAGCTTCAGGCATAAAATATGTTGTATGATAAAGAATATCAAGAAGGCGGTACTAAGAAAAAATATTCTAAAAAGATGATGATCATAGCAGCTGACGATAAACGAGTACTCGTTCTGGTACCTTCCAACATGACCCTATAAAATATGGTGTAATATCTGGACATCTAAGTAGCAGATGCATTTATCAAATAATAACAGAACGCAATCATAGAGAAATAAAAAAAAAATAAAAACTAAGCTCTCTACATATCAAAAAAACACAATAGATTATTAATGCTTGCGACGTATGTCGCATTTGTATAAATGTATTGAATGTATTAAATGTATGAACATAATAAACTTCCATTACAAAACATGAAAATTCATCTAGTTAAAACATTTACTCATTATGCAATGGAATAGCGTTAACTACAACCATATTAGACTATTGGTGTCTTGTATTGAGAACGATGTGATAATTTGTAGCGACCGTATGCTTTAGCTTCAAAATAGATAAATGAGTAGGAAAAGAAAAACAAATCATTATATAATCAATTATCCTATTAAGTCCGCTACTTTGTTTTTCCTCAACAAGGCATTGATCGATCGATTTCTACGGTAACTTTTCGCCAATAGGAACCTCCTCTATCACTGTCCGTGTAGTAGTCGCCTTTCGCCGCCTTGGCGCCACATTTGTGCCTTGCTCCTTGACACAATAGTTACCGAGGTTAAAAACGTAATTTGTATAATAATATTATCAAGTACTGGCTCGGTTACCGGCCAACCCTCTGACTGTGACATTCGGCCTGAGTTAGTACTTTATGCTAAGTGTCAAGTAACTTGGTGTAGCTGTGGCAGGCAAACGTTGTGAATGACCACAGTTTGTTTGCTGACTATGTGCGTCAAAACTAGAAGTACACTGCCATAGTGGTTACTTTGCTGTAAGTAGTAACTGTAGTGGAAAACACGAGGAATATTGAAGTTTGAAAATATAATCGTTGTGTTAAATATCAGACAAACGCATTCATACTTAATACTTATATTTGACATAGAGAAGAAAGAAATGGAATATTAGTGATTGTTGAAGATTTGTACTTGAATTTGCAAATATATGTCAAGTCTACAATTTATTATTATTTCATGTATAATATATTCTATATAAAATAATTTACATTGTAAATAACTTTAAAATGATTGCTAGTTTAATGTGAATATATATGTTTATCTTACTTTATTAACCTTTTTTAGAGTAACGGTGTATTCGTAACTGAGAACGTCGAACGAGAACCAAAATTATCATAGAACAAGTATATATTGAAATGCAAATAATATGCGGCAGTCAAATAATTTTTTACGCAATGTTGTGCATTTATGAGTACTCAATTTAAAAATGATGCAAAACGCAGAGTTTTGAGCGGTTACCATGCTAGTATGCTCCACATCCAATGTTGCTTAACATTGATGAGTGAAAAATTAATAGTCTTGCAATATGCGTTGGTTCAATATATTCTAAAATTACTAATATAATGTTTGAGTACCTAAAACAATGCAAAATCTCCAATTAAGCAAAAAATAACTAAGTGCAGTAAACTGAATGACAAATTCAAGTGACACAGTGTTATATAATAGTTTTAACAGAGCATAGGCATTCGCAAAGCGCCCTTAATTTATTTTCATTACTTATCCCATCAACACAATTGAACTAAATAAAATCAAAGAAAAAACAGTATTGCGCCATCCTGAAAAGTCGTACTCTGCAAAGCTAAGAGAGGCAAAGTTGACACGGAATGAAACGAAGATTATGGCGGCTGATTGAACTTTGTAGCAGCTGCTCGTGGCGACTATACGCTGAAGCTTAAACGTCTGAAAGCAATTATTTTATTTTAACTGAAGTTAAAGGAGCGGATATGGTATGATGATGATGCAATTGATGCAAGGGCCATCCTTTATGAAGGAGAGTTAATTAGATCCTGCGTACGTAAGCAAAGACACCGGTTTGAAGTTTATTGCCTGTGTTGCGATTCAATGATGGAGTATTGTACTCGTAGTAGAAATTATTGCATAATCAATTATTTATCAATAAAAACGACGCAGTGCGCTGATCTAAAAATCACATTCAATAGAGACCGCACTCTTGGTTGTACTGTGAAATGGTAGTACTGGGAGCGGCCGGCGTCTGTGGCTAGGGAAGCCCGGTCAAAGATTATCGCTCAAGCAGAGCGGCCAGAGATGATATCGCCCAATTTGCAGGCGAGGTATTACCGTGAAATATTCAAACTATTGACCCCATCTGTCCCGTGAGGTGGGATTTGGGATATCTACAGGCCGCTCACAAAATTTAAATTGCCCTTTCAATTTATTTATAAAATTTTAATGTGATAAGCCTTTATTTCGACTTGAGAATGGCGACCTGACCTGGCTGAAACATGTCGTCAAAAAATATATATGTGGAATAAATTCTAAAAAAATCTTTTATTTATATCTGGAAGAGCAGAGGCCTTTGATAAGTTACTATGTAATATTGACTCGCATATATATTTTTTAGATAAAATTGTTTTTATTTTTATTTTCGGCACTCAGTTCTGTTAGTTTCCATTGTCCATCCTCAAGACTTTCCTGAATTTCAGTACATGAAATTTCACCTGAAAACTAATATGGTTCTCGACAACTTCTAGTATAGGAGTCTGGTGACAAAAAAATCAGGCCGTTGCAGTAAAAGATGCATTTTTTGACCGATTTATTACTCAGAATTCATATAAATACCAAAAAATCGAATGGTTAGATCGACGCACCCGATACTTAGACTAATTTGGTCTTAAATTCTGGATCAACTAAGATATATTAAAATATATCTATATATAATAAGTTCAAATGTCAATGTCATTTCGACTTCGTCAAAAACGAACTTTTAATTATTCCACATAAGATAGTACAAAAACCGATCAATTCTACCAAGTACTACTTGTATCTCGATAACATGAAATCAAAGAGTTAACGATTATATAATTATTTCACAAATTAAAGTTAATAAATAATCATGCTGTAGGTGGTTTTCTCACTTCAAAATCCAAGTCTGCATTCATATACGTTAATCAATGTAATCGGGACTTTGGATACCACTCACAGGTAATGGCTCGAAGCATCAGATCGGGTTTGAATCCCAGCTAGATGGTTTTTTAGCTTGTCGCCACACCCTTACTTACAGATAGCATCAAACAGTCTAAACTCTAAAGCTCAGAGCCAAACATTACTGTGAATGACGCCACTACGAGTATCGTCTAGAGGACAAAAGACGACCTATACTTTAATAAAGGAGACACAATGCTATATTTTAGTGATTTATTTTAATGCATAAACATAAATATAAACCTTTTCTTTGTGACAGCTCTATTGTTGGTTGCATTAAGCCGCTGTTTAAGATCAAATGGTACAAGCACACTAGTATAACTGTCCTCAAGCATCCTTATATGTTTGATTGGCATGGATTTGATAAAGTTAAGATAATTAACTGGTAATTTTTTGTGATACCGCATCATTATTATTGTGAGTTAATTTAATTAAAACCTAAAATTAACATAAAAAAATAATAATATTAAGGCTATCAACTGACAATATTTGATGAAACTGCATAACTGAAATTTAAAATTAATTTTAATTAAAAATTAATAAATTAAAAATATTTATTACTTAAATATACATATACTAAACATAAAATTCTCTTTTCAACGCGTCAATCCAAGCACAAAAATAACGGCAGAAGCGGGATGCGAACCGCGGACCTTGGAAACCAACTATGCCCAGGTGTTCATACCGCTCGGCGAATCACGCCATTACTGTGCCTAGACTGACCTGCGATGAAACTAGTATTTATAGCATTGTTAGCATCGTACGACAGATGTCGCCATAGTATATATTCAAAGTATGTATATTTTTATGCTTGGATTGACGCGTTGAAAAGAGAATTTTATGTTTAGTATATGTATATTTAAGTAATGATAATATTGTAATATAGTCAATGATCTATAAAAGTAGATTAGAATATTGAAATAATAAAATAATATTCTAATAAAAAAATTAAAAAATTAATAAATATAAACCTTTTCTTTAAAGTCCGAGTCAGCTCTATTGTTGGTTGCATTAAGCCGCTGTTTAAGATCAAATGGTACTTACTAAAATAAATAGACTGCCGGAAAGCATAATATTAAGCTTGTGGACATCTGTTTGATAAAAGTTAAAGATAGTTAACTGGGCACAGTAATTTTCGCCGAGCGGTATGAACACCTGGGCATATGTTATTGTGAGTTAATTTAATTAAAAACTAAAATTAACATAAAAAAGTATATGTATATTTAAGTAATATCAATTGACAATATTTGGTGAAATCTGCATAGATTAGAAATTGAAAAATAAAATTTTATTCTAAAAAATTAATAAATTAAAAATATTTAGTTTTGATTCACAATTTATTTTAAATGATTACATGTTTCGGCCTCCTTGGAGACCATCTTCAATATGTAATCATTTAAAATAAATTGTTTCTAATATTTAATTTTTTTTTTATTTAAATTAATTTAAAATTATTATAAACAATAGATATAAACATAAAAAAATAAAATAAGATAATCGCATGAGTTGTAAATAGTAAAATATTTGATGTACAAACATTTGACTGCACTTCAATATTATGTTATCTGAGAATATAACGTAAGCGATCTACAAATAAATCGAATACTTTACATTGTTGAAATTATAAAAGTGAAACTTAATGTGAGATGAAAATAATTCGTATTCAAGATGTACAACTACAAAACAAACGCATTCCGAAGAAAAAGTTTGTTAAAGTTTAATATAGACATATTTTCATCATCATAATATTATGTTTTCTTAGATAATGCATAGTTTGATCGCGTAGAAGCTTACCATGAAATACCGAGTTTGTTCGGCGGACGTTATATCCTTTGTCTACACCACCTAGTAATAATCATTATCGAAGTATCTGTTTTCATTAGCCCGCATCCTCCGTCTCACCATAATCGCTTACATCATCTCTGCTCCCGGCATAAAATAGAATTTCCATTAAATTCGAAGATTAAAATCAGTTGTTTTTGTTTTCAAATTACGAAGTATTCTTAGTTTAAGTTATATATATATTCCGGTAATTTTCATACTACTATACAGAAGCCACATATAGGCTGCAGAAATTGACCAAGTCAACCGTGATAACATAATCAAAATTTTTTTTTTTCCATTTCAATTTTATTTCTTTCAGAAAAATTACCAATTTATTTAATACGATCCTGAAATAAGATATAATACAAGTGTAATAATTTTTAAATATAATTATTAAAAAGTCCCAAAGCTCGCTAAACAGAAGACTCCACGAAATTATTTTGATAAATAAATTCATCGAGCTCATGTCGAAACTGGGCTTCTCTCAAGTGGAATATATCAATATTCAAGGCGATATGGTTGAACAGTCTGATCACTCTCCCAAGAGACATAAGGCTCTGGCAGGTTCGATAATCGATAGATGAGTAATACTGAAAACTTGTTTTATTACAGATCACGTGGCGCGCCTTATGGCGATTAATTAAAGCTTCATTGATGAAGATTTAATTAATTGTGAAAACGCAACTTTTATGTATGTGAATAAGCAGTGCTCAAACTTTTCTATATATAACTAAGTTTTTTATAATTGAAATGAATGTTTAGTATGAAATTATTATATTTATTCAATTCAATGTATTATTAATAAAATTGTAATATTGATCTCTGCTTACACATCATACCTACTCTCAATTTAGATCATACAACTGTTATATCTTTAACCGCTCAGCATATAAATGCCACGTTTCTTAATTCTTTCTCTCCTCGCTAAGGCATCACATAATTTATAATGAAGCATATTGCTAGTCACTTGACATTTTGTAAATACTTATCGCAGCAGCGCCTTACCATTATCATGAATTTAATTTTAGATAATTTTAAAACTAACGAAGCATGTGTATTTCAGACCTCAAAAGCATATTTTTGTTACTCGAGTCTTCATTAGAACGTTCAACGAAATGTTATTACAGGAACCCTTCACCGGGTATTGAATATGGAAATGTCGACGTGGGCGTTTTGTCGCAAAGGTGGGCGTCGAACCAAAAGAAGTGGGCGTTTTATTATTGAATTTATTATGAGGACGTGTATTATTGATATAAAATTTCTTCGCGCCGTTTTTTTATGAATAATATTGCAAAGTGTTTCGTTAAGTTTGGTGAGTGCTCAGGTACGTGAAAAATAACGATTCGGGGAAAATCCTTGAAAAAACAATCCTTATTATAAAATATGATATTTTCACGACGACGGATACGCCTAATTTTTTTTTGATTTGATTTACATAATTTCAGTAAGACAATAAAATGATCTTGTTTACAATATAAATTAAAATATATTCTTCTTCGTAGTATCAATCCGGTGGATTGGTTTGTAGCAACAGAATCTTGCATCTCGATCTAGATTCCTGGTACGCCATTAATTCTGTAGATCGCCCTTTTCAGCTGGACGACAGCCCACTGCGAGCACGCTTAGTCGAGAGTTAAGTCCTCGAATACTTAAAGTCTTTATCGAAAATACATTTCTATAATATATTTTGTATAAATAATATTTAATCAAATTGACATTTATTGCTCATTCTTATTTCAAATACGCTAAATTATAAGAATATAATTGGTGACGAAAACCACGAAATACAATCTTTTGTATCTTATTTTGGTTTCCACGACGGACATGTATATGTCAGGATATTGGCATTGTTGATATTGATATGACGTAAGTTATGTACATGGCTGCTGTAATTGATGCGCCATTAATTAGATAAAGAGCAGGTATTTTCTTTACGCTCATAGCCGACAAATTACATTTCCACTACACGAAGCATCGATCACAAGATCTAATTTTTGATCCTTTTTTGTACAAACGGATATTTATTTTATATCGAAAGCATATAATAAAAATTATTGTGTAACAGTCGGACGAGGAAATCAAGTCTTTATCGAAAATACATTTCAATATGATGTTATATTTTGAATTTGTAAAGTAAATATTTATATAAAATTCTTTACATATATTTATTGCTCATTCTTATTTCAAATACGCTAAATTATAAGAAAATATAATTTAGATTTTATATGTATACTGCATTAAGTTTGAACTGAAATATTCCATATAATATTTCAGCAAATTTACATAAGCGATTTGCCTTTGGGCGCGCCTCCGCAAACAAAAACAAACATTTTGTGTTTATAGATAACAAATAATTATATATTTAAAATGTGCATCTGCAGTGATAAAAAATTAGAAAAAAAAACGTAATTTCTGTAAAAAAAATAATTAACTATCTAACGACTTCATCTTTTGTAAATTCTTTGTTTATTTAATTTTATAATTTTTATTAGAATATTATTTTATTATTTCAATATTCTAATTACATTTCCACTACATATTAGCATCGATCACTAAACATAAAATTTTTGATCCTTTTTGTACAAACGGAATTAATTTTATATCGAAACCAATAACCTATACAGGTATTCAATTATCGCGCCATTATATGCCCAAGCATTATTTATATCAATTATGACGACAGATGTCGCCATAGTATATATTCAAAGTATGTATATTTTATTATTATTCTATCATTGTTCACAATCCTGAAAACTATTATTAAAAGTTTTGGAAGGTCCGCGGTTCGCATCCTTTATTCGCCGACGGATAACGCGTTGGGAGATATGTTTGTGTAGCGCCCTTACATTAAGTTTGAACTGAAATATTCCGCGGACTGAAATATAATTTATTTAAGCAAATATTAAAAGCACCGATTAAGCGATAAAGTTAATGCCTGTCCAGGTAAATGATTGGTTATAAAGCCTCCTAAACAAAACAAACATTTTGTGTTTGGTTCGCAAAACAAATGGGCGGGGCTCAAAAATACTGTAATAATATTAAGCTTGTGAATAAATGAATACAATTGTTGATAAAAAATGATATAAATATAGTTTTCAATCTGTAAAAATGAAATGGGCATAATTCAACTATAAGGATATACTAAGAACATTATACACTTCTTTTGTGATATTCTTTGTTTATTTACTTATTAATTATCTATTTATTACACAGAACCGAAGTTCCAAGGCACAAAATAATAAGAAACAGAGTATACATAAATATGCAAAACATACAAAAGATATTAAAAATTAAAATAACATAAAAGAAGAAGAAGATGACTCGTGGCAAAGATCACAGATATCTAGGAGAACAATACCATCGACAAATGAGGAAAATAATGTAAGAAAAGGATCAAGGTGTGCTGGTAGGCCATTTAGGAGCGCCATTGCCGTTGTACTAAATTAAGTGCTCGAAGCTCCACAAGTATCAACTGGGAGCAAAAACAATGGATGACTACGAGCACGGGTGTACCTATCTGGAACATAGAAGTTAAAACATTCAAGAATCCCAGGGTTTATCGTTACCTACAAGTATATTATATAATTCCTGATAAATAGGTATCGTTAAAATATGTAAGTGCATAAATTAAAAATATTTTTTTGTATCACAACTTTGTGAACACTGCACGAGGGTTCAATCTTCTTATTGAAAAAGTAAGCTTGTTGAAGTTAGAAGAAAACTAAAAACTGCATATTGTTGATATAAAAATGGTCACGTTTTAAAAATGCACTTTAAATAATAATAAACAGCATATATTTTGTACGTAAAAGTAAAAAGGAATTAGATTATTAAATTATTAACTGGATCAAAACATAAACTTAAACTTAATTTAAGAAATTTTAATATCTTCAGCCATTAACACTATTTCAAAAATTAATTCTTTTATTTTGGTGACAATACGCTGTATGTGAAAAGTTGAGGTTAAAAAGTTGTTTGAAAAAGGATTATTTAGTAAATGCTATCAATATTGACAAATAACTAAATAATATTTAACTGTGCCATAGATAAGAAAAGGTTGCGAAAATTTTGTTCAAATTCACTGTGGAGGATTTGCCAGAATTTCCTGAAACATTTCGCTTCACGTTTTCAGGCCCGCTGTAAAATAAAGATATATTATTTCCATAACCACTCAGTTGTTACTTTGATAAAGTTTGTGTTTTATTTCGTTATTACGGGCTTAGCGTCTGATACAATATCATAATTCACAAGCAAAGAATGAACTCTTTTTTTTTAAATGTATCTCTGTAATTTTTTGCTGTTTCCGGAGTGCTTAGTATTATTTTTCATAATACGTGTATTATTTTGAAATCGGTTTATTTTCTGGTTTCCTCTGTAGATTTAATATTTTAATATGAGTATTAAATTTTATTTTCTTAAATACTCTCACACAAATTTAAAAACGTACAGTTAAATATAAAAAATAAATAAATTAAAAAATGTTAAGATATTGCAAAAAACAAAATATAAATTAAATGTCATTTTTGTTGTACAAATATTAGTTGTTATTAAAGTTAATCTTCTCAACAGTTTGTATGTTAAAGTAAGTATAAAACGCATACAAAAAATAATTCATACAACGTTTTTGCGCTTATGCAAAACGCTTATAGAAAACTATAAGAATAACGATGTTAAGTAGCTCTACGTCAAAATAGATTTTCGTGTACAAAGAAAATACTTAAGTACTTATTATACACATTGTTTTTAAAATAAGTTTAATATTATTTAATGCGTTACAAATTTACAGAAAACTGTAATTTTCACCTTCAGAAATACAGGGCTACATTAATTAGTAGCTCACCTTAAAATACATGTATTTTCAAATTCAATAACAATCACAACATAACTAAGGCGATAAATTTCCTCTAAAATTTTATAAAATTATTATTTTTTTAATGCTACCCACATGTTGATATCTTGAAATATCACAAAAATAATTACAAAATAATGGTCGTATTTCAATTATTATTTACAAAAAGAACAACAAAATGTCGAATAACCTTTTATAGTTTATTGAAGCGAAAACTAGAAAACTACAAATTCACATGAAAATATGCCCTATTATTAGAGCAAGAGTTTACTTGCCAACGTAATATGGCCAGTATACTGTACGAATGATACTATTAAGGATTTTCCGGTTTCCCAGAAAGCACAATTAATGTTAGACATAGTGGAATTCATGAGCTCCTGAAAGTTCTAGGACGAACAATATGTTTGACCTCAGGTACGCGTAGGTTATCTTAAACGTTATGTATCATGCGTTGTGCGTAATGTGTTCAAGCAGTTTCTCAGTTATATGACCTTTTTTTTTTATGTAAACGCATGCAGGAGAGCACAACCGGTCAAGACCAGTGCACTCTATGACGCTCAGCCAGGGAGGCTGGACGCTGCATGCGGGAATCGTGTGTTGTGTTCGTGTTTGTGTGTGGGTTGGGGAGATTGCAAGTGTATATTTATCTGTTTCTTGAAGAGATCCAGATTGTAGGAAGGAGGAAACACAGACGCTGGAAGAGCATTCCATAGCTTACCGGTGGCATTAAGGAAGGAATTTTGGAAGCTGCCAGTTCTTGGTCGACATATATTAACCGTGTATGGATGTTCGGCAAGTGTAAGACGAGTTTGTCGGCTGTGAGTGGGTGCAGGAGGAATTAGTTCTTTAAGTTCCGAAGAGCAGCGACCGTGGTAATAACGGTAGAAAAGACTAAGAGAACCAACCTACCTCACATGCTAAAATATAATAATATTGTATGTAAATAATTAGACAGTAATTATAACAATTGATATGTCTATCTATTTAGGTGGTGACCATATGTTCATATTTAGCATAACATTGTACCTGGAAATAAGCGGTTATGCCTATGGAGATTAGTTGGGTCACCTGCTTTTGTCCAGGTGTTGCCACTCGAGATAAATCGACGTAAATAGTCTCATGCCTACCATAATTATAATTAATCTACCAGACGTGCGCAATAGCCAAATGATTGTATTACAGAGAAACGCCAAGCAAATATAATACATATATTTTATAAATAGGTAATCATTTGAATTTAAGAACTTTTTGATTATATAAATGGCTGCTTTTATGACTTTATGACTTACACCGGTAAGCTATGGAATGCTCTTCCAGCGTCTGTGTTTCCTCCTTCCTACAATCTGGATCTCTTCAAGAAACAGATAAATATACACTTGCAATCTCCCCAACCCACACACAAATACGAACACAACACACGTTTCCCGCATGCAGCGTCCAGCCTCCCTGGCTGAGCGTCATAGAGTGCACTGGTCTTGACCGGGTGTGCTCTCCTGCATGCGTTTACATAAAAAAACTATGTTCTTTATCAAAAGATACAACGTAGATAAATTGTTGTCTTTACTCCCACGTTATTATGCTCTCTTTTTTATGTAAGCACATACAGGAGAATACCAACAGATGGTAATAGTGATAATAATTTGTAATCTGTGGATTCTAAGAAACTTATTATTTTATATATGGTTAAGCGCTGCATGTGGAGTATTTATCCGGCAACTTCATAGACTTATCTTGCATATCCAAAAAAAATTATATATTTTGATGATTGTGGTGGTTAAGATATTCTTAACTATTTTTATCGGTTGGTACATATTTCAAACATCAATTTGTTTTATAAAATAATTATTAAGCAATAATAATAGTAATAAACTGTTTTCTAAATAAAACAAAGATATTATTATTTGTACCACCATAATAACACAATTACATAACACATGGAATATTTATATTATTATGAATTGAACATAAAATATAACACGTCTGACCCATTTATTTTTTGTGTAAAAGTGATTAATATGTCTTAGTACTACCGGAAAGTAATAATATTAAGCTTGTGAATAAATGAAGACTGATAGAATAATAATAAAAATATACACACTTTGAATATATACTATGGCGACATCTGTCGTACGATAATAACAATGATATAAATACTAGTTTCATCGCAAGTCAGTCTGGGCATAGCAATGGCGCGATTCGCCGAGCGGTATGAATACCTGGGCATAGTTGGTTTCCAAGGTCCGCGGTTCGCATCCCGCTTCTGCCGTTATTTTTGTGCTTGGATTGACGCGTTGAAAAAAGAATTTTATGTTTAGTATATGTATATTTAAGTAATAATAATATTGTAATATAGTCAATGATCTATAAAAGTAGATTAGAATATTGAAATAATAAAATAATATTCTAATAAAAATTAAAAATTAATTAATAATGTCTCCTTGAGACAATATCAAGAAGGTAAAATTATCCATCAGTAACACAGGTAAATGATTGGTTATTAAGTCCGAGTCGGAACTATAAGTAGTCGTTTCACATCCATTCAGTCTATAGTTTGGTTCGAGACCCGAGTGGTACTTACTAAAATAAATAGACTGCCGGAAAGTAATAATATTAAGCTTGTGAATAAATGAAGACTGATAGAATAATAATAAAAATATACACACTTTGAATATATACTATGGCGACATCTGTCGCACGATAATAACAATGATATAAATACTAGTTTCATCGCAAGTCAGTCTGGGCATAGCAATGGCGCGATTCGCCGAGCGGTATGAATACCTGGGCATAGTTGGTTTCCAAGGTCCGCGGTTCGCATCCCGCTTCTGCCGTTATTTTTGTGCTTGGATTGACGCGTTGAAAAAAGAATTTTATGTTTAGTATATGTATATTTAAGTTATAATCTTAGTACTTCAATGAATTTTCAAACAAGCGTACGGATTTTATAAATATAGTGTAGTATGATATGCATATAAAATGCCTATCTCTAGATATCCCTAGATAGCCGTTTTATATTTATATCTATTTTTACAGCCGAGAAAACAAGACTGGAGAAACACTATAAAAAGAATATATAGCCATATCTTGAGAGTGTTATGAAAGTAAACATGCACGTTTCAGTTTCTGAAAAAATAACTGAAACTAACGTCACAACATCGTATGAGGTGAGGAAATAATGTTTCTTAGCTAAAGGCGAAGCGAAGAGAAAATGTATTTAATTTTAATGGCGCACTTAAGCGTTATATGGATATGGATATAACGACATGGATAAAACTAAAGCCATGATAAATATTTGATACATATTTCCCAGACTTTTGACCCTATTTCCATTGGAGGAACACAAATAGAGGTTTGTAAGCGACTATACCTATCTGGGACAAGTAATTCAACTAGGACGAAGTTACTTCTTAAAAGATATTGACAGGCGTATACAACTGGAATGGGCAGCATTTGGAATATCTTAAAACTAAGGCGTTTAACCAACGCATCTTCCCTGTATTAACTTATGTCGCAGAGACGTTGAATCTTTGAAAAAACAGCAAGTCTTGCTCATAAAATAAAGGTCACCCAGCGTGCAATGGAGAGATCCATGCTGAGAGTATCGCTAAAAGATGGAATCCGAAATGAGGAAATTCGCAGAGGAACTCAAGTAGTGGTTGCTACCCAACGAATAGGCACACTTGTGTGGCAATGGGCCGGACATATCTGTCAAAGAGACGACAGTCGATGGGAAAGAACAGTATTGGAATGGCGTCCAAGAACTGGCAAACAAACCATTTGCTGACCCCCTGCTAGATGGACTTACGACATAAGAAGAATAGCGGGAGTGACCTGGATACGGAAGGCGGAAAATCGAAGAGGGTCGAGCCTGATGCGGGAGGTTTAAGTTCAACAGTGGACGGATACAGATGATGACTTAAGAGTTTCCAAAAAAGTAATATATAAAATAAATCAATTATGTTTTCGCTTCAAAATGCTTCATAAATACTACAAATCACTTGCGATCACTTGGTGGTCTTAAAACATTGATTATTATCCTATAAATTTACATTATTGAAAAACAGCTTTCTATCGAACATTTTACATAAGGGTAGTGATGATATATTTCAGACAGAAACATAACACAGTCAATTAAAAAAATTGCTTCTCATTAGTTCATTTGAATTTGTTTCCGCGTACTTCTTAAGTGAGGGTTATCTTGCAAAATAAATAAAAAATCTAAGTTCTTAAAACGTAATTCTTCGGAAATCAAATAAAGCTTCTGACAATTTATGGTAGATTTTTTAAGTTAAAATATTATTTTATTACCCTGTATTCTCATATAATTTAAATAAAAAATATCAATTGAATGTTTATTAACTGTCAATTTAATTTAATTGCAAATTAATAATTGATGTATAAAAAAATACTATATGTATGTATGTAAATTACTTACACCAATGGATGCCTTACTGTTTATCCAATCAGAATGAAATTTTATAAATTCTATGCGTGAATCTAGGAAGGTTCAAAAATCACATTATTTGAAGATAAAAAAATCCACGAGCAACGTCTAGTGCAATCCGCTTGTATGAAATCAAACTAAATAGTATTAATTTGTTAATCGTACTTTTAAAGATAAAAATGAAGAAATAATACGATTTTGCCATGTTTTACTTCCAGATACCTTAAAACACAACCAGCAAACGCCTAATTGCGATTATATAAATAAATAACAAAAATAGTTCTTACACGTGTCGGTTAAAAAAATATAAAATCATATAAACCCGAATCTAGGCCATAAAATAATACAGAATAACATTTCCCTGGTGATTTACAAAAACAATAAAGTGTAGTCTGACGTCGAAAAGCCAACTCTGTGGATATGCCCGTTAATGGAATTCCGTTGTATGAATATGACGCCCCGTCAAACGCACTCGCCCGCGGCCGTCGCTGGATGGGTGAGCGGTGGAGGCGTGTCCCATACAGGGGATTGCGGCCGAGCGGACGGTCCAGGAATCAAAGCTAGCCAGCTGAATTTCAGGAATGATTAGATAAACTTAGTTATTCAGGAAAATGCGTTTTTCAATCGTCGCTCTAGTAACATAAAATCAAAACCACACATTAAACTAAGAAAACTGCGCGTGAAGAGATATACATTCTGTTTATATTTACGAGCTACAAACCCAAGACTGAGCTCCACAGGAAGCTCGCTAGAGAAGGATTTGGAGTGGGGGAACCAAGGTACACTTCAGAATCGCGGGATCCACCACGACAGAGGTTTTCACGACTGTATCGACATGGGAACCTTATTTGACGGATAGCCCTCGTATTTTAAACGAATAATTGTACTCGTATATTAGTTCTAGCAAATATTACAAGCGTTTTACAATTGTTATTCCATAATAGTTACATACAATTTGATGCACATTTCATTAAGCTCAATATATTAACTATAATGAGACACACATTCCGTTTTTTATTTATTCAAATATTTAAACTTTAAATTTTCACTCTGAAACTGTTTTTTTAAATTAATATTATTGATTGTTTCATGGAAACATAATGTCAGGAATATTTACCAAGTTACAATACAACTTTATATAATTCCTATAAGCTATCGATTAAGCAGTAAATTTATACTCTTTTTATATGACGTATTATTTTGATCTAGAATTGTTTTTATCTCAATTGAGTTTTTTTACAACCAACAAAGGTAGAATAGTGTAGCCGAGTACATTATTAAGATTTTTGATTGTAATGTTTCGCGGAACTTGTAGACTTAAGTTTCTTCTTAGTTGTGTGTGGTGAGTCCTACGTGACATTATTTTTTATGTAAGCACACACAGGAGAATACCGACAGATGGTGATAGTAATTCTCAAGTCTCATCTGTGGAATTCTATGACGCTTACCATGCTGCATATGGCTAAGCGCTGCATGTGGAGTGTTGATCAACGTCATAGACTACAGCCCGAGATTCACGCATCATCCTTTTTTACAACAGGAATTTACTATGAATGGGTGGTCTTCACGGGATGACTTTCGTATACCACCAATTTGGATTAATAGGCTATTACTGGCATTTTACAGGTGAGGGATCAGATTCACACAAATCTTTTGTTCTAAAATACCACCTTTCACCTATCTTAGAACTAATAAATCGATTAAATATATTTTTTTAAATCTCCGTCGGGGATCAAACCCACGACCTTTGTATCGCAAAAAAAACGCTTTGGCCATTGAGTTACACCCACCGGAAAGCTACACCCGCCGGAAAGTTCCTACGTTACATTGGGATTCCAGTAACTCTTTTTACAAATAAGCATGGTGTAGAGACGGTAGAAAATGTAATTGAAATAGGTTTGATTATCAAATCAGAGCATATTTATTATTTTGAAATTTCATTTTTTTTATAACAAACTAGCTGACCCGGCAGACTTCGTACTACCTCAATCGATAAATAAAAGACCTAAGCATTTGTATTAAATAGTCTTAAACAAACAAAACGAATCCGTATATAACAAAAAAGGATTTTTTGAATGAAGCATGAAGTTGTATTATTATTTTTGACATATTATGTTGCTTACTTACAAAACAGAGTTTTCCTGAAATACTGGCTATTTATAAGCCTTAAATTTGATATTGACAGACACACACTGTTATGATACAGTCTGTTAATCAATTTAAAGCTTTCTTAGAAACTTCATTTTTTGTTTTGTTTTGTGGTGCGTAAATAAACAAAGAAGACGGTATAATTGTCCATGCGCGATACAGGGAAACTCCAAGTTGATTCTGCAAACTTCTAACGACTGTCCTTGCGATTTATTTATGGTCATCGCAAAGGCCATACGTCCTGGAAATTGTAAGCGTTTAAATCGAATGATAAATCCGTTGGAATCATCGGTATCCGCGGGATCAAGACATCCTCTCTTTTGTATTTTCCTTTTATGATTGTTGCCTCAATGACGTTATTCATTAGCTTTTCACAGCCAGTCTTGTTCCATTGCACAGTCGAGTTTAATTAATGTTACGCAGCATGATGACAACTGATCCTACTTTTAACTGCAAATTGTGAGGTGGTAATCCAGACAATTCCAGTGAATTTAAAAACTCCGTGGGATAGTTGACTACGTCATCCTGGTTCATAACGGTGTCGACTGATTTAAAGGAAACCAACTGTCCTGGAAGAAAATTCTGAATGGTCGCATTAAGATCCTCGACATCTTTATTTTTCGCCGCCATTATTGCTCGTTCACCCAGCCAATTATGGTTATTAAACTTTTGCGCTATATCTGGGAAAACACGCCGAATAAGCTCCTCTTTTGAGTTTGTGATGTGACAGAAATCTGTGGGTAATGTGATGAATCCGGTCAAGGTGTCCACTACAACTTTATTATTTCCAATGTCTAACAATTGCTTCTCAAACACATTTGCAGTTTCACCTTGTTGCAAAAATACTCGCATGTTAGTTGTTAATTGGAGTGTCTTTACATACTGCCACAAATTCGATGATTTTAGGCATGCATTTAGTTCATCAGCAACATTTGATCGGGGAATAACTGGAAGAGTCTGACGAAAATCATCTGACAACAGAATCATGGCCCCACCAAAAATATTTTAGTTGTCACGAAGACCTTTCAACGTTCTGTCCAGTGCCTTCAGTGACCTCTTATTGTGCATTCATCCCAAACAATCAATTTGCATACCTGTAGGATCTTGGCCATTGCGTTATTTTTGGCGATGTTGCAAATTGGTGTTTCGGTGATTTTCATGTTTAATGGTAATTTCAAGGCAGAATGTGCAGTTCGCCCGCCTTCTAGCAGAGTCGCAGCTATTCCAGATGAAGCCAACGCTAGAGCAACATCATTTCGCGATCTAATCCTCGCCAAAAGCAATGAAATTAAGAACGTTTTTCCGGTTCCTCCGGGAGCATCAACGAAATAAATTCCATCAGATCCACTGTTCACAGCTTCTATAAAAGTGCTGTACGCAATTCTTTCTTGTTGATTTAATTGGTGGAATTTAATGGAACGTTTGTACGAACTGTTTCGGCCAATGCTTCAATGTCGTACTGTTGTTCTCTTTGCAACTCGTGGTTTAATGCATCGTGCATATGACCATTTGGTGCTGTCATTCCCAAACACGACAATACTTTATTTTCCATCAATAAACACATATCTTCTATCATGATCAATGTCTCATTGTAAATTTCTGCAGTCATTTGTAGTGTAGGATTCAAAGTTTAACGGCGCACACGATGCAAAACATCCTCAGACATGTCATCTCTATACTTAACCCACAAATCTCTTGGATTCAAGGGGAAAAATTTCGATGTGATAATCGCAAATAGTGTACGAATTTGATGCGGCGATGAAGATATTACGGAATCCTTGAGCGTATCATCCCAGTGCGAAACGTTCTCAAGTAAATGTAATAGTTGACATGCCTCACGGTAAGTCACACACAGCTGTCCATTAACTGTTCTCAGTTGCTTAAACGATGTCGGACCACGAACATTCACCAACAACAACCGCAAATAATAACATTAATCGTTATTTGGATGTACTGTGTTGATGCGACCCAGAGCGTCTGAAGCAAATACATTTGGATGTCCTTCAACTGGTGTTCCTTGTTTTTGACGCTGAACGATTTTGATGATGCATTCCATGTGTAATAGCGTGGCATGTCAACATTCAGCAAAGTGCGAGCAAAATCACCAGTTTGACAGACTGTGAAGAAACTTGTTAATGTTGTCGACGGTGGACGTGCCGCTCCGTCTGCCGCGTTCGATTCATTAAAATAAACTCGTTGACCATTTTCTAAATGGACTGCCAAATGGACTACTGTAGGGTGTCTTTCATGGATCGCAAATGAAAAGATACGCCAAATTGCTTCGTTGCTACTTACATTGCGACCCATCTGGTACTGTGATATTTCATCATTTGCATTGGTTACAGCGAAGACAGCCATATCGCTACGTTTGTTAACATATTTACATATGTACTTTATCGACTATTTTCTTGATCTGTCTCTCTCTGGTCATCAGTGAGGTTAGCACGTGAGGTAGCTCTTTGCACATTTGATTGACTGCGACGACCCAAGTCAGGTCGTCTTCTCCTCGGCATCGTAATTGATCAAAGTGAGAAAAATTCTCGCTCACTTAGCAGTAAAGTGTCACTATCACAAAATATCAACAACAACAAAAAGAACCGCGTCACTGTTGACAGTTCACTCGTTCGCTTTGCGGTTCCATTTCGCAGAGGTACCAACCGATGATGTTGCCATATACTACAGATCACCAAAGTAAAGAAAGTTCTCGCGCACTCATAGATATCGTAACACAATATCGTAATACTTTTTTCCGTGTGCGACAGGATGGATTGACATATTAGTTGGTTGTCAAATCTAATGTCAAATATTATTGTTGCGTTCAGAAATTTAATTTGTAACAAAACTTACTATTTATAAAACAAAATAATCTGATAGATTAACAACTGAAGTTAGCTAAAATTAAGTTTCGCGAAGCCGACCAAATTGAAAATCAGTACTACTGATGATCTATTACATTTTGTGACTATACCATTTGGTCGCATTCGCGATATTATCACTTTTGTTGAGTTTCGGAACACGACATTAGATCCTCCAACGCGCACGCGAAGACTATTTTGATAGATATGATTTTATTTGAACTTTGTACAGCGGTAATAAATTGCTAATTGACTCTTCGAAGTTAGGAACACACCTACGTTTCTTAGACAACAGTGAGTGATTATAATTTAATATGAACTATATTGAATAGAAATAATATTGATATATAGATATAGATAAATATATAGATAATACGTACCGATAAGCTGTGTCAAGTGCGCGGTAAACACTATGCGCACGCAACGTTATTCGTTCACAAAGCGCGTCATGTCAACCGCGCGGTAAATATTATACTCACTTCGCGTTCTCATAATAACACGCGGTGCGTGAAATGAATAAAGCATATGAAAGATGATATTGTGTATAGATCTTTTAATATGTTAACGCGGTCATGTCAACTGCGCGGTAAATATTATGTACACACTTCGCGTTCTCATAATAACACGCGGTGCGTGAAATGAATAAAGCATATGAAAGATGATATTGTGTATAGATCTTGTTTATATGGGACTTTTATATGGGAAAAAGAAAAGGGCTGTTTTTATGGTTTTCCCGGCAATTATTATAATTTTTCTCACCTTTTAAACCTTCCTTAGACCTCCACAAACATTTCAAGACCAAGATAAGATAAATCCGTTCAGCCGTTCTCGAGTTTTAGCCAGACTAACGAACAGCAATTCATTTATATATATATAGAAGATAAGAGCACTAAGGTTTTTGGTATTTTTTAGTTTTTATACAAAAATTAAAATTTTAAAAAGAAGTATTGAAATTTTTTACATTTATTACGATTTTTGTTAGTTTTGTAGTCAAATATTTTTCGGCACCAGAGCACGTGAAATTTATAAAGTGTTTAATTATCAAACTAAACAACATTATTAAATTTAATATATTAATTATATGGTTAATATGTGCACACACAAATGCGATGTATTGAATTAACTTCAATTGAGCATTTCATAGCTTGCTAACATAGCATAAAACCATTGCACCGCTGGTGAAATTCGCAGTCAATTGGGGATAGTTTCAAAGTGACCGTCACCGTATAACGAATTTATCTCAACCCAGCCGTAGTCCCACGAATAATTATTTATTACGCGTAATTAAATAATCACCTGCGAATTTATCAGATGGTACGTGTGATCGAACACTATCCACGGCGATAGATCTCTATCAGCAGTGTTCATAGAACGGTTTGAATGGGCAAATGCGGAGCTTTTAAGCTGTTGAACCTATTAGAATGGACTATTCATTATGCGACCCTCGTCCGAATAAACACTGAACTAAACGCAACTTGCGTATTTTGTTGATGCTGTGTTAATGCAGCTTCCAATAACTTCTTCTTCGTAGTAGTATCAATCCTGTGGATTGGTTTGCAGCAACAAAAATCTTGCATCTCGATCTCCACTGCTCTCGATCCTCTGCAATCCTCTTCAGCTCAGCATAAGAGCTACAACTCACGTCCTCGAACACTTGCTGCAAATCTTCCCGTCTAGAGAACCCTCCACAGCTTGTACCCTTAAACATTCCTTCCACAATGTCGTGAAGAAGATCATCATGGCGCATTTAAATTTAAAGCTCCGCAAGCAACTTGCCAAAACATTTGTTTGGAGCATCTTGATGTACGACTGTGAAACATGGTGCTTATCTGAAAGTGATAAAAAAAGTCAAGAGGCTTGTGGGATTTGATCATACAGAGAATTCTCGGTATTTCCTGAAGAGACCACGTCACGAATAATGAGGATATGAATACCTTTTAAGAACCATCTCAGAGAGGCGAGCACGATGGATTGGTCACATCTAATAACTATACGTCCTGAAATGCTAGACTTATATTTTTAGCATTATAACCGAATCACAGTAAAGTTTTCTTGATAGTGATCCTATTCTGATTATTGTCAGTCTGGTTATTCACCGGTGGATATAGCTCATGGTTGAAGCATTTGCTTGGCAAGCCGAAGATCGTGGGTTCAATTCCAGATGGATATTAAAAAGAAAACTATTTTTGAGCTCTAAAATACCCCCGGTTGGTGTGAATTTGATCCCTCACCCATGAAATTCCAGTAATAGCCTATTAATCGAAATTTATGGTAGACAAAAGTCGTTCCGTGAAGACCACACTTAATAGTGAATTCCTGAATAATAAGGATGATACATGAATGTCGAGCTGTAATTTCGATCAACACTCCACATGCAAAATATTAAGAATCGTAGGATCCATAGATGAAGGACTTTAGAATCACTATTACCATCTGACACTATTCTCCTGTAAGTGTTTACATAAAAAAGTTAGTAACTGTTTATTAGTTTCATCATGAGTTCTTTCTGAACAAGTGTAGTTATTAACGTAAAAATATTAGTGTTAATTTATTCATAAGAGTAAAATCCAGATTAAGTGCATAGAGTACCATGAACTTGTTGTATAAAGATTTATAAAACTACAAAGTACCATAAATTTGATGTATATAGATTTATGTTTTATTTATTATCCTGTCTATGTTTGTTATGTGTATATATTGTTTTATTAAATAAGGTAAAAGTCTACACTTTGTCGTAATATTTGATTTTTAGTATATTTATACTGAAAACATCGATGACCAATAAAAGCTCACGAAAGTCCATTTATTGAAAGAACAGTGTCATGATCGTAAAACAGAAACAAATATTCAGTTTTATTATGAAATAAAATACATTGTTTTATTGCTTTCGCGGTATAATATATATGCGATATTTTAATACATAAGCCAGTGCTTCCAATAAAAAAAATATTGAATGAAACGAATCCAACATATTAAAGTTAGTTGAAAAATATCCAAATAATAATGATCAACTTTTAATTAATTGTATAAAAATATCGTTTAATATAATAAATTTCCTAATAATATATCGCTCCGGTGTGTATATGAGTTTAATGAGTTTATTGAGTTTAATAGCAAGTAATTTTCAATCATTTTATATTCCTTAATAGTGACATATTTCTGTGTTATTTTTAAATACCCTTTTCACAATAAATTACACTGGACACTAATAATTTTTCTGAACAAAATATAACATTCGAACTAAGCTTTCATATTAGAAATATCTCGAAATTGTTAAGACGATAAAAAATAAGAAATAATTAAAAACCAAACATTATTCTTTTTAATACCAACAATATTGTCTATTATACAATGTATCTATATCTCACATAGTTTTAAATTAATATCATTATAACTATTAATAAAATTGTAAATCTAATTCCATTTTGATATTACATAAATTATTTTGAATCGTTTTTGTTTGTTTTTATTAAAATATCTATTGCAGCATAGCTTATGAATCTTTGGAAAGGACATTTTTGATGTTTTGTAATAATCAGAGAAAGAGAATATCTTATTTCGGTTAACATGTATTTTTATGATTGTTGTTCTTTATTTCAAATGTTCTGATTTATTTCTTGTATCATATATTATCAGGATGTAATAGTTTTATGTCATGCTCAAATATATATAATAATCATTCTACTCTCCGATCTCTGTAACCGAAGTTTCACCAAGTACACATTATAAAAAGCCTTCAGAATTTAATTTTATATAGAGTAAAAATATAATTAAAAAAGGATATTTAATCAAAATATCGTGTCATTTTATGTAAACGCGTTTTAAAAACATAAAAGGTAAAATCAACTATAGACTTGCACATCAATCGCGAGAGGGTCTTAATGGGGAAAGGTGGCGCAAACGAGACAGCCGGTTGCTGGCATTGTCCGCCCCTTGATGAGTTTAATCTCATAATGAGGCCCGACTACGCGCGCTCTCCCCCGCAGTATTTTATATAAGCACATACAGGAGAATACTACCAAACGGTGAATAGTCAAAAGCTGTAAATGGAACGTTGATCAGCTGACATAATTAAACCACAGTCTGAAATTAGGTCATGGTACGTTTTAATATGACTCACTTTTACTGGGAATTATTATGGTCCAGTAGCATTTTTAAATCGATAAGTTTAATGGTGTTTTTACGGATGACAAATTTTTTCATTTTAGATGTCGATAATTGTTAAACAATTTAAAAATACAGTTATTTATTAATTATTCTTATTGATACTCGTACTTGTGCCAGCAAAAAAATATAAGAACGACAATTAAATTTAATTTTCGTAAATAAAAAAAATGCTTCAATATTAAAGATGTATTCCTCACGGAGAAGTTTGCTTGAGTATGCATTTCTTTCGGCTTGTGCGCGGCGTGTTAAGAAATCCTGATATTTTGTTGGAAATCGGTTTATTTTCCCTGACAAATATATAAGGATACGAATGCACAGATTGTTTTTTTCCTAGAAGTAATACTAATCTGCCAGAGACTATGCCTTTTGGGAGAGTAATCAGACTGTTCAAACATATCACCTCGAATATTGATATATTTCACTTGAGGGAAGCCCAGTTTCAACATGAGTTCCACGAATTTATTTATCAAAGTAATTTCTTGGAGTCTTCTGTTTAGCGAGCTTCGGGACTTTTTAGTAATTGTTGTTAATAAAATAGTAAATACCTAATTTTTTCGCTTGTATAATTGTATCTTATTTCAGGATTGTATTAAATATATTGGTAATGTTTCTGAAATAAATGAATAAAATTGCAAAATTGAATATTGAAAATTGAAAGTCCAGTGGAGTAAAAATAAATGAAATATTTTTTTATATAATTTTTTTTTTTAGAAAATTCAAATTCAGCAATGTTTACTCAGATATTTGATGATATTTATCCAGGGGAAAAACTGAGTAATATTTTACTAAAAACAACACTGCGGTCTTCAGGTATGTAAATAAACAGGAATTTGGAATTGGAACGTGTCTTAAGTTAGAAATTTACTTTTTTATTTCATGTTTTACTTGGATTGTAGTATTTTTTTCGTATGACAGCCGACTGATTTAGCCCCACGACAATATTTCTGGGTATTGTCCGTCCCTTGATGAGTTTAATTTCATAATGAGGCCTGCTCCCCTTGCAGCCTCCCGCGACCGAAAAATCTCTCGTCAATTTAATTTTATCTCCCCCGAAGCTCAGGCGAGAAAAAGCTCCAGCAAGAAAAAGCTCTGGTTTTATCTTGTTAATTACTGGCTCCGGCGGCCGCAAGGTGTCACCGGAGATGAGCAGCGATTTAATAAAATCTTATCCGTTACAATATGCTGACACTCCCCTTACCGCTCTTTCAATAAGTTTGGCGGACTTAATTATGACAAAAGTTCCCGGAAACATGACAAAAATACTAGCGAACAAGTCTATTTACCAAGCAAAAACTTTCTTAGGACAACGACATTCCTCAAAACTAATCTCAACCTGATAAAAGTACATTATCTTGGTGAAGTAAGGAATATGAACCTTAAATGCATTTCTTTCAAGACTTCAAACACTCGTCAAAAACTATGACGTAATCGATAATGATACATATATTTTTATTACTTAAATATACATATACTATACATAAAATTCTTTTTTCAACGCGTCAATCCAAGCACAAAAATAACGGCAGAAGCGGGATGCGAACCGCGGACCTTGGAAACCAACTATGCCCAGGTATTCATACCGCTCGGCGAACTGCGCCATTGCCCTGCCTAGACTGACTTGCGTTGAAACTAGTATTTATATCATTGTTATCATCGTACGATAGATGTCGCTATAGTATATATTCAAAGTATGTATATTTTTATTATTATTCTATCAGTCTTCATTTATATGTATATTTAAGTAATAATAATATTGTAATATAGTCAATGATCTATAAAAGTAGATTAGAATATTGAAATAATAAAATAATATTCTTATAAAAATTAAAAAATTCATACATATATTTATTTATTTATTTACAGAATCGAAATTCCAACTTTTTTTTACAAATATTTAGAAAAATAAGTATACATAACTATACAATAAATAGAGAAGATAATAAAAAATAAAAATAACACAAAAGAATAAGAAGATGACATGTGTCAAAGATCACAGAGATCAAGGAGAACAATACCATCGACAAAAGAGGAAAAGGATGTAAGAAAAGGATCGAGGTGTGCTGGTAGGCCATTTAGGATTGACACTAATTTCCTGAAAAGATATAAAATATAGCACTCGAAGTTAATTTTGTAATATTATTGTATGTAAACAAAGAACTGGAGGCTTTCAAGATTCATTTTTAAATACCAACAGTAAGCTCTGAAATGCTTTTCCATTATCGGTGGTATTTTTTTCATTAAATCTGGATCTCTTCAAGAAATTTATCGATATAAACTTAAAACTACCCTAACAACAACATAAAGTTTTTTTTTCATATGGTGCCAGACGTCCTAACTGAGCGTCATGGAGCTTACTGGTTTCAACCGGTTTGTGCTTCCCTGCATGAACTTTCATATAAAAACCAAAGGTTCAAATAAACGACCAAATTATAATATCGCTGCACTTTTCTAACCATACACGTGCATCACACGGGACTACAATGTAGTGTTTGAAAATCATTGTAAATATTATTTCATCCACTAGTAATGCTTTATGTATTGTAGTGTAGAGGCAGTAACCTGCTATATGTTAGGGCATCCAAAAGCAACTACTGTTTCTATTCTCCTATGTTGATAATATGTAGACTGGTTAACTCCTCTAGTGACTTGGACTTTTTCGGGTGGAACATCCGGCATTTCGCAGATCATTCTACTGATGTACGAGATGTCGGTTTTATTTACTCATGTTTATATTTTGTCCAAATTTATTGTCTTAGCTTTAAGTATTTATTCTGTATTACTTTTTTCTTAAATGTTTTTTCTTATTTAGACTGTATGCATTGGCCTAGGCCGTTAATAAATAAAATAAATAAATAAATTTATTGATAATTATTGTGGAAATATGTCTAATCATATCAATGAAGATCTTCTTCGACGTCAAATTGTTTCGAAGATTAAATTAATTTCCTTTTTTAACAATTAAATTTCAAAAGAAATAAATTTATGTGGCTAACAGCATTAATCGATCTGATTAATGCTGTTAGAAATAGTATTGTACTATAGCGAAATCGTAAAAAATATTTTTAAGTAGTTCTGATCTAAAGTAACGTTTTTGTCAATTTCTATTTTGAAACAGTTTATATTTTACAACAATCAATAAAAAGTCAATTAAACCGAATTCCATCAGTAAAAAGTCGATTTCTTTACGAAACTAAGCTTAGAAACGTTTTTTTTTTGTAATCGGTTGCTGAAAAAAATTGAAAAATTTTGGTGGTGTGACTTGAATTTCACAATATTATAGCAGCTGAAAGTTTATTCAGGCTAGCGTGTGACGCTGAACAATGCAGCGCCGGTACAAACACCCCTTTCACATTGAAGGAATTTAAAAAATAATTATTTTTAATTATGCGAAACACAATATAGACAGAAGAAAGAACTGCGAATGTCTTTAATGGGCAAATGCTAGCTCCTCATAATGCAGATTATTTAAAAAAATCTTTTAATTACATAACAGGTACTCAAATAATTTAGATTTTTTAATAACTACTTGATATCGACTTTTTCCGATGTTATTACAACATCGTTACCAAATGTCGCCATTAAGTAAATTAGCGACATTTATAGAGTTAGATGTGTTTTTTACCCGATTTTGTATGTAAATTCTACTGTTTTATATATCATATTTACTTTCTTAACATAATTTACCTCCTTGGCTAGAATAGGTTGTGGATTGATTAAGTGCCAACATTTATTTTCCAAAATATAAGTTTTTTTTTTTAATATTGTTGAGAATCAAAGTAGATAAAATAACAAAGTAACAATTTTTTTATGAAATCAAATATTTTTTAACTACTTTAATATTCATTATTGTCGAGATTAATTAATTAAAAATTAAGGCAAAACTATACAAACCTGGTTTCAACATTTTTAATAAATAAAATGATAGATAAATTTAATAAAATGGTGTAGAATAAAAATTCTGAACTAAATAAGCCCTAGGCATCTTGGCATCTGAAAAAAATAAATGACAACTGTTTGTTTTATACGTAAACTCCACTTAGTTATGGAAAAAAACTAAGTAAGGCTTGTTTAAATTGGATATCTATGACAAACAACTTATTTATTCAATTAAATATAGTAATATTGTGAAGTAAACAAGTACCCGATTTTATTTATTTTTTTAATGTCATTTAATTTATTTTTACATCCTTTGTACCCAAGCAGGTAACCTTTTTAAATATTCTAATAACAGATTCATTTTTCAAAAGTAATCCGGCTAGCACGGAATTTTGAGAAGAAAACTTTTGCAATGTTCAAACAAAGTTACATTAAGAGAGTTAAACTGTATGTTTTAAACAGTCTACCAAATCCAAGGAGATACTTAATCAAAGTAAAAGTACGTAATGCAGTTTATATTGCAAAGTTAACAGCCTTTTTAAATGTAAGAAAATAGTTAATTACGTAATTCAGCAATTTTAATTAATAAGTTTATGATGCACCTTTAAAAGTTCAAAAGCAAATCTCTTTTTATTTTAATATGAAATATGGGTTTTATGCAATTTTTATAACTAAGCTCTAAGAAAGCAAATTAACAAGACCAGCTGATTTCATAAGCCATCAGTTGCCAGGGGATCGCAGACTAAACTAGTAAAGCATATCGAAACGCTCTTAATTCGATATACGTTTCAATTTCCATATTGTATTGAACCCTTTAGTTTTCTCTTAATCAACGCTTTATACAATGACATAAAAATAAATCATTATAATCTAGAATCTAGATGAATCTAGATGCTGCTCTGGTGGATAACCAAATTTTCTGTGAATTTTCATAGCTTAACCACAAGAGGGCACATTCAAAAGTGTGGCTTACTACAAGGAACTATACTGGTAACTATATTATTAAACAAGCCATACGTCTACCCTAAAAGATATACTTACCACATAAATTTGTCTTATAGACGCGAACTACATATTTTTTTACTATTCTCCATTAAACATAGTCGTGCCACACTTTATGACTTAATGACCCAGGCTTTGGGAGCGTTGGACGTATCATCCAATATCTTTAAGAAACGCCAATGAAAAAATCACAAAAATAAATTGGCAAAAATAAGTTACGTTTCTTGAGACTCTGGTGATCATATGTTTCAGATATGGAATGGATGTACAATATAAAATAAAAAATAACGTATAGTACTCGTATATCAAAATTAAATTTATGAAATATATTTTATCTTTAAATTTGGAAATGTAGTGTTTCAATATACCCAATAATTGAAACCAAAATACTTGTTTTGTTGCTGATTCATAAAATTATAATAACATAGTTAGGTGTCAAATTTTTCTTTTAAAATACGAGTAATTATTTATGATATTATTACATAAAAAAGTTAATTGTTTTTAATTCCACTTTTTTATTCAATTCCCAGAAAGCCGCATACTTCATTATTGAACAGAAACCTTCAGCGAAATGAGACCAGGAATTTGAAAAATTTCAGTCATCTTTGAGAATATTCAGGATCTTAGAGTTTCAATTTTCACAAAGAATTTACGTAACGAACGTTTCACTATCTTTAGAATAATCTCTCAGAAAATAAGTGGCATAATCGTTACTAATTTAGAGCATAATATAGCAATTACAATACAACTTCAATAACGTAAGACTAAGTTGGTTGGTTATATACAATGTATGTATTTATTGTAATTTCATAGTTATTGACGGAAAAAAATCAAGGTTTGTGGGGAAGGCCGTGCAACATGACTTGTTTTTGTAATCTATAATTTTTAACGAAGTTTTTACAATTCATATGTTGTAAATTACAAATTCAAACAAATAATGTGATTGTATATATGGTAGAATAGTAGGTAAAATATAGTTATAGATCTAAAAGGATACGAAGGAAGAGTCTGAATATTTTTCTGTAATATTGAGATTTCTTTATTCCCTTTATGTTTTAACCGTACTAAATTGAAATGTTTGAACATTGAAAGTAACACGTGTGTTAAACGGAAATCTAAATAAAACTTTGCTCAGTGGATTTCACTTTAACAGCCGAAAGAGGGAAAAAACATTTTCTATGGATACTTAGGTATTTTCCAGTCCATCATTCGCCAAACGAAAAAAAAACAACATAAACAAACATGAATCGAATCATAGCAGATGGTTATAAAATATGATGCAAAATACCGACAAAATCAAAATGATTGTATATTATTAAGCAATATAATAATATTTGTTGTTGAAATGAATCTTTCGATAAATACTTCTCAATTTTCATTGAACATCAATCACCTAAATATATAACATTTTTATTGCTCAAATTCACCTTCTCTTTGGATTTAATAATTCTTAAAAAATATTGCCATAAAGTTAAGTTAGACGCCATCATCTTGTCAACTGTGATTCTTCATATGAGGTAAACCGGAAAGAAATGTAATTTTTTCTGGAGCGTCATTATAAAATGAGTTTGTCAATGGTTGCTGTTAAGTAACACGTCGTAGTTAATATTATTTTTAAGCTCTGAGTCCTCTTGGCATTTTTTTTGTGCCTTAGTAGAAAAATGGAGAAACATGAGATTATAGAAACACATTTGCGTTATTTTCTGCTATTTTTATTTGATAAAAACCACCGTATATTTAAAGAAGCTCTATTTTTATTTTATTATGTAATGATACTCGTTTTATCACATAAGATATTATTATATGTATTCATTTGAGATTAACGTTGTCAAGCTTTTTACTACATCACATTATGTGAGTTATGTCCCGTTTTTGTTTTGCATGGCGTAGTAAAACGAAAGCTCCTTCGACGTGTATCGAAAAACTTTCCGCAAACGGGTGTCACAAGTAGTCAAAAATAAGATCTCCCTGCTCGCGGAAACTTTCATTTGTCATATTCTTTTTGACTTCCTGCCGCAAACTTCATCCTCGTCCATCCGACAGGAGCCGAACCTATTTTTGAATAAAGCTCTCCAACGCCCGCAAGTACAAAAGCTCCTCGCAGAGTCGCCCTTAGTCTGAGATCGATAGACTAACAATGGAAGCTCACCGGGCTCAACTCTTGGGCCTATTATTGGGCGATGGGGACGGTTATCCGCTCAAATCTATTTAATGGTCAAACAACCGGCTTTCGAATAACATAAATTACCTCGTTACCGCTTTTTTTATCGAAGCCAGGACGTGAAAATACCGAGAGGCTGTAGCACTTTGGTGGATTTAATTACGTTTGGCGAGATCGACTGGACGCCGAATGCGAGATTATAAGTGCGTAAATTTAATTGACTTTAATATGGATTTATAGATACTCAATTATTTTTATTCTAAGGCAATTGATTGCCTTACCTAGTTGAAAAAACACAAGTACATTTTACTCTTTTTTATTTATTATAAAAAGTATTTGAAATCATACAAAATGTATGCTTTATTTTTTTTATACAAAAACAGTATTAAGCGATATAATGAAAAATATTGTTGTAGTTTGTTTAATTGTAGTAAATGTATTTAATATTAAATTTATAAATAATTAAAGACTCATATATAAGAGGATTAATGGCTAAAATTACAATAAATAAAATTCACTGTGTTAATATGAATGTAGTCAGATATAAAATTAAATTGCAGTAATGTATTTTATATTGGTAAAAAAATATGTAAAGTGAATGAATAATTAACCCACAAAATGGATACCTTACCTAACATATTATTTATTACCATCCATTTATTATTTCCTGCCGATTGATATTTTCCTAATGTGAAAGATTATTTTTTACTTACCTTTTTATATATTTATTAATGACCGTATGCCAAATAATTACTACCCATTGATTAAAATTCCAAATAAATTTTGTTAAGAAGTTGCCTATAATTAAATAATAACGTTATTAAAAATATATATATACATTTATATGATGATGATATGAGATAAATATAAGATAAAAATAATAATTTTACATTATCTATTTTATTCGAACTGCAAATGTCTTAAATTGATTCAATGCGATTAATACGATCATGTTTAAAACGATAGTTGATAAGAAGAAAAGGAAAATATTTTTTGACTATCGCACAACATGAATACAATTACTTTTTTTTAGCCAAAATGTAATCCGAAAGTAATAAAATTCAAGCTACTAGTACTTATCCTCACTCAATGAGTGCCTAACTATTGGAGTATAAAACTATGTACGTGTCCAACCTCCGACATCTATCGCTTTGGAAAAAAGGGAAAATAATGTACATTATATGCTGGTGAGTCAGATGCAGTAATGTTTTGTTTTATAACATGAGTTACCTTTAATATTTAAGGAAAACTAATCATATATTTTCATTATTTTTTCAAGTTATGTATATTTTTTGTCACAATATTCTAAAAGCGAATACGTATAAATATTATTAATAACTGTGTCCATTCATTTATGTGCTGTATCATTCTACAATTTCTATTTTTCTCTGAAATATATTGTTTTTGTTACTCTTACTTACTTGTTATGTAATACATGTAAATATTAATATTTTTTCATATCAATATCAAATGAAGAAATAAAACTGATGATGATCATACTGAGCACTGTTTTACTTGATGGAAGACTACAGTTTCACGATTTATGAAATTTTCGTCAGTCTCAATGTGCCATCAAGTGAAACAGTGCTCAGGGTAATCCATGTTAAAAAAAACTATTACATTCCTGTATATGTAATAATAAAATGGATTTCATAATAAATAATAAATATTTCAAAAACAATATTATTATTTTAATCAACTCGGGTAAAAATTCAATATATTGTAACATAGACAAAAAATAGTTGATAAAAAGTATGTAACAACGTTTTAGTTACAATAATGAAATATTGTCTATTTTACAATAAAAGTGCAAACAAATCAAGATGAATCTCTAAACCTACAGTATTCTTGTACACGTCTTGCAAAGTATTATTTGTTCAACTTATTGTTTATGTAATGAGGTAAGATACGAGTTATTTAAAAAGTTACTTTGTTTATAAAACAAGCGATAATATTTGAATAAATGATTTTCAGATAAGGAAATGAGATATTCCAAAACATTTATTTGAATCTATCAGTTTTCTTATCAGGTATCTTATGAGTCTATCAAGCGTTCTGAAAAACAGTTTTTCATAAATATTCACACAGCCGTGAAAATAGTCGCGATAGTGAAAAAGTTCAATCTTTCTGTATCGCCATTCTTTGACAGTTGATTTTATGTCTTGCACTAAAGGTTTATCTTTCAGCTGGATTTATCGAAGAGTAATCTTGACAGTAAAACCAGCGCGGAGAATACGAAAACTAAAATGACAGCGCAGTTCCAGTGAATAGTGATATTTTCACACTAACCTGCTGTCATAAAATCGTGCACTAATCGATCGATAAAATGACTTTTTTTTGGCATATCGCTCACAAATGAAAATGGGTGGTTTTTATCATATCCGTTGTCACGTGACACTGTTTGTATTTTATATTTATCTGTTATGACGTCATAATTTGGAATATATGGCCATCGCAATTTTGTACAGGAACTGCAATGAAAATTAAAAAAAAAAAATATTGATAAACTACTTAGTTTTGAATTTATTTTTATAATTAGTCCACTATTTCTGAAAGTACTGCAATAGTAAAGCAAATTATTTTATGTTTGTGAATTATTTTCTGATTTTATAATCATTGTTTAATTATAAATTAACAAAAATAAATAATATTAAAATTGTTTTTTTTGTCTATAATGTTATAAAAATATTTAAGAAACTAATTTGGTGAAACCAATGCAAATACAGTCTAAACAAATACCTTGGATAGTGAACGATAAGCCAGCTTATTTGTGGAAAAATTAAAACGTCTACCTATTATTTGGACGTACAGTAAATTTACACAATATTCTTCATCATCAGTCTGTGATCATCCTCTGCTGAAAGTAGGCCTCCCACATGAGTCGCATCCTCTTTGATTCTCCGTCTTTTACACACAGTAAATGGACAAACACTAAAACGCGCGCTACTTTTAAGCACATGTTAGCAAATGCTCGTTTTTATTTGTTAAGGCAAATCAAATGCAGTGCGCCCTACTTCAACAGTTTCTGTAAGCCAAAATCAGGGGTACTCTCCGGCGGTGTGTTTACTCAAGATCGGCGATAGGGCGTCGCGATGCCAGCGTTATTAAAAACGAGCGTCCTCATTACCGTGGAAGGAGGCTGCGGTCCAGGCGCCGGAAGTGGGTCGGGCATGCCTGCGACGGCCCGCTCGGCATTACCGACGGGGATTATCCTGTGACATTGCATCCATCCATATTCGGGAGCATTAAGCTATCGATAGATGAGAATTGCAGAGAAGCAGCATATGGTGTGATTAAATATGTTAGCATACTAGTATACGAAGCATCGATGATAGTCTGAAAGGAGCATTGAGTTATCAGGCCTCCTAGTAATCATTAATTTAAAAATATTCAATTAAAATTGCACATTATTCGCAAAGTATTTATTTCTAAATGAAAGAAAAATTGACAAAGATGAATGAACTTGTACCTTATCTAGGCGTATCAAATTGTATATGAGAGATTAAATTTGATTTTAATTTAAATGTTTTAGTGATTTCACAAGATGATATTTGCCGGCTTGCATCAATAAGTACATTTGTGTCTTCACAAGCTTAAATTAGACTTCTAAAACATGGTATTTCTTCAGCAAGAAATATGTCGGATCTAAATTTTGCAAACAAGTATTGGTATTGGTGTTTCCTGGTTTTCAAGCGCATCGATTTTTGTTTCTTGTTTGATAGTAATAGAGTAAACTATTCTAACTAGAAAAAAAATGTACAGAATCAATCAGACTTCTTCACAAGCAAGCTTTGCTATATCAGCTATTAAAAATATAATCACTATGGCGGTTTAAAAGTGAACTTGGCTGTGATAAACTTACGTTCTACGTTGCAAAAAAAATTACATTTCGAAATACCTGATAGTTGGATGCCTAAGTTGAAATCTCTTGACGATATTGGGTATTATAATCAATTTTATTTTTTATCAACAATTAATATTATTAAATTTAACACAATTAGGTTCAAAGGAAACCTTATAATATTACGTATTCAAAGCAAAGGCATACCAAAGAATAACACCAGTTAATTTAGAACAAATCATCTACCTATTTTATGAATTAAGTATTATAAAAATACGACTATAGAGTAGCGCAGTTTTTAATGTATTTATCTGCCAGCATATTGGGCAATAATTTAAATAAAATGATTCATATATTGTAAAAAAAATATCTGTTTGTACAAGATAATTTTAATCCATCATCAATTTTGATTTTTATGATAATGTATCACTCTCACCCCAATCAGTGAAATTTATAAATGTAAAATAAAAATGTAAGAAAAACACTACAAAAATTGTTTATTTAAAGCATCACATGTTTTTGGAATTATGCAAAACTTATTTTATAGCTGAGTGATTTAGCTATCGACATATATTTTGAATTAATGAATAATCCTTAGTTTTTCCGCTCGAAATAAAATGCATGATCCCATTTATTTCATAAATAAAATGGAAATTGATTTTTAATATATGCATTTAAATACCTGACCTTTCGCATAACAGTATAAAGTCTAAGCCTTTACTCTCTTCCTACTATACCCTTCAGTGCTGGAGTTCAAGTGAAGGCTGAGGGGAGGGGGCGAGTCGAGGCAAAAAATTTCGTCTTCATTATACGCCACCTTATTATTTTCATGACAAGAGCTAAAGTGGCAGTCGGAGGTGAGCAACGGGTGGAAATAAAAGATAAGTCATTGGACCAGACAGAGGGAGAAAAAAGAAACCTGGAAGAGAAAGGGGATGAGCGTAAGGCAGGGATTCTCAATTGGGTTGATACAAATCCTCGAGAGGGCGATCAACTCAACTGATCAAGGGTTCATTTGATAAGCGTACATTTATGTTTGAACTAATGTATTGTTTATTGAGTTTCATTTTAATATGTTTAAATTTAAATGTGGAGATTGTTATTTTACAAAGATTTCAATATTTCATTAATTGCAAAATATTATTTGTTGATTTGCTTATAAAAGTCAACCCACCTTTGAGATTATAAATAAGATTTTGACTGTAATTTTTTTAGGTTGGAGCGCGTAACGCAGGATCCAAATTCATCTTGGTAAAAAGTACCAGTATGTATAAATTATAAAATGTTTTATAGATGTGAAATGTTGCGAATCCCTGGACTGAGGAATGTCGCAAGGAAGACGAATAGCGCAAAAAGGCGCACAGGTAAAAAAAATGCGGGTCTTGAGAGCAAAATGGAAAATCACTTCACGTCAGGTTTTTGTTTTTACCACTTCAGGAGCAGCAATACTGAAAGTATAATCGGCATGAAATTATTATTTTATGAGAGCTTTTGTGTAGCTTTTGATGAATTTACTGCCGCGTCTGAGCCGGAATAATTGCATGCCACTTAACGTGTTAAATATATTTATCCTTTTTTAAATTGACAGTATAAATAATGCTTTTTATTATACAAATATGTATTGTGCTTTTTTAATTTTCAATTTGAGAATTGAATTAAATTATTTGTAGACTGAATTCTAGTCAACGCATTAAATTTTTCATTGCTATGGATAAAAAAAAACTTTTTTCAGTTAGCATTACGATCTCCATTTTTTTTCAACCCAATCCAATTCTGGAATATATGGTCACAACAAATTGCCACCATTCAGTTCAATCAGTTGCCACTGTCCACGCCTCATCCCAGACATGTCCGCACCTGAAAGTCTACCTAGGAACAAATGTAGTATCTAAATATACATTTACTATATATAAAACTCTTTAAGCGAGTCAATTCATTCAGAAAAAATATCGGCAGGAGCGGTTCGCATCCAGCTCCTGCCGATATTTTTTCTGAATGAATTGACTCGTTTAAAGAATTTTATATATAGTATATGTATATTTAATTACTTATAATATTTTAATAAAGCCAATGATCTATAAAAGTAGATAAATATATTGAAAATAATAAAATAGTATTCTAATAAATATAAAAAAAAAAACATATAAAAATGTATTATCGTTCCCGACGACTCCGAAACAGAAGCATGAGAACTTAAAAAGATGGAACTCTAGTATCCCAGGCATATTTTTGCTGATTTGTCCATCGGATTTTTAAGAGATTATCCTAATCTAGCGAGATCTACGCTAACGATGTGTGGGTTACTTAAATAATTAATTCAATCATATTTTTCGATTATTCCTGTTTTTTTAAATCAAGAATCTACATATAAACACGATCTAATCCATTAGTCAATCCAAACGAGTTTGAAATGGGCGTTAAAGGCAATTTCGTAAATGCTTCCCACCACTCACCACTACTTTTATATGCTTAAAAAAGATTCAAACATAAGCCGGCGTCAAGGGCGTTACTACGATAAAATCATTAAAAAATATATAGTAAAAACCATTGAAAGTTACCGATGTTGTGAGATGGACACAAAAAAAATCGTAAGTTATGTACTTTAAAAAATATTCTTTTTACCAGTTTACTTTTGACGAATAATACCTTATATGATTTTTTTTAATTTTTATTAGAATATTATTTTATTATTTCAATATTCCAATCTACTTTTATAGATCATTGACTATACTTAAATATATTTTTTATTATATTAGCTTTTTACTAGGCGCGTTTCAATTTTAACGAATAATACCTTATTACGCTACTACTCTGCAGCTACGCAGTTTATGAAGATTTGCTCCAGCTACAAAGTGGATACGGAAATATGACAAAAGTATGATTTTATTGTTTTCTTTTAAGGTAAAGATTACAATATTACCTATAAAATAAGTGTTGTTGTGCTGCTTTTAAGATATTTAAATAAATTTTCTAAATTGTACAAGCTACGCAAAATAAAAATGCTTACTCATGTTGTAAACTAAGGTATAAATAGGGGTATCTTATCAAAAAAATCAGTATCAACTCAACTCTGGTCTTTGGAATCATTTTCAGTGCCGGAACCTTGGTATTCCGGCATCACTATTTGATTTATGCCATTTTGGGAACGAGACCTCGGTTCCGAAACAATTAGGTTTATTATATGGCCTTAATAATACTCGTATAAGATAATTTACCTTAATTTTGCCACAAATACTATGGCTCATTTTTCTTTGAACCCCCACCTTATCATGGCTGGGAACTAATTTCATGTATTTCAACTTTTGAGTGAATAATGAATAATACGTCTAATATTAATTTATGGGACACGCCCATGGTATTCGATGACAGGGAGTGAACTTGGCGCTTGTCCAGTACTGTCAAGCGTTGGCTGGACAATGCTACTCGTATTTCTGAACATCTGAGTAGTTGAAATTAAAAAGGATATAAAATACAATAACTTTTACATCCGTATATATATTTTTCAATAATTATTGAATATTCTATATAATATAAACTTGGTATTTTATAACTTATCCTAAGCAACTGTTATAAAACGAGTCCGTGGTTCTCTTTGTTCCTTGATTTCTCTCCTTTTGTATTTAATCCGTTTTTAAGATAATTTTTGTATCAGTAATGGCTAGAAATCAATTGACGGTCAACGGCAGCTCTCTAGCTTTCCAAGAAATATATTGCTTTTGCTTCAGGTGGCAACCAGCAGTAAAAAAAACGCAAAAAAACATGCTGCACGATAGAAGACCTGGAAGACCACAGGCAACCTGCAATGCAACTATAGACAAGCATCTGAAAAATCTGGGCTTGACCGAGAATTCAACGCAGGATAGACAGACATGGTGAATGTGGACAAGAAGAGCCGACCTCAGATGATGGAAAATGGCGAGGCTAAAGAAGATTAGTTTGCTAGAAAGCGATAAATTGTGGAAGTGTAGACCGGGCATAAAATAACCTTATTTTTATTAATTAAAGTTACATTATGTTATTTTAATATATGTAAGAACATGTTAAAGAAATATTGTAGCGTAAATGATTGACAAAAATAGAATTTAAAAGTGTTTTTTGTAACATACATTCATGTAGTGTTATATTCATAAAAATTGCAGGCTGAAATTATTGAAAATTAAACAATTATCCATAATACCTTTGAAGCTTTGTCTAAAATATGGTATATTCTTAAATGCAATGCGTGGGTTAAATAATATTAAGTTTGTGTCCTTACAAATTTCATTTAAATAAAAAATAACAATTTTAGAAAATTACTGTTAAAAATAAAATGATAAATCAATAATATTTTTACAAGTAAGTTGTTTTACATAATTGAATACTACATACCGAGATAGTCGTTGAAAGTGTCTTCAAAATTATTCTGACACCTTTTAAAACAAATGTAATTACTCTTTATAATATCTGCTTCGGTTTTTAGCGACCATATATGACAAATACTGGTGTAAATGCTCAAGGAGAATCTAGACCAGGGGTCGTCAACCTTTTTATGCCTAGCGCCCACTTTTCCCTATTTTTTCCTATTTTTAATGGAAAATTTCCCTACCGCCCACCAACCTCACTATATTTCAATTCAGTATATTGGTGGGAAAAAATCCAGAAGGAATTTAGGAGATTGTATAGAGAGGATAATCGCCCACCGCCCATCACGAAAGCCCGTATCGCCCACTAGTGGGCGGTACGGACCAGGTTGACGACCTTTGATCTAGACAATAATAATACATAAAAGACTTTACGTAAAAAAGTAAGTTAAAATAATGATCACGAAGAGTCAAATATATTTTTATCTTCATAGTCGTGTTGTAAAATAATTTGCTATTAATTTAATAACACTATTCATTTGGGTCCTTCTTGATTTGCGAAGAGCGTTGGTTCTTCTCCTGACCGTAGAAGCCTCACTGGCGACCCTTCAGACTTCAGCTTCAGCTTCAGGTTTTCAGGCCGGCCAAGTATATTGCGATGGGAGGCGCTGCGACGCCCGCTGAAGAGAGGGACGTCGACACGACCGCATTAACAGCGGGCGTCGAGGACATGTTGATGAGTTGAAGTGGGTCAAATTATGCGTGCTATGAAGAAATTCAAGGATTGCGAGGGTGAGATATGAGTGTTGAGTTCATATAAAGAGAGATCATTAAATTTTCATTAGGATCTGATTATCTATCTCTGATAATTATTTTATATATTCATAAAAGCACTGAGGTTTAATTTGTATTAGTCTACAGAATAATAAAACAATTTAACAAAACAATTAATCAATGATACTATGAAGAAAGGTGAAGGGGAGTTGAGAAGGTCAATTCAGCGATCATGTTAAATGTTAAAATTAATTGATTATTAATGATTTTTATTGTTATAATTTTTTTTTTTTCTTTATTTAGAAATGATTATTTGTAAGTTGTGAAATTAAATGGTCGTAAATGTGTGCCAAAATATTTACTACATTTTTAAATTTTTGTTGTATGCTAATAATCGTCTAATCGTGATTAAAGAAATAAATATATTTTTGTTAATTTTATACGAAATCAATTAAACGTAGTCATATAAAAAATGTTATTCAAGCAATTAAAAAAATCTGATGTGTATGGAGAAGATGTATTGACGGATTGTTAGTGCTAAAACTTTGATGTTGACGATACGCCACGTTCTAGAAGTCTATATTTTAAAAAGTTCAAAACGATCGGACATAGGACCAAATAAATAAATATATAATTTATTAAATCACAATTAACAACTAAGTATATATGTTACAGAATAAATATTAAAATAATTTAAAACTGCGAAAAGTAACATTTAAATTGTAAGTAAAACAAAGACTATCAGTGAGGGTTCACTAATATAAATTCCACAAATATATATATTTTCATATCATAAATTGAATAGATTTTTTAATAAAAAGTAAAATTATTCAAAAGAACAGGCCCAAAACAAATGTATGAAAAATTTATGAAGCCCTTTCACTATTTTTTACGGCGCGAAAATCCGAAGCTTTTATTTAGAATTCAAATGTAGTTTCCTTATACTTTGCTCGGCTCCATTCATTCACATGAAAGACGTATGAATTCTCCAATGGAGTTCCAGCGCCAGGATGAAAAACGTTTAATCAATTTCCTGCAAAGTGCTCGGGGAGGCTTTCGCGCCAGGGTGGAAAAGATGAAAAAGTATAAATGACCGGTGTCATTTACCCTTTCATTCGGTTCTGGCTGCGACAAAAAATAAAATGACCGAAAAGATCAAGTGTCGGCTGGCTGGAAGGTGGGTTGACTGGGCGGATCGAGAGATCTGGAAATAAGGAAAATGATACACGAAATGAGTAGTGGCTTAGTTGCATAGGGCGAGGAGCCAAAATGGAGTATTACGCAACGTAATAGAAAGATTTACTTTCGTTATCAGACTTATTCTGTACAATACATATTAAATAAATGTATTTTATTTTTGTCGTGATGTCTAAGCATTGTTTTTTTTGTTATAAATCACATAAACAATAGTTTGTCTATCATTTTTTTTTTTCAATTATATAAGCAGATATGCAAAATAATGTATTAACTATCAGAGCTGTTTGTCTACTTGTCCGGGATATATGCTGTACGAAGGTATTTTTAACCTTTATAAATAACTAAATTTGTATAGAAAAATATGTTGTTTTATTCAGTTTTGGGATTTGCTCGTGAGAGATAAATTTGTTTGAACTTTTTTACAAGAATGACGTATCTAAATAAATCGTTAAAAATAGTAATCAAATACATCTATTATTGAAAAATCAGAATGCTTTATATTGAAATGTTGTCCGCTAAATAATATATACAATATTCTTAAGAGCTCCAACACAAACAGTACAAATATTATCCTCTGATGATTTGAGATCTGGACTCTGTTTAAAACATATGGTTGTCTTTAATTATAAACACAAAGTAGTGTTATTCAGAAGATAAGAGTTCTGAAGCTGTTTTTATGTAAACACATACAGGAGAATACCGACAGATGGTGATAGTAATTCTGAAGTCTCAGCTGTAGAATTCAATCACACTTAATAATGGTGCATATGATTAAGCGCTGCATGTGGAGTGTAGATCCGCCAACGTCATAGACTACAGCCCGAGATTCACGCTTCATCCTTATTATGACAGGAATTTACTATAAATGGGTGGTCTCTTCACGGGACGACTTTCGTCTACCACCGATATTAATTAATAGGCTATGACTGGCATTTTACAGGTGAGGAATCAAATTCACACCAACTGAGGGTATTGTAGAACTCAGATATCGATTAAAAATCCTTTTTATTTTAAATCTTCGCCGGAGATCGAACCCACGACCTTTAGCTTGCAAAGCAAACGCTTTGTCGATTGAACTATACCCGCGGGCAAATTGATTAAAAGACAGATTTCTTATTTGAAGCAAACGAGTATCTTGTAAGATTTTTTAAGAAGTGACTATCCGTGGGTTAAGCACTTCGGTTTTTAAAAAACGGTTTTATGTTATGTGTTATCAAAGAAATAACTCATTAGTTTGAAGTAATTATGAGTACACACTACTCAAGAAAGCGCGCCAAGATGTCTCACAACAAATTTTATATTTATGCAAATCGACTAGCAGAACTGCATAATTCTAGTGTTTGTCGTCTGGTCCATACGGGGCGGTAACACGAATCGCGAACAGTAAAGCTGTCAACCCCAAGTCTGCCTGCTAACAAATGGGGGCTTAATTTCCATTAATGTATGTAAATTTATTATATCCTTAATCCCTTAATAGTTGAAAGTTAAATTTGATTCGGGAAGTTTTTCTCAGCTTTCAGGTTTAATTTTTATCGTTGTTGTAAAATTTCTGAGGAGATTCAGCCAACTTTTGATTACTGTTACTCTTAATTTAATTGAACTTTAGAAAAGGAGATGGCCCACTCTTTTAAGGCAGTTAAATTATGATGTTCATCTTTATAATGGTGAAAAATATGTTATTATAATCAAACGATCTAATATTATTCAATTAATGAATTTCTACTTTGAGGTTATTTAAATGAATACGTAATTTAGAAAAATTGGAAAAACCTATTGATTGGAAAAAAAAAAATATTCTAAATTTAACCCTATACAAATTGAAAAAATCCCAGAATCAGAACATAATAATATTTTAAGATGCTTAAATTATTTCAGTTTTAATTTATTTAAAATGTTAAATATCTCAAATGCTCTCTATACGAAGCTTTTGCAAAAAAAACAGTGTTTTAAACTAGTGATTTAAAACTGTTCATTTTTAATGATTTTTTTAATCATTTAATGTTATTTATAAAACTTTTACATGCTTAAATTAATGTTATAGTATTCTCATCTTAAAATAAGTTTATTTACTAAGATACGTAAAACTGTTGGCAAAATATACTGGGAAATTTGAATTTAAATTTCGCGGTCTGAGGGATTCGAATTAATATTTTTATTTTTATGTTGGTTCTATTGTACCTGAATTTTTTACCTAATTAAAAGTCAAAATATTCATTAGTGTCTTAGATACCCATCCATTTGTAAACACCAAAAAGTGATTTTTTCGTTTTGCATAATGTCAGAAACTATTCAACAAAGCAGTTTAACTAATTTTGTGTGCGGAATGAAATTTCTGCTGCTGAAACGTTGAAAATGTTGCAAAAGACCTTTAGTGAGCAATTTATGATATTTTTTTTGCCTAGAACTGATCATATATTAATATGGCTTGAGTTTTTGATATTATTTTGTATTTCCTAATTTGGTTTTTCTGTTTTTTGTATTTTATATATTCTTATTATTCATTTCAAAATCTTTTTCAAATTATAATTGGTTAATACTTTTTGCTTTGTATTTATATAAATTTATATTGAAAAACAGTTCATATGGATTACTTTAAGAAACATTTTTTAACATTCTTAAAAACTGTCATTTTTTACGCATTTGAAAAACTAAAAAATAAAACCATCGTCTTCAATTATGTGAACAAGCAGTGCAAACTTTATTCAAATTACAACAAGTTAAAAAATATTTTTTCCTTAATAGTACCGAACAAATTTTTGAATGCGTTTTAGTTATATCATAATACTTCGGTTACAGAATAATGTTTTCAGGAATCGCATTTGCAAGTAGCGCGAGTTTTTTTGCTCATCCCATTAAATGAAAGGTCTGTGTGGCTGAGGCGTTGTGTGCGATGGAACACCGGTGAAAGCTCCGCGCCGGTCCACAAAGCTCCGTCAGGCGTCCCTCCGTCAAAGGCCCCGGCGTCGGTATGCAGATTGCTTTAATTGCCAATTAGAAGTTGAGATTATTAAGTCGAAGACGTTCATGCAACAACACTTGCCCTCCTCTCCCTGCATTGAGCGAACTTCAACAAGCTGAGTGGAGGTAAAAACCAAATGGGATCCGAGGAATAAAGCGACCAAAGTTTGAAATGGATGACTTCGCCGCCTGGCGAGTACTCTGCGAATTAAATGCAAAGAAGTTATTTAAATGCTATGTGAAAATGTTCCTCAAGATAATTATAAGTTGACGAATTTTATTTATATTAGTCTTGTACAATATATACTTGTTCTGACTGTGAAGTCATTGACACTAAATATGTAAATACATTTACATGATTTACGTTTGTAATTCAGTAACGAATTGAATTTTTGTATTTTGTAATGTTATTGAAGGAAGAAAAAAACAATGAAAAAAAAATTCTACAATTTGATTTTTTATTTAAAATGTAAGACTCTTATCTGCATTAGAATAAAAATGTTTTCTTTTAAAATTAATTTATTTCAAGCACATTTTTTAAATTGTACTTTTTGTGTATACCTACAAGATTTTATACAAAATATATAAATGAGATCTTAAGATTTTGATTGAATAAACGTAAAGTTGATGGCTTAGTAACACGTATCATCACTTAACATAATTAAAAAAAATACTCTGTAAATATGATCGACAAAAAAAATTGCTCTGGGTGACTCTGAAATGTGTCTCGTAAAACGTCAGCTAATTTTTTTATTCCTTCCAAATTCTCAATACAAAGGCTAATTAAAAACAAAACAAAGAATATACTCTTGAGATCTTGAGAAATTTTATTTGTATGCTAGCCAAAGCAAAGGTAATAGAAGCTGACCTTTTGGTATTAATTTATGGCGACTATATGCATATGTTTAAGTAAGGGTATGAAAAAGATGATGCAATTAAAAATATTTCTTATTAAAAAGGTATATTCATAGATTTAAGTATTCACTAAAAGTACTAGAGGACTCTGCGAAATGCCGTATGGTCACAATTTCGATGAAAGGAAAATCCTGATCTATCTCCTTCTCGTGGTGGGGGGTGAGCGATATCAGTCGGCCAATATAGACAGGTACCGAATGTTGGCCGGAAAAAGCTAACACCCAGCTAACCTCATCAGGTCAAGCTGGTTAGGGCACTCTATTGTCCTGGAGGTAGTAAATGATCTCCAAAGGCGGATGAACCTTCATGCTCAACAGCATTAGGATGTGGAAATAAAAGGGAAAATACCACATTAAATGTCTAATAGACATCCCATGTATCAGCAAAAATGACTTGCAGAGGATCCAAAAGAGAGGAGATCGAGATGCAAGATTTTATTGCTGCAAACCAATCCACCGGATCGATACTACGAAAAAGAAGTATTCACTATTATTCGATTAATTTTGTTGATAAATTATAGCTCACTTACTAAGAAATAAAGTTTTGTACGATTTTAATGAACATACATAAAAAACAAATGTTTAATATATGTAATCACTAAGCTTCTATTTAATAAATTTACAAATTATTATTTTATTTTGAAAAAATCCTTTCAGACTATGCTGAATTCTTATTAAATTAAATTAAATCTCTGCAATAAAAATGTTCGAATTGCTTTAAAAACAAATCTCTGTAAATGTTTGACGGTAGGTTTAAAATGTACGGCGAGGCATATCATTGAATTGAATTCAGTGATGAAGGAATTTGTAATTACAAAAAATATGGAACGGGAGACTGGTCGGGTGAAAAAAATAACTTAAAAGCATTCGTTTCTGCGAATACGTTTATATTTTTTATACCGGAATAATACATATTAATTTAAGACTTGTTTTACTTGCAGCGATATACAAAAACGTTTTATAAAAAGATTAAATAACAAAGATTTTTCTGATGTCTTGATTGTATTGAATGTAAGAAACATTTCAGTATATTATAACAAGGTACTTTTTTTTGTAAGTTAGATCAACTACACAATTTTGTATTACAAGTAATTTGTAAATCATCGTTGAAAATAAATAATTTACCAAATCTGGCCGCGTAAACCTATGAAGTTATATAATTAAATAATATTAAATAATACATATATGTATGGTGTACAAATTTATTTTTCAATTATACACATTCTAATATCACTTTAATTTTTATTATAATGACTAAGTAGGTAATGAAGCAATGCTGTTGATTACATATAAGTTCTTATACCAACAGTATGATTTTCTTCTTCTTCGTGTCAGCGACGTCAAATTATTTTTGCCCAGTATCTTGCAACATTGATAGCCCTTGTGTTACCTAGCATTAGGTCTTGAGATGTGCAGCTTGTAGGGCACATGGAACAGGATCTTAGGTGTGAAGAGGTCTGCAGGTCTCCACAGTCTCATAATAGTGACTCTCCCAGTAGTTTTGATTCACTTTTATTTTGAACGACTTCATGTTTAGGCCTCCCTGGAGACTATCCTCAATTACGGTTAAATTATAAAGTAGGAGTAGGTTATATAGATATGTATAAGTAATAGTTCCTACGTTAGTACACACATATTTACAGAATGTATATGTGTGCGGGTTAACTCATTGAAAAAAGACATTACAAAATCAAGGGGTATGTTTCATCTTAATGTATTATTTGTTCAATTTAAAAATATCCTTGTAATTCTATCTTTGATCTTCAGCGTAGACGACAGTTAGTGCATGGTGTATGGGTTTTTCCAGCTTAATACCTGGAAGAATATTTAGTTGTATCAAGGATTTTATATTGTTGTCATTTAATCCCTACTCATGCCAGAATTACAAAAACAGGAGTAAACAAGTATTTTATTTAATAACGATATCTATTTTTATTTTTTCAAGAATCTATCATAAGATTGTTATTTGTTGATTGGGTATAATAAAGGAGATGCCGCGAAAACTGTCTACTCATTTAAAAGATTAATTAACATACATTTTTTCATCATTGGCAGACAATTTTTGCATCTTTGGGTGATACCCAAAGATACAATGAATTACGTGTAATCAAAATAAATATTTAGTTTTGGTGTTTTACTTATAAAAATTACTAATATTTAAATTATGTAGTTAATAATTGAAAGAATTTACTTAACTTTTTCTGACGAAAGAAACTACGACTTACAATGAATAATGCATTGAGCATGATACACACATAATAAAATTTTGCTAAGTAAAAGTAATCTAAATAGTTTTTTATGCTATTTTCGTGCATGTGATTTGTGAATGTTATCACATTCTTTTACACAAAATATAATGTTCTATGACATACACGTCAAGTCCACGGTTTTCTTTCGCGTGACAAATAATACGCGTTGATAATACATAACATTACAAATTTATGGAGGAAAAAAAATACACGGCGTTTTCACTTTTCCCAGTCAAAATGATAAAGAGCCACGATTATTCTTTCGTATTCAAATTTTGATTGAATAAGAATCCCCACATGCTCGACACCGCGCATTGAATCGAAAAAATTAAATGTCAAACCATTGTATGGGGAAAAAAAGTGATCGAGAAATTTGATCGAATCTAAGACTTGATTTTTTTGTGTTCACAATGGGAGTTGAACCATAGTCTAGACTTGTGAATGAAGGCAGAGAATTGTCGCTTTTGTTGTATTTTTTCAAGTTTATTTATTTTTAAATAGAAAAATCAGATTATAAGGGAGAATTAGACGTCGTAATAGATTAAATTCATGTGTCAACATGCAGACATTATACGGTTTCGGTATCAAAATGACATTGAAATCGCTTAGAACATTGAACCGAATTTATATTATGAGACTTTTAAAAATAAAAGGTGAGTGATATGATATTTCAGTTAACGAGTGTTATCCGTAAAATAAGTTTCCCAGTGATTTGACTGAACAGTGTAAAACATGTTTAATTCCATAAATGCGTACATTATTGGAAAGTTCTGACTTTTTCCTATTTTTCTACATAGTCGTCACTGAGGTCAATGCATTTTTGCACGAGCTTTTGAATGCCTGAGTAAAAAAATTTGCCGCCAAGCCACGCAGACAGCTGAACCGTAGCAATAAAGAATAGACTTTAGCTGCTTTGACAAAAGACACACTATTTCTTTACATATAGAAAAACTTTTTTATATTCATCTCATTCGTCTCTTAATCTATAATAATCGCCGTGTTTTGTCAACACACACATCCCGAATAATAACATTCTTCAAAATAACAAGAAAAAAAAACTAAAAACATTCCGCTCACAGAATTTATCTTTTTATGATATACATATAACCCTGTGCAAAAACGTATCCAAATATCTCAGAAAAAATACCGTTCAATCAACGAAAAATATTTCTTCTAACCTTTTTCCACTTTTGTTCGTTATTGTTATTTCATAGTAGGGCCTGGGATGCCACCCGACCCTCCCCCGCATGGAAATTCCAGGGTTCTCTTCAAAGGCCTACCTTTACCTGTAGTTTCACTGGTAACGGCTTATTTATACCTTTTCAAAATCATACACTGGCCTGGATCCGGCTATAACTAGTGCCGGGATGGTAATGGATAGAACGGATTACCTTCTTCAATGACGAATGGGGTAACCCTACCTTGCACAACCGTTTTGTGGAACTTGAATATTTTTTCTATGTGAAATAATAATATATTGTACTGAAATTATTTTATGTTTAAGTTAAAAAAAAATATTTAATCACATATTATTTTTAAATGCAATAGCATGTAATAATATAAATTGAAATAATTCAATTTTCTACTTTTTTATTTTAGCTGAGTAAAAATAAAGTCTCACTTCTTGGTATAACTACGCAGTGAAAAAAGTAATAAATGATATTTGAGCATTGTTTATTTGTTCATTTAAGAATATATCTTTTAATAATCCCAAACATACCTCAAAACAAATAAGGTTTTGTAATATATCTACTTTTTTTTTTAATATGACAATTTGAACTATATAAGTCCATATATTGACTTTCATAGTAATAAGTATTTTCATGGATTATGTTAGTATATTTGTGGATAAAATTTAATTACAAATTTTCGAAATATGCATTTTATGAATATATATACAAAGCTTAACTTTTATAAAAATTTATATTTTTTTAAACGTGAGTATATTTAATTGAGTAATTTCAAATTTTAGTAAGCTTAAATAATAAGCTCAATGTAAAAAGTTATGTATTCATGACGAATGAACTTGTTAATTAATATAATCATGCATTAATGTGATTTAAGCCATTTGAAATAATTTCTATGACTCAATAACGCACACGAAGCTTCATTCATTTTCAATATGAAATTTTGTTATAATAAACTGTTTTAAAGCTGATTCAACCAATGAGTACTTTGAAAAAAATGCACTCAAAAATATAACTCTACATATTTAGGGAGTGAAATATTAAACGTGTTATTTTGCCTTATTATGCCTTAAAAATTCTGAAGAGTCTTTTATGAGTAACTCGTGTGCAATATCAAGAAATCTCGCAGTAATACTCGTTCATAAGAACGTGGTAAATATACAGCGCCTGTACTACCCCCATACTTATATTTGGCTCCAAGTCCTTGTATGGTTTGACTTTATTAGGACTGACGAGGTAAGAGAGCGAACACGATTACCTTCCATTCTGCGTCGTGGAACGAAAGTGAACCTAGCTGGGATATGTACTTCGGAGAGCAAGAACTAAAGCTGCTTAAGAAACTATACATATAATTTTCTTGCCTGAGTTTATAGAGATAAGAGATACAGATGACACAAGATAATGACGGCTGAACAATAACACTTTTCAGTTAAGCACTTTTATTTTCCATTTTATTTACGATTGCTTTTTTTCATCCGAGTTATGTTCTAATGTATCAGCTCGCGATGATTGCACTATTATGTAAACTTAACTCAATTTTATAAATAATATATTAAAAATAGATAAAATCAGAACTTCTTCTTCTTCTTCGTGTCAGCGACGTCAAATTATTTTTTCCCAATATCTGGCAACATCGATAGCTCGTGTGTTGCCCAGCATTAGGTCCTGAGATGTGCAACTTGTTGGGCACATGGAGCAGCATCGTAGGTGTGAGGCGGTCTGCAGGTCTCCACAGTCGCACAATAGTGTCTCTCCCTGCCAAAGCATTCCCCACCGCTCGAGGTTGTCCTTTGTTCTACCAACTCCGGTTCTTAATCTGTTTAGGGATTTCCAGGTCGGCCAGTCAAGGCTCTTGCCAGTTGGGAGGCCTTCCTTTGGAGTAATGAAATCCTCTGGTGCGATTTGTTGCCAGAGTTGGAGTCTCTCATTTTCAGAGCCGGATGTGAGAGGTTGTGTGGATTTCAGAAAGCTACTTCGAGACTTCAATCTTGGTGTTGGGGGTATCTGATTATACAAGCAGTGTGTGCAAATCATAACTAGTAAATGTGGATGAAAAATTGCTTTGTATTTTATTATGAAAGCTTAAAAGCTTCTAAAAATACGCTTTTCTCTAAAGAAACTCATAAAGATGTTGATAAAAGAAAAAACGGGCTGTACCTCGATTATTTCTTATTGTGGTTACTGTAAAGTAGGGAACCAATCTTTGGAAATAGAGCCATCAAGGTTTCTTTGCATAAAAGGTAGAGTATGCGGATTTGCCGGAGTAGATGCCTTCTCATCGATGTAAGTCAATGGAAATTTTAATAATGTTCTCATAACGTGAATACCTCCTTGTGTAGTACTTGCAATAAGACCTCGTGCTGTAATGGAAGCCCAGAACAAAGAAAGTGAAAAATCAAGAAAATGTTCTGCGGCAAAAACATTGAAGGACGTGAGGTAATATATTTTTCATTCATTTAGGAAATATGAAAATGTACAACCTCCGTAAAGCCTTCTCGCAAGACTCCGCTTGAAAAATAAAAGCAGTTAATCTTCACGTTACAACATTATGCAAAGTAGTTTCTCTGTACACCTGTTATTGTAATATATATCATGGCTAAGAGATCACAGCATCTTATGTTACAGAATATTTTTTGAATTATTATTAAATTCAATTCAAAAGAACAAGGTTTTCTATAAAATCGTCTGGTTCAAGACCACTGATCTTTTTTTTAAATGCAATTACCATCAGATAAAAATTGCAGTATTATGTTTTATTTTACTCGTATTTTTTAAAAATATATATATAACCTACCGATGACCGTTTAGAGTAGCTTGAGTTCAATAGCTAGAAAAAAGGCAGCCGTCTTTTATGCTGCTCTGAGGCATTTTGAGGACATCAACGAGATCCATTTTTAACTCTTGGTTATTCTTACCGTAGTCAAAAATTAAGAATAGCATTTTATGAGTAAAGACTATTTAAATTAAAGAGTATTTTCGTACCCCTAATGATAAAACTTTTAGTTTATCATATTATAAACGTTTTAGTATTTACTATACGAAATATATTTAAAAATATTTTTAAGTGACATAACATCTCTTTTTCACATTTAATGTTGGTATGTTGAATTTACTAAATTAATTTTTAACATTGAATTTACCTGTAATTTTTTCTGGCAATGACAGTTCTATGTAAACGTTAACAGAGTAAATAAAAAACAATGATATTTTAAAATTGCAACGTTCAAAAATACTATCGATTCCCTGGAAGTTGTTTTATTTAAGCACATACACGTATATGAGGATACTAACCAACGGAGATGAGAAATTTCATCTGTGGATTATTATATGGCACATAGTTTTCATAATTACGTCTGCAATAATATTACAACATCAAATAAAAGTCATTAAGAAACAATTTTACCGTCAGAAACCAAAACCATAATTTTAAATATCATTTGTATAACGTACTATTGATACGAAACTTATTTTTTATTTGTGATTGAATTTTCATAAGGTAATATTTTTTATGCAAACTTTAATTAGTTAAAATTAATTATACCGTCATGTTCTCGTTGTTTGTTATTTTTTGCTTTTATTACTGATTTTAATTTTATTTGATTTATAATGTGGTAAGCATATATTTTTTCAAATATAAATAAATGTATCTAGAATTATTACACAACTTTGTACTGAATGCTTCGACAATGTTGAGTAGCCACTATCGAATGAATTAAAAGGAAAATGTACGAATACTTATCAATTTCAAGGTTTTAGTGATTAGCTGGGTGTAGGCAGTGAGATTTTTATATAATTTGTTACATAATATTATAGAATTCCCACAATAATTATCGTTCGAAAAAATTATAAATTATTAGTAATGTATAATAAATTAAGATAATGTTTCAATATAAAGAGAAAACATATATGAATTCAGTTTTATAAATTTCAATTTTCTTAGATGTTTTATAGTATTTTATTATTTGCATAAATTAGTAAAAATAAATTAATTAATATGGAGCTACGCGGTGATTGAACCTGTTACCTATCGCATGACAGTCTAGCTTTAACTTCTTGACCTCACTCTTCGGCATTATATTTTATGGGAAAATTTCACGAGAAAAGTTATTTCCAATCCGCGGGAGATAAACCCCCCAAAGTTCAACTTCAAAAGTTTGGAATTTCAACAGAGGAAATTACTCAGAGATATTTCTCGGAGAGATTGGCTCGGGATATAAGTTCAAGCACTTATAATACCGTCAACATGCTCCCGCTATAGAAAACCTCTTAAATTGAAATAATATTCGACAAAATGGATTGATTCAACTACTTTAAAAAAAAAACTGTCACAGAGAGATCATAACATTTTCGCTATCTAACTGAAAGTCTGAAAACTGATATTTTTTTTGTGGTATTTAGTGGAAATGAAGTAAACTGATTTGAAAAACAAAAGTATAAAGATGGTTCATAATTAAATTGAGAATATTGTATAATTGCATTTAATTACAAGTAGTTATTTATTCAAAGATGACAGCGCATAATGAGCCTAGCTCTCCTTTTAATCAATTAAAGAACTTAAGGCGCGAATCAAAATATTGATGGATTACCGCCTGTGGCTTACTGCGTATCGTTGGTTTGATTACACAGCTCTTTAGTTTCAAATGATCCAGGCCTCGTAACCGTCAACAAATCATCTGATTTCTTTAAAAAATACTTAAAGTTATTTATGTTTTTGTCATCAGTACTACAAACAAGACATGAGGTAAGCTTGTTGTGAATTTATGTGTCACTGTAAGAATCAAGGAAGATAGGCACCTAGTAAGAACTAACTCAGAGAGGCGAGCCTGATGGATCGGTCACATCATGCGCCGTGGCGAACACTTGTCATTCTGCTAGGTTTATGTACAACTTATTAATACCAAAATTTAACACACAACATGCAAAAAATGGTTACAAATATAACGGAATAGTTAATTTTAACAATCTTCCTCGGGAAATAAAAGCGATCAGTGATATTAAAATATTGATTGAAAAGGTGAAACAGTACTTTAAAAGAATTACGAACAGAACCGACGTCACTGCATAACAAATTGAAATATTAATGTACCAAAAATGTATTATTAATTTATATATACTTTAGATTTAATTCAATTCATAGTGTCTTAAATTATTAATGATATAATGTTAGTATTATATCAAAATCACAAAGACATTGTGGAGGGGATGGTTGAGGGTAGAAACTCTAGAGGGCACCCTAGAAGGGAGTATTTGCAGCGAGTGTTCGAGGACAGTTGTAGCTCTTATGCTGAGCTGAAGAGGGTTGCGGAGAACCGAGAGTAGTGGAGATCGAGATGCAAGATTTTTTTTCTGCAAACCAATCCACCGGAGTGATACTACGAAGAAGAAGTAAGAATTAGATTATAAATAATATCATTTTAAATGTATTATATTTGGCATTGATTTAGGGTACTGATGAGACAATGAATGAGGTGAAGATTCTGGAAGCTGACAAAGCAACAATTTATATGACGATATGCCAAATAAGGTCTAAAAATATGTTTTTTTTTTTAATTTTGTTACTAAATCTCCATTCTTAAACATAACTGTTTAACATTTTTATAAGCTTAGCTAGCAATGATACATTAGGTTTGAAAATATTTTAATAATATATTAAATATTTAGAACATGTCTAGCCATAACGTCAGCTATATTCACACTTCATAACACAAAACTAAGATTAGATTAACAAAAAAAAAAACAACACATATATCTGCCACTGAAGCCATAAATCATTTGGGAAGATTAAAAAGTCTACCAAAGACATTTTGTTTTCTTAATGCGTTTTGTTTTCTTAGGAGCGATGTTTTCACATTCTCAGAAAGAAAAACATTTATAAATGAAACTGCATATTTCAGAGATTCTCAAACTAAGATACATAACTAAAATTAATTATTTTCGTCTATTTTTATAGGCTTACGTGGAAAATGTGAAACTTAATGCTTTTTATTTTATTAAATTAATTTAGTTAAGTGCTGTATAAAGGCAATGAGCAGATTGTAATAAATATTAATATATATATATATATATATATAAATATTATTTGAGTGTTTTTTATATACGAGTATTATCTATAATGCATCACTTAGTGACTACTAAACATATAATTTTATGCATATGCTTTAATTATGAATATTATGCATATAATTATGACAATACTACTACTGAAATACGTTACGTCAAATTATAAAAAATATAAGGAGATGTTAGAATCTTGACAAATACTACATGAAACACGACGCCATGTTATTCCTAAGAAAAAATAACATGCTTAAAATGATAAACATCTACTTAAATTGCTACATTCAAAGTTCACGGTTGCTCAACATTTGGAAAAAGTACATATATGAATATATTTTTAGAGGAACATAATCTCTTTCTTCTGCAGATAATACAGATGATGTCTTTTTATCCCACTAAGCTTCTGCCTTGTAAGTTGATGGGAACTATAAGAAATTAGTGCTGGAAAATTATACTTACCTGGTTTCAGATATGAAATGAAAATGACGGACTGAAAAATAAATATATAACCTTAAATTAAACCTCTGCTCGGATTGCGCTCTTTGAAGTGGTGCGGCCGGCATCAGGTCCGGTCGGATACCAGGACTTGCTAACAAACGAAATTACGCTGCTTTTGAGCGCTTCTGCGCGTCCGTCTGCAAGAGTGCAGACTCAAGTAATGACTCCTAACTGACGTCTGCCATTTGCAGAATCTATTTCCCAACCTTACCATTTCCTAATCCATTCCCACGTATTTCGTGGTTAGTAACGTGTTACCAAAGAAGGCAAACCGAGACTCGCTGTAGTATACTAATTTCGCAGCCTTAGACTGAGGTCTATTTGTCATCTAGCTGATGCACCTAGAATCACAGGAAAGCCTTCAGCCACTTTCTAACAAGTAACCTTAAATTTTCGTCAACTCTGCCACTTTCACTACCACAATAAGTCAAGAAATTGACACGTATAATGATACGTGTATTACTAATACGTTTTTAAATGGCGCTTATTATTGACTGTATTAATATTAACTTTTTTTATTAATTCAATTTATTCAATAATTTATTAACACGTATTATTTTTACCGATAGTATATTTATTTAGTGTACACTTTTGGTGTAGGCTAAACTATTAAATTGTTAAAAAAGTAAACAGTACAAGAAAAGTTTAATTTTTAACTAATGTCCAAAGACATACGTTGACTTATATGAATTGTAAGTGAATGACAATATTGAATAAAAAATGACGCTTCGTTCAAGCGACAGGTTCCACTATAATACTATCAGCGTTCTGTTTTTCCAGCGTTCTAGAGCAAAGAAAGTAAGTTTATTGTTTGTACGACGAGAATACATATTTCACCGTTTTTCAATTTACTCATTTTTGCCCGTGCGGATAATACGCTGCTGCTCTTGGTGTTCCTCGGAAGATGGAACTAGTGTTACCAACCCAAGAATGATAAAAATGTAACGTGTCATCTTTTTCAAAAGACACCTCTTTATTCATTGGCCTTCTCTGTTTTTTTATCTAATATAAAATTTATTTCCATCGTGATCTTTATATGAATAAATAAAATATTTAATGTTTTTCACTCCACTTTGTCATGATTTGTAAGATACAGAAGTGAAAAATAAACAAGAAATCATGGAAAAGCTAAAGATAATCACATTTATACATCATTTTTTGACAAAAACTTTGCCTGGCATATTTATAACCAACTGAAGTAATCGATTGATTTTAATAAATAATATTTTTATTCGATTGAATTATAGTTGTTTTAAGCGCTAGACAAATTTAAGCCTTTAAAAAATATTGGAACCAATACATACATAGAAATAATCGAATGCGAAGAAAAATCTTACATTTTAAATTAGTTTTTTATGTAAACATATACTGGAGAATACCAACAGATGGTGATAGTAATTCTGAAGTCTCATCTGTGGAATTCTATGACACTTACCATGGTGCATATGGCTAAGCACTGCATTTGGAGTGTTGATCCACCAACGTCATAGACTACAGCCCGAGATTTAAGCATCATCCTAATTATTACAGGAATTTACTATAAATGGGTGGTATTCACCGGACGACTTTTTAACTAATATGCTATGACTGGCATTTTACGGGTGAGGGATCAAATTCACACCAACCGGGGGTATTTTATAGCTCAGAAATTGATTAATAATCCTTTTTTTGAATCTCTGTTGGGGATCGAACCCACGACCTTCGGCTTGCCAAGCAAACGCTTTTACCACTGAGCTATACCCACCGGCAATGTTGTGCTTAATTCCATTTGTATGGAGTGCATAGATCCATTTGTCCTTGATCCAAGCATACAAGAGACAGTTGATTTTTTTTTATGGAGTGCATCATCCATGAAAACAGGAGAATCGTTCTGTTTTGTCACCCAGGAGTGTCTGCCATTTATTGGGAGGACCTTCCTGAACTTCTTTATTTTGTTTCAATGATGCAACAAAGATATCAAAATGCATGCTTAAATGGTAAAAATATATTTGAAATCGATTCTAGTAAATGATTTTACAGGTATAAATATGATTCAATGATGCCATTACTGCATTAAAATACTTAATATACACAATCTGAATATAAACTATAGAGACATCTATCGTTATATGATGGTAACAATGGTATAAATACAACTTATTCCGAGATAGTCGAGTGGATTAGGGTAATGAACAAGAGCAACGGGTTGGTTCCAAGGCTCGCGGTTCGCGTCATGCTTCTGCCAATATTTTTTCTGAGTGAATATATGCATATAAAGAATTTGATGTATTGTATGTGTATATTTAATTACGTAAAACATTTATTTTTTATGGAGTATGTTCAATGAGAAACTAATGTACTAGCTTGCAAAGCAAACGCTTTGACCATTGAGCTATACCCACCGGAAAATTTAACAATGTTCTAGAGATTTCGAAGAAGTAACGCGAAATGTTGATTGAGAATAATTGAGACTAGTCAACTCCTCTAGTGACTTGGACTTTTTCAGGCAGGACCTTCCGGCATTTCGCAGATCCCTCTATTTATCTGCGTGATGTCTGTTTTATTTACTCATATTTATGTTTTGTCCAAATGTATTGTCTTAGCTTACGTATTTATTTTGTATTAAAATCTTCTTTAATTGTATTTCTAATTTAAAACCGTGTGTATTGGCCTAGGCCGTTAATTTTTTTTTTTAATAAATGTATTCTACTACAGCTATTTCGATGCATGAATTTGAATAGAAAAATACTATGAGCGCTCGGGCAAGTCTCATTGCATTATATTCACCATTATTTATGTTTTGCGTCTCTGGGCGTTCAACAGCTGGCAACACTTCGCGGGACGGTTCTTTTTTCTTCGTGTGTCTCCGTCCCTTTTTTTCCCGACCGTCAAGAATTAATGTGACAGAGACAAATAGGCGGGGGGCCCGTACCTGAGAGCGAATGTGTATTGAAAAACAACCGCACGGGGCGCTTTAGTTATTCACGAGTGTTATTCCCGAAGAAATGTGATGAAAATACAAATAATGCATATTTTATTCATTCCCGAATAACATTTACTCACTGTTTGTGGATTCACGACGGCGGGACATGTCGGAATTTCGCATAACGTTTATGTTATTTTTTTGTTGATCGAACTATTATTAACTTACAGAAGCCATTACGTGTGTCATTTATTCATATATAATTATTTACGAATGAAGAAATTTTACTTATCTTACATTACATTTTACATTATACATTAATAATTTTGCCGATATCAAAAGATATTATGCAGATATTAGAAGTAAAAAAAAACACACAGTTATAACTGATTTTTTTATTATATTATATGTCGATGATCAAGTATTAATTTATAATTTTAATTACTATCAAGAGAAAGCACCTTTAGGTGTGATTTATGTGTGCTTAGTGGTATAAAATAGAAAACGATTAATCGGATATAAAGTATTTATAACAACAATTTGCATCATCGCTATCACTTTTAATCGCATGCTGGAGAGCACAGCCGGTCAAGACTAGTGCATTTTATGACGCACAGCCAGGGAGGCTGGACGCTGCATGCGGGAAACGTGTGTTGTGTTCGTGTTTGTGTGTGGGTTGGGGAGATTGCAAGTGAATATTTATTTGTTTCTTGAAGAGATCCAGATTGTAGGAAGGAGGAAACACAGACACTGGAAGAATATTCCAAAGCTTACCGGTGGCATTAAGGAAGGAATTTCGGAAACTGCCAGTTCTTGATCGATATGCATTAGCCGTGTACAGGAGGAAATATTTAGTTTTTTAAGTTACGAAGAGCAGTGACCGTAGTAGTAATGGTAGAAAAGAGTAAGTGACCAATATTACGCCTGTGTCCAATTGATTGCAGGTTAGACTAAAGACTGTCATTGTTTATCAAACGAATTGTTCTTCGTTGAACTGAGTTAATTAAGTTTAGAAGGTGTTTTAGCGCTCCAATCTAAAGGTGACTGCCGTATTCAAGGATAGGTCGGATATATTATCTTAAATAATACGTGTTATTAATACAGACAAAAGTGCAATCTTCGTGGTTTGAATTTCAGCGTCTGCGTTTCATTTTATTCATTGTTGATGTTGTTGATTTTACAATCAGAATGAAAGTTATACATTTTCTCATTATTCTATATCCGCTCCCCAGCTACAGCAAATAATTGCCACAACTTACTTATTTAAAAATATGTCATTTTCTATGCTTCTTGCCTTATTAAAACCGATCTACTAGTAGAGAGGAATCTATACGTGGAGGTTTTCCGATTACATTTAATGAATTCGTAACAAATAACAACGGTTTCGAATAAACATACATGGTTGGCGTAATAAATAAATGCTTTAAATTTTTTTTTTACGTCCAACGGTTTACAAGCATTATGCAAGTGGATAGCTGTGAGGTCCTCCAAAATAAGAGCCATACAAAATATTGACTGCAAAATTGCTTGCGAGATAAGCTCAGAGCAGTGAGACGGAGCTTTTGAAAGAGCTTTGAGCGGAGCATTCAGATGCGCGTCTCGCATTCTGTATCCATCAATATCTATGGTATACGTACTTTAACACATACATCTTACATCTGAGTGACAGGTAAAACCGGCACACTCAGACAGTAAGTTATTGGTTCAATCCCTGTTAATCTTAAAATATTATTCATTCCAAAAAGATCTATAATATATTAATTAGCTTTTTTTTGTTCACAAATATCCAAAAATGCCTCATATGTAACCGTCTCTTAAGCATCGCTTATTCAGAATAAGTTTTCATAATATAAATAATTGTTATGTTACTGCTTTTAGTTAATTTACTACGATTACATATTTGTACTTTTAGCTGATATATTATGTAATCCTGTTTGTAAGAGTCTTTATTTGTGTTTTTCTTTGCCTTACCAATGATATTAAATAGACAATATAGTGTATTTTGTTCCAGTGTTTGGTAAAAGATTTGACAGAAAGCAGAACAAAGTTAAATTTCATACTACCTGTGACTCAAGTTGCGTTGCTTTAACCACAATATATCAGCAAAGAAGACTAATCAAATTAAAAAGTCCTTTAACATATCTTTAACATGACAAAATGATTGTAAATTTTATAGAAAATCAAAGCAGTCCACTAAAATATGTCAGTCTTATGTATATATATATATAATCGTGTCGGAAACAACAGGGTCAGATCCTGTCTGCCCAGAAATGGGTGACGTCGATAGCGTTAATCCCGGCCATCACAAGGTCTCCCTGGGTGCAGCTACTCGGACACAGCACACACTCCAGAAGGTGTGACACGGTCTGCTACACGCCACAGTAACATTCAGTCGGTCCGCTGTAAAACAGCCAGGCTTTCATTTGTGTTCTCGTCTTGCATACTCCGGTCCGAAGTCTGTGAAGGGACCTCCATATATTCCACACCTGGTCGTATCCAGGGGCTAGGTTCTCTTTCGGGGCAATCCAAGTATTCCCCTCGGTTGCGTTTCTCCAGATCTTTAGCCGCAGGGTGCCCCTAAGTATCACCAGTTCCGCTGTCGACTGTAGGAAACTTATTGTACGGTCTAGTTGAATTTCTTGGTCAAATGTCGTTGGATTATCAATCTTTAATTAATATCATAAGTGTTATCTTCAAAATCACCATATTACATGTGTCCATCTATTTTTTGCAAGTTTATTTCTGTATGTTTAGAAAGTACATATATAGCTATGAGATACGTACTACAGAGTGCTGTTATACTCGTATATCCCCGAGCGGTAGAATTGAAGGCTTTATGACAGAAAATAACTCAGCTCCCGAACTTTGAAAGCTGCCTAAGGTGATCGCACCACCACCTTGTTATCTTGCTTCTTAGATAGAACCTACTGTGAATCGCAGCGACTCTGAACACGTGCTACGCGGTAACTACTGCAAACATTTCAACACAGAATTTCATGTTTTGATACAGTACAACACAGTTAAAGGAAGGATTAACTTAGTCAAATTTAAATTTAATCACATCCACATATCATTAATTAAACATATTTCTTAGTACATTAATTAAAACAGACAATTTAACCATATCCGTCTCTAACTAGTTTTATTCTTTCATATGTCTATAATTTTTGCAATAATTCTGAAAAATTTACTAACCAAAAAAAAAAAAAATCCTCACATGCACACAATTTTAAAACGTATTATACAAACGTAAGCATTAAATGAAACGCAAAGATATCGTATTGGTGCCAACAATCTTTTTATAATGTACATCAATAAATATTGAATAAAATATACGCGGAAAGTATGATTATACTTCGTTCATTGAAACATTTTCCCTCGTCAATTTATACATTAAAAACGTGTTCATTTAACTCGGCTCTTGCCAATCATGTTGGCCCAATGCAGTGCTAAAGTTTACCAAAACCCTTTGCTAGCGCTTTCTTACGTGCTTTTGCATAAATAATATGTACAAAATATGTATTACTTTTATACGAGTATGTAGCTCATTACAGCAGATGTGGAAGGTAGAGTCTACATTAATTTTACAATGTTTTAGGATGTATAATATTAGATATTTTGAAGAAATTTTTCAGTGAGTGTAAAAAGTTTTCACCTCGATGTACAAGTATGATAAAATTTTCATTAAATAATATTGTTGGTTATAAAATTTGAAATTTCAAAGTCAATGTAAATAAAACAAATAACATTTTGTAATCTTGTTTCATGATTGCGCTAGAAACTTTAAATTGTGTTGCACGCATTATAGATATAAACAATTTTTCATTTACATTTATAAAACATGTAAGAGTTATAATTAGTTTTATGTTTAAATATCTAATACCTTCCACAAATATTACACATTAATTTAAAGACGTATTTTGGAGGCAAGGATTATAGATGTCGAGTAACGTTAAAATCATATCGATGAAATACATTTATCATTTTTTGTTTTAATAATTGTTAATATTTTAAATAAACACTGTAATATGAAAAAAAAATTTAAACATTCTTTCTGCTTGCAAAATCTATGCGTATATCACAAAGCCCACTTACTGAATACGATAATGGCGATTTTCTTATACTAATATGCATTATTTGTTTTTTTTTTTTACATTTTAAGGTTTGTTTGAGAGTCGTATGAAGGTGCAGCGACAAAATTACAACGGCTTAAGTTAGATCATCAAAGTTAAGCAACATGGTATTTGATAAAAAATTGAATGGGTCAGCGCATATTACTAACCACGTGTCGGTCATCGGATTGTTCTTCTAAAAATCAAACGGTTCGGGCCTCAGGAACGTGGCGCTAACTATCCGATATCCTCAAAACTGTTAAGCAACAAATCAGTTAACATATAAATTAAGACAAAAAATGCCCAATCACATCGAATACAATAATGAAATAATTTCTTTAAAAGTTAATCATTTTTTAGGGCTTTATCCCAGTATATTTGAGAAGCATGTCTTAGTATAGTGCCATAAAAGCTTTCGCAAAGGACGGATACGTTGGCAGGTACTATCAGGTGTAAGAGAGAGCCTGGCGATAGACGTGAGCGATCATTTTCGCCAATTTCCATGTCTTACGCATAAAAACGAAGCGCGCCTTGCAGTCGGATGGGGGACACTGGAAAATGATTTTTTATTTTTGGAAACACTTTTTGGCACACCCATTTTTTACGACACAAACGAAGGTGACAAGAAAAAGGAATGAAAAGATGCACAAGGTTTTTTTATGAAAAACTGTTTTAGAATAACGGCAGCATAAAAATAATAAACTTCAAAATATTTGTCATTTTTTCAATTAGCAATATTTCTGGATATTTAAGATCTTTTTGATGACTTTGATTATCAGCAGTAATATTAATTAATTGTTCCTAAAAGATGATATATATTATGAGCACACCATTAAAGGAACTAAAACCCAAGCTGCTTTACAAAAAAACAAAATACATATGTTATTATTTTTTTAATTTTTATTAGAATATTATTTTATTATTTCAATATTCTAATCTACTTTTATAGATCATTGACTATATTACAATATTATCATTACTTAAATATACATACACTATACATAAAATTCTTTTTTCAACGCGTCAATCCAAGCACAAAAATAACGGCAGAAGCGGGATGCGAACCGCGGACCTTGGAATCCACCATATGCCCAAGTATTCATACCGGTATGAATACTTGGGCATATGGTGGATTCCAAGGTCCGCGGTTCGCATCCCGCTTCTGCCGTTATTTTTGTGCTTGGATTGACGCGTTGAAAAAAGAATTTTATGTATAGTGTATGTATATTTAAGTACATATGTTATGTTTTCTTACTTCTTAATTTAATAATTAAACAGTTATTTTTAGTAAAAAATATGCAAGGGACGTTTTTAAAACATTTCTTTGTTCACTGAACTTTGGATGTGGTACATTCTTGGATGGTGACCGCTTATCTTTCACTGATAGAGATGAAAACCTTCATAAGTTTAAATGGTTTATATCTTCAGAACGTCGGGTAAATAATTCCATGTGTGTAAAAATGCTCATTGGCATCACAGAAATCATCAGGAACCACATTTGTTACCGGTTACTATATCAAAAATATTTTTTGACAGTAGGTTAAATAGCCTCTTTCTCATATTTAGAGTGGCCGCTTTCTTAGTGGCTTAACAAGAATTTCATAAATGAAACTAATGAATATTTCATTTCAATTAAGAGATCCAACACGAAGATTTTAAGTGAATAGAATTTTCATTGTGAAATAATTAAGTTTTTTTGATAATAAATTAATCTGAGTGAAATAAAGTTTTTCGTTAACTTTAAATCTGTTTTTAAAGACTTACGATAAGCTGACTTATCTCACTCATTTTTTACTACTAAAACTTTATTCTCATCAGAATTTATCTGTTACTTTCAAATATTAGAATAAATTATATATTATGCATTGTATTTTTGGCTAATTAACAAGATATATTTAATCATCCATATTTTTTACGTCAAGCATACAGTCACATCATATTGCCGATACATAGTTCTATCGGCTCTCACATTAGATCATCTTTTAACATCTTTGTATCTTAAAGTCAGCCATGTAAATACTATATATATTTCCCAATAGCTAACAGGAGCCCGGGAGCTTAACCTTTTCGTATCGGTTGTCGGCATATGCTGTCAAAAATTCCCCAACCGTTGACATGGGTTGACGTGATATTTCGATTTTCTACTTTCAGTATTCATTGTGACATCTACGGTCGGAAATTGGAAGTGCAGTCAATCGCAATCTGTTAATCATGTAAATAAATATCGTTAGGTTTTATCACAGGAGCAATTTTTCTGTATACCACATGTGTCAGTGCCACCACATGTATGGAGTTACATAATAAACGTTTGTTAAATATAATAGTCTTTTTGCATCATCTGATAGCTTGAGGATAGAATAACCAGTTTGATATATGGAAATAGGTCCGATAAGAGCATTTATGCTTCATATACTAGTTCTAAGCAAAAAAAATGGATTGAAAAATTCAAGCCGTATTGACAGTATAATTTGTATTCCACTGAGCCGTAACGAAAGGGTTAAAGAAAAAGCTTTTCTTAATTGATGATTTTGACATAATAACCATTGGTAATGTATAAAGATGTTTTAAAATTAACTCTTAATGTAATAGTGCTACTTTGTTAATATATTAATTGTAAAAGTTTCAATTCAAGTTCATTCAACTTCTTGTTGGTAATTAAGTTAACATGATTAATGTGTAAAGTTTCAAAGTTAGATATTAAAATTCTCAATGCGATATATTGTATTGGGCAATAACCTAGCAAACAAACAAGAACCTTAAGAACTTTATGATTCAGAGGTTTCTAAGTAATTTATCTCTTTGGGTTGTACAAAAACCAACCTGAGTACGTCTGCCATGTGCAAAAACGATTAATTGTATTTAAAGTCTGAGTATAGTTATTAGAAGGAGGCATGACTCTTCAATACTTAATATTTTTGTTGATTTTGTAAAAGACATGCAGAAATATGCCAAAAGATGGTGACAAAGATATTGCATCATTAAACTCCCATGTTGATCGGCTAACGTTATTAAGCTATAAATACGTTTGAAGAGGTGAAAATGGATAATTTTTGTTTAAAATATATATTTTTGGCTTCCTTATTTTTATGGGGAATGTTAATGAGTGATGTTTATGAAACAAATTTCTACACCAAATTTTATAAAAATGTTATGTATCATAATAATAACAGAGTTTATATGTATATATTTGTGAAGTTGAAAGTTTTCTTTAATTTAATTTAAACGTCATTAAAATAGAGTCCTTTACTTTTAAAATGATGTACTGTAATGCGAGGTTAAATTTCTTTGAATTTCTTTTCTTTATTAAAATTACATAAATTATTAATTAAATGATCAATTATTTTGTTTACAAAATATAATATTTATAACCTGAAGTACTATCATATTGACCAGAAAGACATTTATAAATTACAAAGAATTTATACTGGATCAGGAATCAAACCTTTAACTTAAATCATGACCAACGAGCACTTTTACGTCTCAGTCATACCGTTTGGCACATAAAAGTAAAAGCTTCTGGAGCTTTTACTCTTAGAGAAACCTTTGAATAAAAGCGCTGAATAGACGTTATGGAGCTCACCAAAAATTATGAGATAAAATAAAACACAGAGCACAATGTAAACTTAACCGCTGGGAGGTTCTACTCCTTTTAGCCAAATCCCGGGCTGTATTATCTGCCGTCGCGTGAAAGCCTTATTTCGATACAATGTTTTTGTATTATTGTGAATTGTTTAACGTTTGTTAAAGATTTTTTGCGCAGAAAACAAAAGACAATTATACGAACGAGCGAAAATGCTTTTAAACTTTATTTACATAACAATTTCAATTGAAATGAGAAATCTCTGGAAGAGACTGTGTACTTTTTCTTGTAGTAGAGTTTTTTTTTCTCAGTATTATTGCTCGATATAAAATTGAATGGTTTCTTTAAAGGCGGCAGAATAATTTGATTTTTAAAAATTAAACGTAACTTCTTTATAAAATAAAATTGAAAATAAAGATACGAATCTTTCTTTAATTTCTTTTTATATTATAATGCGTTTTTAATTGTCACTGTGGCTTTTGGGTTTAGTCGCATCTATCTTGCCGTAAAATCCTGGAAAGTTATTTACGTCCTTAAACAATCACGTTATTCTCCAAATATTCATTACAGTATCATCAATATTTTGAATTTTATGTCTTTATTCTTATCTACTTCCTAACTGGAGTATCCGGTCGTCACAAAATGTCGGTATAAAATTCTATCAGTGACTTCGGTTCTCGCATCATTCTATGTCAATTTAAATTCCCATATCTCTACCAATTAGAATAAATGTATTATTAGAGACAATTTAAGAAATTGAGACAATCTGGATAAAAAGTTAATCAATAAAAAAATTACGCGTCAATTTAATAGTTAAATAATCCTACTAGAATCTAGAGTAACTAAAAACACTTACTTGTTACTACTTGTTAACCCCTGTCTTTGTAATTCCGGCATGTATTATTGTCTAATGATCACATTATAAAGTCGTTGATACTGCTTATAATTATTATTCTAGGTATCAACCAAGCTGGGAAAAAGAAAAAAGAAAAAACCAAAACTACCAGGGACTGTCCATCGTCAACACCGAAGAATTACAAGGAATTTTTAATTTGAGCACATCAATTTATTATTATATAATATCTTAATATGTTAAAATAACTAATACTCAGTAATTTTATATTCCTTTTTAAATTGAAAACAAAAATTTAGTTTTATATAAAAAAAAATTTAGCTTAATACATTAAAATGACAAATACCCAGTAATTTTATAATTATATAATTATATAATTCCTTTTTCAAATTAAAAACATTTTTTTTTTTATATGACTTAATACATTGGGAAAACCACATACCCATTAATTTTATAAAGTCTTTTTTCAATTGTTTTACCCGCTCACATATACAACCTGTAAATATGTGTGTAGGAACTAATTAACTATCCATAAATATATAATCGACAGGCGCATACAACTGGGATGGGCAGCATTTGGAAAACTAAAGTACATTTTTAAAGCGAAAATTCCGCAATGCCTTAAAACTAAGGCGTTTAACCAATGCATCCTCCCTGTATTAACTTATGGCGCAGAGACGTGGAATCTGACAGCAAGTCTTACCCATAAAATAAAAGTCACCCAGCGTGCTATGGAGAGATCCATGCTCGGAGTGTCGCTAAAAGATAGAATCCGAAACGAGGAAATACGCAGAAGAACTCAAGTAGTGGATGCTACCCAACGAATAGGCACACTCAAGTGGCAATGGGCAGGACATATCTGACGAAGAAACGACGGTCGATGGGGAAGAAAAGTATTGGAATGGCGCCCAAGAACTGGCAAACGAAGCATTGGCTGACCCCCTGCAAGATGGACTGACGACATAAGAAGAATAGCGGGAGTGACCTGGATGCGGAAGGCGGAGGATCGAAGAGGATGGAGACTTATGCGGGAGGCCTACGTTCAACAGTGGACGGACACAGGCTGATGATGATGATGATGATGATGATGATGATGAAATATATAAGCCAATGCCAGTTTTTATTTTTTCATTATTGAAGATGGTCTTCAGGAAGGCTGAAACATGTAATCATTAAAATAAATTGTGAATCAAAACTAAGTATTTTTAATTTTTTAATTAAAATTAATTCTAAAATTATAACATGATTCAACTTATAATAGAGACTATTAATACGATTTGGTATTTAATGCAGCCTATAATATACGTTTAGTTTTATTAAAATTGTAATATATTTAAGGGTCAAAACGGGCGTTTTGAATTCACTTCCATGGGTATCATATAACATTACTGCAAAGTAAAGTTTTATCCTCCATTATAGTCCGCAGTATCGCCGCCGGCCCGATGCTCGTGAGTATAAAATCAAACCGTCCTATAAAAGACTATGTTCCTTTGAATAGGCGCGGACCATCTTTCTAATTTTGTGATGGCCTCACTCATTGAAGAGGCAATCCTTAGAGAGCGCCTCGATCCTGCTCGCGAGGAACATTAAGGCTCTTTCACTACCGACTTTATTTTATTTATTGCTTTAAGCATTATGCCGGATATAACATGTTACGTGTACTACGAAACTCCTTTATAAACAGCTCATACAACGTATTTAAAATATTAAATACATTATTTTGTAATTATATATACTGCCGGCGGGTGTAGCTCAATGGTCGAAGCGTTTGCTTTGCAAGCCAAAGATCGTGGGTTCGGCTGTATTAATTTTTTTTTCTTTTTCTTATTAATTAAGGCCCAAGCTTTGATACTTAACTTGATGGTTATATTTATAATTTGAAATTAATTTCAATTAAAAAATTAATAAACTAAAATTATTTAGTTTTGATTCACATTTATTTTAACTGATTACTTGTTTCGGCCTCCCTGGAGACCATCTTCAATAATCAAAAACTTTTTTTTTATTAATATTAATTTATACTTATGATTATTCAGTTTAACCAGTATTGTCAGTTGATAACATTCATTTTATTGATAGTTATATCTAAAAAAATAATATGAGCTGTAATATTGTATCACATTTCTTAAAATAAATATTAAATAGTGACTTATCAATAAATTGTATATTATGATTTTAAAACCGTACCTCTCAATAAGCATCGGAATGATTAAACATTAGTATATAATTTGGGGTCTAGATCTAAATGTTACCTTCAATTAATGAACTAACTGCTGCTGTAATATCCTTTATTATTTGCAAATATTGCTGAGTATTTATTTATATGCAACAAAAAGCTAAATATTCAATATGCGTTTATTAGATTTCTCTAGGAAATTTCGAGTATTTTACAATAACAGAATTTGCAATAAGACTAATTCCATTAGTAGTAGTCTTTACCGAAAAAACCAGACGTCATTTATCAGTTCATTTTTATTTATTTATTTCACAGAACCGAAGTTCCAAAGTATACAATAATAAGAAACAGAGTATACATAAATTTACAATACAAACAAAAGATAATAAAAAAATAAAAATAACTCAAAAGATGAAGAAGATGACACGTGTCAGAGATCACATAGATCTAGGAAAACAATATCATCGGCAAAAGAGGAAAAGGATGTTAGAAAAGGATCGAGGTGTGCTGGTAGGCCATTTAGGAGCGCCATTGCCGTCGTACTAAATTGAGTGCTCGAAGCTCCACAAGTATCAACTGGGAATAAAAACAATGGATCTTGTTAACCAAGTAAGGGATTAAATCTTCTTGCTTCACTCTTCAATCGCTTTGTTTCTTAAAAAAATGCCATAGTAACCTTACATTGTGTTTGTAGATAGTGTGTCGTCTAAAGTAGCAGCTACGAGATTCACTTTCTCTCCGTTCAAGCTTCAGATGTTTCCGAAGTTCCTGAAGCTGGGCGACGTGGATGAAGCGTGTATGGAGATGAACCAAGTCAACTGTGAACAGACTTGGTGCGGAGCTTTGCGGCGTGCGGCGGTGTTTCACCCTTACGCCTGAACAGAGACCTTACAGGCAGATCTGCTCAAAACTGAAACACTGCATGCATCATCTGACATCCGAAAAAATCAGATTTCCTCAAAATCTTAGGCAGACTACTGACAGCATCAAAAGTATGCTGAGAATGTTATGAATTATGACCAACTTGTTTTCTCTATCACGGTAATCCAGGAAAACTTGATGCAAAGTACAAACGAGAAATAATAAATCTTGATGAAGTAGCGATCGTATATAATGCTCTCTGATAGTTAGTCTTCTTCAATTAATTAATATATAAAATCTACATAAATGTGTTGTTTTGATTGTTTTTCATATAATTTAATTCGATGACAAAACAAGATGCTATAATAAAGTTATTTTTCCTATTGTGCCATTCAATTTTTTTTTAATACAGATTGTAGGGTGATATTACTGCTTTCGTTAGTTATATTTTCAAAACATATTTTATGCTTCATAACTTGACGATAAGTTAATTTAAATTTGAAACTACATACTGTTTAATTCTCTTTTCTTGAAAAAATGTTTGTTAAAAATAAAGATAATAACGTATAACATTTTCAATATTTAATATTCTTACCATCAAAAATCAAAGAATGAAAATAGTAACGATTCATTAAATAGATAATGATTTTTCCTCTATATTAACAATATTGTAATATATGAATTTTTTAAATTTTTATTAGAATATTATTTTATTATTTCAATATTCTAATGCACTTTTATAGATCATTGACTATATTACAATATTATTATTAATTAAATATACATATACCATACATAAAATTCTTTTTTCAACGCGTCAATCCAAGTACAAAAATAACGGCAGAAGCGGGATGCGAACCGCGGACCTTGGAAACCAACTATTTCCAGGTATTCATACCGCTCAGCCAAGTGGGCCATTGCTATACCTAAACCGACTCGCGTTGAAACTAGTATTTATATCATTGTTATCATCGTACGATAGATTTCGCTATAGTATATATTCAAAGACTACAATATACTATCGGAAAGTAATAATATTAAGCTTGTGAATAAATGATGACTGATTGAATAATAAAAAATAAAAATATACATACTTTGAATATATACTAAAGCGACATCTATCGAACGATGATAACAATGATATAAATACTAGTTTCAACGCGAGTCGGTCTAGGCATAGCAATGGCCCAGTTGGCCGAGCGGTATGAATACCTGGGCATAGTTGGTTTCCAAGGTCCGCTGTTCGCATCCCGCTTCTGCCGTTATTTTTGTGCTTGGATTGACGCGTTGAAAAAATAATTTTATGTATAGTATATGTATATTTAATTAATAATAATATTGTAATAATTTCTTGCCAAGCTTTATATAAATATACATCATAGTAGAAAAATACCATGATTACTTATATTTTTATTAAAAGGAACTATATAGTAGCATTCCAAAATATTTGAAAAATGACACGTGCATTGAACACTCCGATGACGTGTTGCATTTCGAAAAATAAGTCACGTGCGGTGTTTGTTGTCTATGCAGAGTATATTCTGCAGCTTGTCCCTCTCCAGCAGTGGCCGGGAATGGATGAAGTTTTAATTGGATGGCGCCCCCTCAACGCGGGAGCCCACTTTCTGTTCTAGTTGATTAGCCCGGAAATCACTATTGAAAAACGATACACGCCGACGCAGCCTCGCCGCATCCGAGCAAGTCAAAGCATTGTTTGACGCGTCCTAAAAGGGTCCGCATTGTAATTTTCGACCCTTTTGACACTTCCGCTCCCTCGCGTACTTATTGAGAGTCCAGATTAAATCAGTATCCGTGTAAATCCATCCTCACTTGCTTATTGTAACCTTTCGGGAAGCTAGAAAAATATAATGGAGTTAATGTTCAACTAGGTTGTCTGAACGCTGTTTTCGAAATTTATCGGTAGCTCTGTAATCGCTCCTTTATGTAAACTCATACAGGAGAATACTGACTTACAGTAATGCAGAATCTCTAGTAGATTTTACGATGCTTACTACTTTTTAGTATGAATAAGCACTGCATGTAGATTGTTGATCTGCCTATGTCATCATCGACGTATTCATCCATTTTACGGAGACTCACTATGAATGTTCACAAGGCGGCTTTCTTCTTTAATATTTTTTTTTATAATATGTTATGACCGGCATTGTATGAATCTCAGAAGTCAATTAAAAAGATTTTTTATTTAAATCGTCGTTGTGGAATGTACCTAAGACCTAAGGTATGGTAAGCAAACATTTTACTACTAAGCCATAACCGTTGGAAAAAAATGTGCAGTTTGGCAGCTTACCAACAATCATAACAATAGATGAGAAGAGAATTTGCATGGACACTGTTTTATGTAATTTTTCGATAGTCGACATAATATAATGGCTTATATTACGTTTATTTAAGATGACTGGACGCTGCATACATAGATTCGCAGATGTTATCACAAGTTCTGTATTCGCTTGGCAGCTTACCAACAACAATAATGTTAGACGCGGATTGTACTTGGATGGGACACCATTTGACGTCCATTGCTTGTTATTATGTTGGCTGGTTTGAGCCACCTTGTAAGACTAAATATTCCACGCCTCCGGCTAATTATCCGAAAAACTTTAAAAATCACATTAACACGCAAGAATATGTATCTTATACTAAAGCTATCTCGTTCTTAAGCCTCAATGCTGTCAATCAACTAATCATAGTATTTACTCTGCATAGCGTCGGGTGCATTTACATTATTTACAACATTAACAAGAACAAAACTACGATATTATCATTTGACGGGACTGTACAATTTTTTGTCGAATTTGTATTTCAACTTTGCAGTGGATATAAGAAAAATTGTACTTGATGGAAATAGTAATATTGAAATCATATTTTTAAATTAGTTTTAATTTAAAAATTAACAAATGAAAAATATTTAGTTTTGATTCACATTTCTTTTAAACGATTACATGTTTTGGCCTCCCTGGAGAGCGTCTTCAATAATTCTTCAGGGAAGCCGAAACATATAATCGTTTAAAATAAATGTGAATCAAAACTAAGTATTTTAAATTTGTTAATGTTTTAATTGCAGTTTCTCCTAGAATTGTCAGTTGATAACGATAATATTTAAATTAATTTTCAATATGACATTTAGCTGTTTTAATTATCGGTAGATTGTGACAAACTCATGTCAAAAGAACGCCGTCACGAAAAAAACAATTTAAATATTTTTTTCACTTAATATAAAATAACAAATAACTATTTTCATCAAGTCTTCATAGAAAAGATTTGTAAATCAAACAATACTAAAACCGAAATACAGTACATTTAAAGTAATAGAATAATGAATAACGTTTATACTAAGAGCTTTTACAATTTTATTTATGCTAATACTTCAAATAAAAACGTTACATTTTCATGTCTTTAATAATAAGAACAGAGCTTAAATATAAAGTAACCAAGAAAAGCTCACAAAGACTTTATTCTCGGAATATCGTAAAAAAATCACTCACATGAAAGACAATGTATTCCTTTTATGAATCGATTTTATATAATGGCATTAAACTTTTCAGCAAAACTTTTTAATCCCACATAAAAATCGTGAAAGAGGGATTTTCTTGAAAGAACCGATGTGCGTCTATTAGATTTTTTTGGAAGAAATTTGGAAATTTCCGCCAAGAACTCTCTCGCCAGTAAACTTTACTGATGGCAACAAAAGAAAAAGAAAGTATTGGAAAGTAACATATAAAAGCTTGAAATAAATAATATCAAAATAGCCCTACGCGCTTTGGTCCGGTATGCCATCCACGTTTCGGCTCCACAATGCTGGCGATAAAAAAGTAGGAAAGTTGCAAAAGACGTTACGTCTAGTGGAAAAGCGACTGAAGAGTTAATGCGCCTCATTATTTATACATAATTGATTGCATTCGGGAATTTTCTGAAAATGATGCGTATTTTTCAAGTTGAAAGTTTAGACGCTTTTTTTGTGAGTGTATGTAAAGACAAGTTTGAAAATATTGACATGAAAAATTTGTGTTTGTATTTTTATTGTGCCGTCGTTTTTTGTATTGAATTTATAGTAAGCTCATCTGTTAAGTCTAAGTAAAGGTACATGTCCTTATTTGTATTCTCCAATTCAATTTATACAGTTTTTTTTTCCTTCAATGACATTATAAAATATTATGATTTAATTCGTTATTGAAGTACTAACGTAAATGTGATGATGTAAATGTATTAACACATTTAGTGTCAATGACCTCAAACTCAGAACCAGTGTCGGAATACGCAGCGCAAATAGTTAGGATTTGTGACAACAAAAACCATGTCATAAGTATATCATGGTTGACACACAAACGACATGGAATTATTGTCACAAAATCAAACGTCCAACATTTCATATCCGTCCACACCAGCACTGAATCTGAAGCAATATTATACTAAATATGTCAATATCTTTACTAAAGTTGATTTCAACCACTGTTCACTGCGATTCTTTTGTCTTACACGTATCCAGGGTTGAACGTTGGTTCTTCCAGGCCACACTACAGGCTCCATGAGAGACTCTAGTGAAATCGCGATGACTCCAACTTTGAAAGATGTTGACAGCGTCTGTCTGCTGACAATCCTTCTGATGGTCATCCAAGAGGGATTGAATGCAGCGGTTGCGGCCAATATTTCTATATAACATTTTTGGATCTGAAATGAAGCATGTGGCTTATGAAATTAGTTCTTAAAATCGCAAAACAGAAAGATAAATAATGCGTAGTATTTAAAAAATGGGAGGGATTGTTCTAGTGCTATGCGGGGCACAAATTTTCAACTTAGCATCAATTAAAAACCAATGTTACTGTATTCTTTGAACTAGATTTATTTTGAGTGCCTAATTGACTGCTTATTCAACCATAACCATTACGTTATTTCTCTATTACCTATGAGTAGGTGTTAAAACATAAAAAAACAGAGAATAAAGTTTTCTGTATTTACATTCTGTCTGAATTGAAAGCATGACTTTTTTCTTTTGATATAACTGAAATAGACAGATTGTCAAATAATTGACATTAATAAGCTCAACCGATTTCTAATACTAACAATTTCATCATTATATTTTAAAATATAATATTTCCAATCTACGAGTATTGTTCAAACAACATATAATATATATTGGATAGAAACAAGGTACAAAAGAAAGAAAAAATAAACAAATTTTATGATAAATGAAAGTTTTTTTGATTTATTACAAAAAATCAATGCAATTGATTTATGTACTTATTACTATTGCAGGTTGAAGATGAGACCTATTGATGGGAGCTAATTGAAATGCACACTCATATTCATTGGTAGATATAATAATCTTGCGATATAATATATAATGCGAATAAATAATTCGGGTAGGGCGGGGGAGCCTCGGGGCGACAACCGGCGAAGGGCCAGATCGCAGATAAGAGATAAGGACGCCAGGATTCTTCCTCGTTGCGTTAACACCATTCTCTGGAGTACTCGCATTAATACGTGAGCTACTGTTACCGTGAAAATATGTTACCAGGTAACATATGCAAATTATTAAAATAAAATAAAATATAAAACTTCATCAATTTGTATGTACGAGTATATTGATCCGGTAGTTGCCAACATGTTGATCAAGCGGAATGTAATTGATCACTAGCTCCGCTGCTAACTAGTGCGCAAAAAGGTGGTCCTGGTTGACAGGATGGTCGTGGCCCAAACAGTATTCCGTCTACCACCGCATGGTAGTAGACGGAAGGAACAGAGGATTAAGGTTGAGTCGTATTCTGATTTCGGATCGCTCTCCTAGCCATAGCAACAGACTTATAAAGGTATACTTGAATCGGTAATATGTAATCGGTGCCGCAAGAGGGTATAAACAACAGTTGCCTTTTCTTAAGATTTTTTCTGTCCTTGAAAGACGTCGGTAACAGTACATGCAATGTACTTGGCAGATGTGATGATGACGATGAAAGGTTTATGACGGTTATTAATAACCACCATATACACCTCAAATGTATTTTTATTTTTTACAATACTAAAACTAATTTTTACTAGCCATATCATTCAATGAAATTGTTTTTCGATTAAATTTGGTGCTCGTGAAACGCGCATAGATGTATGAATAAATTTAATGTCAAAAACACATACAACAAGTATTTTCATAATACAAATGACATCCTCCATGTCTTAATATTTAAATCTGACCCTCAAATGTTGAAACCACAATCGCACACGGAGGGTGTGAAAATCTGACAAGTAAATTAGTTCGCCATCCGAATTTCACCCCCGAGAGAGCGGGAAGAGGTGAGAAAGCTGCGATCCTCTCTGTTACTCGGAAAACCTCCCTCCCATGCTTAATGAAGGCATACCAGGAATTAATTTGTTTTATTCGCAATGTTCCACTGAAACCTGAATTCTTAGCGCCAAAAAAACAAACACTCGGTCGCGCATTTTCGCGCTTTTACTGCGCGCGAAAATTGAAAATTTTACACGTCTAGTACTCGGTAGTCGTCTCTGAGTACAAATAAACACAAATATACGTATTTGAAACACGATTTAAAATTATTATTCGTGTTAGATTAAATTCCACGAGAAGTAATGAAAAACTATTTTGTAAACTGAAATTGGTCGCTAGGTGAATTTGTTTCTTAATTCTACAAATAACGATTATATAACATGACAGTATACATCAGTATATGCTTATTGTATTTGTTGTATTTTTTTAAATCTTAAAATTAAAAATAAGATAATTCTTACATTTAAATTTATTTTAGTTTTCCCAATTATTTTTGGAAAAAGTTATTTTTTTTTGTTGTTGTTGTTATGAATATACTATTAAGAAAATGAAACAAAAACAAATTTAAAATTCGTGAGGCTTTAATAATTAAATGAGTTAATATTTTAAAAATGGTATTCATTGTGGTGATTTAATTGTTACTTTCCAACTTACCTTAGTATAAAAGATATCATAAAAATAAATTTTTGTGCCAATGAGTACTCTTATTTTATACAAAATAGTATATTTTATACCACAAAAACACAACAATCAAAACAAGTTTACATATAAAAATCACTCACTTGAAGAAATGTTCTACCATCCAAAATTGTTTCGAAAGCCAACAACCTGTTTAAAAAAGATTAATTCTTTCAGTCGTTTTTCAGCGGCGAAGCTCTAGCGCATTGAGTGGCCCGTATTCCGGATCTTAAAAGTTTTACGATCAATCTAAACCCTGAAGAGACGTCTACAATGTTACTTCCAACAGGGGAACTAATACTGTCGGCGCAATCCACTGAGTACTGCAACATGTATAATAATGATAAATAAACAGGTAGCGTAAGCTTTGAGCAGATAACGACATTATAAAATGTATAATTGCTTGCGCTTAAAGTTTATCACTCATACAAATACTAAGCGGGTGAATTTAAGTACTCGCACTATGTTTATAATGGTCGAATTATTGGTATTTTTTGCATTTACTTTTAGATCTATTATCATCATCCTGTAGCCGTCCACTGTTGAACGTATCCATCCTCTTTGATCTTCCGCCTTCCGCATCCTGGCTACCCACGCTATTTTTTATGATTTCATCAGTCTATCATGCAGGAGGTCAGCCAACGTTTTGTTTGCCAGCTATCGGGAGCCACTCTAACACTTTTCTTCCCCGTCAACCATCGCTTCTTCGACAGATATGTCCTGCCCATTGTCACTCGAGTGTGCATATTTTTTAAGTAGCCACTACTTGAGTTCTTCTTCGGATATCAGGAGAGACGAATAATAAATTACATCCAACACCATTTTTCTGTTATAAATGTACTGTTAGGCATGAACGAGTATTTTATTTACGTTTTTTGTCAAATTGGGGATTTGTATTTTATTATTAAACTGTGTGCGGTGAATCATTTTCATCGATTTTTCACATACTTCCGATCATGCACCCCAGCAACGGTGGTCAATTAGAAAAAAAAATGACAACCAAAAAACACTTTCATACAAGGGATTTATTTCAGCTTAAGGAAACTATGCCAAGCTTCCCTTTAAAATAAGATTTATTGTCTTACTAGCTGACCCGGTGAACTTTGTTTCACCCGAAAGGCAATAAATGAGCAGATTTTGGATTTTATTAAATTGAATTTTTCGGTACATATGATATTATATATTTGGTCTGGTTAAATTCTATTGCAGTAATCGATGACTGATATTTTCACTTATATTTATTTTGTTTTTGTCTTTTTTTTCGTGCCTTTTGTTTTCTTTTTTTTTCAAAATATTCCGTACCTTACGTAGGTACCTACTTACAATACCTACTTTTGCGTCATTTTTAGTTATTTTGCTGGCCTATGGCAGCACCGTCTTAACTGACAGCTATCAAGTTACAATAGTCTTGTATGAAAACATGTTTACGTAAATGTTCAATATTTTTTCTTAATCAAATCAATTTTGAGTATCCCATGGACGTTTTTGGGTTCTAAGCTACCTTTCCACCAATTTTCAGCCAAGTCGGTTAGGCCGTTCTTGAGTTATAAAAACAAATATAACCCGACTTTCTTTTATATATATAGATAAATTGAATAATTATGTGAGCATATTACGAAAATATATGATTGTACACCGCTTTCAATCTAGTCAAAATTACAAAGTCACATATCTTAAATGCATATTCAAAAAATTATATTATTTATCCGCTCCCTTAAGAGCATTTGGACGGGCAAACATACGCTACAAATAAAAAAAAATTCTTCTTCCTGTCAGCGACGTCAAATTATTTTTTCCCAATATTGCTCGTGTGCTGCCCAGCACTAGGTCAACTCTGCATGCATAATTGAGGGCAGCATCCACTTGATTACAGTGGGCTGCATATTCTCCGGCTGAGAAACAAAGTGCTAAAGCTGAGCTACGAAGAAGGGGTGGTTGGGCTCCCCAGTGAGTGTTGGTCAGTTTGCGGATGAGGTTGTTAGTTGTTGCAACTTTCTGTTTGGTGTTGCTGCAATGACGCCTGAAGGTGAGGGTGCGATCTAGAGTGACTCCGAGGTATTTTGGATGGTCGCTATGTTCCAGTACTCTACTTTCCCACGTGACACGAAGCTTTCTGTCAGCTTCATTGTTTCTAAGGTGAAATCAGCAAACTTGTGTCACTGGGTTGAAAAGATTGGCCGGAAGAGGAAGTCTGAAATTCCGTTTCCAGGGGGCACCGCGTGGAGGTTCTTTTCATGCCCCCCCCCAAAATACAAAGATAGTTATTTGAAAGAAAACTCAATTTCATTCCTACTTTAAAATCGTTAAAGCACTTAATTTCAATGCATTTAAAATCAATAACTTTGTATATATCAAAGCTGCCGATTTGTTTAATTTAAAAATAATATGCTTCACTAAATTTAAATTCTCGTGAAAATAAAAGTAATTAAAGCGATCTCAAAACCGTTCATTATTTAATCCTTTGTTAAGAAAGATTATCTTATAATAAGGTGTACACCTTGATGGCGGTGGTACAAAACAAATTAAAAAAAATTAATTACAAAAATAGCATGATCCTTACGTTTTTAAGAAAAATATTTTACCAATTTATGACTCTATTATATAAAAGTTCCATATCATAGTATAATATTAAATTGTATTACAACAGGACCTGTATTTCTTTGTTCAGTAACAAATTCAACGTTTTGGCAGTTAGTTAAATTAATTGGGAGCAAATAATCTTTTTTTTTATGTAAGCACATACAGGAGAATACCTACAGATGGTGATATTACTTCTGAAGTCTCAGCTGTGATATTTTATAACGCTTACCATGGTGTATATGGCTAAACGCTGCACGTGGAGTGTTGATCCGCCAACGTCATAGACTACAGCCCGAGATTCACGCATCTTCCTTTATTATTACAGGAATTTATTATGAATGGGTGGTCTTCACGGGATGACTTTTGTCTACGACCTATTTTAATTAATAGGCTATGACTGGCATTTTACGGGTGATTGATCAAATTCACGCCAATCGGGGGTATTTTAAAGCTCATAAATCGATTAAAAAAACATTTTTTTTTAATCTCCGTCGGGGATCGAACCCACGACCTTTGGCTTGCAAGGCAAACGCTTTGACCATTAAGCTATGACCGCTGGCAAACTTAATCGGAAATAGACTAAATAAATTGGCGGTATTAACTGTGTCACTATGAATGTGGTCAGTTATAAAATAAAATGGCAGTAATATATTCAAAATTATTAAAAATTAATGGAAAATAAATGAATAATTAACCCATAAAATGGAAGCCAAACCTAACTTGACCAAACCTATTAGCCATTCAGTTATTATTTCCGGCCATTTTATTGTTTTTCTACTGCCAATTAATATTTTTTACTTACCTTTTAAGGTACCTATTACTGACCGTTTGCTAAATAATAACTGACCATTAATTGATACTGCCAAAAAATTAGTTTCCCTATTAACGTATTTACATGTAAATAACATCAAACCAATTTTTATTTTGTCTTCGATTTACATTTTCTTAATGATGTGATTTTAAGTTAAATCAAAAGTTTCTATAGTGAAATAAAAAAAATATATATAGTTTATGTTATTTACAAATTATGTCACAACATGTACTTAGTGTATACTTGTTGAATCGTTCATTGCAGTTGGTGGCAGTTGACAGAAATAAAAAGTAGCAATTTGTAACAAACGTTAGTTAACTATTAGTAGAAGTAATATAATGAATCATTACAAGAATAATATACGAAAATTACTTTATGCGTAAAAAATATGCAATGGTTAGCGTATAAAAAAGCTCTCTGATATCCAATGAAACCGAGCGCCGTTTTCCTTGTTTCAGTTTCAGAGAGCTTTAGAGAATAATGTAGGGAAAATTCGCGTGACGAATGTGAAAACAAGATTAAAAGCTTGTTTGACAATAAACACGATTCGAATATTTATGAAAGCCTCTGGAGTGATCTGCGCCGGCCACCCGGCAATATGCCATCTACAAAGAGTTATGGTCGAGAGCTTAAAGTGCTCAAAGATCAAGCAAAAATTGCGTGTTCGATCCCGCGAAAAATAATTAAAATCATGTTTTTCTATACATGTTTCACAGCTGAAACACTAAGCATTTTTTTTTCTTTAATTTGAAACGATTATAATATTTGTATTTTCCAGTAGTAACAGTAGACTAGAAAATAAAATATGACTTATAAGAGTGTAGAATATATGTTTTTCGGCATAGATATTTTTTATTGATAGTGGTTTTGTGGTTCAATCTAATTAGTCATTGTACACCAATCCATAAATTTTTTAAATTGTACTCGTATATATCTAGGTCAATTAAATATAATTATATTTTAAACATGTTATGCAACATTATTTTTATAACGATCAAAAAGTATAAAGCTAACCCGAAACACTTAAAAAAATAAATGCTCACTTTTAGTAAATAAATAAAACGAAAGCACTCGCTTAAACCTCCACGTGTAGTCGGTCAAACGAATATATAACCGTGATGAATTTAATTCCTTTATGAAAACAGAACATGTAAAAGGGTATAAGAGCCTATGATTTTTTCTATTTGGAATTTTAAGCTTGTATGTCAAATATGTGCTTTTTTGCCACTTATTAACAGAATTGCTTAATCGCATTTTAAAAAAATTACGTAATGATTATGTGGGCTATTATAATAATCATTCAATATATATGAGGCGCATATATATTTATATGTTTTTCGTGTCTAATACTTATAATATCGTTTGAATGCAAGTTGACCTCGTATTAATAAAATTAAATATGTATTTTTGTCAAATTTTGATGTGATTTTCAGGATATGCCTGTAAATACCCCCGATTTTTGTGATTTTTGAATCTTGCTTTTAAAATGCCAGTCATAACCTAGTTATCAAAATCGGTGGAAGCTGTCTCGTGAACACCACCCATTTGTTGTGAACTTCTGTAATAAGATCATACGTGAATGTTGGTAGATAATGTTGGTGGATCAACACTTTACATGTAGCGCTTAGCTATATGTAGCACGATAAGGGTCATAGAATCCACAGACGATACTTCGGCATCACTATTATCATCTATCGGTATTCTGCTGTGTGTTTTTACATAAAAAAGGAAGCACCCATGTCCCGGTGTTGCCACTAATGATGCGCAGATCTTAAAACGGGAAACACATTTAATTTTTTTGTTAATTAAATTATGCAAGTACTTATTTAATAATATAATTAAATATAAAAGAAATAAACTTTTGTTTTGTTTATCGGCTTTCAATAAAATATAAAAATAAAACACGAAAAAATTCACATTGCAAAACCGAAAGTAAGTGTATTATTTTTAAGGAAACCTTAGAAATTTTTTGAACAATACGTTTTAATAATGCTTATTTAATAATCATCATCATCATTAGCTTGTCATCTTCCTCAATTGAGCAAGATTTCTACCACATGAGTTCTTCTAACGTTTGGATCTTTTGCTTACTACCTAACATTATTGCTTCTTTTTTCCATAATCTAAAAGAAGCACCCAACGTACTATTTTCAGATCTTGTACGCCGTTTTAATGTATTCTTCGTACATCAACTTTATAAGGCAATTAAATCCTTTTTAAATTTCAGTATCTGTTTGTGTGTTGGGTGGTATTTGTCCTTTTTTTTTCATTGCGGACGAATAAATATTTCTTGTGTATTTTACCCTCGCAAGTATAATGGACTAACAGGAATATCAAACATTTTAAAAATACTTTTTGTTTATCCTCCTGTCACATTTATAATTGTGCCTGAAGAATTCCATTACGTTCGGACTGAAGCTTTCCGTGAGCTTTTTTTTGGTTCCCGCTGCGGCTATTACGCGTAATGAAGATAATGGGATCATATTTTTCACTGCGCATCAGACTCTTTTATCAAATGTATGAATGCTAATTTTTGGTGGTTATGTTCACATGCTCGTTGCGATAAAATTCCGATTAATCGCATTCATGGTCTTATTATGCGCCATTAATTTTTCATTTATGTAAAAGCAATTTTTTAATAAAGGGCTTCCGATCAAACATTTAACCAGATATGAAAAATTAAATTAAACATGAAATATTTTTTAATAAAATTATACGTGATGACTTAATTTCATAAAATTTCATGTGATGTGAACGATTTTAATATGTTATACTTATCTGATACTTGATGTCAAACGATGCGGTTTTAAGTTGTTCTTTATTTAAATAAACATTTACCTTTTCATAGAAATGTTTTGAATCGGAACTTGTTCAAAATGATAACATTGGATTAACTATTGTTGATTTATTATGATTTTTAAAGCATCTGAAAACAATTACTTTAATTAATGCGAATTTCATATGACGCGTTTTTTGTTTTAAATTGTATTTATTGCAATAAATACAAGTGTATCATATCTATGAAATACATTCTTTGGAATACATATATAAAGATGGTTATTTAAGCATATTTTTAAAAATATTATATACAGTATATATATACAAAATATCCGCAGAAGAACTCAAGTAGTGGAGGCTACCCAACGAATAGGCACACTCAAGTGGCAATGTGCAGGACATATTTGTTGAAGACACGAAGCTCGATGAAAGAAGAAAAGAATTGGAGTAGCGCCAAAGAACTGGCAAACGAAGTATTGGCTGAACCCCTGTTAGATGAACTGAGGATATAATAAATAATAGCGCGAGTGTCCTAGATGCGGAAGGCAGGGGATCGATGAGGATGGAGACTCATTTGGGAGACTTACCTTGTGGATACATGCTTCTTCGTAGTAGTATCAATCTGGTGGATTGGTTTGCAGCAACAGAATCTTGCATCTCGGTCTCCATTCCTCTCGGTCCTCCGCAACCCTTTTCAGCTCAGCATAAGCGCTACAATTCATGTCCTCGAATACTTGCTGCAAATACTCCCGTCTAGGGTGTCCTCTACAGTTTCTACCCTCAACCATCCCCTCCACAATATTGTGAAGAAGACCATCGTGGCGCATGATGTGACCAATCCATCGGGCTCGCCTCTCTGAGATGGTTCTTATTAGTTGCCTATCTTCCTTGATTATTCTGAGAACGTCATTGTTCGTGACGTGGTCTCTCCAGGAAATTCCGAGAATTTTTCTGTACGACCACATCTCAAAGGCCTCTAGTTATTTTTTTATACATGCTTATGATGATGATATATAGTATGCACTAAAGCATATTTAGGCATTTGTTATTAATATTTTAGGGCGATCGTATGATTTGTCAGCCGATGTTTTGGACCTACGGTGTCGATTAACCCAACCAGCTATACGAAATTTTTAACAAGTAGGCTACCATGCATGTAATATGTGAACACTTTTGTTGTTTACCTTTGTTAATACGACAAGTACAGATGATTCAACATAATATAAACGTTGGTATATAATAAACATATTTAAAATATTATATTTTATTCCATTATGCTTTACTAAATATATTTTATTATTCAGTAATATTAATAAGTCAACACAAAAAACATTTTTATAGTATAAATTTTGTTATATTACTTGTAATACGATATTGTTATTCTAAAGGAAAAAAAATGTATTCAAAAAATATTTTGTAAATTATGATTCTGCATAAAGTTTATAATAAAATATAAATAATTGCGAACATAAGCACAGACGTGATTTTGTAACATCTCTAGAATATCATGTTTACTGATTCAGCTATATTTTCAGTTGTTGTTTTTTCCCCTTATTTTGTTTTAAAATGCTTGGTATGGAATGAGTTTGAAATGTGAAAGTATACATTCTTTGTGAGCTTCGAATATAAGCAACTGTTAAGACAATTCAATATACAAAACACAGATTTTTTGTGAGCTTCGAATATAAGCAACTGTTAAGACAATTCAATATACAAAACTCAGATTTTTCGTGAGCTTCGAATATAAGCAACTGTTAAGACAATTCAATATACAAAACACAGATTTTTTGTGAGCTTCGAATATAAGCAACTGTTAAGACAATTCAATATACAAAATACACATTTTTTGCGAGCTTCGAATATAAGCAACTGTTAAGACAATTCAATATACAAAACACAGATTTTTATATTGTTTTATATATAAGTTGAAATCCTTCTCTCTAAGTTAGTTGTTTAATTGCTTGGTGGCAGGATGAGAAGCACTAGATCAACACACAGACTTTTCCAGAAGCACATATATTTTCACAATAAACTTTACAAACTACCAGCCCCAGCGGAAAAACATGCCAGGCCGGCCATAATACGACCTTTCCGCGGTCGGCACACAACTGATCTATATAACTAACGTACACCCGTGAGCCGATTTGTCCAAAATGCCAATATGGCTATACATACATGTACAACAAACGAATAAAAATAAGAGACGAAAGATTGTATATCTAGGTTTTTGGTACCAGTCAGCAAGGGCTATATCATGCAATATCAGAGTATTCTTGTACATGAAACAATACATCGAAAAATAATATGTTAAGGTTCTTAGGTACAAAAAAGCTTCTAACAATGGAAGTGAAATGGATAATACCTGAAACAACTCCTGAAGGTAATTTTTCTAAAAACGTAAGCACCTACATTGACCTACAAGATAGTTTAAGGTCAATACTCGACCACAGATGGAATTAATGAAGATGCCTTAACTCAACGTTACGAAATATGCGAGTATATATTATACAAAGTCTGATATAAAAGCATGACAGTTATATACAATACCCAATAGATTCGACTGTTACAATATAAAAAAAATCTTCACATCACATATTGTACTGTATGCAATTAATGTGAATGACTGCAATATGTAGTCAAGAATATGGAGTTTGACATATAAAGAGCTATAAATATAATCGTGTCGGGACGCATAGGATTTCACAGTTGTTGTTGGTAAAGGAGTATTTTGCTAGTAAAAGTTCTTTATTAGCTGATAGCCATTCGACAGTGAAGGTGATGGTTATCATTGTCTCTTTAAGCTCTGAGAAGAGCCGTAAATATTTCTGCATTTTTGCTTGTATTGTTGTTTCCGTAGTAGATAAGTGTTTGCTTTTTGCTCCTCCTAATATAAATAGCTAATAAAATATGATAATAGTGGCAGAAAGTATATTTCTCTATGATTTTTCTATCGTAAGAAAAAATAAAACTGTGGTCACGTCACATTAAAACATTAGATTTTTCATTTCATGTTTAAGTAACATTAAGCTTATCAACTGACAATACTTGGTGAAACTGCATAATTATAATTTTAGAATTAATTTTAATTAATTCTTTCATGTTTACCTGTTCGATAAAAGGTAAAATTTGATGTTTTTAAATGATCATATTTAAGTACTGTTATTATTTTATTGTGCATAAATATATCTTGAGTTATATCTGATGAAATACAGATACTATGAAATATCGCAGTATTAATTATTTTTTAAATATTTTTTATTAGTTAGGCTAAATTTGTGCGCGTCAGCCACCTTCACTACTACTATCTTGGTGCCGTTTTCTTTTGACATCGTGTTTTTTTCTCGAGAAAAGTTACATAAAGGAATTATTACTTTTGTTAATTAAATTGAGCGTCTCTCAAAGGCGACCCCCTCGCGCTGAAATCGCAGAAAGGCATTCGCCGAATGAAAACGTTGCCTCATCAGAGAGTATCTCTCCTTCTTGCTTTTGATAATTGTCGAACAAATTAATGAAACATCTTAAAATGTATCTACCTAAGACTAATAATTCTACACACTGAACTATTTTGTTGAGCCTCATTGAGGAACGAAATGGAATTTTCTGCATATTATTTCAATGTTATTATATATATAATGTTAGCCTTATTACCCTTAAAATTAAGGTTAGCAACTGACAATACTTGGTAAAACTGCATAATTATAATTTTAAAATCAATTTAATTAAAAAATTATTAAAATAAAAATAATTCGTTTTGATTCACACTTTATTTTACTGCCTTACACTGCATTTACTGCATTACCCTGCTGTTTTTATTTTTACCCTTACTGAAAATAATTACCAGATTAGTAATAGTATCAAAAAAAAAAGATTACACTTTACAAACCATCATAGGCATATCACTATTTAATGTGAATTTAAATCTGTATCCGTTATCAGACAAGATCATTAATAAAATATGGTATAATTTTCAAAAAAAATAATTTAAGCTTATAATGTAGTTTCGTTTGTAAGTAGAGTATCTTGAAATAAAATAAAATTATGATTAAGCGCATAAATTTTAAAATATAAATATTTTTTAGTAATATATAGAATTTGTACATTGAAAACAACATGTGTTATATATATACTAACGTATTTTTTAAATTTTGTATCTATTTTTTTTCTAAAAACAGATCATTGAATCAAAAAATACATAATTGAACACCTTTCCATATACTTGTATTTGTTCCTTAACCCTTTCATTACGGCTCGGTGGTATACAAATTATATCGTCAATTATAAAACTAGAATTTGAAGCATAAATGTACTTACCTGGTCTATTTTCATTTATCACATTGGTTCATGTAGCCTTTAGCTATCAGATGATGCATAAAAAACTATTATAAGAAAGTAGCAAAACGATATATCACGGCTACCGAAGTCAACGGTAGGGGATTTTTACACAGTATAAATCGGGTACCGATGCGAACAGGTTAATATCTTAAAATACTCAAGACTGCTGCTATATTGTTTCCTTACCAGTACATAACTTATCATATATAATCAGAAGGCAATAAAGGAATGTCATTCTGTGAACACCACATATTTAGTTTTCTTAAAATCTACTATGCGTAAATACCGTGTTAATTTCAAATAACGTTTGCAGATAAGCATTCATCATAAAAATGGTTAGTGACATGAAGACTACAAATTAGATCACCATCTATTGGTATTTTCTAAAACAAAAATCTATAGATTTTTGGTAATAAATTACTATTCGAATTAATGAAATATCTTCGAGTTCAACTTAATGGATTGAACTATTTGTGAGGGCTTTACGGCGATCCACGCGAGATCTTCGGCCGATCCTTTGAGTGTAAAATTCGGGGAGTTTCTCCTTAATTAAAAGTTTCGCTAATCTATTACCTCTTGACCGTATTACCTCCATATTAGGAGAGCACCTACCACTAATGGAGAGCTTTAACTGAAGTCAACAGGGTGCTCAGAAAAATAGACGTATTTTTATTACATCATATCTGCTCCATACCTAGAGTATATGGTCTCTTATTACAACAACGTCTGTACTTCTGTAAATCTTCTTCTTCTTCGTGTCAGTGACGTCAAATTATTTCTGTGCGGTATCTGACAACATCTATGGCCCGTGTGTTGCCTAGCATTAGATCTTGAATGTGCAGCTTGTTGGGCACATGGAGCAGGATCTTATGTATGAGGTGGTTTGCAAGTCTCCGCAGTCACACAATAATGGCTCTTCCTGCCGAAGAATTCCCCACCGCTCAAGGTTGTCCTTCTTCTAACAACTCCGGTTATTAATCTGTTCGGGGTTTTCCAGGTCCGCCAGTCAAGGTTCTTGCCAGTTGTGAGGCCCTCCTCCAAAAGAAACATTAAATCATATACTGTTAATGTATGTCGATCAACAAATAACATGTTCAATCCAAATTTCATTCCTAAAGGCCAGAATGTGTTTACTCCTTCATTCATTTTGGATCTCATCAATAATTTATCAATGTACGAGTTCACAATTTTCTTACATATATACAAACACAACACACGTATCATAAAAGTTTGGCTATCCAAGATTTATTAAATTTATTTTAAATTTATAAATATATTTAAATGGATTATTTTGGAATACTGTAGATAAATTTTAGTTCATATTTAGTTAGTTCATGGAACAATTAACTAGTCCAAAATTATTTCATATGTAATTCAATATAAATTGCACAGTAAAACTTGTCAATTAGTGAATTTTATAATAATTAGTCGTGGGATACTTATTTAAATATAGTCAAACTACTCATGACATTTTCACAAGATCGGAAGATGATTGGCTTTTTGCTCCCAAGACCTCTACCATTTAATCCTTAGAGGTTGTTTAACAAAAAATAACTACATACAAGGAACAGTTATGTGAAAAAGTTGACACAAAAACTGTAAGAATTTCCATTACATTCGTGCATTTGAAGAGGGTTAACTGTAGAATATTCATTTATGTTATTTGTTATATTATTATGTTTGTACACGTTGGAACTGACGAAGCTTTCATTGATCGCGAAAATACATTCTTACAACAAGTGAAAATGTGCTCAGTGGGACTCATGTTTAATAATGAAATACATGTTTTTAAATATTGAATTTGATCTCAAAATTAAAGCTAAAATTATAAATAACAAAACATACGTGAATGAAAATCTGTTATAGGTTTGCCGTCATTTTTTTTTGGAATTAGTTTACTGTTCAAAAAATTAATAACACAGTCACACTTATACACTAATAATACTAGGAGTCCTTAAAGAAGTTTGGTTAAGAGGATTTGATAATTATATAAGTAATAAGTAGGATATAAATATATATTTATATAATTAAAAAAACACCATATTTTTCATTATAAACATCCTGTACAATAAACAAATCACTCAGGGGCTTCGCTAATTGTTTGGCGTTCTTCACTCTGCGGTTGATCCTTCGGGCCATGATAGAGCAGTCAAGAGTGTTTATGGTATACCGGAGTTATACATCAGCTTTCTGTAAGCAGGCAAACTTCCGAGCGGACCGGGCGGGGCCATCGCCAGGCCTCCCACGCCTCGGACGCGCCTGGCGAAGTGGAGGCCGCGATAAGTCGTAATATTTTAGATCCCTTTGAACATTCCTCGATTAATTTAGAAAGGAGGAAAAAAAACGCCTGAATAATATTCAACGCTTTTGATATAATTAGGTCAGATTCGTGGGATTGTGGGGAAGTATTCGCATCCGTTGCTATTATTGTGAGTAAAACAATATCGTTGTTAGAATTGTAGATGTACCCATATATTTAAAAAAAAATGTAATACAATTAACCTCTTTCAATGGATTAAAGGTATTTATTATGGTTTGAAATATTATTTTGATCCACAATTTATTGGACGAAACAATTTGCACTAAACTTTTTGACTTAAGTGACAACTAAGTATCTTGAGGATGTCATCTTAGCGTAGCTGAAACAAGTATCAAAAATATGTTTTTATTTTTTTTTACTAAAAATACTATTTTATTTACAACACAGAAGTTATGAAAATTTATCAACACTTGACGACATAAAAGTCGTGCAAATTGTAATAAATAATATTATTCCTGCTTCATTTACTTTTTTTTTTGGTAGAGCTGCTTTAAGGTCCTTTTAATCCAGATCTAAGAAGCGTTCAATTAATAACCCGATCTTTTTAATTAAATTTATTTTTAAAACATCTACATATACCTCAGACCACTACAAGTACACATTATTTAACCTCCAGTCATTCGTATTCCTGGAATTTTGTCTGGAAATAACTGTGGCGTGAATATTTTGAGGAGTTCTGAGAAAAACTCACTAACAGTTTCGCCAAGCCAATTATTTTATTTAACACAATTTCAGTTGCATTTATAGCCAAAGTTGGTCACTATAATTTTTTCAGTCTAAACAATTTACATTTCAACGATTATATAAAATTTAAAATTTATTTACTTTAACTTGCAAGCAATGATTTAAGAATTGCATCCATTATACCACAATTTCCTTATATTCCTTATATTCCTTAATGTTCTAGTACTAACGAATTTTACAATAATATATCCCGAATAACGAGTCTTGTCTTTTATACGTTAGGAACTCTAAGATGATTGGTTTACTAAGTTTTACAAGCATTTCATACTAGACATTTTAAGGAGCGTGTAGCAGTCATTATTTAATTTTTCCACACGCAGCATTCAGCCACCCTGGATTAGTGACATAGATTTTGTGGAGGACTATGATATATCCGCTAACCTAACTATATTATATGGTCGTCTTAAATTGCCACCATAAACCTCATCCCATGTCAGCTTTGTCTCCCGAAGGTACAGATGAGTATGTTCAACGTGTATTTTTCAATGGCCTCATAGAACAGGTTAACCTCCATTGCTTGACGGACTGTAGTATCACAAAATCAAACCATTGCACTTCCATTATTCTACACTGGCATCTATCTGCATTGAAAATGCACTTAGCGCAGAATTGTCTTTTATTAAGATGCCAAGATTGGCTACTTAATATCAACTCCGTAACAAAAACATGGTGCATAATACAATAATACAAGATTTAAGAACGACACCAACTAAATGCCTTCTTTACTTTCAGCATTTACAATAAATATTTATAATTTATTTCAAGCATATATATGCAGAACTTACTAGTTTTAACAAGAGCGATGACTGAAGCACATGATGTTTTAGTTAGAGATAGGATATCGAAGAATAAACCGATGAAATAATACCAGTATATTTAAAGTATTTTTTATGTAAGCTGTTAATGCGATAGGTTCAAATTTGTTCACACTCGTGAACCGAAAATAAATTGGACGTGTTTACTTCAGGAAGTCACGTAACGTCTCCTGCCACTTAACTGTGCTCATAACAAATTTCCGCCATGCTGGCCTTACACCTCATCTCGCGCATCCATCTCAATACAGACTCCTGCGCTTTAATCAAATGCGATAAATTCCACTCGTGCAGAAGTATTAATATTAACATGACGTTGACATACTTGAGATACTGAAACACAGCACGGGACCATATACCACTGAGACGTATAGCTGATAGGTACAATAACTTGACTAGCACGCGAACGGTCGCGAGATCGATCCCCTTCGCACTTTAAAATTTACAAATATGTTTATTCACTTGTGGATTATCTCGAATTAGTCCACACCTTTAGACCAAATGATCAGGAGCTTCGGGCTAATAATCAGATCTCCAAAACCACTCTAACAGCCGTCTCTTCACGGCCTGGAAATATGCCCCGAAGTTTATCGGTAACGATGTATAGTAAATATATGGATTAAATATTTATTAGACTATTATTTTATTTTTTCAATATTCTAATCTTCTTTTATAGATCATTCACTATATTAAAATATTATTAGTAATTAAATATACACAAACTATACATCAAATTGTTTATACGCATCAATTAATTCGGAAAAATATCGGCAGAAGCGGGATGCGAACCGCGGACCTTGGAAACAACCTTTGCCCTAATCTTTACATACTGCTTAACCCCTCGGCTATTTCTCCGCCTAAGCTAACACGCGTTAGAACTTGTATTTATACCATCGTTATCATCGTATGACGATAGTCATATCGTATATTTAATTACTAATGATATATAGTATATTTTGTTGACATGTGGACCTTTGGATACAGGGATATATTCATTCAGTGTAAACCGAATTTGGGAGCATCAGAATGATGATTCTTCACCTATATTATTACCTCAATGTGGATTAAACAATACTTTGTATAGTTTTTTTGGCGTTTAATAAAAATTAATTTTACACATTTTAATGTAAGAATGCAATAATACTCGAACCACGTGGCGTCCGAAATTCTAAGGATTTCGTGTGTTGCTTTGTAAGAGGATTTCCTGTATTGGTTTATATGAGTAGTTCATTTTTTAGTGTTTGGGAGCGTTGCTGTGTTAGTTTGTCATCTCAATTCACTTCGCGTCAATGAGAAAATAAATTGAAACGCGTTTTTTTATGTTTAATAAAACGAGGTGTTTGAACAATACATATACTTATGCGTATTATCCAAGCATTGCGTTACCTATTGTATCACATCGCTTTGTATAATCAATTACAGACGAATGCCGAATGAGATTTTTGTTTTTATGAATTGTACGAGGCATGCAATTTTAAGGATGGCAAAGCAATTAATGTGAATTAATTAGCTGCCAATGTTATACTGTAAATGTAATTTTTGTCTTTTCACTAAATACGATAATTTGCTTCATTTAGAAATAATAATAAAACAATCTTTACATATATGTATATTGTATAGATGTAATAGACTCTACCCGCCTTCATTAAGTCTTCTTGGTGATGCGCTTATTCATATTATCATCAGTTAGCAACTGATGGTAGTCCAGTGGGAGTCCCCATAGAAGTACAAAATAGAAGGAACTCGTGAAAGAGATTAGAATCAGATTCACAAGTAAAAGGAGATGGAAAATAGATTCTCTCACCGAAAATGCTACATACGTTGATTGTTTTAGTGGCCACAAATTTTGCATGCCCAATATACAATTGAATATAATAAATAAAGGTATGCTTTTATAGTCGTGTATATATGATACTCGTACTAATATAGTATATTTTGATGTCGCCACTTTACGCTCAGCCTCGTAGGCGTGTTCCGGAAATGTGCTCTGCCGGAAATCCTATTTAAAACGGACTAATTCACTTTCTGCATCTGACTGGTGGACCCGCAGCATCCGCCGCACATCTTGCAGCCGTCACTCCTGCGGCCGCCGGAAGCCGAAGATCAACACTTGACGGTGAGTTGTTTTTGAAACTCTGCCAAAATATCATCTCCCGCACACTTCGAAGGCAATTACCGCGAACATGCAGAAAGCGCTGCCTTTTTAATATTTATTTATTTATTTTTCATGTCCGACGCTGCACTGCTAGTGGGTATTTAGTTTTTTAACTGTAACGTTTTCACGCAAGCTTTGCTTTGATGTAGCGCTTTTTGAGTGCCGGAATCTATTTCCGTTAGTGTTGTACGGTGGTTCTAAATAAGTATTTTACGATCCTAATGACCGGGATTCCACTATAGTTATATCTGTCTTAAAAATAGTACCTCTCGGGAAAAAAATATTTTTTTACTAGAGATATAATGTATTCACTTTTGGATTCCACAGGAGAGCATAAGCTATAATTGAATTTTATTTAATTCTCCGGCAGCTACATGCTTACATAGAATGTACTCGGCGGAGCTAAGTGAGGCAGAGCTCACATGGGATAAAGAGGACATTGCAGTTGACATATTTATGCCAACAGTTCTCGGTAAATCGTGTGCTCTAGTTAAGTGAGCGGGATGGAATGAAGATAATACTTACTTTACATAAAAAATGACTTAATTAATTACCTAGGTCAATTAACATATTGAAGACTTTAGGAGGAATTATTTGTTATACAGTCAGCCACTGGGTGGTCACTTTGTAACTACATCTAAAAAGTTATTGAGAATGTACTATTAGGATAACACTTTTCTGTGTGCTATAAAATCAAATAGAAAAATAAGTCGACTTGAGCCATGGCCTATCTCACGTGGGGCATGGAGATGTGTTCTTCGAATGATCTCATCAATGATAAGCGAACTTTAATTGCATTATTATATACAAGTATATACTTAAATTTATTGAAAAAAAGGGGAGTATGAAATGAACCTCCACGGGTGCCCCCTGGAAACGGAATTTCGGACTTCCTCCTCTGGCTAATCCTTTCAAGCCAGCGACAACAAAACAAATATCCGTATTATATAATCACCACAAATTACCACAGCATGGTTCCGTCAGCTACCTCCATTTCATTTATAGGTTTCCCGTCTCAAATTATCTCTGCATCAGTTTTTCCAACAAATGCATTCTATACCTAGTTTCCGACAGCATAAATGACAGTTTAAGCATTCCAAACTTAGCTGAAAACAATTAACCTGATTATAAGTATGATTATTGTAGCGCCTGGACAATATTGTTATAAAGACTGACTTAAGCCAAGCTATGATAAATAGTATTTTGTGATGGTTACCGATAAAAATACAATCCGCACCCAAAACCGATAGAACTATTGGTCAATCAATTATTACCCGTATTAAATTTGGCTCTTTCATTAGAGAGTACATATTCTAGCAAATCCTTAAAAAAAATATTTTTATTTTCTCAACTTTAAAAATCTAGACTTAGAGTGACGGGATTTTTCTTATTAACAATATAAATGTATCAAAAATGCTTCAGTTTTCAATTTCCATGAAACATTTTTTTTTGTATTGCATATTACAAAAAACATATTTTAATGAAATCATCAAAATGAAATTCGAATTATTATTAATAACTTCAATACGATATTTTTGAATAGAGCTTTGCTGGCATTCATTGCGATACTGTGTCAGCTTGTTTTATACAAAATGATTTTTTGAATGAAACTTTTAATTAAAAATTTAATTATCACCGTACATTAATCTGCTCGGGTGTAGTACTATACCTATGTTATTATATATTTAGCTATGTTTGTATATTATTAAAGGTTTTTTGTATCTATGTTATAAATAATATAGATTTAAATTATTTTTTATTTATAGATGAAACGTACATCAGATTTCTTAAAGCCTGATATTCTAACCGTTATTTAATTACCTGGAATATCCCGTCAGGAGGAATATAAATAATTATTATTATCCATTTAATATAAAAAATATTTTTGAACGGTAAATAGTTTATAATGTGGACAAGTATTATCGTTTGTGCGAGTAGATATTATTATACTGGATGTGATAACATGATAGTCTTATTAAAGTATTGGGCTTACTCAACATACGAGTTGAAATATTATATGAAATATATACCTTTTCTTAAAATAAAATAATACTATCTAAAAACAAGAAAAGAAAACTTTTTTACTAATAGTTCATAAAATTGAAATTCTGATTGCGGTTTATAATTTAATGTGGATAAATAACAGACCACTAAATAGCTCTAATATCTATTAAGCCATTGAACGATATTTTTTGTTATTAAACACATTGCAAGACATCGTGATCATCAGATATAACAGTGCATCTTTTTTCAGACTACGAGTATATCTTTTTGCTTGCGTTTTTTAAATAATCGTATTACGTAACACAAATGTTCTCCATACTCGCGACTCTGGTAACACATGTTGTTGAATTCGTTTCTAAAAATGAAATAAAATTGCATAATTTAATGTAAGTATCATTTATAAAATTGCTTAAAATTAGAAGTTCTCACATTCGATTAAAATATTAGTTTTCATTCCATTAGATCGATATCCACCAAAACCGATCGTCGACAAAGTTGCAAAAGCATTTGGTTTTCAGTCCCTCTCCCCGCCCAAACCTCTCGACTAGCTGAAACCTCTGAAGCCTCCTCCCAGATACGATTCCTAAGGGTGAGCGATTACCATTGGCGTAACAACCACATTAGCAAAAGAAATTGATATATTTTTTGAATGTTAATTCATGTCAATAATTATAGCATATGTTTTTGTGTTATGTAGTCAGAATCGATGTTTTCAATTTCAAACAAATTACGTTCCCAGTTTTGATCCATTTGAATAATTAAACACCAAACCTTTACGAAATTACCATTTAAAAGACGAAGAAAGTATATTGGACTTGACAACAATGATTAAAAGGTAAGACTGGAATGGCTTATGATTTCTGTACTTAATATTACGGGGAACAACTCAACTTTTGTACATATAGTAAAAATACATTGATCTTCACTTACTTCTTGATCGAAGACTGCAAGACATAAAATAAAAATATAATTAATTACTGATTTAGTTTTTCTTGACAATTTTTTACAATTAATATGTTAAGCGTACTTTTCTAAAGGTAATTCTCAAAGTTAGTACATTAGTTTCTTATTAAATATATTCCAATAAATATATGTTTTTTAATGCAGTAAGGGCATTATTGAATCATATTTATACCCGTAAAATCATTTCCTTGAATCAATTTCAAATATATCTTAATCATTTTAGCATACATTTTTATATCTTTGTTGCATCATTGAAACAAAATTAAGAAGTTCAGGAAGGTCCTCCCAATAAATGGCAGAGACTCCTGGGCGACAAAACAGAACGAGTCTCCTGTTTTCATGGATGATGCACTTCATAAAAAAACTGTCTGTTGTATGCTTGGATCATGGACAAATGGAACTATGAACTCCATACAAATGGAACTAAGCAAAACATTGCCGGTGGGTATAGCTCAGCGGTGAAAGCGTTTGCTTGGCAGGTCGTAGGTTCAATACCCGACGGAGATTACAAAAAATATTTTTAATCGATTTCTGAGCTCTTAAATAATCCCAGTTAGTTTGAATTTGATCTTTCACCAGTAAAATGCCTGTCATAGCCTATTAATTAAAATTGGTGGTAGATGAAAGTCATCCCGTGAAAACTACCCATTTATAGTGAATTCCTGTAATTATAAGGATAATGCGTCAAAGTCAGGCTGTAGTCTATGACGTTGGAGGGTCAACACCACATACATCGCTTAACCATATGTAACATGGTAAGCGTCATAGAATCCACCCAATCCACCATTTGCCGATATTTTCTTGTATGTGCTTACATTTATAATTAATTAAAGAATGTTTAACTGTCTGTTGTATGCTTGGATCAAATGGACAACTATACACATATGGTAATAATGATGACAAAAAAGCTTAGAAGCGTTTAAAAAAAAAATCTGACCACATAATGTAAATACCACATTGATAGCATGTAAAGAAACAATGCTCGCGTATTAACAACCCTCATTCAGATCTGGCCCACTCGAGAAGCGAGCATTTCGCAAGCAAGCGCAGCAGACTTTCGAGTGGCATTACTTCCCAACATAATACCATCCCTAATCATCCCACTCTTGGAGGATGAAGCGCCTCTGCAGCCTCCCTGGTCCCGGGAGGAGGTCCGGGAGGCCCTGACTTTAGCAGCCGTAGCTTTTCTGAGCCTCAATTAGCTGGCATTACATCCATCCCGCCCGGAGGCGTAAGTGTTGTTGGAAAATTCCAAATTATCCCAACTTTCGGGCGCCCAGTGAAATATCGCCGTATTTAAAAACACTACTCTCCGATCACGCCCGCTGCCACTGTTGTAGTATTGTAATATTATTCCGCGTACAAAAACTAACAAATCAAATATTTTTGCGGAAATATTTGGTTTGTTTTGGAAAATTTTGTTTTCGATTAAGTCACTTGAACGTAAAATTTGTGTATATTTGTTAAGCTTTATGAAAAGCAGGTATTTCATGATTTAAAATTGAACGAATTTTGATATAATAATTATTTCGTTGTGATAGAAACCACATAAATTGATATTGCATTGGTTTACTTTTATATTTACTAATCCATATAAAGAAATTAACATAACTCAATGATTGAGACATCATTTAAGAAATAATTCAAATTTTTAAGTAAAAATAATATTAGATTATTTTTAGTTAATTATTTACTCGTAAGATCTATAAATTAGTAATTTTTTTTTTTTTCAAAATGTATAAAAATAAAATGTCATAAATTTTTCTGGTATAAGCCAAGCGTTCATAATTATAATTTTATAATTATTTAAAATAAATCAATTTTTTATGAAGCCTTTATTCTTAAGCGATTGTATATGTTTCGGACACCATACTGAACAACGTAGATTTGTTTTCTGGTATCTCGTCTCCATCCAATTATAGAACACTTAAAATAACCACAATTAATAATAATTATTATTTCGTCTTTTAGTTTCCATATATTTGGCTAACATTATTCTTAAAGCACAATTAAATTCAACAGAAATATATAATATTTTTTATACTCTAAAAATATTTTGACGTCGTACATATGATAGAAGAAAAATGTTCTACGTAACGGATGCCAAACAGAAAGCAGCTGCGTTGAAACGGCAGAAGCGGTCCGTTATGGGAGAGGAGCGTGCGAGGGTCGGGAAGGGAAGAACGGACCGCGAGACGTCAGTACGGCGCGTCGATCCAACGCAGGCAACGCGTCTCTCGCAAAAGCTCTCATTGAGGCGTTCGCCTACCGGAAATACTTGCTTTAACCAAGGGAAACATTAATAAAACTTTTAAAAAAAGTAATAGTTAAAGGTAATTCTTATTTTAATGAAAAAAATATTTTAAAATGTTCTTAATAGACAAGTTTGTAAAGTAATGTTACGTCGGTTGCGAGGGGAACATAGCGAGGTAAATATTTGACGGAACAAATCAAACATAACCTCAAAATGATTTTTTTATGAAATAATGATAATTTAATGGATTGTTGATTTATCACTCATCTTATAAATTATATTATTAGAGAACTAAAATAAAAAATAATCATTTCGTTTGCAAATGAACTTTGTTTGAACAATTCCACTTTTCCTGTAAGAAAGTAATCACGCAATCAATTTTTAATAGTATATATTTACAAAGAATTAAAATAAAAGTAAATTATTATTATTAGGATAAGGAACATATACTTTTACATAAAGTTATTTAAATTTAAATAAATCTAAAAAAAATGCTAAAATATATTTAAAAAACATAAAAGCAACATTTTTATATTGCCTTTTTTAATATATATTTTTTCAATTTTAATTAAATAAATTGTGCAACATAATAAAAATAATTTTAAACTCTTGTTCGTTAAATAACGCATAAATAATCACAATAAAATATAAATAGTTTACGTAACGTAGTTATAAGTGCCAGATTTTTATGTAAGTTTTTTTAAAATATTCTTCATAAATGTGTTAATAATCTCAAAATTTATACGGTTATTTATATATATTCATAAGTGAATAGAAGGTTTTGTTATTTTTAATAAAAACTCTGCATACAGTGGACATTATAAAAGTACTATACAAATTGAACAGTCTAACAGGCAGTTTGCTAACTTGTTCTCATACATTATATTCAGAGTTCTTCTTATCGGATAATCCAGCCCATGTAATAAATTACAAGATCGTTGTTTTCTTATTTTCACTCTAATTTACTTACTATCCAATTTATAAGCAAAATATTGCGTGTCTTACAAATTCAAAAAAGAAACACTGAGTCTTTACTACAGTGTATTTTATAAATATATTTAATTTATTCCAGTTATTTCATTGTTTTTATTATTATTATTTACACAGTATTTCTCAGAAAGAATAAACACTTTTAATTAAACTAAAAATATGCTTTCTGTTATTTTACGTGAATGGTATCTATATTAAGCACTATATTTTCATTAAAAAACTCTCAATTTATTTTTGGTATTACAACCTTAAATAAATGTTATCTTAAAAGTGCTGCTTTGTAATAAAAGCAAGAAAAAATAATATTATTCGGTTTCTTTTTTGATCTCTTTCTTTTTGTAATCTATTTCTGAGAATAAAAAAGTATCAATTTATTCATGTTACATGGTTATGTGAGGCTGTCTGTTGAAGTAACATGGATATAATTAATTAATTAATGACCAATGTACGTCGAGTTTTTATCTGATAATATGATTAAATTTCTCTCACTAGTAAGTTGGTACAAGCATTAAGGATACAATACCTTTTGTATATATTTATTTTACTTTCACAACTTTATTTTTCACAAAAATATCTCGATAAATACATGTACTTTATTCGAAAAATATCCAACCTTCTTTATCAATTATAATGTATTTATCGTGTATTTTGATATGAAAATCTTTATTATTTATTGAAAACGTTATGGAACAACGACATAAATAACGCGACGCATAAAACATCACCAGTAATACTCTTCTTCATCATACAGCATATACAACTTTATTTTAAATATAGTATATTTTATAATAAAAATTCGTCAACTTATTAACATATTAATCATTAATTTTATTATAAAATAGATCTTAATAACAAGTACAGACTTAATAACTTAAAATAAATGTAAATTACATAATAGACAAACGTGAATAACACATTTGGAGCGCGGTTCTCATTTCATCATAAATGTTAAGCAACAAATGACGCGAACCAAAACTTGGATTAGTTACCGCTTATTGCTCACCGACTCTAGACTGTTGATTGACAAATCAAGACAAATATGCCTTGGGTACTATATATGCTGTTGCTTTTTCTCCGGGATCCTGTCGTGGTATTGTAGGATAAATATACGTTTTAACGTAAGCCTTTCGGTGCAGAAATGAATGGCACAACGCATGGATAGCATCACAACAATACAGTGCTTATAGAATAGAGTGAAAATTGGGAAGAAATAGCATAATTTCATGAATATTGTACAGATAAATCTGAAGATAATTCCGCGCTGAAATTGCGAGAAGACAAATTGCCCGGACCCCTTTAAATCAGATTATCTTCGAGACAATCGCAATGCCGGCTTTAATATTCACTTTTATGCGAGTTGCACGTAGAGCTTACATTCTGTACAGCCTTTATCGCGTAGCCCGTAGAGCGGCGAAGTACTTGGTAGGTTTGGGGACCACGTAGTTTTGCGGCGACCTCTGATAAGAACGTGTTAGCCTTCATAGTAATTTTCACAATGGATAACGGCCGCAGCGCCGCCGCATTAACCTCAACGTTTCCTCGCCCGTATAGACGAAACTAATTTTAAACTAGAGAGGTTGCGAGATATTTTTCGTCATTTGAAAAATTTCATCTTCGAAGTGACATTTTTGGGGCGAGTTTTTTTAACGCATTCATTTCGTAAACACTCGACGATCTCGAATATCTCAGAATTTGTAACGAAATAATATTCATTTTTAAAATTATTATTTTCGTTAACTATTTATATATTTTTAATATAGTCTCGTATAACGCTTAACAAATAATAGTTTCTTGTGTATTAAATTGTATAAACTGCAATTATGAGGAAAAGCAAAACTCATACCAAAGAACTCTCTCGTAGATAGTTTCTTTATGATATTAAAACAAAATTTATGTTTTTTGAAAACAGCGTATAAATTTATTTTATTTTTATATATGACACACATTTATATCAGTTGCTATTATCCTTGTCTCGTCGTAATTCGTCTCTGCATCCGGAGCACCACAGAGTACACACCTACTATATTTTTGCAACTGCCTACAGAACGTGAGTTAAAGGATAGTATAATAAAGGATCAGAAAAATACTTATACATTCGTACAATATTGTTTGTTAATTTTATTGTGAGATAAGATTATGGAATCAATGATCCTTTAGTCCGAATTTTTGATACAAGCAAAGCTAATACATCTTTTTATTTTTAGATTTAATATACACATAATTACAAATAAATTATACATCAAATTTTATACGCATCAATTCATTCAGAAAAAAATATCTGCTGAAGTGGGATTCGAACCACAAATTGTATGTGTATATAAAATTACTAATAATATTCAAATATAGACAACGATCTATAAAAGAAGATTTGAGTATTGAAAAAATATTCTAATAAAAAAATTAATCCATGCATTTTATATTTATTTATTTTAAGCGGAACAAATTAACGCATTACTTTAAACAACAGATTAATAATACAAATACTTAAAGTCAATCATAATCAAATATATTAAAATTAAAAGACATTTTTCTATATCTACTGTACATATTTCTTACTATTTATGTATAGGGAGGACTAAAGAACATAATTTAAAATGTATTTTTATTATAAAATTCAAGTTTAGTATTTATATCGAAACAATCTCATTTACATATCTTTCTTAAAGTTATTTATATCAAATTAAAAATACACCGAAGAGTACCTAAATTTTACTTGCACGTAAAAAATATTCTATTCTTATAATTACTTTTTTCATGAATAATTATTAAGCTCGCTGAAAATTAACAACTCTTTCTTTCACCATCTTTCGGTTTTATTTTTTTAATGTTAAATATACAAACAATATTTTTGCGTCTTTGGAATGTTTAACAGTAAAATGATTAAAAACGAACGAAAGACGAACCTAGTGGCAATCAAATAGAAATTTAAGTTATGTTGTAACCATTTCATTATTATATTTTGAAATATAAAAATCTCAATATTTACATATCAATATAAAATTTGATAATTTAATATCGAATCTACTTAAATTATTATTAAATTCATGTTAATTCTAATATATTTTCAAATTATTTATTATATTTATTTTATATTTTTCTCTTAAGTACGTAACATTTAATGGTAATATATTTTTTGTCGTAAAGTTATAGATAATTATGTTTTTTTTTTTCAAATAAACACTAATAAGAGAATACCTACGGAAAGTTTTGACATTTCAGTGAATTATAAAACATTTAGCTAATTATATTAATTACTGTACGAAGAAAAATATTTAAAAAATGCATTCGCTTAGTTATTGAAGTTTTGGCATATTTAAAAAAAAGACATTATTGAAAATCATTAAACATTCTTTTATTTGTTAATTTTATATTTCGGTTACTTCAAGTAGCCTATATCGAGTGAATTCAATAGTTAATCGGTTAATTCATTCGAAGCCTACTTGACGTAGCTGAAACATAATAACCAATGAATTAAAAGTAATATATACATTTATTTAATTTTTATTTTATATAATGAAGTTCCTCTAAAAAATATCTCTTAAAAAATGCTAGTTAAATGAATTCAAATTGTATGACAGAGGAAACACAGATGCCAATGGACTATAAGTCATCTTATAAGTGGTGTCAAAGGAGGTTAAACTGCTCATCCTATAACGATGTATTGGATACATATTTTTAAATAATATTAGGCAAAAAAAAAACCGTTTTTATCATATGAGTATCAGTTTCATAAATTTTCAGTTCAGCAAAATTATTAATGCAATGTAAAAGGTATATCTTTGTAAATATATTAAACAATAAAATATTTTAGCTTCTATCTTTATTCAAAGAAAATGTTTAATAATTTGTAATAAAGTTTTTTAAGTAGACTATTACACTTATCGATTTCATGAATAATGATTTTTTTAATTATACTACGTACCCGCTTTGTGCGGCCGCTAAAAAGTTTTGACGAACTACTTCAAGAAATTTTATTTGTAAACAACTCAAATTTGCAAGTAATACCGCGGAAAGATACAACATCCGCGTTCTTCGCGAGTATTTTGGCACCACCGTTACATCAAGTTTTCCTCCATTCGGTGTTGGGTTTCAACGGTATTTTATTTAATGAATTTCATATCAAATTTCTCATCAAAAAGTTGCAAAGAAAAAATAATACAAACTCTCGCGTTTTTTGTTTGAAAAAAAAATGTTATGCTTTATTAAAAACAAAATCTCCATAAATTTTCCTCGTTATATTTTCTAGGCGACTCGTTTTAATTATAACGCTGCGGAGCCCATTAGGAACCCCAAAGTAAGTCTTATAATTTAATGAATTGTAAGGAGAGGAACAAATTCAAACTAAGACTTTCGTATGCAAACACAAGAATGGTTTTTACTGTATGTAACACATGTAGGAGAGTGTTGCCATTTGAGGTTTATTAAATGGAAATTCATGCAGCAAAATGACAGATATTTTGCAACAGTTTTTTGTGAATTTCCCTTTTTTTATGTAAACACATACAGGAGAATAATGACAGATGGTGATAATGATTCTGAAGTCTCATCTGTGGAATATTATGACGCTTACCATGCTTCACATGGCTAAGCACTGCATGTGGAGTGTTGATCCGCCAACATCATAGACTACAGTCCGAATATGCATCATCCGTATAATTACAGGAATTCACTATGAATGGGTGGTCTTCACGGGACGACTTTCATCTACCATCAATTTGAATTAATAGGCTATGACTGGAAATAAATGGATGACGGAAAAAAATTACACGAACCGGGGTATTTTAGAGCTCAGATATCGATTAAAAATATTTTTTTAACTTTGTCGGGGATTGAACCCACGACCTTAGGCTTGCTCATTTTGACCACATAACTATATGTACTGACCACAGAACTATACCCGCCAGCTATAAACAAAAAAGAAGTATGAATTTTTGTTTATTTTTAAAAATAAGGCTACAAAAGCAAAATATAATTAATATGTCAATAAAATAATCTTTATTATATAAAACTCACAAAAATAAAACAATATTTGTAATAAATTCCATCATTTATCAACCAAATAGCTATTTGAACTAATAATAATGTCACGAAATCCAATATTAACTTTTTTTTTATATATCAATAAGTAAGGATGCGAATTAAAAGTAAAAGTTGGTGAAATATGCCTTAATATGAAATGATTTTCTTATCAAATCGAATCCAATGAAATCATTTTTAAAGTATTAAATCAACAATTTTCCGCCAATTGATTATACAAGAACCTGAAAAAATAAACAGTTCATATTCTGGCTATTACCTATCATCATTCAAATCCGACTTTGATATAAACGCTTTGAGAAAAACTCATCTAAGCCGCTCCTTCAGATTTTTCAACCATGAAATGCGCCCCCCAGCTTGTTTATTTTTCCAATTATATTTTTTCGAGTATTAGCAATGCATCTCATAATCCAAGCATTTTATAAGAAGACCCCACGAAACACTTTAACATCACTAACAATGCTCAATACAAATTTGAGAAAATAAATCGTAGTAAAAAAAAAATGCAAATATATGAAACATTCGAAAAATTATGAATTTAAGATATTGTAGATATTTTACTTATTTCGTTCCCATGCACAATATGCTTATTATTAAATTGTAGCTTTCATCATAAAATATTAGAAATTATTTTTCTAATAGGATAAGTCAAAGTAGCAATGATTTCAAAAACATTCCAATGAAGATTTAAAAACGAACAAACGAACGCTATTCATAAAATGTAAACTTTATGTCTTAAATTATGCAGTCCCACCAAAAATTGTTGGTGAAAAATATAATAATATTAAATTTATATAAAACTACTTCAGAAAATAATTAACGTAATTTTATTTCTAATGATGTGTGTAGTAATATAAATGCAAGTAATGAGAAATATGATACGACTCTTTTGGAATCCCTCTAATAATAAAGTGTTGTAAAACAATAACGCAACATTTAATGTTTTTCTGATGAAAACAATGTTTAATTTTACTTTAAAAAATGCTAATAAGCTAAGAGGCATGTTTTTATAAGCCTAATGAAATCTATAATCATTTATTTTAAAAGTTAAACAAACAAAAAAATATGTTATAACACCCATCAAATTACATAGTTACTTGCATATAATATTAACTACAATAATATTCATCGAAGAGGCGTCATTTTTATCTTCAATAATACTTCATACGATGTACTGCCGGCGGGTATAGCTCAATAGTCAAAGCGTTTGCTTTGCAAGCCAAAGGTCGTGGGTTTGATCCCCGACGGAGATTTAAAAAAATGGATTTTCAATTGATTTCTGAGCTCTTAAATATTCACGGTTGGTGTGAATTAGATCCCTTACCGGTAAAATGCTAGTCATAGCCTATCAATTAAATTTGGTGGTAGACGAAAGTCGACCCGTGAAGACCATCCATTCATAGTAAATTCCTGTAATAATAAGGATGATGCGTGGATCTCGGAATGTAGTATATGACGTTGGCGAACCAACACTCCACATGCAGCGCTTAGCCATATGTACCATAGCAAGCGTCATAGAATTCCACATATGAGACTTCAGAATTACTGTTATCATCTGTCGGTATTCTCCTGTACGTGTTTACATAAAAAAAAATGTTATTACACCCACTAAATTACACAGTTACTTGCATATTAAATTAATTACAATAATATTCATCGAACAGGCACCATTTTTATCTTCAATAATACTTTATACATACAATGCAAACTAACAAAATACTCGTACAGAAAGTATATTTTTTAGTAATAACTGCATTAACTATGATTCAGATGGTGTAAGGTCTTATAATAACTTAATGAATAAAAATCCTAAATTGTAAAACAGCAATCTACGGTAGCATCTTAAGCATTATTCTCGCGTAGTTTCGCACTTGTCGCTGTACTCGTTATATAATACAATAGTTTCCAAGAAGGACTGTCACTTCTCGTATGGAATAATTCCGTCTCTCGCCACTAAGTACACTCTTGATTGTGGCTAATCACCGCCGCGGCTACACGCCGGCGGTCAATGGCCCTCTGGGGGACTCCCCCGCTCCGGGGCACTTCATATTTGTACAACAAAGGCTAATAAATTGGAGGAAAAAGCTCCCTCCCCGCCGTTTTGTCGAGAGCTTTTATTGTAGCGAAGACAAGCTTTCTATCGTATTAAAACATTATTAGTGCTCTGTGACTGAAGTTTCTGCTCGGCCCTTGAGCCGCGCAGATAATTTTGGACCAAATAATTATTTTTGCTGTTGTTCTTGAGTAATATGTTTTTGTTTATTATTAGCAGATTATTATGTTTTCTCGTGTAAAGAAAACTTCAGTATTTTGTTGAATATACGAGAATATCGCAATAAGTAAATAAAATTTGTTGATCATTTTGATAGTTTGTTAAAATATATTTATATTGACGTTAAGGTTATCAACCCTAATTGCTTGGCAAAACTGCATATTTATAATTGTATAATTATTTTAATTAATATGAATAAATAAAAATAAAAAAATAAATATAAATTATTTCGTAATCGTAGATCAAATAGAATGAAATAAATGTAAATATTAAAAAAAAAGTAAGTTTTAATGATATAAATATTTATGTCATAATTTGTGTGACTTTTGAGATTAATAACACACAAAAAATCATAATTAAATATTAATAGAAAGTATCTATGCGATTCTAAAGTGATTTATAAGGAATACTAATTTTATTTTTAGTTTATTGTCGAGAACGTATATAAATAAAAAAACGTGGCCATATAATAAAAGTGAAATAAATCAAAATTAATAAATTTCTTATAATTATTCGGTAACGCAATACTTATCATTAAAAGTATAAATAATATAAAATATTTTTTGTTAAATTAAAAGCAATGCTTTTCTGTGCTTAAATAATATAACGGTTAATAATGACATAAAAATCATTAGTCAGCCAAATAATAACCCTTCGCTGTATAAATAAATCTCGCTTGCAAATTTAAATACCCTCGTAAATATACACACGTAAATACTGTATATCTAATCCCACAGCGACCGCACAAATACAATATATAAAAAAAAACTCTGAGAGTCTGATAAATAATAATACCCCGCCTCTCACAGGCCTCGTGTTCCAGCAACCTTATTAACCAGATGACTGAGTCTCCCGCCAATCAATCAGTGGAGTGACGTCGCCCCGGGGGCGCAAAAAATGACTGCGGATAAATCAGGAGTCGCCAGGGCCGGCCGGGGCGAGGGCTGAGCGCCGGGCTTCAAGCTCGTGGGGGCGCCACGGCTCGGAAGGCCGATAAGCTCGATCTACTCATGCGTGGCTCTCCACCGGGGCGGCCTGTCGCCCTGTCGTTGGTGCCTCTACTTCTACTCATAGTCGGTAAGTAATTTTTCTTTTAATTCCTTCTCTTACATATGTTCCATATAAACAAACATTATAATTATTTAAAATTTAAGATATCGCTTGCAGAGGAGAACAGCAAGTTTACACTAGTGGGCTCAATAATTATTATGCACAGATGGACGAGAAGTGAAATGACGTTTTTTTGAAGAGATTTAAATTGTATCAAAGTAGAAATAAAGAAACTGTAAGTGCATTCTAAAGTGTACCGATTGCATTAAGCAAGGCATTTAAAAAATAATGTGTAAAATAGTTGAACATGATTTATTGTGTAATGGTTACGATACCTGATGAAGAGCTGTTAAGCAAACATAAGTTAGTTGGATCTTCATTCAAGTTTTAATTTCTGATACTGAAAACTCTTTTTGGAAAAAATAATGTGTCGTTTATACATTTTCCAAATTCTGATCATGTTTTTGTACAACTACGAATCCTGACACTTTCCAATGCCGTAGAATAATTGAGTTGAATACAAGAAGGCATGTGTGCTTAGGTATGCATTTCTTCCAGCTGTTGCGTGGTGTGTTCGGGAACCCTGAAATTTTGTTGAAAATCGGTCTGTGTGTCCCCAAAATACTCAATTCCCATTTTTGGTTACCTGAAGAGTGCACCGTTTGAATATTATTTAGTTATAATCCATATTCATTGTTACTTTTTTGTAATCTTTGTCATTGCCAATCATCAAGGTCGTTGAGCTATGTAGTGAAGTCTATAATCATGAAAAAGTAGCTTACAAGTCATTTTTGAAGGTAAAGTTGAAAAATGACAGAATTCACCCATTTCGCAATACAGTGCGAATTCAAAATTCATTTGTTTTCATCTTTTTATTGCAGGATACGCGCAGAAAAATGGGGAGTAGTACCCAATTCTCGCTTCACTAAATACCCGTACCCTGATGTTTATTTTTGTCCTCGTGCTCACCTTATTCATCCATTTGTTTCCCCTTTGATGGCCGAAGGGGCGGCGTATCGCGCGACAGCCCTCCGCGAAAAATGACGTGGAAAATAACTTCGAGCTCACGCGTACGTGGCTGTTACTTAAAAAGTCATATTTCATGTGTCGTTCTTGTCAATTTCAGAGTACGTGAACGATGATGTAATTTAATATAGTCGAAACACTTTTATAAAAAAATGCACAGTTATTATTTTTAACTACTTTACTAAACAATCACCTTCTGGATTTGAGTGACTTACTATTCAATTAAAAATAAAATGACTAATATACTCACATAAAAGTGAATTTATGTTTTACTTTTCATTCTAAGATAAAAGCTATACAGTTAATTGACTGATTTTTGAAATTTTCAACGGTTTTTCTGAAGATTTTTAAACCGTTTATATGAATATATATACGACTATATAAAAAAAAAGCCACTGCATTGTTTTGAAAACCTCTATCAGCAGCATAATACTATGTTTTTTTCTCCCTTTAATTGCTTAAATAAAATAACACAGAATATTTTCTTTGTAAATTAATCCAGCTTAAGTAAAAGTTTAAATTTTAATGACAAAGATTTTTTGCTTTTCAATGATAAGCAAATATTTTCCTTTAAATATTTTTGTGCCTTACAGATCGTTATTACAGACATGATTTTGTGCTAATTAATATTATTATGTGATTCCGACCGATACCGCGTTTCTAAGTATTGTATCTGTAAGACGATTTGGTAACACAATTTAGTTAGCAATGTTCCACAAGGCAAAATATACCTAAAAAAACAAAAATCTTAATTAATAAAAACGTGTAATATAAACTAACATATGCTATTCAATTATTATTCTTTGCTCTTTCTGTCCCATAAATTAAACGGAATGTATGAAACTTAATGAAATTAAAAATATGTAATATTTTTGTAGCACCTGTGTACAACTGCTAGAGTCGTTAATTTTGGATGCAAGAGACTCGTAAAATAAGGTGAAATTGGGTGTCTGGAACATGTGTTACACAACTAAAAATACCTGCTGCAGTAATTGGACGTTAAATTCAAGACTGCATGGACTCAGAAGAATGTGTTTTATTACATTTAAAAACATCTTTCTCCTTTTATTATATTAATATAAGGTTATATTTCAAATTGTAACGTTTGACCGTTTGTGGGTAGCCACGTATATGGCTGCGTGATAGTGTTGACCTGGAGCAAAAACATACAAGCATATTTTGAGAAACTTATCGATGTTTGATTGAGCTAAAACTTGGCATACATAAAGATATCCAATTATATTCGGCAGCATGTGATTGAGCTGGTCTAATGATGAAGACGGATGATTCTCGTAGAAAGCTGTGAAAACACAGTACAAATTCTTAAGTATATATTATTTATATAGTCGATTCCGCTTAATTGGGACACATCGGGACTTGGACATTTTGTCCCAATTAAGTGGCTGTCCTAATTAAGCGAATTTCACATTTTTTAAATTCATTTATTTGGTTTTGGGAACTAAGGCCATTAACCAGTAATACACACATAAAATTAAACAATGGATTTCTTTATTTAATTATTTTATTTTATAAACTCTTGGTAACAGTAAATTACATATAGGTAATATAAATTATCATATGAATTACAAATATGTAATATAAACTTTTAAGAACAAAAATCCTAATTAAAATGAAAAATGGGTAGGTACATACAATTTAATTCAATGCAAAAATGAGTCAAGTGTATGTCTGTCTTTTGTTTGTGTAACATTTCTCTTCTACAAAATCAGCACAGATATTCAGTGCGGATGAAGGGCTCCCTTCATTTCGTTCCTGCATAAAATAACGCTGTAACACGGCCATACATTTTTTTGCCTCCTGGTTAGTCACAGACACAGGTGACTCATCATCATCATCGTCATCTTCGTCTAATTTTTCATATTTTGATTTAATACCTTCTACAATTGAATTCTCACAGTCTTTCATTATCATCGTAACATGGTAAATTGTTATATATTCTTGAAAATTTTTCATAGTTAATAATAGGAACTTGCAACATATCCGATTTTCTTCATTGCTTAAAATTTCGGAAATATCTAAGGGTTTAAGTGAGACAACGCATCATATCAAATTTTTGTACATATTTTTTCTTGAGAATATGTGTATCATAATATGTGCTGTGATCTTAAATTTAGTGTCCCAATTAAGCAAAATGTTGTCTCAATTAAACATATGAATTTACTATTGGTTTCTTGGTTTGGTTTCTGTTCTTTGAGATTTGTCCCAATTAAGCGGCTGTCCCAATTAAGCGGTGTCCCAATTAAGCGGAATCGACTCTATTTACATTCATGTTGAATTTAATATTTAAAAGCAGTTTTGAAAAAAAAATTTAGAAGTCTTTGTTATTCATATTTTTACCATTCATTTTGAGATTCATTTAAAATATTAAGTTAAAAAATATACGTTTTTACATGTATAACACTGAAAACTATTTACTGCTTTGCTGAAATACATACCAGATAAATATACTTATGAAATAATGATGCTTTGATTGAAAGCGAAACCGCAGCAAGTGAATAAACAGCGTTTAGTGTTATCCATGTTTAATCAAGGTTAAAAATACCTTCTTCCGTATTCAACATACTTTAAAATACCAGTCTTCTGGAATCTTAAAGTATGTTGAATACGTGTTATACAGAAGTCGGAAGATCTTTAGAATACGTTAACATCCTCCTCTCTTTCAATAAGTTGTTATTCCGTCGCGTGATGGCAGAATGAGGAGTAGATTGATAACACAGACTTTTTCAGAAGCACATTGACATATATTTTCAAGATAAAATTTACAAGCTTCCGGCCTCGGCAAAATAACATACTGGCTGGCCGTACTGTGACTTTCTCGGCCGTCAGCAAACCACTGCCGCGCTCGTGATGGGCTCTCGCCCAGCGCCACAAGCGGTAGTGTATATCACTAGTCCCAAATACCAATATGACGTGCACATTCATGTCTGACAAGCGAACAGAAATAAGAAACGAAAGATTGTATATCGAGGTTTTCGGTACTAGTCAGCAAGGGCTACATCATGCTAATGTCAACGTATTTGAAGCCGATGTGATACAGGAATAAAGTCAACTTGCAACTATAAACTTCATATAATGTATTGTTTTAATAGATGCTAATATTCAGCAATGCAGATAATGATTCCTTTTAATATTTCAGCCTTGCCACTCTTAATTTCTAAAAGAAAACTCAATATTACATGTCTTATATATTATTAATTTTATCACGATATATATTTATCGAAAATAACTTTCATAAGTCAAAATAAACACCATTCTAATGAAGAAGGAACATAAAAAAATGGTAGAAAATTTCTGGGGGTAACTAACTGGAAGGGCGCAACAAAAAATACATTTCTCGAGGGTAGATATTAAGGGATGAACGCTTGATTTGAATTGGTGACAATGTGAGAATTTTTTTATTATTATTACTTTAAAGCAAAATTAAACAATACTTTTTTTCTATAGTATCAAATTATCATCATCAGACTGTGTCCATAGACTGTTGGACGTAAGCCTCCCGCATGAGTCTCCATCCTTTTTTGATGATCCGCCTTCCGCATCTAGGTCACTCCCGCTATTCTTATTATGTAGTCAGTTTATCTTGCAGGGGGTCGGCCAATGCTTCGTTTGTCAGTTCTTGGGCGCCATTCCAATACTTTTCTTCCCCATCGACCGTCGTCTCTTCGACAGATATGTCCTACCCATTGCCACTTGATTGTGCCTATTCGTTGGGTAGCATCCACTGCTTGAGTTCTTTTGCATATTTCCTCGTTTCAGATTCTATCTTTCAGCGACACTCCGAGCATGGATATTTCCATAGCACGCTGGGTGACCTTAATTTTATGGGCAAGACTTGCTGTTAGATTCCACATCTTCGCGCTATAAGTTAATACAGGGAGAATGAATTGGTTAAACTCCTTAGTTTTAAGACATTGCGGAATTTTCGCTTTAAAAATGTACTATAGTTTTCCAAATGCTGCCCATCCCAGTTGTATATGCCTGTCGACTTCTTTTGAGAAGTTACTTCGTCCTATTTGTATTACTTGTACTACGAATAGTCGTTTACAACCTCTATTTCTTCAATGGAAATAAGTTAAAAAGTCTGGGAAATAATACTTCAAATTCGTGATACGGCCACCATATCAGACTATCAAAGATCGTTGTCAGTTGCCATATCTTAGTCGGAATTGTAGCTAGAACGCAGGGAAAACATGCACGCCTAGTAAGAAGGGAAGCCATTTAAATCAAAAGATATCCCATCAACATAAAGAGGAATAACGGCTTGATTCTCAAAACAGAATCGCTTCCGCCTTTAGCACATACTCAAAAACATAGACAGACAAGCAAGGACAACCACAGTCCAACATGACGTTCGTGGAGGTACACTCCTTAGAACATACCCACCGTACACGATTACCCGACATGACGCTCGTGGAGGAACGTTAGGTTACACTTAGTTACAACAAAGTCATCAACCCTGAAGAAGACCCCTGCAATGGCGGTTGAAATATCGGAGAGAAGAAATTCTCCGCAAACGGTTAAACCCAAAAGCCACAATATCAGCTTTCTATGTTTAACTTTCACTCAAATGTTCCATATTGTATGCCGGGATGACGATAGGCTGGAGTAAGACAGATGGTTGCTTCAGTTTTTGTTGGCTAATCTGTGGTAGTATCGGCTACTTGCAATAAATAAGGAACTCTTAAGAAAGAATTCAAAAATAATAAATCAAATAAAATTGCTTAATATTTTTCTTTACAAATTGATGTTGTGTAGCAGTTTTGGATTGCACTCACCTCACCTTTGTATGGCTTTTTGCTGCGTTTGCTGAAAATTAAATCGAATATTTCATACTTCTCATTCAATTGACCGAAGCTGGAAGAGTCTCATTGAAAAGGGTATAGGATGATTCGCAATCGATGCAAAAACATTTAAGAAATAACTATCTTTTCTATTATTATTATTATATTAGTATTTGTATAGCGCTCTCTTATGACCGAATGATCATTCCAAAAGCGCTTCTTTGCCTCTCTGAGTAAAAACGGTGGGCCTTGAGTCTGCTTCTGAAGGATGCCTCCACTTTAAGGTCTCTTATGCTTTCTGGTAGCGAGTTCCAGGCTATTGGTGCCGCGTAGCTGAAAGCCCGATTACCAAAGACCGTTCTAGGACTACCTCCCGTCAGCTGCAGGGTGCTTTTATTTGCTCTAGCCGATCTGAGTGTCTGTCCACGCGCGCTTATTTCTCAAGGCTTGATAAGTTCAGTCAAATAGCCCGGTGCAGTTCCGTTGAGTGCCTTGTAAGCTAAGAGGCATAATTTGTACTGGATTCTAGCTGAAACTCTCAACCAATGCAGTCGGTGTAGTATTGGAGTAATGTGACAGAATTTGGGCGCGTTGTAGACTAGTCGTGCCGCTGCGTTTTGTAACGACTGCAATCGCTTTAGTTGTTTGGCTTTAGTTCTATGGTTTCTTATCATATATGGTAAATCTAGAACAAAATATAATGCAATGAAATTATGAAAACTATATACATCAAACTGATAACTTAGGGTAGAAAAGTGAGGTGTTCATCTAATAAAAGGTTCCATTAATATAGTTGATCAAGAGGTAAGGATGTTTTACGGATACCGCATAGGTAGCAGTAGCTTTTTTTTATACTCTTGTTGTCCTGAAAGACCATCTAAAAATATACATTCAATGCACTGCAATGCTTCAAGTTGCAGAATTGACCAGGAATATTTATCGATTATATAGTCTAGTAAACTAAATAATACGGAAAAATAAGAAGGATCTTACTTGTTACCACATAAGTATCACAATAAATTGTTGCCATAAGTAACCAAAAATTCAGTGGACGTTAGAACAACATTTTATTTCGATCAATTTTAAATTATACGTAAAGAGAGTCAAATTTAACAACAGGTGAGCCATTTTGTACAAATTAAACAGTCAGATCAAATATACAATAATATTTAAATATATAATCAATAACGTCCATCCACGATTTAGATATTATAACTATTTTTTATCCAAGCCCGATAGTATGCATTTGGCAGAGTTTTGTATGTAAATACGAATTAAGACTAAGCGGTCATAGCACAATGGTCATAGCGTTTGCTTTGTAAGCCAAAGGTTGTGGGTTCGATCAACGACGGTGATAAAAAAAAAGGATTTTTAATCGATTTATAAGCTCTAAAATACCCCGGTTGGTGTGAATTTGATCCATCACCCGTAAAATGTCAGTCATAGCCTATTAATCAAAATTAGTGGTAGACGAAAGTCGTCCCGTGAAGACCACCAATTCATAGTAAATTCCTGTAATAATAAAGGATGATGCGTGAATCTCGGGCTGTAGTCTATGACGTTGGCGGATCAATACTCCACACGCAGCGTTTAGCCATACACACTATGGAAAGGGTCATAGAATTCCACAGATGAGACTTCATTAATTACTATCACCATCTCACGGTCTTCCACTGTATGTGTTAACATAAAAAAAAAACAAGAAACACGGTACCTTAAATATCACTGTGAAGTAAAGAAACCACTTTAATTTCTAAATAACTAGAAAACGGATATTAAAGAAAATACAATTGAAAAGATATATAAAAAAAAAAATATATTATTATTTATTGAGTTGTATTTCTCATTTAGAATTACTGACGATTCTGTATACAATTCTATACAAGACGTCTGTCAACATTCGCAGAGCGCGCGATTTCAAAACGTCCCGACTTAAATTCAACAATGCCACTTTATATTCGATGAATCAAAATCGATGTAAGCCCATTATATGCCGCAGCAATTCACAAAGGCCATTTTATTTTTGAGATTCTCTTTCCGTGAAACACGGCAACTGACAGATCTGTAAATAACGGCAATACCTGAATTAAATTCGTCCTATATTGGTCTTATTTTTATAATATTCAATTGAAAAAAAATGTTATGACAAATCGTTAGAGCGGGAAATTAAAAGTGGAAGCACAAAATGTACGCAGATTAATAATAATATAATTATTTAAATATATACTAAGCATTTTATTTGCGTTGGGATTATTACCCAAGTCTCTTAGAAAAATTATTAACCCTTTCATTACGGCTCGGTTTGAATACAAATTATAATGTCAATTATAAAACTAGTATTTGAAGCATAAATGTACTTATCTTGTATATTTTTATATGTCACATTGATTCTTGTATCATTTAACTATCAGATGATGCATAAAAAACTATTCTAAGAAAGTAGCAAAACGACATATCACGTCAACCGATGTCAACGGTCGGGGAATCTTATGACGGCATATGCCGACAAACGATGCGAAAGGAGGGTTACAAATCACTCAAAATATGACTCTCATAAAATAGCAGCCATCTTATCAAGGCTCCTGGAGGTCATCGGGAATTATATACACTATTGTGGGTGAATCTTCAGGTGAGATGTCTTGTAAAAATACATTGATAGGGAAACTAACACAACTGAATAGGGACGATTTGTGGTGATCATATGTTATTGATATAGAACGCATATGGGAAGTAGAAAAAGCGCTGTATGCGAAGCACAGATTCAATGCCATTTGATTACAGCCTAGAATGCACGTTAATTACATAAAAGACAGTGTAATATGTACCTCTAGAATAATATGTAATTTCAGCCCAAAGACATAATTGAAAAATATTATACACTATTGTATGATATCTGAGTCATAAACCTGATCTTTTCGAGGCTTGAAGCATTTGGTCCGAAGAGCCGGCTTACACTGACGATATTGGCTGATAGTTTGACTTTGTGAAGAATAATGAGGGAGAGATCGGACAAGACAGCCTTCCATATTACAGTCGGCCAAGAGGCAAAAGTGGACCTGGTCCGGTAAGATAAATATTTCAGATGCTACAAAAGAGCATAGCTACAGCTGTCTTTTCTTCAAGCTCAAGCTTAAGGCACACGCCGTCTTGGAAAGCCGTCAGAAGCTTTTTATACAATGTACACGACATAGTAAATAACGTTAAGCTGACGCTTTTTAAAACCTTCTGTCAATCTTTCTACACGTGCGGCCTATGGGCTGGCTTTACTCTTAAGGTTTACCGGTAAGGTTTGCACACCGGGTCTAGTATAACAACGCCTTCCGAATGTTGTTGGTTATGCCCCGATACTGCAGTGCCTCAGGCATGTTGACGGAGGTGCAAGTGGATGGCTTCCATGCCATAATAATGAAGCTTTGCGCTTCTCTGTGGATTTTTGGTTACTTACGGCAACGATTGTATACAATACTTATGCGGTTACTAGTAAGATCCTTCTTATTTATCCGTATTATTTTCATTACTAGATCATATGATTTATAAATATTCCTGCTCAGTTCTGCAACTTGATACATTGCAGTACATTAACTGTACATTTTTAGATGGTCTTTCAGGACAGAAAGTAATAATAATTATTGTTATCCTCTCACCGAATCAAAAAATATATTTTCCGCTAATTTTTAATTTCCGGGGTTAAAATTCGTGATATTTGATATAAATTTATTTGTTGTGTATTGTGTGAGGTTTTTTGTTATTTCGGCACCCAAATTCTAGGAAATTGGCTGAAATGAGCTGAATGTTTGTAATTTTATATATTTGACAGATTGGCAGGTCGGTCGAGGCTGCGGTCGGCGGTTGACTGAAAACGAAACAAATCCGTTGTTTTAAATTTGTGTTCCAGTTTAAATGTGTGACTGGTAACAAACATGCTATATACATTTACTTATGTCTTCTGTACAGTCATAAATAAATGCTTTGTCTTATATCTCTTTTTTTATTTCACAAGTTACATTAATTCAATAATGAGATTAAATAAATTTAAAAAAAATACATGTGAAACCAATTAATATTTACACTTCAAAATGGTTACAGTAAAATATAGTTTTTTCTTACTTTGTAACGTGTTAAAATAGTTTTTAATATATTAAAATTAAATAAGAAGAAACAATTTTTTTTTTTAATTTAGCAAGTATTTAAAAATGCAATCAGCAAATTAACAACGACAAAAAGTAAAAGTTGCAGGACTGCAATAAAGAAGTCTCTCTTTTTTGCAGTCTAATATAAATAATAAAACAAAACATGTTTACTTTAATAAAAAACATACAAATTTTCCAAAATATTTTAAAACTGATTTCAAAAGGACAAAGTCATAATATTTCATAAATATTTTTTGGAATAGAGCAGTTGATCATTTTATTCAGTGGATTCATTTGTGAAAATATTTGAGGAAAAATAATAATTTTTGCTGACGAAATTAAATTGAATCCGACAAATAAAATGTTGGTTTAGAGCGACCGATGTAAATAATAAATGTAGCATTAGAGAATGGATTCCTATTATTTATCATGGTACTGGAAACTTCAATAACGTTGAATTCACCACAGTTACAGACATAATAGAAAAACGCCCCCCAAAGCCTGCGGAAAATTCTCTATCTCGGTTTCTTTTGTGTCGAAATTTTCTCTTTTTCCGAGTCACTCTACTTTACCGATTCCATTCTTAATCTTATATAAAACGTCCTCAATCAGATGTTATATTTTACGTTTAGCTCGCTGGAAGCCCGGGAACGGTTAGACTGTTAGGGATAAAGAAAGATAAATGCAGTTGAAATGGGGTTCCGCAGGATTATCCGAGGACTGGCGTGATCGAGTACTGAATAATGACACGCTCCTTGTCGCTGCCTATTGAAGCCTTCTCTCTTCTGGGAACAATTGGCAATGCTCACAGCACTGCGAGTTACTTGGCATTAATAACTTTAACTTTCGATCATACGCCATTGATAATGTTACAAAAATTGAACCTGAAATACACCCAGAAAATAAATATTGTGATAACATAGTCGAAACATTAAGTTAACCACGTGTTATTTTTCTTTAATCAAATCCTAATCACTGCTTAATCTTCATGTTCAAATGATTTAAGACTAGTGATGTTTTATGTTATTCACATAATTACTTACATATTTTTTGACGTATGGCTTTCTTCATAGTATCAATCCGGTGGATTGGTTTGCAGCAACAGAATCTTGCATCTCGATCTCCATTCCTCTCGGTCCTTACTTAAGATGCAATCATTTTTTTTGCTGATACATGGGATGTCTTTAAGACCTTTAATGTGGTATTTTCCCCTTTATTTCCACATCCTAATGCCGTTGACCATAAGGCATTTACTACCTCCAGGACAATAGAGTGCCCTAACCAGCTTGACCTGATGAGGTTAGCTTGGTGTTAGCTTATTCCGGCCAACATTCGGTCCCTGTCTATATTGGCCGACTGATGTCGCTCACCCCACCACGAGAAGGAGATAGATCAGGATTTTCCTTTCATCGAACCTGTGACCTTAAGGAATTTCGCAGAGTCCTCCAGTACTTTTAGGGGGCATGGCTCTTGTCTATATTACCAACTTCTGTTTCAAAAATTACTCATGGTTCATATTTCGAGACTAAAAAGTATAATATGTATTATGTTCTCAACTATAAAAAAGGTTATGTGGTGATAAAATAGCGATATTATCTTAAATAGAACTAGCTTATATTGAATTGGCTCTCATTGAAATAGTATTTTTTACAAATTGACTTTACCTTACATATACTCGTAAAGTATAACGTCTAAGCCTTGGTTTTTACATATTAAAGTTAATATATTTATACTAACATTATACAATATTATACTCATACCTAACCTAAGTCTTTGACACTCTACATGTATTGTAATGTGGAAGTTTCTATAGAAATACATATACGATTCTATCAAATACAAAAAGATCCCCTAGTCTGTGAGCTTTGGAAAAATATCAGGCAATATGAACATGCATTGCAATTATTATAGGCGATATGAAATTAACAAATAAATAAATCAAAAATACGATAAAAATCAATATTATTATAAAACTTTCATGTGTGTACCGTAGTATTTTTGTAAAATTTTAAAGCAAGGATAATCTTTAATCTCAAGTGATTTTTCAAGAGATCTTTAAAAAACATCGTTTTGTATAAAAATGGACCGTATATCATCTGTGTGTACACTATACATACTTATATAGTATAAACTATAGTATGTTGTTTGTAGTAAAGACAATGTTGATTGCTGAAGTATGTGAAATTCAAACCAACTAAATATATTCGCTTTATATCTTTCTTGGTCGAACAAAGAAAATTGAGTTTGTTCCCATTAATAAGGTAACAGTTTGACCTCGGCCCATCAAACGCGTCCTTGTTTCAGCCACCGTTGCAAAATTAGATTAAAGCTCTTAATTCAAAGCACTCGCCTGAGACGGGTAATAACTGTAATCACGACAAACAGATGGCGCTAGTGTGCAATACTACATCTCGCACTACCAACGTGATGATGTTGACTAAATAAACAGAACTCATAGCCTTCGTTCAATAATACTACTCGTAACTACGTAGGTTTTCGCGTCCTCCTTCAAACGGATTCATGGACTTATACTCACTGAGTACAGAAGCGTTGTATACAGTTCATTATTTAGTAAAAAAAATAACTCGCTTTGCAATAATCTGTCCTATCTCTGATTTGTGATATCAAATCATAAAATAATTTACTTTGTAGTTCGCTCAGTATCAACAATAAATGTTTTATTACTATGTCACATAATAATCCATTTCCGTCATTTTTAGAAAGACTTAATATTGGTTTGCTTTTATATTGAATTTTTATGTACAAAGGCACGTACTATCCATCACGATACGATCATGTTCTGATAAAATTTATAGAGACTATGATAATATCATAATATTATGATGGCTCCAGGTTTATGACAGTGCTCGTCCTATCGTTAATACATCGTCAAAATTGTATCTTGTCGTAGCATCGATCTGCTGGTAGTAAATAACTGTAAATAAATTTTAGTAAGCAGTAGGTTTAATGTCTATGGTATATTTCTACTTATTTAAAAACATTTTTTATCGGTAATCTGATCGATATGTTATTTTATTATACATTCATACACAATAAAATATGCACAAAATATGTCATAGTCAGTTATTGAGACCATGAATGATTCAAAAGTTAAGCGTGTGTTACAAAGTTTAAGTTAGGGTATCTACGAGTAGTTTATAGATACCAATATCAATGAATTATGTTTTTTCAAGATTATCTTTTTATGTGTTGATCTTAGAAAGGTAATTTCTGTCTTGCAGTCGATCAAAACACAACAATGGACCTGGCTTGTGCACAATATTAACATGCTGCATGAAAACATAATCTACAAATGTCTATTTTCTACCTTTCCTGACCTTCCCTGTCTTGATACGGGACAAGTCAAAGACCACGGTAACTCACAGAACTTTATGTCAGTAATTCGAGAAAATCAATATCTTACATCTAGGAAGCGGATATAGAATGATAGTTTATTATGTTTAATGTATTATCACATCATCAGCCTGTGTCCGTCCACTGTTGAACATAGCGAACATACCGCATGAGTCTTCATCTTCTTCGATCCTCCGCCTTCCAAATCCAGGATACTCCCGCTATTTTTCTTGTGTCATCTGTTCATCGAGTTCGGCCAATGCTCCGTTTGATAGTTCTTAGACACCAGTCCAACAAGTTTCCACCATCTCTTGAACAAGTGTGTCCTCTCCATTTCCAATTGAGTGTACCTACTTTACTGCTGTTCTTCTTCGGATATCCTCGTTTCGAATTCTATCATTGAGAGAAACTCCGAGCATGGATCTTTCCATAGCACGTTGGGTTACCATTATGTTATGAGTAAGACTTTTTTTTAGATTCTACATCTATTCGCCATAACCTAATGCTATGTGCATTGGTATGTATTATCTATAAAGTTGTACTCCGAAAATAATTGTGTGATTGGATCATAAACCTTATTTTTATTTTTATTTTTCAGGAGTTCCGGCACTGCGCGACGTGCAGGTGACCGTCCCTGTTGCAGTAGTTGCCGGTGACACTGTTTCCCTAAAGTGCCGCTATGACCTTGAATCAGACTCTCTGTACAGCGTCAAGTGGTACAAGGGCGGCCAGGAGTTCTTCCGGTACATCCCTAAGGAACTGCCTCACACAAGAGTTTTCTCGTTACCGGGCGTGGATATTGATGTGAGTGCTTTAACCAATTATTCTTCATATCCCTAGTCGGGTCACCCTTGAAAACAACACAACACAACAACAAACACGTTGAACTAATTATCAAGGTATCTAATTTACACTCAACTTACATATTTGATTAGATGTAAATCCAGCGAATTCAAAAATTTATTCTTTCTGTCAATACTTCCACATTTTTTTTACTATTTTCTACTTTTCATCAAAATGGATGACCCATAACTGAGTATAAAAGAACCAATAATTATTACGTATTAATTTTAATTATGCTTCAAAGCTAGAGAGTATTTTTTTTTATTCGTAAGATAAAAGTTAATAAATGCATTTATTTTTCAAAACAACTCTAATGTTACTTTGGTGTACACATTTTTTTTTTAATTTTTTATTTCTTTTCCTTCAATTACCTAACAAAATAAACTATTTTTAAGCGTTACTGAAGTACAAATTTAAATGTGATGATGTAAATGTATTGACGTATTTAGTGTCAATGACCTCACACTCAGAACAAATGTCGGAATACGCAGCGCAAATAGTTAGTATCTGTGACAACAAAACCATGTCATAAGTATATCATGGTTGACTTGTAAATTACTTAAGGTAAAATATTATTAAGTACTTTATTTCCATTTTAAATCTAGTCAATTACAAATAATATTGATGTTTTTCGGTCCTCAATAAGTGCTCAATATTTCAATTAAATGTTTTAAATATTTTTTCGTAAACTACAAATTTTGTTAATAAAAACAAAAAAATGTCATGATAAATGATTGGTTTTGCTTAACATAACTAATATTTGTATCGTCTTTTCGTTCTGAAAAAGAAATATTGTTTTGTTTGTACAAAAAAATGCTTCTACATGAAGAATTTGTTTTTTTTTTCTATAATTTTACATAGATAAATTATGTTCCATTGTTCTTTTGGTCTACACACGAGCGTGATTTATTAAACTAAAATTATTACATTTCATAACAAAAAATAAATGGGAGAGCCGGCAGATAACACTTTCGGCTTTATCGCAATCGTTTTGATTTATTTTGATCGAATTCTGAATAGCATTTCTGAGCGTATTGTGTAATAAAGAAAAACTGTCACCACTCGCGCGAAACGCAATCTTGGAATCTTAAAATAGCTCGTCCATTACATCGAACAAACTGAAAAATAATCGCTTAGTGTAAAAAGCACTACGACAATTTGATTGCATATTAGAATTTTAGAATGATGATATTGATACATTTATGACGCATTTTTGCATACAAAATATAAAATGTATAATATAACGCTCGTAAAAAAGATAATCTGACACCAACTCACAACTAAATAAATCATCAATCCTGAAGAAGAACCCTGCAATGGCGGTCGAAATATTGTTTGAAGAAAGTTCACCACGCACGGATTATCTCAAAAGCCACAATATAAAATAAAAAATATTTTGGAGAAAATCTGCTCCATACGTTTTGGTTTCTATAACAAGAAAAGATGGCCACTGTGGTATCTGAGATATATCCGAGGTATTTTACTATCGGTATTTTTAAAGTGATTAAAAACTTCGATTACTTAGGTTCGACTAAACTCAGCCATGTATTTACGACCTTAAAAGTGATATGTATAAAATTATAAAGATTACTTTTCATTAGCGTATACTTACAACTCTTTTTGAAATAAAAGTTTGTCGTAGTATATTCATACTATGAAATTATGTAGGAAATGTAGGTTAATTCGTGTTATATAGCTGTTAACAACTTGGCGACATTGTACTGAAAACAAAACGGAAAAAATAATTGTAGCGCTCATTATCACCTCCACACCTTTGCTTATCGTAATTATTACTAATTTACATGTGTTTCTTATGGCTGTTCAGCATTTGTGATGTTTACGCCGCGTGGGCATGCTCCTTGTGCTTTTGTATTTAATTTTAAAGAGCAAAAAAGCTCGACACGGCGAATAAAAGCTCTGTAAAGAATATTACCATACTTACACCGTAATTATTGTAAAAAACGTGTTCTTTAAAGTGTAAAAAATGTTTTTTTTTTTACAAATAAAATGAAATGTTTTACAATGGAAATACGTATTTATATTTTACACACATAAATTGTTTAATTCTTTTCTTGAGACTTAGGACAGTTATTTGATCTTCTAAAACAAAGTGATTAATAAATGCATTAATATTCTTTGAATACTGTAGAAATTTTAGTTTCCGGGAAGCTCTGGAAACCGTCGATAAAGAGGTTTCCTTCCGAATGAAAATATGACTTTTGACAAGAAAATTTTTGTAACGGCAATTTTCGGCGGTCATATGTTCCAAATATAGTGGATATGAGAGATAATATTGGTAGCTTTTCATATAAAAGAATGAACGATTGAAATTTTTGTACTTAATTAAGAAATTGATTAAATGTAGACTTTCTGTTTTTATTTTTGATCGTACTAAGTGTTTTTTTAATTTGTATATCGTTGTGTGAGATATTATTAATAATTATAAATATTATTATGGTTTGGCTGTAAACATTTGATTTTATCGAGCAGCCGTATAAAAACGTGCTTAATAAATTAACGTTCATTTCATTAAATCCACAATGCATGTACTAACTAATATTCTTACAATACCGTTATATCGATTCCCATTCAAACGGATAATACTATGATAAGTTTCTTACAATAGCATACATTCATTAGGCGCAATAATGTGAGGCCAATTGATCTAATCAATCTTACCAGATATTATAATGTACTTCTTGCTACGAAATTCTATTTCCAGCTAACACAGCGCATTTCTCTCGTAGTGCCCACATTTGTATTCAGTGTAGCAACACAGTGATTAGGAATACATATATGTATGTATTATTACAGAATATCTTAGGTAATTTTAGCTAATATCTAACTTCTTGCTTGACCTAGTTTTTGTCCTGTTCGATATTATATTGGTTAATGATATAACTAAATTGTATTTATATGACTTCATAATTACTATGCACAAGATATATATATACTTGGATGTAATATAATCACACGTGACAATAAGACCAGAATGTAATTAAAAATCTCAATTATGGATTCTAGGAGACTTGCCATATTCAATATATCTAAGCATTGTACTTTTTTGTATTGTTGATGCTACAGTGTAATTTTTTACCATATCCGCTTTAGATTTGGAGCCTATGGAAACCGAAAATTACCGTTTCTGAGTTCTGTTACTTCAAATTAACTATGCCTTGTCCCAGAACACATGTATACCTTTAGATCCACAAGGTAACATACGAGTTGACAGTTCTCGGGAGCATCCTGGGCAAGAGCCCGTGAACTTGCCTAGACTGCGTCTGTTGTACCAGAGAAATATTTTGGGCGTTCAATTATCAGGTTTTTTAAGGACATCGTCATAAGTGTTGCTTTTGAGGACATAAGTGTTCGAAGACAAAAGTTGTAGCTCTTATGATGAGCTAAAGAGGATTGCAGATGATCGAGAAGAGTGGAGATCGAGATGCAAGATTTTGTTGCTGCAAACCAATCCACGGGATTGATACTACAAAGAAGAAAGACATCGGATGATAAGCCCCACGCTTCTAAGGCATGGAGTTTTTTTGTCCTTTGAGGGTGGCTCAACCCTACCGGAGACATGTATAGAGATGTGACAAAAAATATTTAACTAAATCAATTTAAAAAAAATCAAGCTTGGTCTCTGGACTACGCAACCCGTCAAAAAAAAAATGTCATAAATAAAATCATGCGTTAAGGATTCACTTCAAATAAACAAGACTTCCGCTTTGCACAAAATCTTCAATTTATAGACTATTAAATGAATTTCACCGTTACTTCAGACCCATTATAACTGTGACTGCCATTTTTACTTTAAATTGCAATAAAATAATTATAATTTGACCAAAAAAATTAATTTAAAAAAAATCAATTACATAAAATGATGAATTAGGATTTTTATGAAAGCACCTACTTAATAATACGCATTTGCAGAACATAACTATGAACTCAAAATATATAAAATGTTAAATTACGTAAATAAATATTCAAGTTCAAAATTGTATTTTTTGAATAATATAACGCTTTTGAATTACTTAATCTTTTTATTTAAGTTTTGGTGGGCATAAAACAATAAACGCTCTAAAACACGCACCATTAGCATGACAGATATACATTTAACCTTTTTAAACGTAACGACTGATAATTTAAATAAAAGTAATTATTTGATCCGTTAGAAGATTATTTTGGTATGCCGTCATCATGACTAAAAAGCTTTCGCAAATACTATCTATAGTTCACGGATATTTGGCGAAAAACAATTTGGAACAAACGGACCAGATATCCGTCGACCAAATTGATTTCGGCCAATTGTTCGGATACACCATGGAAAATGATTCTACAAGACACAATAAATTGAACGGAAAACTCAATTTTTCACATTGCTACAAGCTGTGTATAAATAAAATGTAAAATATAAAAGACCCAGCTGTTTAAGCGAATATTTGCCTTAAAAATGTTTATCGCAATATCGTACAGTAGTCTGAGAACATTCATGAAAGGTTGTCGGGCAGATCCTGTTTCGTTTGTCAGTTGAGCAATACAGCAATACAGCAACACGACGATATGGCAATATTGTGATGTGGCAACACCAGGCATCGATACTAATATGACGCCGCATTAGGGCGCGTAATAACATCCCTCCAAATTTATCGCGCCAACAGTAATTTCGCATTTACGACGAGTCCCGCTCGGAGCACACGCACCGACGCGAGATAGATCTGCTCATCCACGTATAAAATATCATATGGATTTCGCCAGTGGCGTATAAACGAGCGCGACTTTTGAATGAGGGACCCGATCCGCTGATTCAAAAGGGGATATTCCAATCTACTGCGATTGACAAACATACTGAAATCATCGCGAAACATTCTGGCGCGGTTGCTGTTTTTTTTTTTCAAATCCTTTGATGGACAGTGTTTGGCGTTATTACATAATTCTGTGTGTGTTTGTTGTGACCGGACACGGCTCTTTGATGTCGTAAACATGTACTCTTCATGCACAATTTTTTGAAACAGAAATCTAACTGTTTATTATCAATTTTGATGAATCCACGCTCAAGAATATACGTTGTATATCGGTATATACATTTAAAGAAAATACGATAATAATGTATAATATTAAAACATACTTGTTATTTCACTTATTCTTATCAACTAAACTAACAAATTGATACAAAGTAACATACTCATCTTTAAGTGCGTTATTGAATTTCGTGGTGGCAGGATGAGGAGCAGAAGAACAACACACATACAACTCCAGAAGTATATATATATTTTCATGATAAACTATACAAACTTTCGGCCCTAGCGGAATAACATCCCGGGCCGGCCATTATACGACCTTCTCTCGGTCGCCATACAACTGACTGGGCACCAGCCGCCGTGGTCGGTGACACCCAGCGTCACAAGTGGCGATCTATTTAACTAGTGCTCCTAACGGCATAACAAAATGACAACACATGCATGTCCGATGAGCAAACGAAAATAAGAGACGAAATGTTTTCGGTACCATTCAGCAAGGGCTATATTATGATGATGTCAATGGATAGAAATTTAAAGCAAATTACATCATTTGATATATCTCTCATCGATATCTGAAAAAAATAAACGGCAGACGCTAGGACTTAGACTGTGAATTCCTGCAACCATGGTTCAATTATTTACTTTGTTAAATAAACAACTTGTATTAAGTTATCAATCAGCTTTATTTATTCTTACAAATTACAAAAAACTTAAGATCATAAAACGTTAAATACTATACCTGAAAAATAAACTATGATCCCTGAGTATTTAAGTAATTAAAAAAACTTAATTAAATATTGAAAAACTGCTCCTGCTCATCATTTAATATCAAAGAGAAAAATCTATACAATTATCTGTCCTATATGTTTTATATGTTTTTTGAGATATTATTTACTTTATTCCTTTGACTTATTTTTAAAATGTAGTCGTAAAATAGTGGTTTTTAATACAAAAAGTATTACTCGTAGCACCTTCATTATATAAACAGATCATGTGAAAATTAGTAGTGAAGAAGAAACTATTGACAAGTTATTTGAATTGTGAGAAATAAATAGTGTCTACAAACTGATAATAGAATTACAAATATTAATAACTTCAAAAAATAACATTTAATGGCACTACTCGTAAATACATGCAGATATTTTTTTTAATTTATATTATTATGCATTTTTATTTAAGAAAATGTGCCATAATCATTGTAAACGTGAATTATTTTATTACTTTTTATGAAACAAGTTCGAAAAAAACGTTTGTCGATAATTTTACGATAAATCAAAATATTTTAAATAGTAATTAAATATACACACACTATACATCGAAATTCTTAATACGCATCAATTCGTTCAGAAAAAAATTGGCAGAAGCGGGATTCGAACCAGCGAGTTTTGGAACCAACCGTTGCCCTATGTTAAGTACCATATACCACTCGGCCATCTCCTGACCGAACTGATGCGTCGAATATGTTGCATTTATACCATTGTTACCAATGCTACCATCGTATAACGATAGATGTCTCTATAGTATATATTCAGAGTGTTTATATATATTTTTTTTATTATTCAATCAGTCAGCATTTATTCACAAGTTGTAATATTATTAATTTCCGACAGTCCATTTATTTTAGTAAGTACCACTCGAGTCTTGAAACGAACTATGGATTGAACTATTTTAAATAGTGTTAAAATTAGTGAAAAAACGCCACTGGTTTACACCGTACGTTCTTTACGGTTCCTAATAAAATGGCTAACGATTCCCCCTTTTTTGCATTGTCCATAAAACATTTATGAGGATTCTATTTTTTATATAGAGCTTATTTACGCTGCCGATGTATCGGAAACATATTTTCGGCGCAAAACCGGTCAAATATACCAAAGATAAATATTGTACTAAATATTATTCGGTGCTATAAAGAAGCGAGCCAGTTTTCGGGATTGAAACAAAGTTCGGCTTCGTTTATGGGATTTTTTACATGGGATTTATGTGCATTTGTTAAGATTGGATAACATACAAATACATTCCAGATAAAATGGGAAGAAAATAACAACCGCAAAATTTCAATAACACTGAAGATAATGTTAAAATAAATTATTACTGCCTCATAATATTTAGTTCAACTTTTTTAAGTGTATACATCACTGATAATATTGAAAGTTTTTTTTTAAATCCATTTTGAAAAAAAATGGGCATTTTAATTATGAGCAAAGAAAATCATGTATTTAATTATGTATTTTTTTATGTAATTAAATAACAAAAACTTGATTTTCAGCATAAAACAACTTCATTGGTTAGCTTTTGAGGCTATTACAACGTTTGAACTCATTTTTTTTTATGTAAGCCCATGCAGGAGAGCACAGCCGGTCAAGACTAGTGCACTCTATGACGCTCAGCGAGGGAGGCTGGTCGCTGCATGCGGGAAACGTGTGTTGTGTTCGTGTTTGTCTGTGGGTTGAGGAGATTGCAAGTGTATATTTATCTGTTTCTTGAAGAGGAAACACAGACACTGGAAGAGCATTCCAAAGCGTAAGCTTTGGAATGCTCTTCCAGTGTCGGGTGGTATTAAGGAAGGAACTTTGGAAACTGACAGTTCTTGGTCGACACACATTAACCGTGTACGGATGTTTGGTAAGTGTAAGACGAGTTTGTCGGTTGTGGGTGGGTGCAGGAGAAATTAGTTCCGTAACTTCCGAATAGCAGCGACCGTGGTTATAACGGTAGAAAAGACTAAGTGAACCAATCTTACACGTGTTCCATTGATTGTAGGTTAGACGTAAGAGTGTCAATGTTTATCAAATGAATTGCTCTTTTTTGAACTGAGTCAATTAAATTTTGGGGTTATAGGCAAATAACCAAATAAATGTGAATAGTATTGCCGGTTTCGATGCAATGTTATATACGAATACTGTTGATGCCATAAAGATACCATATGGACATAATGCTCATCCAATATTGCGGAAACGTATACTGGACCTGCCAAATAAAACAAGATTCGCGACAAATAACCGGCAGAGATTTCATCAATATTTTCGCACAATGGAATTGTATTGCTATTGATAATGTATGTCAGTTTTCCTGAGAGAACTATTTATCATTTCAATTTTTTTAATTAACTTAAAAATACTACAAAAAATTATCGTAGACCTGTTGTTAGTACACAAAAAAGTAATGTATCTACTTCTTACTTTTAATCCGTGTTATTTGAATGTTAATTTTTTTTTTTTTACCGTAACAAAAACGATTGGTACTTCTCTGATTTCTCAATATAATATTCTACACACATTTATTCATAGAGAGCAAATTTATTTTACTACTTTTAACTCACTGTTGAGCAAACTTTGACATTAAATGAACTCTTTTGACCACTTAACTAGCTTAAATTTTATGTTATATCCACTACATATCTTTATATATATTTCATTATGAATGAATTATTCCCATTTTCTTTATTTCAAAGTACAGCGTGTAAGTACACGATTTAATCTCACTGATAAAACAAGACAATTCCCAAGAGAATATTACATGAATCCAGCAACCTTATGATAAAATTATATGTGTTTGATAAATAATAAACTAATACAACCTAATACTATGAATTCAAAGGGAATTTATTCAAGTCGGACGAAGCATCAAATGTCTACCCTAACCTAGATCAAAAGTACGTTTTTCGTTATATCATATTTAGTATATCAACCTGTGAAACGAAAATTCAGGTCATATTTTTTGAACAAAAACACAATATGCTTTGTTGATGATATCGTTTCATCTGATACAATGGTGTTTTAAATGATCGATACTTCCGTTGAGCTTCTGCCAAAAACGATTCACATACAGAGATATTGACATAAGACTTCTGCCCTCGATTATTGTAATATCTTTTTTTTCAAACACCTTATTGATTATTTTCTTCAAATGTATTTTTTATTTTTATCATCATCGTCAGCTTCTATCCGTCCACTGTTGAACTTAAGCTTCCCGAATGAGTCGCCATCCTCTTCGATCCTCCGCCTTCCGCATCCAGGTAACTCCCGCTATTCTTTTTTGTCGTCTCTCCATCTTGCAGGGCCGATGCTTCGTTTGCCAGTTCTTGGGCGCCATTCCAATACTTTTCTTTCCCATCAACCGTCGTCTCTTCGACAGATATGTCATGCCCATTGCCACTTGAGTGTGCCTATTCGTTGGGTAGAATCCACTACTTGAGTTCTTCTGCGCATTTCCTCGTTTCGGATTCTATATTTTAGCGACACTCCGAGCATGGCTATCTCCATGGCACGCTGGGCGACCTTTACGGGTAATACTTGTTGTTAGATTCCACGACTCTGCGCCATAAGTAAGTACACGGAGGATGCATTGGTTATACGCCTTAGTTTTAAGACATTGCGGAATTTTCGCTTTAAAAATGTACTTAAGTTTTCCAAATGCTGCCCATACCTGGTATACGCCTGTCAATTTCTTTTGAGAAGTAATTTCGTCCCATTTGTATTACTTATCCCTGATATGTATAGTCGTTCAGAACCTCTATTTGTGTTCCTGCAATGGAAATAACTGGTTTGTTCGGCCTTTTCTACCGCTAAAACTACGATTGCTGCTCTTCTGGTCCCAAAATAATAATTTTTGCACACACACAAACAATTTCCTTGGCGCACACTTGCTTCAAATGCGTATGTTTTGGTAAATATAGGTTAACAAGAATATTCCTAATTTTCAAGAATTAACATATATAAAAATACTCAAATTATTTCCTTATGTGGCGTCTTTAAATGCCACATGAAATCACTTTTTGACCGATTTTAATTTTTGTGAATGGATAAAAATGTAATACAGTTTAACAACTGGATTTTGTTGAATAAGGTTTAAAAAAGTTCGTTTAAGTGCTTAATTATAATTATTACCCGTAATACATTATTTAAATTTTATATATCCACAGTCAGATTAAACAAGATTGTTTTATTTGTTGTGGAATAGAAAGCCGTTTGAAATTGCTCCCTCGATTCGTTTGTAATCAGCAATGTTTGTAAATATTTGCGCGATAACTTTCAACACCTCATTTCGAAAAATAGACTTCATTACAGCACAAGTATCTCTTCGTGGTACATTGCATTCATCAGAGATGGGGAGCCGTTGTATTGAGCAGGTGATGGAAATGGGGAGAGTGATGGAAAACGATATAGTGCTCGCCAGTGCCGTCCCAAGGGCATGGAAAATTAGGGAAACGTCTATGGGCAGATGTTTGGGGTGGTAATGATAATAAATAGTACGCATGTGTTCAAAACACAAGAATGGCTAAACTGAATCAATCACTTGGGGTGTTTAATATAAATGTAAAGTAAAAATCTTGTTACATATATTATAAAGATAAATATACAACCTTAACTATCCAAACATGACATGACTCTTCTGCATAAGTCAGAGAAAAACAATACTAAAATTTTTCCTAACCAAATATACTTATTTCACATTTACATATTTTTAAACTTCATTATTTTTTGGTGGGTTTCAAATTTAAATTGTGGATTTCAGAAAATTAAATTGATGTAGATTACTTTTAATTAATTTTTAATAATGTCTTAAGCTTTCGTTTTGTAAGACACCAATGGTAATTATATTAATAAAATGCAATATGACTTTACGTTAATGTTTCGTATTATAGTCTTCAACCACTTAGTGAAACAAAAACACAGTATAAAAATGAAATTTTACGTACGTTAGAGAATGACTGAAAGAAGAAAAAAGGGGTTATGCATTATGGATGGAAAAGGAGATATTTACAATTTCATGAAAATTAACAATGCTGTTTAATTTTTACAATAATTCTTATGTTTCAATGACAAAAATTCTCAAATAATGTTATGACTAATTATAATTATTTACCTTATAACATGAGTTAAACATGCTTGTTGGTCATATTTAAGAATATACTTATACCGCCCGGCGAAGAAATCGCGAAATATAATATAAGAGTATTCAAATTGATTATTCCACTTAACAATTTCCACACATACGAATATTTTTATGACTATAATTTTGTCTGTCTTGGGAACAAATTACTTAAACTATATTTTTATCTACTTCGAGTTCATGTAAATTATTAATCAAATTTATTTACCCTCGATCGACAGTAAAAATTAGTTTCTATTTCTGAAGGCCGCATATTACCTAAATCCGTCTATGATCCTCACATCAGAGAACGCGATATGATATTGGAGGGAATTTCGCTAACGCACATTCGTAACAATTGATAATCAAAATTATATTATACATTATCTGATAACCGTACCGCTTTTCCACCTGCGGATGTAATGATATGTCGTTTTCACGTAATAAAATATTACATTTTTCTCGGAATTACATAGAATATATTTATAAATAAAATTTAATAACGTTATTCAAATGTTACAGAAAACATATATATCTATATTGGATACTTATTAAAATGTTACACAACACTGATTATTATTAGGTTATTATTTTTACGTTTACTTTTTATTTCAATTTTGTCGTTTTCTTAATGATTTTTTTGATCGATAGTTATTGGTAAGATTTCTTCAATCAAATGTTAATTTAAAAAATAATAATGAAAAATGGCTACCCGCGATGTAGGCCAAACATATCATTTCCCAATAAATAATACATTCAAAAAACTTTTATTTAGGTTTTGCTTCATATATACTAAAAGGTTTATTTAATATTTAAAGAGTGCGATGCTTGCAACATTTTTCTTAATATAATACATATACTTAATATAATACATAATAATACATATTCCATAATTCAGATATTTGTAAATTTTTTATGAAATTCTACATAGAATTCTTGAAATATAAAATCAAAAGTTTTATTTTCTGAATTAAATTTTTTCCATCGGTTTCATTTGTCAATATTAAATTATACCAATAATTATGGTAAGTGTTTACCTTATTTTAATATATTATATAGGGTCCGCCATCAAACGTTTTTTTTTCAACTAGTGCTTATTTCGTGAATGGTAACACTTAGCTCATGTCTGATTTGACAAATAATTAGTTTTATCCTTCCGCTAAACGAATATGGTTGTGTGTACGCTTGAACAACGCTGGGAAATATTGTGACATTACTTTGAAAATCATGGTAATGTTGCAGAATGTGTGCGAAAATTGCGTACGGATTTTGGAAGAAGAGAATCACCGTCAGCTCCGTATTTTCGTTATCTTGTGAAAAAAGTGAAAGAAACTGGCATCCTCATCGATAAACCAAAGCGTGAAAAGCCAAAAACAGTGCGTACACCCGAGAATATTGCTGCTGTGGCAGAAAGTGTGCGTGAAGCGCCATCAACATCAATTCACCGTCGTTCTCAACAACTAAACATTTCGGAACGAATTTTTGTTCACAAAAATTGAAGAGGATGATATTGGCAACATTTGATTTCAACAGAACGGCGCTACGTGCCACACAGCCGAAGCTACATTCGATGTTTTTCGCCTTGTTTTAAAAAAAAAAAGTTATTTGGCGGACCCACTTGAGTTCATTCCAAAATAAACGTTAAATTCAACGGAAGCGAAAATATTTAATTCGTGTCCTTTAAATATTATATTTCGTATAAATTGATATCAATTGCCATTAATAATTGTACCCCTACATATGATCAGTAATAATACACGTAATATGAATTAAATAAAAACAAAAATGTTATGTTAATAATTTCGATATGACATTACAATGACGCTACATTCTACTATATGCGCATCATTTCAGCTTATGAATATGAAATGCAAATCATTTGATCGCATTAACCACTCGCCTACACCTGGTGAAACTACTCGACCAATTCACTGAATACGTTTCGCTTCAGAACTCTTAATATTTATAACTTTACCCACAGCTCGGGGGATTTAGTTGCTATCTCTCTACTTGTTTCTAGGCGAGGGGTTCAAGAGGCTTGTTGGCTGACCGATACGTCAAATAATACATAAGTATAGCGTGAACACTCGGCAGTGTGTTACCATCTTTCAGTAACGTGTATTCTCTTTCAGGCGCGTTCAGGTTGGCCCGAGGTTTGACGATACAGAAGCCTGGGTGAGTCACGCCCTGTTAGCTTCCTGTACTCAACCGACTTTGTACGCTTAGCGAAACTGCGAGGTGTCCAATCGAACGGAACTTTGAATGATTGAATTACATTATAATGTTTTGGCGTGAGTGGATAGGAAGGGATAATCGAATTAGTGTATCAACTTACTTACGCTCGCAATAGTAGTGGAATGTATGTACTTATATATTGTCAAAGAAAAGCAGATAGGATGATGCATTTCAGTTAAATGAACTGTTTAATATAAGTTAATACTAGTTTATTTGTGAATTAAAAATATATGGAATGTTTTATTTTCATTTCATAAAACACGGAATTAATCATCGAAATTTGCGTTTTCTGGCATTAGTGATTAAAATCAATTAATGTCTAGTTCTTGGAATGCACATAAAACAAGTTCATAAATTGTTATCGTCTTGTGAGATAATTAATATTCGCGATCGAGTTTTGTCTTAAAGTAGCATCGATTTTAATATCACCTTCACGATCAAACGATCAAACCAAACTTAAGCTATATTTCAAATTATATGCAAGTTTTTATTATTTTGTCAAATATTCTAGTGAATATTTAAAATATATCATTATTTTTGTATTGTTTCACGAAACATCTTATGCAAGATTTAGTACTCACCAGTCTTATATATCTCGTGCAGGCTTCAGGGAGATGCGTCCATTGATGGACATTCCTTATTAAGACCCTGGTTTCCTTTCAGCTCCTCAAAGGCATACCAGCCAGTCTCAAGACTCTACCCAGGTGGGCGATAATCCATATTATCCGATACAAAAAGCTCTTAATAGCCTGAACAAGAACTTTGTACTACTACAGTTAATATTTAGTACGAATTATTTTTACTATAATAATTATTATTAGATGTCTTATTCCAAGAAAACCCACACAGGAGAAAACCAGCATATTATTTTGCTCACCTATCAACTTTATGTCAGTCAATTTTGTTGGCTAGACGCTGCGTGTGGGCATTGCGTTTAGATATTATGTGCGTGAGATTTTTTGGTTTTTATGTAAACACATACAGGAGAAAACTGACAGATGGTGATAATAATTCTGAAGTCTCATCTGTGGAATTCTATGACACTTAGCATGGTGCATAATGGCTAAGCGCTGCATGTGTAGTGTTGATCCGCCAAATTCATAGACTACAGCCCGAGATTCACGCATCATCCTTATTATTAAAGGAAGTTACTATGAATTGGTGGTTTTCCCGGGACGACTTTCGTCTACTGATATTTTACGGCTGAGGGAAAAAATTCAAACCGACCGGGGGTATTTTATAGATCAGATTTTTTTTAATCGCTGTAGGGGATCAAACCCACGACCTTTGGCTTGTAAAGCAAACGCATTGACTATTGAAATATACCCGCTGGCTTAGTATGCGAGAGATAGTCTTGTTTTGATCGTTTATTGCTAAAAGAGCATTGTACAAAAAATCAACAAAGGTAAGAATGAATTTGGGAAATTACTTGTCCTTGACCGATATACATCTTTGTATGAACTATGTTGCACTTTGTATTGATATAAGATTAATTTTGACATTACGAAAATAGCTGAAAATGTAATGCAGGCATTTTTATAGTTATTTATACTTTATTATTTATTCATTTTACGTTGAACTTAATTGATTAAAAATTACATTTTATGGACGAATTTTTTAATTTTTTCGACTAACAGTAAGTAACATTTTAAAAGTTCATTCGATTATCGAGGTTAAGTAATACTAGATGCAGACCAAAACACAATGGGTTACGGCATATTCATAACCAAGTTTTGTTGCTTGGATTAAGCGGCCCTTTAAGATCAAATGGTCATTTTTTATGTCATATCTTCATAAAAATAACGATTAAGAAATCATCGTTTTGTACGTCATTGAAAACCATATAAAAATGTTCCCAGATAGACTTCCGAGTGCTACGATTTCTTGAAAAAAATCGTGATCATTGACAATCAAAATAATTAAATGAAGTCAATTTGTGGTAAATAGATGTTCCAGAAATGAAATGGATGTGAAAAGAAAAAAAAATGTGAGCGTATTATCTTCGTATACGCGTTTCTGCTACTCGAAAAGAAACTAGATTGCACACGTGTCGTATACCTCCGAGTATATTATACCTCAATCATAATTAATAAGTCTTAATACTTGTGTTTATTAAATATTTACCTTTACCGCATAGATGTACAGAGAGTGGCTTCTCTCATGAGACAAGAGGCACTCGAGCGTGGAGCAAATTCCTTCACCATCGACACGCGTAATATTTATCGCTCGCCATCTGTGGGCCGCTCGCCCAACAGACCGTTAAAGGGTTGGACTGAAATAAGTCGTTTACCCCCGGCCCACCCTTACGTGTCTGGGGTGCTTATGAACCCCGCCCTGGCTGGAGACATGGGCGGAAATTGGGTTATAGAGCGCCGGCTATTTTAGGCGGAATTATTCATCAGAGTGTTCTGAATATAAGTAGCCGGACGCAAGAGGCCTCTGTTGCTTACGGACGAGCCAAAGATCAGGATATTGTTAAAGAGAAAATACTCAAATAATTTACGTATAAATATTTTTTAACAATTTCTGCTTCATATTTGAAGCACATAGATTCAACAAACTACCGTTTCAAAGTTCTGTAAGCTCATATTGTATATGCCTTATCCCAAAACACATGAAACCTGGATGTCCACATGGACATCTAGGTTAGAGCTCACAACTAACATAAACTGCGGCTGTAGTACCAGATAAATATTTAAGTGTACAGTTATAAGGTTTTTTTAAGGAGATCAATGATAATCCTGCAGCTTCCGAGGCAAAGACATATTTTCTTGTCTTAAAGGGGTGGCTCAACCCTACCGGGTATGTAAAGAGCTTGGACTTTATAAAACATATTTTAAAAATCTAGTTTGGTTGCGTTTTGAACCATCGGCGTCTGAGTAACATACAAACTCTTCTACTACTAGACTATGCAGCCCGCCTTTACCTCTGGACTATGGCGCCCGGAAATAACATTATTGTATGCTTTAGTCAAATATTGTTATTTAAAAAAAATGCTTCACATAAGTGACGTAATTAAAAGTATGCACTTTGTATGAAATTATGAAAATATGTCAAAATTGTAGAAGATCAGTCATTCTATAAAATATTGAGTTTTGTAAATTTTTAAAGCATATATTTGAAAATTGGAAAAATACAGCGCAACTATTATTGGTCTTGGCTTGCCTTTCAGATTACTCACAATTGCAATAAAAATATTTTAAGCGTGTTATAAAAAATACTCATACTTGGTTATTCAATGTTAAAATTCTTGTACCTGAGCTCATTTCTGGGTAATATTAAGAGATAAAAGAAACACCTAAAAATGAAAAGCATACAAACGGTCGAATAACTTTTGTTAGTCTTCTCCATTACACGTGAGCCTAATGGAAAATTTACGGGAACGTAAAACATTATAAATAAAAACGCAAAGTGGGTCAAAAAAATAATAATTCAAATTTATAAAATTTCTACGGCAGCGCTCACTTTGGGCGGTGCCGTTTGCTTATTTTGAAATAACATTTTCAACTGAAAGATATACACGTGCCGGCGCCTCAACAAAGAGAAATTCCTCTCATATCTTTCATTCGAATCAATTTAATTATGCAGAAGATGAAGAAGTAGGACTACCAGTTTAATTAAATACTTTTGCAAAAAAAGCTGCTCGAAAAAGTTACGTTTGCCAAAAGCACTTTTCGAAGGAATTTCAACAAAAAGGAGGCGTGCAGCTGTGGTCGCCTGACGATATATGTGTATTTTTAAGTGTAATTTATAGGAACTGATAAAGGAATATTGGTGACGTAAATATTTAAGTCTTGTGTGATAATTATTTAACGTCAATAATAAGACAAATACATGATGTATGTGAATCGTTTATCTGCTAAATTCACTACATTAGCAGGTATGCCTGAGGTAAAGCGCTTGTGTACCATGTTTCTGATTTGATACCCAACAAATATATAATATTTAAATAATTATGAATGTCAATTCATGTTAGTCATATCATTGAAAATTGAAATTTAATAATTGGAACAACTTTTGCTTACTATTGTAGGCAAAAGTTGTTCCGTGAAACCATCTATTATACTTAGCACCAAAAGAGAATACAGCGTGAATGCAGAACTATAATTTAATAACAATGTCAGATTGACACTCTAAATACAGCGTTTACTTTTATTTAAATGGCAAGCATCACCTAATACACAAATGAGATTTCTCCATAACTGTTAACTCGTATACTTTTTTATGTATTTACATTTAAAATATAATAATAAACAGCGTTATATTTATACCGCATTCATTTAAGATACGGTTATTGACAAAAATACGTTTCATCTCAGTTGGGATTTTTTTTTTATAATAATGCTAAGTCATGACATTAACATGTGAGAAGTCATTTATCATCAATCAAATTTACTTTAAAAAATACTAACACAGCTTAGAGCATATATATTGACTAAAGATAATTATTATAAGTTCGATGCAAATAATTGGGCAACCTAGAGCCTACCAATTGAGCGCTTCAAACACTCGACCATCCCCTCGGGAGCTTTTGTGCTTTTTTCAGCGGACTGTGAGCTGTCGCACATTAATATTTATACCAGATGTTTTTTGATACTCGGCGGGACTCTGCGCGGTGTAATTGGTCGTTAGATGTTTGTTTACGAGGCTTCGCTAACGGACGAGCGACTCGGGCCGCTTCAGGAACAAGCAATGTTAATGACACCATTAATATGATTCATGTCGTTTATCACTTTTTATTAAGGCCCACCCCGAGCGCCGTGACATCTGATTTTGAATTATGCGGCGTCATTATATCCTAAGATTTACAAATGATCTTTTTTGTGCCCCAAAAGCGCTAAGACAAACGGAACGTTTATCCTTTTAGGTGAATTACACGAAGTTTAGGCACTGACCTGGTTACTAAAGAAATCTAGTTTTCAATCTCAGTTTTGCGATGACTCGATTATCTTCGAATTAATATTTATTTATTTATATTATTTCAATTTTATTTTACAAATATTTAGATGAATGCTTTTTAAATCATTGTTTTTTGAATAAGGAGTGGACGTTGTTTATTCCAAGCCCCAAAATAGACGTAGCATCTGCAAACACAAGACACGATACTTGTATGGAGTTGATAATAATCTATTAATGTCAAAAACAGAAGAAACATATCCCAGAATAGACGATTATTGAAAAAACCAATTCTTACACGTAAAGTAATTAAGTTTTTGAGGCTTATATTAATAACACTTTTTTGACTTTTGACACGGTTTGTACTTTTTAGTAGGCTTATTTTTGAATAAATAATATACAAAACTAGTCATATAACTATAAATAAAAAAAAAATACTATTACAAAACATTTAACAAAACTTATTGCTGTTTTTATTTCTTTTGAAGTACGTGTTACACATATTAATATGGCTTTACTTTTATGGTTTTTATCCGTCTTACTAATTAAAATACATCCTTTTTATCTGATAAATTGAATCACTTAGCTAATTAAATTGTATGAAATGTAATTTATATTGTCACGGTGGTCACTGCATTAAGTGCAATAAAATAATCTGGGGCATTCCACGAAGCAACGAGCATTCAACAATCACATAATTGCTTCATATTTATGCACTTACGTGCATACAACCTCTGATGATAATCTGTGATATAAGTGTACAAAAGCTGAAAGTATATTGACATAAGTGGCCGTGAAGTGGTTACATCAGTGACATATATCATGTGAGTTAAATTATGTAATGCTTTTATCTTTTTTACTGAGCTTTTATTATCAATTACAAGTGTTTTCACAGACAATATTTACTTGTGAATTGTATTTTCAAATTAAAATAATTCTCAAACAAGAGACGACATAGACCATTCCAAAAATGTATTAAATAAAATAGCTACCCATCTATAAATACGATTTCATATTACTCAAGCTTAATATGGAGCCCTCTCAAACAAAAGTACAATATTAATAATAGATAACTTGGTAGATTAAAGTATTAGTTGGCAGATCTTCATATAAAAATATCAAAATATGGTGCTTTAACATGTTTGTCTGTTATTTTTTAAATTTTTCTAAAAAGGCAAGTCAAATCCTCCTATAACGATTTCATAATATCGGATGATTAGTCGGATACTCCTGAGGCCTGTACCAATTAGTCGGTTTAACCCAAAATAACAACTTAAAGTGACCGCTTTATATAAAAAAATCGCCTCAAACAGGAAAAATCTGCAATACAAAAATATTCGTCGTATATTGGAGTTGGCTGTATTCATATATACTCGGTTAAGCTCAAACGGTCTTCAAAAATATACACGTATAATTTTTTTTGTACGCTTCCAAATTATTGAATTTTTAGTAATTTTTCATACTTACTACATTTTTGAGTGACATAGTAAATTTATTTATGTTTTTATTTTATTGTCATGTTGTAGGTGAGTAGATCAGGTCCCGCAGCCGTGGTCCTGCGTGCAGTTCCTCCCTCGCTGTCCGGCCGCTACCGCTGCGAGGTCTCTGCTGATGCTCCTTCCTTCCACACGGCCATGAAGACCAGCTACATGCATGTAGTCGGTAAGTCTTCGTTCAAACTACTCAACTCATCATTGTTGAAATGAGATCTGTCATTGAATGATCAATATAGACAAACGTGTAAATGTCTTCAGTACACAAATAACTTTATTTGACTAGTCTTGTTTAGACAAGCAAAAATTATGAAATTCGGTCATGTGTTTTAAATCAATGTTTATGAACAGTTAACTTATAAAAAAAATGTTATTACACTTTTGTGGGTGCAATGTTTAATTTTATTGGAGGGTTATGAACATATATTGTAACACTGAACAATTAATTGATTATAATCCAATGATGATTTATATAAAAATTCAACAAGTGATACTAATACGGAATCACAAAAAACACTATCCTATATGACTTGTTTCAAACCTTTAACCATTTAAACATTTTAATTTTATTACCAAATGTAGGCACATAGCATTGTACCCACAATAGTAAAATGCCTTTAGTTTGATGAAGCAAATATGCGTTAGTAAAAAATAATCATACTCGTATATACGCTTTTCAAAATATAAAATAAATCATAATACATTCAAAGATTCTTCTTAATCTACTACATTCATTGACTATTTCGTACTTTGAAAGTATTCTTTTAAATTTGAAGTTGTGACATAATCTCATCTGTCACTGAAAGTTTTAAATAATACATTAATTTGATCATTTCTTTCTTTTCTACAGAGCTCCCTGATTCTCCACCAACAATATTAGCAGAGAAGACGAAAGTTTCAGTTGGTGATGTAGTTCAACTTCGATGCATTTCACCATCTTCACATCCTCCAGCCAACCTCACGTGGTCTCTTAATGGAAAACTCGTAAGTTATCATAATAAATAATTATGTCTTTTCAATTTTTTTAAATGAAAAGGTAAATTGATAACGCAAAAATTAGGTGCAACTATATAATAGCCTTTAGTACTAGCAATCGTGACTGCCAGACGCTGCATGTAAAATGGTGGCGTTCTGTGTATTAGAAAGTTTTTGTAAGGGTTTATTTTTATGTTTTCTTGTTGATATTTCTGTAGATGAAGAAAATAATTTGTTTTTTTTTTGTGAACAGTGTAATTATTTGATAACACTACAAAGCAGTACGCATTTTCTTGATATATATTATTTATTTGATTCACATGATATTCTTTTGAATACATTCCTTAAATCTAATATTTATCTGTTATAATGATTGTGCCTTGCTAGTTCATCCTGCACTCATTAATTACATGAAACTTACATATAAAAATATTTTTATAATTACTAAATTTAAGGAAACATTTATTGCTGAAATTTTTAGTAACCCGCAAACCTACGTCAAAAATAATTACGTTTCAACAACACGGAAGCTTGTATTGCTGTTTGGTCTGCGGTGAAAGCCACCAAGCCTACAAACTGTCAATCTTCCTTATGACAGCGCAGCTATTCATAGCACTGTAAAAGCATTTCTTCTTCGTAGTATCAATCCGGTGGATTGGTTTGCAGCAACAGAATCTTGCATCTCGATCTCCATTCCTCTCGGTCCTCCGCAACCCTTTTCAGCTCAGCATAAGCGCTACAATTCATGTCCTCGAATACTTGCTGTAAATACTCCCGTCTAGGGCGCCCTCTACAGTTTCTACCCTCAACCATCCCCTCCACAATATCGTGAAGAAGACCATCGTGGCGCATGATGTGACCAATCCATCGGGCTCGCCTCTCTGAGATGGTTCTTTAAAACTATGTAAATACTTATTTTTCTAAATTAAGTCTTTTACATTCCCCTTTTACAACTGGTCTTCTACACATATTTTTTTTTTTAATATACACTAGATTTGTGATGAATCAGTTATTTTTGAAATCGTAATAATCAGTTTATTTTTCAAATTTTTTTCTACACTGGAGTATAAATTTAAAAATTAATAAAACAAAAAAATAAAATAAACTTTTATGACAAACAAATTATTATTATTTTCAATAAGTAAAAGTTTTTCAAGGGTTTTCTCTCATGACGCTATTTTACATAAAATCAAAAGAGAAAAGACCTTAAAAAATATATACTTAAATATAATAATATCGATAGACGTTAGATTTTTTTTAAAGTTTCCATTACCAATGTTTCTTTATCTTGCGTAATATATTACATTTAACTATCTTCCTAAAATGGGCTTCAAAAACATATTTTGCTGAGTTATTACTTTTTGACATTTATACGTTTCGTGGAGACTTATTTCATCAATGAATGTTGTTCACTCATTTGGAAACAAAAAAAATAAACAACGTCATTGCTCAATTGCAAAACTATATAAGATTTTTTTCGCAGATCAATGGAACACCGATAACATTGGACGATCTTCATCAAGCGACGAAGAAGCCTCATCATCACGAAATAATCCCATTTGACTCCAAACAGAACATCCCAATTAAGATGAATCACGACAGTTCTGAAGAAGAGATCTTAACTCCCTTCATTGAAGATGAAAGGGAATACAACAGCAAAATGAGAAATAAAACCAAGTCTTACTATCCAAACGAAATATACGGAGATAGAAACGACGAACAGAATGTCGACGTGTCCAACAGTTTTGGGGCAGAATCACAGGGTAACAATCTTGTCAATAATTATGGAGCAAGAGGTCACGATGGTCTAAAGCTTGAAGAAGAAGTCGTGAAGAAGAGGAGTGGATCATCTGTTGTGATTTCAATAACCCAGGATGTGTTCCATCAGAACCAATTGAGGGTTGTTTGTCAAGCAAAGGTTTTTTCTTTATACAAGAAGGAGACGGCCATCATACTGAATGAGGATAAGCCGCAGTTGGCGCCGATTAGAGGAAATCAACAAAATATTTCCAGTGGTAAGTGCTGTTATTTTCAAATAATTATTCATAGCTTTAATCCTGTATATTTCTTAATCTTCTTTACAGATGCAAATATTGAAATCTGACTATAAAACATTGAAATTGTATACTAGGTTTTGAAAATAGTTGCATGTGTTAAATACGGGAGTGTGACTTTGTAAGGAATGATGAGGTGAGGGAACGAATAAGCAGCGTTCTATACTGTAATCGGACATGTACTTCACACACTGCATAATATTAAGGGCTTAAACTACAGCTGCATTTTATTCAAGCACTCCAGTTCTGGCCATCCCAGAAAGCCATCAGAAACTGAATACATAATGTACTCAGACCTCCTCCGTTAGACAGAACTGAGATGGGATGAGGCGAGAACTATGGCTGCTGAAAGAACTTTATAGTGGTTTTCGTGATAAATATGCTGCAGTTACAGCAGACATAAAAATTATTTTCAATATATTTTTATGAATAAATAAATATAATAAGCAAAATGTTTCGCTGGCTTTAAACATACATGGCAATGAATTAGATAGGTCTTGTAATTTTTTATTATTTATGAATAATTTAAATACATTTAAAAAATATATATGTACGAAATTCGTATAAATATGATTTAAGAAATGTTACCTTTTTTATTTGCTCTCATTGCCTTGGATGTAATCTAATATGTTCAGATTGTTATCTAGATAAACTTTATTTTAAGAATCATTGAATCGGAATATCCTTATAAATTTTCTTTTTATTTCAGGCACTGAATCTCTGCAAAAAGGGGCCAGCTTCTTATGCTTAATATTTTATTTTTTTAATCAGATTGTGAGCTAACAAAATAAATGTGAATTAAAAAATGTGTAAATACCATAACCAGTATTGTAAAAAATAACTATAAACTAATATTTATTATAATACGATTAAAATACGTCTCAAATTATATTTTCTTCTGTCAAAATAAATTAAGGGGTATAAAATTGCGCTGTCAGATTTAATAAAAAAAAATGATTATTTATTTATATAGAAAATAGATTAATTGGTAAAATAATTGTATTTTAGATAAATATTGTAAAAAATCATTTATATTTCCGAAAAAAAATCCCATCGTGTTTTTTTTCTTTCAATTCGTATTGAGCTCATAAATAAAAATGTCATTTTTTGTTTTTTATTCACTTATTATAAATACGAATTATTATTATTTTTAAACTAAAAAATTAAAATATTTTTTGTTTAGTTGACATCTTACATTTTCATCATTGAGATATTGTATGAAAAATAACTTCAATCAAAAGATTATTACGCGCATTATCAAATTTTTTGCTTCTTTTAAAGGATGCTTAAAAAATAGTTTTATTTTTCACTGTTTATTTAAAGGTATTATCATTAAAACCATTAAATAATGTTTAACAAATCTTAAAACAAAAAAAAACAAAAAATTTTAACGTTAAATTATCTGATTAAAAAAATGTAAATAAATACAAATTTAGTATTTTTTTTTTTCTGTGAAATCAACAAACCTTTTAATGTATTGGAAGTCGGATAAAGTAAACATTAAAAAAAATACATAAAAAATGCATTGAAATGTACAATAAATCGGTTCAAAATTTGGACAACACTTGAAAACCCCGACGCATATCCGCATCACACCGGAAAAAAATTAAGTATCCTTGATAATACGCTCATTCAGATAACATTCAGTTATCAACTGATTAATCCAGTAGGAGTCAACTCTGACCAATTGCGGCCACTGCACAGAAATACTTAAGAGAAACAACCTTTAAAAGTTTAAGCATTTAAGATACGAATCTTAGTCCAGAATTAAAAAGGGAGATGGAAGATAGATCATTTCACTGAAAATACGAGTTAAATTGGTAAATGCAAGTTTTTTTTTAGTTTCCACTAAATCTGCAATCGCGACGAAGGATCAGAGACTATTTAAAACATCAATTTATCTATGCTCAAAAGTGCACAATACATTTTTAAAATCTTGCACTCAAAAGTCATTTTTTGTGATAAAAAATTTCAGTTACCGAAACATTATTAACATCTAACTGTCTAAATTTCACGGCTGGCAGACAATACAAACAAATCTAGTAAATTCCGCTCTGCCAGATAGTTACTCAATGACTGTCATCTTGCCTGGCATCAATCTCAATCACTGGCGCTCTTGTCGGGGTAACAACTAACAAGTTACAAGTCAACATAAATAGACGCCTACCCTTTGCTTGTTTATCAACGACAAATTTGCAGAAATAATGATATCTTCATCCGAAAACGATAATCCGCCAGCTTAGACGCGACTGTTTTTTTTCGTGAATTCTCAATGCGAAAAATTATACAATGCTTAAAATTAAAATGGTTTTCGTAGTGATAATTTTTGTAACATTCATTTGAGCATTTAAAAATATTTGTTTACATACGGATTGAAATTTGACTTTGAAATCTCTGGCAACTGGTATTTTTTGACGTCGATTGGTGGTGGATGAGCGCTTTATATTGAGAGTTGATAACAAAAAGAAACATGAACTATGTATAAAAAAAAACGCCCAAAATTTATAACAAATTTTAAATAACGTAATTGTGTAACTGTCACATAAATGGAGATCGCGGCTTTGATTTTTTAAGTATTTTGTTCTGTACAAACAAAGAAATGAGGACCTCAGTGAGTGTGAATCTATGGTATTTAGCAGAGCAAATGCTTGAGTACTTGGGCAAGTTGTGACCCATCCAATACAAGGTAGAAAGAATTATTCATCGAAAAATCATGAACATGTACACCTTAATGTTCTACCTCTGTATTTTTTAATGAAAAACATATTTTATGTTTTATTGTGATGGTAAATAATCTTTTATTGATGTCACTATAAGAAAATCTTTCTTAAAGAAGTTAAATGTGATAAAATGTATTAATTCATTCATTTACCATAATTATTTACATTATTTTATAATACTTGTATTGAAATCACTGTTACTGAAAGTATTAATTTATTAATTTATTTATTACGTTATGTATTCATAAATAAGTATTTTAATTATGTATGTATTTACTGTATCAACATTAAAAATAAAACATTATTTAATAACAATATATGTTACCTACAATATAAAAGTGAAATGTTATGTACATAACGATTTGTGATATCACTAGTGTATGGGATTATTAATATAGTTAATTAAAGTGAGTAGAAAAATACTTTTTGTTTTATTTATGCTACATCACCCTTTTTTGTGTGAATTGATACGTTTTATTTGTTGGTTATTGTGACGATGCAACCAGAACTTCTTAAAGGGAGACACAGTTTAAGTATAAAATATTTGAAAAGTAGTAATTTCACACTTAATAAAAGGCAAAATAAAGTAAATTAAAAAAATAGTTGAGTAATACAAAATATATATTTTTTAATTGATTTTGGATTAAATGCTAGGCATAAGAAAATATTTAAAATAATCTTATTCAATTAATAAAAATATTTAAAAAAGGGTACTTACAACTGTTTTTATTTTGAATTGTCATTTCCGATTAATAAACAAAGAGTAACTAGCAAATGAGCAAGGAAAATTGCAGTAAATAGATAAATAATTACTTCTAATTCAATTTTTTTTCAACATAAATTAAATATTATATTACACTTAGTTAAAATTGTAATATTGTCAAACTAAGGCATGTAGAAAATTACCCCGAATAAATATTGCGATACAACTTATTATATTTATTCCGAATCATAAATATAATAGTGTCATAAACAACAGAATCAGATCCTGTCTGCCCAGAAGTGGGTGACGTCGATGGCGTTACTCCCGATTGTCATTAGGTCTTCTTGGGTGCAGCTACTCGGACACAGCGCACACTCAAGAAGGTGTGACAGGGTCTGCTCCATGCCGCAGTCACATTTAGTTGGTCCGCTGTAAATCTGCCAGGCTTTTATTTGTGTCCTCGTCTTGCATACTCCGGTCCGAAGTCTGTTAAGGGACCTCCATTTATTCCACCCCTGGTCGTGTCCAGGGGCTATAATAATAATGAAAATAAGCTTTTTATTCCAGCAGGATTGGGTGGGTTGTGCAATACCCAATCTGCCATATTTTTAGATACATAGATACATTTTAGATACAAAATAATAATATATATATATATATATATATAAATATATATATATAATAATTCATTCATGGTGGTAGCTGCAGCATCTCCATCCAGCGATGGCTCAGGGAGGAGTTGAGCCATTCAGAAACAGCCAGGATGATGGTGTTGTTGGACCTCCTTATCCTGCTCCAGAAGCCGGCAACACGGTGTCGCAATAATGCTGCGAATGAATGGACTCCGCCCTCCGCAATTTCAGATGCGCTACAAAATCTAGGGAATCTAGCTATGTCCTCTTTTGGGGCAATCCAAGTATTCCGAATTGTAATTACCGATTCAAGTGTAATAAATATAAAGTTTTGCTTTGTGTACATTCTGTCTTGCATTATGATGATTAAATATAAATGCGCCGCAGTTGTTTTTTCTTCTTCAAGGTCAAACTCATTGTTGTACAAATAATGATATACTTTTGCTGTGATCGAATATCCAGAATGCTTCACTGTATCACTATTACGATAATGGGGGCACCTTATTACATTTATTCCGAGACGTCATTACCGATAGATGAACAAGCTGTGTGGATCGGTAAGCGGGAATACCTTGCAGTAACGAGGCCATTTATTCCCGCCCCCTTGCACCAAATGGCGCCCGCCTCCGCGATGGGCGGACCCAGTACACCCGCTTGACGCACAAAGGCACTCTCATTGTACTGTCATGACCAGCGAGCCGGGAATTGATCTTTGTATCTTACGTGAGGTGACCACGTGACCTTTTGTGATCGCACGTAAAATGCAGAGAACTATTCGTGGCTTGTAGAAGTTTACTTGTACAGTGATGTCTGATGCGTGATATTTGGAATTCAACCTTTTTTTTCTAACCATATTTTTTCCTTATCTGTAGCATATGCTCGGTACAAGGTGGTACTAAGTTCTATCAGTTACTGTAGTGGCAATACTTTTCGTCGGTAGCCCTTCCTGAGATGACGCAGATATGAAATGTAGAGTAACTCTTAGCATGCTTCAGGCTGCGGGTGTGTGTCGCCCTTGAAGCTACGTGTGTGGACTCTTGAAATCACGTCTTGATTGAAAGCATAGTAACCATAGTCAGTGGTTTGTCCCAAGATATATCTGCACCCAAAGTCTACCTAGAAACATGTATGGTTCTTGACGACTTCCAAAGCAGAAGCTTGTAGAACTCGCTTGACAACAGCTGGAATATTACACACGAAGCATATATTTAGGTAATTCCTTAATCTCAGGTTGACTGCCGCTTTGGATGCAATGATCTAAGCCAAGTAATCATAGAAGTAATCATTATAACTGAATAATGTAAATTTCTCTACATGTTTCGGATACTATTTTTATCTTACTAACGAGTATGATTAAGAGCTCTTGTTATGGAGGACGTCAAACACTATGCACAGTATGACAGTAATGTCAGCCAGTCCTACCCATAAAATACAGGTTATCCAACGTGCCATGGAGAGTTCAATGTTTGGAATGTCTCTAAAAGAGAGAATCCGAAACAACAATATCCGAAGAAGAACTCAACTAGTGGAGGCTATCCAACGAATGGCACACTGAAGGGACAATAGGCAGGACATGACTGTCGAAGATATGACTGTCGTTAGGGAAGAAAAGTGTTAATAGTGGCACCCAAGAGCTGGCGAACAAAGCGTTGGCCGACCCCCCGCAAGATGGACTAAAGACTTTAAAAAAATAGTGGGAGTAGCCTGAATGTGAACTGACAGATGCCGATAAGTGTAATCGTTGGAGCTCTGGATGCACAGATAACTATTTACATCCTCCTCTCTCTAAGCAATTAGTTATTCCATCGCGTGAGGGCAGGATTAGAAGCAGGTCATCAAATTAATACTTTTTCAGAAGTACATTGACATATATTAACGTTAAGCTGTACAAGCTTCTGGCTAGGCGGAATGACATGTCGCCGGCCGTAATGCGACCTTTTCAGTCGTCAACACATAATTGATATCCGCACTCGGTATGCACACCGCGCCACGAGCGGCGGTGTCTCCAACTAACACACCCGTTAGCGGACCTGCCCAAAATGACAACATAGCGTCACATAAATGCACGACAAGCGACAAGAAATAAGAGACAAAAGACCGTACATCGAGGTTTTCGGTAACAGTCAGCAAGGGTACATCATGCTGATGTCACTAAAGATAATGCAAGGATAGGTGGTTGAACTTTGGTTAATGTATAAATCAAATAATAATTTTTATTTTTTATTGAATCTCATGGTCACGGTAATCTTATGTTCCAATATGGTTCCGTTCATACAAAATGACTCAGATGAGAAAATAACACAAAGTGTACAAGTATATAATATGATTGCTGTTATTGTAGCCCCGCAACTTATCAAAATAATATCACATCGCCCCAACAGCCTTTTGTTTACTTCCAGGACCGCTTCCAGATTTTACGATTAAATTCAACATAATATATTGAATCGAAAGAATTGCGTTGAGGGTAAAGTACTTTCTTACCATGCAAAAGGTTGCTAGTGTAATCCCCGACAATGTTGTAAAATAAAAATATTGTTTTTATTTATCGATTCATAAATTTTATATTTTAAGCATGAAGTTAAAAAAATAGTGGTGTTAATATTTTCTTCAATTAAAAAAAAGCAATGCTTACATTATTATTAAAATAATAAATAATAGCAATTAAATGTAACATTTTCTTAAAACTATCTTCATTATTAAAAAAAAAAAAAAAAAAACTATGTAGTTAATTTTTATTGTTGCTTTTATTTTACAATTGTAAATAACATATTGCGTTGAACTGTGCCTTGGAACGCATCACGCTAATCACACAATCGGCTTACAAACCTTAGCAATTAACGCACAAATATGACTAGGATACTATTAATTCACCTGTATATGTGTTGATGTTGTGTGATAACTGAGGCCACCCTGCAGCTGAACATGTGAAGAAGCGCAACTGAGGGGAATACTTGGATTGCCCCGAAAGAGGACCTAGCCCCTGGACATGACCAAGGGTGGAATATATGGAGGTCCCTTAACAGACTTCGGACCGGAGTATGCAAGACGAGGACACAAATGAAAACCTGGCAGTTGTACAGCGGACCGACTGAATGTGACTGCGGCGTGGAGCAGACCCTGTCACACCTTCTGGAGTGTGCGCTGTGCCCGAATAGCTGCACCCAGGAAGACCTGATGATGGCCAGAAGTAACGCCATCGATGTCGCCCACTTCTGGGCAGACAGGATCTGACCCTGTTGTTTTCGACACGATTATATATACCTGTATATGCATAGAAAGCACTCATTTTTAATTTCAGAGATGAATGGCGACAAGGATTATACGATGCGGTGTCATTTTCACACGTTGTTGTTACATGTGGCTTAAGCAAGCCTACTTAAACATTTTTAGAAGTAGAAAGTTTGCTTAAGAAAATTAAGATGCAGGAAGTATTACTAAATTATTAACGACTTTCAAATTAAGTTGAACAAATATTTTTTGAAAGATTTTCATTATGCAAAGATGAAAATATTAAGGCACCATCAGAAGTAAACTAGAACAAACTCATCCACGAGCCTCAAAGCAAAACCAAAAATTTCCGCTTCCTGCCGCTTAATGCATGTTAATTTTTATGTCCCTCCATTTGCATTCCTCTTGGAAGATTTCTCTTACGAAACTGATATTATGCTGCGACACAAAAATATATAAGAGCACCTATCAAGACAAAAGTGTGGTGAATTCAATTTCAATGATAAAATACTCAGTTGTAATAAAAAAAATCAAAATTAAAACTGAATAGAGTTATCGTACAAAAGAGTTAACTCCTCCTTAATTCACTTATAGTAGTGAAAATACAAATGAAAACAGATTTAAAAACTTTCACAATAGAACAAGGACTTAATGTAATTGAATGGTATTGTTTATCTGTGTATAAGTATGTTGAATCTAAGCACCAATGATTCATCAAGATCTTGAAATAATAATTCAATTAGCTTCCTCGATATAATGGGAATATAACAGGTGCCTACGCATACACCTCGTATTTCTAAAAAAGATGGAGGTTCACTTATGCAGTACGTGTTATCCGAACTTCGCAGGAGAGTATAAAATACAGAATACTTTATTAAGGTGCAAGACATTTCCGGTCCTGGATACTATATATACAATAAAATGAAGTCAGAGCTGACATGGTAGCAGGTGATTAATTTAGGACAACGATTTTTGACCTCTATTTAATTTTATAATAAAAACCTGAGGAAATCGTCATCTTGCGATAATTGACACAATATATCTTTCGGAAGAAAGGACAAAAGTTAAAAACTCATCGCCTTTTGCAGTACGCTTAACACGTTCTGTGGCATTTCCCAATATAAGAGCTTAGTAGGCTCTTCACCGTAATTCAACATAAGCCTGGAACGGTTGGATACGTCGACCTCGTCGCTATGTAGTCTAACTAGCATACCATTTTTATACGCGGTGACCTTGCCCGAAGAAGTAAAAAAGTAAAAAATTTAAGGTGTAAACAATATATAAGTTTTCACTCACGTTTGGTATTGCTCACCGAAGACCTTATATTACGAAAAAGTGCTCTGAAAACAATACCTTAGTAAAAACACAAGTACAGACCTTAGGCCTTAGAAAAATGTGGAAAAACTGAGTATGAAATAAGAAAATAAGTGAACAGCGTTTTTATTGAAAATTCAATTCAAGTTTATTTTTGTTTGAATTTGTGTTCGTACAAAATGTCATAGATTCTCCATCAGCTCTGTGTCCCTGATATTATCCTGACTGCTCGGCCTTCGCCATAATTCTCATATTAAATGTTACAGCTCCTTGATAATAAACTCCGGTCTGCGGCTTACGAACCTTAAACTTTAATACCTGCGCTGGATATTAACTTTGGCTGATTTAAGCCTAATCAAATCGCAAACTTGACTAAGACGTTTCTTGCTCGGCGCCGCATTCCCGACCCAGTAGATTAAGAGATGGGGGCAAGGAGTTAACACCATAACAATATTCGGGTGTCAAAAATTTACTAGTATTTATAAAAATATTATTTAAATCTCCATTAACAATCTTAATAACCAACGATTATGGGTTTATTATTTTTGTTCACTTATTGAATATAAATAATACTTTAATAATTAATTAAAAGGAAAATAAAATGATAAATTTTTTCTAGAGCGTAACTAAAAATGGAAAGAATACAAACATAGCTTCACACCCGTATAAAGTCATTTATTGGCTTAAGGTTATCAACTAAATACCCGTATAAAGAATCATTTCTTAAGTTAAACATCTTATAATAGCTATTTTAATTTAGAATGATTAAAGCGAGGAAGCCTTGAATCATCTCAAATTAAAAAAAAAAGTATTTTCAAACGGGTGAGAAGTAGGTTACATACTCGTAAGTTAAAGAATGTCTTTGCATACGGATGTCAAAATAATACCTAATACCTAATACAACATGCTAACTTAATAGCAACCAGTGACAAACAAATCTTTCCGTCAAAACGTTATCATTTCTTCCCGCTTTGCCTACCACACAATAAATCTTTTCTATTTACAATGTTATAAACTGACAATACTTGGTAAAACTGCATAATTACAGTTTTAAATAAATTTTAATAAGAAAATTAACAAATGACAAATATTTACTTTTGATTAACATTTATTTTATACGATTACATGTTTCGGCCTCCCCGGAGACCATCTTCAATAAAGGGGAGACCGAAACATGTAATCTTTTAAAATAAATGTGAATCAAAAGTAAATATTTTTTAATTGTTATTTTTTAAATGAATATGAATATAAAATTATATTTACAATGCTGTAAATTAATAAATATTTTGAGTTTAAATTCCTTAATTTATTTTTGAATAAAGTAAAATGAACTTAACTGGAACAAATACTTCGGACCGCAGGAAAGCATAAACTCCTGCTGACTATTAATATATATATAAAATGAATTCGGTCAAACTCCAGGAAGCAGAGCAGACAGGATAAGGCTTGAATCAAATGGCTAACATAGTTTTTTTTGTGGCAGTTTGTGACACAGATATGAATTGATGAAGACATGATTTTTTTTTTCGCTCTCATTAAAATAAGAACTTATAACCGTATTTGCTTTTTCGTATAAAGTAGACTAAATTACGAATTTCGTTAGTAAATGTTTTTGAAATAAGTGCTTCTTCTTAACGAATGTTATGCTTAATTTATTCTGAAATTATTTTGTCTGAATGTAATTGATTCAGAGAATTTCCCATCCCTAGATATGATTATATTCTAAGGCCATTGTCGACCGCAATGAGTGGTCCTTGGTGTATTTTAGAGGCCATTGTTTTAACCAGTTAGTATTATAACAAAGAGAATATCTTACCTCGAAATGTTTTAATTAAAATATAAAAAGACCCGAGCTCTTAAGCATGTTTACGACTTTCCACGAACAACAATTTCTCGCGGATTCTTAATGCAAAGATTTCAATGCAACGCATAAAGTTATGATACTTTATGTCTTGTAAATGAAACGTGCAACAAAACACTTTTTGTGAAAAAAAATATTATAAAAAGAGTAATCAAAGAAAAAAACATTTTCCTTGTTTGTATCTTTACCACAAAAATATTACAAACCACACAACACGTTTATTTAATCGTAATTAAATTTATTTGGTTCTACAGAATTAGCCTCATAAATTAGTTATACTTAATGATATCTTCCTCTCTTATTTAGGACATCGATTTACTTGTTGAAGGGTGCAGGATCGGGTTCACAATACAAACACTTGTTTCTGTTTCACATATTACACGTTTATTTGTCACAAACGTCGCCCGCCATAGCGTACGCCCAAGGCGCGCGCAACATGACGGCCGCAAGTCAAACTTCAACTGACAACTGCCCGCGCGTTCTGACTCACAGCGCGCTCTGACATCTCAGCGCTGCCAACCGCCAAGATGACAGTCATACCAACGGGAATGGGCCAACTGTCATTAAAAATATTTTTGGCGTATGCAAACACCGATTAACATTATACAATTAATATTAATTAATACAATTAACATTATATTATATCTATGAAAAACATATATTCAAACAGTTTACATTGTTAATTCGTTATCGTTCTTATGGATTCTGCTCTTAAAAACATAGTCAATTGATCGCATCGTCTTTTTAACCTTGAATTTTCATGTTATATAATTTAATATAAAGCCCATAGAATTATTGTCTCCTAGCATCCCCGCACGGTTGACATATGAAAGCATAAAATATATAGCTTTATTGGCTTATTATTTTACAAACAAACGGATTTTAGAATGCTTTTCCAGCATTTGTGCTTCCTTCCTCAGACAATAATAATCTATGTGAGATAAAAAATTTAAGGACATTAAAATTAAATCATTTTACAATAGAGTAAAAGTTAAATTTACGATATTATAATAGTGTATGTTCATTAATTATATTTTTATTTTATGTATATATATTAATGAAAAAGAAATAAACTTGGTACAAAAAGAAGAGAGTGTACCGACATAACTTTATTAAACCATTTTTTTTTTGCTTCGCGGTCCCAAAATGGCACGCATATAATCTTTCCATTATTGTCTAGATATATAAATAATGAAAATATTGTTAATTAATACCTCATTAATAAAAATAAATTGTGCTTAATGCACGATTGATAATGTTTTTCATGTGTACATATCTCTTTATAAAATCATACGCCGTTCATTTATTCGAATATGGGATGGGCCAATTCCGCGTTTGAATATTTTCGCATTTTGCGTGAAAATTTTGAGTCCTTCTGTCATATTTCAGAATTATCGATGTGTTGCCAGTGTTGCCATAACCCTCTAACAGCACACATGTGATAGAAAAAAAGCCATTACATATTATAATAAATAGAAAAAAAAAACTATACGAGTGCAATATGCTTGTATATTAGTCAATTTAGCTGCTTCATTTTATAAAAAGAAAGTAAAATTATTCGCAAAATATATGAATAATTTTTTTAAGTGGTATACGTTTTTTAAGACTTTCAAAAGACCTTTTATTTAAATAACTCGATTTCTTAATTGATATAATCTGAGATACTTTAACCCCGTATTGTCAAAAACGTGCGTCCTTTTCTAATCCTTACACCTATCAAACCACGAAATATTCTTTCCCAACACGGATTTCTATTAAATTTTGCTAGAATACTGTTTTTTTTAGTTAAAATATTATGCTTGTAGTCCTTTTGAAGGTTTATTTAAGTGAAAAAAGTATTACCTTTTAATTTACGCGAGGTACTGGAGGGTTGAATTCAATTTACAAAACGGCGATGCCCAGGATTACAGTCCTCGAACATCAAGGAATGATGAATTTATAGACATTTTATTCGAAAGTTTATTTCAAAGTATGATTCGCGCGCCATAAATTAATTAATTGCTCCAGTCAACTTACCCACGGTTAAAATCGTAAATTAAAAATACATATTTTTAAATCGTTAAAATTATCTGGGACTCACAGCTTTACCCTATTGAAAAAATTTGCCGACTATTCTGCACCTGTATCGTCTCTATTCTTTTTAAGGACTGTGAATCTTAGCATCTCAACAAAAGCCAATGTAGCCGTATAAAATATATGTTTAAAATCATTTGCTTACGTAGAATACTGAGTGTATGATGGTTTGAAGTTGTGAGAAAAGACGAGGCGAGAAAGCGGACAATATGACCTTCTATACTACAGCGATAAACAGGCAAGGGTGGACTTGTTGGGACACGTTTTAAGAATGCCGCAGGAGAATACAAACTACAGCGACCTTTTTTTCAAGCTCCCTGGCTCGCAAATTCTCGGAAGGCCTCCGGGAACTATACATAGAATGTCCTTTGTGGAGATGCGGGATATGGAGCTTACAATGAATGAGGTGAATACTATGGTGGCTTACAGATCTCCGTGGTGGCTGGACGTTCATATGCTCCAGTTAGGGGAGCGTATATGGTATGATGATGATGATGATGATAAATTATTTTAAAAAATACTAATGCTAAGTCATTGTCAATAGATGCAATGTATGTATTTTGATTCTGATGTTTAAACGGCTTATTAAAAAAAAAACAGTAAAATTAAAATCTACGCTGTGTAATCCTACTACATTTGAAGAGTATCGCATTTGTTAATTGCATGGCAAACGAAAAGTTTTTTTTTTATGTAATCGCATGCAGGAGAGCACAGCCAGTCAAGACCAGTGCACTCTATGACGCTCAGCCATGGAGGCTGGACGCTGCATGCGGGAAACGTGTGTTGTGTTCGTGTTTGTGTGTGGGTTGAGGAGATTTCAAGTGTATTTTTATCTGTTTCTTGAAGAGATTCAGGTTATAGGAAGGAGGAAACACAGACGCTGGAAGGGCATTCCAAAGCCGTGTATGGATGTACGGCAAGTGTAAGACGATATAACATAATATAATATGTAATATAGCATTTTAATTTCATAATGAATTAATATTTAATTTGAGATCATATTTAAGTATGTATTGAACATCGAAGCAAAAAACATCACATCGGTATACGTTTGACCTCAACAATGGATATTGTAGGAAAAGCTAGATATTTACCTGAAATTTTACATGGCAGGAAAGGTAATATAGCTGACGAGGACCCCTAAAGAGGCTGATGGATGGCCGGAAGGATAATGCTGACAGTCAGTGTAGCCTTCTGAAGAAGGTGAGAATCAATCGATATCAACAAGCCAATGATGCGGCCTTGTTGTAAAGATATCGGCTATTATGCAAACAGTTTGAGAATCTAACACCATGAATCTGAAATGAGTTTTAAAATATAAATATAAATAATTTTTAATTAATTTTTTTAAATTTATTTCATTTTTCATCCTATCATCATATCCTCTACTGATAGAGCATGCGATTGGGACAAATTGAAAATCTACCTATCATCATATCCTCTCTTAACATAAGCTCTTCATTATTTAATATATTCACTTGGAGCTCTACCGGTTATATATTATGTAAGTTAGCCAAAAACATGAAAAAAATTTTACTTGATTCGTAACGTGGATAGTGGCAATGTTTTAGACTATCTTTTGGATATTCGCTTTCTGAAAATATTCCTAATATGACAAGCATGAGAATGCACACAAAATACAATAGCTCTAAGTGGTTAATTTATATTGTTATAATCATCACAACAGTACCCGCTTCCTATCATCTTCCGCATCAGCTGTCATGCTCCTAGCGTCAACCCATGCCTTCTATGCCTTTCAGACTTTCGCCGAGTACATACTCTTACTTCGTATAGTTCCCGATGTGCTTCCAGGAATTTGAATTAAATTAAATATTTTTATTCATATATTTAATTAATGCATATAATTAATTCATATAAATATAACAATTTAAAAATAAAAACGGATGAAAGAGAATTATTGCACTTTTTTTTCTATATTTCTGAGGTCAGCTTAAAATATTGTTACCATTTAGTACATATTTATATTTTAATAATATTTTGCAATGGTCAATAGAATACAAAAAGCCGCAAAAAGCATTAGTATATATTTTTCACTTAAAATAAATATATATATTACCGTGTTTGTAATGTTACAGGTGTATTATTTTTAGAATAGATATATTACGTAAAAGACCCTCACAAAACGAAAGAAAAACAATATTAAAAGACAGCGTTTGATTCTCAATAAGTTTTCTATGTCAAGCTTTGTTGATCCGTATAATATGTACGTTGACAAAAAGCTTTAGAGTTAATTCCGGAAGAAGATGAAGCACCAGCATGATAATAAAAGGTGAAAAAAGCTCCCGGAAAGCTCGCTAGATGTGCCAGATATAATTGACACATCGCTTTTTTCTCGGCGTATCGCTTTGTCTTTCCAAATAATAATTAATTCCATCCGTTACATGTACGTCCGATTCAGGAGAGCAAACTTTCTTCTTAAACTTGAAATGTTACTCATTATCTTAGTCCTGAAATGTACCGTCCATATAAAAACAAAAAAATAGCAATTAATCAAGGACTATTATGTGGTATTTCTTGTCTTTGGTCATAAATTAGAATCATTAATTTGACCTAATTAAGTTACTTCATAAAAATATACTTGTACTTACAAGCTTAACATCTCGTTGACCTTACTAAAACATTTCCATTACCTTTAATTAGTTTATCGATGCATAATATTTATTGAAGGAATACGATATAATTTCACTCTATAATAAAGGGTCCGCCAAATAACTTTTTTTTTTTGAAAATGGGGCGCAAAACATCGAGTGTAGCTTCAGCTGTGTGGCACGTAGCGCCGTCCTGTTGAAACCAAATGTTGCCAATATCCTCCTCTTCAATTTTTATAAACAAAAATGGCCCGATAACGATCGCCATTGACTGTAACGGCCACTCCTTGCTCATTTTCGAAGAAAAATGGCCTGATTTTCAAAGTAATGTTGCAATATTTTTCAGCATTGTTCAAGCGTATACACAACCATATTCGTTTAGCGGAAGGATAAAACTAATTATCTGTCAAATCAGACATGAGTTAAGTGTTACCATTTACGAAATAAGCACTAGTTGAAAAAAAAAACGTTAGATGGCGGAGCCGTTACTATATTTTGTTATTAAATTTATCATTTTTTTTTCAAAATACATATTTGAAATATAACTTTGAACAGTTTGCTTATAAGATGTACGCATTATAACTATTGTTAGTTTTATATCTATACATATATATATAATTTAAATACTATTGCATGTATTACCAAACCGCTTGAAACTATGAAGATATTATAGAAGTAGTGATTATGTCCAAAAAGGTTCAATTGTATCACAGTAATATTGACCTACGAGTATTGTATTGCACTAAATAATCATCATAGATAGAATGAACATAGATCTTCCGAAAATCCCAATGCATCCTCCCTTCTGTGTTTCAAATCTAGTATTCTTCCGCTATCTTCTAATGTTATCAGTCTCAAAGGGGATTTTTTTTTTAAAATAAGGTCAAAATAGAAAAAATACTAATAGAGCCTTAAAATTATACCAACCAAGACATGCTAACTGAACGGCGACTATTGACAAACTGAAGTCAAAGTGACGCAAAAAAATGGTCATTTCTTTCCGAATTACCTAATATAAATCAAGTTTGCTTATTGCTTTATGCATGATAAAATATTTACAAATTAATATTAATAAGATAATTCAACTTAAGTAAAGTGTTTTGATAATATCATGTATTAACGTGAATTGAAAATGCAATTTCGTAATTTTTCCAAGCACTTGAGACAGCTTGTTAGCTTGTAAAAGTATAACTCTAGTCTCTGTACGAGTTTCTCTTCAAAGTATCGCCCTGAGCAGGGTCCGCTTTTCTTTTATAACGGGGGTCATATTAGCTTTTGAGGAAAGCAAACCGCAGACCGGTGGCGGGGAAAATCTATTGGACCGTAAAAATCACATAAAAATACAACCTTATACGCATGAATAAGTGAGCCAAAGAGTATAATGCTTGATTTTAATTTGAAACGTCAGAGAGCTTTGAAAATTGTAAAAAGCTCTCGTAACAATTTATTTAGCATAATAACCTATATTATAACCTTAACCTTTTAAATATTAGTAACACCACGATATTATCTTTATTTATTTTTCATGCCAAAAAACATTTTTGTTGTTATTATTTCCACCACAAAGAAAATACGAATAGAAGCAGTTTGAGTGAATGGATTAAAAGTAAGCTGCAGTTTTATAAAATCATTTGCAAATGAGATGGAAAAAAAATGTTTATACGTGTTTTATTTATGTGAATGTCAGCTTTATGTAAAAAATAATTTAATGCTTTGATTAAATTAAAGTTAATACAGCGGTGTTAAATAAATTATTTCACCGCACTAAATTTAATTCAGATCACTAGTGAAAAGATAAATAAGATGGCATACTTGCAGACACTATCAATACAACTCAAATGTTTTATTATGCCATATTAAATAACAAGAACGATTTGCTACGCGACATTTTTTTCACAAAAAAGATATATAGTGGTGGATTATTATATGACGAGTATGTTTTAGAAAAACCTGGCACTATTAGGAAAATATGTACAATTTCCAACAGTTACATTATTGTGTTGCAAGGCGTGCACATGAATAACGTCGTAAGTAAATAATGGCTTGCATTTTTTTTTATATTTGAAAAATGATTTTTTTTAGTCTAATCAAACCAATCCTATTACAAAATTGAAAACTTCGACAAAAATGTCGGCATTGTGATATTCTTATATTTAAGTTTTATGGGCCCTATAAAATTTGATTAATATCAAAATATAACTTTTAGTTTAAAGTTCAAAATCAATGATAAAGGATCAGCCCCAGAGAGTGTTTCATCAATTATATCATTTGACATCCGTTAATATCGTTTTTCAGCGTTATGAAATCCAATTTATCAAAAAGTTTCAAAATTCCCAAATACGGCTTAAACATTGAAATAATCCAGTGGCGTAAAGTAACGGTTAAAAACTCCACAGAAAGACTTCTTTTATAAACACGGTTACCTTCTTATTATATCATCACTAAAGAATTTACATTTTTTTCATGGAAGAAAGCGTTTTTTTTTTTTCAAATAATATTTCATAAATTATTAACAAATCCATTAGCTATATACCCATTAAAGGATGCTTCAATAAACCCAATCATTAATTACAAATATTCAAAAATGCCCGACGGATTTGCCGATCAGGAGAAAGAACGAGAGAAAAAACATTCAGCAAAAAGGTACAAAGTGACGCAACAATACGCCAACAAAATACAATTTTCACTTTAAAAATCGGACTTATTTGAAAACACCGATCCTTTGGAATGGGTCCGACACCCGAACGTTTGGACTGGAATTGGACAATTAGGAATTCTCTGACACATAATTAACATTTTATAAATTTAAAAATTCGATATAAAATAATTAAAATATATATTCTTCTTTTATTGAGGAATATATAAAAATAAATTTGTATATTCATATCGTGGAAATTGAATTTTATAATAAGGCGACATATTGAGATTATCATCCAAAGAACTTAGCAGGTTATTTTTAATTACATCCAGTTCTTCAGTAACGTATGAAAACTAATTATGAGTTTATTTCATTACAAAAAGTATTCAACAACTTGATACACATACAAATTTACAGCTAATATCATCTTGATAACAGTTTTTATTAATTGAATTTATTGATGAGAGAAATGTGATATGATATGTGATGTACGAGTATCATACATATGTAGTGAATTTTTATGTTGAATATTGGTATAATTTTTCAGTGGCCTATAAAGTTTACGAATGTTGAAATATATTCTTCACCCCCAAAAAAAACTTGTAATTATTAAATAGTATTTCACACCGTCTTTTAACATGGATCACACTGATCACTGTTTTACTTGCTGGAATACTGCAGTTATCTCATATACGCATTATAAGACTAGTATATATTTTTTATACAAATGAAACTTATATTTAGTGTGAAGTACACTTCTAGCAAACCTAAAAAAATAAAATGGGTACAACATGTTTATTTTTTCTATGGATTGGCGATGGAGTTGTTTGTATTGAGGGCTGAACTGCACCAGGCCCTCAGGGTGAGGGGCGTTATTTCGATTAACTCTTTTTTCCCCCTTTTGAGGCCCTTCAATACATTGCGCTTGTTTTGTTAAGCCATTGTTTTCGTATTAGGTATGTAAAAAGCCTTTCCGATGAAAAACTGTAGGATTTAATAGATTTCTTGTTTACCTCATTGGCTTTCAGGTAGACCAGTGGTGAGAAACTGAGTGCTCCATGTGCATATACCATGAACATGACCTTAAATTTATTGTTATCAGAAAATAATAATTTGAATGTTAATAAAATTGTTCAATATTTGTGTTGATCTTAGATGGTGTATAAATTATTAAAAGTCTTGAAAAAGTTTTACTCATATTTAAAATATATATATTTATTTTATACATATAATATATGTAAATTTTAAGTATTTAATTACACAAAATAAATGCGGCATAGTTTAACACTTAGTAATCCTAATACTTCTAATTAAAAAGCTGTGAATCTTCACATTCATATCGTATATTCATTAAAATAATGTAAAATGAGCAATGATATTTTGATTATTTTTTTAATAATTAAATTAAAAGTGCCATAATTACAAATAGACAGCCATTAAAATTAATAAAAAATAAAAAAATAAAAAAATTGCACCAAAATATTTAACATAGTGTTTTCACTCTATTTTCACTTATTTCAAATTGTACTAAGATTAAGGTTTTTTGAGGATTGTCTTAAAACTAAAATTTATTTACTAATTTTAATAAAAAAACAAATAAAAAGACTTATTTTTTTCTTTTTCCACATTTATTTTAAAGTGATTGCACATGTTTCGGACCCTAGCAGTTCCATCCTGAGCAATGGCTTTGATTTATGTATATATAAACAAAAATGATCTGGGGTCTTGAAAAGGTTGAGAATTACTACGTAGACAGACTTCACTGTTATTTCTCCTTTTGCTTTCTTTCCGAAATGTTCCCCCGGTGATTTGAGAAGAAGAAAAAAACTGTTCAGTCATCCATTAAGTTTTTTTTTCTTTTCTCTTCTTATTTAAATACCAAACAAGACGTAAAAAATAGCCATAAATACGCCTTTTAATGTAGGTACCCTTTTATTTTAGGACAGCTTTAAAGGTAAATAAAATAACGTAAAAACAAAACTGAAAGTATTTTGTTTTTTTTTGGTACCCAATCATTTATATTTGTTTTCGTAACATATTTTGCAGCAAAAGAAATTATTATACTCTTATTTAATAAGATATTATTACATATTTAACATTACTGTAGAATGTGATGACCTTCAGAAATTATTATTTTACTATTAAGTTTTTTCAAATTATGATAAATATACTTTAATAATTTTTATACAATTAGTTTAAAGAAAACATTAATAAAATAAACTTTAGAGGTAACATTACTTATAACTAAAAAAACAACAAAAACTAAAAAAAGATAGTTCTACGTTATTTTGAAACGATTTATTTTTAGTATTTATATCAAGACTTGAAGTTTGTTATTCCGTTGAAAGACGGTTTAAGAATCTTTTTAAAATATTGTAACGCTTCTTTTGATACAATGAAAAAAAAATAGTTCCTTTTTTTGTTACTTAAGTAATTGCATACAGTTTTATGAAATCATGGTAAATAAGAATTTAAAAAAATATGTAATTCATTTAACATTTGAAGACTACAGTTTCACCAACAAAATCATCCCATATTAACTCTCTATCCGGATCATGTGATCGTCACAAATTTATGATTTGTGACGATCACAAATAAAAAGTTTCCGATTTGAAATGAATTCTTCGTTTCATGTCAACGATCTCCCGAGTTCGTTGAAGAATTACAACTTTATACGTACACTGAAGAAGTTTCAAACACAATGAATATATTTTTAAAAATAAGTCTATTATTTCAATCATGATAATACAATCATTAATGCCATACTATCTATTTCAAATTCAGATGTTAAGTCTTAGTCGCTCTTTCGGTGTGATATTTACTCTGTGCAGTTAAAAGGGGGGTGTACTAGGAAACGGAAACAAGCCGAGGGGCGCCTGGCCCGTCTCTGGGCGGTGGGTGTTTTTAGGAGATTTCGGTAGGTTTGGGAGCTTTTGGAAGGTTTGGGGAGTTTCGGGAGGTTTTGGGTGGAGGCGCCCATTGTCCTGGAGCCTTTAATTTCATTAATGCGGCAAGGCCGCTCTTCCTGCGACGGCGCCGCGGGATTTGTTGTCATTTCAGTCCCGGAAATGTCCCCGGGTTCCGACGTTTTGGGCCGCGGGAGAAATATCTATGACAGCGGCGTACATCTGTACCTACTGCGGCAATGTTAATAACGACAATTAAAATAATTTTTGTCCACCCAAAGGAAAAACGAGAGAAATTCAAATAAAAATCAAAACCGACACATAAATATAACAAACCTGTTAAATATCAAAAAAAATCATATAATAAATTATTTAGCGACTTGAATGTGCTAAAATATTTCCGTTTTTTTTCTTCTCATGTTCGTTTCTATTCTAGAACGATCACCTCATATATCCGTAATTTCATTTTGTAAGTTGCATAATTTCTCTTCTTTGTTTCGATATATCTCTGCTCACGAAGGTTCATCTAAGAACACATATAGTTCCCAGCGATATTTAGGGTAGAAGTTAGAGATATTTTTTACTTTTTGATTAATCGAAATAATTATAAAGATTCGATCACTTCGATCCCGCCCGGTACTACCAAGCCCTGAATAATTTTGCAAAAAGGTCGCTCAACCCAACTAAGGACACGCGGTAAACAAGAGGCGGTAATTCATCCAAGTTATGATCTTCGTCCAATGTTGTTGACTTTGGTTATAAAGCGAAAACTGTGCTAACAAGTGCTATGAATGTTCGTCTGATTGAAAATATAATATATAATGAATTATATATAATAAGGAATTTATATAGTTAAACTATTAATGTTGTTTTTAAAAACTATTCCCAAATGCCCTTTTTGTCAATATTTAAAGATAAAAAGCCTTTCAAGAGCATGAACTGTAGTTTATTTTTCATAAATGACTAACTTAAGTTGTGTATTATTTAGTCAATGGAGCTTAACAAAGTTGAGAATTATGACAACTTAAATAACTTTATGATGGAAATTTATGTCAACCACGCACTCAAGCTGAGAGCCTTAAAATGCGCTACTGTAGTCCAGCTAATTCGTCTGTTTTCCGTCACCTTGGAGGAGATTTGATGTTCAGACCACCGACATTATTTTCCCTTATTATTCTCGCCCTTGTGTTTGCAAGTACTGCTGTGGTCCGCGTTTGCACTTACTAGGGCAGCCCTTATTCGTAATAGGTTTAAAGCTTGTACGAATGAGCTTTAAGCTCACGCGGCCGCAAGCCAATTATTGTTATTGCTAATGGAATATTTGGACTGCACATTGCAAAGCACCACAACAGTGTTGTCTTAATTTATGCAAATTATATCAATATAATGAATTGTAATAATGTTGGATATTGTATTTTATATGTCGCGTGATATGGTTAACAATTTTGTACACAACTATGGAGATTGCGAGCAATGTGACTAACTTCGAAAATTATCTTGGCAAACTGGACATGATAAAAAGGAAAAGAAACGTGAATCCAAACAAAAGATAATTAAAACATTACATAAACATGAAAATATAAATATTGTTGCAAAAAACTACGAAGAGTGATATGTATGAAAAATTATTACTCACAAAAAATATTAAACACAATAACGTATAAATATGATGCACAACTATAGAAAATTATAATTTAAAACGAAATCATGTAAATATTTCAATTCATTAATTCCTAAAAAAAGAGTGTGTAGCACATTTTTGTATAAAAAGTATATGCCATCGATGAACGAGTTTTGATATCCATTTACATGTTATATGTCGAATTCCATAATTTCATTGGTTTTTGTTAAGAAACCAAACCTAGTGCTTTTTTTATATAATTTATAATGACTTGTCAATGAAACTTGAACAAAATAAAAAATGTGAAATTTAATCTCTAGAATCACGTATATTTATAAAAACATTTTTATTAAATTCATAAATTAATATTTACATAAACGGATAAAAATCTACAAAGCTACAATAATGTTCATGATGATACTTAACCTATTTATACAATGTTTTTACTTCTACTTAAGACGGAACGAGCATGTTTGTATTTTTTTTATCTATTTACTGTAATATAACACATCTGATGTTGCTCATACTTTAATTAAATTGAACTTCGCAATTATTTTTTGCCTTTTGATGTTATTTTGTTATAACACGGCCAATTTAAATTTCTCACACAAAGTAACACTGGTGTACTATTAACATGATTGAAAATTCTTCAGCAGAGAAACAGATCTTTTACTCTACTTTTTTCTTCATTCTCTCCTTTGTTACAACTCGTACCATGTTAAATGCATATTTCTCATATTATTCTCAAAGTGTTTTTTAACGTGTTTTTAAACGATTTCCAGAAATTCTACAAAAAAAATCTACATTTATAAAAAAATACATTAAAATTTTTATACCCGTTTACGAGTAAACGATATAAGGTTTCAATTGCCGACTATTTTTCAGACTTTCAAAAAAATTATCGTTCAAATATATTAATCATAAGAAAACGTATCTTATCAACAAATGAAAAACAATTTTTTTTTGTTAAATAAAATAACTATTATAATCACGAAAAATAAATAAGAATTTCATAAATATTACTGTTGTAAATTGTATTTTTATTTCATTATTGATGAAAATTATTTTTTAATCGTATAATATTAGGTTTTATTTATTTTTGGTATTTACAAGCCTAGAGCAGGATGTGTATACGAAACGCATTATAATAACACTAACAACTAAAAAAAGCTCTTACAAAAAATAAGCTCTCAGCAGCTTTATTGAGATCCCTTCTAATACGACAGGGCGTAGGGTACTTGGTATACGTGATACCAGACTGCAAGTAGACAATTGGGATAATCGCTGAAATAATATTCAAGGATCGTAGGCTGGACGGCCCGGGGCGAGTACTCCGATTTCGGACAAAGGCGAACGGACCTTTGAACGGAATTTATCGAAAGCTTTCCTCTCGTTTTTCTTAAGCTTTGCTGGCCGCCGAGAAAGTAACAAATCAAAGATATTTGTGGAGGCGACGAGGTAATATGGGATAAGGATTGTGCATTAAAGGATATGCGATTATATTTATCGTAAATGAGACTGCTTATAGATTGCGTGTTTATGAAATTGATCTGTTTTTAGAAATACGTAAAATAAATGATTTTCCTTGAGAAAAATATTTAAAAAATCAACGGCCATCAATGAAACTGTTTTTAAAGACAATTTTATTGTATTATTTATCGATTTAATTACAAAATAAAATAATTTTTTGTACAAAAACATCACCTTCAGACTAAAAGATACATAAAAATTGACCTTTTAAACATATATTCACTTAACCAAATATATTTAAAGCGTCCAGTAAATATCGGTATGTGTAGCGACTGCAATATTATAACTTTCAAGTAATTTTTTCATAAATTTATTATTAATATTTGTATGATTTAATTTTAACTGCGACTTTGTTATCAGTTATCTTTAAATATATTTCATACAACATTCATAATTTCACTTCATTTGTGAACGATGAAAACTCAGATAATATGTAACTTTAAAATATTTGATAAATTATGATATTGATTATTGATGAAATAAATAATAATGAAACATTCGACACTTTTGAAATGTTTTTTGTACCAGTAATTTTACAATTGTTTTGTCAATTCGTTATAGGATGATGAGTATCTTTATTTTTACACAAACAAGTTGAATATCCTGTGTAAAATTTTGTGAGCCGTATTTTTATTTTTATAATGCCTGAAATTAAGTTATAAATAACAAAAATAAGTAAAAAACGCCGGCCCTCTTGACAGAATAATGTGACTCTCGACGGGGATAGTCCGCGTTCGGGAAAAAACTACTCGACAACTAAAGTACCAACATTACAACGATAAAAACGACCCAACTGAGTCTGTCTACGAGCAGTAAACAGGGAGGGTAAAACGCTTGACTGACATGTGAGATTTCGTATGTTCAATACCCTATGAAGGTTAAAAAGTGATATTTAAAATGATCTTGATCCCCACAGTGATTTAGCTTCGTTAAACTGTTTGTGCAATAACTGAGTCTGCGAATAATCCACGATGTTTTGGCTTAAGTAAATAATGAAGAAGTAATAGATTATGTAGTATTTATAGTACGTCAGCCTTCCATCGTATAGTCTATCAATACAACGGTGTATGGTTCATGTTTTACAGATGCCGCAGAAGAGTGTAAAAAATGGTTTATTTTCTTCGGGTGTCTGGATCCATTCTGGAAAGTATTTTAAAAGAAATATTTTTTAATTGGTAAAGTCAAAGTGTGATGAAACGACGACTTTGACGGCTGAATAATGTATGTGGGGGCAATTTTTGATGACTAGCTCTAACTAGGGAGTGTATATGAAATGATAATAGTGGATATGGTTGATATACTGGCTAAGTATGAGAATAAAACATCATTCATATTGATGGATGATGGATCAGTCATTTATAACAGTAATCAGAGAGTCTTTTCAAAAACTGAAGATGGTCTTATGCCAAGTTGTACTGGCACATTAACACTAGTAAAGCAGCGTATGTATATTTTTCAAATGGTTAGCGTCATATTACTCACTTATTAAATCTCTCCATCACCATCTGAATGTATTCTCTTGTATGTGTTATAGTAAAAAAATGCTAAGGGAAAGAAGAAATCCGAGCCTCTTACTGCTGAGGGAAAATCCCCATGATATAACGACGTGGAGTATAACAGACAGCGCACTGATGACGTAAAAAATAACGTTCCTCAATCATAACTTTGCAAATTAAACTGAAAATGCCCTCACATAAAAAACGGGGCTTTTTAGCCCGCAAATAAACAAGCTCGTAGAAAAGAGTGGCATCCTCGAAAGAGAGGAAGCAGTGCCGTAACCGATACATAGTAGAGTTGATGATACCCTTCGTGAGCTGGAACTTTTATTATTTTTTATTAAATAGAAAAATAAATGTTACTTTATTTTAAATTATTGTGTTTGACAATGGCTTTTTAAGATTAGTAACTAGTAAAAGACGGGAGAAAAAGCAAATTAAGTGAAATGGCAGTATAATTTCAATAATGAAAAGTAAACTCACTGCACAAATATTAAAGCTACTCATAGTAAAAGTCTTTATATAAATTCCTCGTGATTTTATGTATTTTTAGTGATAACAATGTAATTTTTATCATTTTGTTAGTTTCAGTAAGGGAATCTGAGCATGATATAAATACATCATATGACTAATAAATACTTCACGCATCTGAAAATAATATACAAAACATATTTTCTTGTAGTGCTTGAGAATGTGACGATACGATTATTTAACCTAATCTAGTAATTTTATTAATTTTTATCCCAGAATCTTGATACAAATGCTATTATATTAAAAGCTGATTATTGATGATATCTCTACTGTATATTGTCACACATATATCATCACAATATTATTGTAAATGTAACAACTTATTGTAAATACGCTGTTTTCTGTTTAAAAGCCTAGCTGTTATCTAATTATTGCCTTGGGTTATGTTTAAGCTTATGCAAAATAAAATTTACCTGAATTTTTTTACTGAAAGTAATTCACAAAAAACGAGTAGTTTAGTTGATTACTCGAACTTTTGCATATATTAGAACCACTGCACTGAACTGTATAAAGGAGAAAAAATATATAACATGATTTCATCAGCGACTTGGCTCGATAAAAAATGACAAGAGCGTAGTCTCCGAGTGAGCAGCCTCCCCCTGGACCAGGAATGAAGGTGGAGGATTAGGAGAGAATAAATAATAAATAAAAACAAATATAAAAAAACAAGGTGTGTTGACGATGAAGTTATTAGAGAGGTATGTGAAAAAAACTAAACAGCGAATGCAAAAAAAAATTATTTGATTTTTAAAACGGACTTTTATTTTAAATATATTTAAAGCATTTTTTTATGTACTCTTTGAACACGAAGAAAAATTTATTTGCTTTCTTTTATTTTAAATTACCGTTTTTCTTTTATTTTAGCTTTATTTTATATTAGATCATTGAATTGAATACGTTTTCTTTTTTTAGGATAATTTGGAGAACTTTCTATTAATCTCGTCGATTATATTTATAATATGTTTTTTTTTAGTTTAAGTTGTGAGATAAAATAAGTTTAGATACATTGTAAAATAAAAATAATATTGGTAAATATAATATTCGTCATATATAAAAAGCGTACGTTTAGTATTTGCATTTATTTCTTGATTAGAAAATGTGATTAGTGTATCAATGTCATAGATAAGTGTAATAAATTGGACTTAGATATTCTATCTGTGTATCAAATCTAACGTGTGCCGTTTAATTTCTTTTCGAAATAATAGTTGAAAAAATTATACATACATAATTGTATTTGTGCATATTTGTATCAATTGTTAAATTGTTACTTTCTCATACGTTGAAGTTGATTTTTAGTCAGAATTAGTGATCTAAGCATAAGTTAGTCATTTTCTGATAGACAGCATCATCCATAAGAATAGGAAACGCGTTCTGTGTCGTCATCTGGGAGTCTCTGTCATTTCTTGCGAGGACCTTTCTGAACTGTTACTTAATGATGACGCTCCCATGCTGTTAAACAACATCAAAAATATCATCGGAGTTACGCGCGCGGTTAATGAAGCTGACGTGGAAGAGAATCATACAGGTATGTTATTTAACTATTTTTCAGACGCATAATCAGCCCCTGTGTGTAACTTGTTAATCAATAGTTTATTTTTAATTAATATTATTTTATACTTAAAATGTTAGTTATTTCTGAGGTACAATCAGTAAAAGGTTTAAATTGTACTTTCGTCCGCATCACGGCACGCAGTATGCAGTAAGTATCACATAATCCGCCACACACTCGTTGCGGTTAACCTACTCCTTGCGGGAAGGTTTCGCCGCGGACCGGGAAGAGGCTTTGCCGGGGTTGGGAGCCGGTGGGCGAGGGATGAATGAATTACACCAGATGATGAAGAGGTGACGATGCGGTTGCTGTGAAGGTTTACAAGACGCCTTTGTCCTAGATAAACAATATATTTAGAACGGCAAGGGATGCGTCTTTAGACGGAGTTAATAATTTAATAAAAAAATATTCATGCGAGCAATTTTAATCTTTACCAGAGAATCAGTACATTGAATAAACGGATTGTCGTTAAATCATATTTTTTAATCAATAATTTCATGTTTTTTTCCAAAATACACGTACAGTTAAAAACAAGCGCCACATTTGATAAAACATGTAACTAAAAAGCAAATAAATGTGTTAATTTTTCAACTAAATAAATTGAGGGTTTGTTTTATAATATTCACATCCATCGTTTAATTATTTATGATTAGAGAAATGTCATTTAAGATGATATTTTTAATGGATATTGGTCAAATTTTCACAGAAGCGTTTTATTAAGCACTCTATTTGATTAAAATTAACTAATATAAAAAAGTAAAAGAAAATAATGATTGAATGAGGATTTCATGGATTCAATAAACATATAAGTTTAATATGTGTACAAAAAAGTTTGACATGCCAAAAAGTCTAGTTGAAATACAAAAAAGCAAATTTGCCCAAATAACTATCCAAGAAGAATAAAAAATGAACACATTAAAGTTTATTACTGCGTGTTTGCTAAGGAAAGAATTATTATTTTTCAACCAATGTAAATTTTAATGATTATTTAATTTGAAGTGATAAGTATTCCTTTCATCGATTGCCTAGTATGGTATAATAACCATCACGCGTATACGAAAGATGTATGAGAGAACGTAACGTTTCGCTTTAATCACTGCCTTCACAGTAAAACATCACTTCATTAATTAATGCGGAATTAATTATCCCCTCAGAGATCCGCTTCGTAGGTTTCCAGTACATGTGAAGAGGTTGTACTGGTACAGTAGTCATTTTTTCAGGGGATGAAAAACTTTAAGAGGTCCTGTCGACAACCACTCGACCGTAAGGGTTAGGATTGAATAAATCCTCGTCCAACCAGACCGTAACCGGGCCACAAACTTTATTTTCTCCCCTATCCTCGGGGAGATGTCATTAACTGAGGTAAACAGCCTCACCCATCCCCTGGACGGACTCTGGGCTTTTTATAGTTTTTTTTTGCAGGATGTCGTAAAATAAACAACAAAAAATGTGTTCTCTCTCTCGCTTTTTCGAAAGCTTTCATTTATCTACTGCATGCTTTTTTAGGATTGTTGTTTTAATAAAGGATTGGACTCTTATTAAATAATGCTGATTATGTAGTGAGATAAAATGGAAGTGAATGAATCGTTGGAATAACAAACACAATATTTCTTGTATCTTTCGTTCATACATGTTATATTCATTGAAAATTGTTGGGTATAAAATATTTAATAATATTTTGTACACACTAAAATAAACGTACAATTTCGAAAGGTTTATTTTGAAAATTTAACCACATTCATCGAATTAAAAATAAAAATTAGAATTTCCGTTTTGATATTAAAATATAATTTATTTGAATTTTTGTTAATCAAAAATCACCTCGAATCATTCAGACGTAAAATATCCTTTTTTTCATTTCAAGTAAAAACTTAAAAACATTTTAAAAAGGAATAATTATACATTTTATTTCAATATTTTATTAATAATACAAGTTTGCTTACACCCAATATCTCAAGCAGTATACAGTTTTGATAAAGAGGTAAACAAAATAATTCATTCATTGTTTAAAATCAAATCAAAATAAATTCTATGAATATAAATAACATAATATCTTAGTATTTATTCAATAAAACTAAGGATTTGTATAATTCATTTGTATAAAATGAAGTCTACGAAAAATAAACAAGCAATAAATGAAATTCATACATTTCTATGAAACAAATTCTACTGAAATGCAGCTGTTCATATTTCTACAATATTTGAATTATTATTAAATCCGCAGCTGTTATTATTCTGCGGGTCTTGAATGTCACTCGTAAATCAAGGGGTGAATGAAAGGCTGTGTGGGATGTCACTCTGGAGGTAATGCCGCTGCATCCCCGGTACAAACAATGAACATCCTATCATGTTATTTTGAAATCAACTGACAGGAGTAATACCATGTAAGTATTATTTATATATTACTATATATATTTTAATCGCAATATTTAAGACACGCAGCTTACATTTTTTTTTTTTGGGGGCCTATACCTGCGCTCCTTGGGAGCACTTACCAAGGCATTGTTTTCAGAGTACATTATTGTTATACAAGTAACGGGTTTTGGTGAGCAACACCACACATGGGTGTAAAAGTTAGTAGTTCAGACGTTAAAATTTGAAATTCACGCAGCTTAACTGGATCAAAACAAACTGTTGACTGCACAGCGCTACTATTGGCTCTATTTGTTACAGCTTTAACGAATTTTTACATTTCACAAAAAACCAATTTAGTTGTGTTATAAGTTTTCAAAGCAGACGCTTTCTTAGAGTACTGAGGATACGATGGTATTTATTTGTGTGGAATGATGATATGAAAGAGTCTGTCAAAAGATGAAGGTGCACCTAGCAAGGACATATATTTCAAATGCCGTTGGATAGATAAACAAGGCCTGCTTTTCTCTAAGCTTTCTGACTCGCGTCGTCCCGGAAAGCTTTTGGAAGTTATACATGTACATGAGTTTAGTACTATGGTGGCTAACAGAACTTTATGATTGTAGTTCAAGACGACCATATACTTATTTTTAAGCTTCCTGTTTCCATGATAATAATCCATCATGTAATTTTTTACAATTTGAAAAATCAATTATTATGCCTATAGTGTACAGAGTTTGTAAATATTTTTAACGGTCGAAAAAAATCGCAAAAATATTCAAATAAAAAACTAGATAAAGACATTAAGTGTTTGTTTATTCTGTCAGAGAATATTAATTTAATGTCTCTGACCACAAGACAAGAATATATTTTTTCACCAGCGAAGTAAAATGCTCGGGAATAATAAATAATACGAATTCAAATGCGAGAATTTTTTTAATGAATAAAAATCTCATGATACACCTACCGGACGGGTGTATTATTTGCGAGGAAATAAACTCACTTTATAAATTTTTCTTTGCCGTTTGAGACCCAAAGCATAGGACGCTCCGGTCGAGAATAATTTTATTCCAAAACTGTTTTTAAGAAAGTCAAATTTACCTTTGTCTTGAAACCTCGCATTTCGCTTGATTAATGTTTATTTTCCTGGGAAGGTCGCAGACTCTGTGCTCACTACCTAAGATTATGATTAAAACTTGGAAAGACGTTTTTTTTCAGTCTTCTTTTCCTCACAAAAGACGAACGAAAGTAATATATGCCGCGGAATATCTCGCTTTCAATGTTTTATAAGTTAAGGGCGCTGAAATTTTCACGCTATTTTTTGTGGAGATTCTTTGTGTCGTTTTGGTAATAATGGTGATATTTTTAGGTCTTGTAACCTGATCGTCATCCAATATAAGAATAATAGCAACGTCGTTAATTCAATTTAATTATTTTAATTCGCCGAATTCTGTTGTCAACTAGTTAAATCGAATGTAAGCAATGGTGAGTTCTATCCACAATAATTTCCAATATTAAAAGAAAAACACTAAATTGTTCACGAATATGCTGTCAAACATCCTATAATTTTTTCATAAGATTGATTGCTAGTTCAATTCTCATGAGGCCAGTACCGCTTAGTCCAATAAGGCACTTTATCTCAAAATATCAACAAATAAGACACTGATATTGTGGCTTTTGGGCTTAGCCGTGTGTGACGAACTTCCTACAACCAATATTTCTATATATATATAAAAAGATAATCTGAATAAACCAACTCATAACTAAATAAATCATCAATCCTGAAGAAGACCCCTGCAATGGCTGTCGAAACATTGGTTGAAGGAAGTTCACCACACACGGCTAAGCCCAAAAGCCACAATATCAAATATAAAAAATCGCCAATCGAAAAATATCCCTTACAAATTAAAAAAAAATGTTATCGGAAGGGCAACTATGTATTCCTTTAGTTGAAAGAAGACAGTATTATAACCTAATAATTATTTTTTATTTTTAATATAAATAAAATGATAGAAAATTTACTTAGTGAACAATTTATATTTTGATATTGTGGCTTTTGGAAGATTACTTTGTAAAACAAAGTCAATCAACCCTGAAGAAGACCCCTGCAATGGCGGTTGAAATATCGGATAGCAGAAATTCGCCGCACACGGCTTCACCCAAAATATCAAATCTGACCGTGAAAACCTAATAATTTTTTATTGTATTTTTTAAGTCAATCCCTTAATAAATAAATACTGTCATTTGAGGACAGTAGTAGTAAATCATCACACGTTCAGTGCTAAGTCTTCTTCCAAATGGCAAGCATCATATAATCTACAGATAAGATATATCCATTGCCTCTCCTTGGTATTTGCATTTTTTTTTTAATTTAAATTAAATCGTTTTAATCAAAAAAAAAATTTAAAGGATAAATATATATTTTTTAATGATAATATCAATAATCATTGTAATGACATAGTAATTATTTTCAATATCATGTTAAATAATTAATTGATATTGACAAAATGCATATATGCTTTAAATACTCGCTCCATATATTTGATATCGATGGCCTTACCAATAAAAAGTAATAGACTTATTATATTTATTCAAAGCTCACATAATTTTTACATAAATATTTTCTTTTACTTGCGTCATAAATTTTTATGGCCCTGAATCCGCCAATAAATTACTTATATATAAATCTTTACGAAATAGTTTACGCGTTTACTATTCAAAGAGTTATATTGACAACTCATCCTCTATCCTTAGCAATTCATAAGCTCGGTAAGAGATGAATTATAGGAAAAACCTAACACATTATCCACCATTGGATAATTTTTGATGACAAATTGCATTTTATTTTGTCTTTTGAAATATGCATATAACCGTTTTAAAAACATTATATTGCTCTTAAATATTCATACAGTTCAAGGAGTTTGATTATTTTTATCTTTTATACTTTTGTAGATCACAATTATTCATATATATGTATTGCTATAATTATCTTTCATTCATCATTTCATAAGATAATTCATAAGCCAAATTTGCAGATTTCTAAAAAAAATTGTGAATTGATATAATCCTGACAGTAGATAGATACAGCCTTATCCACGATAATTTTGCATCCCAAAGTTAAACCACGTACTTTTTTACGTTTAACGGCGTAAATAAAGGATTCATAGTAAAATTTACATTTCGAAACAGATTTTTGAAGCATTATATTTATTATGCTTAATTAAATTGAGCATGATATCTGACTATTTCACTAAATAAATTTAAGTTACTGGAATTTCTGAAAAAAAAAACTCACACAATGTAGAAGCTATTAGTTATTAAAGCCAAATACGAGTATGTTAAGCGTTTACAATGCTAACAAATATCAATTATTTTGGTAAATACTCAGGAATTGTGCTCTTTTTCCTTGAGTAAACTTTATTGATACTGGTGACGATATTGCGCTTACTATGCTTATTATCCCTTAACACTGAATGAAGACTGTTGATTCACAAAATTCACGAAAAGTCTGTTTCAAGTGACTTTGAATAAGGTTACGCGACCCGATTACTCTACCACCAAAAAAATATTTTTATATTTTTTTCTTTATATTACGAGTGTTGTGTATGATAGTATTGATTTGTATATTTTTTTATACAACTACGTATTTTCATGCCTGTACGTTAACTATTTAGGCCACTTTATCAAGCAATAAATAACACCTAGATAAATGTTGGAATACTTTGCGCGCTTCTATGAAAAGAGTTATCCGCCATTGTAAAATAAAATGTGTCAAACTTCTTTTTTGGATGTACCAGATTTATTGCCGGTCGCTCCATATTTATTATCAGAATGCTATAGATATATCATCCAAGCGGGATGGTATCCAACAAAAAGTATGCCCCGAGAGAACTTTGCTAATTCACATTAATATTAATAGTCATTATCTCATTGTGTTTACAAAATACGGTGATACATGATATTATCATAGCAACGGCTTCAATGGTTCCTTTATTCGTAAATTACTAAAACTTAACTCAAGGTTATGGATAAAAAATCATCAGTATACGGAAGAAATAGTTGAAAACTGCCTTAATCGTACAATTGTCGATACCTTAAAAAAATTCCTTTCGTCTTTGTTTTTTGAAAACTTTTAAACAGAAACAGAATGAATGTTGTAATTTTTTATCTTTACTTTTTTTAAGTTATCATGATTTGTTTAAAATAAAAACATTTAAATTTATACGCAAAATATATTTTAACATCTCATACACAATAAAAAAATTCAATGCGTATTGATTTACACAATTTATTTAGTATAATGTACTCAAACACTTATTTTTTTAATATTCTCAGCAATGTGAATAATATAACAGAGTCTGTGTATATATTATGTGGATAAATAATATTATTTGGGTTTGAAAGTAATTACTAATAGCGTCACTTTGAGACCCATTCAAACCCATCAAATTTTTAATATGTAACTATTTTTACCTCGTTCACCTAGTAAAAATGGATCACGATGAGCACTGTTTGTTTACTTACTTGAAAACTGTTGTTTGTTTTCAATAAGAGCTTTCATTTTAAAGCATATGACAATTTACCGCAGTAGAACATTATGATTTCTTAATAACTATGTAATAATCAGTTTTATAATATCTGAAGTGATAATTAATATAATAAATGATAACCTAGGTACTGATAAATCAGATGGATGATTTTAACCCAAATAAGCAATCAAATCATATGTAGTGGCACTAAATTTTCTAGCACCGATACTTCAAGCCTGGTCCATGACACACGTCAACTTTTTTTTTAAAATTGGGGGTCTTCTCTTCACAGTCTCTTGACAGGTGACATGTGTCCGCTTGGGATTGGAGCCCCATTCGGGGATCCGACTGCCCGGGGGTGACATTAGGACGGCGGATCCGTATAATTTGTTCGTAAGGGATTGAAAATTCTGAAAGGAAATCGTTACGACATCACTTCATGAATTTTCATGTTATTTTTCTGTGTATTTATTGCGCATATCGAGGATGCTTAGTAATTTAAAGGTGTGTATATTTATGTTTTTAAAAACGTAAGGAAAAAAAATGTAAACATATACTGAAGAATTATGACAGATGGTGATGGTAATTTAGAAATCTAATACGTGGATTTTATTATGCTTCTCATTTTTCTGGCATGAAAATTCTAGCTGAGACAACTGTGTTGCAGCAATCTGAAGCAAACGTAAGTTTCAGTTATAGAGTATCATATCATTTTTACATCATAATCGATAAAAAAGTATGTGAATATTAAAGTTTCAAAAATATACTTTTTTGATTTATATCAAATAAAAATACACGATTTTAGAATTTAGAATAACCTGTATCGTGATAACTACATGGCTCCTCACTAGATTGTGGAAACTCGACGTGGTTGGCCATGACAACAAAATTTAAAAAAATGTAGAATAATTCAAATCATTATTTTATTTTATTTTATTTGATATTATGGAATTTCACCAAGAATTATCTATCTGAAAATTTTGGTTGATTAAGTTACAAAAATAACATATTATATCACTCATTCATTCCGAAATTGTTTTAAAAAGGCACCACAATCCAGCTTAGCAACCTTTCGTCAGCACTTGAAATGGTAATACGGCGTATTTTTCACAAAAGAGCAGCAGCAGCCTGAAACAAGTTCTGAAACAAAGACATTTATCGCTGAAGGCTCACATTTCAGGCAGACTTGCTTCAGGAGCCGTCGCTGCGTGACCTATCGCGATCTTTCGGTAATGGCTCGCTTGCATTTTACCAGGCGGCTGGTTGGGTTAAAAATCCGAAAGATGCAATGAAAAAAATGTGTCCGATGAATCACTTACTTATTTTAGATCAATTAAAACTTTTTATTTTTTAGAAAATTACCTGATTGGTATTTTTTATATCTTTTAGTGTATGTCGACCAAGAACTGGCAGTTTCCAAAGAACTTTCCTAAATGCCACCGGTAGGCTTTGGAATGCCCTTCTAGCATTTGTGTTTCCTCCATCTCACAATCTGAAACTCTTCAAGAAACATATAAATATATAGTTGCATTCTCCCCAATCCACACACAAACCCGAAAACAAAATACGTTACCCGCATGCAGTGTCCAGCGTCCCTGGCTGAGAGACGTAGAGTGCACTGGTCTCGACCGGTTGTGCTCTCCTGCATAAAATAAACAAAACCTTAAGTTATCTTATTAAGTTTACTGATATACAAATTAACATTATAGGAAAAATGTAGAGAATAAGGAAGATGAGATGGGTGAAGCTTAGAGGAATAAAATAAGGGTTGTAGACATTTGTAGGTTTCTATTAAAATCAAAATAATAGCATAGTTTTTCTCTTTTTTGAAAATAAGTAATAGAAAATTAAAATAATCTCTAAGAAATTACTTTGTACACTCTGAATTGCTTGAAGAAATAAGAGCATTTTGTATTGAACAATATTTAGGAAAACAAACAGCTCTCTAAAATGTGAATGTAAAGTAAAAAAAGAATCATTTATTGATTTGACATCTTTATCAATGATTTCCCTTGCACAAGAACTCTTCGCAATATTCAGCTCTCCAGTTATTGATAGTCAGCATCAATCCCCTCGCAATGATTAAGAGAAGGCCGAAATACCTTACAATGAGCGTCGTGGTTCGCCGCCCAGGAGAGTTATGCTTCAAGATAAGTCTGGCCTCGGCCTGACGCGAATGACACGTGTCAAGACAGTGATTAATAAGCTGCAGCGAAATCAATAAAGCTTGCCTGAGCGTCTTGGAAAAGCTCATGTAGTATGAAACTTTAATGAGCTTTGAAAATTATATTTACATAGCTAAGTCATGCATCTCACTCATATGTGAGAACACAAAATGTGGGTTAAGAACTTCTAGTGAAATTATTGACACTCAATCATATAGTTTAGCTGTATGCTGCATGCAAAAAGGATGCGATATATCAGAAAGTATCTAATATCAATTATTCAATGTATGTCAAGTAAATCTCAGTATGAAATTAAGATTTGACGATGAAAAAAATACTCAGGTTGCAAGTGATATTTGTAGAGTTATACGTATTAATAATATTTTTATATCGATGACCGTCCTACTTATATTAAACAAAATTGTTTCTTAATAACCGAAAATAAAAAATTAAATAAGGGTCAAAATGAAAGATGCTGGATATATTGCGGAATATTTTCAAACTCTTTTCGAGAAAAAAATTAAAATAAAAAGCATTTATTAAAATGTCTTATAAGCCCGAAGATCATTCTTATGTAAAATGAAGTAGTAAGAGACAAGAATTCTCAAAAAAAAATGATTGCTTGGAAAAACGAAGCCCATTTTCGGTGTCATAAAATATTATTCACAGTCAATCATTACAAAATTAGTAAATCCACTATCATTTTTTTGATATTAAGTTTTATTTTTGAGAAACATATATATTTGCTACTTTGATATTATTGACTATTTTTTTTCCATTTTTTTATTTTGTTATTTTTAAATCAGAAGTTATATTTAAAATAAACTTTTGTATACATTATGTATCATATATATCTTCAAACAAAATCAATAAAGAAGACACACGTGTATGATAATGCACGTGTCAAATTTTTTGCTAAAAAGGTTTTCATCACACGTGTTCAAGTGCTTCGTGTCTCCAGCTTAGCAACCTTCAAGAGCTTTCCAAGCCTTTTTCAGGCACACCTTTTCAGAATAAAGGAAAAATATTTTCCCATATTCAGTACAAACTGTTCATTATTATTGACGTTTTGAATGTTTGAGTGCTTGAGTGTGAAAATCCTACATGTAATATATTATCAATCTTTTTAAATTTGTTTCGATACACTGCGATATCTTATTTATAAATGTGAAATTGACCATTAGAGCCTTTGTACTAAAAACCTTTTTATATATTATTGATTGAATTTTTGCATTTAAGTTATATACAAATTGATCGTTATTATTAATCTTTCACAGTAACCATGATTATCTGTAGACTTTTTCTTAGTGGCATAGAAAATCAAAAGGGGTTAATATTTAATATTTTCTTTAGAAAGTAACGAATAATCGTCTATAGTATAATACATAAAATTAATATAAATAAATCATAAATATAATACGGACACCACAAATTGTCATTTCACAGTTCTGTAAGCTCAGGTTGTCAATACCTTGTCCCAGAACACCTGCACACGGAGATCCACACGGCAACATAGATGGTTCCCGGGAGCCTCTAGGTCAAGAGACCACGAACTTGCATAGTCCAATGGTTTCATAATATATACTAGTACAAAAATATTTCTATCATCTGCACACGTCGTTTAATTATTGATGAAGCGCATCTAGTTAAAATAAATAATGTAAAAAATTAAATGATGTTTTTCATTGAAATTATTCAGTGTTATTACTTATAATATAGTTTTTCATGCTTTTTCGCTGTAACGGTATTTCGTTTTTTGCATTTAATCTTCCATTAATCCTCTAGCATCTCCACACTTTTGCAAATCACCTAGCTGGACAATCATAAAACTGATCATATATTTTTAAATACCTCTAAACCATAAATAAACACGAGTCTCCAAAAGCCATTACTCCATCCATTATAGAAGTCTGCTCGTCGTTATAAGGGACATTAAAATATTATGACATTCGTAGCATATCTCTCATATGTATTTTCAGAATATTATTCTAAGGAACTTCATCTCTAGCTCAATGACTAAACATAATATTATATGTTCTTTATTTTTATATGAATGAACGGTAGCTACCAATACGTTAAATGACATTTGGTTTCGATAATTTTTAAATCAACTGACTAAACTAGTTTTCATTAAAACCACTCTTTTATAGTATTTTATATGAAAAATAAGTAGAACCAAAACTCTTATCGTATCAGAGTTTTTCTCAATGTAAACTTTATATTACGAGAATTCAGAAACTATATATCTTTAACCAATATATTAAACTTAATTCCGCAGTTGAATGAATTTATTTTAATACTTTTCATTATACGTAACAAATTTATCATTCAGTTCTCATTACTTAAATTTAATCCACAGCACAATCCCATGTCAAAACACAGCTCCATATAAAAACGTCTAAATGAGAGAAATGTATTTTAGAAGACCACCAACGATCATCAAATAGAATTACGTAAAAATAAACATATTCAGCTGAATTCATTTTGAATGTCGCTAGTGGTGAAAAATAATTGCTTGAGAATTCTTTAGTGTCATTTAATATAGTTTAATATGGATGCTTAATTGTGAATAACCAAGATGTATGTTAGCAATAAAAATGATAAAAGTAATGAAAAGTGACAGGTGCGTTGTAAAACGACTCACTATGAAAAATGACATAGAAAATCGAAGATCTTACGATTATGCATGTGAAAAACTGATGCTTCTTTGTTTGTTTTTACGCATGAAGAACAGAGGATGCGCTCATTGAAGCGGTCTTTAAGTTACTAATAACAGTTATTTAGTTGACACTAATTACAACTAGATGAATAATTTTTCATTCATAATACAATACGTGTTGATTTTTCGATTCAATTAGTGGAACAAAACGTTCGAGAAGTATAAATATAAACGTGGTGTATATAAAGCTTGCGATTCGAATCTCCGCATCTGCCGTAATTTTTTCGTCCAATTTATTAAAAAAAAAATGTCCTATAAAATGGTGTTTACTGAAATTTTTTATATTTATCAGTTGTTGTAGGCGGAAACTATTTATATTATTAACATCTTCATATTATTTGTTATAATGAAATACGTTACTGAGATATTTATCAAATAACTTCTTAGGTTTTCACGGCCAGATTTGATGTTGTGGCTTATGGGTTGAGCCGTGTGTGGTGAACTTTTTTCAACCAATATTTCAACCGCCATTGCAGGGGTCTTCTTCAGGATTAATAATTTATTTAGTTTTGAGTTGGTTTATTCAGATTATATATTTCTTTTATGAGCGTTATTGATTAATATCACCATGGCAACTCAAGTTTCATTCCGAAGTATCGTAGGTATGTTTTTTAAGACTACGGTAGGTATGTTCAAAGAATACGGTAGGTATGTTCTCGAATTGTACATCGACGAACGTCATGTCGGACTGTGGTCGTCTTTGCTTGTCTGTACAGGTTTTAGAGTTTGTGCTAAAGGTGGAAGTCATGCTGTTTCGAGAATCAAGCCGTCATCCCTGTTGATGTTGATTATTAATCCTGAAGAAGACCCCTGCAATGGCAGTCGAAATATTGGTTGAAAAAAGTTCAGATATTTATCAATTTATCAAATAAAATGATATCCATATTAGAAGTGATAGAGAGAGACCTAATCTTATTTTATTACATTCAACACTTTTATCTTATACGAAATTGAATACGTATTTTGTTTGGAATTAATTTAAGCATAATAAGTATGTTTCTATATTCTGCTTCTTATATTATAATCTTGTTTATTATTTGTTAAAGCAGTTCAATAATTCTTAGCTCAAGAAATAATATTTTTTTGATAGCCACTATAAATCACTCAGTTCTAACATTAAATTAAATAAAACGCCACCATGTCACACAAGGCACGAGGAGGATTATTATAGACTGCAGACGAACCATGCATCACACTCAAAAGGGGAACACGTTATTAAGTTGACAGTGTTTCCAGACAGGGCCGCTGCAGTCGCTGTGACAAGCCTGCTTCCTGCTCCGGCCCTGCCCTCTGCCGAATGTATACTTAACCCGTGGCTTATTATACACAATACACACCGTACTAATATATATGTAATGTCGTTATGAACGGGACGCAGTTAGCCCGAGCAACCTGGGTGGTCGCACAGCAGATGGATACGAAAACTACACGCGCTCAACACTAATGCAGTGTCTCTTTCACTTTTAAGAAATTTCCGTGTGATATAATTAGCGGAATATAAAAGTTTGAAATATTATAATAAAAATTACAACAGATTAAAAATATTACTAAGCGAAAACAATACAAACTGGCAAAATCTTTTGATCGCGTCACCTTTTTGATGCAACTACGCAGTAACTTAGTAGTTTTAGTAAGCAGCTTTTGAAGAAGGTGCGGTGCACCAAAACCGATAAAGTGATTTATTGAAACTCAGCGGTTTCATACAAAGTTTGGCTTTCTTTATTCTTTCATTTACAAAATATTTACTTTTATTCAAATTATTTTATGTATTTCCATCCCTAATATTTTAAACAAATAATATATTATAAATTCAGTAACTAACGAGTATTATTTGGTCAATGAATGAACAGTAGCAACTAATTGGTGGTAATTGATGGTGACCATATGCTCCAGATTTGTCTGAAGAAGTCCATGAATACGAGAAAAAAATAATATATATTCAGCTTTATTTTAACATAACAAAACTAGACTATACCAAAAATATGATACTTAAAAGTACTAGTAAACCTTATGATGACAGTTATCGAGTATATTGTCATTTAAATTAACACACTTATATTTATTATACAGTATTTGTACACACTACACGAATTTAACATATGCCTATCTCAAGACCTGCACCTACCTACTCACTTGCCTTTTATAAACGTGAACAAAATATGTTAGAAAAAACTAAATCACATAAGAATAGGTTTATATTAATGGCACTATCTTAAATAATGTCTTTTCATTCACGGTATTTAATTGTTTTTTCGCATTTTAATATTTAAATTGTAGCAACTGTAAATTAATAATATTAATATTGTGACATTAATCTGAGATAGAGATGTCGTTCTGTCGTCTCTCGGATGTGGTCCCCGGATGTGATCCTCCCGGCCGCAATATTCATAATAATTTACGACGCCCCGCGAGCTTAATTCCAGACAGCTTTGTGGCCGATGAGCTTTAGCTGCGGCCGATGCGCTGACTCCCAGGAAGACAGTTTTCTATCATTGCGTTTTTTATCTTTGTGAGCTTACAATGGCAGAGCTTTTATCGCAGACATCATTAACCCAAACACTGTGATATATCCTTTTGAAGTTAGCTTGCAACACCACATACGAGATATCTCGGTAAGATTAATAATTCTACCAAAACAAATAAATACAAAATAATACTAATACTGACATTTAAGACAATATTCCACAAAATTTTAATCTATTAATTATTGATGTCACCATCTCATTAATTTAATTATTGACATGTTTACAACTGTGACGCCTGAAATGTCGATGGTGCAGGTTTTTTTTCCCACATATTATATGTGGCGTGCTGGGTACTGCTAAGTGATTTTTCAGGTAGTCATAAGGCTAAAATATGTTTAGTAGATTAAGCGCGATTCCACTTTTTTGTTCAATCCATTCATATAAAGAATTAAACTATAGAGTCTACTGTGAAGAATGACGAGATGAAAGAGCGGACAAGGCAAGCTTACATACTATAGTCGGTCAAGAGGCAAAAGTGAATCTCTTTGGGCCATATAATTTGGATGCCGCAGGAGAACATAAACTACAGCAGCCTTTTCTTTAAAATCTTGCGACCTATTATTTTTCTCGCATTCGCTTAACCAACCCTATACTTCTCATCCTTCCTAATCTCTTTAATGCGTCATGTCTTAAGTATGAGATAAATGTTTTCTTTCAAAATGTTTTTCAAATTCATAAATTATTCAGGGTTCAGAATTTGCTAGCACGTACTCGTACATGATTTGTAAATAACAAAACAAGTATGTCTAGTGGTATGTTTAATATTCTTAAATAAGATCGAAAAAATACTTTCTAGACATAAATAGCTAGGATCAGAAAAGAGCAATTCGTTTAATAAATAATATTACACTTACGGCTTTTACAATTCTCCATTTCTCGGAACACAGGCGTAATGTTGGTTCAATTAGTCGTTCCTATCGATATTATTACAGCCGATGCTCTTCTGAACTAAAAAAATATATCTATTACACCTGCATAAGAACAGAGATTCACGTTTGCTAAGCATTCACACACGCTTTATGTATTTCTACCAATTGCTGTCATTTTCTGAAAGGCCTTCCTAAATGACACCGGAATGCTCCGGAATATTCTTTTAATATGTTTGTTGTCCCAATACTACAATCAAAAAATATTCTTCAATAAACATTTAAATATTCACTTGCAATTGCATCATCTCGCAAAGAAACACAAGACAAATCTTAGAATGTACTCGTTGCAACAAGCTGTGCTGAAAAATGCTTACTACGTTCTTAACTAAGTTCCCTAGCCATTGACCCAGAATATCATATCAGAACACTGTCAGTGTAAGCTCCTACTATAGCTCGCTTATTCCAGCTTCATCATTATACAACGTTTAGAATAAATTGAGTGGAAATTTCCTCTGCTCCTCTTTCCAGTCATGTATCTGGCACAAAACATTTTTAGACTTTGTCGCGTCTGAACAAATTGCGACGCTGCCTTATTACCGGCTCACAATATTATTAACGTTTCGTGCTCTTAAATAATAAATAGCTTTGGTTGCCTGACATGTGACGTCTCAACACGTGTGTTCTGCATTCAAATTACAACAGGAAGTGGATTAATTCTTTACGCAGCAATTTAGTTTGTACTAATATTTAATAAATACGAAAATAAAATATCTTTTTAAATGGTTTATGTGTGGTCTTTAGCTAACTCATTTTATTTTTAAATTGACATGAATGAGAAAATAAATTTACTATTTTACTTTTTATTTAAAAACATTTCATAGAATGAATATTTGCAGATATTTATGAAGAAATCTCTGACACGTATTTTTTTTCTTCGCTTCTTATTATGAATAATACTGAACGCTGAATATGGAGATGTAATCCACCTACGTCATTGTAAAATTCAATCAAACATTCAGATTTTGAACAAAAGGTATTTACTGCTCCCACCATGATACAATAATATATTTATTTATTTTTTATATTGATTATAGAAAGCTTTGTTATCTTATTCTATAAAACATTAAAATTAATCACTAACTTAGTTAATTAGTTGGTTAAAATATTTAACAGCAGTAGAGAATTCTTTAAGCTTTCTCTAGGTTCAGAAATTAATTTATTTTATTAGAATCAAAGCATTATATCAAGAATAGTTTGTTTCATGGATTAAAATATTTAAATTTAAATATATATAATATTTATGTAAGCAAAAATAAATGTAAGAAATAAGCCAACACACAGAATATAGAAGAAAAATTGTTAATAATTACCCTCTACCATTTTTTTTCATCCATTAAAAGCTTTGAAAAGCATTTTAGGATTGTGGAATCAGTTTCACACCATTTATAGATAATCGATAAAGTGATAAAAATAAAAACATGCTTTATCTTAAGAATTAAACTTTCAATCTTTCGCATCACTGTAGGATGTTTTAATCTCTCGGTTAACTTCATATGCATGAGTTTTTAAGTGTCAAAGAATAAAAGGTTATTTCACTTCGTCCCGAGACCTCAAGAGTGTTTTTTTTTTGTTTTTGAGATTGCAAGTTGCGCCAGTGACACGGTATTTGGAAGCTTTCCAGCTTTGTTAGTATGTTGATTTGAGAGTCCATGTTTATCACGCTGAGGTCTTTCTTCACAAATTATCGCTTAATGTGGATATATCTTGAACAAACATAATTTCAAGAGTTCTTTATTTTGAAGAAATTTTCCTATAATAAAAGTCACGATACTTGTGTTAAAAAGAAAAGACCGATCGAGAAATATATTAGTAATTAAATATACACATAATAAACATTTAATTCTTTATACGAATTAATTAATTCAGAAAAATATCGGCAGAAGCGGGATGCGAACCGCGGGCCATGGAACCAACCCTTTGCCCAGGTCTTTATAAACCGCTTAACCCTATCGGTTCCATGACCCGCGGTTCGCATCCTGCTTCTGCCGATATTTTTTTGAATGAAGATACGTATAAAAATTTAATGTAAAGTATGTGTATATTAAATTACTGATAATATTGTAATATAGTCAATGATTTGACAATTGACAATTATTTGACAATTATTAATTTATTTCCTTCAATAACATTACAAAATATTTTTACATCTTAATTCATTATCGAAGTATTTACATAAAAGTGTTGCCCTGTAAATTTATTGACACATTTAGTGTCAATGACCTCACACCCAGAACAAGCGTTAGGAGACTCAATGCAAATAGTTGACTTGTAACAACAAAAACCCTGTTATAAGTAAATCATGGATGACCCACAAATAACATAGCATTATTGTCACAACATCAAACTTCCAAAATTTCGCCATGATCTATAAAAGATGATTAAAATATTGAAAAAATTAAATAATATTCTTATAAATATTTATCCATAAGAGAAATATATGTTGATAATGTCATGGTCGTTATTTTACATCCACTTTCTTAAGCGTTTGTTCGTTATAAAATTCTCTGAGCATCATCTAAAGTTCTTGACGGTTTTTCACAACGATGAGAACTCAAGGGGTTGAAGTAAAGCTGCTGTAGTTTATGCTCTTTTACGGCAACTGAAATACATGTCATAACCGGGTTCTTCGTTTCTGTACTTACTTTAGTATGAACGATTGCCTTCTCAAAGTCAAGCAATCATACCCCCAGTATTCTCCGCAAGCATCTGCTATGTTCATATATCTTAAGTAATTGAAAAACGTACGTTCGTTCTGTGTCATTTACATAGTTGTGAATTCCAGTATTTAATGATTAAAATTAAAGAATAATCTTTTAATTTAAATTTAGGGTAGAGGTAAAGTTGAGAAACATAAAATAATTTAAATGCGACAAAATAAATATTTAATTGATAATATAAAGGTGTATAATATTACTTTACTAACCAATTGTACATAATTTAGTGGTAATGAGTAGCAATTTGATGTTCGATTGACACGACCCCGGTAACTTAAAGGCAAAAGCCAAGCAACGATTTCAGGTAGCTGCGCCCCCAATCGGTTACAAAGTTATCAAATCATTACATCAGTCAGGCGGAAAATTGACTCCGGCAAGGATGGGGAAGGTGGAGGCATTTGCTGGGACTTTCTCCTTGACATCTGACTCTGGAGAAAAGCTCGAGACCAAGTATTATTATACGTCAAAATAATATATTGGTTACTACTATTGACATGCCTTCTGGAAGGCTTGCGGCAGATGAGAGTGATGTCTTTGAAAAATTAATGATTTGTGTGGCATTTTGAAATTTAAGTATTTTTATTTTATAGATTATGTAAGAATGTATAACTTCAAATGTTAAATTGAAAAAAATATAATTTTTAATTTAGATACTTAAGGCATGATTTAATTAAAAATAAACTGGATAATTTAAGCTTAACGTTTTCAAAATATGTCACAATTATTTTAACGTAATACAAAATAATTCAGAACAGAAGATTTAACAATAATAAATAATAAGGGAATATAAAAAATAGGCAAAGAAATGATAGTTTTATTTCCAGGTGTTTTTACTTTTGAAAAAATACTATTTTTTAAATATTGATAAGCTCTATTAACACTATTGGTTAGATATAAAATAAAAGATTCTTTAGAATTTATTCCACATATATTTTTTTTGACAACATGTTCCAGCCAGGTTGGATGGCCATTTTCAAGTCTTGAATAAAGAATCTTTTATTTTATATCTGATATTATGGAATTTCACGAAGAAATATTGATCGAAAAAATCTAAACTATCCGTTAGTTTCTGAAATTGATTCATCACAGAAAATTCCAGTAATAGCATATATATATATATATCAAAATTATTGATAGAATAAAACAGTCCCCTGAATTCCAACTATAAATAGTGTTTTCCTGTAAAAGTCAATAGATGATACGTTTAACTGGGTTATTAAATAATGATTTAGGTGAATCGAAACTCCACAAACTTACTTTACTTAAAAATGGCAAGCGTTAAAGAATTTACTTTTAAATTCATTAATTACTTCTTTGTCGGTACTTCTCTGAATTTATTAGAAAAGTAAAATAAAAATATGATATAATAAAGACGTATTTTTAAAGAATAAAAAACTTTTCTTTTTCTCCATCTGAAACAGCAAGGTCACAAACATGTGACAAATATCATTATGTTTCACTTTAAAAAGACTTTAGAAGTTATGTAATGTACAAAAAAACTTAATTAATAAAATTGTCTCAACAAAGTTAAATTGCAAATAATTTTTCTCAATTCATCTGAGTTCATCTGGGAAGTATTTATGACGTAGATTTTAACTCTTTTAAAAATATCTTTCCGCATTTTTATCCGTCGTTTCCGCTGTAAAATAGTAGAGTTTCATTTTTCTTTGTGAAACTATGAAACAAGCCCGTTTCATATGATTTCCGGAATGCCATGTTTCGTATTCTGTCTGAGGATTTGCAAAGAAAATGCTCAACAAGATAAAGAATTTTACGTTTGATGTGGTAGTCCGAGAAAAGTATTTGTTGGAGGTGCCTTTTTTGTATTTTCTTCAAAGCTTGTAAAAAGTTTTCTGAAAGAATACATTGTAAAAGCATTTTGCCTGAAAAAATCCTGAACTACTGGCGCTCTACAAGAAATGTAAATCAATGGTGATTTTCAGCGGCCTTATGTGAGAAACCTTTTTCAGCGTTCCGGAACACATAAATTACTATCGTCATCAATAAGTTACGCATAATGTTTTGGATTTACGATGCATAATAATAAAAATATGAAATATTTTACAGACAGAACAACTCGCGTGGAAGTCCTCGGTTGATATTCTATATTATTTGTCCAATAAATCTTTGAATTTTTATTATCTGCACTATATTTTCGTTATAAGGAATGTATTTCCTATTCCATACAGTATTTCAACGTCTCGTTTATTAAATCGTTTATTTAGATCAAAACATTTAATGAATCTATTATTTGTATCATGCTCTAATTTATATTTCACAATAAAAAAGTATTTTACTTTATGAAGAAATTTTCATAAATATAAATTTATTTAAAAGATACATCACATCAAATAAACTGATTTTTAAAAAAAACTTAACGCAATCTCTTAGCATTATTTGTTACAATTACTATCCAAAATCATAAGCCCTTGAATTATCAATAATAACCAAATTTTCGAACTAAGTAGGCTTTAAATTAAATTATTTGTCGATTTTTTTTTACTTACTTTATTTTAGTACAAATTATATAATATTAAAAAGATGTTTCTGTTGCGGTGCTTAAAGCTACTTCTGGTTCATTCTGTAGCATTGATTTTGAATAAACATTGACAAAACTAACGCCCAGCAAATAATTATAGATTTGGTTACGATTATCTTGAGCAGATAAGCACCACCCAAGGCCTCTGAAAGTAGAGTAACCCTAATACATCGGCGTCTCCAATCAAGTATTATATCAATATATCTACAAATTTAATTAAATATTACTACAGTAAACATTAACATGTCTGATGTATCTTGTTCCTAGTACATGAACGTCAAAAATTTCTCAGTAGGCAGTTGTTGTCTGACTTATCCTTATCACAAATAGGTTATACAAGTATATGATACATTAATCAGATTTACTTTACATCGTCTGGTTAATGTTTTTTCTGCTCATCGAATAACATTACAACTCTTCTATTATTTCTCCATTAATGAGGTTGGCTGATAATTGTGATGCCTTTTATTCGTTTATAAATGATACAAAAGCGTATTTTTGCTTAATTTTGATTTTTTTAAATGCTCATATTAATTATAAACATGTAGCACCGAGTACAATGTATTATTATCGAAAATTTCAATTAAATAAGTTGTTGTTCTTTCATTTCACTGTAAATAAGTTTTTTTACGTTTTAACAAAAGTGTACTTGAGAAAAACGAATCAATATAATACCAAAGGTAACAAGTGCGTCTTTCACTCATCAAATAAGGGCGGCATTTTGATTACATATGAAGTGTAAATATCTCTTTAAAAATTAACGATACGTGAATTTTGGGCATTAATCCGATGACAATGAAGTCTCCAAATTCTTGACCATCATTATAATCATCATAATTTCTATGGAGGCTATTTAACCTAGAGTATATGCTCGTTATGAATTGCCTACATAAACTATATACCATGATTCTTGCTTCAGTTTTTTTTTCCGAAGTTTTGCGGAGTGCGTCCTTCAAATGGCAAACATTATTTAATCCATAAGTGAGATTCTATCGTTATTATGTTGTACATATATTGATAAAAAAAACTATATATTTTCTTTGCGTGCCCCCTCGTCAGTTGTCCTGCGGTGCTTCTGCCCGACATCCGACACAAATGCTTTCCCATCCCCGTTGATCCTCCCAGGCGGGCAGATTACTAGATGGTATTGGCAGATAATCTTCGGTGGAGGGAACACTTCTCTCTAGCAGCCGGCGATTTGCCATCAGATCGATTTTCCACACGCGGCATTCGAACAAGCAGTGGGACCTTTCGGCTCGTTCACTTCAACTGCCGTAGTTTTCTTGCTAGAAAAAGTATTTATCTCTTTGATTGCGAGACCATCACTCTTGAAAGCTTTCAAAATTAACTATTTCTGAACATTCTTAAAGCTGAACGCAAATAATTGTTTCATATAATTATGTCGATGCAGAAACAAGCACTTTTCATAAAAGTCATACAAGCTGATGGTTGACTTTTTAAATGTGAATCTGTAACCACTTTTATGAAATTATAATTTCAACTGACTATAGAACAGTTTGTGTTATTTAGTACCGTATAGTAAAAATGAAATTATATACACTTTACTAAAAAGATAAAAATCATATTTGCCATCCAGTATATTTGATGTTTGTAAACCATACTCCATCCATCATCTGCAAAATGACAAAGTCTTTAAATCAAAAATGGTATTAGAGAAATATTATTATACACATCACATATTCATAATGAGTACCGAGATATTGAAGGTCGGGCTGTAGTGGCACTACAAGACACGTGGGTTATGCCTCACGATATAGACTACGTAGGCGGAATTGATGACGAGTTTGGCTTCACGGAAACATCAGCGGTGTACACATCAGCTGGAGTCTGCCGCGGCCGGCCGTACGACGGCGTCGCGCTGCTCTGGAGATAGGCGGCCCTGCTCGACGTGTCGGTAGTGATGTATAGCAGTGCGCTTAGTCAAATATGTATCGGTTGGAATGCGGAGTAGTACAATAATAATAATAGTGTGGTGTACGTATACATGCTGATTTATATTTTCTTTCTGTTCTGTTTAATTTATGTAAACACATGCAGGAGAATACTGACAGATGGTGAAAGTAATTCTGAAGTCTCATTTGTGAAGTTCTATGATGTTTACCATGGTGCATATGGCTGAGCGCTTCATGTGAAGTGTTGATCCGCCAACGTCATAGACTACATCCCGACATTCACGCATCATCCTTATTATTACAGGAACTTACCGTCTACCACCCATTTTAACTAATAGGCTATGACTGGAATTTTACGGGTGAGGGATCAAATTCACACCAACCGGGGTATTTTAGAGCTCAGAAATGGATTAAAAAAAGCATATATATATATCTCCGTCGAGGATTGAACCCACGACCTTTGGCTTGCAAAGCAAAAGTTTTGACTTTTGAACTATACCCACCGGCTATTATATATATTTAAATTATGATTTCATGCTTGTTTTTTGAGAAATCATAGGGCCAAAACATCCGCGATCCCAACACTTTCGAAGGCTTTCTTCGTCGAGGCTTTACATTCGAGTGGACATGATCCCGGCTTTCCTCCAGCCGCACAAAAAGGTCTATCGCTCGCCGGTCATCGATACAGGAAACCGAAAGCTCCAGCCCTCTAAAGCTCTGGCACGCGCCTCTAAGAGGTCCATTTCTCAGGGTTTCGCTAATCCAAATACATGCTAATTGATGTCTTGTGTTTGTATAATAGAGGGGTATATTGGCGCGCTGAAATCTCGCGTCGCGTCCTTTTGAAACATTAATTGAAATATCAAGTTCTAATGGACACAGCAAGGGCCCCTGAAATTGAACAAGCAACATGGTATGTAATTAGATTAAGTCAGGACCCAATAGGGATCCAAGGTCCTGTGTACAGAATAAGCAACCCACGGCTAGGGAGCTTATATTCTTAGAATGTTTGGGATGTAACTAGAACTTTGGTTTCGCTTAATCTGTATTGGATGGACAGGAACTTTGAAATATTCGCAAATATAGACGTGTCTACTATTCGAGAAAGTGCAATACACTTTGAGACATAGAACTATTAATACTTAAGCATTCGTAATGTTTTGTTCTAAACACATCTTATTTGATTATTTTCTAATTAATAAATCTGAAAAAAAAAATCTTGACTTCGTGTATACAAAGTCTGCAGTTCGAATTACCTCCTCTGTCGTATATTTTTCTAATGAATAATGTTATGGGAAAGCAATTTCATAATTGATAGTAATAATTATTACTTAAATATACATATACTATACATAAAATTCTTTTTTCAACGCGTCAATCCAAGCACAAAAATAACGGCAGAAGCGGGATGCGAACCGCGGACCTTGGAAACCAACCATATGCCCAGGTGTTCATACCGCTCGGCGAATCACGCCATTACTGTGCCCAGACTGACTGCGGTGAAACTAGTATTTATAGCATTGTTAGCATCGTACGACAGATGTCGCCATAGTATATATTCAAAGTATGTATATTTTTATTATTATTCTATCAGTCTTCATTTATTCACAAGCTTAATATATAAATATATACTTAATATAATAAAAATATACATACTTTGAATATATACTATGGCGACATCTGTCGTACGATGCTAACAATGCTATAAATACTAGTTTCACCGCAGTCAGTCTGGGCACAGTAATGGCGTGATTCGCCGAGCGGTATGAACACCTGGGCATATGGTTGGTTTCCAAGGTCCGCGGTTCGCATCCCGCTTCTGCCGTTATTTTTGTGCTTGGATTGACGCGTTGAAAAAAGAATTTTATGTATAGTATATGTATATTTAAGTAATGATAATATTGTAATATAGTCAATGATCTATAAAAGTAGATTAGAATATTGAAATAATAAAAATAATATTCTAATAAAAATTAAAAAATTAATTAGTAATAATTATAGTCGTCCTTCACATTTTCCAAATAAACACTAGATAGGTTAAGCTGCTCCTTACGACCAAATGATCGACGATTTGGCATCGGACTAAAAGACGATCTTTTTCAAAAATACGACTAACAAATCACGTTCAAATATATTTTGGATACTTCAGCGGCCGTCTCTTTAATACCTTGAGTTTATGTTTTGGAGGTTGTAGAGCACCATATATATTCCCAGGTGGGCAATACGGGTGGAGATATGTCGTGAGCAATGATTACTTTGTGAAGTGATTAACAGTTATTTGTGATGATCATTTTTTCCATAAATAGAACGGATATAGGAAAAAAGAAAAATGCACTAAATAAACCGAAAAAATATATTGCTCTCGTAAATTTTGATTATGATTGGTCAATAAATGCACTGTACCTACATCACTACCTAAGATATTTTTTTGCCCTCTCGATATCTTTACCATCTTTCAACATTTGTATAAGACCTTAGATAAAAATAAGCATAAAAAACTTTGTTCATTAATTTGATCCATAAAAAAAAGGGAAAAAAATCAAAGCAAAAAAGGGTTTCATAATTGCAAATTATTGAAATCCTTTCAAATTAAAATTTTTGGTCAGGGAAGAGATCACCACTTATACTTTTATCAAATCAAAGTACATTAAAATATTTGAACATTATCACTACTTTTTTTAAAATCAATTATTATTAATTTTAAAAGTAAATACGGATAAGAAACTTAATTTTATACATTTCAACCAATTTTTCATCCGGTTTTGTGTAATCAAAATATCGGTTAATGTTTTCATTCTTTTGAAACGGCTGCTATAGTGTCTGAAATTTGATGTTCCAAAACACATTTTCTTTTCTACCAAAACTGCCTCTATGTAATTTTCCGAACGGCAGCGATTTCGCCTGCGATTCATAGAAACCTGAACTTTCACAAACACTAATTAAATTTGTGGTGTTATACGAATTATCAAACATTTGCTCAAACCCTATTTGTGAAGTCCGTGCAATGAAAGTTTGTACCATCAAAGAGGATATAATGAAAACTCAAAGAATATTAATCATTTTTAAATGTGATAAATAAATCGAGCATTCAATAAAATAATTTGTTATTATGAATTAAAAAACATTGTTATTTATAGATTTATTTTAATATTACAATTTATAAACTATTAATTTATTAATTATTGCCAGATTACAATTTTTTTTGCAAATAAATACATTATTTAATTTATACAGCAATATTATCCACATGTCAAAGTACAAATTTTTCAAGGATTATTATATTAAAGTGGATTATTAAAATAATATTTTTATGTTTCTCATTTACTTATTGATGATTAATATATGTAAACCAGAAAAAATAATTAAGCTTTGAAATTATATTCTGGTTCAGCCAATTAATATCAGGTAATTTTTATTGAACGGCTTTAAATCATTATATTATATCGTCATTTAGTTCACTAGAGAATTCAATAATTTTAAAAGATATTTCTTTTAACGTATACAAGCAATTTAGAACGTACTGAAAAATCATATTCACCTGCGTAACGAAAGCCTTAAAATACGATTTCCAACTTTGTTAAATGTATCATTTTATAATCAAAACAATAAATTAAGATCCTGTTAATTAATCTCAGACGTAAAACATTGAATAATGTAGGAGAACCATTAAAAGACATTAGTACTCGAGTGCTCAAGACTTAATCTTGAGCTTTAACTGGAAACACAATACCGATTCTCTCCATCAAAAATCTGTTATCTGCAAAGCGCCTTTGTGTACATAAGAAGATTCGTCAGCGTCCTTATCGGCCTATCCTCAATTTCCGAAGCATAAATTACCGTACACTTTAAAACAGGAGATTGCGTCTGTCAGCGAGGAAGATATCGGCTCCAGAAGGAGGGGTTTTTCAGAGCTTTCAGGACTCGCGTCTGAAGGAGGGTTTGCTCAGAAGAATTGCTACAAAAACACTCCTGAAATTCAGCGAGGGAGCGATACCCGGCCACTCGCGCGGAGTATGTTGACATTACAAATTTGTTGATTCTGTTTTAAAACAAAGTGTTTTATTCGAGAATATTTTGTGCGTGGAAGTGAACCGTCTGGCGGGTGAAGACTATCGTTGTTATAACTGAAGAGAATACATAAAAATACAAAACTTACCAAAAGGTCGGTAAAAATAAATATTTAGTTGTGTAACAAATGTAATTTTATAAAAATCTAACGTGATAACTTTTTTTATTTATATAAACTGTATTTATACTGCAATATACTCGTAAGTACAGTTTTATAGTGAGTAACGATTAAACAATGATAATTTTAAATTAATTTTAATTAAAAAATTAACAAATTAAAAATATTTAGTTTTTATCGACATTTATTTTTATTGATTACAGTTTCGGACTCCCTGGAGAACATTTTCAATAATTAATTGAATAATAATAATTTAAATTATAATTATGCAGTTTCACCAAGTATAACAAAAATATATAAGAACAAAAAGAGAAGTCAACAGTCGAATACATCAAGCAAGGCTAGCTTTCAATAAAAAAGCCAAAATTCTTGAGTCAAGGAATATTTCTTTAGGGCTCCGCAAGCAACTTGCCAAAACACTTGTTTGGAGCATCTTAATGTACGACTGTTAGACATGGTGCTTATCTGAAAGTGATAAAAAAAGACTAGAGGCCTTTGAGATGTGGTCGTACAGAAGAATTCTCGGAATTTCCTGGAGAGACCACGTCACGAACAATGAGGTTCTCAGAATAATCAAGGAAGATAGGCAACTAATAAAAACCATCTCAGAGAGGCGAGCCCGATGGATCGGCCACATCATGCGCCACGATGGTCTTCTTCACGATATTGTGGAGGGGATGGTTGAGGGTAGAAACTGTAGAGGGCACCCTAGACGGGAGTATTTGCAGCAAGTATTCGAGGACATGAACTGTAGCGCTTATGCTGAGCTGAAAAGGGTTGCGGAGGACCGAGAGGAATGGAGATCGAGATGCAAGATTCTGTTGCTGCAAACCAATCCACCGGATTGATACTACGAAGAAGAAGACCTAGTATTGTCAGTTGATAACCTTAATGTTATTAAATAATGAATTAGTATTTAAAATAAGCCAAACTTTAACTCTACATTGAGCGAGTTTTATTTCACAAAAAAAATGTATTAAACGATAAAAGCAAACGAACACAAAAACAATATTTTTTTGACGTTTTTTCGCTCCAGTTAAGAGATTCATCTGAAATTTAAATCATGAGTAGTTAGTTCTTAAAACAACCATCGCTCACTGTTTGTGATACAATTATTTTTTCATACAAATGTAAGCAATGTTTATAACTACCACAACTCTCATAGTTATCCCGGCAGTTATGCAAATCTCATAGTAAAGTTACCGCGTTCCAGTTGTATGTATCATGATTAGGGCTAGGAATTAAACTGAACACTTTACCGGTAATCTGAATTTTCTAAATTCAATTATTTTTAACTACGCTTGCATATTATGCAAGCTTAATTAAAAATAATTGGACATTATTCTACTGGTAAATAGCAGTTTAATTAAGGAAGGTTTTAGCGTGTCATAATGCCCTATAATCGTATCCTAATATATAAATAATAAGAATCTGAAACGAGGAAATACGCAGAAGAACTCAAGTAGTGGATGCTACCCAACGAATAGGCACACTCAAGTGGCAATGGGCAGGTCATATCTGTCGAAGAGACGACGGTCGATGGGGAAGAAAAGTATTGAAATGGCGCCCAAGAACTGGCAAACGAAGCATTGGCCGACCCCCTACAAGATGGACTGACGATATAAGAAGAATAGCGGGAGTGACCTGGATGCGGAAGGCGGAGGATCGAAGAGGATGGAGACTCATGCGGGAGGCCTACGTTCAACAGTGGACGGACACAGGCCGATGATGATGATGAATGCCCTATATTTGTGCAGTATAGATATTATGATATACTAATAATTAAATTGTGACTAAATTCTATTTATATTCGTTTATTTTTATATTTCAAATCCTATCGTAACTTTCTATTTTCGACGATCTGATTATTTTATTTAAAATAGTATGATAATGCTTTGATTGTAAATTATTTTACTGATATAGTACCAGTAGAACATAGTAAAGTGTAACGTAATTCAAAAAGACTATTGCTTTATGTCCTGGATATCACTGAAAATAATTCTTTTTTTATGACGGAATGCATAAGTGGTTGACAATTGGTCTTTAAGATCTATCCAATACGTCACAACTACGGATATTGGAATGACCTTAAACATAAAGTCGTGAAAATATAGTAAGTTTATAGTATATTACAAATATTTCTGGTTACAAATGGATATTAATATTGTTAAAAAATTGAAAGGAAATCGTGTTTATATGGTATTGTGGATGTTGCAGAATTATTTAATTAATAAATATATTGCATTTATATTTTGTATTTACTTTAATTGATAAACATATGTTTATTTTTCATATCAATTTAACGCTGAAATAGCACATGGTATCTACGTGAGTATAATGGATAAAATTTGAGTACACTGCTGTTCGAATTTTACGTCTACCGATTTCTTTATTATGTAAATACTCGTATCTGCATATTTAATTTAAAATAAAAATTAACGCGGTTTCTTATTCAATAAGTAATTCAGTACGCAGGTAAAACTATATAAAGTTATTAATCAACTGTTTTTTTTAGTAAATCGAATGATTAGTACGATTGTACTCAGTTGTAAGTTTCCAGTTAAATAGCTTACATCTTAGTAGAATCGTGTTAATCATCCGATCTGCTAAAAAAAAACAGTTCATTTATATATTTTTATAGTTTTACCTGTGTGTTGAATAAGAAACCCCGTTAATTTTTATTTCGAATTAAATCGTTCAGTTGTATGTTTCGGTAAATCTGCAGTCCCTAATTACTATACGGCGTGTTGGAAGGGCGTGTTGGGCGGCTAGGGCGGGGCACGTGGGCGGCATTAGTAGAAACTGGATGCTGCTCTTCCCGCCCTACAATGTAATTATTACTGTAACTACTCAACTGCTGCAGCAGTTTCGAACTTGATCAACTGTTTGTGCATCGACAAAGCAGGAGTCTATATATTCTATGTATAACAACAGTTGTTTAGCTATGTTTCTGCTACAAATAACAATCAACAGTTCATGAAACATCACAGTTTTCTGGACAATTAATATTATACTATGAGTCATTCTGCATATTATCGAAACAATTTTAAAGTATTTAATTTAACTAATACTTGTAAATACAAGTGCGTATATCTTTACGTTAAGATCGTTGATTCATTGGTGGTACGAGTAGGAAAAAGACATTAGTGATAAACGAAATTCATCCCTCAAATAAGAAATATTCATTGTGTGTCCTAAAAATAGACCTGACTTCATTTAATAACTTGGAAAATTAAACATACAATGCTTAGCCATTCTGAAAATCGCAAGAGTCAAATAATTCACAGATGACGTTTCTCCATTGCCATTTGTCGGTATTTTTAGATACTTGTTTTTATGATTAAAAAGCTCACTAAGCATTTACATTGCTGGTACGACCGTGCTATTTTATCTTGAGAAATATTCCTTCCTGCACCCATCCAAATTGGACAAATTTACCGCGCTCTTATTGAACACGTATAATCTGTAAAGTTTTGAATGGTTTTTCATCAAGTGTTTCGTATCTAAAAATATCTGGAACTCATTAAAGCATACCCACAAGACATCTCAAACCTTGCTTTGGTGACTTTATGTAATGAACATTATAGAGCTAATTATATAGTTCACCGAAATCAAATTGGTTATGTCATACTGTTGCATAAGTAAGAACATTGATTTTAATGCTTTTGGAGATGATCTGTTTCTTCCGTGGGAGAGAGTTAATCCGTTAATTTTACTGGTTAATCTAATCTCTAGATGCTCTTTATAGTAGACTTTCTTTTATGTGCTATATTTTCTTCATAAATAAATACTTGATATAAGATAATACATAAAACATTATGTAGGCTTACTACTGTTTTGTATTAATACTACTGTCACTGTAATTACTCTTTCAAACTATACAAATACACCCAGCACGAAATTGTCATTATACAATCCATATATTTTATTCCGAGCACCCAATCATGGTTGACATATGTCAATTTGGGACAGAAAATTTCTCTAGCTTTAATTTTAACTCTACAGGCAAGCTGTAATACGTCCTCCAAGAAACTGTGTTTATCACAGATTGAATTGTCTTGTCATAAAACAGGTAAATTAACACTTCAAAGTTTTTGAATATCTGCGCAAACCCTTCGCATTTTCTTCTTATAGCATTCACCTGACCTTGTTGTTCGTCATAGTCCACTAGTGGGAAGAAACTCTATATATGGGATATCCTGTATGTTTTTGTATTTAAAAACCATTATTTTGATTTTGTTCTTAGTAAAAACCAAACTTCTGTGGTTACACTTCTCTCTAGCTCTAATTCATAATAGAATACCATTAAAAATGTTTCTTCCCCTAGGTTATGTAATATCAAATAAATGCGTCATTGTAATGTTGCCATACTAAAAAAAACAAATCAGAGTGGCGTAATCGCTGGGGTCGTAATGACATGTCTTCGCAGCCCATTTGTCGCCCCCAGAGCACTGAGCACTGAGCCTGCCGCTTCACTTTTTATCCGCATCTGTTTCCAATGTTGCCACCGAACCAAATTATTCACATCTGGCAACACTCGGATAGTGCTGTATTTTCAAGTGCGTAGTGAACTGAAAATAACAGCATGTTTCAAAAGAAAAATAATATATCGAATGCAACGACAAATATTTTTTTGAAAAAAGATAAATGTGTTTTTTTAGATCGATAATCGCCATATAAAAAAAACATCAGGCTAAGAACAATGATATATGACATTTTGTATATTTCAGTGGAATAATCTCCTAATATAAAAAATAAAAATCACTATGGGCATATTATTACTGTCATCAAATTTAATAGTAAGAGTTTTCGATGCATATGAGAGTTTCGAGAAGACCAAATATTACTCTTTAGTGCACGTATAATCATAAATATTTCTTATGACCTTATTAACGAGTATTTACTCAGCATTGAACTTTTACGAATGCAAACAAATTTTAACCAATAAAATATTTCTCTACAAATTGTTGACAATAATAACAACACCTGATATTTTATAACTTAAATAAAAGGCATCCAACATTATTAAAATTATAAGTCTAGTAGACATCTTAACTCTATCGAGATCACATAGAAGATGGTGTGACAGCTGGAAGACCAGAACATCGGTATCTGAATAATAACAGGTAAAAGAAGAAAAATAATTCACTACTGGTCATTATCGATATTAATATACCTGTAGTGTTAAAAGCAATAAACACAACTTTTAATTAGTATTCTAAAAGTAAATATTTTTTATAATTAGTGGTAAGTGAATTTAAAAAAAAAAAGATGGAATGTAAATTACTGTGTAAAAAATGTATCTCTTTATATTTGATTAAATAAAAAAAAAATAAAAAAAATTATGGATTTTGAGTTGAGCCGTTAAGGATATATTTTTGCGTCTCTTCGATATTTCAAATGCCATTCCGAAAAATATCACTAGAGAAAATGAAGATGAACCTGAAAATGATAACAAAATATCGGAGAATGGGAGGCATTCCCCATTAACGTCTCATCTTTAAAGCCATAATTCCAAATCTGGCCGTGTAAGCTTGTGAAATTGTATGACTAAGTTATGCTTTAGTTAATATCAAATTATTCTTGTATTAACTTATAACATTTATTGACTAAATATAGTAAGCTATTGTTTTATCATTTAATAAGCGTATTTATATACACCCTGTTTAATTGTTATTCTGAAAAGATTAATTGACATGTAAATTGGACTCTTGCGGGAATTAATGTAATCTTCTGTGAAAACTTTTACTGGCTCACATATCACTTTTTGCTTGGCTGACTGTTGAACAAACAAGACACTCCAAACATTAACCAAAACGAAACACAGTCTTGACTCGTGGAGTTTTTTGTTTAATTGTTATGAAACGGAATTTATGCAAAATAAAACATAAAAATAAACGAATGTACGTAATAAGTATTTTAACGTGAAATATTATTTGCTTTATTCCTTAACAAAATATTTATTCATGGTATATTTTAATGTTAGTTTAAGATTTTGTAAGTCCATATTAAAGAAATCATTTATTTTTCAAAAATATTATACAAAATACAACGTTTTTGAATTCATAAGATCCAAAACGAGACATTTCTCTGTACGATACAGATAAATATACAAATAGCAACTTATTTTGTCAGTATTTAATTAAATTAATGGGCATTTATCATATGGTAGACAATTAATACCTAAAGTGAAAAGTAAGATTTAGTCATTTGGCAGTAAAAAAATATCAATCAGCAGTAGAAAAATAATAAATTGGCAGGAAATAATTAATGAATACTAATTAATAATCGGTAAGATTGGAGTTCCATTTTATAGGTTGATTATTCATTCATTTTACATTTATCTTGACCAACATTGAATATATTCCTTCCATTTTAATTTTATAACTTACCACATTCATATTGATACAATAGATACTGCCAATTGATGTTTTTTCCTGCCAAAACCATAAATTAGTTACTGAACAAAGAAGTACAGGCCTTTCAAAAATGTATGATATAAAATCATTGCAATATTAAGTTTTAATGGTTTTTATTCACTAATTATGTTGTGCATTCTGCATTGATTATTTTATATGAATCTCATTTTCTACCAAAAAACTTAAGTCAAAGAAAATAGAAAATATGACATAAATCTAAATTTTTCAATAACCTATTTAATATAAATAAAATAAATAAATTGTGAATCAAAACTAAATATTTTTATTTTATTAATTTTTAATTAAAATTAATTTTAAAATTATAATTACCTAATTACAATAAAGAAAATAAAAAAGTTTTTCTTTTAATTGCAGTAAATCAAATAAAATATCAATAGAAATTTCTATTGTAAATTTATTTAAAGCTTATTACCTTGAAATACACATGAATTTATTCTTAAATTTAAATGCACCGATAAAATGAAAATATTGATACAAAGTATTCAGCTTACATATTTCAACTTACTCGTCAAAACTTTAAAGCGTTACTTTCAGCGTTTGACGATACTCTACATGTTTATTAGATCCAATAAACTTTTCAACTGAAACGTGCATCCCTCGAAGGGTGTTAATGATATAATACCAGCGCAGTGCTGCAGCAGGTATTTGCAAAAGCTCGCGTTATAAGACGCTTTAAAACGTGTAATTTAAATGATAGCTTTAATGTAGCCTCCTGCGCCACTCTCCCGACTAAGTTTTCAGGAGTTGCCCTGAAAGCTCCGGTGGAAGTTGGCTGAATTACCTTCCTGCGCACCCCGGCACTCATCCACAGAAGGGGAACTTCGCAACAACCGTCTGGGCAACATCACGTCTTGGAGGATTCAGACGATACTGTACAGTACGTTGTCGATGGCTCCCCTATCTGTAATGGTTGAAGTTAATCAGATAATCGAACTTGGTTGTTTTGGATGCATTATGGGTAATGCAATTTCAAATCGATGAAAAATGCATTGATATTAATTTATTCATTTAATTTTGCAGACAGATACAACACAATATACAATAATTATCATCTTAACAATGAGTACTAATAAAAAAGAGTATTTTTACAATTACCGGCAAACATGTATGGAAAAAAGTAATTTGTTGAATCAATTTTTTGATGTATTACGCATTTAGCGTATAATATAAAATCATATATATACACTGATTTACAGTGTGGTTTAAAATTAACAAATTTTTATGTTGATTTAATTAAAAATAATATTTAATTTATTTAAATTTAAAAATTACCAATTTAAAATTATTTAAGTTTATTTCACATTTATTTTTTTATTACTTGTGTTTTGGACCCCATCATGTCCTTCCTGAGCAATGAATCACATTACATAGATTGTCTTTCTTGGATAATAAAAGTTGCAGCATTTATATTAATATCTTAAGCCTCTCTGATCAATATTTAATTATCTCAGAGTAAGCTAATGAATCCGATTCCGTACATTTTTACAAGAAAGTTCCCAAGCTCACGTTCCCCCTTTTCCAGCAGTCTCATACATCACGTATCGACTGAGCTTTTTACGTTCTCTCCAGAAGTGTATTAAGGTTAGGACTTGAACAATGGCGGGGCACTGTTCTCGCTCTCATGAAAATATATATTGTCGCTTTCGCAAAAAGCTTTTACATCTACGGGGGCGCCTGAAAAACCTCGCATTTTTTCAGCGCTGCTGGGCCATTAATTTTAAAAAATACTGAAAGCTAATTAAAAGATATCCCAAATTAAAATCTTGTTTTTGCTTTAATTTGCACAAAATAACACCCGGAGTGAAAATCGCCGCACACGAGACTCTTTCGCCTAATTATGTTTATTTTTAATTTATTCATGGAGCCCGCCTCCATTTTTAATTTGAATTTCAATATTTTATTGTTTAATTAGCGAATTAATAAATAATTATAAGAATATTATTTATTTCCCTTATTCGCAGTAATTTGTCGCGCAGAATATCTTATTCTGCAGATTGTCTCTCGGCAGCGAGAGTAATTTATTCGGTACGTAAGAATAATTTATTAATTATGTTTTTGTTGGCGAATTAATTTGCATACATTAAAATGGTTTTTAGTTGCATAGTTACTGAATTTATTTATTTTTGAAAAATATATTTATGAAATAAATAAATTGTCTCCGAAATTACTCCATGTTTACTCACACAATTAACCTGCTAATTTTATGTATGTTGTTTTTTCATTTGAACGTAATCTTATGATAATTTTAATTATGTGAATACTTTAATAAATTCTTGTAGTGAATGGTCTTTCATTTACAATTCTCATATAAATTGAAATAAAATTATTTTGTTTCACTAAGTGATACAATACTTGTAATTTACCAATTACTATGAAAATTACTTACAGACTGCAAAATTCGTTGAGACATAAAATAAAACTTTAATCAACATTTTAATTTTACAGCAAAACAAGGTCAGTCAGATTATCATTCAAATATTGTACACACTTCATATCAGTTATAAGGTTTGAGTAAGATAAAAGAGAACAGGGTTTTGTTTGAAATCTTAATCAGCTAATAATCTTGTGAAAATATAGTCATCAAAATTACTCAATTATTTTGAAAGAAAAAAATCCTTGTATTTTTTGTTCTTAATTAGCAGTTCAAATTATTGAACGTTTCCTATTTCGACTGTCATTTTTTTTGTGTAACTTCTTAAGTAAACGATAGGATTCTATTTTATTCTACATTTATTATTTAAAATATTTGCCAATATCAAAAACATTTTATGTAATTACAAAGTGCTTCCGAAATAATTCCTTGTAGGTAGTACACAAGACATTAGGTGCACCATGCTTTCGGAGATTTATTTTGAGACCCCTTTTGAGAGCGTGGCCTATTTATGGTGCCACGTGACTTTAATGTACACCTCCGACGAAGAACGCGATAACGTGGCGACAGAGCGATATCGCCCGTCACAGCTGACTCTAAGAGAGAAGGGTGGAGCTTAGCCAACGGAACGAGATGCTGAAAGAAACACTTTGCATGAAAAAACTTCTTTGAAATATTTTAAGAAATTGTGGGTACACTAGATATTTTTCCTTTTTTTTTCATTTCAGTTGATTGAACTTAAATTTTATAATAGTTACCAAAAATTAGCGACCGCAGTGACTAGACAAATATTTGTAGTAGGCTATATGAATATTTTTACATAAAGACACAGGAGAAAACCGGCTAAAGAAATATCATCTGTGAATTCTATGGTACCTGTCATTTTACAGTCTTTACTCTGCCACTGGAATTTTGATTCGCTTATATCATAGAGTTACAGTATAGATGACAGCCTGGCATCCCTGCATCATCCATTTAATGGAAATAAATAGCTATGAATGGGTGGTGTTCAGGGGACGACTTTCATCTTCCACCAATATTAATTAATATGCTATGCCATTTTACAAGTAGAGGATCAAATGCACACCAATGTGCGTATTTATAGAGTATAGAAATGTATTTAGAATCATTTTTATTTGTATTTCCTTGGGGGGTCAAGTCCACCACCTTCGGTATTGTAAGAAAACGATAGATGAAGATTATATTAATTCAACATTTTCATAATTATAGGCATATACTAGTTTGATTACTGACAGTGCTTGTGTAACTCTTTAAATATATTGAGATCCTACAGATCATCTTGAATGGTTGATAAATTATTCTTAGAACATTCGTTTGATTAACTAACTAACTGAATACTTTAATTTGCGATAATATAACTAACTCTTAACAGTTAATTAATTTTTTTTTTTTAAATTTTTTATTAGAATATTATTTTATTATTTCAATATTCTAATCTACTTTTATAGATCATTGACTATATTACAATATTATTATTACTTAAATATACATATACTAAACATAAAATTCTTTTTTCAACGCGTCAATCCAAGCACAAAAATAACGGCAGAAGCGGGATGCGAACCGCGGACTTTGGAAACCAACAATGCCCAGGTATTCATACCGCTCGGCGAATCGCGTTCGGAATCGAATTCGTTTCATCGCGGGTCGGTCTAGGCATAGCAATGGCGCGATTCGCCGAGCGGTATGAATACCTGGGCATTGTTGGTTTCCAAAGTCCGCGGTTCGCATCCCGCTTCTGCCGTTATTTTTGTGCTTGGATTGACGCGTTGAAAAAAGAATTTTATGTTTAGTAAATGTATATTTAAGTAACTCTTAACAGATTTATATTTAAAACTAAAATTCCTAGACAGCTTTGACGTCTGTCGATTTTTTTTCAGTTAAATAATTTCAGTCGTCTGAAGCGATTTCTTCAGATGCCTGTAACCGCGATGATATCCCTCAGTACTCAGTGTTCTCAGACACGTCAAGTGATGCGAAAAAAGCTCATTTTTGCCTTTACTCTCTCATTTGCCTCTCTCTTGTTTCAACTCAACCGTCTGACATTGAACGTTTGCCTATAGGTAATACTGAGAGTTAAAGCGTTTGACTGCAATGAGTCAGGTATTGAGTTAAATCTCTGATGATTTTTCTAACATACATTAGGTTGTGTTGCAATTTTACTCGTATATGTTATAAATAACTTAATAAATATTAAAAAAAGACTTTTATATTCGCATGCAAAGACATTCCTTAAAGCAACCATCTAAACATTCATCTGTAAAAAAAATATATTTAAGATAACCAACATTTTTAAACTGCTTTGTTTTACAATAATTAAACTTAGACAGCTCCATTCCTTGAAACACATCAAATTTTGAGATTCGTCTTTGACTCATCTATATATATAAAAGAAAGTCGGGTTATATTTGTTTATATAACTCAAGAACGGCCAAACCGACTTGGCTGAAAATTGGTGGAAAGGTAGCTTAGAACCCAAAAACGTCCATGGTATACTCAAAATTGATTTGATTAAGAAAAAATATTGAACATTTACGTAAACATGTTTTCATACAAGACTATTGTAACTTGACAGCTGTCAGATAAGACGGTGTTGCCATAGTCAGCAACATAACTAAAAATGACGCAAAAGTAGGTATTGTAAGTAGGTACCTACGTAAGGTACGGAATATTTTGAAACAAAAAAGAAAACAAAAGGCAGGAAAAAAAAGACAAAAACAAAATAAATATTAGTGAAAATATCAGTTTAATCTTTTATTTGTTAAAAATGTTATAACAAAAAGCAAATGGAAAGGCATCTTCTTTTTCTATTGTGTTGTTTTTATTTTTATTATTTTCTCTATTTATTGTATATTTATGTATACTATTCTAAATATATGTTTCTAAATATTTGTAAAAAAATTGGAATGGACCAAATATATGATATCATATGTACCGAAAAATTCAACTTAATAAAATCCAAAATCTGCTCATTTATTGCCTTTCGGGTGAAACAAAGTTCACCGGGTCAGCTAGTAATATATAATATTAACTCATAGTACATATCGTAGCTTATTATTTACAACTGGTAACATGAGTTTTGCATGATAATAGGTAAATTTTGCATATTGTCACTCTTCGTACATTGTTAAGTCATCTTTACTGTGTATAGCGTCATATTATTTGCAATTAAGGTTTATTTCTTGGTTGAGTTATATCTCCGTATAACAACATTTTCTCTCTTTTTCATGTAAAAAAAAACCGCCGCCATGACGTTTTTATGTTCAACGGATTGAAACGTTAAGTTTAATAAAACAATTCTTTTGAATGCGAATTATTAAACTTTTTGTTTAACCTTTTGAACTTTTATGGTTTTCGTCATTTTTCATTTAATTCCAGACAATCGTTAGCCACAAATATGGCGAAAAATACTTCATATTACTTTTATAATGCTTATCGTTTTGAGAATCCATTTTCTTGATATATTTTTTTCAAATAATCAATGTTTTGTGTAATTGTAATTGAAAATATTTCGATTTATTTTGAAGATAAAAATGTATTTGTAGTGCAATTAACGTATTGACAAGATTATAATTTTACTTTATTTTTTCATCGTCACCGTCATCAGACTGTGTCCGTCCACTGTTGTAGGTCTCCCGCATAAATCTCCATCCTCTTCGATCCTCCACCTTCCGCATCCAGGTTACTCCCAATATTTTTCTGTCTGGTCGGCTAACGCTCTGTTTGCCAGTTCTTGTGTGCCACTCTAACTTTTTTCTTCCTCATCGAAGGTCGTTTTTTGACATATACGTCCTGCCCATTCCCACTTAGGTTTACTTATTCGTTGAGTAGCCTCCACTACTTGAGTTGTTCTTCGTAAATCCTCGTTTCGGATTTAATCTTTTAGAAGCGAGTATAGATCTTATCAAAGCACGTTGAGTGACTTTTATTTTATTTGTAAGACTTGCTGTTAGATTCCACGACTCTGCGCTATAAGTTAATACTGATATTATGCATTGCATAAACACAAACTAGATTAAACGAACACCTTTCTGTCATCTGCTTTTGATTATTCATGCCTTGTCTCAAAGATGGAAGTCCATACGGAGATTTATCTGTAGTTTTTGATTTTGGAATTATATCTTACGTACTGAAAAAAACTATACTGTTAACACTATAATAAAAACATAAGCAAAATTTCAATAATTTAGTAGCATTTTGTTTTTTCTGAAAACCATGTACTATATTCAGGATCTCCTGAAATGCAAGTATGCCCCTAGCCCTACTATCGAGCGCTTCACTCACCGAAGATTGATTGCTGTGCTAGAGACTGCTGGATTACGTCCCTTAATCAGTTCTTAAATCAGTGGCGTTGCTGTTAATGCAATGTTAAACATAATCAGATGAAAAAAAATATAAAAAAAACAAATAAATCCGTTTTTTCGTTTATTTATTATTTAAATTTAAGTGTTCACTTAATTAACTACACTTATTTTATTTGAAATATTGTAAGAACTGCTTTTTTAAAACAACCTATGCCCTTAAATTAAGCATGACACCTCCGATCATCATTTAATAAAGTTTTTTTTTATTATGGTTTAACAAAGTATTTCATTCCGTACCACAGATAAACGCTTATTTTTAAGCCTTTCTTCAGAGTATTAGAGTATTAGTATTAGAAGTATTAAAATTGTCAGAACATGGGTATAAAATGCGTTTTTATTATTAATATGATGAATCTAGCGAAAATCATAGATTTTAATATCTTTACGTCACATTTAAAAAATCATAGTTTTGATTATATCATTACGAAAAGAACAGCCAGACATAATAAAAACATATGTTGTGTTTTTGTGCGGGTTGGATAGATTGCGAGTGTGTATAGACATTGCGGAAGGCGGAGGATCGAAGAGGATGGAGACTCATGCGGGAGGCCTACGTTCAACAGTGGACGGACACAGGCTGATGATGATGATGATGATGATAGACATGTTTTTTTGAAAAGATCCAGATATTATTAAAGAGAAAACACAGATACTGGAAGAGCTTTCAAGAGCTTTCCGGTAGTATTTAGGAATTAATTTCGGAAAAAACCTGTTATTAGTCGACATACGTTATGAATGTTCAACATGTGGGATACGAGTGTGTCATTTGTGGAGGGTGCAAGAAAGGTCACTCTTCCAAAGTTCAAATGATCAGCGACTATGGTAGCAACTGTATAAGAGACTAAATGAAATAACATAACGTGTTTTAAGGATCGGAAATTAGGTTAGGTTAGCTTAAAGAATGCTTGGTTTTTATGTGTTTCAGGGATCGGATGTTAGAGGTTAGGGTGCCATTATTTCATGCAATATGATCATCGTAGGCACTGCCCTGATCTCCCCCAGCTGGTAATGACGCGGATCGCGCGGCACTCCGCACGCCTTCAAGGTATGAGACACATTACCAGAACTCGGCTCTTAGGAATGTTGGATTGTGTCCCATTGATGCATTCAACGGCAGTTCTAGTATTCTCTTGAATGTTGTACATGTATTCTAGGAATGCTGTAATTCACGATACAAAATTCGAATAAAAATCTAAATAAATAACTTTTGTTAATCATTGTCAAATTGTGTTTTAATTTAATTTTAAATGCATCCATCTAGTACATATAACATAAATAATAATTTTGATGTATAAAATCGTTTTGAAAACCATTTTTTTTATTTGTTTTATTTTATTTTTACATTATATTCAGCTTTTTTCCATTTTTAACATTCAAAGCATTGATTAAATTAAAAGAAAAATGGAAACACTGATTTAAATTTTAGTTTATATAGGGTTTTGATGTCATTCGGTTCTCAAAATAAAGATGTGGTAAAAAATACGTAGTTTCCTATCTATAAATAATTTGTATCTATAGGTAATATGTAACGTATTTTTTAACGTTAAATAATTGATTTGCTTTATAAAAACAAATTAAATTTGAATTAGATTTGAAGAAAAAAACAGGCATACATTATTTAAATATATAAGATAAAAGTGTTATCTTATATATTTGTATTAAATAATAATAACAATATTTAAACTATCGCAAATAGTACAATTTTCTTTTAGATTAATTTTACTGGATTTATTACTGGAGGAGTCATGTAAAAAATGTTCTAAAAATAACTGCTTACTTTGAAATTATGAAAGAATGTTTTTTCAGTCATCCAGAATTTAAAATTTAAGCAAAATATTATGAAAACTATGGTATTTTAAATATGTACCTATTTAAAAACATTTACTTCTTATTCACGATGTTTATTAAGACAATACACGTTTGACCCTGAGAAAGATATTTTTCAACACTACTTAAAATTTAATCAATGTTTTAAAACATATAGTAACTTCGTAAAGTTTATTGTTCTTCATGGGTTATATTACTTAGATAGCTAGACAAAAGTTAGTATGATCAATAAATAGATTGAGATAAATAATTTTACTCGTAACTCGTAATGGTAAATTAATAATAATGTCGTCACCTTAGAATCTTGATTAAAATAAATATAACCATAACTAAGTGAAAAATCATATAACATTGTGATTATTATTTTGTCAAATAACTTTATCAATATAAACTTACCAATATCACGAAGAAATATATTTGAGAGCCTGTTTTGACGTTGTTTTATCTTCCTAAGTATAGACTCATATGAGCAAAGATGAAATAAAAAACAGTCGTACAATAAAAATGCTGATTTGACGATATCTCCCGTTTGAAATCTCTTTATCAGTTCAAAGGTATCAGAGAAAATCAAAGGAAAATTACAATTCAGCCAACTTCTTAGAGTGGCTTACAATTTCCAAGGTCCGTGAACCCTCGGCAAGGGTAATGCCCGACCTGATCGCGTCCCCTATCCCTTCATCACCAATATCCGCTCATGAACTTGACTAAGCTATTTTTCAGCGGGAAGAGCGGTCTACTATCTGGTTCTCGAGGTAGTTGACTTCCAAATGGAAAGCTCTAATCGTGTTGCAAGCTCGAGCACTGACAAAATACCGAAATTCTTCTGGGTTCGTTCTGTTCATGTTTTTTTTTTGTATTTGATGCTTTGCGTCTCGTTCAGACTCGTTCAAAATTTACTTCTTGCACTTAATACATAATTTTATATTGTAAATTTTAAATGAAAATTGCAATTTTTTTAGTAAAGAATTATTACTTTAATTAATTTTTTAATTTTTATTAGAATATTATTTTATTATTTCAATATTCTAATCTACTTTTATAGATCATTGACTATATTACAATATTATTATTACTTAAATATACATATACTAAACATAAAATTCTTTTTTCAACGCGTCAATCCAAGCACAAAAATAACGGTAGAAGCGGGATGCGAACCGCGGACCTTGAAACCAACTATGCCCAGGTATTCATACCGCTCGGCGAATCGCGCCATTGCTATGCCCAGACTAACTTGCGATGAAACTAGTATTTATATCATTGTTATCGTACGACAGATGTCGCCATAGTATATATTCAAAGTATGTATATTTTTATTATTATTCTATCAGTATTCATTTATTCACAAGCTTAATATTATTACTCGGCAGTCTATTTATTTTAGTAAGTACCACTCGGGTCTCGAACAAACTATAGACTGAATGGATGTGAAACTTATAGTTCCGACTCGGACTTTATAACCAATCATTTACCTGTGTTACTGATGGATAATTTTTACCTTCTTGATATTGTCTCAAGGAGACATTATTAAGTATTTTTATTTTTATTAGAATATTATTTTACTATTTCAATATTCTAATCTACTTTTATAGATCATTGACTATATTACAATATTATTATTACTTAAATATATATACTTTATATAAATTCTTTTTTCAACGCGTCAATTTAGACAAAATAACGGCAGAAGCGGGATGCGAACCGCTTCTGCCGTTATTTTTGTGCTTGGATTGACGCGTTGAAAAAAGAATTTTATGTTTAGTATATGTATATTTAAGTAATAATAATATTGTAATATAGTCAATGATCTATAAAAGTAGATTAGAATATTGAAATAATAAAATAATATTCTAATAAAAATTAAAAAATAATTAATAATATCTCCTTGAGACAATATCAAGAAGGTAAAAATTATCCATCAGTAACACAGGTAAATGATTGGTTATAAAGTCCGAGTCGGAACTATAAGTAGTCGTTTCACATCCATTCAGTCTATAGTTTGGTTCGAGACCCGAGTGGTACTTACTAAAATAAATAGACTGCCGGAAAGTAATAATATTAAGCTTGTGAATAAATGAATACTGATAGAATAATAATAAAAATATACATACTTTGAATATATACTATGGCGACATCTGTCGTACGATAATAACAATGATATAAATACTAGTTTCATCGCAAGTTAGTCTGGGCATAGCAATGGCGCGATTCGCCGAGCGGTATGAATACCTGGGCATAGTTGGTTTCCAAGGTCCGCGGTTCGCATCCCGCTTCTGCCGTTATTTTTGTGCTTGGATTGACGCGTTGAAAAAAGAATTTTATGTTTAGTATATGTATATTTAAGTAATAATTATTACTTTGTTTTCATAAAATCATTTTATTTTGATAATTTAGTTATTGTCAAAAAATATTTAAGCAAAATAAAAATAATTTCTTTAGACAATAGTTTATTATAGAGATAAGAAAAGATGTAAACTTTCAGATTTTATCTTTTAAAATCATATATTCATAAAAAAAAAAATTTACATGGCCACATGGTTTTATTTTTTGTGTCGATTACATGCATATTAATTTTATGTGATATTCTTTATGTTCAAAATAGTAGATAGTTTATTTGAAAATTATATTTTTGCTACCTTTTTTAATGAGTCAAAATATAAATGAAACCGTATAATATTATAAAGGTATTAAAAACACACACATTCACTTTAAAAGATAGTTAAAGTTGAAATAAAATAAATCTACAAGGACTATATCATAGACTATTTGTGATTACAAAACGTTTTTTTTTTAGTTTATTTAATATTTCAATCAACTGAAAACAAGTTCATTCTCACAAAACAAAAAAAAAACTTTTAATTGTAATTTATATTGAGCAATATTCATTAAATGTCAGTACACAACTATAACTGATATTTAATATAATGTATGCTATACTCAAAAATTACTGAAATATAATACAACATTGTTTTCTAAAAGAAAGTTCGCATGTCTCTTCTGAACATTTAAAAATATAACCAACGCTGTAATGTAGATATATATTTTTTTCAGCTTCCGTAATTTCAGGTCACGAGACTCGCTTTGCTTCACCATTGCATTTGGCTTAACTTTTGAGGCCATTTTGTTAAAACAAAATAATATCTGCACTTGACAGCGGAATAAATTGAAAAACAGTGTTATCGTATTTTAGATTTTCTGTCGTATTATAAACAGTTTTAAAAGAAATTACAATTTTATTTCTGCTGCCTCAAAATATGTACACTAGAGTTATATATACAGTATACGGGTAATACAATTTGAAAACAAAAACAAGTTATCGTTAATACCAATATAACAGAGGATTTTTGTCTTGAGCTTTATATTCACACAATAAGAGTGAATCAACTTAACAGCTTGCTTATTCGCCATTGGATTTAAATAGTTTATAAAATTGTCAACATACAATTGGCATGGGCAGTATTTGAAAAACTAAAAATTCTAAAAACTATCTTAGTAAATTCTCAAGGATTATCCTATATTGAGTTGGGTACTTTTCAACACATGGATAATAATAAACTGGTGGGGTATTAACCCCACCAGTTTATTGTATGAAGCTTACAATATTCGAGCACGGACAAATCAGGAATATAATGTTTAGATCTGTTAATATAATTAAACCACAGCTCTGCATTAACGTTTCTTCGGTTTAAAGAGGTTTTTTTAACTGTGGGTGCTGTTCACAAGACGCCTTTAATCATCAATGTCATTTTAGAGGCAGTTATAAGTTATTATTTTGGCTGAGATTTAATTTTCAGTTGAATTAATCTGTTGAAGTTGGAGGAATTTATGATCATATTAAGACTGTTGAAAAAAAATTGTTTTCATTTAAAGTTTCACGGGGATCAATCCGTAATCGGATGCATGGCAGTCGATTGTCTTTATCAAGGTTATAGCCGTCTTTTATTTATAAGAAAATTTCATCTTCTAGCCGGTAAGTAGAGTACGGACCAAAAGTAGTGCATTAGTATACACAGGGGATGCTGGGGACGAGAACTGAGGGACGGATCTTGAATGTGAATCTCTGAGTTGATCTCCAGAGATTGTACGCTAACTCTGTTACAAGTATTGTTATGAAACACTTGTCTAATTGCAGCAGAGATTTTTGATGTCGTTAGCAGTATCACTTTTTTATGCATGGCATTTATCACGAGATTGAATTTAATTTAGAAATATACAGATGCTTTAGTATTTAATGAGGTGATTAAATTACAAAAATAATTTGTAAAAATACTTTGTAAAGCACCACTAAGTTAATAATTCTATGGTTATTTTGTACTAAGTTTACGAGTATTATATGACAAACCAAAAAATTACTGCTACTCTACGAAAATGATTAAATTACGTTCATTGACTAGTTTTTATTTTTTTATTTTTTATTTAATCAAATATAAAAAGATACATTTTTTACACATTAATTTACATTCGAATCTTTTTTTTTTTCTTTTTTTTTTTTTTACATTCGCTTACCACACCACTTAAAGATAAGATCTTGTGTGTGGCGTGGGATTCATCTTTGTTATTTTACAGTTTTATATAATTATACAGAGTTTTACATATACACATTTATGCATTTACATGATTTTGACATAAAACTAACATTATATAATTAAAAATTTAATACACTATAAGTTGAATTAAATCTAAAGTATATATAAATTAATAATACATTTTTGGTACATTTCATTATTTCAATTTGTTATGCAGTGAAATCGGTTCTGTTCGTAATTCTTTTAAAGTACTATTTCACCTTTTCAATCAATATTTTAATATCAATGATCGCTTTTATTTCCCGAGGAGGATTATTAAAAATTAACTATTCCGTTATATTTGTAACCATTTTTTGCATGTTGTGTTTTTTTTTCTATGTAAAAGCATGCAGGAGAGCACAACCGGTCAAGACCAATGCACTCTATGACGCTCAGCCAGGGAGGCTGGACGTTGCATGCGGGAAACGTGTGTTGTGTTCGTGTTTGTGTGTGGGTTGGGGAGATTGCAAGTGTATATTTATCTGTTTCTTGAAGAGATCCAGATTGTAGGAAGGAGGAAACACAGACGCTGGAAAAGCATTCCATAGCTTACCGGTGGCATTAAGGAAGAAACTTTGGAAGCTGCCAGTTCTTGGTCGACATATATTAACCGTGTATGGATATTCGGCAAGTGTAAGACGAGTTTGTCGGCTGTGAGTGGGTGCAGGAGGAATTAGTTCTTTAAGTTCCGAAGAACAGCGACCGTGGTAATAACAGTAGAAAAGACTAAGAGAACCAACCTTACGTCTGTGTTCCATTGATTGTAGATTAGACGTAAGGGTGTCATTGTTTATCAAACGATGTTAAATTTTGTGTGTTAAATTTTGGTAATAATAAGTTGTACATAAACCTAGCAGAATTACAAGTGTACCAGTTTTCGATTCTCCTTTCTTTAATAGTCTGTACAATAGTGTATTTTTGGTATAGTGTATCCACCGTTGGCACTTTGAATTTATTGTATAGGCTTTCTGTTGGGTACGTGGGAGGCCTTTTCAATATCACTTTGATGATAAGTTTTTGTACAGTTGTAATGGGGTTGGTAGTATTAAGGTATGTTCCTCCCCAACCAACAATGGCATATTGCAGTTGAGAATGGACAATGGAGTAGTATACCATTTTTAGATCTGCTTTAGTTAAGATGTTTCTGAGTCTGATGAATATATAGATGCATTTGCGTATCCGTTTTACTAATTCAGCTGTGTGTGATTGTTTAACTTGGGCACATATAATAAAGTTAAATTTTTATTTTCTTATTTTGATTGATAGATAATTTTTAATGGTATTCTATATTTTGAATGATGTTAATTAATTATAGTTCTGGTTGCAATTAATTATTAATACTTTTAATGACTTGTTTTTATTTACTTATTGAGAAGCCATTATCAAGTGTCACAAATGACAATTTCTGATATACAACATTTAGTAAAAAAAACTTATTTAGACTTACTTTGTGTCGTTCACCTCAAAATCGATAGTTCCTGATTTGCCGAGTCGCCATTGTAAGGAACCGTCGACTCCGTCACTCTGAGCAGACAAATGAAGCGGACCTTTACCAACCACCACGTGCAGTGAGTCGACTCCCTACAATACTAGAAAACCAACCTCCTCTTACACAAGATAGCCACCCCATAACCATCAGAGAGCAAAACTTCTCTCCCTATTAATACAGTGGCAGTAAGTAACCATACTCAATACTAGAGAGTTAGATCTCTTTCATCTTATACGGCTAACCACCAACCAGGCTCAATATACTGTAAGGAGCTTGACTGTGTTTTGAACAGCCTTGCGTTCACAACCTTGCTATTTATATGTTTTGAATAAACTATTTTATACGATTCTTAATAAGCCAGCAAATATTTAAAAACACTTTGGTATAGTTTGCGACTAGTTAATTATAAAATACATGATACATTAACTATTAGTTGATTCAGAATTGAATGTTATAAATTTATAACGTGTCAATGTTGTTAATGTATAAGTTTACTTTGAATTTAATCTCTGCTATGTGAGTACATAACCGTGCACACTACTGTCATCTTAGATTAAGCCTCTTTTATTAGAGAAACTTCAAAAGATACATTGTAGCGTACTACAAACTGACATCAGCATGATATAGCCCTTGCTGACTGGTACCGAAAACCTCGAACAATCTTTCGTATCTTATTTTTGTTCGCTTGTCGTACATTAATGTGTCCGCCGTATTGGTATTTTGGAATAGTTACATAGATCTTTGCTGGTGTTGCTGTGCGACCGCCCATCGCGGGCGCGCTAGTCGTGTGCCGCCTGACGGCGAGAGCATTTTGTACTGTGGTTCGGCCTAATGCTGTGACTAGATCGAGCCGTAGGTTTGTAAAGTTTATCGTAAATGTATGTCAATGTGCCTCAGACAAAGTTAGTGTTATTAATCTGCTCCCAATCCTGCCACGACGCGACGGAGTAACAACCTTTTGTGAGAGAGGAGGATGTTAAAACAAACCATTAAACTTGCTGTAGAGTAAAAGTGAAAAATATGTCGCCCTCCAATTCATTTGAAAAACTTCTTAAGATAGATTTGTCCGATGATTGATGGTCTGCCTCATCAGTTTAATTTTTTAGTAAGTTTTGCATAAACGAGTAATGAAAATAATCTTATTTCTTTTACAAACTCAAAAAAGTCAACAAACTGATGATAAATAGTAGATTATTAACATACAATTGCTTGAATAAGTAAGTCGCTTTCCCTCACTTGTAGTCATGTAGTCACCCCACTGTTAGGCAGCCAGTCAACCTTACGGCCAGTGAGTAAGCTGCTATATCCTGATACAAAGTCATTGAGTAGATTCGTCTGAAGCTATTGTATGACTTCTTTATACAATGTACAATACACTTAGCTTGCTAAAGCTGTACACCTATAGCTTACTACATGCCAACTTTAATGGTATTGTTTTCAAGATGCAATTGACTAGTCGCATTTTTCCTTACTTATATTCGTATAATTGGCTAACATACAACTATAAGTTACAAAAATATATTTTAAATAGATATAAAAAAATATTTATTTTAATGCTCCGCAACTAATTTACAAAAATATTTGTTGGGAGCATCTTGGTGTACGGCTGTGAGACATGTTGCTTATCTGAAAGTGATAAAAAAACTAGAGGCCTTTGAGATGTGGTCATATAGAAGAATTGTCGGTATTTCCTGGAGAGACAATGAGGTTCTCGGCATAATCAAGGAAGATAGGCACCTAGTGAGAACCATCTCAGAGAGGCGAGCCCGATGGATCGGTCACATCATGCGCCACGATGGTCTTCTTCACGACATTGTGGAAGGGATGGTTGAGGGTAGAAACTGAAGAGGGCGCCGTAGACGGGAGTATTTGCAGCAAGTGTTCGATGAAATGAGTTGTAGCTCATATGCTGAGCTGAAGCGGATTGCAGAGGATCAAGAGGAGTGGAGATCGAGATGCAAGATTTTGTTACTGCAAACCAATCCACCAGATTGATACTACGAAGAAGACAACTATAAATTGAAATTAGTTTGACATTTTGCGTGGTTTTTTTGTTAATATAACATTCTTTATTCATAAGAGTCAATTATATTAACATAATGTTGTATATTGTCAAATTAACGATTAATTTCACATATACAAAAACATGTATTCCTAATATTATACGATATTTTTTTGTTATGGATTTAAATTCAAATGAATACCAAAAATTAATTTAAAATGTTTAGTGGAATACTTTTTATAGGACCAGATTATTTAGACACTGCATTTGAATAGGATTTATCATTATTTTGTATGAAGAGATTGTCAACATATAATAATGTGTTTTTTTTTTTTCCAAAAGAATGATTGGATGACAGTTGAAACCAATTTTTCTCAATGATAAATTTTAAGCTTAAAAGTGAATTATTAAGATGTTATATTGATAAATTATTGTCTTACTCTGATATGTTACAGCCACGTGAGAATGATGAACAAAATATGATTATTATATATTATTAGTTAATAAATATTTTCAAGTGTTTAGTTAAAAAAGCTATCGCAAAAAGAATTCATTTTTTAGTTCCCTTGTGATTTGTTGATTTTTATTTTAAACGCCGTTGTTTAATGTAAATGTTGTTTTGAAATCTTTTAAAAACATTTTTTTTTTTTGGTTTTACTAAAAAACATCGTAAAAAAACTGAACTGCTTAAAATGTTCTTTTTATAATGATAAACGTCGAGTATTTATAGAAATGTTTTCATAAAACTGAAATAAATTGAGGCTTTTGAAGCTCAAAGAATCACAGAGACTTCCCGAGATCAAAATAAATAAACAAAAGTCACCCCTTTAAGCTGTCAAAACAAAACGACGGCATATTTTTCTCTGAGAACGCTTTAATAAGTAACATACTTGCAAATAAAGCTCGAGAGTTGAATTAAAAAATAATGAAAACAAAGTATAGGATAAACTTTGCAAGTGACAAAAGCTTTATCGCTTAGTCTATGTCTTTCTAAGAAAATGGAAATTTAAGTGCACTGAAAGTTTTCCGCCAGAAAATTAACCCTAATTAAACCTGCAACTGAAAGGAGGCTGTGGTCCAGACTCAACAAACATTGAGCCGTGAACTCGGATTATTTCAGCGTTGAATGCTGAAAATTATACAATTATATTTTCACTGAAAACCAATCTTCTCACAAATATATTGTAATATCATATTGTTCTACATAAATATTTTATATTTTTTTTATTATAATTACTTTTACATTAACTTGTTTGTCTCTTTGTATTTTCACTTTTGTTGATCATGAAAATCTAAGCATGTTAATATAAATAATTGAATTATACTATTCAAATGGGGTTTTGAATTTGTTCAAGTCATTTTTTTATACAGTTATAAATATTAATATCTGCAGTGAATATAAAGAATAGAAAATATAAGATCAGAATAAAAAATTTCGTAATTATATATTTTATAATAAATAACACAAATATATATTGTAGCGGACGGCAAAAGAGACAATATGAGAATCATACTAGGTTTTTTAACAGCTGTTGTCTTACGAAACCGTTCCAGTCAGCTGATGATCAGTTTGGTGACAGTACATAAACCGATACAAAAACCGCAGCGGCAGCTTTCTGGTGCTTCTTTCAGCTAGAGCAATAAAGCGATTACATTTTCTATTATGTTATTCTTATTATTGTATCAAAAACATTTAGATTAAAATATAATAAATAAACTGAGTTCTTGAGTCAAAGAATATTACTTTAAGGCTCCGTAAACAACTTGCCAAAACATTTGCTTGGAGCATCTTAATGTACGGCTGTGAGACATGGTGCTTATCTGAAATTGATAAAAAAAGACAAGAGGCCTTTGAGATGTGGTCGTACAGAATGATTCTCAAAATTTCCTGGAGAGACCACGTCACGAACAATGAGGTGCTCAGGATAATCAAGGAAGATAGGCACCTAATAAGAACCATCTCAGAGAGGCGAGCCCGATGGATTGGTCACATCATGCGCCACGATGGTCTTCTTCACGATATTGTGGAGGGGATGGTTGAGGGTAGAAACTGTAGAGGGCGCCCTAGACGGGAGTATTTTCAGCAAGTATTCGAGGACATGAATTGTAGCGCTTATGCTGAGCTGAAAAGGGTTGCGGAGGACCGAGAGGAATGGAGATTGAGATGCAAGATCCTGTTGTTGCAAACCAATCCACCGGATTGATACTACGAAGAAGAAATAAACTGTGTTTATGTAGTAATAGGACTGGTTAGATACAAATTTCTTTCAGGGCAGCACTGCATGGATGTTTATTACATGCTTCCGGGTGTCACGTAAAGTACCGTGAATTACGTTGTTTGTAAAGAGCGATTTCTTTCGTTTGTTGTGTGTGGCTGCAAAATTTCGCTAGAGACCGCGGCTCCCCAACAATTCACACTGTAAACGTTTCTTTATAGCGGGAAAACAATGCGAAGTCCATCCAGAGCCGAGGCGGGGCGAGAACAATGGCGCAAATGCACTAATTACTTCAAGTTTCCCCCTGCAACAATAACGCCTTCGCTTAAACTTACTTTCAGCGCTGCGATATCAAATTATAACGGAAGTGGCTTGTTCAACCAACGAGGCAATGAGCAAAGAATCCACTCTTGGCTCTTTATCCAATCAAATATTTTTCACATAACTTAATGGGATGTTTTTATCACTTTAAAGTAGTGTTAAATAGGAACGTATGAGTATATAGAAATTTAATTAAAATAAATATATTTAATCTCAATTTAACCAGTTGCATTAAATCTATTAAATGTTATTTTAGTTTCAATTTTTATTTATTTATTTTTTCACATAAATTATATTAAGAAATAATTTTTCATACAGAACGAAACGGATCCAGTCTAACAATTAAAAAAAAGAAAATATATTTTATTTTCACAATTTTAATTATTGGTGTCTTTTGTGATATATAATATCGATGGAATTTAAAATAAATAGTTTTTAATTATAATAAGCAGAATATTTTGAAACATTTTACTTCAGTCAAAAAAATTATCTTTTGGCACATGGATGAGTAACAGTCTATAAAAACTGTGATATGTTTGTTGGGTTACTGCGATATGCTTTGGAATCAGCAGGTAATGTAATATAGTATGATAATTTAAACTCAAAAAATTTGCCTCAGATGCTAAAGCAACTTTTCATTCAGCGCCTGGTCTCTCGTCCTGGAAACAATCTATGCATTTTACTTGTATATAATATAATGAGGTTCTCAGGATAATCAAGGAAGATAAGCACCTAATAAGAACTATCTCAGAGAGGTGAGCCCAATGGATTGGTCACATCATGCGCCACGATGGTCTTCTTCGCGACATTGTGGAGGGGATGTTTGAGGGTAGAAACTGTAGAGGGCGCCCTAGACGGGAGTATTTGCAGCAAGTGTTCGGTGTCATGAGTTGTAGCTCTTATGCTGAACTGACGAGGGTTGCGGAGGACCGAGAGGAATGGGATCGAGATGCAAGATTCTGTTGCTGCAAACTAATCCACTGGATTGATACTACGAAGAAGATAATATACGGAGATCTGCGTAATTGACATAAAATAAAGGTATAACAAGGGAAAGATATTGACTGCTTACAGAAATTTGTGGCAAAAATTCATGGATACAAGCTGGAAGAAGAATGTAGGAAAAGTTAAACGAAGTTATGTGCTCTTATATATCATAAAGCGTTTATCAAACTTCAAGCGTCTAGTATTGCAGAAGCCACGATACTATACACAAGATAAGATCATGATTTTGTGGTATATAGAACAGAAAGTTATTTGGCCAAAAATTTTTTAACACCGTTGAAAGATCTGATTATTAATAATCATGTTAGTTTCAAGCCAACATAATAAAGTGAAGATATGCTAACATTACAAAACTGTGGTCCTTTGGTGTAATATTTTTTTTTATATAAAATACGAATAGTTGAAAATAAGTTTCCATCCATCTGGCCTCTTTCAGGAAAGTTTGGCACCTGTCACTATCGGAATATACAAATTGTAGTGTAGGTAAATTTTACATTTTTCTGACGTTGACGGGCGTGGAAATAATAAGCTATCAGTAGAGGACCTGGAAATATCGAGTTATTTCTCTTGAAATAGGTGATATTTTTTATTTAATTTTTTTCAACAAAAATTTGTGAATCAGTAAACTATGTAGTAAAAAATAAATAAATTTTGCTCTCTAATTGATATTCCTAAAATTAAACCAAAAGCTATTGCAATCAAGTAATTGGTTTTGAGTTCACTTTAGGTGTAATAATATTCTTCTTCGTAGTAGTATAAATCCTGTGGATTGGTTTGCAGCAACAAAATCTTGCATCTCGTTCAAGATGCGATCATTTTTTGCTGATACGTGGGATGTCTTTTGATCTTCGATGTGGTATTTTTCTTTTTATATCCACATCCTAATGCCGTTGACCATAAAAGTTCATCCGCCTTTGGAGAGCATTTACTACCTCCAGGACAATAGAGTGCCCTAATTAGCTTGACCTAATGAGGTTAGCTGGATGTTGGCTTATTCCAGCCAACATTCGTTCCCTGTCTAAATTGGCCAACTGATGTTGTCACTCGTCTTCCACCACGAAAAAGAGTTGGATCAGGATTTTCGTTTCATCGAACATGTGGCAATTTTATATAATATTATGTGTAAAACGACATCCATCCTATAGATTCTACAGTCGGTTAAGAGTAGAAGATAGGACTGCTTGGTAAGACTCTTTAGATACAACATGAAAGCATCAGCATTTTCTCCTGTGGTCTTTCCATCGTGAAACTCTTTCGAAATTAATGTTCACAAGCATTTATATTTTTTCCACTAAAAACGTATTAAATTAATATTTAGGAAATTTAGTTATGTTATTTGAATATCTTTGAGTTTCTTTAAATATATCCTGAAAAGTGACAGCATATTTTCTTATCTTTCAGGCAAATTGAAAGTATTTTGATTAAAATTCAAAGAATAAGATCAATTTAACTTTGCTAAATTGGCGGCGCAGAATACTTAACGAATAAAACACAAAGTCAATTTGAAATTCATACTCACAATGCTAACTGAGTATTTGTGAAATAACAAGAAAATATTTTGAAAATAATTCTATGTAATTTACTTCACTTACAACGTACAGTACAAGATGAAAGAACTTAAAATAATAATGATATGAAAATATCTTTTAAAAATAAATAGAAAATATATTTAACAAACTTAAAAGTCACAAATCAAGAATACTTAGTAATAACTAGTTTTTATTTCTTTTGTACGTTAAACTTATAATAAATCTGTAAATAAATTCACTTCATTTTTAATATTTACTTCTGCAATGTAAGAAATATTATGGAACAATATTAAATGAGTATTAATAGCATTTTTTACATACATGTTTATGCTACAACATCACTTTCGTATAAATTATCATTTGATAATTAAATAGTACTAGGTGAACACAGTGCTTTAATTGTTTCTGATATTTGTACCATTTTCAGTCATGGTTCGTTTCCGTTTGTGGATTCGCGTTACTAAGTGCGTGGTGCGTTCGCTCAAGTTGACGGGACCTTTATCTGCTATATTCCCTGCATCTCAGCCTCTTCGAATGGCGGATCTGACAGGAAATAAATTGAAAGACCACCGTAGACAAATGTCTAACCTCGCCGAGATGAGAAAAATCCCGCCGCATTTATCTGGGCGGCCGTTGTTGGGCGGGGAAGGCCAGAGCGGGATCCTCGGCCGCCCTTCTTCCTGCTTCCTTACTATTCTGTTGGCGGCATCTTCCTTTTTTTCGAAGTATATATTCACGTCATCGCTAAGCCATCTTAATACGAGGAGTGACCTCAAAATGGCGAGAGTTTAATTTAAAAATAAGAGGTAACGTTTGCAAAAATTTACTGAAGTTAGATATATACAAGTACACAATTAAAATATATATAGTGTGTAGAGAAGGGAATGGGAGAAGCTTAAAGATTTGAAGGTAGAAATACAATAGGCAGCGAGTGCCATCTCCAATAATACGTTTTAATAATACGAGTATAAATACCTCTAAATTCTCAAGTCAGTAGGTGGAAGCAATTAGTATATAGACCAGCGCTGTGTATAGAATTGAACAAATTTGCGCAGTTAGCGGTAAGAATACCAGTAACTTCCTTTTTTTTTGTTTCAATATTAACGACAGAGATGTCATCGAAGATGATATTAACTGTAGATTTATATGTTCTGCAATTATTTAAGATGGTCTTCAGGAAGGCCGAAATATGTTATAATTAAAATGAATTGTGAATCAAAACTAAATATTTTTAATTTGTTATTTTTTTAATTAAAATTAATTTTGAAATTATAATTATAAATGTTCATCAATTTGTTAAAAACTTAAGGAAAAGTGTAATGCTTGTCATGGATCTTAATGGGATTGCTTAATTTATAAACAAAATATCAAAAGCATTTTGAGAATTCATTTGTATACTTTTTTTCAAAGTAAAAAATTTTATTGTTAAACACGAATAATATTTACAAATAAATTACAAAGTAGACTTGATACAGGCATACATACGACGCATATATATCATTTTCTGCTTTATAGGTCAGTGATACTACTTATTATTTATAAAAATAGTCTACTAAAAAAATTCCGCTGATTATGATATTTATTTATAATATTTACAAACATTTGCGCTTTTATTTTGAGGGTAAGTTTTATGAATTTTGTTTTCAAAAAACTGTTTTTAGATGCACTTACGATGTGAAGATTTTAATCACAAAAAATAAATCAACAATATGTACGAGAATATATCTAAACATATTTTATTAACCAAATGTATTTCAGTAATTAATCATACACATACTATACATCATATCTTTATACGCAACAATTCATTCAGAAAAAATATCGGCAGAAGCGGGATGCGAACCTGCGAGCCTTGGAACCAACCGTTGCTCAAGTTCTTTACCCTAGACCACTCGACCATCTCTTGACCATCTCTCGACCATCTCTCGACCATCTCTCGACCATCTCTCGATCATCTCTCGACCATCTCTCGACCATCTCTCGACCATCTCTCGACCATCTCTCGGCCATCTCTCGACCATCTCTCGACCATCTCTCGACCATCTCTCGACCATCTCTCGACTATCTCTCGACTATCTCTCGACCATCTCTCGACCATCTCTCGACCATCTCTCGACCATCTCTCGACCATCTCTCGACCATCTCTCGACCATCTCGACCATCTCTCGACCATCTCTCGACCATCTCTCGACCATCTCTCGACCATCTCTCGACCATCTCTCGACCATCTCTCGACCATCTCTCGATCATCTCTCGACCATGTATAGTATGTGTAGATTACAATACTAATAATATTTAAATATAGTCAATGATCTATAAAAGTAGATTAGAATATTGAAATAATAAAATGAAATTCTAATAAAAATTAAAAAAAAAAAACATACAAGTATATTTCAAATTAAAATAAATATTGTTTTAACTATTCAAAGTAAATTATGTGGTTATCCATATCTGGAACAATTTAGTTCTCGACACTTTTCGAGTGGCTTTAGTACTGTCAAATGGTACGGGTATCTATGGCGATGCCCCTTGGAAATCACCACGCCGGGAACATCCCTCATGTTTTCTTATAATATTTAGTAAAAAAGGAAAAATTAAATGCCCCTCCTGAACACTGAACGGCGCTTCTAGAGGTGGACGAAGAAAATTAAAGAGACTCTTCTGTTGGGAGATTGACTTGAAAAATATGATGCATTTCTCCACAGCGCTTCTTGTTGCTTGAAATTGGTTATTTTTGTATTAAAAATATGAAATATATTTATTACAAGTAACTTTATTTTTCATGATTAAAAATGAATGATAAATATAAGTATAAATATGATAATAATATTTACCCTCTGCCTTCCATCTCAATCTCAAAAAACATCATATATTTTATTTAAAAAAAAAACAAATTAAAATACATAGAAACTATCAAAATAAAATATAAAAAACATTTAAGTACTATTGTAGCATTAAATTATACATTCATGCACTTTTTTAGTTCTTGTTTAAACGTGTTTTTATGAAAATAAAGTATTATAAGATATTCTTAAAACGAAAAATCTTTTTTATAAAAATTAAAGTCAAAGCCTTGTCTATTTATTTATTTATTTATATACAGAATCGATATTCCAATTTTTTTTTTACAAATATTTAGAAGGATAGAGTATACATAAAAATAGAATAAAGAGAGAAAATAATAAAAAATAAAAATAACACAAAAGAATAAGAAGATGACACTTATAATATATTGGTTGAGTTTTCATTGACAAATCAATACACACATACAAATCAACAGCTAATATTTTATTTATGTTACATTTCTTACATCAATATCGCAGAAAAAGAAGCGGCAGACGCTAGGATTCGAACCGCGAAGTTAACATTTGCTCTATTTATATACAGTGCTGGCTCATTATTGCCAATTGCTTGCTCCTACTAAGCTCAGAAATAAAGACATATTTGTATTATCGATATGTTAAAATGGCGTTTGTTGCAAATTCTTGATCTATCTACAGAATTTACTTTGATTTCGAATTAAAATAATGTGAGTTTAATTGAATTTACAAAATATATTTATTGAAAAAAGAATTCAGCCCGTGGTCAAATTTTTATGATAGTAAAAATAAATTAAGACCATATTTCATTTTCCAGTAATACTGTCGTATCGTGGACGTGATTGGCAACATGAAACTGTAAGAAATCGATTGTTAATAAACTAACAGTATCATTGCGCCATCACGCCGATAAAAATACCGGTAATTGCAATTCGATGGTGCACGTCAGTTTCAGGGCCGATCGGCTAAATCGGCTATCAATCTACTGAAAAATTTGTCACCGTTGGGCGGGCGGCCGCTTCCCGTGAAAGCTGGCCCACTGAAACCTGAAAGGCTATGTTAATGGTAAGGCTCAATAGGGAAATTCAGTAGCGCCTCTCATAAAAAAAGTCTTTATTGTAGTTTTTCATACTACAATGATTAATTTGCTATACATCCATTGTAAAACTCGTCAGAGAGTCAACTGATAATTTAAAAGAAAAACTTTTAGAGATCAACATTTTGTATAAATATATGAAAATAGTAGTTTAATTATATATAATAAATTTTATTATAAAAAAATATAATTTTTTTCGTATAACAATCGTATTGTTTTAAAAACATGAGATACATACTTATTTTTTATTTTTTAAGGTTAATGGTTAAATTTCTAAACCCAGTCTACATTTAATATTTTCATATATGAGTATGCCGCTCAAAAAAAACTTTTTGTTTTATTTTTATTCTATTGTGATTAACTGTATCTGAAACTCATATTTGTAACTGAAAATACAGTAAAAATAAATAAATAAAATATTTGATATCTTATTATTTACTTAAGTACATACTTTTTATCTTAATTAATAGCTTTTAGAGCTATTCTATATAATTAAATGTTTAATAATAAGAAATAAATACATTAAAATATTTATTTTATGATGATATATTTTTTTATTTTGTCGTAATCAGGTATTTTGTGACTTTATTTTAAAATAAATTTTAATAACATCTATTCTAAAAATGAGAAACAAAAGGTATTTTTTATGTAATACGAGTGTAGTTATAGTTGCGTCTTCTTACTGTTATACGAGATACGCCTATGTATTTAACTGCTTAGCATGCAGCGCACAAGCCTTACCCGCCTGGCTAAGTGTTTTCAGGCGGTTCACAGTTAATTTATACGTCTAAGTATTAAAAATCCACATCGAACCAGGCACGTGGGGAAAAACCTCGCGCGTGAGGCTAAAGCTCGATCACGTACCGGACATCGGCTTGGCGGTCGGTAGTCGGAGCATTGTTTAGCAACTTTATTCGACTTTTTTTAAATTACTTGTGGAATTGTAATTTTTAAATGCAATTTTGATGAAACCCGTGGAAACTGCAGTATATAAGCGTTTATATTCCTAGCAAAAATTACATTATAATGCCTTGTTATTTGTGAGTCAATCATGATATACTTATGACAGGGTTTTTGTTGTTACAAGTCAAACTGTTTATCTTGAGTCTCCTGACGCTAGTTCTGAGTGTGAGGTCAGTGATACTAAATGTTTCTATAAATTTACATCACCACATTACATCACAATACATGGTACCTATTGTATTTATATTTTATAGTATATTATTGTATTTATATTATTGTACTTCAGAAATGCATTGAATTGATAAAATTTGTAATGTTTCTGCAAGGAAAAAAAATAAATAAAATTGAAATAAAATTGAAATTATCATTTCATATATTTACTGGTATTAATATTAACTAAAATAAATTTATTAAGAGTTCATGATTGGAAATAAAAATATGAAATTAAAAAGATTTTGTACAATAATTTTCGCTTAAGCATGGCTGATTGCTTCGTGTGAAAATTTGTTTGTGGAAAGGTTGAAAAAATTACAAGTCTGTTTCTGGCACAAATACAGATTTTTTAAGATGAAAACACTATTTGGAGGTGCTTTCCAGAACTTACCAGTGGCGTTTAAATGGAATTTTGTAAATCAGCTGTTATTGCTTGAAATACACTCACTATCTCCTTTTTTTGTTAATATGAAAACGTTGGGTTACATTTTGGTAAGGTCAGTTATATAAAAAAAATTAAACATTGCAGTTATTTTTGTGGAGATATAAATTTCATTTCAAAACCTTCATCTAAACAAAAGTATTATAAATTTTGTATACATCTTTATTGATGTATATAGATATTATAAATTTTATTACAAAAAAAATTGTATCGTAAATTTTGCATGAAAAAATCCTTAAAATGGCATATAAATAAATCTCTTTGCAATTATTATATCATTGAAAGCAAAAATACGACAATACAGAGCAGTATGAAATATACACAGTTTTTAATGTCAATTCTCTTATCACTCAAGAAGATCGTATTCCAGGAACATACGAAAATAATGTGTTCGATAAGAGATAAAGAGAGTAATTGCCTCCATCTCTCCGAATCGTCAGGTAATTGTCTTCTAAATTTATCCTCTTATGACATACGCCTAAGCTCACAACATGACCGGTTATAGAGTATGACGTATTATCTCTAATAAGTAGGTAATCGAATAATTTGTAGTTTATCCCACGTTCCGTAACTTCAAACAAAAATGAACACAAGTAAGAAGCCATTTTTCTTGTGATTCGCCATCGCCTTTATTTTTTTTCTTCCGCATCAACTTTCCGCATTCAAATTTTTAGCTGAAATATTTTATACTCTCTGAGAAAAAATGATAAACTATCTAAAAAAAATCTGTGTGATAGAAAACCAATTTATTTCTCGAGTCGCTACTTTTTACAATTCCCCTGGGTGAAGGTTCGTCGTCTACTTGACGAATGCGTAAATGGTTTTTTTGACAATCCGTGCCTCGGCGGGAGTTGACATGCCGCAATGATATGCTGTGAATAAAATATTAAATATTGAATCGAAACTGCCACGCGAGCTTTTTCAATGTTACACCAAAGCTCACCGCGAGCCTTTCAATGTTACACCAAAACTTACCGCTTACAAAATAGGTTGTTGTCATTGGCGTATTAAAAAACATCGCCATTTTAACCGTTCTCATCAATCTCTTTCAATCGATTAATTTTTTGCGACATTAAAAATGGAACTATGAGCTAAGTCCGGAGAACATGGCGGTTTAAGTTAATAAAATCAAGTCATAAAAAAATTCTACGCTTGTATGCAATGATGCTTTACCTTGAACAATAAGTACTTTTTGCAAAATATGGTTATTTAGTTCTTCCAAGTAAAGTTGAAAAAAAAGAAGTTTAATTAAGAAAGCATATTTGCCATTGATTGTTTATATATTTTAAAGGAAATCGAAAAAAAACACGCAATTGTTTTGAAGACTGAAAAAATAACCTTGGTCCTAATTGACGCCAATATTCCAGTAAAAGTCCATTGTATTTCCGATGAATTGTCGTATTTAAAATTTAACTGTAAAAATTTATATTGGCTGTGCCCGAAAGTATATTATCTGTCTCTATCAACCTACCTTATTTAACCTTACCATATCTAGTTATAAGTTGGTGAAATTATCTTTGTTTTTATAAATTTTCCTTATATGACCATTTCTTTTGACCAATATTTTGACCTTCATTGCAGGGGTCATCTTCAAGGTTGATGATTTTGTGATCATCGATGCCTAATATGGACGTGATATTTTTTTTATAGTTTTTTTTAAATTGAAAAAAAAATGGGATTGTATTTTAGATGCGCTACTGCTTACTGGTTTTATTAATATTCACATCTCGGCTGGCCAAAGCTCTTTTAATATTCCCTCAGCGCCGCCCCCATTAGAAACATTGTCTCGGATATTTTTCCTGTTTCCCGACCCTCATTGGAACCCTCGTCAAATCACGGCACCATGGAAAACACAATAGTTTATCCGGGAAATATTTCACGCAGTTTTTCAGGACAGAACTCCCACCCAAGTTGCTGCACTCTCCCAGAGGGCTGATAGATTTTCCAATTTGTGAAAGTTTATCGATCATTTATAAGGAATTTCTTGTGTATCGCTTGAGAGACGGAAAATGTGTGAAAAAATCTGACACTTGTCGTGGCCTACGGGTGAGATGTCCGTTGGGAGACAACGTGTATTTATTTTGAACGGAACTTGAGTGAATTGAATTTTGAAACATTGCGGATGAAACGAACAGTGAATAGCAAAAAATTGTAGTGCAATAAATTAAAATTTATATTTTAGAAATAATAACAGCTTTATGAGTAATGTTATATGCCTCATTGTTAGAAAGCTAGTACTCATTATTAATTTATATATGAGTAAAATATATTTTTTTTTTTACATTATGAATTGAAAAAAATACATTCATAGTTATAATATTGTTTATTTAACAATTAAAATATGATTTAATTAATTTTATGAAACTTACGAGTAACTTCAGATGAAATCTACTCCAGTTAAAATCTCATACAAGACAAAACATTAATATCGCGAATCACTGTTTTGATAACATTTGCGGAGGCGAGCCTCGCATTTCACCAGCGATCGGCTCCTGAACCGCGATTTTCTGAGCTTTCCAAGCTTTTCAAGCTCCGACGCTTGTATAATATGACATTCCTGGATTCTCAGACGCTCAGATTCCAGTATGTTGGGAGTGGAAGGGAGTCTCTCTACTACGTACGTTATTCTTGCACTGACAGTTTTATTGCACTGCATTTCGCTGAACGAATTCCGTCTTGGCCCCAAATCAACATTCTCAAAGCTCACATTATTAAAATGGCTCGCGGGCAACTCTCTGACATTTTATTCCAGCTCCCAACGACTTACTAAAGCAGTCAATAAGCTTTTTGCCTCCGCCGGTGGTGAAAATAACCTTACTTCTATAGTATAAAATAAAAATCTCGTAACGTTTTTCTCGGCCGCAATATCCCTTTAATACTTTTTCCCACATTTGAATCAATGTTAGGCGTAAGTTATTAATATTATATTTGCGTTTGAGCTAGAAATTTTGCTTTGAAAATGAACTTTTCTGTAAATGAATTATATCAAACGCCGCTTATTTGATCATTTAATATTTACAACAAATTCTGTGAAATATGAATATTTTTAATAAATAAAACATCTCTGTCATACATAAATAAAAACATTTTGGTAGAGTATTTATTATTACTTAAATATACATATACTATACATAGAATTCTTTCTACAACGCGTCAATCCAAGCACAAAAATAACGGCAGAAGCGGGATGCGAACCGCGGACCTTGGAAACCAACTATGCCCAGGTATTCATACCGCTCGGCGAACTGCGCCATTGCTATGCCCAGACCGACTCGCGTTGAAACTAGTATTTATATCATTGTTATCATCGTACGATAAATGTCATAGACTGAATGGATGAGAAACGATTTTTATTATTATTCAATCAGTCTATATTTATTCTCATCCATTAATATTATTGTTTTCCGACAGTCTATTTATTTTAGTAAAATAAATAGACCGTCGAACCAAACTATAGACTGAATGGATGAAGACGATTGATTAATAGTTAAAACTCGGACTTTATAACGAATATATACCATAGCGACATCTATCGTTACGATGATAAAACAATGATATAAATACTAGTTTCAACGCGAGTCGGTCTGATTGAATAATAATAAAGTAGTTCGCCGAGCGGTATGAATACCTGGGCATAGTTGGTTTCCAAGGTCCGCGGTTCGCATCCCGCTTCTGCCGTTATTTTTGTGCTTGGATTGACGCGTTGTAGAAAGAATTTTATGTATAGTATATGTATATTTAAGTAATAATAATATTGTAATATAGTCAATGATCTATAAAAGTAGATTAGAATATTGAAATAATAAAATAATATTCTAATAAAAAATTAAAAAAATCATAGAGTATTTATTATTTAAAGTGAACAATACTTTCTTTAAATTAATAAAAGCAATAATTAATTAACTACGATTCAAGTATGTATATTACTTTTGGTCATTAGATAAACCACTTTGATGCTATATAACGTATTTTTTTAAGATAAAAAATGAACTTATTATTATTAATTTATTTTTGTATCCGCTCTCTTTCTACAGTATTTACATGTCTCAATTTGTTATCATAATGGAAATACTACAACTATATCCACCATTTTCTACCAACCGACTGTAGAATAACAGACAACTGTGTACGCTCTTTTATTTTCTCATTTCTCATAAAAAAAAACGACTTTGGTAAATGCTCACTATTGGTTATAGTCTATACACTAATGATATCCTTCAATTAAAGAATGGTTGCTTCAATAAAACAGAATCTAATGCTCCTTGAAACTGAGATTCTGGCTTTCATCATCTTGGAGACTCCGTGACTAAATAATATATTTGTCGGTGCATTAGTACTTGACACGGATTTGGTATCCGAAATATACATGGTTTTTTATAATTGGAATACTTGGATTGCCCCGAAAGAGGACCTAGCCCCTGGACATGACCAAGGGTGGAATATATGGAGGTTCCTTAACAGACTTCGGACCGGAGTATGCAAGAAGAGGACACAAATGAAAGCATGGCAGTTTTACAGCGGACCGCCTGAATGTGACTGCGGCGTGGAGCAGACCCTGTCACACCTTTTGGAGTGTGCGCTGTGCCCGAATAGCTGCACCCAGGAAGACCTGATGATGGCCAGAAGTAATGCCATCGACGTCGCCCACTTCTGGGCAGACAGGATCTGACTCTGTTGTTTCCGACACGATTATATATATATCGTTTTTGTCATGTCTTAAATAACGAATGAATTTTATTCGGAGATAAAGGGGACTTTCAATAATCAAATGATTTTTTGATGTCAAAATTATTGTTTCATTTCCTCGTTATTTACACCTTATTACAATTTTATCGCGCATTTTTTGTAAAGGTGGTGCTGATTTTGTATTGGAAATCGTGAGCAAATACACTTTTCTCTGCAGGATCTGTCCTGAAAAGAGTTTCATAGGAACCGAGGGCCTGGGGTGTGGGGACGGGAATAAAGGCCGGAACGGAAGTCATATTATGAATGACAAGTACTAATGGTATACGAGGCTGTTACAGCAATTCTTGTACACTCAAAAACTTCTTTAGAATTTTCCATCCCCAATGTAAAATATTCCGTATCGGTGTATTTCTATCATTTGTTAAGAATACACACTGGAATATTCTCGGAATAAAATTAATGATTTTGCGTATACGAGTGTATAATACATAATTTAAAATAATTATTTATTCTACATACCATCTGAAATGAATATAATTTTCGCGTAGGATTCTTCAAACATATTTCATTTAAATAAAATATGTTTTTTATAAATATTTCCTTAAATAAAATTTGGTCTTTTACATTCAAAAGATGAGTTAATTTAAAATTCTTGTCATTCGTGTATTTTATATCAATTAAATAAAAATAATCTTAGGTGGTTGACGCTAGTGACTATAATAGACTATAGAGAACTATAGAGCTATACTGAAACCTCAGAATCCTGGATTCCTAATCGGGGTTCATCTTTAATATAAAGTGTTACACTATATTTTATTATAAGTGTAGAGAAATAATAAAAAATTTAAAAAAAAATTACAGTTTTGACAAACTGTTTTAATTTTGACAAATTATCAGGAACTTATACATATTTCCTTTTGGGTGTAATCTAATGTTTTTTTTAAATACGCTTTATAGCTAGATTATATGGTAACCACAAAATGTCAAGCGCAACTTTGTCAGCTGCCATTGTTTTGTCATATTAATATTCATATTATACATAATTCCCGATTGCTTCTAATGTGAGGTCCAAGTAATTTTTAAAGAAAGCTGCTGCAGTTTCTGAAGCATATTTGAGTGTATGTTAATCAAAATATTGAAAGGGTGAAAATGAATAACAAAATGTTCCTTTATAAAATTATAGAGGCTGGTAGACTAAAGTACTCTTCAACTAAAAGATTTGCGATGTCGTTCAGTCATACGCTATAAAACTAATTAATCAGATTTTATACTTTTTTATATGGTCATGATACTTTTTGATTAAAATATTAAAAATAAGTACAGTTGTACACGTATTTACATAAGCGAATCACTAAAAATGTAAGACATTGGCAGCTTCCAAAATGTATTCTGAAATGTCACCGGTAAGCTTTGAAATGCTCTTCCAGTACTTTTATTCCTCCTTAAGAACAATTTGAATATTTTAAAAAATAAAGTAAAAAAAATAGCATAATCCCCTCCACGCATGCAGCGTGGAGGGGATCATCCTAACTAAGCGTCATATTTCAAACTATTGTCAACCGGTTGTATTCTCCTGCATGCTATTTCATAATCAAATATTTTCTCCATACTTTTTTAGAAGCATGTTTATTTATACGTATCTCACACTCACCCGGAAAAAATATACAATTAACGTGTTTGAGATGGCTGTCAAAAGATTAATGATATTATCTTCCGAGAAAAAATAACACTCCCGACACTAAGCAGCTGTACAAGTCCTTATACACATCATCATACTACATTAGGTCGTTCATCATCCATAAAAACGCCTATCACTGACAACGCGTATGGAATTCCCGGCGAGATAATTACGCTCTCTAAATTTATCATCAGTAATTATTGTAAGTAAAATAGAGTTAGAAAATAATAATTATAAAATACAAATACTATTTTTTATCTCCCATGTTATGATTATTTTCCAGCGGAAATGTCACATAGTTGCCGCGGTTTGTATAAGATCCTCGTAGTTAAGCAACATTGGACGCGGATTAATGTTGGCAACTTGGATGGGTCACCGCTTGTTGCTAACCGCGTGCCGCGAGTTGGGCTTAGCCGCTTCTTAAAACCACATTAGCTTCGGGATTTTTTTTTTTTTATGTAAACGCATGCAGGAGAGCACAGCCGGTCAAGACCAGTGCACTCTATGACGCTCAGCCAGGGAGGCTGGACGCTGCATGCGGGAAACGTGTGTTGTGTTCGTGTTTGTGTGTGGGTTGGGGAGATTGCAAGTGTATATTTATCTGTTTCTTGAAGAGATCTAGATTGTAGGAAGGAGGAAACACAGACGCTGGAAGAGCATTCCATAGCTTACCGGTTGCATTAAGGAAGGAACTTTGGAAGCTGCCAGTTCTTGGTCGACTTATATTAACCGTGTATGGATGTTCGGCAAGTGTAAGACGAGTTTGTCGGCTGTGAGTGGGTGCAGGTGGAATTAGTTCTTTAAGTTCCGAAGAGCAGCGACCGTGGTAATAACGGTAGAAAAGACTAAGAGAACCAACTTTACGTCTGTGTTCCATTGATTGTAGATTAGACGTAAGGGTGTCATTGTTTATCAAACGAATTGCTCTTCTTTGAACTGAGTCAATTAAGTTTGGACTAATCAATCGATTTCTTTAGAAAATCAATGCAAGAAATCACATAAAATACTCTTCAGTTTTCGTATCATTATTTCTTCAGGCTGCGTTAGGTGTTGTCGGGAACCAAATATATTCTCAAATGAAATTTCGGGTGCAAATATGTCTGGGAAGAAGACATGGAAAGTGGTAACTGATAGAACTGAATGGCCGCAAAATTTAAAAAAGACTTAAGTAAGGTTGTGGCCCAAAATGTTCAGGCCTCAAGACTGTCAAGGTAATCCCAAATTAAATCTCGGACTTCTCTTCAAGCCCACGTATGCCACAATGAATATTTATTTATACCAAAACAATACAAAAATATGCTACAGATTAAAAAACAAATTAATAAAAAATAATAAAAAACATCCCTTGAATTATTTATATAACTGCCACTAAAAAACTTATGAATATGAAACGTACTGCGAATCGCGTAAAAAACTTTGTCCATTTTCAGTTGAGTCATTTGACAGCTTAAAGTTTTCATTTATTTTATTTGGCCAAACATTGAGTGCTCAAGAGGAGAGCCTGCAAAAAGGACAGTATGCAAAACTCGACAAATAAAAGGGGCTTAGCGTGCTTTTTTAAAAACATGAATATTAATATTGAAAGAGCCTCGTCTCGCTGGGCACAGAGCTATTTATAGCCTCAAGTGGAATTGTTTTAAATAAATTTGTTCGTAGATGGTAATATTTGCACCATCTAATTTCCCACAGGTAGTCAAAGGGTTTGCACTGCTATGAAGAAAATTTGTTGGGGTATCTAAAAACTGCCGAAAGTGAAAGTGATTATAAGTCATGCGAGTATTAACGAGTTCATGGTATAAAAATGATCTAGTAAGATATGTTCGTTTTAATAACTTAAATCGACCGATAATTGTACTCGCTGTAAAAGTTCTCTTTACTTTCATTTGCTACTGATAAACGTAGGCAGTAGCGGGGAAAGATAATATTTAATAGAGAGCCTAAAAGAAGTTCATGTTTTCGAATTTTTATTTGAGAGAGGGAACCACTTTAAGAAGCTTTTTTGTGTTTTTTTTTTCAAAAGAAGTTATTACGGAAAGTGATTAGGTCAAGGAGGTATTTTTACTTATATTATGAACTTTATATTAAAATATTAAGAAAAGTTTTTCTACAATATTGTTCTAGTTATTCACTGATACATGGCGTGCATGATAATGATCGGTAAGTTAACTGGAAGCTTTACAAAAAGTTTACTTATAATGTACAGTAATATACCATATAATTATCACTTGCATTCCTTAATGATGGCATTCATGTGCTTTATTCATGTATAAGTAAAGAATTTAAAATTTAAATAAAAATACATTTTGAATGTAATAGTATTTAAAGCTAAAACGAATGTTATGAAAACAAAACTCTTAAGACGTCTGTTTGAAATTTACAGACATATCTGGTTTCATAGATATCTTAAGTATCTTTGTGCTAAGACGAGTGTTTACCACTTCAACTAAGATTACTCGAAACAAGAAACCATTATTCTGCAACAGTTTACAGCCTGTTTCAAATATTATATAATTTTTCCATATTTATTTATTCTATATTCTGTAATGAGTGGTTCATTTTATTTATTCACAAGAACAGTTTGTAAGTATGTTTTGAAATATTTGATAAATACAGGTGTTATATAGATTAGGTCAAATTTTCTTTCTTAGAAGCTAATGTAATAGAGTTTAATATTTTGTGCTGTATACAAGAGTGAGTGAGTCATTAAAATGCAAATTATTTGATTCATCTTGTTGTTTACAAGACGCGGGAGAGCTGCTCTGGAAATTCAGATATCTTGGCTTTATTTCCTTCTTGCATCCTTCCTCGTGCACACTGCGTGCATTCCCTAGGCAGCACGTGGCTGAAATATACCAGTGACGGAACTACAATTGTACCAAAATCTAATTTTAAAAATAACATTTTTGTATCCACTCCCTAGCTAAATCATAACTTTGCCATTATTAATACAAATGAGATGAAAATTTTAGACTATCAATCATAATCACTACGAATTTTAGTGTCAAAAGTTATATCTATACCTGAAACATTTCTAAGTGCATTCTATACATAGCCCTTCACAGTCTGTAGAACGAGAGATTTTTAAGACATGGTAGTAGGTAAATATATATTTTGTAAATACACTACAAAAAAATTACCTACCTTCCCAAAATGGATCAAATCACGATTCTAGAATACAACCAACACTCCTATAACGCAGAATTTTTTTTTTTGAAACGGAGTTTTATCCTATAGTAGTGTGGTTTTTCGGTTAAGCCGTGCGTGGCGAATTTTTTTCTCCGATATTTCAGAGCTAGTGATTTGATACAAGTAATCAACCCTGATGATGACCCCTGCAAAGGTGGTTGAAATATCATAGAAAAGACTCAACCTGATTGTCACAATTTCAAATCTGACCGTGAAAACCAGCGATTTATTTATTCTATAGTTTTAGATTCAATTTTCCATAATACGGTACTTTCTATGTTATTATTTTTAATTAATCCGCCTCCTTAGACTAAATTCAGGCTTTCAGAGCGTCGGGCTAATCTTTCAATCATTTGTAAACGTTATTGAAGGGTTGATTATACTCCAGTCAAATAAAGAAATCCGTACAAATACTTTTGTCGGTCGTTGCCACCCTGTTAATTGATCGGCATCTTACTTCTCTTGTTCGTAAAATATAGTCAGTGTCGCTCCTACTTACCGGTGGCTAACGATAGAACCGGTTGTTTTCCAGTCAACGTAGCACCCATTAAGTACGAACAAAGTACCACTCTTCACATGGCCCAACTAGTCTGCAGTGCACCACGCTTGCGAGCGGGTAAAGGTTGGGTCGTGTCTTGACTCTGAACCCTTCTCTGGCGCAGACTAAAAGCATCATCATTAATGAGTGCCGTAGTTTTAAGTCCAATCCTGTATTTTTGCTAAACCTTGAAATAAATAAGTGTAAACTCAAAGTCTTGGTCTCAGTTAAATTACTTATTATTGTCAATATTTATAAATGATAAATCTACTCACCTCTTGTATGGTTCCATATTATAAGGATACGCCTTGTAGGCAAGAGTGTGAAGACGCTGAAGTTGGTGAGATCGCGTAGCAACTGGGTGGTTTTCAGAGCCTCGGGCGACACAGAGCTCGCAAGAGTTTCCCAATAAGTACCACGGCAGGTTTGCTTCGTGATGAAAAGCACCACACTACAGCTTTCTCCATACATGTCCGTGCTTATTGAACGTTTGTTGATTATAAAGACAAAATTAACAGACAAAAGTAATAACAAGCCTGCGTTCATTTCATTCAAGATTTGAATCGATGAACTTTAATAATTAATTTATAAGTTAAATATAATATATCTCAGTATAAATAATCTCGAACATACATAACTTCTTAAGATAAATATAAAAAATAAAAATAAAACTGAAATTGATAATAATATTTGAACAAAAATATTAAAAATATGCTCAAACTCAAAAGAGAAAATATACATTAAAAAAAACATAAGGAAGGCAAGGAAAATAAAAAGAGAGTATGAAAATATAATAACACTAGTCAAAACAACACAATGAAATCTAGTAAACCAATATCATCGAAAAAAATATAAAAAAAAATGAATGTTTGAAAGTAGTTTTTTTACGAGACTCTAACGAATTAAAAAAATATATATCTAGAAGAAAATGAGTTAGATAATGTAAAAATAATATTTATATAATAAATATTCTATCGCAATGCAATATGAAATGCAGTATGTAATTACCTTTTCTGGCATATCCTCTTGAGATAAGGAATATTATTTCACTCTAGCATAGACCATTCCTGGAATATTCCCCTTCTCTTCCGGCCTTTACCTGTACTTTTCTTGGAATATACCTTTGACAAACTCCAGGAGCGTCGAACATCACCCACCTCTTTGAATAATATATTATGTTGTCTTAATATTAAAGTAGCATCCGATACTACGGTCCTGTTTGTTTTGTGATCTTTATATTTTCATAGTCAATTAACTATGCTTTAATTATTCAGTTAAACCTTTGTCATTTTCTGCAATCGTTCTAAATTAACATTATATTTAAATAATCTCATTCCTATAAAAATGACTAGCTGACCCGGTGAACTTTGTTTCACCCGAAAGGCAATAAATGAGCAGATTTTGGATTTTATTAAGTTGAATTTTTCGGTACATATGATATCATATATTTGGTCTGGTTGAATTCTATTGCAGTAATCGACAAAACTTCAGCAAGTACTTGTCAGCATATCGACGAATCGTCAAACGATATGCGTTATAATTCATCGAGCTTAGATTCTTGGTAGTTTTTTCACCTGAAATTAAGACAATAGATTTTTAATTTTGTATGTAAAGCTAACATCCATATTTGTATGTAATAATAAGCAGTGTAATTGGTCATTTATTGGAAACCTAAAGCAAAACCAAGCACTGAAAAATGTATGTCATGACGGAATCAAAACTATGATATTGATTATATATATATTGATTACTCACCATTCAATGGATTTTTCATTTTGATATTAAAATAATATCCATCTTCTCCTTGCCAAAACATCAGTGGGTATTGCAACGTGTCATATGAACGACGTGTTTCAGATATCTGTTGTAGTTGCCCAGTATCACGACGTGTGTACCAGATGGTCGTTTATCCGCTCTGATCACGACTTTGTAGACCTCGATCAAGTTCTTCCTCTATATTGTCATTGAAGTATATTTGTACAAATTTATGCTGTGCATCTTCGAGAGGTTGGAATGATCCGATTGGATGGTGAATCTGTCCTTGTATCTACAGAATTAAAAGCAAAGACAATATTACTGATTTATAAACATTTTTTTTAAGAATTAGCATACATAATTCAAAGCAATAAGTGAAGTATGTTATTCTGTTAATTAGATTGTGTGTAAGTACAAAAATAAATAAATAAATACCTTGAATGTCGGATTAAATCCTCGTCCATTCTAGAGTTCGTGCAAACGGATCGCTTTGGCAGATCGTAAAGAGACTTGTCAATGTTGTCGCTGGAGGTATCTCAGGACGTTGAACAACATTTGAAGCCGTGAAATATACCCAATGACCATTCTCCAGATGCACCGCCAAATGCACAACAGCAGTATGAAGTTCGTGATAAGGGATTGCGAATATACGCCAAATCGCTTTGTACCAAACTTGAAAGCGCGCAATTTCATCGTTGGTATTCGAGGTTAGGATGCCAAAAACCACCAAATCACTGCCTTACATTCGTAATGTTTCAATCCCTAGTTCCATGATGGCTTTTTCGTGAAAGATTCGATCGTTTTGGTCGCAAATATCGGCACATTAAGCAAACAGAAACTCGAAAGTTCTTGAAACAAAACGTCAACCGATAGACTTCAAAATATCTATGTAACCATAGACAATAATAATATCAGTTGTCAGATTCCTTGCCTTTTGTTATAACATTTTTTACAAATAAAAGATTAAACTGATATTGTAACTCATATTTATTTTGTTTTTGACCTTTTTTCCTGTCTTTTGTTTTTTTTTTTGTTTCAAAATATTCCGTACCTTACGTAGGTACCTACATACAATACCTACTTTTGCGTAATTTTTAGTTATGGCGTTGGCTATAGCAACACTTTCTTTAACTTACATCTGTCAAATGACAATAGTCTTGTTTGAAAACATGTTTACGTAAATGTTCAATATTTTTTCTTAATCAAATCAATTTTGAGTATCTTTTAATTTTGTTAGGGTTCTAAGCTACCTTTCCATCAATTTTCAGCCAAGTCGGTTCAGCAGTTTTTGAGTTAAATAATAAAAAATAAAAATAACACAATAGAATAAGAAGATGCCTTTCCATTTGCTTTTTGTTATAACATTTTTAACAAATAAAAGATTAAACTGATAGTTTCACTAATATTTATTTTGTTTTTGTATTTTTTTTCCTGCCTTTTGTTTTCTTTTTTGTTTCAAAATATTCCGTACCTTACGTAGGCACCTACTTACAATACCTACTATTGCGTCATTTTTAGTTATGTTGCTGACTATGGCAACACCGTCTTAACTGACAGCTGTCAAGTTACAATAGTCTTGTATGAAAACATGTTTACGTAAATGTTCAATATTTTTTCTTAATCAAATCAATTTTGAGTATACCATGGACGTTTTTGGGTTCTAAGCTACCTTTCCACCAATTTTCAGCTAAGTCGGTTAGGCCGTTCTTAAGTTATAAAAACAAATATAACCCGACTTTCTTTTATATATATATATATGTGTTTTCGTAATAAAAATTTTAATGTCTTGTTATTTTTGGCTGTTGTTCGTATCATAAGAAATATATGGAATGTAAATATTAAACATGGTGTCTTAATTATATTTTCCAACATAATATGACTTTACCAGTGACTACCTCTTCCGAGTCCCTCTACCTCACAAGTAGAAGACAACTTTCCAGTTGTCCTTCTATAGTTGAACGCAGCCTCTTCCTGTTCTCGTTCTCTACGCTTTCTAGAGTCAACCTGTCCTGACGTTCCTGGATTATTTCTGGACCGTGCCCGTGACAAGCCGGTCGCATACGTGCCTTGTGTCCTTAACCACCAACTCTGATTTTAAACAGCCACTTAACGATTGAACAACGGTGGCAAGCCAACAGTTTTGGATATGGGTGCATCATTTATATAAGACACATTTATAACATACACAATGTATGTTACGAGTATATAATTAAATGCATAAAGGCTTAATTTCAGCTATTATATAGCATGAATATTTAAAATCAATCTTTAAAAAATTAAAGTGATGACTGAACTTGTAATTTCATGCAAAAACACTTAATGTTACATTATAAATACTAAAAATTAACTAATATATTATTAAAAAAAAATACTTTACATCAGAATATATACAATATTATGTGTTCTTTATTTTTACTTTTGTTGCTTATTATTATAATTATTATTATTTATTTATTTTTGTTTAAATGTGGACATACCTGTATATTAATGGATCATTAATTCTAACGTTATAAAATATTTCTCACTTTTCGATGATTATGCTATATCATTGATGGCCGCTGCATTCAATCCCTCTTGGATGACCATTAAGAGGATTGTCAGCAGACGGACGCTGTCAACATCTTTCAAAGTCGGGGTTTTAACGACATCGCTGGAGTCTCTCATGGAGCCTGAAGTGTGGCCTGAAAGGACCATCATTCAACCCTAGATACGTGTAAGACGAAAGAATCGCAGTGAAATGTGGTTGAAACCAACTTGAGTGAAGATATCGACATATTTAGTGTAATATTGCTTCAGATTCAGTGCTAGTATGGACGGATACGAAATGTTGGACGTTTGATTTTGTGACATTAATGCCGTGTTATTTGTGTGTCAACCATGATATACATATGACATGGTTTTTGCTGTCACAAATCCTAACTATTTGCACTGCGTATTCCGACACTTGTTCTGAGTGTAAGGTCATTGACACTCAATATGTCAATAAATTTACGTTTTTAGTTCAATAATGATTTAAAATGGTATATTTTGTAATGTCGTTGAAGGAAAAGAAATAAAAAATTCAAAAATTGAAAAAAAATATGTCAAGAATGATATTTTTATAATTATACGAATATTTAGTATGGAAATATTAAAAATTGTTTTCTTTCACTATCCCAGACCATTGTTACAAATGGCTAAGTTCACATAAGTAGTGCTTAGCAAGCGAGGCCAATTAGTTTGTTTTGTCCGGTGCAATGTAATTCTGCGAGGTTGTATTGTGAAATAACCGCAATATAATGACAATAAATGAATCTCTATAATAATTCTAATGAAACAACACTTAAATGACTGCCATAAATTACAAAGTTTTGTTAATTTTCATTTTTCATTTTGATACATTAAAATTATTACGTTTTAGTATTATTATTGTTACTATTAAGTATTTACTATCATTCTTAGTTTACACACATTTATGAAAATAATCCATTTACTTTTTTCAAAAGCCTACTAGAAATGGTCATAAAAATGTAAGTACAATATTTATTTAATCGAGACTAAGCTATGTACGCTGCCATTGTATCATCAACATCTGCGAATGCGGTTCATAATTTTTAAAATAGCCTAAAACTTTACCTCTTATGCATGCGTAAAAAATGATAGAGAGACAGGAGAAAGGTGAAGTTAAGCAGTACAATTGAAATAAAGATAAAAATACCTTTTTTGAACAATCAAGCAATGATTAATGAGTATTCTAATAACCTTATAATTCTCAGTGAAACCATATGAATATTATTTTATTTTACACATTTAAATAATTGAGCTTTTATGCAAGAATCATAATAAATTACTGAACTATTCAACAAGCTTTTGATTAACTTTCTTACAATGAACATTGGAAACTTTCTTCGTTCAGTGCAATCAAAACAATGTTTCTCTAGTTTAAAATGTTTTTAATAAAAAAAACGAACACTTAAAATCTAAGTGGTTAGTTCAATTGAAAAGTTTTTCAGCAAATTGTTAGATATATTTGAAAGTTTTCCCAATAAAGCAGCTGCAACTGACTTGAACTTCAACCCAGTGTTGTATTCTCTGTATGCCGAGAACTGAACATAGTACTCGGTGGGATGTCAAAAAAGAAGCTTCCTTTTAAAGCGATTCAAAAATAATATTTTCATACAGCAAACGAGGCGTGAAAGCGTTTAGAAAGAAAATAAAAATCGCGAAACATACTTTTCAGTCATAGACGTATCGGAATAAATACTATTTTAAATAAACTGGATTTTACAGCTTACGAGTACGTGTAAGGACTTGTGTGTTTTTAACAAGAGTGCTTTACATTTTACTTAAGAATTCCGACAGACGGTGATATATATATATTACATATTTGTTAGCATTATATAATACTTCCCATTTTTAATGGTGGTAAAGACAGGTACATAAAGTGCCAAACTACTAATGACATTTGCTATTCACGCCTCATTTAACCTGTTCGCATCGGTACCCGATATATGCCGTGTAAGATTCTCCTACCGTGATATATCGATTTACTACTTTCTTAGAGTAGTTTTTTATGCATCCTCTGATAGCTAAAGGATGCAAGAACCAATGTGATAAATGAAAATAGACCACATAAGTACATTTATGCTTCTTATTAATATTAATGTTATAATTGAGAGCTTAATTTGTATTCGACCGAGCCGTAATGAAAGGGTTAAAGGAACTCAATATAAGTGCAAGATTTTATTTAACTACCAATAACTACATGTAACAGGATAATATATGCATTTTACGGACTAAATCAAGATAATACCTACTATAAAGATTTATTAATAAACGTAAGAATTTGACCCTGGAAATTGAGTAAATTTTTGAAATTTACACTAGGATCGAATCCTTGATCTCGAATGAGAGTAAATAGCTTTGAGCTTTCGATAAAGTACAAGTATGTTGCGCTACTGCATTTCTCTCGTCGAGGTGAAGGAGTAATAGAGAATTATTGCCGATATCCGTTCGAGGTTCGTTGGATGCCTTTGTTTGTTCAACTCATGAAGGGAAGAGTGGAAATGAAATACTTGAGCTTTCAGGAATGTTAAATAATATTGTACGGTATATGGAAATGATGAGTATGCCAATTATTGTTCACACACATTCTCGAAATTTATCGTTTTAAATTACCTATTTATTTCATCACATCATTATTCTCATAATTACAACGTTCAATTACAAATTATGTAATGAAAAATTTAATTAAATTATTAAATTCTTATACACAAATTTCGTATTGAGATTGAATTCCCAAATCTATCAAATGAATTGGAACATCCAAATTAATAAAAGATTATTTTCGGTATTCATCGTATTTAATGTACGTGTATAATATTATATTTTTAATTCACATATTTTTTATATGTAATGATTGTATGAATATTTTATTTAATCATAGCTCAGTGGTCAAAACGGTTGCTTTGCAAGCCAATGGTCTTGGGTTCAATCCCCAACGGAGATTAAAAAAATAAATATTTCCAATCGATTTATGAGCTCAAAAATACCCCCGGTGTGAATTTGATCCATCACCAGTAAAATGCCAGTCATAGCCTAATAATTAAAATTCATAGTAAATTCCTGTAATAATAAGAATGATGCGTGAATCTCAGGCTGTAGTCTATGACGTTGGCGGATCAACACTCCATATGCAGCGCTTAGCCATACGCACTATGGTAAGCGTCATAGAATTCCACAGATGAGACTTCAGAATCACTATCACCATCTGCCAGTATTCTCCTGTATGTGTTTACATAAAAAAAAACTAGAATTTGTCTTACGTCAAAAACTGATACGAGGATCTTTGATGTTCAATCAGTTTAGTGCAGAGACCTTCTTTCGCACTCCTCTAGATGCTTTTTGATGTATCTCTCACATTCACAGCATTATCAGGATGCTCATTATTAAAACAAGCTTAATGAAGAAACTCTCAAATTATAAGCATCCGAATGCCTCACTGAGGGTATATTCACCATATATTTACTGTGACACCCGGTAGTTAGCACCCACAATGGTTCACTCTCAGTTTCTATATAATAACATTTTTCTATTCCTATCCTGATATGTATATAGCCTCCGGTCTCTGTCGTCAACTGATCAACAGTAGAGTAGACGCTGATATAGATAAAAAAATATTATTCAATACTTGATAGCGGATGACTCACATGAATTCCCAATCCAAAAAACTCAGCATTGGCTATCGTGTTTTTAGACTTCTACCAATTTTTTCCATATTCGCTCCGTATTTGGAGCACATAGACACCGCAAATTACCGTTTCACAGTTCTGTAACCTCACATTGTATATGCCTTGTCCCAGAACACCTGTATACCTGGGGGTACATATGGGAACATGGCTGGTTCCCGGGAGCCTGAATAGCAAGAGCCCATGCATTTGCTTAGACTATGACTGTAATACCAGTATTTGGGTATCCAATAATCAGTGTTTTTTAGGGTAATGGAAGATAAGCTTGATGCTCGTGATGTTCTTGGTGGCTCAACTCTACCGGGAGCATGTATATGGCTTATATTTCATTCAAAGCAAATATTATAAGCTTGGTCGGGTTTCGAATCGACAGCGTCTAAATGACAAACAAACGCTTTACCAATTGGGTATGCCACCCAGTGATAAAGCATCTACCACTACTGCTAATATATGTATAATATATATGATAACTGCCACATATATTTGCTTAAATATTTCTTTTAAAAGCTAGGCTAGTGTGATAATGATCATGCTCCCTAAAACATCATCCTAAAGAGTGTCTTAACAGGCGTACACTAATGCTTAAAGTTTATGGAGAGACTCCAAGCATGGTGGCGGTCTTTTTACAGTTTGCGGGCTCTAAGTGCCTGACCTGATGCATCTCTACCTCCACGACCTCACTGTCGAGCTACTGGTTATTATTCCTCGCTGGTTGACGGTTTTCAATTTAGCGGACCTACAGACAGAGGGCGCTGTGATCGATGCTGGCGGAGTCTCCGCGCGGCCCGAACATATTTCACGCCGGTTGGCAAAGCTCCGCAGTGGCGTAAGTAAAGACCTCCTTTACTTTAATAGTTTCCTCGATGTGCGAAATATATATTCTTTTAAATCACTTGCATTATACATTTTTATAATGCATTCTTTAACACATATGCTGACCAAAACACGTTTACTGGTTCATCGGCGTCAATTCTACATTATTTCTTTCCGCAACGATTATCATATTTTCAAAATATTTATGATTGTTGATTTAGTGTGTAAATCATGATGAACAGATTGACGACATTAAAAAGAAACACGAGATAGTTAAACTTTAAGCTTCAAAAATCATAAAGGCTGTTTTCAGAAAAAAATTCACCTACATCAAAAGAAAGGAGGCAGGATATCAAATATAGTTTTTTTTTAGTGAACGGATACACTACTTCTTTTTACACAAACATTGTTCTACTAGCGCATGTTTTACGTGTATATTTGAACACAAATAGTATTTATTTTATTTTTAAATATAAAATAATACAAATGATTTATAAGTCAATGAATCATTCATTAATTCATCATGAGCCATATAATTATGTTTGTAAATCATATCAAAATACGTTAAAAATACTACGAGTAAGATTTTTTTTTTTATTAAACCATACAAAATAATACAACTTGTAATAACTTTTATTACACACATTAATCAAAAACAAACTTTTGATGTAATATTTATTTAAACTATTTATCATTTTTGCAGAAAATATGAGTAAAAAAATTGTCATATTTTTTGTTCTATTCATTAAAAATATTCAAATCCCCTAGAAAAGTTAAGAAAAAAATACCTACTTTTGTGACTTACTTGCATAATGAGATAGTGAGTGACCTGAATGTTTTAATAAGTGCTCCTAAGGAACGGAAGTACAAAGTAACCAGTCATTAAGACTAAAGGACAAAAGAAGTTCACACGAGATACATTTAAGGTCATTTGGGCTGCTTAATTAACAAATATTTTTATTTATCAAAGTAAATAATAATTAACTATTTTCAAAAATATAAATTGCTACTGTAAAATACATTAATTTGAAAGATTTTTAACAAGCAATATTTAAATTTAGGGGAAAAAACGTTTAATCAAAAATTACTAACGATATAAGCCACTTTTTAAAGAATCTCCCTTTATATATTTATTGCATAACATAAAAATATTAAGTTTTTTTTTATGTTAACACATACAGGAGAATACTAACAGATGGTGATGGTTATTTTAATTTTGACTTCTTATCTGTGGAATTCTATGACGCTTACCATGGTGCATGTGGAGTGTTGATCCACGAACGTCATAGACTACAGCCAGAGATTCACGCATCATCCTTATTATTACAGGAATTTACTATGAATGGGTGGTCTTCACAGAACGACTTTCGTCAAACACTAATTTTTATTTGATAAGCTTTGACTAGCACTTATCGGATGAGGCATCAAATTCACACTAACCGGGGGTATTTGAGAGCTCAGAAATCAATTAAAAATGCTTTTTTTTAAATCTCCGTTGTGGATCGAACCCACGACATTTAGCTTACAAAGCAAACGCTTTGATCATTGAGCTATATACTCGCCGGCAAAGTTATAAAAATATGTGAAAAATTAAGTAAGAGTAAATTTTTATTTCATTTTATTTATTTCAATCTATCACCATTGTCTAGTGGCAACCATTTATATTTACATTCAAAATGGCGTCAGATTTCTTCAGCAGTTAAGGTTTCCAAAGTTGCGCCATTGGTAGCGAACGGTGGCGAATGAAGAGGCGAGCTGCGCGCCCCCCATTTGTCAACCTAAATTTATTTATTCATTTAACGCAAGATTTTTCTCCGGAAAGAGTAGAGAAGAGGAAGCGGGAACCCGAGGAGTTGGAGAAAAGTGGAAAACCTGAAGAAAGCTGAAGAAGAAGGGGATTCTGGAATATGGAGAGAGAAACGAGGAGGTAGACCAAGACTACGGAGCGAAGAGTTTGGTCGGCGTGAAAGTTTTGTATGTTAACTTATACATAAAAGTACGGCTATATAGAGATGGAGATACGTCACCAGCATTTTATATGATGATGCTAAACGCTTTATGTAGAATTTTTATCCGCCAACGTCATTCATCCTCGTGTGAAGCTAATGTTTTGAACTATATTTCTATTATTTATGTGACTGTGGTGATGATATTTACGTTTTTCATGCTACTAATTTTCATCTATACGCTGTATCAGGTATTTTCCACAATCAGATCAACTTTCTTTTCCAAGTCGCATTAATATATATTTCTTTATGTGAAGAATAGCAAAGTATTTTTTTTAATACATTTTTTTTCTTTTTTTTCTTTCAATAACATTGAATTTTTTTAACATTTTTATTCGTTATTAAATTACTAACATTGTGGCATTGTAAATGTATTGACACATTTAGTGTCAATGACCTCACACTCAGAACAAGTGTCGGGATACTCAACGCAAATAGTTGGACTTGTTACAACAAAAACCATGTCATAATAAGTATATCATGGTTGGGAGGAACATAGCAGCATGACATTAGGATGTCGATCAAGATACCAAAGGACATTAACTACAGATGCTCTTTGTATGTCATTTAAGCTCTCACCGTCATAGAAGGACATCGGAAATTGTCCCAATTGAATGGAATGAATTTGTCGGAGCCTGACAAGCAGCACCACATGGCACCTGAGCTTACAACGAAAATTTCTATCGGATATGGAATGATGATGTTATATCTAATACAAAAAGAACATTTTTTAATATATAAACTATAAACATCTATAATCATAATTAAAACATAGATTTCCGTACGATGAACTTAAAATCATATTTATTTTGGTCGTTGAAATATATATCGTATCAATAGATTTATTGTATTTTAAATTGAAATTTTCATCGGAAATCGTACAAGCATGACAGTTGAATGCCTTGATCCCTGAGCCGCGGTTTCAGTTTCTTCAGGACCGGGTGTGGAAGTGCCGCCATTACTCCGGAAGTCGGCCATTTATCCGCCCAAACAGGAATATTTCCTTCGCCAGCCTCCGACACGCTCATTACTGTTCGATTTAAAAGGAAAACACTTTGCAAACTGCAGCAGCGCTTGGAGCTCATTTTTAATGCAGCGCTTTGTGGTTTGCGCTTTTATTTTACGAGCTTGTTCCAAATATTCATGGCGTAGTTTTAAAACCTTACTTTAACTGGTTGTGTCTGATTTTTTGTATAATGTTTTTTAATAATTTACTTCTATACCAGCGACAAAGGCTCATTTAAGTGGCTTTTATCAGATCACTGAATTAAACAACATTAGGCGCAAACCAAAACCTACTTGAGTCACCGTCTGTTTCTAACCGCGTGCTGCTGGTATTTTTTTTTTTTGGTCCTAAGGCCCCCGGGCCGGTCGCCTTGTACCTGCGTTCCTTGAGTAATTTCTCGCTATACAAGTAACGGCGAGTAATGGTGAGCAACACCAAACGTGGGTGTTAAAGTTAGTAATTAAGACGTTAAAATTTGGACTTTTTGACTTCTTCGCCGAAGGTCACCGCGTATACAGAAAATGCATTAGAGTTAGGCTCCGTAGATAGGAGGTCGATATATCCAACCGGTCTAGGTTTCTGTTGGATTACGCTAAAGAGCCTTTGCCTACTTAAATCTAATACTAGGAAATTCCACGGAACGTGTTCAGCGTCCTGCAAGGGGTTACCACATGGGCAGTTTGGACTTTCAACGAGGCTAAACTTGAAGAAGTTAGCCTTAAAATTGCCATGACCAGTCATGAATTGACTAGTCCATTGGTTTGGAATAAGCCACAGCACGTGCTGCTGGTCTGGTCAAGCTGCTCTCTAAAATGAAATGAGCCTCAAAAACATCGGGCTAATCATTCGATCTTCCTTAAATACAAATCACCAAAAATATGCCTTGAATACTACTGCCATCTCTTCAAATCTTCCAGCTTATTTTTTGGAGGTTGACGAAAAGCATATATAAACCATATAAGAAAAAATAAACAGATTAATTTTGAGGTACTGATTAAACTTAATTAAAACAATGCTACAGTCTTCAACCATGTGAATAAGCAGTGCTCATTGTCATCAAATTACAGCAAGATAGAAGTATTTAACAATTTAAAACATTCTTAGTAATTAAATATACACATACTATAATGCAACAAATTCTTTATACGCATCAATTCGTTCAGAAAAAATATCGGCAGAGGCGGGATGCGAACCAGCGAACCTTGGAACCAACCATTTGTTCAAGTTCATTACCCTTGACCGCTCGACCATCATCTGCCCGAACTGCTGTATGGAATAAGTTGCATTTATACCATTGTTTATCATATAACGATAGATGTCTCTATAGTATATATTCAGAGTGTGTATATTATTATTTTGTATTATTCTACTCAGTCTACATTTATTCACAAGTTTAATATTATAACTTTCCGAGAGTCTATTTATTTTTAGGAAGTATTTAAAAAATCCATATAAAATATTCTAGTTCTACCAGGTTATCAAAAACGTTTCCACAATCATTTTAATTTTGATTTTGTTTTTTTTATATATACGTACAATCAAGGCTTGTAACTATATTTATAAATCAATACAACCTACGTGCTTAAATAACTTCTTAGGTTTTCAAGGCCAGATTTGATATTGTAGCTTTTGGGCTTAGCAGTGTGTGGCGAATTTCTTCTATCCGATATTTTGACCGCCATTGCAGGGGTCTTCTTCAGGGTTGATGACTTTGTCTTTTTTGGCAAAGTCATCAATGCTGAAGAAGACCCCTGCAATGACGGTCGAAATAGCGGATAGAAGAAATTTACCACACACGGCTAAGCCCAAAAGCCACAATATCGACCTACGTGTTCTTTATTAAATCACAAAGGTAGATGAAAACATTTTAAAAAATAATAAATTATGCTTCCTATCTGCTCATTTATTTTTATTAATGATATTTTTAAGCAAACAACCTTAATAATAGATGAAACGCTTCGCGGAAATTCGCATCACATACTCTCATGATGAACTAATAAATATTTTATAAGCGCGTCGAGTAAACAAAGCATCAACACAAATTAATAATTGAATTTTTCCTCTCTTTGATGCCATGGAAATGAGTTTTCCAGACCGTTAAGACTATTTCCTTATTTACAGATAACTACGAGTACAATATAGATATATTTTTTTATGATAACGATAAATTTTCTTTGTGCATTTTTTTCAGCCTTATAATTTGAAATAATTTCAATTGTATATTGGAATAAAAAAAAACTAAAAAAATATCATGTTATATTATAATAAATATAGTTTACCATTTTTTGTTTCACATTCATCTGTTATATAACTACAATCTCTTTATATATGTCATTTTTTTAATCGATAATTCATTGTGGAAATGTTATATGTTGATGTCTTAATAATAAACTTCTTTGAGAGTAATTTTAGTATAAAACAGAATAAAATAATGATTAAAACATATAAACAGTCTTAATATATAATATTCACCCATTTTTTCAGAAAATAAAACATTTCAAACCGTCGAAAAAGAAGTATATTTGTACGTTTTTAAAATGTTTTCTTTTGGTTTTACTTTTTGGTAAATAATTCAATCCGTACGCTTTAATAAAAGTTATAAACTAAAAAAATGGCTAAATAAAACTCAGCACATAATAGGCAGCTCAACTTCAATCTCGGTTGATTATTCATTCCTCATAAACTTGGCGACCGAACGTCGCTTCCCAGAAAACGGTCCAGTAGTTTAGGATTTCAAAGTTCGTTTAAAAAAACTTACTTGACAGCAGAAACTGAGGGATATGACCGAAAGGTTTTACCCCCAGCTGTTATGTGAGAACTAACCAGTTCAATTTCAGGCGAATTATTATTTGCGAACAATATTCAAAAAGGTAAAAAAAAGTATGTAAATAACATGAATGATTTATAAGGAATTAGAAATAGCCAAACAACTTTGAAATGTCTATCAAAGCTTATTTAATAAATACTTTTGAAAGACAAAGTTTATTTGGTACACTCTGTATATTTACAATGAGATTCTTTTACAACGACTAATGCTTGAATACTAGATTATTGTATGATGAAGTTAGCGCCTTAAACTTCCGCATAAAGCAATTAAATATAGTTGAAAAAATATTTATTTAATATTAAGGGTGTCACAAATACCTTTTGGCGGAGTTCTCCTGTATGGGTTTGCATAAAAAGAGAAATTGTGAAACATAGAATGAGTGAAAGAGCGAGTAGTCCGTTGCTGAACTTTTAATCTCATTTATTATCAAGCGAATTTCCTTCCACGGAGCCTTTAATAGTTAATTGAATCGCGAGCTTTCGAAATAAATTCATTGTGGCTCCGAGGCATTCCGCCTGTCATTTTCCGATCATCGTTCCCTTCCAGGTCGGACTTATTTTTACGCAACGTCGAAACTTTGGCGAATCTGCGGATTTTGCGGCAAAATAAAAGCTCTTTAAATATTTTGCGCCGGTGATATAAATAATTGTACGTGACATTGGGAGACGACTTAAAGTAATCTCGTTTCGTAAATGGAGTAATTTACTTAAATATTCAATGGAATAAAAAAAAATCTTCTTACATAACTTTTTTATATTTTCATTTCATTTGTAGAATAATTCTCATAATTGTAAGAAAATATTAATTATACAAACATTGGAGTAGTTTCAACACATTGGACTTAGCTGTCAAATTCTACGATTAGTGATGGCTATATAGAAGTGGTAATCGAAGGGAAGAAAACATAAGTTGCATTTTTTAGGCTCTAAAGCAATATGTTACATATGTATTAATCTAATTATTGAATTATTGGCAGGCTAGTATTGCTATTTGGCACATTTTTAATTTACCTGTCTATTACACATAAATACATATTAAAAATATTTTATTGCGATCTTAAATTTTCTGGAAAAAAAATATATTATGTCTACTCTAATTTTCAGTTTCATAACATAAGCGTCTGTTCATTTTATTTTTATTACTATTATTGCACCTATTGAAAAATTATTTCTTTTTTCCGTCAAAAATAGGCAAATGCTTTAAATATACAATTAAGCTTTTGAAACCTGTTATGGGATTGGTTTTGGTCTTTTTGAGCTATCTTTTTATTTATTTAATTAATTTAAAAGACTATCGTCAAAGTTTATCATAAAAGCCAGACACGTGTACAAAAAATATTGTACAAAAAACCGAGACGAATTGTTACCGAAATGAAAATTTTCAAATATTTTGTTTTCTTCGGCGGCGAAAAATTAGCAGACGCGTCAAGAAATGCCACAAAACACTTGTGAAAAAGCTCACCGTTTTGAGAAATGGCGCCAAAATTGAAAGTCTTAACAAGGTTACGTGTGTAAGCTAAGAAATTTGCATCCCATAAGTAAACGTCAGGTCTCGCTTTGTGGAACACTGTCGAGCAGCATCTTTACTTTTTGCTCGTACACGTAATAAAAATGAGTACCTGCTCGCATTCTTTTTACCTCCAAGTATGTTTGAGCTCTTGAAATATTTTTATTTTCATAATGTTTTGTTTTTATTAGAACACACGACGGTAGAGGGCTTTAAAGTCATGAAGATTGAGTTGGGTCCGTCACTGAAGAGCAGAAAATGCTTCTAGAATGATTTTTCATGCTGAACTTTTATACATGTAAGAAAACAGTTTTTTTCTAGGAATACATTTCACTTATTTTAAATTAACACTAACTTACGTCTCATATAATCAAATAAAAATACTTTTAAAATATTGAAATTTTATTTCTCTAAGATTTATTAATTTTAAATTTGAAGCATATAGCAACCATGACATATTGTCAGCAAATATGTAGTTTTTAATAGCTTTCTAAAAATAAAAACTTAACTTCACATGATTTTTAAGTAAAATGTTCTTTTCATATATAAGTAAAACCCTTTTATACTTGAACAATATATAATTAATTATAATAACCTTTACTCTGTACATCAAAATGAAAAATATAGTTCATTAAACCTTGTCTAATCCAAAATTACAGCGCGCTCTAAATTATACACACTGACCCTTTTTAACCCGAAATTTCTACATTTTGCTTTAGCAAACAGACATGCACCCTCAAAAATTGCTTTCACAGAAACCGGAACGGGTTAATCTGCAATATTACCATTCATTTACATAACAATTTTGTTGAGTTTTTGACATGTTTCTTGTCTTTTTTTTTATAAATTTCTAAATAATATAAAATGGAAAATAAAAAAAACTCTCAGAGTTTTGAACAGTTTGTTTGACATGAAGAAATTATGATGACAGTTGACAACTCTGAAGCTAAAATTTGTGGCCAGATATGCTACACTTATGGATTGGATATATACAAAAATATATCAAAAGTTCTTAAAAGTGAAATAACAGTCGATACCAAATATTGGGTTGACCGTCATATAAATGAATCAATATTTTGTTTTTTCATGCCTGTCTATGCTTCGTATTATATTACCGGTGTTTTTTATTTATTTTTCAAAAATTATATTATTTTGACTTATCTGTTATGTCACATCTAAAAGTCATATGATAATTGTAAAACACATGCTCTGTTAAATAAACATTTTTTTTTTAAATGACAAAACAACATTTCTTGTCAGCATTTATATATTATGGCATGCCTTGTATTCTGTAATAATATACATGATATTTTTATACAAAGTAATAATGAGGTTCAATACATCATTATTTCTCAAAACTTGTCTGTTAAATTTAACAAAATAAACTCCATAAAAATGACAGTTATAGGTAAAAATAATGAGAAAATTACTTAAATTAATATTGAATGCTTGGAAAATTCAAATGTTGTTCTTCGATTTGTTCATATCTGTTTTCCTCGCAACAAAAACGTCTCGTCTTGAAAACTACTTTTCATAAATGCACGGTGGGATAACACATCGCGGAATAATAACCGTCAAACATGTTCACAAACAAAGTGCTTTTCGAAGTGGATTTAAATGTAGACCGAGCTTCTAAAGCTCTAGGTTCTGGGGCAGAGGAACCGACGCTCGGCGCTCGGAGCTTTGTGGGCCGGCGTTCACGCTCGTGCAGAGATGAGCTTTCAGTGACTTTAAGTAATATTGCATGTTTAAGATAGTCGGCAGGTGCCTCATCCTTTCGCTCTCTTCCCCAAAACCTTCTTGTATGAAAGCATTACGTCCATAGATGTTCGACTGAACGGTAAATACTCAGAAACATACTTAAGTTTTTCAATGAACGTCAGAAATCTCATATAATTATTACATGCAAAAATTATTCGCCATGTTATTTACAATACGATAAAAGAAGGAATATTAGATGACGTAAAAATAAATAATTATATAACTTATATTTTGCAAAAATGACCATTTTTTACTTAGCTGGCTTATAATTTGGATTTCTTTTGTCCCCACCGCAACTTCATCGGACACAATGCGATTCAACACTAAATCGGATATAATTAATAATTAAACATATTTAATGCTTAACTCACTATTGCCTTAGCTATTTTCATGCAATAAATAATAAATTACCTTATATTAATACAAGTCAATTTAATACATTATGATTAAATGTTTTAAATATAACAACACTATAACTTAAGCATGTATAAACCCCTCCAATATTCTTATTATTTTATGCTTTGAAAATTATTTAATAATCTTCATACTTCGTTTATACATATTGCGAACTGATGAAGTTTCATTGATGACGCAAATGCGGTATTCCGACAAGCAAATAAATAGTGTTAAGTGTAGTCCATGTTCAAACAAGGCAGAAAGTATTAAGCTAATTAATAAAAAACTCGTCGTTTTTTGTTAGCTTCCTTTTCTTTTCTTTTAAAATACGTTATCATAAACAGAATTCAATCGGTAAAATTTAGAAGCCAATCTGATTTCGAATAGAGCAAAATATTTGATAGACAAACTAGTTGGTCTCTTATATTTGAGATATTTTACTACTGCAACCACTTCAAGATACATGAGATAATACACTTGTATATACATTATAAAATGTTTATGCAAATGTTGAGTTCAATTGTGATTGAATATTTATAACCACGACCGCTTTAATCGAAACAGGGTCGTGTAAATTGGGGAAAATCTCGTGACGTGGACCCTTGTGCAGCCTAATCATACATGAGTGTCGGCGCACTTTCTGAAGTTATCTCGCTTCTGATTGCCCGCCGGTCGGAGGGACTCGAGAGTCCCACTCTGCCCTCGAGTTTTACGATTTAAATCGGATTCTGCACTCACAGACTGTAAAAAGTTGAGTTGAACCATTGGAGAAAATAGTAATATTTTTCTAAATGTGTCAATAAATCCTTCTTTTCACTGAGTAACGTATTCACAACATATGCAAAACGAATATTTGGAAGAAATGTGTATAAGCTAAACATCATAGGAGAGTAAATTTAATATTCAAAATAAATTACTCCGTCGCCTTATTTCATATTTCCTCCGTAGAAAGAAAATATTGTCTGCAAATTGTTTATTATGTATAGATATATAATGGAACATTTTATGAAGAAATACTCTCTTATTTAACATGTTTTGATAGTTTATAAATATTTTTTTTTATTATATTATTATTTTGTATTATTATATATATTTATCTATAACTCTCCACATCACTATATTCATTGAGAGAAGCAGGGCAATAGGATATAGTAAGACTATTCTGATAGTATCTTATATTTTTTTTGGCTGACTAACTTAAAAACTAAATAATGCGATACTATTGTGATTATTGAAAGAAATTGATGAATTGGTTAATACTAAAAAAACTCCAAGCAAAAATTTTCACAGAACGGTAAAAGATTTTGTTTTTATTTTATTTAAATTACTTATCTCCATTTTAATAACTCTTAACAATATAAACATCATTAGGGATAAAATAAATGCCAGGTAATCAAATAAAGCTAACTGAGCTTTACTTTTAATAATGTAGCAATAAAATTATTACAATACCAATTGTATTGTACATATTAATAATATTCTTATCTTACTGTTTATCTTTTAAATATTTGGTATTACTGGAACATTCACAATAATATGCAGTAAGTTAAACCTGATGAAAACCATAAAAATGTCATCATAATAAAATTTACAATGTTTTGAATTACTGCATCAGATCACTCTATTTGGGGAGATGGGACAATGACAAACAGAATAAAATGAACCTGACAAACAATTAACGTTATCGAAATGAGATAGTGTAGGAAAATGTTGTTTATCGCTGCAATACATCGCTCTATTGGGAGAAGCTCGGTAATGGGACGCAGTAAGCTAAACCTGACAAACTCCATAAATGTCATCCGTGTGGAGGAAATGCTTTAAAGAGATTTAATTACATGCGCACCTGTCCTTTTCCATGAGTTTGATACGTTTATGAATCATATTTAATTATTAAGCACCATTATTTTTTTATTAAAATAATATTCATTTTTAATTGAATACTTATATTAAATATTTTATTTATTTCACAATCATTTTATCTGACTAAAAGCGTTTCAACTTTCAGGGAAAAATCTTCAACAGAAGCGCATTTTATACATGCCTCGTAATATTCATATGCTCACATAGTTAAAGTATTTTACGTGTTTTGTCATAGCATTTGAATTAAATTTTTTAATTTTTTAATTTTATTTAATATGGTAACAAACACGAAGTCTAACAATTGTTATCCTCAGCGTCTATGAACTTACCATTTTTTTTTAAATATTTAACTGAAAATAAAAATAAAAATTTAATATGATGTATTTTTTGTATGCCATATTCAGATCAATAAAATGGAGGAATTTCATATAATTTAAGCTATTCAATTTTACTAAGAATCAATATTTTAAATATTTTGTACAGACAAAAATAAACGTCAATTTTGATTATAAAAATATGTCTTTACCTGAAACACATATTATTTATCAAATTATTAAGTATTCACAATCTTAAGAGATGGAATAAAAGTTTCAGGAAGTTTAAAAAAGTATATTAAGTTTATGATAATATCCGTCATTTTAAACGCCAAACAAAACATGTCTCGTTGTCGCGCACAATATAAACAAAAATTTCAGAGCGGGGAGTTTTCAGACCGACAATTTTTCAGGCTCGTGGAACCACTTTTGCAAGAGGATATAAATAACCCCGCGAGCAATAACACCGTAAGTGAGTGTGGCCCGGCTACAAACTTGGGTGTGTTGTGAAAACCTGTGGTGTGTTTGTGTTTATTTTTAGGAAAAAAAAAACACACACACACAGGAGAATACCATCAGACGTATATCGAGATATTTTATCTGTAGGCCCCATGGCGTTTGCTATTATGTCTATGCCTAATTGCAACTATAATGTGCATTTTAGACTTCATTAGAGTACATCCTGGCATTCCCACGTTGTTTCTCGTTAATCGGACTTAATAATGGAAGTGTGTATGGAACCACAACTAATTATTATTATTATTGTATATTTTTAACAAAAAAATTAGTCATATCAGACTTTTGATCCTATTTCCATTGGAGGAAGACAAATAGAGGTTGTAAACGACTATGCCTATCTGGGACAATAAATACAACTAAGACGAATTAACTTCTCAAAAGAAATCTATAGGTGTATACAACCGTATTTGGACAGCATTTGGAAAACTTATCTACATTTTTAAAGCAAAAATTCCGCAATGTCTTAAAACTAAAGCGTTTAACCAATGGATCCTTCCTGTATTAACTAATGGCGCAGAAACGTTAATTTTAAAAGCAAGTCTTACCCATAAAATAAAGGTCACCCAGCGTGTTATGGAGAGATCTATGCTGAGAGTGGCGCTAAGAGATAGAATGCGAAACGAGGAAATACGCAGAAGAACTCAAGTAGTGTACGCTACCCAACGAATAGGCACACTCAAGAGGCAATGGGCAGGACATATCTATCGAAGAGACGACGGTCGATGGGGAAGAAAAGTATTGAAATGGCACCCAAGAACTGGCGAACAAAGTATTGGCTGATTCCCTGCAAGATGTACTGACGACATAAGAAGAATATCGGGAGTGACCTGGACGCGGAAGGAGGAGGATCGAAGAGGATAGAGACTCATGCGGGAGGCTTACGTTCAACAGTAAGCGGATGGAGGCTGATAAAGATTATATTTTTATTCATCAATTGCATTCAAATAGGAGTACGAAAAGATTTTTAGGAGTGTTTATTTTAAAAAATAAACTTTAGTAACTTCATAATCGGAAATAAAATACCGTGTTTGCACATTCACTGAAACAAGTCAGTGCTTTACTTTCAAAAAACAATCGTTTTAATGTGATAGACTGACAAAACATTTTTGAAAACATCAATTCGCTTATTTATTTTATGAATAAATGTTAGGTAAAAATAAATAAACACTAGTATCAAAACACTATAACAACTCATGTTAGTTAAAGACAAACCGTAATAGCTTGTGAATAAATGAAGACTGATAGAATAATAATAAAAATATACATACTTTGAATATATACTATAGCGACATCTATCGTACGATGATAACAATGATATAAATACTAGTTTCAACGCAAGTCAGTCTAGGCATAGCAATGGCGCAGTTCGCCGAGCGGTATGAATACCTGGGCATATTGGTTTCCAAGGTCCGCGGTTCGCATCCCGCTTCTGCCGTTATTTTTGTGCTTGGATTGACACGTTGAAAAAAGAATTTTATGTATAGTATATGTATATTTAAGTAATAGTAATCATTTAATTTTAAAGCTTTGCATGTGATTGTACCCATAAAATTTCGCATTTAAGTTGAGTACTTTAACATTCAGCCACACTCTTCAGCAAACTGTGAGTGGTATGAGGGACGAGAGGGTTAAATGATTTGCTGAAGGAGGATCCCCCACTGGGGCACTTATATAATGCAATTACGGCACAAAGCCTCGCGGGCTTATTGCGTAAAAGTCAAGCTTACACACTACCCCTAGTTTCCCCATCTCCCCCTTTCTTCAACCACTCCATAGGATGTTTCCTGAAAAATTTTCAACTTTACGCTATTTCGTTAGGAGGGATGACTAGCACAATGCGCCGGGAGTTTGACGAGCGATTGGAGATGTTTTGGGGGAACTGATCGCTTGACATTTTGGGGATCGTTGGTTTTCAATAACGATTCGCTGTTCTCGTAGCTCAGGTAACTGAAATTTGTCTCCGTAAAAAGCGATTTATTAACAAAACTGTTATGTCATTATGTACATTATTTCACGCAATGAATTTATAATGACAGATGATTTAATATATTTTCGATTTTTTCGATTGATAATTCTTGGTCGAATTTAATAATATCAAATAAAAATAAAAAAATATTTAGAAATGATTCCTTATTTTCATTGAAAGACGACATTTTTCGATTGGGAGCCATTGTTGAGACTCGTTCTTTTGATTATATTTGATTGTTTAAACTATTGACGTCATAGCAATGAATGTTATAGAATTGGCCAACTTTATTTATTTTTTAATTTCAAGGACTCTCGTTAGTCTCAAAAAACTTACTTTTACTATTAAAAACTTAAGCTGCCTTATCAATACTTTGGCCTCAATTCTAAATACTAGATTGACTTGGGATGATAATGGAGTCGAGTTCAATGATGCCAATGTATTAATTATTACATATTTTGAACGAAGTTTTTTCACAGTTCCTAATATATATTGACAGCAGCATGATATAGCCCTTGCTGGCTGGTACCGAAAACCTGGATATAGTTACAATATTTTGTCTCTTATTTTCGTTCGCTCATCGGACACGCATGTGTTGTCATTTTGTAATGCCGTTAGGAGGTCTAGTTATATAGATCTCCGCGGCGCTGGGTGTCACCGACCACCTTAGTTGTGTGCTGACCTCGAGAAGGTCGTATTATGGCCGGCCCGGCATGTTATTACGCAATTCAATAACGAACTTAGAGAGGAGAATGTCATTATTTTCTAATAAACTATCTACAAATATCAGTATCGTTAACAATAAATAATAATAAAGACTTAAACATTAAAATACGGCATTGTGAATTTATTTTAGCCACAGAAGATTTTTGAATACTCGTATTAAGAAAACACCTTCATACATTTAAGTAATTGATGAAGAGTGATAACATATCAACAAACAAGTTAAAATTATATAAGTGGTCTTACCCTGTAGATAATGATAACACCATTTTTTTGGACACACACAATTCACGGAATCATTTTTTTAATTTTAACGTTTCCTATCTTAAATAAATAAATAACAACCATTATCACATTGTATTGGCTTGTAATTTTAATCTCTTGATATATCCAGTGGATATATTATAAATTTTAAAAACAATTGTCTTATAAAAATATTTCTAATAAAATATCTATAAAATAAAAAAACAAACATGATATGTTGTTTTTCTCTTGTACGTGTTCTGAATGGGGTTGCTCAGATTTATGCATGTCTTGTGAAGTCATCTCATCACGGATGCAACCGGAATATCGGTCATAGAGATGCTAAAGCTTGGGCGTGATCGCTTCAGATCTTTATAATATGTGACATGAGATCATTGCAGTATTGAAGTTATCCAGTTCTAGCGTACACAGGCAAAACTGAATTATCAGGATTTTTTAGAAAATTAAAAAAAACACAAGAAATTTCAAAAATGCATTCTTTCAAATAAATAACAATTAATAAACGTCCTGTTGTACAAATAACTTCCATTCTTGAATTATAACATATACATTTTTTCACTCACGCGCAATTCACTTAATGGCACACTTTACCATCAGTACCACGTGATTTATTATCTAACGGGTCCGCCAAATAACTTTTTTTTTTTGAAAATGGGGCGCAAAACATCGAGTGTAGCTTCGGTTGTGTGGCATGTAGTGCCGTCTTGTTGAAACCAAATATTGCCAATATTCTCCTCTTCAATTTTTGTGAACAAAAATGGCCCAATAACGATCGCCATTGACTGTAACGGCCACTCCTTGCTCATTTTTGAAGAAAAATGGCCTGATTTTCAAAGTAATGTCGAAATATTTCATAGCGTTGTTCAAGCGTATACACAACCATATTCGTTTAGCGGAAAGATAAAACTAATTATTTGTTAAATCAGGCATGAGCTTAGTATTACTATTTACGAAATAAACACTAGTTGAAAAAAAAACGTTAGATGGCGGACAATAGCATGATTTTCAAAGTAATGTCGCAATATTTTTCAGCGTTGTTCAAGCGTAAACACAACCATATTCTTTTTTACCTTCTTGATATTGTCTCAAGGAGACATTATTAATTAATTTTTTTAATTTTTATTAGAATATTATTTTATTATTTCAATATTCTAATCTACTTTTATAGATCATTGACTATATTACAATGTTGACTGTATTACAATATCATTGTTATCATCGTACGACAGATGTCGCCATAGTAAATACTAGTTTCACCGCAAGTCAGTCTGGGCATAGCAATGGCGCGATTCGCCGAGCGGTATGAATACCTGGGCATAGTTGGTTTCCAAGGTCCGCGGTTCGCATCCCGCTTCTGCCGTTAGTTTTGTGCTTGGATTGACGCGTTGAAAAAAGAATTTTATGTTTAGTATATGTATATTTAAGTAATAATAATATTGTAATATAGTCAATGATCTATAAAAGTAGATTAGAATATTGAAATAATAAAATAATATTCTAATAAAAATTAAAAAAAATAATTAATAATGTCTCCTTGAGACAATATCAAGAAGGTAAAAATTATCCATCAGTAACACAGGTAAATGATTGGTTATAAAGTCCGAGTCGGAACTATAAGTAGTCGTTTCACATCCATTCAGTCTATAGTTTGGTTCGAGACCCGAGTGGTAATTACTAAAATAAATAGACTGCCGGAAAGTAATAATATTAAGCTTGTGAATAAATGAAGACTGATAGAATAATAATAAAAATATACATACTTTGAATATATACTATGGCGACATCTGTCGTACGATGATAACAATGATATAAATACTAGTTTCACCGCAAGTCAGTCTGGGCATAGCAATGGCGCGATTCGCCGAGCGGTATGAATACCTGGGCATAGTTGGTTTCCAAGGTCCGCGGTTCGCATCCCGCTTCTGCCGTTATTTTTGTGCTTGGATTGACGCGTTGAAAAAAGAATTTTATGTATAGTATATGTATATTTAAGTAATAACAACCATATTCGTTTAGCGGAAGAATAAAACTAATTATCTGTCGAATCAGACATGAGTTAACTGTTACCATTTACGAAATAAGCACTAGTTGAAAAAAAAAACGTTAGATGGCGGACCCGTTAGTTTAACATGCACAGTAACCATAGTTCCATATAATATGTTCAATCATTATAAATAACGTCATATAAAATTATTTCATATCTAAATACCAAATAATTTTGGCATACTTGATGATAACGTTAAAATAAATCGGAGTATTTTAAGATTTATTTTTTTGTATATTATGAATATTTACTATATTTTTTGCTCGCTATTTTTTTATCAATTTTTTATTTTAGAAGTGGGAGGATATTTTTTTATTCTTTGCTCTGAATTTTATTCGAGGCATCATTTATAATTTCAACAGCCATTCTTTGTGACAAAAATATTTTATTAATATTATTTAAAGAATACAAAACATTATGAAAATAAATATTGTTTTACTCATGTTGGAAAAATGTATAATCTTTGTGAATTTACGTAACCAAAAATAAGATACTATAATTTTATAACTTCTAATTCACTTGCTAAAACTGTTTTGTATAAAATACTTGTTTTATGTATTTTGTCTTTTGAGTTTCTATCCACCAACACGCTTTAGTGTCTATACAACTTGGTAAAACCAGGTAAATAACATTTTCCCCTAATTATTCCATTGACAGAAAAAAACGTGTTAAAACCAATGTTGTAAGTATGCGCGAAATGTTTTCATTCTTCGTTGCTTTTGGGAAGCGCTTCATCGGCATTTTCTCCAACGCGTAAACTCAAAGCACCCTTCAGCGTAAAAAATCATTTTCGCCCTAATTGTCCCGTTAACAGAATAAATATCGCAGTCTCCGGAGTGGAGAGCGAAATAGATTATACACCTCTCGGGCAGGTACGGAGCCCGTAAATTAGGGGAACACATTTACGGGTCGTTAGGGCAGCAGCCGAGACGGGGCGCAACCCTCTTCTCGCCTCGATCGGGCCCCCGAAGGCTGAGGCGCGATAAAAACTTACCAACTTTCCCTGAAGAAAAGGGGCCCTGAAATACAAAGCCAGCGGCCAGTCAACAAAAGGCGCTTTGCGGGGAGCTTTTTGATATATGCGACGGGGCGGTGCTCGAAGTGCATTTTAATAATTTTAGAAAAATAGCGTTATTTGTACAATTTACATATGTAAACACATATCTGAATATGTTTTAACATAAATACATCATAATTCATCGTAATACACATTCATAATCAGAAAATATAAACACAAAAATTGAGAAATATAATCACCTGATTCTATAACGTTTGCCATTTTTAAATATGGCTTAACGTATTCATCCTCCTTTACATAATTACAAAATGTTTCGACATTTTGAAGAAAAAATAATAATATTAAAAACATATTTAAGTATTTATTCCTAAATATAATTTTTATATTTATTTATCTTAACAGATTGATATACTCGTATGTCTTGTAGTTTTAAAATTTTCGTCACTTTCATACTTAAACGTAGATTTGATAAAAAAAAACTTTTAGTTTTAAAATATAAATACCGATATAAAATATTGAACATTATATCTCTATGTTTATCATTTAGAAAAGTCTTATTTTATATTATTAATAGAATATTTGCAAATATAAGCACAAGATTGTAAGTCCCTAAACTCAAATCACAGTGTAATAATTACCTAACCTTGGGAGTTTATTTTCGTAAAAAATTGTTTTTTTTTCTCACAGAAATAAAGAGTCAATATTAGGTGTATTTACAACTACATTTAATAGGTTACTACAAACTAAAGCGTTCAAGATTTTTTTATGTAAACACATACAGGAGAATACCGATAGATAATATTTGTAATTTTGATGTTTCATCATGACGTCTACCATGGTGTATATGACTAAGCGCTGCATGTGAAGTGTTGATCCGCCAACGTCATAGACTACAGCCCGAGATCACGTATCATCTTAATTATCACAGGAATTGACTATGAATGGGAGGTCTTCACGGGACGACTTTCGTCTACCACCAATTTTAATTAATACGCTTTGACTGGCATTTTACGGGTGAGGGATCAAATTCACACCAACCGAGGGTATTTTAGAGCTAAGAAATCGTTTTTTTTTTAATCTCTGTCGGGGATTGAACCCACGATCTTTGGCTAACAAAGTAAACGCTTAGACTATTAAGCTATACCCGCCGGCAATAATAATAAATTAGGATGCCATTGACGAACGTATTTTTTAATGAAATTTTATGTTTTGTAGCACCTCAAGCACAGTGCGTGGACGGCCACAAGATGGGAAATGTGACGCTAAGGTTGATGCTAAAATGATAAGAAGTGCGAATGGTGCCACCAGCCGCTGAAACAATGGAAAGATATTGCCCTGAAAACGATTCATAATTCAGTGATATGCTTCATTGTAACTTTTGAGTGGGTTTATGGGCACTTTTAAGTAGAATTACAAGCATTTATGTTGAATGATTGGTTTTTTGTTTACGTGCTAATGAGAAAAGTGTATTTTTTACTACAATTATATTAATTTACAATATTATTTCATATTATTACCCGCAAATACTCGTTTATGGATACATATCGTAGCATACTTTTTCAGTTAGTAAACGGTTGCTAATGTGAGAGCACATAAAAGCAAATACTTAAATAATAATTCATTTCCCAAATGTAATGCTTATTAAAATCACACGTTATTACGTCTTTAAGTGCATAACCTATTGTAACCTTTAAAATGCTCAACCAGGGAAGCTGGATGCGGTATATAAATGTTGTGTTTGAGGGGACCCAGTTATTATAAACGAGGAAGGATAGATAGAGCATTCAAGAGCTTTTCGGTGGTATTTAGAAAAGAGTTTTAAAAACAGACAGTTCTTGGTAGACATACTTTAACCATATGCGAATGCTAAGCAAGTGTAAAACAAGTCAGTTGGTTGTGGGGGACATAGAGTACTTATTTATTCGAGATCAGACATACATCAGCAATGATAATACCGATAGAAAAATGAAATGGCATTACGTTTGTGTTTGAAATTAGAAGTAAGTGTGTCATCTTTAATTTCTCTTATTTGAAGCGAAACGATTAAGGGATTCAAACCTTAAGTGGCTCAGTAGTGGTTGGCACAATTGCCAGCAGGTATATCTCAGTGGATAAAGCGTTTGATTTACAAGCCGAAGGTCGTGAGTTCATTCCCCGACAGAGATTAAAAAAGAATATTTTTAATCGATTTCTGAGCTCTCAAATACCCCCAGACGGGCTAAGTTTAATTCCTACCCGTAAAAGTATAGACGTAGCTTATTAATCAAAATTGATGATAGATGGAACTCCAGATTAAGTGTACCCAAGTCTAGATAGAAGAATACCGATTCATAGTAAATTCCTTTAATAATATATATTATGCATTAATGTTGGGCTGTAGTCTATGACGTTGGAGGATAAACACTCCACAGGCAGCTCTTAACCATATGTAGCATGATAACCGACATAGGATTCACAGCCACAACACAAGACTTCAGCATCACTATCACCGTCTGTCGGTAATCTTCTGTATGCTTTTACATAAAAATCAAACAGATACAAAAAAATAAGTAATAAGAATGAACAATTTCAAGAGTATCGTTGGGTTCCTCAGAATAATTTCGTATCTCCTGAAATAGAAACTCACCCTCAATAATATTTCAACAGCAATGGTGAAATCTATTGTCGTAACCTGCGCGGGCGTGTTATTTACCAGGTTAATTAACCCACGGATAAAGATAGCATTTCATAACTCTAATCTCGCAATAGGTGCACGGCACTATTGGATGTTGCCCTTAATCTGGATTCAAGTTGGGAAACACTCTCGGCATCCTTTAATCTAGTATTATATATCTCTACTCTTGCTCGTAACAATCTATATCGCGAAATTGTGTACAATTCAACGATATGTATGGATGTTTAATTAGTCATTGAGTTACCTATTTATTTCATCAATAAATAAATACATAATTTAATTGAAATAGTCGTATACTTTGGCTAAGTAAATAATTTATTAGTGTTACTTTTCAAATGTGATTCTTTTACAATCGCTGATAATAAAATTCTTTTTTGTCAACTAGTGTTGGTGCTGCATAAATGCAAAACAATAATTAGACTGAAAAACTTTTAATTTAAAGAACTGTGAAATTTCACAGCTTATATTTGATATTCTCTATTTTTAGTCTTTATGAGGTGAAACAAGTACCATATCAAGTGTAAATGTGTATTTAGCCCTATCGCATCGGTTGTCGATATATGCCGTCAAAAATTCCCTGACCGTTGACATCGGTTAACCTGATATATCGTTTTGCTACTTTCAGTACTCGTTGTGACATCTACGGTAGGAAATTGGAAGTGCATTCATTCCCTTTATCAAAATGTATTCTTTACAGGAACCTGTAAAGCATGTAAATAAATATTGTAAGGTTTCGTCACAGGAGCGATTTTTCTGTAAGCCACATGTGTCAATGCCACTACATGTATGGAGTAACATAATGAACTTTGTTAAATATAATAGTTTATATGCATCAACTGATAGCTTAAGGATAGAAGAACCAATGTGATATATGAAAATAGGTCGTATAAGTACATTTAAGCTTCAAATACTAGTTTTAAGCAAAAAAATGGTTTTAAAAATCCATGCCGTATTGACAGTATAATTTGTACTCCACCAAGCCGTAACGAATGGGTTAAGGATCATATTAGCAATAAAGTATTAGTATATTTTTCTTATTTTTTGTCAATCAATATTTGTGTACTTTAAAACAACAATAAAACTGAAGTTTTGTCTTGGTTCAACTGAAAGGTTAAAGTAACAATATACGAGTACTTTCAACTCACACTTTAAAACGTATCGTATTTATTTTATTAGCACTTTGATAATCGTTTAAAAGTGTTTGTATTTAATAATAAATTGAAGTTTAATTTTTATTGTATGTAAGTATAAAATGAAATCCAGGAACAAAAATATGTATTTATTTGTTTTATTTTTTAAGCCTTATTACGTCCTCTCTGTAATGTATTATCTGGGTTATTAAATTTTAACGGTTTTCTGTCAGTAGGTAATACCAACGCTATTAATATTAATTACGTGTGTTTTTGGTTACCTTACTTATTTAAGTATGTTTTCTGTTTATTTTGTGGTTTATTGAGTTAACCCTCTCACGCATAAGTGATAAGCGCAAAACGTTATTTTAAGCAAAACGTAACTGAAAACAAAGTGGATTACAAGAAATATAACAACAGTTTTGTCAAATACACTTACAAATAATCTTGTACGGGACAAAAACACTTATTACTAATAGTCCAACCTATATAAAATATATATGTTGGCAAACAATCCTGATTCACAAAAAACATTGGAGTATGCAAAAAAATATAGACATACTCTGTGCCTCACAAACGTATTGGTGGCATGAGAAATGGGGAACTTACACTTAATTAATTGGTGTTCTTTGCGGATGGAAGCTGTGGATTTTCCGTTGACAACATACCAGCGATGAGTTTACTGGTCCGGAAAATCGGTACTGATGGCCGGAGCAGAAAAACTGACGGGTTTGTAGCCTGAAGGGTTGATGGAATGAGGTTGAGAGGGTAGAAGCAACCATGAAATCACTTGAACAATATATTTTTTTATTTATTAATTATTCATAGTACCAATATATAAATGAAACTTAATTAAATTTAAGCTGCTTGACTTTTATTTAAAGATAACAGTAACAGTACTTCGTCCCACACTGGATGTTCGAAACTCTAAAGGCATATTTTTCATTTCATTTTTAAATATATTTTTACCAAAAAAAACGTGTCAAAAGCCATCTTAATATGACGAAAATTCAACATTATTGTTATATAAATGGATGATAATACCGCAGATTAAACTCATTCTAGTTTCTGGAAAAGCATTTTTTATGGTAACTGTACTTCATTTTGTGAGTTGAATTCTTAAAACAAAAATATAAATTCAGTCAAATTAAATACTCGTATAATAAAAAGCAAACGAGTATTACGTGTTTTAATATCAATCACTGTAACTATCTTTTATTTTAGGAATGTGGTTTGACGAATATTATCCTGTTTAAATCGTTTCTTACATTTTCTAGAGGCATTTAATCCACTATATAATTTTTTTGGTGAGGATTAATTACAAGCAGTAATACAAGCTTCGAAAAACCTTACACGTCAATTGCGTATGTATAATTTGGTAAGTAACATTTTTTTGGTCTTTGTGTATTTGGTGTATATATATATATGTATATATATATATTTACAATTTTCCTTATGTTTATAAATCTTATTCATGTATGAATTGTTCATGTTTATTTTCATTTGTTTATTTTTGTATTTATTAAAATATGTTACTGGAACATTTGTTCTGATAATAAATATATATAAAAAAAATCAAAATTAGAATATTGGAAAGAAATATTTTACATTATGGTGCATACACAATATGAATAATTGATTTTTTGCTTTCAAAGCATTAGACAGGTGGATTTCAATTAAAATGAACCGTCAACTGAATCCAAAAAAACTATGCTCAATCAATTGGAAGAATTGCGTATAAATTTCGTCTAGATGAAATATTTATATTGAAAAATCGAGTACATAATAAATTCTTAAAAAAGGAAATATTTATATGCTGTAATTTTTTGTCGCTCATATTACTAAATTTACTCATTTTTGAGTTGATAATTTACAATATTAAGGCTCTTAAGAATCGATAAATTCGAAATATATGAGAAAAGTTATGTTTTATAATGTCAAATAAAAAAGATATTTAAATACTTTTGTTCATATAAAGTATTTTAAAACAATTTATTTGCTTCCGACACGATTAAATATATATATATTTATTTGCTTATCTATATATATAAAAGAAAGTCGGGTTATATTTGTTTTTATAACTCAAGAACGGCCAAACCGACTTGGCTGAAAATTGGTGGAAAGGTAGCTTAGAACCCAAAAACGTCCATCGTATACTCAAAATTGATTTGATTAAGAAAAAATATTGAACATTTACGTAAACATGTTTTCATACAAGACTATTGTAACTTGACAGCTGTCAGATAAGACGGTGTTGCCATAGTCAGCAACATAACTAAAAATGACGCAATAGTAGGTATTGTAAGTAGGTACCTACGTAAGGTACGGAATATTTTGAAACAAAAAAGAAAACAAAAGGCATGAAAAAAAAGACAAAAACAAAATAAATATTAGTGAAAATATCAGTTTAATCTTTTATTTGTTAAAAATGTTATAACAAAAGGCAAGGAATCTGACAACTGATATTACTATTGTCTATGGTTACATAGATATTTTGAAGTCTATCGGTTGACGTTTTGTTTCAAGAACTTTCGAGTTTCTGTTAGCTTATTGTGCCGATATTTGCGACCAAAACGATCGAATCTTTCACGAAAAAGCCATCATGGAACTAGGGATTGAAACATTACGAATGTAAGGCAGTGATTTGGTGGTTTTGGCATCCTAACCTCGAATACCAACGATGAAATTGCGCGCTTTCAAGTTTGGTACAAAGCGATTTGGCGTATATTCGCAATCCCTTATCACGAACTTCATACTGCTGTTGTGCATTTGGCGGTGCATCTGGAGAATGGTCATTGGGTATATTTCACGGCTTCAAATGTTGTTCAACGTGCTGAGACACCTCCAGCGACAACATTGACAAGTCTCTTTACGATATGCCAAAGCGATCCGTTTGCACGAACTCTAGAATGGACGAGGATTTAATCCGACATTCAAGGTATTTATTTATTTATTTTTGTACTTACACACAATCTAATTAACAGAATAACATACTACACTTATTGCTTTGAATTATGTATGCTAATTCTTAAAAAAAAGTGTTTATAAATCAGTAATATTGTCTTTGCTTTTGATTCTGTAGATACAAGGACAGATTCACCATCGAATCGGATCATTCCAACCTCTCGAAGATGCACAGCATAAATTTGTACAAATATACTTCAATGACAATATGGAGGAAGAACTTGATCGAGGTCTACAAAGTCGTGATCAGAGCGGATAAACGACTATCTGGTACACACGTCGTGATACTGGGCAACTACAACAGATATCTGAAACACGTCGTTCATATGACACGTTGCAATACCCACTGATGTCTTGGCACGAGAAGATGGATATTATTTCAATATCAAAATGAAAAATCCATTGAATGGTGAGTAATCAATATATATATAATCAATATCATAGTTTTGATTCCGTCATGACATACATTTTTCATTGCTTGGTTTTGCTTTAGGTTTCCAATAAATGACCAATTACACTGCTTATTACCAGGAAAATAACAGACTTAAAGGTTAAGATGTTTTTTTAGAGAAAATTGGACAAATAACCGGCGGATTTAAAAAAATAACCGGCGGATTTAAAATAATTTATCTTCACCCCTTTATAATTATGCTACAAATATGGATGTTAGCTTTACATACAAAATTAAAAATCTATTGTCTTAATTTCAGGTGAAGAAACTACCAAGAATCTAAGCTCGATGAATTATAACGCATATCGTTTGACGATTCGTCGAAATGCTGACAACTACTTCCTGAAGTTTCGTCGATTACTGCAATAGAATTCAACCAGGCCAAATATATGATATCATATGTACCGAAAAATTCAACTTAATAAAATCCAAAATCTGCTCATTTATTGCCTTTCGGGTGAAACAAAGCTCACCGGGTCAGCTAGTAAATTATATACAACACAAAAAATAATAAAACTTATACGAGAGTTAGAATATGAAAAAATAACTACTTCGCCTTAAATTTTTTTAATACACTTGAAAATAAACAGTGTAGCTGAAATCACAAGTAAACAAATAACGGTCGGTAATAATTACTACATCCTGTTTCAGGACGTAGTATTATGTTCCGTAACCCGCAATATTTTATAAGGGCAATAAACAGTAAATCAATGCTGCATACAATAACTAACAGAGTTCAAATTCAACGTTGAAACTGCAATGGAAAGAGTATTTTGTATGTGAGTAAACAGTACTTTTATGGTCGACTTGTCGTCTCGCTGTGTAAAATTATTATTAGTATGTAGCACATTTTGTAATAAATGAACATAACGTAATTAGTTAACTTTTACAAATTAAGTCACGAGACTTAATTTGAATGGTGAAAACAATGTCTTTTGGCAATTATCTCAATTTCAATTTTCTTATTCATGACCACAAGATATTTCAAATACGGAATAAAAAGTGCTGAAAAGATGTTAAAGCACAAAGAAACAACACTCAGTCTTATATACTGTATGACATGTAAGAAGTTGTGGGAGAAGCATTGAATCTGAAGGGTTGTAATGACTGGTTGTATGTTTTTTTCAGTTTTCTGTCCAACAGGAAACTGAAACAGTAGTGATGAAGTTATAGTAAAAATAAAAGAATATTTTGACACATTTTTTTTAGAGTATAATACAAAAATAAAGACCTGCAATTTGCAGCAAACGCCGTCTGCAAAAAATACGTATTGATAGTATAATAATTAGTAAGTGGACCAGCGCTATGTATAGAATAGAATAAAAGTTTACAGTTCGTAGTTTGAATCCCATCTTCTACCATTTTACTATCTCCGATATTGATGAGAGAAATTTTATTGGATATAATATTTACTGTAGATTTTTATGTGAATATTTATGTTGTAAGCATGTTTTGATCTTCGAAATGATTAATTTTTGGTTTCAATATGTTTATATTAATATTAATTACATACTTACATACTTTGCTTACCTGGTAACAATTGTTTTGGTGAAAATTTAACTCAATGCTATTATGTTATTACAAATGCTTTACTTAATGTAATTTATTTTTAAATGGTTTATCATATCGGCGTGTACTAAATTATTGAAAGAAAATGTAATAGTACATTTTCCGTAGTTATATTATTACATTAGGTTACTTTGTCATACTACTAAATGGCTACATAAATGTCAAATATAAATGATTACTTCTTAGGTTTTCACGGCCAGATTTAATATTGTAGCTTTTTCCAAATATTGGAAATTAGTACACGGCTAAACCCAAAAGCAAATATCAAATACAAACGATATTTATAATTGAAATAGTTCATTTTGAATTATCTAATCGCAAATTGTAATTTACCATAAGTTTAATTATAATTAGCATATTTGCATACGATGTGATATTTTGCATCGCGATTTTATCGCGTTGGCAATTTACCTGGTATCGAATCAAAACAAAACTTGTAACTAGCGTTTGCGACGTGATGCATACAAACGTCACCAATATTCCTGTCGCCAAACTTTACTAATGAAACGGGCCATAATGAATGAGGCACCGACAGCGCCAGAGCTGATCGATTGGACCGATAAATGGACACGATTAATACTCACCACAAATGTATTGACGCAGGGATGCATTCAGTATTCAATGATACTAAATATGTTATTGTGATTGTGTAATGACACATCTGTATCAGTGAAGGACCGTTATTAATTCATTATAATACACTTGGTTCAAAACAAATCTGTATGTGCTAATTATTTACTCAGTATCTGTAACAATTCATTATTTTACGTAGTATGTTTTAATGTCAATTTAAGGTAAATTTAACTATAATCCTCATAATATAAATACATATAAATATGATATTTTATGTAGATTTATATGTCTGTATCAATTTATTTCATATATATTAACATTATAATAAACGTTCCGGGTTTTCAATTTTATTTAATCAAATATTCTTTTATATAAAATATCAATATTTGTCTATAAAATTATACTCCACCTTTATATCAAATAAATACACAAGATTTATAGGTATCTAACTACTGCTGTTACTGCAGTTCTTAAAAAAATATCGCTACTACTTTATATACTTCATCACATTGTCCACCAATCTCATACGAATGTTGTCAATTATTGTGTTCCAGCTAGTAATCTATACACAGTCAAACATCTTTTAGTGTTTTCATAAGATCGGATGCTTAGCGTGATACTCCCGAAGCTTTAAAACCACTTAATCCTAAAGAGGCAGTTCAATCCAATATACTCGTACAACATTGAGAGTTTCGACTAGAATCCAGTACGAAATATGCCTCTTAGCTTATAAGGCACTCAACAGAACTGCACCGGGCTATTTGACATAACTGATCAAGCCTTCGGAGATAAGCGCGCGTGGAGAGACACTCAGATCAGCCAGAGCAAATAGTAGCACCCTGCAGCTGACGGGAGGAAGTCCTAGCACGGTCTTTGGCAATCGTGTTTTCAGCTACGCGGCGCCAATGACCTGTAACTCGTTGCCGGAGAGCATAAGAGAACTTAAAGCGGAGGCATCCTTTAGAAGCAGACTCAAGACCCACCTTTTTACTCAGAGAGGCAAAGAAGCGCTTTTGGAATGACCATTCGGTCATAAAAAGCGCTATTCAAATACTGATATAATAATAATTATTATTATTATAACAACATAGAGGGAATCGTTACACATAAATTTTCGCCAATGCTATGGGACAAATCTTTGTTTCGAATTTTAAAAATTTGCGTTATAGGGTTGACTGATTTCATAAAATTATAATTTGGTTCTGTGCCCCGATATACTACTGTAAGTGTGTGTGTGTGTCCTCCATCGGATATGTTAATTCCATTACGGTTAACACTCTCCAGATGCCACTGCCAGTACTGGAACATGACCGCAACTACAAAATGCCGCGCTAGCTCCAGCAATAATATTTAATTCATAATTAAACAGCGATTAATTTCCAATTAATAAACAATTATTTGCTCTGCAAACGATGATTGGAGAGCATTAATTTTGACTGAAGCAATCGAGCTTAACAATGGCATTCTGGTCAACGAAATTTTTAGGTGAAAATCGACATGTATTCCATAGAGCTGATTAAACACAATTTAAATACAAACAGTAAATATGTGGTTGTTGTAAAATTGCTAACATAAATAAATAAAATTATATGTAATCTAATAAAAGATTAATATTATACTGGTATATTATTACTTATAATTGAACTTCAATACCTACTTCGTGCTTCAATCTCTATAAGAAGCCATTTATAAGGGGATATTCACCAGTAATGCGAATTGAAAAATGTTAAACTTTAAAAGAGGGACAGAATCATTTAATGAAATAAAATCAAAAAAATTTTAGCCAACGTCATAAACTACAGCCCGAGATTCACGCATCACCCTTATTATTATAGGAATTTACTTTAAATGGTCTTCACGGGACGACTTTCGTCTACCACCAATTTTAATTAATATGCTATGACTGGAATTTTACGGTTGAAGGATCAAATTCACACCACCCAAGGGTATTTTAGAGCTCAGAAATCGATTAAGATTCCTTTTTTTTTAATTTCTGTCTTATGTATGATTAATAATGAATCTAGGATTTTTATGTATGATTTATTCACAAGTGTACACAACAGAGTAAAGGAAATCCCTCCTTTATTCCTTTTTTTTTATTTTATTTTATTTAATCAAATATAAAAGGATACACATTTAAGATATTATTGACTGTATTACATTCTTTTTTTTTTTATTGTTTTTTTTTGGAATTCGCTTTCCACGCCACTTAAAGGTAGATCTTGTGTGTGGCGTGGGATTCATCTTTGATTTAGGTGTTGCATAATTTATATTATTATTTTTTCACATTTTTTACATAATAACATATTTTTTTTAGAATATAAAATAATATCATTAAAATTTATAATTTTTTTATAGTCGAAGTGACAATTTCAGCATCATTTACATATATATTTCGATTCTTTAATAGCCTCGACCCATCTAAGTCTCAATTTCCACCAGACACCTTTTAATGAACTTAATATAATCAATACCTTTTTAACAATATAAATATTTTATACAATTTATATAAATTCTATACTTATTATGCTTGGATCATATACATACAACTACTACTTAGTACCTAGCTTGAATCAAATACAGAGAGGCTTACATTAGTATCATTTTAATAATAGTAACATTATAATGTAATAAAAATATATATATATATATCATTTATTTCTCATTTTTGTACAATTACGTCAGATCTGATTTTTATAATTTTGAAGAACCGTTTTACATTTTATTCATTATTTTCATGTCACTGATCGCTTTTATTTCCGGAGGAAGATTGTTGAAATTCACTATTCCGTTGTACTTGTAACCATTCTTTGCATGTTGTGTGTTAAATTTTGGTATTAGTAGATTATGTATATATTAGTAGATTATACATATAGTTATATTAAAATTTATTTAACATTATTGCATATACTTTTATTTTATATGTATTCAATATATATTTGTTTTCCTTTACATCTTAGAATGTATATCAAGCCGCATAACATTTTCCAATATACATTATTTTTCATATGCTTCGTTCGTATAAAATCTATAATTTTTGTGTGTCCTGCGTACATTTTTTTATATGTTTTTGCCTTGATAGCCAATTTGTTCGAGTATCGCGAGGTTTCAGCACAAAAGGCTACAATTTTATTGAGGTCGATAAATGATAATGTTGTTTGTATATGTATTGTTTCTTATTTTTTTTACTATCAGCAATAAAAGTCCGTCCACCTACAACAATACAAAAAATCATTTTAATGATGTAAACAACATAAAAAATAAAATACAAGACATGCGCGAAAATATCTGATTCCGAGAAATAAAAAGAGTGGATTCTCGAAACCCAAACTACTGGAAACGCTATGATCAAAGAGCAAAAAGGTAAAAACATTTTTATTAACATATCTTTTTGAAAGCTTCCTTGTGTCTTTGGCGAACAATGTAAAATATTTCATGCAGTACGACTCACTGCATTAGATATTCCACTTTTAACAATAGGTAACAATATTTTTCATCTCATATATTTAGTTCTATGACTAAATTTAGAAATAAGCAGAATTTCTGTGCCTCAAATTTTTACCCATTTACGAGTGTATTTATTGTTTCATATGTCATATAATTATATTGTTTTATTTATTCAAATTGATACCGCGTATCTTTGTCATCTAAAGACATAAATAATAAAAATAAAAAATTTAGCTTATGTTCTGTAATTTGAAATGTCTTTATTTTCTTTTATAATGAAACCTTTCTTTTCTTTTTTCCAAGCGATATACCAGGTGATTTTTTTCCCGGATGATTATGCGATACACCATTTTATTTTATTTAAACGCATACAAAAGAATACATGCAGATGGTGACAGTAATTCTGAAGTTGTGGAGTGTTGATGCCAACATCATTGATTACAACTTGCTATTCACGCATCATCATTATTGCTGGCGGTCAAAGCTCAATGGTCAGAGCGTTTGCTTTGCAAGCCAAAGGTCGTGGGTTCGATCCTCGACGGAGATTAAAAAAAAAGGATTTTTAATCGATTTCTGAGCTCTAAAATACCCCCGGTTGGTATGAATTTGATCCATCACCCGTAAAATATCAGTCGTAGCCTATTAATTAAAATTCGTGGTAGACGAAAGTCGTCCCGTGAAGACCATTCATTCATATTAAATTCCTGTAATAAAAAGGATGATGCGTGAATCTCGGGCTGTAGTCTATGACGTTGGCGGATCAACATTCCACATACAGCGTTTAGCCATGTATGCCATGGTAAGCGTCATAGAATTCCACAGATGAGACTTCAGAATTACTATCACTATCTTTCGGTATTCTCCTGTATGTGTTTACATAAAAAAAAAAATTTTACAGGAATTCACTATGATTGGGTGGTCTTCACAGCAGGACTTTTGTCAACCACCAATTTTAATTAATAGGCTATGACTGGCTTACGGATGAGGAATCAGATTCACACCAACCAGGGGATGTTTATAGAGCTTAGAAATAGATTAACTTTATTTTAATCTCCGTGGGGGATTAAGCCCACGTTTTTCGATTTGGCAAGCGAACGTTTTAACCACTAAGGTGAAAAATATTTGACTGGCTTATCGGATGAACGTGGGATCAATGAAACGTTACATTCAACACGATTCAATAATATATTTTAAAATCCACCATTTCACTCCTAAAAGGTTTCATTGGTGCAATAGATTGGAAAAGCAAGCAATATGAGGGGGTCCAGGATAGACGCTAAAATTTCATTATTATAGATATGCAAGTATTACAGCAGCCATCAAATGGGCCCTGATATATCAATGCTTGTCTTTTAATTAAATGGTTGTATTAATAGATTATAAAAATTAGACTCCATAGAGCCAGATAACGTCTCAACTTTTGTTTCAAGTGTGTCGAGAAATACATATTAGTTTTTTTTAAATCAGCAACTATTTTCTAATCATGTTAATTTTTTTTTTCTTAATATATTAATGCATCATTTTTGAGTAATTGCTGTATTTTTTGGTCGACATTATATTTATAATAATGTTTATAAAAAGAAAATAATCAAATTCAATTTAAGTGTTGTTCTTCTAATAATATTGTACCATACTCCATAACTATATACTGTAATACTTTAAAGATAAGGTACATTGTAATCGTAAGTATTTTTCAAGTATAAAGTAGTATGATATCTTTCAATGTTATAATTTGTTAAGTTAGTTTTGGATTCTCATAAAACGATCAACACACATAAACGACAAAGCCATCGAAATTTATCGGCAAAATGGAATATTTCGAAATTACAGCTTTAATATTCTAAGTTCACATGGATTTTAGGTTCGGCTTTAAAATGCCGTGCAATATCCGGGTGATTTTTACGAAGTGGGTCATTTCGTATCAAATATCGTGGAAGCCTACATTTTCAACTCGGATTTCAAAACTATTCGAACGTTAACCGGACCATGTAGAGTGCTGAAAATATATATCCTCCGTTTTTATTTTAATTACTTATTAACTTGTCGAACTATGTATTGAGAATAATAAATATTTTTGTTATGAAAATGTTAATCTCTTGTATACATTATGTTTCTAATATGCATGTCAACATAATGTATTAAATGTTTCTAATAGATTCTTTAAGTAGATTTTTTTTTTTAAATCTTACAATGTTTTAATGAAATATTTTTGCAAGATATTCATTTTCTAGTAACTGGACACTAAGATAAGGGGATTTTTTTTTAATAAATGACTAAAATACTTAAAATATTAGTAAATGGATTAAAGAGACAGCAAAGTATTCGGTCACTTCAAATATAAGGCGATTTTTTGTATGCCCCAATAAGTATCAAAATAGAAAAAGCTTTTCTCTGAGACGTGTCACTTCAGAATCCGGAGTATTTTCCAATTTCATCCAATTACATTCAGCTGCCTCCGACGATTTTCCTTGACTTGGAATGCGACTTAAAAGTTTTTGATATTATCCTAACACGAAAAGTGTCAAAGTTTTTACTTAGGCCAGATCCCGAGACACTGTCGTTAATTAATTAAATTTTCCAGTTATTCAATCTGCGTACAGGGCTATAACAGTGTATATTGCAAAAAATGGGACAGCTCTTTTGTGTCAAGTGCGTTGTACAACTAACTATTTTAATGTAAGCACATAAAAAAGAATATCGACAGATGGTGAAGAAAAAATCTCATATATAAATTTTTTGACGAATGGAATTTTAAAAATGGCTAAGCGCTGTGGAATCATTAGACTAAAGCTCGGAATTAACCTATCATTAATTTCTTCTAGGAATCATTATAAATGGATTGGGCTTACGGAATGACTTTCGCTTACCTCAAATTATTATAATAAGACTGTCTATTGAAGCTTAATATTTAGATTCACACCATTTTCATTTTAAGAAAGCCAAGAAATATTTATACATATATATTTTTTAATTTTCATCGCAGAAGGAATTGAATGGTACACAAACCTTTTGCCTATAAGCTTTACCGGTCAGTTATCTAAATTGAATAATAAAATATTTAAATAAATATATTTATATTGCTAAAAAAATTACATCGATAATTTTTCATGAATTTCTATTACTTTAATTGTATATACATTATATACATATATAAACTTTAATACAATCCTGTGGAACCATATCAAAATACTTTTTACCTACTATAATTTTTATTATGGATTTGAATGTTTTTTTGTACGTAAAATACAAAGTTTCATTTAATTAAACCGCCTTTTATAGATTACAAAATTCAATAGAATGATTGCTATTTATTAATAAATTAATTTATTTGAATGTTTTATGTAAGTTATTCCACATAAAAAAAAATTATTTTATAAAAATATATTTACAAAATATTTTACCCTATCAAGCAATTAATTTTTACGGCTCAAATCATATATTCGTTCGATATTTCTTTGTATCGTTTCGTTACTGAAATTATTAATTGTATTTATGCTATTGAAACCATTTTTATAATCAACAACCTTTTTTCATTAATAAAAGTAGTCATTGTTTTAATTATAAAGCATGTCTTATTAAAGGCGTTTGTAAATGTGCTTTCAGTTAACGATTTAAATGCAATTAAATCACAAAAAAAAGTTGATAACCGATAAAAATGCAGCTGTTTTGTAACTTATCACAAGTAGTATTACAAGATGACCTAGCCTTGCCTTAACCCTCGCCTTACTATGTTAAAAACTTCCGCGCGTTCCGATAGTGTATACTCGTTACACATTCTGATTTAAAGTGAATAAAATGAGTAGAAATTCGAAAAAATTAAAATATTCAAAGATATCGCTTAATTTTATAATAGTTGATGTCAATAAGCAGTAATAATTGACATTTAATAGCTAAAAACATGAAAAACATCAGACGAAGACCTCAAACGGCCAGACGCACCTTGGCGCGTGAACTTCCGAGAGCTACTAACATTACTTAGCCTGTCGACATATCGATGAGCCGACGCGCATCGATATCATTTCAAACTAGCCGACCAACTGAGGTTTCCCGTCTCGCTCACTCATATTAGTACGTCAGCGAGGGTGAGGAGTATAGATGCCGACGCATCTGGGTATTTTTTAATTTTATTTTTGCACACGCTTCCAACAGGTCGAATGAATTCATGACAGTTGACGCGTCTTGATTGTAGTGGTGAATTTATTCCGGATTTTAGAAAAATATTTCCTGCTCCCGATGAGTGCCTATTATTATAAATATTTTTATTTTTTTCAATACGTAAATGTATTAAGGAGGAATACCTGAAATCTGAACCCTGTGTGTATTATATTTACAGAGATATTTAAGTTATTACAAGCAATGCGTAGTCGATAGACATCACCGGGGAAGAGAGGTTAAATAGCACATCTTATCGATTAAACCAAGATGGCGTATCGGTATCGGTCGTAAAACCGTTACATTTTAATATGCCATTCAGTATACACTATTAAGATTCATATGGTATGATTCCCAATGCATTCTACATTATATCGAGACAATCTGCACGGGATTGTTGAAATTTTAGATGAATACAGCCCATCCAGCAGTCGCTGGTCGAATAACTTTTATATTAGAGAGCTATTGAATTCACGGATAATTTGGTATCAAGACCGTGGCACCGGGTTGTAAAATGCTGGGGCAGTGTTCTCTTAAACATTCAAATATACTGCGGACTGGAATAAAAATATCGATATTGGGTAATGCAAGAGTCTAGTAAAGCTGGAATTCTTATGGTGCATTTGCGCGGCTTGCACTGGGCAGCTAGCTATATTACTATGTAAAAAGTAACCGGAATCGGTTTTTTTCGATTACTACATTGTGGTAAACGACGAATTATTGTTATTACTTAGTGAATAAATGGCAAATAAAAAAGATAATATTTACTGAAAATAGCTAGATTTGTGAAAGGACCGTATATTAATTTAGCACTCTGATAATACACCTTTCAGGACTGTATTTTGCATGAGTTAGTAGCCAAAATTTAACCAACATTTTGAACCAACTCATATAGTATTTTATACTAGACAGGTCCATTTGCGACAAAAAGTACATTATTTTCACTTCACAAATCAGGTCTATTTTTGCTTCTATGTTGATAACTTTCATTTAAAATAACATCCTCCTCTCTTTAGAAAGGTTATTATTCAGTCGTGTGATGGCAGGATGAGGAGCAGATTAATAACGCACAGACTTTTTCTGAATCAAATTGACATATATTTACTATAAACTTTAAAAACTTCCAGCCCAGGCGGAAAAACATGCCGGGCTGGCCATAATGCGCCCTTCTGACGGTCGACACGCAACTGGCGCGCCCGTGATGGGCTGTCGCACAGCGCCACAAGTGACGATCTCCGTAACTGTTCCAAAATGCCAATATAGCGACACATGCATGTACGACAAGCGAACAGAAATAAGAGACGAAAGATTGTACATCGAGGTTTTCAGTACCAGTCAGCTATATCATGCCGATGTCACCATTTTAATGAAATAACAAAATATTTTTAAAAATTGGAAATTATTTACATTGTATGCACAATACGATCTTCTTTGAAAGCGATGAAATAAATTGTGATAGATATTTTACACTTATTTGTGTTATTTAAAAATTTTAGATATTTTTTAACTTTATACAGGTATACATAGATGGAATAGTCATTGCACATTTGTGCGGTTTGCACCGGACAGCTATATAAGGTGAAATGCAATTTCCCGCCAGCGATGTGTGGGCATTATTTACGTCGGAAATTTTACCAATTTCGAGACAATGTGCGTTTCAAGGCAGAGAAGCTCCGTTAAGAAGTAATTGTGGTTTAAAGTATAGGAAAAATACAATTCTTGAAATGTTTAAACTATTCAGCTTCATTGTAATGCTGTTATTTGATATTTATGAGAAAAACAAGAAAAAATGTCAATCAAATAAAAACTATACAATCATATTTTTAGCCCCGAAAATTCATAGAAACATATAAAGAAAAAGTAATAAATATTTATAATGGTATTTTTAATACAAAAAAAAAAAAAATATATTATTTTATCACTGATTAAAACGATATTTTATCATGAATTTCTTTATTTATATAACTTTATGACAATTAATTTAGAAGAACAATAACAATTATTACTTTGAATAATCAGCATCATTGAAACATTGTTATTAAATTTAAAATAAAAATATTTAAATTAATATAAGTAAAATTCATTCTTAATTTATATTTATCATCGTAAGAAGTTCGATCGTGAATTTGAAAAATATATAAGAAAACAAATTAATATAATCAAGTCTTATTAAATAATAAAATGATGTAAGTAGTTTATAATATACTATTTTACAAATCTGTTGGAATTTCAATGTCTGTAGTACGGTAGCAATTAGTTTTAAGACGGAATTACCTTTAATTGTGTCATAACTGAAATCGCGTGTTCCGAAGCTTTACTTAACGTCTCCCATAATTCGCTCTCTCATTTATTGAGACAAATCATTTGGCTCGAGTAATGAGTTCAGTAGATAATAATGTAAAGTTGTTAAAATCTTGTTTATCCAAGTTGGATCCAGGAAACCTCTTTCATGTCGCAACAAAGGAGAAAACATGGTCCAGGAAATGAAGAGGGAGCAGCGGACGTCATATAAATTTTCGAGACAAACTGAGTTTTCATACTCGGTCGCATACAGAGTCACATAAACATAATTATGAAGGGAGGAGTCGCGCGTATTTATTTTCACTACAATCTTTGCAGCCGCCTTTAGCGTTTCATTGAAATCCTCCTTGCATATGAGAATGTATCTGGTTTCAAATAGGAGTGTACTTCTTTATATTTATTCAAAACATTCATAAAATATATATTGTACAATACGTATGTTTTTCATCAATATTTAATAAACGTTTGAAGCAACCAAGTAGAACAAATTATTCAGACAAATGACCTATCACTTATCATTTAATATAATAAACTTATGTAGATGAAATCATAGCTTTACATTATAAAAAAAAACAAATAAATCTTTCATTAAAAAACACAACCGTAAAAAATCTTAAGGTTATGATTTTTAAATTGTGAGGGTATAATAGGTTTTAAAAACAGATATTTAATTTTGTGGGTAAAATATTTTATCTTGGTGAGGAAAGAAAAGAAAATAAGTGAATCAGATATCTATCTTAAGGTGAATTTTCAGATGCCGCAGGAGAACTTAAATAGCTTATAAAGTTTCCTTTGCTCCAGATCTTCAGGCTTTCATCATCCTGGAAGGCTATTGAATGTACTTGACTCATGAAATAATAAAATATGTGCAATTATTGTGTCTTCAACAGCGTTACAACCATTTTATTTCGTATTTTACAACGGTGAAAAAAAAATTTTCACTTTACATAAATAAATTAAAGTATATGAAAATACTTGAAACTTGAAAGTGTGGTTTCCTAATTGACAGATTCAGTGTAAAAAACAAATCCTTGGAAACTACGCTACATTGTACAAAATAATTATTTTTGTAAAATGTAGGACCTCTTTTAAATTAAAGCCTCATCACATCATTAAAAGGCTTCATTGATAAACTTTTCCTGAAAACAAGCCTTTTAGTATGGCTGAAAAAAATAACAAAAGGCTCACTTTATTTATGAATAAAGCTGCGAGCGAAATGAAAAAGCGGATTTTCCGATACACCTGCGAGGCTCAAAATCAGTTCCTCGGCTGTGATTGATTTTTTTTTCGATTGGAGTAATATCGTGCGCTCAAAAAAATGCGTCGGGTGAATTTAAATATTTTCCTTCGAGTTTTCCACCCAAGGAAGCCATCGGCACTGAGAAGATAAGTTTTTCTGCTTCCTGAAGACGTGACTGTATTTTTTTACTCGTATTTTTTATGTGAGCACATGTTGGTGATTTAGAATAACTTTTATGTGAGTCTTAAATCGCTTTAGCATTGATTATTCATCACATGGTGGCATATTTGCAAAAGAAAAATCTTTAGTGTCAACCACTTAAATTTTAAATTTCATAAAATATCTGTAAATTAAAATATGAAGTGTTTCGATTTGCATATAATTTAAATTAAACGATTAAAATTTTACAGTTTTTCATTCTTTCATTGCTTTACTGCTTACTCTACACAAACTCTTTCTGATACATGTAAAAATCTAAGGCTTAAATTACGTCTCCACTCTATTCGTTTATCAGAACATCATCCATGTAATGAATTTTTTTACCAAAAATTATCATAATTATTCATTGATAAACTAACTCAACATTAATTTTGAATATTACTTATTGCTAAAACAAATAATGGCAAAACTTGCAATCGCAAAGATCCGTCGACTATCTTAATCAAGATTAAGGAAGTCATTTTTCTACACCTGAAACTCTATGTACTTCATATTATACGGAGTTCTTGATGGCTTTCGAAATAAGCAAGTATCCAGCGGCATCCTAACAACATATCCTAACCAATTCCAGATTCATCCCTTGACTGTCTCTTGGTATCACTGAAATCAAACCATCATTTTAGGCCAACACATATTATATAAGTCAATTTTAATGCTGCATTGTCATTTTATGAGATGCCAAAATTCATATCCCTAAAATAACAGACGTAGTTCATAAAAAAGGCCGTACAAACATTAAAATATACAGAATTGTTCTTTTATAAAATACTGCTCATTCTCATATTATGAATTACTGTTTATCCAACAAAATGATCAAAATAATGATTTGTTAAAATCTTATGATACTCAAAAAAAAATTCTGGTCCTCGGTGAGCATTCAAGTTTTCTGACTGTGCCCGCAAAGAGCTTTTTTCGAAACTTTTTTTTTCAGTTTTTGTGACGTGCCCTGTGGCCCGCGGCAGCTTCAGCCGAGGCCGGGGAGGCTGCGGAAGGTGCTCCGGCCGCCAGGGAAACGCGCTGATTAATGCTACGCAGTGAATAATAACCGCACGTAAGAAATTATTAGAGGCGACTGAAGCAGCCCGTATATCACAAGGCGGCTGTACCAAAGGCGTCTCTTAAACCCTGGTACAACTTAATTCCACTTTATCATTATCATATAATATCCGCTCTCCTTGTTCATTGCAAATTGTCACTGTAACGTGTGTCAATCGCTATATTTCTCGCTTTATCTCATATCAACTCTGCTATCCGGAGCATCGACAAGTACAATGAAATTATAATTTTCGATGGGTTCTCAAAATGGCGAGGGACCGGGAGCTAGTAGATTAACAGTTGAAGCTTATACTCACCAACGTTTCTGTGACATTCAATGAACTTACCTTAACCAGATACACTTTTTTTGTCTCTTGATAGACTTTTTAAAATGGATGCTCCTATGTCATCTTCTTTTTTCGTCATTCTAACATCGTACTCTCAATTTGGTGACAAGAATTATAATTGCAATATAATTGAAAAATATGCTTTAAATAATGTTTTGTTTGTCTTGCTAAGTGAATCGCAAGAGATGTTTTTTGCTTTAGTTTTTTGTAGCCATATGCTCTTATTTGAAAGTGGGTATATTGAAAAACGGTTCCAATAGTTTCATCATAATTAATCATTTATTATGAAGTATATTTTTTATGATATTAAATATTTCTAGATTGGCTAGTATATAAGGTGTATTTTTTTAGTGCATAATATGTTTCTATGGTTAATTTCAATGGTTTGACAGCTAAAAATGTCAAATTGTGTTTATATTTCTATTCAGTAAGGTTGGGCAATTCATAATATACAAGTATTGCTCCTAAAAATATGAGTATATGGAATTCACGATGAGAGGAGTGGAGATCGAGATGCAAGATGTTGTTGCTTCAAACCAATCCACCGGATTGATACTACGAATAAGAATATGGAATTCACGATAGTTTGTAAATACGAGTATTCAAAATTTTTTGGTGATTGCTTTTTTTGATACTATAACCTGCTATTTTTCATATATTTTATACATAATATTCATAGCAATTATCTGTACTCTATACTGACGCAACCTTAAATAAATACACTAATAAATTACATATTACATAAAAACATTAACTTTAATTTGAATTATCTAAGTACTAATTAGAAATAAACTTTTTTATTCTGGTCAACGATGTATTAGTCAATTCTCACGTCATGTTACTTCCTTGAAGTTTTACTCCAGGGCCGCTAGGGCTCTCCGGTTTGCGAGTGCCTACGATGTAGAGCCATTTATTTCCATGCGGCAATAATAAGGGCGGCGAAGTACACCGGGAAAGTGGCGAAAGACGAAATCAAAACTCTTAATCATGTGAAAGTCACTCTCACTCCAAACGCTGTTACTGAACTTTCACGACTTCCCAAAGGCGTAACCCTGAATGTACGAGAACTTGTGTTTCTTAAGAAGATTTCGGAAGTTTCCTTCTTACGAAACATCTTTCATTTCCACTTCTATTTTTTTTTTCTTTTTTTTTATCGAACATTTTAAATGTTGCGGTGCCTTTTAAAGACACATAATGTGATAATATTATACATAATATAAGTTGAGTATTTTATATTTCAATATGTTCGATTCGTATTCCTGAATCGTTAAATGTAACTCAACAACAAAATACAGGTTTATTCAAGACCATACTGTAATTTACACATATTTCATATATAAATTATTTTTTAACAGCATTTATATGAGACATAAAGAAAATATTTACTGATGTATTAATTTAAGAAACAGGCTGCAGGATACAGTAGAGTATAATGCCATCGGTAGTTCTTTCTTCATTCAATCATTGAAGTATAATGTGGCTAAGATCATACAATATCTGCAAATAATATGGTTATCCTTCTCGATGAAAAATATATATTCATACAAAAACAATCGGTAAATATGTTATTTAATTACTATCCATTATTTCTTGTGCACACTTATGTTATGTTACATAATCGTAACATAGAAACATTAATTAATTACAATGATAAATATGAAATCTTAATTAATGAAATTATCAATGCAATTTATCGTTATTTTTTGAGATATTTAGTGTCTTATCTGTATTTCCAATATTTTACACAAGTCAATTTCAGAAATGATTTTCACTGTTAATTAAAAAAAATGCCTTAAAAGTTATCTGAAAAACATTTTTCATCAGAATACCTTACTTAGAATACGAAGTAATTGAACAATGCTTCATTTCAATTTATTTTAAAAAATGAAACATTTCTTTCCATAAACAAAACTTTCCCGCTCCCATCACAGCAGTAATTATTATTAGTGGTACAAGTTTCCGAAGTATTCTCGAGTAGTATTTCATGCTCCAGTCAATAAAGCTCCTCCAAACAAATGCCGAACAAAATTTTTGAATTTTACGAACATTTAATGGGATGCAAGAGTTGTCGGTGGGAGAGGAGCTTCGCCTCTCCGAGAGAGGGCACTTATCTAAGATCCGAAACAATTCCCTGGCAAAGTAGTCTTGTTAAACAGGTCCAACGCCGGGTACCGGAAACGGAAGCCCGACGAGTTCCGGGAGCGCGCCCGACTTCCCGCCTTCCGCCACTTCCTCGGAAGTTCCCGCGCAAAACGAATCCGCGATAACCAGCTCGGTACACCGCCACTTGCGACTGTGGTCTTCTGGTCTCTACCTCTGTGCTCAGGTGCTCTAAATTATATCTTTGAGAAAGAATTTCAGTAGTGGAAACAGTGGCGTAGTTCTATGTTACGGTCTAAGAGGCAACCTTGGTAATCATGAAGCCTGGTTACAAAAAAAAAATCTACATCACAGCTGTCATATATATCATGTACCTGGTTAGGATAAATGATTTTGTTTGTCGTATGAACGGTTACCATATTATTTCATAAATCAAAACCTTATTTCATTTAAGGCGAAGATCTATTGATTACAAAATAAATTAAGTATAACTTCTGGATACTCAACGTAATTTTTAAGATAAAAACTCGACAATTTACGCCTCATTTGCATTACACGAGAAAATAATAAAGTCTTTTTAATTATGCAGCTATACATATTTTGAGCAATGAAAATCTGTAAAATACAGTTGGATTCTTTTCGGCAAAGGGACGCTAGTCGTTGCACGATTGAGGACTTCATCGCGCACCATGAGCTTGTAATTGTGAACGATACTTCATCTCCACCGACTTTCTCTGGCCCTAAAGATGACAGTCACATTGACATCACTTTTGAGCACTTTACATTACAAAAGTAATTTAGAATCCCAATCACAGGTTAAAGGAGAAGGAAGATAGATTATCTCACTGAAAATAAAAGTAAAATTATTAAAGTCGTCGAAATTATTTTTAAAAGCCAGAGTCTACACGCTCAATTTTATTTCGAAGCATTTTTTCCCAACTAAAGAGGATTTTTCTTTCAAATAATAGTAACAGACCCAAATAATATGCTATGAAAAATTATCGTTCTTAGCAGTGAATTGAAGTTACCGAATGCTCAATCATATAAAATGGTAAAAACATGGACATCAGTCTTCTTATAAAATGTCTATTTTTATTTTTTATTCCATAACATAATATTTCTTCCAATAAAACACATTTTCATAAATACACATAATAATTGAATGAAATTGTGGTTTCTGTGATCATTTTTCTGGCAACAACACTGGATGGAAATTCTTCTTGAAGATCAAACTTTATTCATTTTTTCTTTCACCGTCACCATGGGGAATTTATTATTTCTGCAGAGTTTTATGCTTTGAGATTTCGTTGTTTATTATTTCAATAGAATTGTAGATATGTGAAAATTTCGTATTAAAATAAATATCATATTTTTTTATTAACCGTTAGTTAAAATGTGTTATCTATCCAATTAAATAAACTTTCTCATACATTCATTTTGACCCTATTAACTAGATATATTATTCTCACTAAACAAGTGACTGAAGTTATTTAATATAGTTAAAACAAATACCAGGAATGCGTTGCGGCCTTTGTCTTATTAAGTTTGATTCAAAAATATTTAAAAAACATGATGAAATATGATGTAACTAAGCTTAAATAATTTTATATTCAACACATGTCAATAATACTAGTAGATTTTTTTTTATATATAATTTGAATGAAAATAAATAAAAATAAACCAATACTTTAGTAATTGGCAGACGGAATTAAAAGTGAAAATGTTTGAGTATAACTTTTAAGTACCTGGTACTTTTCAAAGAGTCTAAGTTCACAAAATAAACAAACTGTATTAAAATTGGTTGCTTAATTTTATTTGCAATTCAATTTGCTAAGAAACCATTTAATTTTATAAAATAATATATGTAGGCTTATGATTTAATTATATTTTTAAATAACTTCTCAGTATCGATCAAGTACATTCAGAAATTCTTAAGTATACTTTATTGATAAATATTAACGTTTATATAATAATTAAAAAACCTTAAATTTTTTTACTTCAATTGAAAAACAACTAGATTTTTTCTACATACAGCCAATAAAACGTGAAGTTTTTGCTATAGTTATACAATCCAAGTGGTTGTCGATAATTTATCTAACCATTTGTCCGTGAATTTTGCCTATTCTTTTATATTGTTTTGATTAGTTTTTCCCCATCGGTAACCGTTCCTAAACCATATCATAAAGAAAGATTACGGTTTTGTTACTTGCTGGACAAAGTCATATTTGGGAAACTTCATTCATTACTTATATGAATTATATTACGACAAAAATATTTATTTCAAGTTATTTTATTCTTTTCATTTGTGAATTCATGTAATCAATATTTAGGTGAACGAGTATTACTTGTATATTTATAATTTATGGTATTCTTACAAAATCTTTCTATTAAATATTTAAGAAATCAAATATATAAAATGAACATTTTATATATTAGTGATCTTCTATATCTGCCTACTTACAAGAGCACATACTCGTCATAAATTTTTCTAGTAATATTTTTTTTTTCTGTTACAATTTTTAACGTTTTTCATGACAACTCTGAATCTACAAGTTTTGCCGCTTTTGTGTAATGTTTTCATAGATTTTCTGGGGGCTCGATATAAAAACACGCCAATTTATTATGCATGAATGCATAAGAAACAAATTAATAAATTCAAATATGCTAATCATCGCGGTTAAAAACACTACAAAACAATCAATTTTTGCTTCTACTTGTATTACGAATATTTGCTATTGAAAATGGTGGAAAAAAAGCACAACAAGTAATAATCTTGTTTATAACATCTCAAATTTGTACAAGCAATATTTTTTAAAATGTTAAAACTCAATTAGATTTAAAAATAAATAAAATTTGATTTGTATTCACAATTAAAAAGCCAAAAATACTGTCTCAATTTTGACAGTTCAAATAAATATTTATTTTTTGCACAAGTTTTTTTTGGAAATTTAGAAAAGTTGAAAGTTTTTTTGTGTAGATGCGATTTTCGCATGAAAAAAAAACATTTTGCATTTTTCCTGAAAATTTGACAGAATCGGTATTTCATCAACGCGGCCGTGGCGAATATTACTTTTTCAATAACCGGCGTGCTGCGTTTCGTGGACTGGGCATGTTTTATTCACGTCGGGATATTTTTCATTACTTTCAGTCGCACTGTTTATCTGTCAACATTATCAGCGTCGGAGAGCCGCACCGCACAAAAAAAACTCAGATTCCCTTTCTCGTTTCGAATTTCAATTCCGAAAAGAAACGAGATAATTATCATTCGCTCATTGTGTTTCCGGAATATTTATTTTCCTTCTGAGATGTGTAAAAATGTAGAAAATATATTTTTTAAATCATTTTATGTGATAAACGAAAGTTGACTAGTATCCACCACAACACATTCACCTTTAAATAAATTTTGCGCGTATGCCGGGCTTTGGTATTATAACATAAATAAACACTTAACACAAAGCTTTTCTTAATGTCATTCTTATCTAAAATATGTATCGTTATAGAATCCACATAAAACAGCTTTATTACAGATATTTGTGGCGACTTTTTGCTCCAATTAGGGGGTTGACATTGAATAATTGTTGAATAAAATGAAGATATTGGTTTTAGCATAACATATTTTACGCTGTCACGCACACTTAACACTTCATCATTTCATCACAATACAAATAATATCTTAGTATAAATATAATAAAACTAACAAAATTATTAATTAATAATACTATATTCATCTTAATATTTGTCTTTTATGGCTAAATAAATTTGCAATATAACAAAAACCTTCAGCCAACAAGATATGCCACCTGAAATGTTCGAACATTACTGCAGAACGGCGCCCTAGACGGGAGTATTTGCAGCAAGTATTCGAGGACATGAACTGTAGCGCTTATACTGAGCTGAAAAGGGTTGCGGAGGACCGAGAGGAATGGAGATCGAGATGCAAGATTCTGTTGCTGCAAACCACCGGATTGATACTACGAAGAAGATAACAAAATATAGGTTTTTATTTTGATTTCGCTTTGCTGATAATAATCACATAATTTAATTAAATAATCCTAACGAAACATTTTAAAACAATATTATTTAAAAAATTAAATACATCATCATTTTAATGTCGTTGTACACCATTTTTTTTTACACAGAGTAGAATCTTCATTCGAAAGTGTGACAAGAAGGGGACCGGTCCGTCCCGGGGTGGCCGAATTAAGTTCATTACCGCCCGCCCAGCCCGCCCCATTCATCGCCCCCGCCCACCTCACGACAGGGCGGAATAGTTCATTATTAAATCACAAAGGGCGTTCCGGTCGCCCCAGTGATCAACATACCGCCGCACGTACCGCGTAAGTCCACCCGGAACGTTCCACAAAGTACAACTATCCAACACCGCGTGTTTGCTTCTCTTTCTGACCACAGTACCTTGTATACGTCTATCTCACTTGTTTGTGTTTCGGCTGCGCCAGTTCTTAATTCAGAATCAATTAGAATTAAATCCCAAGAAACTCTTTCGTCTTATCATAGATTAACGAATAGCTGCATGTTCTACACAAATTCACAAACAGGATTTACCAAAAATTTAAAACATTTAAAAATAGGTCAAGAAATTGTTCTATGTTTTAACGATCTTCATAATCTTTAACACATGTAATTTTTTGTACCGCTATCTCTATGTTTCATTTTTGTTAATATTCGTTTATTCGATATATATTTGCTTATTTTGTATATTTTTTATTATTTTCTATTTATTGGCTATTGTATTTTTTGTACATCTTGAATCTTTCAAAAAATCAAATTAAAAAGCACCGTTAAACATTATTTTAGCACTAAAATTGAATGATCTACAATAAAACACACAGAAAAACAAAGAACTATGAATTTCACATGCAGTCGTAATATTTTGCATAAAATAATTCAAAGTATCATTTTTGAGTTTTTTTCGAGTAAGAGAAGGATAGACATAGCTGGTGCCGAATGCGCATATAATTGGTGGAGATGCATCCCGCCTGCCGCTCAGCTAGAATTCCGACCCACAAGTTTGTAGCTTCCAGGGTGGAACTTGGCTCCCAACTCCTCCGACTGTGTGGCAGGTGCTCTTCCTGAATTTCGCGATTAATTCAAATGATATAACTGTCGGCCGGGATAGCGTACGCCCTGAAAGCTCCGCGCGCGCCGCGAAAGCTCGCGCCAGTCGACTATTTAAAGTTTGAGAAGCGTTCGTAATTCACTCTGCGTCATTTTGTTCATCTCCACGTGATATTTATCAACAATAACAGCGAGAGAGATTAGTGCAGATTCAGGTTAAAGCAAGTCAACGGTGTCCAAAATACGGGGAAACTATTCTGAAACGAACGGTTATCTTGCAAATAGCATGCTTTACTCAACAAATACATGATATACATATTTTAATTTTGCTGAAAATGTAATTATAATTTTTGAAAATTATTCAAACAACGTTTTTTCTACTTTTTTATTATGTTATTATTTAAATCTGTCCGGTTTGAATAGTGAAATATTTCAAATATTTATTTATTGCATAAGCAATAACAAACAAATACAATATTTTGTACAAAGCTACTTATCAATTCAAGTCGTCCATCAAATACTTCAGTTTAAATAAAGATCATTTCCTTATCTAATATTTTAAACATTTTCAAAATTATTTTGTTAGCCTTTTAGGTTAACGAGTTAGAGTAAGGGGGAAAATTGTGTTATAAGCTTAGATACCGCACATCCGATTTAAAAAAGGCACCCAGGAAACTCGGCTACTTTTATTGTGTATTTTTCCGCTTAACTCGTATTAAAAATATATAATTCGCTAAAATTCTGACATGAAAAGGCAACAAGTAAAAATAATCTCAAAATTCTATCTCTTCGGCAAACGTTAAAATTATGAAATTCGTGCTTCTTCTTTGAAGTTGAAACTTGTAAATAAATTATGTTATTTACGTTAATTTTTGCTTGAGCTATTAAGTCGTTCCGCCTTTTTAACTAAGTCCTTTCTTGGTTCCATAAACATAACGATGTTGTTCTTAATTTTTAGTTTTATAAACAGCGTTTTGGAAGTTACGTCAAGGTGTTAATGAAATTTCCTTTATAATGTAAGAAAGAATTACTTTGCTTAAGAGAGGAATTCCCCAGTAGCTTTTCTGATGCGAAACGTTAATTCGGATAAGTTTCTTAGAGCGTTTGCTTTTCAAAAAGTTAAGTCCAAATTGTGCTGTCTTTTTTGTTTTATATATTAGTTAGTTTAAAATTAAAAAAAAAACATTGCTTTGTATCATGTTTTATGTTATTCTTACTGCTATTTAAAGTCATTTATCTTTCGAATCAAAATTAAAATAGTTTGACTTAGTGTGGAATAATGATGTGAAAGAGGCAACAGTTTATTTTATAAACATCGAACAGCAAGTTAAGAGACAAAAATGGACCTGCCTGAGACATGTTCTTTTGATTCCGCAATCATATTGGAATCATGACGGGAACTTTACTTTTAATGTAATCGGCGGAGCAAGAATGGCATGGGATGAAGCGAGAACTATAGCGGCTGACAGAACTTTGTATTTGGAAGTTTGTAACTACCATAGGCTGCAGTTGGGAATCTCATATTGAATGATTATTTAATATTGCAAAAATAATTGCTTATTTTATCAATATTATTAATATTTTATCCCTGGAGATGTTAGAGCTTTGCAAAGAAATGCCGCCATAAAATTTAATCAGTTACCATGATACTCACCCCTCTTATGATAATGTAAGATTACAACCAGAATATTCTTAACCTAATCTCCACAGTTAATTACTATGTAAAATAATATTTTTTGTCGCTCCACAAAGGCAAAGTATGCCGACGGGCAATTTTCATGAGCACTCGCAAACTTTACCCGGTCAAATATTTGCATTTCCGCCACGGGGCTGGCGAGCTGTTCCGGCATATTATATATTTTTTATATGCAAGCGCATACATAAGTATACCGACAGACAATGATGAGAGGATCTCATCTGACAATTATGTAACAATTGTCATTTTGATAACTTCTGATCTCTAACTAGCATATTGTTACATAAGTTTCGTCTCATGTGAATTGATTTATAAATTGGCTACATGAAATAGATATAAAAAAGTTTTTTTTATGATTTTTGTAATTTTTTGATGAATGCTTGAAGTAACTGTCCCTTCTAATAATTTAGGTAATCGGAATTCATTTATTCACTGCTTCTATTTCAAATGACTTGGTATGAATGGTTGTTGGTTACGGGATGCAATCTCGTAACATTAAAAAACTAAGACAGGCATTTAATAATTGAGGGATCATTATCGATCTTAAATAATTTGTAGACAATTATAAACATTTTTAATTCTTTATCTTATTTTTATTTTTGTTTTCTTTAAAGCAGCACTACAGCTTATATTTAAAAACTCTCATTGGCCTCCACAAACCACAATTTTTGTCTTCTTTGTCAACCGTTAAACAGGTTATACGCTTATTAAAAACAGCCTTCTTTAAATAATTAATAATTCAAGCTTCGCATTAAATAGATAAGAATATAATTACTTGTCCTAATATGGATAACACTAAGCACTGTTTCACTTGATGGATGATTGCAGTTTCGCGATCTATGAAAGATTCATCAGTTCCAACGTGCTTTATTGATTATTATGTTAAAACAATGTTTTTTTTTACTTAATAATAAAATTAATCTTATAGTGAATCCTACAAATATCAATAACAAGCTTCGCGTGTTTCAAACTCTTAACTTTCTACATATCAGTCAAATATCTTAACTTCTCGACCGCACTTTTGGCATAATAACGCGATAAGGCTGCACAAAAAAGCTGTCGGCCGCAGAAGCTTTCAGTGGACCGATTCTCTTGAAAAGTTTCAGTATTACATAAAAAATGCAAGCGTTTCCGCGACATACGACATGCGGCCTTGGCGTCAATGAAAGGCCGAACCAAAGGGGTATAAATAAGCGGCCTACCCACATGGAGGGATGGATGAAAAAACAGCGGCGACGTGACGTGAATATTCGCATTTTTAACTCATGAAATGTGGCAATATACGTACGACGGGTCGCCAAATCTTTTAACCCGAGAAGGAATCTCCCGATTACGAATGCAACTTTATTCAGATATTTCATATCGCGTTGGCATATCTCTATATGTAAGGATAAAATATTATTTAAGACATATGTTTTTGTTTCTAGTATACTTTTATTGTAGATCCAACTTTTTGTTGACTTTGGAACTTGACCTTATATGTGAAGTTCAACACACGAAATTAAAAACTTATTTTTTATTTGTTTGTAAAAAATGTGAATGGATCCAAATTTCAATAACTTATGTAATGACTACTTGAAATTCAAAATTGTCATTTTTCAATGAAACTATAATTATTGTTCATATTTATTATAAATAATCTTGGTAATTTTTTTAACTATCTTTGTTTTCAAATTACAATTTTTGGCGACATACCTACCTTAGATCTTTTTTGTTGTTGAGCAAAACGAATTAAGTAATTATTATAAAATAAACATGTTTTTTGCACATTTAGAATTAAATAAAAAACGAACTAGTATCAACCTTGAAAAAATCTGAATTTTTATTTTATTTGAAATGATACAAATCAATGGTTATTTGTTACACATAGTTTTGTATATTAACATAGTTTTTCTAGAGAACTGTCATCACTCTTGTGGATACGCTACTGATTCCATTTCCATTCTCGTGAACCACTTTGAAACATCAGCCTAGTTTGTCAGCCCAAAACAAATAGCTGCTCCACATCTGTGTCCAATAGAACTGAAAAAAGTGCTGAAAAGTCTACCTTATGAATGCGGAACTAAACAAAAAGTGTAAAGGTCGATCTAAAAAAAAATATCGACATTCATTTAAAAGATAAAATTACAATCTTCAGATGTAATTATTTTATATATTAGTATATGTTTGCAATACACATGAAATATTATCGTTTAATAATTCAATAATTATGAGAATGCATGTTTGGGTGTAAATAACAGCTTTTTTCAATTAAAAGTCATTTTTGATCCTATATATGTGTTAAATAATTTACTAAGGCAATTATTTGATATAAATGTGAAAAGTATATAGTAAAATATGGTTCCACGGTGGTTTATTTACAAAATACGAGAAATTATGTACAGAAAAGAAATTTATAGTGTTTTATTAATTTATTTTACAATTATTTTTAACAAGTTGTATTGATTTTAATTAATTAATCAAATCTTTTTACTTATTAACCAGATTTTCAAGAAAATAAGCAAAGAGCGCTAGTACACGTTCCATAATGGTCCGTATTCAAAGCAGATTAATGCTTCAAGCATCTCCCGGATCCTTTGATCCGGCTCTGCTTATTTCGCCGAAATAAATACGTTTCTTAGGTTCTAAGCACTGCAATCAATCATTAGCACAAAATACCAGTCCACCCCTGCCCACCCTATTTTCCCCACGAATAATTTTCCTTCCCTTACCTACTAGTAACACTGTATTTCCGTTTCATATGTATACTCATCCAAGAAAGACAACCATACTAGGAATGTGTTTTGTAAGTTTTTTTTTTGTTTTAATGTATATTTTTATGAAAATGCATGCAGAAAAATACCGAAAGATGGTGAAGAAATGTCATATATGAAATCGAGTAACTAGAAACATACAGGATTAAACTAAAAAACGCTTTATTTTAATCAGTACTTTTATCAGCTGATGTTATCACGTTAACCATCTTACAACAGAAACGATGTCTGTGACAACTTCACGGCATCGACGCGTGATCCATTTTTAAGGGGAGTTAATTCAACCAGTGGTGGTCGCAATACGACTTTTATCTATCACAATTATTAATTGATAAGTATTTATCGATAGACGCTTAATTTAAGAACCCATACAATGTTTACTTTTTCATTTTAAGCCAGGAATCAAACTCGTGATTTCAATTAAAATGTTTACTATTTACACGTCACGAACAATGAGGTTCTCAGAATAATCAAGGAAGATAGGCAACTATTAAGAACCATCTCAGAGAGGCGAGCCCGATGGATTGGTCACATCATGCGCCACGATGGTCTTCTTCACGATATTGTGGAGGGGATGGTTGAGGGTAGAAACTGTAGAGGGCGCCCTGGACGGGAGTATTTGCAGCAAGCATTCGAGAACATGAACTGTAGCGCTTATGCTGAGCTGAAAAGGGTTGCGGAGGACCGAGAGGAATGGAGATCGAGATGCAAGATTCTGTTGCTGCAAACCAATCCACCGGATTGATACTACGAAGAAAGAAGAAGTTTACTATATATTACATTTAGAAACATTGAAGTCAACCATGTATTAGTATATATATTTAAATATTCAGCATAATTGCTTAAGCTCAATTGATTTGATATTTTGGGTGGTTAAAGGAACGGTAAATTATTTTAATATAGAACATTAGTTGTTTGTATTACGTAACATACTTATATGTTACAATAAGTGATTAATTATTAAACATAATAATTTTCATATATACGTATGTAGATTATGTTGATTTTTTTTTATCCATATATAAACAAAGTAAAATGTATTTATGTTTGTGTGCAGGTCGGGGAGATTGCAAAGGTATTTTCTATAAATTGGAAAAGATTATATTTTTTTTTAAATGAGCTTCTATGAGCTTGCACTTCTGTTTGTTAAGCAACCTTAGAATGGCATGGTGTACCGTCGTGCCCGAATTCACAGCCCAGCGATTATTTCTCTCTGCGGAGATTGACGTCCGGGGCACGCAATAAATAACCCACGTGTAATGTTGATGCCATGTGTGATATATAATATTTCTTCATACGCAGTGGCCATTGAGTACCCTTATCAGTAACAAAATATACAAATAAAACCCCTCGTTTATTGGTCTAAGGTTAGATATATAATGAATTTAATTAATAATATTGTTAAGTATAATAATCTATATTGGTTACGTATATAATTTTCTTCGTGATATGTGTAATATAATTTATATTTATAACAGTATTTTTAAATACGTACATTTATTTTTATTTTATGATACTTACAACGGGAAGACTTTTTTTAAATTGTAAGTTATTTTGTTTTATTTCACATTTCTTTTTAATACTGAATATGTTTCGTTTTGGAAAAGGTCACTTCGAAAAAACGGAAGAAATTACATATTTTTTAAAGTAAACGTTAATAAAAAAATATAGAAATAACTGCTTGCTTAGTTATTTAAAGTTATTTACTGACAATATAAACAATAATATTTGTAGGTAGATGAAATTTATCTCGCTACAATAATTATATTTCCAAGAAAACCACATTAAATCTAAGAACATGCCCCAAGCTACTTGTCTAAGAACATTATGATGAGCAACGAACATGTCATTAATGTTTAATTTTTTTAAATCTAACAGGAATAATAATATTATAAATATTTATATTTAAAAAAATATGTGTTTATCTATTTTACATATTGTCAATGCATATTTCATACAATTTAACGTTATCAAAATATAGTTAAAGTGAGCGAAAAATCTAACGAAACAACTCTTAATCGTATTTCAATGCCCTTTACCTTAAACATCTCTACTTATACCTTTACACGTTTCGCAACGCGATCTCTCTACGTTAGCATAAAATCAAATATTTACGTTGCGGGTCGAGAATAAGGCTCTTTCTCACCTGAACAGGACCACTTGCCACATTCATGGCCGGCGACCACCGCTAATCTAACTAAGTGATCCGAAAAGTTTTCTCCTCGTAGAGCTTTTCCCGGCCGCTACGAGCTACTAACGGATCTAGTAAGAGATCGACAACGTTACTCACGTTGCACATCAATTTGCACGGAAAAATTGTACGCTTGAAAAATACAAGATTTACCAAGTTTTCCAGAAATATGTGCACATATTTTTTTTCCGTAGACTGTTTTTTTTTTTCATTCATCATTATCATCATCCTCACTATGTTTGCAGCTCCAAGAGTAGAGAGATGTCTTAGTATTATATTAGAATTATAACGGATTATAGAACTGTGTGACGGTATTCTTTCCAACTATGTACTCTAAATTTTATGATTACCACGATGTCCGCTTCTTTAATTAGAGTATTGGTGAGAGGAGCTAACTGGTCATCACGCGCTGCTGCCATAAAATTTTGTCGGCCACCTTGCCTCATCCTATATCAGCTCTGCCTCCCGCAGCTACGCCGAGTACATTCTATGTAAAACTTTAGCTTTCATATCCTTGCGTTTCGGGGGCTTAATAATAATGCAGCTGTAGCTTATGCTCTGATGCCGCATCCGAAATATATGACCCAACTAGGTCCACCTTCACCTCTTGACTGATTTAAATACGAAAGCATACCTTGTACGCTCTCTCAATTCATCATTCCTCGCAAAGTTAAACAGTCATACCCCCAGATCAAGCGAGCATCTGCATTCAAAACCCATTATTTGCCTGTATTTAATTTTGGTATCTAACCACTTTTATTGTTCTAACTCTATAATTTACTTGGAATGATTTTAATTATACAGATCCATTGAGGTTGATAGCATTTTTTTTTGTAATGTATTGTAATATTGGATTAAATGAACTACCTGGATATCATTTTCTTTTTTTTTTGTATTATATTTGGACATCATTCTGTTACGTCTTGTGCATTTGGAATAATTTGGCTTAGATTAAGGTTGTCGACTCCTAGTTCGGAGTTTTGTTTGATCTCCGTACCACCTTACGACTGTAGCAGGTAGAGTTTGTTTAATTCGGGCGCGGTCCTAATTCACCTGGCAAATGCTTTTAAAGTGTCAATTCGGAAGGGTTAATTCTATTTTTACCTGTTTGATTTGCATGTTGTAACGATTTGGGCGAAGCACGACTCCGGTCGACCGGTAATGGATCGCGGATAAGTAAAGCGGATAAATACGACAGTTGCAAAAGTGGTACCGCCTGTATCAATTTACATTGGACCTTCAAACCTTTTAATCTGCAAATTGACATTACTACTTTTAATGAGTTATGTTTTATTTATATTATTGATTACATCCTGATTAAATGATAGCTTTTATTCCAGCAGGATTAGGTGGGTTGTGCAATAACCTATCTGCCATATTTTTAGATACATATATATTTATATATTACATACAAAATAATAATTATATACAAACATAATAATTTATGGTGGTCGCTGCATCATCTCTATCCATCGATGGCTCAGGGAGGAGTTGAGGCATTCAGAAGCAGCCAGGATAATGGTGTAAATGTTTCCTAATAAATGGCACTTTAAGATAAAAAATATTAACATATTATATCATACATAAAGCTAGATTATGAGATGAATATTAACCGACAGTGTAATTTTTTTATTGTAAGTAAATAAATTTTATTTTATTTATTTCAACATATGCATGTCACGTTGAAGACCCGTAATCACAGAAATTTCATCGTAATTTCGAGTACAAGTTACCATCCTTATACTTTTACAAACAATCACCGATTTGATAAACTATTAAAAAACATTAAAAATAATACAACAAAGAGCAATGCTTATTTCATACCTATATAGGTTTATACTGTACTCATACATTATTGTGTTCAATAAATTATGTGTTTGGTTAACAACCATATATCTTGGTTAATAACCATATACGAGTCTTTAACAGTATGTCATAGGTCTATAAATTATAGGTGAATACAAAGTATATAAATATTTAATTTAAAAAAACAGTTTTAGAAGAAAAAACAGTGGTCGATACCATCGTGAACCAACATTATTTATGTACTCGTACTCCATGAATAAGAGGTAAAACGTTAATTTACTATTGTATTTTAAACTTTTATTTTTTTGTATATTCAATTACGTCCGGAATATATTTTGGGTGTCAAAATCTTAAGATATTGCCATATTTGATGACAGGGCAAATTTTTCCTTTATTGGGAAGTAGTAATTGTTTGTCGTTTAAATACCAACGTGCTCTATAAAGTATGCTCAGCTTACTGATACTCTCGAAAACATGCTCCATTTATAATGACTGCATTTATTGTCGCCTTCTGACAACTACCTTAAGTCACCGACACTAACTGACATTTAAGGATACTTGTTGACAGAAAAGTATGTACATTTTATCAGTTATTCTTAATATTACGACAGTATCATAACTCTTTCTCCCGCCCCGCTCAGAGCAATTTTGTAGCACAATCAACGCACACGTCAACATAATATAAATTGCACGTCTTTATTGGCAACGTGTGTGCCTAATACATGACATTTATCGATACTTTCCGAGTCTTACCGACACTTCTTACCGACACTTCTTAGTGACACTCTCTAATATTTCCGACACTTGCGTATCTCTCTCTCCCCCGCTTAATGCGACGCGCCTCTGGAATCATTGCACGGTTAAACTTTAGTGCAATTTCACGTTCTACACAAATTTACCCGAATGGTAATGCAGTTGAGAGTTTCGCGTGTGTGCCCTCGCCCCGGATACATACATTCTACCACTAATTGAAGAGCACGACCACAATGTTGTTTCAACCAGGAAATTGTATTCACAATGCGAACTGATAGAATAAGCTAGTACCAATATGAAAATAAAATTTATTCATATAATATTCGTACCATAAAATAAAATTTAATAGATATATACTGTATACCTTGTTTTAATATGGATCACGATGCGAATTGACCGGTTATTTTATTCTTTATTTATTTATTTAAACATGCTCCTCTCTAAGTTAGTTATTGAATTGCGTGGTTGCAGGATGAGGAGCAGATGAACAGCACACAGACTTTTTCAGTAGCACATATATATTTTATATAAACTTTACAATCTTCCGGCCCGGGCGGAATAATATGCCGGGCTGGCCATAATACGATCTTGTCGCGGTCGGTACAACACTGAATGGCATTTCTGCAAGTGGCGATCTATAAAACTAACGTCACACCAGTGACCGGACTTGGTCAAAATGCAAATATGGCGACACAAATAAGAGACGAAAGATCGTATATCGAGGTTTTCGGTACAAGTCAGCAAGGGCTATATCATGCTGATGTCAATTTGTATCTTCATAAATAATTGCATTATTATTATAATGCGTTTATGAATAAATAAATAACGGTTACAAACATCAAAAACAACAAAAAATTACCAAAAATCACATAAAGTATTAACTTTTGTACTCATAATATCAAGGATGCTTAAGTATTGACATATTTGGTGTCAACGACTTCACTTTCAGCACAAGAGGAGACAATACGAAATGGCAATAATAAAGAATTATAACAATAAAAAGTCACGTCTTAAGTACATCAAATTTGACATACAACTAACACAAGGCCATAGTCGAAAAAATCAAAAATCTAACACTCCGTCCACAGCAGTACTGAATCCGAAGCAATATAACACCAAATATGCCAATTACCTCATCTCAAGTGATAGTTTCACTGCTGACATTGCGATTCTTGGGTCTCACACGGATTCAGGGCTGTACGATGGTGCTCTCAGGCCACACATCAGGTTGTATGAGAGTCTCCAGTGAAGTCACGATGACCCCGACTTTGAAGGATGTAGTGTCTGCTTAAAATCCTCCTGATGATAATTTTAAAATTAATTTTAATTAAAAAAATAATAAATTAAAAACATTTAGTGTTGATTCACAATTTATTTTAAATGATTACATGTTTCGGCCTTTCTGAAGACCATCTTCAATAATAATTCATGATATCATCATGTTTCGGCCTTCCTGAAGACCATCTTCAATAATGAATCAAAATGATCATCTTCTTTATTGAAGATGGTCTTCAGGAAGGTCGAAACATGGAATCATTTAAAATAAATTGTGAATCAAAACTAAATAAATTTAATTTATTTATTTTTTAATTGAAATTAATTTTAAAATTATAATTATGCAGTTTCACAAAGTATTGTCAGTTGATAACCTTAATCCTCCTGATGACTCAGTTCAACACATTTACGAGTATTATTTTTCTCGCAAACTAACTAGAGTAATGTTATTTTAAATTATTTATGTACATAAACATGTGATATGATTATGTACATAAATAATAAACTCTCGGGCATTGCCCCACCAAACATACGGCGAGAAGTTACTACCAAGAAGGAACTCACCAAAGCAACCCACGACGCACTCCACCCTATGTTTGGGTACCAAAAGATAACTACACGGCTCAAATCAAGAAGAAGTTTCCTACAGTCGACAACGGAACTGGAGATACCTGAGGCCACCCTGCGGCTGAACATGTGGAGAATCGCAACTGAGGGGAATACTTGGATTGCCCCGAAAGAGGACCTAGCCCCTGGACATGACCAAGGGTGGAATATATGGAGGTCCCTTAACAGACTTCGGACCGGAGTATGCAAGACGAGGACACAAATGAGGGCCTGGCAGTTTTACAGTGGACCGACTAAATGTGACTGCGGCGTGGAGCAGACCCTGTCACACCTTCTGGAGTGTGCGCTGTGCCCGAGTGGCTGCACCCAGGAAGACCTGATGATGGCCAGAAGTAACGCCATCGACGTCGCCCACTTCTGGGCAGACAGGATCTGAACCTGTTGTTTCCGACACGATTATATATATAGACTAATATTTTATGAGATCAATATTTTTACCAGAATAAATAAGAGATTAAAGCATTGCTTTTAAATTAATTTCTAATTATTTTTATTCCATTGCCTACCTCCGCAGGACGCTAAGCTTTCTAATTGATATTTGGGCGCCGCCTATAAAATATCAATTGGAGAAGCCGCCCGCAAACTTTGTGTTATTTATTTTCCTCTATCTAATGGGATAAAGTTGCGCCATTAGTCTCGACTGGCCAATTTACGGCACCCTCCCGCCCATCGCCCAGCCTCCCGCCCTCTGATCCCGCCCACCAGCCTCACGTGCCACACACACAACATGTGGGGAAGAACAACGTTTTAAAACAGCCGCCCACATCTCTCTCACTCTTCTTAAATGGCGAATTTTTCATATTTCAATTATTTATGTAAGAAGCGCCGATTTAGGAGCATCTTATTAAAATATAACGTATAAAGTTTTTCAGTCTATAAATAATAAATAACTATTGCGTAGCATTTTGACGATCCATATCTCCCACATATTTGGAACACGTGGACACTGTATATTGACGTTTCACAGTTCTACACGGTCATATTATGTATGTCTTGTCCCAGATTACCTGTATCCCGCAGGTCCACATGGGAACATAAATGATACCTGGAAGCCTTTTAGACTAAGATCAGATGATAAGCTCAACGCTCCCAAAGCATGGACAATCCTTTTTTTGTACTCATGCTCAACACTAACGAGGACATATAAAGAGCTTAAATTAAATTAAATCGATTTAAAAAAAATGCTTGGTCGGGTTTTGCACTGACGGCGTCTAAGTGACAAATAAACGCTTTATCCATATTATTACTATGGAACTATGCTACTAACCATACAAATATTTCTCAATATTTACACGATTTCATATATACCCTTAATATTATAACCATAACTTTCAAAAACGCGTTCTTTATTAATACTTTCACACTTACCGTTGTTATTAAAAAAATAACTTTTGTGATTATTTATTTACGTTTTAATTAAATACGATGTACGGCTGTGAGACATGGTGCTTATCGGAAAGTGATAAAAAAAGACAAGAGGCTTTTGAGATGTGGTCATACAGAAGAATTCTAGGAATTTCCTGGAGAGACCACGTCACGAACAATGAGGTTCTCAGGATAATCAAGGAAGTATGCACCTAAAAAGAACCATCTCAGAGAGGCGAGCCCGATGGATCGGTCACATCATACACCACGATGGTCTTCTTCATGATATTTTGGAGGAGATGGTTGAGGGTAGAAAGTGTAGAGGGTGCCCTAGACGGGAGTATTTGCAGCAAGTATTCGAGGACATGAATTGTAGCGCTTATGCTGAGCTGAAAAGGGTTGCGGAGGACCAAGAGGAATGGAGATCGAGATGCAAGATTCTGTTGCTGCAAACCAATCCACCGGATTGATACTACGAAGAAGAATTAAATACAAGTAAATCGTAAATATCCTATTTTTTAAATGATGTTTAAAACTACTCAGTCAGTACTAAAATTTCAGCGCCTTTCAAATTCTCTGATAATAAATTTCAGCGCAAACGTTTTCATTTCGCCGCGCACGTTTCCGGCTAGTCGTACACGTAATAATTTCGCACAAAGTAGTGTCAACCGTTAAATGTCACAGTAAAATATTTAGAAGCGCCTCGGTTCGGCGTTAATATCCCATTTGACGGGCGATGCATTGCGAACGTTTAATGCGAAAACGCCACTTTGCATAAAATTGTACCGATGAAACACAAACATGCAGCCTCTAAAGTACTGGACCATAAATCGGGCTTACATCCTCTTGCACCGGTATCCACGCCGAGGAAGAACGTATCTAATAGTTCTGTAATTCACACGCCTGAAAATAAAACAAGTTTTCAATACATTTAGTTGAATCAATTAATTCTTAAATTCATTTTACTTCTCCTTTTCAGCTTTGCCTTTATTTACTATCAAGATACATATTTTTTCTTTTTCTCGTTCTAGACACATGTTTTTTAGCTAAGTTTGTAATGCATACAAAAATAGTAAGTCATCTTTAATTTCTGTCGTTTCGTTGACTTGAGTGTTTGATGGTAGTAAGCAACGTTGCCCACGTTCATGAAGGCTTAAATGATTTGATTCACAATATTCGATTAACTTATTGGTCATCCTTTAATTTTGCATGACAGTATCACCTCAAACAGTTTTATCAATTATAAGTAATACATCCTTAGTATTTTTAAGCAAGTTTGACATTACTTTTAAGTTCAAATATATATATTACTCTGTGATTTCAAACTGTGGCTTTTGGGTTTAGCCGTGTGTGGCGAATTGCTTCTTTCCAATATTTCAACCGCCATTGCAGGGCCCTTCTTCAGGATTGACTTAGTTGTTAGTTGGTAATGGCGGTCGAAATATTGGAAAAAAACAATTCGCCACACACGGCTGAACCCAAAAGCCACAATATCAAACTTGGCCGTGAAAACCTTAGAAGTTATTTCTGTGATTTCACTGTGTTTTTATATGGATCACGTTCTTAACTAATTATTTACATAACTTACTTAATCATCCACGCATAATAATTATTTTATTCAAACTATTTAGTTATGTACTAATATTTTATTTGATCACAGTTTATTATGTAACCACAACTAAAATAATTTATTTCTTAATAGTTACATTTTCCTTTTTTGTCATGATAGGCACGTGCTGGTATTTTTCCATAGTTATAAAAGTTGTTTGTTTAGTTTTACAACAATCTCGTTAGTATAATGTATATAAATGTAAAGAAAAAAAACAAAATTTTACATTGTTTTTAATTCAAACTATCAAGAAATCATCGAAATCAATTGTTACGTACAAACTAAGTAGTTCACCAAGAGTGAGACTAGTTTGACAGTTTTTTGAGTGAGGGCGAGGAAGATTACTATTGAAAGTTTTTGAGCGCTGTGGCCGTGGACTGCCAGTAAAGTAGTATTTCAAATGACTTGAGATCAAATATAATGGTAGAAAATGTATTGATTTACTGGTAAACTTAATAATAAATTCATGGTACAACTCTTAAATTTCATATGTTACAGTTTACCTGTATATGTCAGGTCTTCTCCGAAGGCAGACCTGACGAGTATCCTCTCTACTTTACGTTTATAATTCTTAATGGTCTATGACGGCAAGTGACCGAAGTCGTGAAGAAAAAAGAATCCGTACTTTCTGCTGTTCTGAAGTATTCGGAGTGCGCGTTCCAGCTAAATCAACATTCGTCGCTTGACCCAGAGTAAAATGGAATAATGACGTGTCCACCCCCATACTTTATTATTTCTCACGAAATTTTAATATCAATTTATTTATTTATTCTTTCAGAAAAATAACAAATTATTCAATACGATCCTGAAATATTGGAAAAAATATAAAAATATATAGGTACTTATGATTAAGTACTTATACAACTAGTAAAAACAAAGCAATGAAGACAAGCAACATAATGTCCCTATGCTCAAACTGACGACTCTAAAAAATTATTCTTTAATTTATAACTTAAAATCTATTGATCGTGTCGATAATACTTTACTCCTATACTTTTGTTATCAAAACCTGATATACAGCTGTATTAGCTTTTGAATTCTAATCAAATAACACTCGTTTATATGAGCTTTTGTATTATTATCAAATATTTGCGAGACTTATCATTTTAAATTGTCACAATCACAATTGTTAAATAAAAAAACTAATTTTAAGAACTGTTCAAGTATGTACTTTATTATTTCCCTTTAAATCTATCATTAACTTATTGATTATTATTATTTATATTTAATCTTTTTTATACTAACCATTTCCCATCATCTGGGGTCGGCTTTCCTTGTGCACGTTCGCCACGTCTGTCTGTCCTGCGTTGCATTCTCGGTCAAACCCAGGGTTTTCAGATCCTTGTTTACAGTTGTAGTCCAGGTTGCCTGCGGTCTTCCAGGTCTTCTTCTCAGCGTGGGTATGTTGAGGGCTCTCTTCACCATGTGGTCTTCATCTCTCCGTGTCACATTTTTTATATTTAATATATTTATTTAACCGTAATATTTAAGGAAACTATTAAAAAAAAGTGAAATACCAATTATTTGTGATGCAGGGCTATTAGCCGAGTCTACGGCACCCGGTGTTGGGGCAGGCTACGGCTACACGCGACGGTCGGACTGCAAACATCGTGGAACTCGCAAACTTTGGGATATTGTTGGAAAAACTATTGTGCAGCTAATAGATTTACTTCGGCTGGCCGGTGGTCTGCGGCCTCCAATGTATTTCCTTTCAGATTTACGAGGCCGAGGACAATGTTCAGTGCACAGTACGGACGCCCGATGCAACACAATACCTCGGCACTCTTTATACCGCAGCGCGAGTGATTATATTCTAATGTACGAGTACAATGAATTACCCATTTTTATTACTCTTTCAATTTTATTATGTCATCATCATCAGCAGCCATATCTCGGTGATATGTTGATAATTTCAACAACTAACTGCGTATTTATTTGTTCAGTAACTAAATCAAGGTTTTAACAGTAACTTAAATGAATTGTCAGTAAATTAAATAAACTGGCTGTAAATTTAATACATTGACAGTAACCACTGTGTCAGTACGTATGTGGTCAGTTATTAAAATTAAATTTCAGTATTCAATACTGCCAGTAAATAATATAAAATTTATAAATAATTAGCACACAAAATGTAAGCCTAACCTAACCTTACATATTATATTATTATTTCCATTAATTAATTATTTAATGTAAATTTATCCTTTTTTTAATGCCAACTTTTATTTTTCTCCTACCATTTTTTTTTTTAAGATTTTTATGTATTCATTTCAACATTTACTGGCCATTAATTGAATGAAATTCCGACAAAATAATAAGTTGCTTTTTTATACTGATCATGAACAATTTATTATTCTTCTTATAATTTAGGAATTCTCTTTAAAATCCGATTACATTCTTAAATAGATAAATACTCACGTTTTAACTTGTATCACGTTGAGTGTTTTGTATTAATTTTGTGGAATATTGTGGTTAAGCTTTCCTCGAAAGCTTCGTCAGTTCACGACGTAAATTTCCTCCCAAGATTAAACGAAGTAAGAAATATTGATCTATAAAATAAAATACAAACTTGTATTACAATATAATATTTGAGCAAAAATCAAGAACAAGCATATCTATACAAGAATGGTACATTATTTCTATATCTTTCGTATCCACCGACAAACCTTTAACGTATGCATGCTTCTTACCACCTAGCAAAAGCGTACTCATAGATTTGTTCACAATTTTTTTGATCACATTTTCACATTTTTTAGTATTCATCAAAAATTTATTGATTTATTTGATGAGTACAAAATAAATCAATCATATCTAAAGATAATGCCATTTTAAAGATGATTTATATACAATGTTTTGCTTGACCTTTAAATGCGTTTATATAAAAAAAACTATGCACAATTACCCAGTTATCTCCATTGAAGCATTAAGCGAGCTTAATAATTTATTTTTAATATATTTTGAATATATTCCATTCAACCCTCCTCTTTTTCGATCAATCAATCAATGGGATTTGCGTTGAAATTTGAGATAAACGGCCAAAAAAGGCTGCCCTGTTAATTTTTTACTTGACTAGTTCGGTGCGAAACAATTGCCGAGGATACTTGTGCACATTTCTAGGCACCTACATTTAGTTATTGCCAACTCAACGCATATACAAATATCTTTCATATTCGTAGAACGCAGTACCTTAATGGTTTTTTGTGTAAAACAATGAATCGATACGCTTTGTGAAACCACTGAGTTTTAATGTTTATTTATGATTGACAGTTTCTGATTAAAGAGAATTTTCTATAAAACCTGTTGTCGTAATAAAATAATAAAAATTAAAACATTCGTCATTCGTTTTACTCGATACATTCTTTGCTTGAGTTTCTTAAATATACTTATAACATTTTGTAGACACCATTTTTTGCCAAAATCTATGGTATACGTAACCCGTGACTAATTCACTTCACGAAAGAGGAACATTAATATAATGTACACAGATATAAAAATTACATTTATTTAATTTTAATATAAAAAACACTGCTTTATTAGTACTATTTAATGTATACCACTTAAAAAAAATAACCAATATCACTGTTATATAACCTAAACTAATCAAAGCATTTAAAAATTAAGTTTTGTAATGTATAAAAATTTTATGATTTATTTTCGGGGTACTGTAAAGTTATAGTCTTTAAACAAATTACGTTTTGTGAAAACGAAATAAATTGATAGAACGAAATGGTTCGTGAAAAAATAATGTAAGAAACTTCTAAAATTGGTTTGAGTTTTTATTTAATAATATCAGCTTAAAAAACCTTTATTGCTTTCAAATAATAGAACGACCACGCTTGTATGGCCCACTCTGGTAGTCGGCCCGGGAGCTCTCTGCTATTCAAGTCTAGCGATTTTCACGTGTACTGTAAATTGAATCAAAAGCGATTTATAACGCGTCGCGCTTCAGACATAGCGATGGCCTGAAAAAAGCTCCACTCTGTGCGATGTACCGGCTGAAAGGCTGAAAAACACTCTAAAGTATTCTGTGCAATTTATTACAGCTGTTTCTACCGTAGCGAAACAGACCATTTTTTCGTATCAAATTGTAATATAATTTGGACCGACTGCATTAGCTAAATAAATTGATCAAAACGCTGGGGGATTAATGGCTTTCATTTATTATGCTGGGCTTAAGCCAATTTCTAAACAATATAATTTTAGTGGCTCTTTGTGGATATTTGATTTTATTTTTTGGTATTTTTTTCTGACTTTTATTTGGCATTCGTTATATTTTTTTTCAATGATTTTTATTTTAATTTATTACACAATTTAAAAACTCATATTTTTGACTGCGGTTACAAGATTTTTTATGCAAAATTATTTATGGTATATATATGTTAAGTGAAAAATGAAAAGTGACGTTTATACTGAAGTATTTCTTGTACCTACGCATTTAAAAGATCAGATAATGTAGCGTTAAATTTGATTATGATATTCAACTGTTTATTTTTATTTTTATGTAAGCACATACAAGAGAATACCAACAGATAATGATAGTGATACTGAAACCTTATATGTGAATTATATGACATTAACTATGCTTCATATGGAGTGTTACGGAACGACTTTCGTCAACCCATCAATTTAAATAAATAGGCTTCGACTGGCATTTCACGGGTAAATAATCAAATTCACACCAACCTGGGGTACTTTACAGCGCAGAAATCAATTAAATATCTTTGTTTTTAAATCTTCGTCGAGCTTCGAACCTATGACGTTTAGCTTTCCAAGGAAACGCTTTGACATTTGATATTCTTTAAATAACTTTATCAATATAAAAATATATTTCGAAATTATTTTAGATTGTTTTAACTGTTAAAAATATTTTCTATGTACTTTTTTATTTTAATATTATGAGATTTCTCCATGAATTATAGATCGAATAATCGAAAAAAAAACATTGAATATTTTGTCGTGTACTTCATTTTTCACTGAGTTTTAATAGAAAAAATAAATAATGCGTTATAAAGTGGCTTTGCTTTGATTCTTAGTATCTTTTGTTATATACCGAATTTCAGATATGTCTTACTCTTATCATATTTTTTCCGGTTTCCCATTTCGCTCACGTGGCTCGACCGCTGACATAATTAATTAGTTCCTGTTGCTGTGTTTGGAGTGCGATGGTAAATATAAATAATCATTATAATACCCAGTGCTTTTAGATGTAATAAATCACGGGAATTAACAAGGTGTTTTCCCGAGCAAAGAATATTCTAAATTATTTTGTATGTAAAGCGCTTCCCCGCGCAGAAATTGAAATTCGATAACGCGTCTCGAAATTTCGCATATCACGCCATAAGACGTGTAAATTTTGTATGAAATATTTAAGCTTAAACGAAATCAGGTCAATATTTCACATGTGCTCAGCTATTCTCTGAATTTGTAATAATATTTTGTGAACATTTTCAGTAAATAACTTGTAAAGCGAAAATATTTTCAGATAGCAACAAAAATAATTATAATTTAGCGTTATCTTATTAAAACTAACTATTAACAAAATTTCATTATTGCATACATAAATAAACTATTTCATAACATTGTGAATACCATTTTTTAAATATTTTATTTTAAATTAAAAATATATTTTTCTCTCTCACATAGATAAGTACACACAAAAACATAAGTATTTTTTCCCGATTCGGAGAATATGGTCACCACGACTCACCATAAAACAGTAACCGCCTGCCAATAAATTGATATTTTCATCCTTAATTAAAGTATTAATTTATCATTTAAAAAAACTATAGCTTATTTTAGTACTAATGGCTGAATTATTCTAAATCAATATTTCTATTTAAATTTTTTTAGACTTCTGTTGTAATTATGTTAAATTTAATTAAGTTTACATGACGGCATATATTGGCAGTAAGAAGTCAAATTGTTACGTCTAATATGTGTAATTCAACACATTTATATTATTTTCTTTTTTCAACAACACTAATGACAATAAGAAATTCTTTTCATTTTATTGCTTAGTTGCTTAGTAGAATTACGGGGCTTTGTTTAATTTAAAAAGTTGCACAAAATTGTTTATCTGGATGACATAATATCTTTGATCGGAAAAATCTACATTTTATTCTGTTCATTAGCAGCAACATCATTGTGTTTTGAAGTGATTAACTACATTCCCTGAGTAATAGTTAAGTGTATCTTTAAAATTGTATGTTATGTTAATTTCGTAGTATTTAATTGTGTTGTAGTATTTTCGAAGAATTTAATTGTGTTGTCAACTTGCCGGCGGGTATAGCTCAATGGTCAAAGCGTTTGCTTTACAAGCGAAAGGTCATGGGTTCGATCCTCAACGGAGATTAAAAAAAATGATTTCTGAGCTCTAAAATACCCCCGGTTAGTGTGAATTTGATTCCTCACTCGTTAAATGCCAGGCATAGCCTATGAATTAAAATTGGTAGTATACGAAATTCGTCTCGTGAAGACCACCCATTCAAAGTAAATTTCTGTAATAATAAGGATGTTGCGTGAATTTTGGACTGTAGTATATGACGTTGGCGGATCAACACTCCATATGCAGCACTTAACCATCTGTAATATGGTAAGAGTCATAGAATCCACAGATGAGACTTCAGCATTACTATCACCATCTGTCAGTATTCTCCTGTGTTTTTACGTAAAAAAAAGTTATAATAACTAAAAAATATTATGATTTATTAATCTTATTCAGTTAATAATCATTATAAAGTGAAGTATTTTTTGTGGCGTCTCTTAGAGCCGCCAATTCAATCAATCATTTATGTGACAACTGCCTACAAAAAGAGGCAATCTACGTCTGGATCTACGATTAACAATGTTGCGGTGACAGAGTGGTGTGCAGGCGTAATTTATCTGCTAAAGTTTTCATCTCTAACGATCATAACATGCGCTGAAAAAGCTCGCAAAGTTGAGCTCTCTCGCGAGTTGCTAGCACTCTTTAATTAAAACAAGCATTTGCCATGTGATGGATCTCGTATGCTCCATTACTTATCGTCAAATGAGATGAATGACAGTCAAGTCACAGACACCATTACGCTGAAGACAACAGGAAATGTACTTTCTCTGGTAATCAGCTTTAGTTGAAGTTTATTAAGAGGAAACGTTATACGTAAACTTTTACTTTGTCGGTGACAAATATGCTTTTCATTTTTACGTTGCTTCTGTTTTGCTTAATCTTAAAAGGGTGTACAAAGAATATTGTATAAGAATCTTTCTTTAACAGTAATGGTTTTTGTTCTAATTTTGTTTTTCTTTTTTTGCTCCCACCGCTCATAAATTTCCAACATATAAGACACCATAACATTGATAACATCCCAAGACAACTCTTAAACAATAACTCCGCTGAATACATACGATATTTCAAACGAATCTTAGTAAAACATATTGCTTCACTTAAAGAAGCGTATTTAATATTGACATAGCTCGTATAAAATTGTAATCTAGCATTCAGTACTATGAGAATAGGGAAACTGTTTATTCTCTCAAAAAAAAATTGGGAAAACATTTCATTAAATATAATTATAAGTAATCGAATCTACTGCAACTTTCGAATAATAAGTTTGTAATATTATTGGCTTTATCAGAAAATTTTGATTTCCAAAAGAATGTTCGAAATTCATAAATAATACTTTATATTACATTAGCATGGGTTTTATTTCTCAAATTATTTCGTTTTTGTATTTCGCCTTCAACAGCTCAATAATGTCTTTATTGAGCTTATTATGATGTTTTACAGCCTCAAACAAGACGAGAAGTGTAAGCATAAATCTTAGATTCAACAAGTTTGCCGTCAAGAATTACTGAATCCCATAAATCTTCCGGGGGCTTTAATATCCGTGATTATTACCGTTACGATGCGCATTTATCACTTGACACGATATAGGTTATAGCCATTATTTGGCTCTCGTACAAAAGGGCCCATCAGTCTTGGGTGCATTCCCTCCCTGAATATTGTGGTAATGCGCGACGATTATTATAATGGTGTGATAACTTGTTCTGGGCAAGCATCTCGAATAGCTTAAGTGCTATAGTCAACTCACTGGATTTCGCATAACAGCGTGGTTTAATAGGAAATGAAACTATGAACTCTAGCAAATGGCTTAGTTGCGAAAAACAATGTGAAAAGTTTACACATAATACGAATAACAAATACACATATTATAAGAATTTAAGATTTCAGTAAAATTACTAATATAAGGAATATGTGCGTGTGAGAATATTTTAAAAGTTTATTTGTGTCAATTAAATATTTTAAGAGAGAAACCATTCATCTAAAATAAAATTATTTATTCTCGTAAGCATCAAACAATATATTGTATTTACGCATGTAGTGTTCAGTTTTTTGTTTGGTAGTCCTCATTTCTTTTCTTTCTTCTAGAATTAATTTTTTTCAAGGTAACATTAAAAATTCTCATTTCTAATAACAGTTAAAATTGATTAAATTTAAAAAAAGAGAAAGACAGAGTAAATTTTTATTCAATATTTATAATCCAACTAGTCAATTGTATCAGTAATTAAATACAATGTGTATGATGCTCAACATATAAATAAGATCAAACCTCAAAAATATGTCATTTAAAACAAAGTTTCTAAAAAAAAAATGTGTTTGCTTCTTTAGGGTAGGGTTGTCTTTTATTATAGAGAAGATTATTGTTTTAATAATATAGCAATAATTTAAATTAACTTTTTACAAAGATATTCGCTGCATGAAAGTCATTTTTTCATTAGAATGCTGCTTACTTGTTCATTCACGACCCTTTCTTTTGTCATGTAATGAAGCAATATGAAATCCCAGATGTTGTTAAAATTAGTATTAAAATCGAGCGTAATCCAATAACGCTGGCCTACTTTGCTTCAAGATCCGCTGCAAATCCATTTATCTCTTATAAGAGTAGATAATTATTATCATTACGCTGAAATCTTGTAAAATATTAGAAAATTCAAAACTATTAGTCATACTCGATTGACTTATTTTCTAATATCACCATTTATTTATTTTCTAATTTTAATTTTGTCCTTTTATAATTTTATAGATTTTAAAATAAATGATTTTTCAGGTTTTTCAAAAAACGGAAATACCATCAAAATTAAAAATAATTTAACAATATCTTAACAGAAACTTACCGCTATGAGACTATCATTTTCTGAGTGAATGTATGTTGTAGTTGACTGATGAAGTGCGCTAAGTGCACAAAACCACATATGTGCCCATAATTATGAATGTGGCGTAAGTCAAGAAATTGTAAAAAACCAGTTATTCATTTATTTCAGTTCCCAATTTTGTGAATTAATATAATCTTCATCCAACATTAATTCAAAAAATCTAAATATGCCATTTTATGCAACATGAAGTTGTCACTTTCATTGGTGCTCAACCAACATCAAAACACAAACCTTTAAATATCTCATAACGAATAAAACATGACTTACACCACTTTCGTAATCATCACGTAAGCACACGTATCTTTTTTGAGAATTACAATTTTTCCAAGTGTAAATATTAAATAAAGCCACGAATACATAGCATAATCAATAAACTGTCGCCACTCATCGATATAATCGATGATTTTTCATGCCTTGTCGGAAAACATACACGCACTCGCAGGTACACTTAGGAACAAAGACGCTTCCCAGTGACTTCCTACGCGAGAGCCCGGTTACCTTAAATAGAAAGTAACCGTAGTTTCAGAGGCTTCGATTTTTATGAATATCGCATGATTATTCTCATGCTCTCGAGACCTGGATAATATTGTCCTAAGAGACGGTTCAACCCAATAAATGATACGCAGTAGATAACGAGCTGTGACCTTTTCAAATTTAGTAGGCATCTAATGTTGCTTAACTTCGATAAATGAAGCATTTTTTCATCACATCCCAAAAAACACACTGAAATTTAGATATTAAAGCCTCTATAGTGGGTACACAAGGCATATATATTGAACGCGTTCAATTTATTTAAAAGATCGCCGCCATATTAACCCAGCACTTCAGTCTAAGTATAGTTTCTAAATATAATACATTTCACGTATCGTTAGATTGAATTCGTAATATTAATTACGTCAATTTAATCTAAAGGCATCCAGTTAGACATTATGTGAGTTGGTTTAATTGAATTCCCCCCTTCCTCGCCCCCTGGAAGACCCGGGTCGAGGGTCGCGGGAGCGATCGATGTTTTCTCCAGGATTTCAATCATTTTAATTACCTTATTAGGAATTCATTAGCAAATTGAACATCTATGTACTTGTTGAATGGGTATGGAGTGAAAGGCTTAGATGTCATATTGAAAGCTAGGAACACTATTCATAGTAATTAATTAATCATTTATTGTTATTTGAGTACAGAATTTCTTAAAAGAGTATATTAATCCAATATAAGCAATATTGTGGAATTTCTTATACACGAACCATTACATCCTTAATGCAAACAGTAGTAACAACCTTTATTAATTTAAATAACCATTAATAATTAGGCTAATAACTTCTTTGCTTTGTTATTAAACACGTTTTTTTTATATTTTCTGGATGTAAGGTGTTCAATTAAAGTTCAAAAATATTTTCTTTTATATAGAAATACAATAAAATTGATATTTAAATGTTAATTAAATCACTTAATCATTAAAAAAAAGTATTGAAAGATATTCGCAAAAAAAAAAACATAAATAATTTTACAAAATGTCGCCTTCTGTTGGCAGAAAAACATGAATTACTAAATAAACAATCACAAGTTTTGTCTTCAATTTAGATTCTTAATAATGTTTAATTATCATGATTTTAAGCAGAAAATTCTTTTTATTTAATTTAACTTAAAAATTTTGACTAAAAAAATATATTCATTGTGAATTTGAATTTGAATTTATTTTACAGAAGCAATATAAATATTTTTTAACGGAAGTTTATTCCTAATACTCGTAGGGTTGCGTTACGCAAAATTACGCATATTCCTTATAAACTAAACTATTTCTTAACCCCATTTTCAAACGGATATATATCTGAACATATTAAAACTTAAATAAAGGTATATTTTACGAAAGCGAAATATAAACTGACCGACGTAGCCGAAACATGTCTTAAAATAATGTGGAACAATTTCGAAATAATCTTTCGGTTTCTTTTTTTGTTATTATGTAATTCCACCAATTATCGTTAAAAAACTATTATTTTGGGTAAAATATATTTATTTTTATTTTATATTTCAAAACAATAAATAAGTGAGTAAAATTCATAAGCTAATTAAAACGACATTTTTTAATACATGTCTTTTTTAAATTAAAAATTATTTACGAAGAAACTTACATTCATTTTTAAGTGTACATTTACAGTAGTATAAATTTATGCTATGTTCATTATGATATCTTAATACACCTTTCCAGTTTCCCAATGACCTTCGCGTGACCTTCTCCGCTCCTCGAAATAAATTATAAAGACACTGTCACGGCGTCCTCCGTTCTTGCCTGCGCCTCTCTGATATTTGGAAAATCTCACGACCGCTTGCTCCAGACTCCACAAATCATCGTTCCCCGGCAGCATATCCGGCGTCACTATCAAAGGTTCCTGGGCGTCCCTTCCGGCAACGTATCTACAAACAGCCTACAGTTTCAGCACTAATATACCCATCTCTATTGCTCTTCTTTTCAATGCTATATTCATTATATCCATCTCTTTACTAATGAAATAATAACATATTTACCAAACTTTTTAAATGTTTTGACCAAAACATGATCAGTCATCATGGCAGATCATTGGGTGACAGTATCAAAATCAATACGATACACATTATTTAAAAATATATATAATTACTTTGTATACTGTTATTATTTCTTTATAAAAAGTTCTTGTTTTAACTGAGATTACTTTTCATTTTAGTATGTGCGATACTTTATTTTTTGTTCGGTAAAATTGTTGACAGAAACCTGTTTCAAAAACTATTTTAGCACAAGTTTGAATATCCCAATTGCCACTCAGAACTATGCTTTTTACCAATTATAAATATTATTTTGTTGTGACATCAATGAATTCCCTTATACATTAATGATTTCCTACAAACCACATTTAACCATCACACAATTTATATACACCTTTTCGCTCACTTTTTTGCTTTAAATAGAGCCAACAAAAATTTAACTAATTGACTTGAAAATGGCCATCCGACCTGGCTGAAACATGTCGTCAAAAAAATATATGTGGAATAAATTCTAAAGAATCTTTAATTTTATATCTGATATTATGGAATTCCACCAAGAAATATCGATCGAAAAAATCGAAATGACCAATTTGATCATAATCTTGAACCATGAATCAATATTACAATGTTATGAAAGGAATATAAAATGTTAAAGCATCATGATTATATTTCTCAAGACATGTTTTATCTTTGTCAAGAAGCCATTGAAGTGTGAAATATTTTAGACATCTTTTACACTTCACAACGGCTTCTCAACAAAGCTGATATGTGTCATCAAAAATAAATAAATACATAGAGAAAAACTACAAATCTTAGTTTACTTACAATTTGAAATAATAAAATTTCGGCAATAATTATCCATCTAAGATATCAATAATATATAACACAGAGGTAAAAAAAAAATTATATGAAATTCTACAATTTGATTTTATGGATTATGCTTCGGTGAGAACCAATTTCAAGTTTGTAATTAAAGTCAAAAAACAGACTAAATAGCTTGACAGACAAAATTAAAAATAGTTCAAACTATTATAGACCCAATCATCGTATCTTTAAATTTGGTTGATAAAGTTAGACGATTCTATTCATACAAACTCCTGAACTGGGTGAATCGAAAATTTTATAGCTCCACTTCATGTAAGTATTCTTACTATACTGCAAGTGACCATTAGTTTTTCAAATATGGTGTTTTTTTATTGATAGATAATTGTTGAGTTTTTCGTTGATGTACATCGATCATATTCTATTTCTTTTATACTTTCAGCTCATTGAATATGATAAATATATGAGTAAATCGTTTTTTTTTTAAGAATCAATGCTTAAAACTATTTGTTTTTTTTTCCCTTGTCTAGAGGGTGATTAACACTGTGTTTTTTAAAACCCCAAAACAAACCCAACTTTAAAACAGTAACTTTACGAGCGAGAACGAACTCATCCTTCAGGACGTTCAGTCTTGAGAATACCCATCCGGGCGTCTCCCGCCCTGTATAGAGCAGGTCTTCCAACTTGAGTATCCTGGTCTAAAGTTCGAAACAAAGTAGTTGTGTAAGTTGCGAGTGTTTCGGACCCGGCGATGCTTTGTTATTGCCGCCATAACTTAACCGCAGGTGACAGAGGGAGTCCCGCCCGGCGAGGGCTCACCAGCGAAATTATTTCAGTTACAGTGCGCATTAAGACAATGAGCGTCTTTATTACGCTGTTGCTGTATTTTCTTGGGCGCAAGATTTTTTTTCTTGAACAATCTCGTTTTATTATGAAAGCCATTTTGGACCATTTATTTTCATTACAATATAGCAGCCACGTGCTTTCAAAGACAATTTATATTTCTTCATTTAAATACACACTTACAGTAAAATACCAATTTACGGTGATAAAGAAGTTTATCTTGTATTATTGTTTGCTTTTTTTTATGATGGCATCATGGTTAGGTACATGTTTTATTATTTTTTCTTTCGATTTTAAAGTCAAAGTTTAAATGGTCATTTAGCCGAACAAATAGTGAGCCTATTGGCTGAACGGATATTTAGCGAACAGTTAATTTTTGTGAATGAAATATTTGAACGCAATTTTTAATAGACATGCATCTTGAACAATTAACAAAACATTAATGAAGATAAAAACTTGGTGAATTGTATTTGATTCGGTCAAATATTTGTGTAGCACAATATTCATTCAACCAAATGTTCCATTTAAGCAATTATCATTTGTCTGTAACGTCAATTGAACAAATTGTTTTTATCAAGCTTCAGAACATCCTATTAATGTGTGTTGTCCAAATTCAAAAGTGAAGATGAACAATTTATCTGCGATGATAAATTGATACATACTTACAAATGAACATCTAAATGCTGGGATTTGAACCGCGAACTATGTACCTTAGTATTATAAGCACAACGTGGTCCACCGAGACCAATTCTTTCACCTGACGAGTTGAGAGTTTTAGTTGTATTTATACTATTGATACATTCGTATTATAATGTCACTTTATTGTAAATTGATGAGGAAAGAAAAATAATTTATCTGCAATTTCTTAATATCATCTCTATCAGGAATACATATTGATATCATCTTGATATTGCTCCTTTAGGCAATGCCATAAGGCCTTGAAAAACGATCTTTTGTCACTTATTTTGTTTGCTCGCCTGACATGCACATCTAATGTTTGTAATTGTACAATATTAAACGGTGTTTGCATACGCCAAAAATATTTGTTATGACAGTGAGTCCATTTGCTGTTGGTATCACTGTCAGCTTGAATTACCTTTTTTCTGCAGCGACAGTTGGCACCGCCGAAATGTCAGAGCGCGCAGTGAGCTGTCAGTTGGACAAACGCTCGCGACCATTGTGGCCATGCCTATATGGCGTGGGCCACAACGGTCTTTTTTGTTGCAAGTGTTTAACCAATAAACGTAATATGTGAACAGAAACAAGTGTTTATATTGTGAACCTGATCCTGCATCCATCATCCAGTCTTCGATATCCAACTTTAAAAGGAGGATACAATATATATTATTTGAAAATATTAATTAAACTATCAGTTTTGATGACATAAACTCTGAAACTGTGTTAGCATATTTCGGTCAAAAAATGGCGCACGGTTTTAGATTTCAGAGTACAGTCATGCACACAATTCCCTCGTTGTCGTCCATCACGAAGCTCGGCCGCCAAACACCGGCAAGAATTGAATTACCCGACCAGGCGAGCGCCCGCGGGCCCGATAAATAGAAACGTAAAACCGGGGCGGGACGCGATAGTGCTAAATTCATTATTAACGTAAAAAATGCTAAACTTAATGGAGTTATGGCGAGCGGTCATTCGGGCTGCCCTCGCCATTTTCCAGCGGAAAATGGAAAATAAACATCGGGCGCGCGCGCAAATGCACTGGGGACGCTAATAGATATGCCGTAAACATTCAACCACGGTTAGTCTTTTTCTGTACAACGCATAAACAAACTCGGGGAATTATATTTGTGTATACTTTACTTATTTTATGGAGTGTATAAACGAATTCAGACAATTTTCTGTAGGCGCACTCATCGATTATTAATTATTAAAATCTAATACTACAGATAATCAAAAATTATAATTTTAAATTATTTTCAATTGAAAATTAATAAATTTAAAATATTTAGTTTCGATTCACATTCATTTAAAATGATTAAATGTTTGGGCCTCTCTGGAGACCATCTTCAATAAAAAATCATAACCATCGAACGACCATCTTCAACAATCATTATTGAAGATGGTCTCCAGGGACACTGAAACATGCAATCATTTAAAGTAAATATTTTTAATTTATTATTTTTTAAATTCAAATTTATTTAAAATTATAATTATACAGTTTCACGTATTTCAAGTATTGTCAGTTGATAACCTTAATGTCAAAATCAAAAACTTAAAAATGTAATAAGTGTTAGTTTAGTATCGATTAATTCAAATAAAATATAATATATAATTTGTTATTAATAAAGCACCATTTACATACACTGAACAAACTTATCTCTTTTGAGATTTTTTTACGGTAAGTATAATATTAATGATGACTTTGATTCATTTTTTTTTAATATTTTCAACATAATTTGATTGTTAATTGATTAAATTACCAAATAGTATTCAAGAAATAATTTTATTTGAAGAGGACTCGTATTCATTTATTGACAAATATTATTTATCATAAATATTAAAAATTGTATGTACTCGTAATATTCATAGATATGCTTTTATATAATATTATTCACTTGACAATTTATTTAATATTTCTCATAAATACAAAGTGAGTTTTCACTTGTGTAGCTTATTCAAACTCAATTTAAGTACTTGATCCCATACTTATAACGTGCATATATTTGTTACAGGAAAGTGCTTCAACAAAATAAAATGTAATTTTAAAATATTTACCATCAAAATAGATAATTATTTTTCTGCACAAAACATAAATTCAATCTTTTTTCATTATTTATTGGACGTATATTAACCTTTTTAAACCTTTTTTGCATTTATTGTTCAATTTTTCACGATAGAATGATAAAAGTTAACGTTCATACATAGTCTACCAGATAAGGATTAAATTGACTTCAAATCTGTTAAAATATAAAACATTTCATTATTTTTTTCTATTTTTATTATTTAACTCCAATAATTACGATTTTAGACGACATGAGAGAAATAATACTTGTCTTTTCTCTTTTTATGAATTGAAATTATTTAACTTAATATCTTCATCAAATTAATATATTCTAATATCTTTAGGCCTTTTTATTTACAAAGTTTTACTAAGTTGTAGAAGAAATATGAATTTGTAAATGATAGTAAAATATATAAACATTTGAATACATAAAATAAAAGAATATCAAAGTTTAAAAAAAATCCTTGAATATTACAATCAAATGTCGTCAAGCATTCTGAATTTATACACCCTCTTAAATATTGCATCACCATAACTGTATTATTAATAAATTATTCTCAATTTATTTTCAGATAAAAGACACCAGAACCATAAATAAAACCTCAAAAAATCTTAAGATAGCTTATACTTTTTCAGGTTATTAAAACAATATTTTCAGGAAAGCTCAAAGTCTAATCAAAACCTAAGCTTGAGCTTGAGGGGAGCTTTAAGTCCTTCAGACATACAGAGTACGAGACGCGTGGTATTTTTTCTTGTATCTTTCATATCATATCAAGAAAATGAAAAGGCCTCTTCTCACGTATAGAAAGAAAAAATATATTTCATTCTTTATATACGTAACTCCATTTCACTCAGGTAATCACTGATTTTTTTTTATATTTAAATGAAACAGTTTACTGTGACAATTGTTTCATTATAGCAAAACAATTTAAAAGAATTCAAGTAAATAATTTTTATATTATACTTTAACATTTAAAACATAGCAACAATAAAAATAAAAGAAAAAAGCCTTCATCGGTGACACAATAAATCGTTTTCAAATATTTTCTGAATCTCTTAATTAGTGTATTTCGAAGAAATCAGGTAAATAGTTCGATATGTAAAAATAACATATTATCTTCTTAAGATTGTACAAAAGAAAACTTGTAAATTTATTCATTGTCCATTAGACTTAATGAGCTTTTGCTCTTGGCGATATTAGACATACAGCCTTGACCTTTCCTCGTAGCTTATCTAACTACGCCTTATTGCGGCACATCTCAAATGAGTAAATAAAAGTATGTATTATATAAATATGTGCAGGTTTCATATTTATTACACATAACCTTTATTTTCATTACTTAGCCAAATTATAAATTGATAAACACGTACTTTATTTGCCAAAATTCAATCATTTTCTAGTATATAAATCGTTACTTTATATATTTTATTTTTATTTCATAGTTGCTTTTATAATTTATAAACATTTAATATAACTCAGCGAACAAAAAATCTAATATTTGGTATTAAAATTTGTATGTAAAAATACAACAAATTGGGAGATTTAAAATTTTTAAGATGAGTTTTTGTCTTTATACTGCATCAATATGGTCAAGCAATGGTTGGAGAAATTCATGGAATAAACATAAAAAATAATTTCAATACGTTTTTCCTCGTATCCTTAAAATTAGTATTTTTTTTTAAATACTTGGATATCCAAACGAATTAAAGTTTTATTCTCGTTACTTTTATTTAACATCACTCATTTTTTTATATTCTCCTGTTTATCGAATTCACGTGGACAGTTCGTAAAAGGCAAACCATTTGTAGAACTAACTAAATATGTAATGTCCAGTAAAGTCCGTTAATTAAAATTAAAAGATAGAAGATAAGATGAATTGAGGTGTCCCGCGGGAAAATTTTCCAGGTTTTAGAAGCATCGGGATAACTATTCAATGTACCTAAATAAATTATTAACAAATTACTCAAAAATATTTATCAGATACTACAACAGTCGTCTCTTCAAGCTCTCGTGCTTTTGTATTTTGGGAGCGATGTATATATTTTCAGGCGGACCTTCGGATGCATTTATCTTGGGAAGAGGCATGAACAGTAGAAGACTGACAGAACTGAATGGCGTTAATATGTGTTTACCACATATTTTCTTATGAAACGAATATGTGAAAAAATATATACATGTTAAGGAAATTTTTTTCACTTAATAATATAAAAATACTGAAAAATCTCTCACACATATCTCATGTTGATATCCTGAAAATTTCGCTTCAGGTTTCAATAACCTACTTTTACCAACCTGACTTCCCGCCCATATATTTATGGGCTCTTTATCACGATGCCTGCGCGGATCCATTTCCATGGCATGAATCAGGGTCCGAGCGGCGGGTGACGCGAATAAAACGTCATCAGGGGTCTTCTAATTTATAGGCTTGTTCTGCCGTGCTATGCTGTCACCGTGCATGCTCCCTATCTCTCAAACTGAAACCTCACTCAGCAGCGATGGGTTTTTTTTTCAGTATTTCAGTTTCACCATGGTTTTATTTATTTTACTCTTAATGTCTTTCTACTTACTTTTTTTCAATAATCAATAAATATTATCATTCTATCTCTATCATATTCATATTTAAGGCTGTGAATCTTGGCATCTCAAATGCAGCCGTATAATGGCATTTTTTGGGACAGTCACCTGCGTGGAATATTAGGGGAACGACGGTTTGATTTTGTGAGGAATGACGGCGTGAGAGAGTGGACAAGGCATTTCAAGTGCATACGATCAAGAGGCAAAGGTGGACCTGGCCGGGACATACTCGTATATTGACAGTGCCGTAAGAGATCACATTCTATAGCTACCTTTTCTTCAAGCCCTCGGTCTCGCGCTGTCCTAGAAGACTTTCGGGAACTATACATATAATGTATTCGGTGGAGCTGCGGGAAGCAAAACTGACAGCTTTGTGACAGCAATTCGTGAGTGCCATATGCTCCTGTTAGGGGAGCGGCCATGGTATGATTATAATTGTATTTTTTGATAACTTTTATCTAACACCAAATGTCGACAAAGTTTACTTTACGATTCTTATCTCGATACAGAACGATTAATTTTGAGAACTCAGACACTATTGAGAAATGTAAATTCATATAATTTTTTTGTATAAACTTCTTAAATGCTCACTCTACAAATTATAAACTTATCAATTTAAAAGAAAATCTGAATGATGTTAATATAAAAATAAATAATAAAATTATGTATGAGTATATGACAACACAAAACCTTCAGCAATCAAGTGTATGAAAAGCACAAAAACATATTTTTCTTTCAAAGAAAATAATAATTTTCAAAACCGATCATGCAACAAAAAACAGACACACTTTACAAACAAATGCTGTGAACACGGAACCGACTCGAAACAAAACAAGTTGTCGACATTTTTCTTTTTCAAATACAAGTCCGTTAACTTTTAACAGTATCGCGATGGACCAGTTTTCAGCCGAGGGACGGATCCATTTTCAGGACTGTTCGGGATGATTCACGACTTTACTCGAAATGTATGGAACAGTGGTAAATTTTTCAACTTCCATTCAAACGTTTCTGGTTTTTTTTCTCTCCTCAAAACGAATAGAACATCAACAGCTAAATATAATAATAGCTTTCTAGTAAACGTAATAGCTCAATGTCAAAATATTATTCTAAAGATCTATTTACACCTTAATAAAATTTATTAAGTTGCTTTATATTATTAACTCATATCATAAATTATGTTACAGATATAATCCGATATATATATTTAAATTCACAAATAAGAAATTTTTTGATATTTTTTTATTATTATAATAATCCTATGCCAGATCATATTACATAAAATAGCAGAATATATTATAACCGCGTTCTCAGTTGTAGAAAATATATTATTGTATGCATACCAAATGATTAACATTAAACATCTGAAATGTTATCCTTCTCTAAAAGTTTGATATCGATTTACTGGATGACAGGTTGCAGGATCAGGTTCACAATACAAAGAACTTGTTTTTGTTTCACAGTTCGCGTTTATTTGTCAAACACTTGCTTTAAGACGCCCGTTATAGCGAACGCCCTTAGGCGCGTGCCATAACGGTAGCGAGCGAGCTGCCAACTTTCAGCGCGCTCTCACATCTCGCGCTGCCAACCGTCGCGGCAGAAAAGCGAATTAAAGATGACAGTGACACCAACATGACATAAGCCAACTGTCATAACAAATAAAATGCCGTATGCAAACGCCGTGCTACATTATACAATTAAAACAATAGATGTGCAGGTCAGGCGAGCGAACAAAAATAAGAGACAAAAGATCGTTTTTCGAGGCTTTTCGGCATCAGCCTAAAGGAGCTATATCAAGATTGTATCAGTAAGTTATAAAAATAATAAATAATGACGGTCTTTTATAAATATTTATTTACTTCTCTCTGGCGGTACTCTCCTCCATCTGAAAAAAAAACGAATTTCAGTTTTTGGGTTCCATTTTCACATTACGTGAAATGATTCTGTGCTCTGACAGCTTTGTGACGCGAATAATACTCATCATCATCGCAGTCCTCAGTTGGTCAGCTAATTTATGACCACGTTTTTCTACGCTGCACTTCCGCAGATACCCTTTAAGAATGACTTGTCAGAAATAATGATTTGTTTTCTACAGAGTTTATTTAAAAATATTTACAGTACATATTTTTATCAGTCGACATTTTTCTTTTCGTCAGAGAGAACTTTTGGGGGGGAAATAGTTAAATAAATGTTATTTTCTTCAATTGAATTATATCAAAGACTTCAACAACAAACGATGAAAACAAACTAAATATATTCTAGTCGATTAATCTATTTTACTCGTTGTCTAATGTCAAATCTATGTTTTTTATGTAAGCACATACAGTACCGACAGATGGTGATAGTATTTCTGAAGTCTCATCTGTGGAATTCTATGACGCTTACCATGGTGCATATTGCTAAGCGCCACATGTGGAGTGTTGATCCGCCAACGTCATAGACTACAGCCCGAGATTCACGTATTATCCTTATAATTACAGAAATTTACTATGAATGGGTGGTCTTCACGGGACGACTTTCTTCTACTACGAATTTTAATTAATATGCTATGACTGGCATTTTACGGGTGATTGATCAAAATTCACACCAACCGGGGGTATTTAACAGCTCAGAAAATGGATTAAGATTTATTTTTTTTGATCTCCTCCAGGGATTGAACCCACGACTTTTGGTTTGCAAAGCAGACGCTTTGACCATTGAGCTGCTGACAACGATAAATAAATCATGAAGTGGTTTTACATAGTTGATAAGAACTATAAGTCTTAAAAGAGTTATCTTTATACTGTCATGTGAAAGCATCTTCCCAGCTAATTTATAATGATATAAATGAATACTTTTACGATGAAGAGTAATAAAAATACAGTGTTCAATATACATGAAAATATTCATGAATTATTTCAATATGTTTTAATTTCTTGATAATATATCTAGCAGGCTTCGAGAATAAATAAAGTAATGAATCTCTACCAAACAAAATGAAGATCTTCTAAAATCTACATATCCTTTATATATGTAATCCAGAGTTTTTCACCGGGTACTATAATTTAGTATTTTTACACTCTAAATAACTTAAAAAGGGGTATACTTTATAAGAATAACGTCGGTCGTAAGTTGAAATTATTGTTGGACTATTTCCGTCGAGTGTAAAGGAAGGGCTATAATAAGCTTAATTTGACCTATGGTTCTTTGGCGAGCTTTCTTTCTGCTGTGCAATACTTTTAAGCCGTTAAGTTAAATATATTTTATTAAAACGAAATAAATTATTGTTCTCATTTCTCTACACTTGCATTATTTGAAATTATATACTTATACTACTACAAAATTTTAAACTGTAAATCAAATTAAATTACTGAAATTATTAATATTTTTAATGAGTATTTTCTATCAAATTTTATAACGTCTGAAATATATGGAAGTTTAGGGAAAAACTCATTTATCAATTGCTTACACTAAATAGTGATTATAAAAAAATATTCTTCATCCATGTCCAAGACATTACTTTGTTGTATATTCTCGTTCTTGAAGTCATTTATAAATAACTAATAAAATTATATTTTTAAAATATTTTCTAACTAGCATGATCTTCTCTAATAAATAAAAAAAATAACAAGTTGCTATCTTTAAGATAACAAATAATTTTTAAGAAAAAAAAATACTTATGTTTGAATGCTATGAAAAAAAATTGTATGATATCAACATCTAATATTTAATTCAGATATCAGAAGGGAAGGCCTCCCAACTGGCAAGAACCTTAATTGGCGGACCTGGAAATCCCTGAACAGATTAAGAACCGAAGTTGGTAGAACAAAGGACAATATCAAGCGGTGGAGAATGCTTCGGCAGGGAGAGTCACTATTGAGATTGTGGAGACCTGCAGACCGCCTCTCACCTCAGATCCTGCTCTATTCGCCCAAAAAAATGCACATCTCAAAACCTAATGCTGGGCATCACACGGGCTATCGATGTTGCCAGACACTGGGCAAAAATAATTTGACGTCGATGACACGAAGAACAAGAAGAAGATATTTCAGAAGTAGTTTATTTCCATTTTTCGTCAAATTATTCAACAAACTTTATTACATAATTGTATAAAAAAAACTTTTACTAACATTTGGAGAGAAAATCTTAAGAAAATAAAAATATTTTGAATTGATTTTTTTAAATATCTGTTAATTTAATAAACCTTTGCAGTTTTGTACGCTTTTTCTATCATTGGAATTGAAAATTAATATTCATCGCGCTTTCCTATGAGTTTCAGAACACTTCACGTCTCCGTTACTCTTCGCTGCAAACTTTTTACTCTTCTTCTCCTGCTTCAATACGCGGACCACTTCCGTTTCCAAGTCCCCTGCTCCGGAATACAGTTAACAGGTTCGGCGAACTTTGTCCCGAATCAAAAGTGTTAAATTAGTTGCTCCAGGAAGTGGAGTACTTTGTTGTTTAAATACCACAAAATTCCTGGATATCATTAAATAAATATTTATGTGTATATCCACTCCCTAGCTAGAGCTTCCTATGATTGTCACAAATTTCTGCCACTAAACTCTGTCAGCTGTCATGATCCATTTTTTCTCCCAGATTATTTCGTAATCCCTGGAAATTTGTCCAATTATTGGAAGTCAAGAAAAATATTATATTCAGATGTATTAATTTCGAGAATACTGTGGTAACGAATAAATTATATATTTTTTAAAACAAATATTCTTTTTTCTAGGTTAAATTTTTCAATATAACAAAATGGTATTTCCCTTATGAACGTCAGATTAATCACCTTACATTCTTAAATAATACTAATTTTTTTAGCACCATTTAAACTAATGACCATTCTTCACCTAGGGAATGGATTTGAAATAAATATTATGCATCAATTATTTAAACTGTGGTTATTGAAAAAATACATATAAAATTTTATATAAAGCGCTAAAAATAATTATATGTTTCAAAAATAATTTCATAAATTTCTGAAAACACATTGCTTTTATTTCACGATGAAAATAGTTTGTAAAGGTTATTGTTTTTCTTTTGTCGATTATTACATCCAGTATACTTTTGTTTGACTTAGACCTCCAGCCGTAGCTGAGCTCTCTTGCATGTCCGGAAGTAGGTTGCGTGACATTTCGCGGCCGGAAACACCTGTTTGCCACGTAACAATTCGGCTTGTTTCAACCGTTCAGTTTCGTTATGTGAATGCTGAAACATCGATATCTTATTATAATATAAGAAAACAACACCGTGAATTTTATCAAAACATTTATCATTGCATGTTATAAGGACACGCATAAATTAAGTTTTTTTTTTTATATTTTATTTATTGCGCCCAGCAAGACTTAGATATTTTCACAATATTTGAAACTCAGTTTAACTACTTTTCTACTCACATCTGACTAAGTGTACATATCTTGATATTGAAAATGTTTACATGTCATTTGCTTACTTTTTACGTTTAAATGCCATTATTTTATTTTATTTTGATAAATAATTACTTTTTTATATGTTTAATTTACTAACAATTAAAAAAAAATTGAGTATGATTACTTAATTTTTAATTATTGATATTTTAATGAAAATTGAATGTTAAACTTTGATGTATTTAAACAGAAAATACGCTAAGCATTTTTATACTTTATTCATTTTTACCTTAGATCATTGGCAAGTAACCTTTTACGTGTTTTCCTCATCAAGACGTTATTTGAAGAGAATTTTTTACTTTTTTATTTTTTTTTATTTAGTTATCAGTATTGGAATTTGCCAAGCAACACTAAAATTGTATTTAAAAGTAGAAGGAGTAGACGTTAAAAATTGTATCACTTATCGATTTTATTCTTCATACGATCTGCATCTCTTGCAATATGTCTACTAACGAACATATCCACTAGACTTATTTTTCAAACGTAGTGTCTAAAAGACCTGTATAATTTAATTCAATCCTGAAGATGCTCATATGCAGATGCTTGCATTAATAATCTTAAAAATTTACGTATATAAAAACATTTATCGTTAAGAGTTAATGACTTTCTGTTTTCTTTTTTTTTTCGTGAAGGTTTTTTTTTCTGTATGTCCTTACATACAAAAAAGCCAAGGTGATCGGACCCCAGACTCCAGGCCCATAAAACTTTACAGCAAGACATTACGGTTGCGTTTGATAAAGTCCTCCCTCTTACAGCAAGAGATACGGGGCTTTTCCTTTCGAACGAAAATACTTTTGCATTAACACCGGCGGAGGATAACATAAATGTCGCTAATTTTATTTATGGACCAGTGAAACTGGGCTTTTTCCTCGGATGCCTCTGCATAAATTAAGTGCGTCATTTAAGTAGATAAGGCTTGTTTTGTGTATCAATTATAAGAGTCATTGATGTCTTTTTCGCAGAATATTACTCAATTATCAAAGGCGTAAATCTCCGCGGAGTTTCTTTTTATGTGTTAACTTTTTTATGGCCGCGTTACAAAGGACATAATTTTTCAATGCAATTTGTTTAGAAAAACCTTTTTATGCTGAAGACTTTTCACATTCAAGTAAAAACATGTATTTTCAACTACAACTTGTATAGTTTTAGAATGCTGAAAATCAATACTTATGATTATTTTCATGCGCAATGATCTGTTGTATGCGTTGTTATTTATATGGTAAGATAAGACCAAAAAGAAACAGGAATCTTTTTTTACTTAATATGTAAAAATTAATGATTGTTTAAATGAACATTTAAATGAATAACTATGCGTCTCAAATATTAAAGTCAGATACTTATAACAATAATAAAAAATAATAAAAGATTGAATGTGGCAGGAAAATGATGACTGAATTTGAAGGCCAAACAGAACAATACAATTACTCAGAGGATCTTTGGGATTACAAGTTAGTTACCTAGATTGTGACAATGATTTTGGCAATAAACAGATTTAAGACAACAAATTAGGATGACTATGTTATACTTAAAAAGAAAAAAACTATAAAATTCCGTTTTAAACGCTTAAAAAACATAAAAGACCTATGAAGTTATGTTCTGCTTTTTTACGAGAAGTAATTTTAGATTATATGGATGTTTTTTTTCGGTAATCAGTTGTATGCGTTCACATAAAAAAGAATGGAAAAATTTGGCTCAGAATCATTTATGGCTCTACCAAATAGCCGTCGTAAATTAATTCTCATTTCCTTTATTCTCCGTTTTATTTTTATGCGACATTTAGATATCGTTTACTAAACAGTTCATTTTGTTAGTAACCGTTCATACATACGTACATTTTGCACTCTGCACTATAAAGGATGCTGATCTTTATTTATGGCAACGATTTTAAATTATTTGAATTTAGAGCAATTTTTGGTAAGAAATTAAATAAACTTTTGGTCCAAATATTATTTTTTTTATAACAAAATACAAAAAAATATATCAAAATATACAAGCTTTTAAAATTTATTATTTTATATGATTTAATAGGATATCTGACAAGGCAACAAACAGAATCCATCTGAAGCCCCCAGTATCATAAAATGGCACATCAGAAAACACTGATTACTAAGTTATCTACTAGAATCCTGTACTAGGTCTTTCGTCAATGTCTCATTACCAAACATATCTTTTATAGAAGAGGTATTTCAAAAGGGTATAGTCGAAATATGAAAATGGCCTACAAGCAGTAGTATTAATTACGTGAAGCTAAATATGAAACAAAATTCAAAAAAATATTTTATTAAATTATCTTAACGGCTAATTCAGTTAGTTCAGCCGCATAATTTTTTATTAAAGTTTTTTAGTCGAAATTCGATCAGTCAACACTATTTTTGACCCCAATCAACCATTCAGTTTTTAAATTGTGTAATGCGTGAATGTCGATTCGTCTTAATATACTGAAATATTTGTACTTTGTACACTTCGCCACACTCAATGTTAAACGTAGAATCTTCTCATGAGATTTCTTCATCACTTCGGTTGTATTATCCTATATGTGTTAACATAAAAAAGGCATCTCTTCATACTCTATCCGCAGATTTATGACAGGCGCTCTACAGCGTGAGACTTATTTTTATGTCGTTTCGATGGCGGATTATCGGACCAGCTTTAGCAGTAAAGCACGAAACCTCAATTAACCCTTAATAGGACTGCGGCTTAATGGGACTTTGGGGGGCGGAGCTGAATTATCATCCCCGCATTAACGGACTACGCGCGGTAACGGGTCATTGTATACCCGATACTATGCCGCTGGCTTACCATACGTTTTACGAGAGAAACCGAAAGGCTGAACTATAAAGGGGAACCTCATTTTGTAGAATTTGATTAACATCAGCGCCTGGAAAGTAAATTTCTAGTTAGATCGTCATTTTGATGTGTTCAATTTCGTGATCAAATCACGATGATCTTTATCATGCAGTTAATCAAATTTAAGACCTATTTATCACTCCATTATTCGTATCATTCCTCAACGAGTGTCACACTACATGAAACTTATATGTTCAATAAGTTTGTTGTATATCCAAAAGTTATATATATTTAAAAATATTTTATTTAAGTAAGCAAATACAGGAGAATACTAAGAAATGTTGATAGTAATTCTGAAGTCTCATATGGGATTATATGATGCTAACCATGTTACATATGGCAAAACGCCGCATGTGGAATGTTGATGTGTCAACGTCATAGACTACAGCTGGACATTCACGCATCATCCATTTAATATAGGAGTTCACTATAAATGGATGGTGTTCACGGGACGACTTTCGTCTACCACCAATTTTGCTTTATATGTTATGACTGGCATTCTATGGGTGATGTTTTAAATTCACAACAACTGGGAGTAATAATATGGCTTAAAAATCGTTGAAAAACCTTTTTTTTAACAAACAAAAATATTCAATCTCTGTCGGGGATTGAATCTATGATCTCTAATTTTGCTAAGCATGCCTTTTAACCACTTAGCTATACCCACCTGATTGTGCTTAAAATTCAATTATTGTAAATCTTCTTATTTCTTCTTCAGAAGAGTCTACCAATATTCAAAAAAAAAAGATAATATTAAGCACGGGACAAAAAACCCAAATATAATAATATTTTTTTGAGCATCACACAATATTTGTGTTTATATTGCAAAAAAAGTGCTTTATTTCTACCGAATATTAATACTATTTTTCTTAAATATATTATTATTCTCTTAACTAATTGAATTAATTAATAATCATTTCAATATAGATTTATTCAATGCAGAGAAAGGAATCGAAACAATTATTTTATAACACACATAGCTGCGTGGTGATGCTAGTAGCTGTATGCTCCGATTTAGTCTGAAAGTGGTTGAGATTTATATAAAAACAAAGATTATATTATTAGTAATTAAATATACATCAATTCATTCAGAAAAGTATTGGCAGAAGCGGGATGCAAACTGTGGGCCTTGGAACCAACCTTTGCCCAGGTCTTTATATACCGCTTAGCCCTCTCGGCTATTTCTCTGCCTGAGCTGACACGCGTTAGAACTTGTATTTATACGATTGTTATCATCGTATGACAATAGACGTGTCTATTGTATATATTCAGAGTATGTATATTAATTTATTTTTTATTCAATCAGTCAACACTTATTCACAAGATTTTTTAATATTATTACTTTACAACAGTCTATTTATTTATTACATTAAACATTATATTACGTAAATGTCATTCAAATTGTATCGTCATTATTTGACAATAGGGCCGGACTCGTTTCCAATTGCCCATCGCTCGAGAAAAGAGTTCGACAACAATAAAATATAGTCAAACATCAATCTGACCCTCTCGCAACCCTCTCGGCCGCTTCGAGAGTGTGAAGAGTCCAATAATGTATCGGCCGTCAACCCTTTCGCTTTTATTTACAATTACAGCCAATCAGGATGCAGCGACGCGAGCGCCCGTGGCTATTATCAGCAATTTATTTCAGTCTTGGAGTGCCTGAAAGCTCGAGGTTCTGAAGGTAGAGTGTCCCAATCCTCTAACTGGAAGCACTGAACACTTTTATAAGTCAATACGAATAAAATAGTTGAAATTAAGATATTTTTTTGATCAATTATTCTTTGTGGAATTCCATAATATCAACATAAAAATGAAAGACTATTTGGAAATTAGTCCACATTTTTTTTATTATAGGACATGACAAGAAATAAACATAAAACTAAAATTAAGGTTATCAACTAACAATACTTGGTGAAACTGCATAATTATAATTTTAAATCAATTTTAATAAAATAATTTAAAATTAAAAATATTTAGTTTTTATACTGCTAAAATCGTTAATATTGCTAAATATTCTTGCAGGTATCAAGCTGGAAAAACCCATACACCATGGACTAACCGTCGTCTACGCTGAAGATCAAAAATACAATTTCAAGGATTTTTTAAATTGAACAAAAAAATATAATATTATATAACGGCTTAATAAATTAAGATAACACATATCCCTTGATTTTATAATGTCTTTTTTCAATGGTTTCACCTGCACACATAAAGAATCTATAAATGTGTGTGTACTAACGTAGGAACTAATACTTATACATACCTATATAAGTCACTACCAGTTTTTAATTTAACCATTTTTGAAGATGGTCTCCAGGGAGGCCGAAATATATAATCGCTTAAAATAAATGTGAATCAAAACTTAATATTTTTAATTTGTTAATTTTTTAATTAAAATTAATTTAAAATTATAAACATATACCTATTTCACATTCAAACCCAGCTACTTACTCACATCTTGCCCTATTTAAACGTACACAATTATTTGTCTAATTGATTCGACAATAGCTACCCGATGAAACCGAAACATGTCATCCCATAATAAAAAATGTGTTACAATTTCTAAATAATCTTTTATTCATATTTTAGCTTAAATTGAGGATCGTGCATTTGTTAACGCTTTTATTTTTTACATATTCACTTCTTAATACGTATTAGCTTATCATCACCAATTACTGATGTACCACATTTGTAAAGTGTCATTATCTTTTCTCATCTTAAGTCAACATTGCTACTAGATCTGCTAAGTGCATAATCCTTTACGGTAAGGCAAGATTAGGATAGGCTTATAATATTTTATTTGATATTTTTACAAGCTGAATAATGTAAATGTTTTAAATCGTTATAAAAAACAACATTCTTATTTTTTAAGAATTTTTAAGATCAAGCTTTTCAACTATTAGGACAAATAAAAAATCTGTATGTGGAGAAGTTATGCGCAAAGCTAATGACCATGTGGTTAAGCATGTAATGGAATAGAAATTGTTCAATAATTGAAGACATAAAAGACTCTAGGTAACATTGTTTTCAATCAGCAAAAACGATTTAAAGTGATAAAAGATATGATAAAAAAGCGACATGTTTTGTGACGCAATACTAAAATAACATAGTTATATTTTCTTACGCATTTTTATCTTCAGCTAAATAAATCTGAATTATTTTATGTTCTTTGTTATTATATTTATAACTAAATACTTTGAATAAAAATAATAACTTAAATTAATTAAGTTGCGATACTTTTCTTTCGGGTTCCAAAACTGCGAACTGTGAAACAGCGTCGACAGGGAATTTTTAATACTTTTCTTCAGTGTGGATTGATTGTTTTTTTTATTACTTTTATACCTAACGAGTTTAAGCGATCACGACCGATTGTGGTCCGCTTAAGAGTTTTTACTCACGTTTAATTTTTATCTCACTACAATTCTACTTAAATTACCGAGTACTTCTGCAATTTTTATTAATTTATATACCGGAAAACATTTACTTACTTATCAAAAATACTTGTGAATAAATGAATTGATTAATTTACGAAATATATCATACGACAAACTACAAGTATTACATATTAAATAATTATTTTTCTTCTTAAGGTAAAAAACGGCAGACCTGAGATTAGAACTCACAATAATACGTACCCAAGTCAATGTGCCTCCAGAATCTTTGTCAATTTAAAATTAATATTTGCGTTTCTCAAAATTTATGCATTTTACTTCCCTTTCATGCCCCTGAATCATTTTATTCGGTAATAACTTTCTAACAATAAATTCTAATCCATAAGCAATTTCAACATCTAGATTGTACTGTACTTCAGACCATACAGATGGCTAAACGCTACATGCGAACAAGTAATCATTAATAAACATCACAAATATTAATAAATAGATAAATTTCAATCGGCATTGCTTAAACGGCATACTTATGCTCATGAATGATGTTTATTTTTCTTTTATTAAAATGAAACCACAAATATATATTCGATCACTTTGCTTACTGAAAAATTAGTTCATATTTAATGAAGTTATTAAATAAATATTATAAAGTTTACTATCTTACTGATTTTACTTGTAGAATGGTTACAAAGTTAAAGAACTAACAATTGAAAAATATTCAACGGGTTCTAAATCAATTATTGCTTTATTTACAGTTCTTAATTTTCTTTCCGAAATCAATTAGGCAGTTTCTACAAATTAGTATAATTTAACTCGCGAAACTTTTAATCAAGTCCTTGGATAACATTTGATTGGGTTAGAATACTAATTTCTATCGGTTTTATTATTTTTCACCATTTATTTTTCACTCCACCAAGGAAACCATCCATCTGCATATTTAAAATGAAATTTGGAATATGATTTTTTCATAAATATTATATAATATCTGATATTAAAGTTTATATTTTGAACACTTATATTTTTTTTTTCAATAAATCATTACTGCATTTTTTCTAATCTGTTTGATAAAATCCTCCATTAGATGCAATTATGAATAGATATATTATTAAAGATTTCCAATACCCAAAATAAAACACCTGTATATTCTCTCTATTTTTTCTGTAGAGCTGTAAAATGACATCTTAATATATTCTCCAACTGTCAACAAATTAATCTACCATAACTTTTTTACAAACTCACGTGTTTATCATCATAAAAACCAGCTTAAAACCATACACACTCTTAGAATATACTCAGTGGAGCACTTGGAAGCAGAGTACATATGAGAGATGAAGATTAGACAATAACAGCTAACACAGTTTATGTCAGTGGTTCTTGATGAATATATGTTTCAACTTAAAAGAGTATACAGAAACATCCAGCTGACCTATTGGTAAGATCCATCCATCCGGTAGGAAATACCATCTAGCAATATAGCCAAATAACTAAGCTTATATTACATATTATTATAAGTATAATACAATATCAATGATAACATTTATGGTCATCTCATTGTTAAATAATCAATTTAAATATAAATAAAAATCTTAAATGCGTTTCTCATGTCAAAAAAACATACAACTTTAAAATGAATAGGTTTTAGCCTAATATTTTTTTGTGCGATATTGTGAATACATCATACCCTAATAATCATATTCTCATCTTTGATAAGATCCATTGATTTCAGACTCAAACAAAAAACCATTTTATCAAAATTTGGCCGTAAAAGTCATCAAAAATATAACACAGTATTTGTATGTTATAAATAAAATCGTCACCTTTCGCTTTTAAGGCAATCGCATTATAAACAATTTAAATCTCACACGGTCCGCTGAATAAATCAAAAGCTACGGATTTGTGCCGCAATTTACTTGATTTGTTATTCGCAAAAAGCTCTTTTTTAATCCTCTCTCAAAGAGCCTCTTGATAGTTGTCGGCAGGGCGACCGCACGAGCCCCGGCAAAGGCTAAGTCCAGGGACCGGGTCCACGACGCCTAATGAATGTTCGGCCCCAGGCTTCGGGTAGAGCTTTCTAGAGGACGGAGCTTTCGCCGGCTTAGAGCAGATCGCTTTGTAATTTAAGAACAGCCTCTTCGATTCACTTATCCAAAAGCTCAGACCACTTTATGTTTATTGCCCAAAATTGCCGAATTATCAATACAACGAGCTATACCCGTATATACTTTAACCTGTGGGGCTGTAATCATTTCGAGTGCCCTTTAAATGATATCTACATTTTACATTTAAGAGCAGAGATACTCAAGGCTTAAACTCGTACTAATATTTTTACGTGAACATGTATTAAGAATACCAATTGTGCAATTGTTAAGAGATGACTTAAAATAGCAGAATGTCACATTACCTACATCCCTCTAGGTATGTACTTCTTACTTTAGCATGTAGAGATGAATTACTCATTCAACCATAACTTTCACACGTTCTGTGCACTTGTTGCATTATTTCAAGTACAAATTAAAAGTACTCGAATCATCAATATTTCTATATTTTTCACTGTTGTGTAATTGCAAGTTTATCTCGGCGTTAATGAAAAATGTGTGTGAAGTTATTTCGATAGAAAAATTATTCAGATAAAGTGTTGTGAGTAATTTTATTTTATATTAATAAATACAAGAAAATAACGACAGATGGCGAATAAATGTCATATTAGTATTCAATGACGATGATTTTCCTACCATTATTACGATGGATATGTTACAGTTAATATTTTTACAAACTATTGATCCCTATACTAACTAGGTGATATTTTTATAAATTTTCCCAGTTTGTACTTATTTGAGAACAATTTATAAAATATATAGAATTATTGTTAAAATGGGCATTAAACTGGCATTCTCGCAGATAGATCAGATAAAGATGACTCGTATAATAATTGTATTTGCACGAAATTACTTACTTCAAATGATTATTTTGTTGCATTATACTCTGGTTATTTGAAATTTAATTAAAATATATATTTTTATAATGATTTTCTAATAATTGCATCAAAAAATATATCTCATTTTTATTAATAGTTTCAGAGAAGCAACCTCTTATATACTGAAAATACACACGCAAAATCTCACTGAATGTGCAAGCTTTGGTCTATCACTTAAGCATCGCAAGCTTCAACCACTGGACCGTTTGTCGATCCGGCTTTACACTACCTTTTGACGACCTCTGGTCTAGACGATTCGCATGCTCACATGAACATTTTCTGATTGCACACTTTAGAGGGTGACTTATTTTATCTTAGACGTATTCCTTTTTGCACTTCGGTGATTCCCAACTCACAAAAACAGTTGCTTGGAATTATAGCTCAACTTAAAACACTTGAAACTGAAATTTATGAATAATTATTTTTGCAGACTTTCTACACCAACGCAAAATAATGTATCTCCTTACTATTCAAAATAGATAAATAATCATTAATGCGACTACTACAGCACTTATTCTCTTGCACATCGAGTAACAGACTTAGTAAATAATCGATATTTGATATTAAAATTAAGAGAGCAATAACTTACTGGAATATAAAATGAGTCTGACTAAGAAAAACTTGTGGGGTAAATGCTTACATACTGACATCAGCATGATGTAGTCCTTGCTTACTGTTACCGAAAACCTCGACAAACAATCTATCGCCTTATATTTTCATAGCTCGCCACACCTTGATGTATATGATCACATTGGCACGAGTACATAGTTTCGCCACCGGCAGCGCTGACGGCCTCGAGCCGCGCCAGTGCGGCTGGCGTCAGTCAGCCCCGAGCGATAACCGAGACAACGTCATTGTTGCGGCCGGCGGTATGTTTCCGCTCGGCCCAGACTTTGTATTGTTTATAAGTAAATAAAATCAGTGTGCTTCAACAAGAAACTCTTTGTCTGCTGCCCTGCTCCTCACCCTGCCCCTCGCGACGTAATAACGCCTCTCTCTCCTTGTTTTGAGAGAGGAGGATGTTAATACATTATATACAAATATTATAAATAATTGTTCATGATTTTTTAAATATTTTGTATTGACCTATTGTTTATTTTTTTAAAGCAAAACTATTCTCTATACGTAAATAAGTATATTGAAAAATTATTTCAATTTGACATCGTATTAATATTACAGAAATAATTTACATTTAATAAACATACAAATTCGCATAATATTTACTTATATTTCATATTATTTTTACATAAGAAGCAACATTTTAGAGGCGAAAAAATATCTTTATTCATATAATAATTATACCATACATACACTAATCGATTATTTATTAATTGACAATCATTTTATTTTGATTGAATAATTGAACTGTCTTAAATTTTAATGTAAAATTGTTTTCCATTTTTTTTTAAATGAATCGACAAAAAGTTTCATATTATTCATTTATTATTAAAAGAAAAATTATATTTGTTCTGTTTATATTTGGCCAATTCTATAGCTAAATGAAGAAAATATATTGAAAATTTTAAATGTTTTTTAAAATTGAACGCAGAAATAATTTTTCGTGTATATATTAAAAACGTTGAAAACAAACATGACGGTTATATTTTTTTTTTACAAAATTTCATGTTTGTTACGTTACACGCACGATAAATAATATCGTTAGATATAAATTTGGTGGATGCTGAAAAAAAGCTTTCGCGAAACATCGTCGTATCCATAAACATGGAATATTATTGTTTAATTTATTATAATACTAAAGCACATAACGCATATAAAGTTATGTGTATGGTACGCCCCAGCGGCAAGGCCTCGAGCCAAAAGGTCTTATTTTTCTTCCATTACACGCACAATAATAATGGAGCTTTCACAATAAATATACTGAGGGTAAAATGTATCCGGTTCGGGCGTAAGTGGCCTTCGGAAAAATGCATTTCCTGAATACTGTTGAAAACCGCCTGAAAATTTGAAATTTTGGGGACTTACCATACACCGAGGAGTTTGGCTGGAAGATTTAGCCGCTCAGTTGCTATGCGAGATATAATGAGAGTAATCCCAAAGATGCTAAAGATAAGTAATGTATGAAAGCAATTTAAAAGCTTTTAACTGTTTTGAAACATCTTTTAATGCCTTCAGTTTGCAGATACTGAATTTTGTAACCATAACATAATAATAATAAGAAGTAGATAAATGTTGTCTAGTCCACAAACCACTCATTTTGAGTGTTACTTTTAACCTTCCCTATGCCAAGCGGTTTTCGTATTGTTGTTTGTGGACTCATCACGTATCATTGTTTTGAAAAATCAAAAGCTAATTTTAAAATCGATTTATTATGAATAACTCTTGTTAATATGAAGTCGCTTATTATTTCAATATGGCAGCAAGTGATTTAACTGTACCCTCAGAAAATTTAATTATAAAAAATAGTCAAAATTGGTTAGATATTAAGTGTTAATGTGGAGCGTCTTTAGATGCGACTTTTGTATGGGCGGCCTCCCGTGTACGGGATTGTAAAGCGTCTATAAACGCTTGTGGCATAATACCGGTTAAAAATCAACTACATGTAAATGCTTGGTAGATGAACATTCAGATAAGCGCTTATTCATTGTTAATATGACAATCGTCATAGAATCATTATTTTGCGTTCTCCAATATGTGTTATCCATAAAAAGTATCTCTGTACGATGGCTTGTGGTAAATTTGGCTCTGGTCCAGGGTCCTCGCGGTTGAGGACACAGGTTCCAGTCGCAGAGCAGTAATTATTATGTTTCTGCTCGCTGTGTGTGCTCCACCGCAACTACTGTGTAAACAGTCTTTATTGCTGGCTGAACTAGAGTCAAACGCGATGAGACTCAAAGCATATATCACTTTTTACCTTTTCGAAGAATAAACGCGATTCAGTTTTAATTAATATCTTGTTATGGATGAAATCACGGATAAGTAATCATTTTTTATTATTGTTATGTATTTCTACTTTGTTTTGGTAATTTAAAGGCTCTGATAATTCATATATACAATAAGTAATAAAAAATGAAAAATGTAAAAATATGAATTTGTTTCAAATATTCAAGCATTTTCAAACCTTCTCATTTCGTTCATCTGAAAATTAAAATAACATTTTCTCATATAGTAAAAATAACACAGTAATAAATGTTATTTTAAGAACTAAAAACACAAAAACAACATTTATTTCAGTTATGTATATCTTTACTTATAATATAAACGGTATTAGTATGAAATGAGATAAAAAAAACGGTTTGTGTTCAACAAAAACGTTTTAAGAAAAGCTAATAGTTCTTTTAAAAAATCACTTAGACAAAAAGACATAAAGATTATCTCCCCCAGTTAAGCAGCATTTTTATAACGACTAATGTTTTATAAATCAATGTTTTCTACAGTATTTTAATTTTGAGTAATTGTGTAATGTCTGTTTATAACTTTTAAAAAAAGACTGCATGCATATCGAAATCACATTTTTCTTTCTACTTTCACTAAAGTTTCAACAGAACATTGCATTTCTCACAACGGATGCTGTAAATGTAGCAATTTAGTCACACAGAAAAAAATACATCTAGAAACTTTCACCCATTACTGGAGGTCCCAGGCCTACCGATGCACTTAGTCAATTCCCGCCGTTTCAAATTAAAAAGTTCCGAGTGTTTCCGGAAAAAGTTTTCCGGATTGTTTGCGCGCGTTTCCGCCGCAAAGTGGGTCGTAATTAATGGCGTCGATCGCAGGGGGCGCTAGTTGTGCCCAAGCTACCGGAAATTTTAATTTATTGCAAATTTTCCAGCGGTTTTTCTCTTTTTTTTATTGCCGACCAAAGCCGCCACGACTCAAAGCTGTTTCGTTTGGGCGTGTGTTTTTATACAGTGTTAAAAATTCCCTCGTTTTTATTATTTTAAAAATTTAGTTATTCGATGTATTTGAGTTTTTAAAATATGCATATTTTAATTACTTTTATTATGAAGCCCAGCAACTATATATTCACTGCTAGTTGAAGCTCTTTCCCTTTTTATTTTTCTTATTTCTATGACAACGCCAGAATCGCACGATATAGTATAATAACGTCAATTTGTCACGTACATCCTCAAAATGGTAATCGCCATAATACATATAAATTTTCGTCATTATATGCCGGCATTTTATGCTTAGTTTTATGGTTATTTTTTTTTCAATAAGGTATTTTTCCCTCATTTAATAATCCATCCACTCTCGAGAGTTCTTACAAAGAAAAATTGTTTTTCGTTAACTTTGCACTAAGTTCAGTTTCAGTCATGCCTTATAATTTAATTCTTTGTTGGTTTTCTGAAATTCAGTGTTTACCTTCAGCCGGTCTGCAGTGGCAAATGCACTACCAACTATCCTGGCCAGAAGCAAAGGCACGTCCTACAAATATTAAGGCACATTTGAACAAACATAAAAATGGAAAGAAGCCTCCAAAATGGAGCTAATACTTGAGTAAATTAGCGTTTGTAATGCAAATTCATGAAGCGATATAACGAGAATCAAAAACTATCCAATTGCATTTATGACTGTTATTTTTATTCTGTCATTTATTTGTATAATTTAAAATACCAAGTAACAATACATCAAATAGAAAGCTTGTATGATTAACACTGCATCATTTTTGTCCATTTTTAATACAAGATCTACTCATAGTAATACAAGTTTTTATATACTATTATGAACAAAATCAAAGCATATTAGTATACAATTTTACCGCCAAGTCAATAACCAATTAAAGTTTGTTAAATTAAAAAATTGAATCTATCTCAGCATACTATAATTTTGTGGGTAAATTTAAGGTAAGTTTTTAGATTGTACTGATCATATTCACCTGTCACAAATTAATGTACAAACGCCTTTTTACCTACATTTTTTTTCATGAAAAATATGACGAAAATTAAAACGCCATTTTTAGTGTAAGACGTTTAACGAAATATTGGAAATAGTTATAATTATATTTCTGCTCTTTAGCTGAAGAATATGGCAGCCACACATTGCCACTATAAAGTTATGTGGCTATGCTCCCCTGGAGCTTGAATTAAAGGCAGCATGAATGTCGTATCCAGGTGCTGCTCTTAATATTCCACCTAGGCACTTGTTCTTGGAATCAATGTGACTTCAATTATTTCGATATATTTGTTGTAAAATACTTTTTCGTGTTAACAATCATCAATTATCAAAAAAGTCTTTAAAATTTTGACTCGTTAACACGGTAGCCTTTAAAAAAGGTCATAATTCACAATGATCTGACCGGCCGAGGAGCGTGACGTCACTAAACGATCATTAAAAAAAGAACCGCAAAATTAACGGCGGGAACAAATGCTAAATTAATTTTTCATAATATTTAAATGTCCTGTTACGAGGGCTGTGAGCGTATCAAAGGCGTCCTTAACAAAAAATTAAATAGACAAAGCCTGCACTATAATTAAATATCCACAAGCACTATGAAGCTTTCCTTTTCTTTGGAATATTAAACAAAATTTTATTTAATACAATCTGCAAACTTTACATAACCGATGTAAATTAGTAATATAATTTACAGAATAATGACTTTTTTGTTAAAAGCTGAAGTGCCCACTAAAATGATGCTGTGCTTGTGTATTTATTTGGTGACATTTGACACAGTTTTTCAATTATTCAAAATATTTATATGATAAGCTCACATCATTATTCTTACCTGTATTGTTTTTCTTTGAACACAAATAAGAAATGTGCGTTATTTCAGTTTGAATATTTAACTTTTTCAAAATAGAACGTAACTATTATGCAGTACAGTAAATTAAATTTTTAATAAAAAATTAACAAATTCAAAATAATAACTATTATTTTGCATTTATAATTGTGAATGTGAAATAAAGCTGTGACAAATGTGAAATAAAACTGAAAATTAAAAAATATATATTTAATGTAAAATTATTATTAAAACTACATAGAATTATAATTATTCACTTTATGATATTTTCAATTTATGTAAATAAGACTTTAACGTTAGATCAATTATATAGGATGTATAAAATAAATAAAAAACAATGTACTCTCTTATTACCATATTATATGATCTTATGATATACTCGTATTCTGTATCTTTCGCTTATATTAGACGAATGAAAATAATTTAAGCATTAGGTTTTATGATTCTTAAATATCAGTTTTATTTTCGATGATGTATGTTTCAAAGGTTAACATGTAAATTACAAACTATTATGTTCGAGGAAATATTAATATATTTATATGATTTCAATAAGATCAATTTCATAAGCAGATTTAGGAATATTTTTGAAAAATTATAGTAATATTTACTCGATTACAACATTGCAATTTTATTCAAAATACTACAACCAGTAAGAAAACTGTTTTACATTCGAAAATCTAAATGAAAGTATAAGTGTAAATATACTTGTTGTTTCCGTAGTACTTGGATTGCCCCGAAAGATGGACCCAGCCCCTGGACACGGCCAGGGGCGGAATATATGGAGGTTCCTTAACAAACTTCGGACCGCAGTATGCAAGACGAGGACACGAATGAAAGCCTAGCAGTTTTACAGCGGACCGAATGAATGTGACTGCGGCTTGGAGCAGACCCTGTCACACCTTCTGGAGTGTACGCTGTGTCCGATTAGCTGCACCCAGGAAGACTTGATGATAGCTGGGAGTAACGCCATCGACGTAGCTCACTTATGGGCAGACAGGATCTCACCCTGTTGTTTCCGACACGATTAAACCTGTATATAATTCCAATTGTCGAACATCTTCATACCACATATTTCTCTTACGAATGAGACTATGTTGGAATAGACACTTGATATCTTAATTGGAATTGTATTATTTCTCTCCCTTTATTCCTCATTTGTGGGTTACGCTCCCCTGCGCTCCTGGTTATAAGTCATAACCCGGCGGGCAGCCGAATGCTTGCGATAAGGGAGCCTGCCCCTTAATTAATTGTGCCGATGTTCGCCTGCCCGCTGCATGCGCCAGTGCGGCCCTGGAGAGCTCTTTACTCTGCCCCTGTTGCGACCAGTGACGCCAACGTTACCACGAAAATTATTTACATTAGACCAAATTCTCTTTTTGCACAGGTTTGATATAACGCGGTCCAAGAAAAAAAAACAATTTTTCCACATATAAATGTTAAAAATACATCAACATATCACTTTATCATATTATACGTACTATTATATTAAAATGAATAGTTATTTTAAAAGCATATTTTTTTATGTAAACACATACAGGAGAATACCGACAGATGGTGATAGTAATTCTGAAGTCTCATCTGTGGAATTCTATGACGCTTACCATGGTGTATATAGCTAAACGCTGCATGTGGATTGTTATGTTGATATATATAATGACATCCAAAACCAACTACAGATTCTATTCTCCTATGTTAAGAATGTGTAGACTGGTTAACTCCTCTAGTGACTTGGTCTTTTTCGGGGTGGACCTTCCAGCATTTCGCAGATCCCTCTACTAATGTACTAGATCTGTTTTTTTACTCATGTTCATGTTTTGGCTAAATGTATTGCCTTAGCTATTATATTCTTCTGTTTTACCATTTCATTTATTGTATTTTCTATTTTAAAACCGTATGTATTGGCCTAGGCTGTTAATAAAATAAAATAAAATATAAGAGTCAGCTAATGCTTCGTTTGCCAGTTCTTGGGCGCCATTTCAATACTTTTCTTTCCCATCGACCGTCATCTCTTCGACAGATATGTCCTACCCATTTGCCACTTGAGTGTGCCTATTCGTTAGGTAGCATCTACTACTCGAGTTCTTCTGCGTATTTCCTCGTTTCGGATTCTATCTTTTAGCGACACTCCGAGCATGGATCTCTCCATAGCACGCTGGGTGACTTATATTTTATGGGTAAGACTTGCTGTCAGATTCCACGTCTCTGCGCCATAAGTTATTACAGGGAGGATGGATTGGTTACCTTAGTCTTAAGACATTGGCCGACCCCCTACAAGATGGACTGACGATATAAGAAGAATAGCGGGAGTGACCTGGATACGGAAGGCGGAGGATCGAAAAGGATGGAGACTCATGCGGGAGGCCTACGTTCAACAGTGGACAGACACAGGCTAATGATGATGATGATGATGATATAAGAGTAGTTTTTTTAATGCGTAATTGATAAATGCCATAAAAATAAGTTGATATGATAACAACAATATTTGTAAATTATTCAAAGAATATTATATTTCCATATTAAACAATTAAACCAATGAAAAATAAAACATTCAACATTATTAATACACAAAAAATCTATGTCAATAATGATAAAAATACCTTACTTGAAATTTTTTTCATCAATTCATCAGAGAAAAATAATGAATTATTATTACTATCTTTTATACATTTTTTTAGTTGTTAATGTTATACTTGTTAACAACTCCAGAAATAATTTAAAACTTTTATGAAATCCATAGAACGCTTATGTGGCTTGACATCATTGACTGCCTAAATATATATCTTCTAGTAAATTAACTAAATATGTTTATGTATATATTTAAAAAAAAAAACATAATTTATTTGCATTTGCACGGCAATTTTAGTGTTTTTTTTTTTTAAATTATTTTGCGTACTATTTTTCGAAGAGAAAATGTCTTGATGCTTAAAAGATGTTGTGAATATATACTAGCTCAAAAATTTAATTAAAAAGTATATCGTATTTCAAAACCTGCGGGTATAGCTCAATGGTCAAAGCGTTTTCTTTGCAAGCCAAAGGTCGTGGGTTTTTATAAAAAAAGGATTTTTAATTGATTTCTGAGCCCTAAAATACTCTCGGTTGGTGTGAATTTGATCCCTCACCCGTAAAATGCCAGTCATACCCTATTAATTAAATTGTTGATAGACGACAGTCGTCCCGCGAAGACAACCTATTCATAGTAAATTCCTGTAATAATAAGGATGATGCGTGAATCTCGGGCTGTAGTCTATGACGTTGGGGGATCAACACTCCACATGCAGCGCTTAACCATATGTATCATAGAATTCCACAGATGAGACTTCAGAATTACTATCACCATCTGTTGGTATTCTCCTGTATTTGTTTACATAAAAAAAAAATTAAAAAGCTAGTACAAATATCTTGTATCATAGCTCGTATTTCTCCTCGATTATCTGAAGATTATACAACTTCAAGCATTAAAAATACATTTCTGATGGATGGAATGTAATTTCAATTAACTTAAGACTACCCTTCTCTATCCCTGACCCGCTTTAGATTATTGCAATATCAAACGTGAATCATCCGTTGGTCCTGCGGGGAGACATTTAATCCCGGGGCGGCAAATCTATTGTAAGATATGATTGCAGCTGGAGGTGTACTGTCGACAACTTGTTCCTTCTATCACATATAACGAAGTGCGACGATCGTTTGACGAAAGTTGATATTAGTTTCATCAAATACCAGGTGTATTTTAAATAGGTGTGATGTACGTAACTTGTTTAAAAAGTAATGAAGTTAAAAAACTATATTTTTCAGAAATGGGGCCGTGCACTCTGTAGTTTTATTAAACCATGCAAAGATATACTGCTAAACATGTAAATAAAAATTACTAAAGAAGTGCACAGGTTCTTCAAAAGTGTGTTCCAAGCATAATTATACAGCGTGATACATATTAAAAAGATAGCTTAAAAATATATTATTATTTATTTATTTTTTTAATCAAATATTAAAAGATACATTTTTTACACAGTAATTTACATTACATCTTTTTTTTTTTTAAATTCGCTTACCACACCACTTAAAGAAAAGATCTTGTGTGTGGCGTGGCATTCATCTATGTTATTTTACAGTTATACATTTATACAGAATTTTACATATACACATTTATACATTGACATAATTTTGATATGATACTAGCATTATATAATTAAAATTTTAAGATACTATATATATAATTAAATCTAAAGTATATATATATTAATAATACATCTTTAGTACATTTCATTATTTCAATTTCTTTTGCAGTGACGTCATTTTATCATTAATATTGTTGCAATATTTCTCGTGATATTATTTATACACTGTAGGTAGTTTAATTCAGCTAATATGTGGTAAGTTGTAAGTGAGAATTCATTTTTATATACCAACTGGTTGAGGTTTTCTATCGAGTCATATATAAGTTCTTTTATTTGAATTTTGTCATTAATATTGTTGTTTATAAGACCTTCTGACCTCCATAACGATGAATGAATAAAAGATGGCTTAAATATATATATATATGACCTTCTGACCTCCATTCATTATGAAAGAATTGAAGCACATAAAAAATACTGTTCTATGTAAGTAACTGCTTGACTTGTTGTTTTAAATAAAAATATTTAAATGATCTGAATGCAAAGATTGTAGATATATAAACAGGTTAATGGACTACTGCAATGAGGAAGAAGTTGTAATCTCACCACACTTTTCCAAGAGAATGAAGCTTTAGTAAACTTTTCAGTGAATATGAAATAAGAAGAAAAATAGTACAACTCATCATCACTGTTCGATCTTTTTCTTAAAACAATTTTTAAAAAAAATGTATCGCGCCGATTCCTTAGTTTTTTTTTATTTTAACTTATTTTTTAATGTTTTATACAAATGATGGAATGATTTACGTTAATTACCTTTAAAAACCGTTGATTAAAAATTATTCTTAAAACAATCCATTTTCTTGTATAAAAGCAACTTTTTACTGCAATGAACAGTTACATCAGTAAAAATAAATTTACTTTGAATGATATTTCGCTCATCTTTGAGTTATGAATGAATTTATAAACCCCTCTCGTGTACTACGTCTGATTTAATATATTCCAACAAAAACAAGCCGCAAAGAACCCTTCACTGTCGAAAAACAAAATTCATCTAAAAATGTCAAAGTAAAATATACCAACAAAAATGGTCAATTTAACTGATTCAGCGTCCACCCTTTTATTTAGGAAATATTATTATTTAAATTTAACATAATTGTGACAGTGTTTCAGGACGGGGCTTACGTATCCAACCCCGAAGGCAGTATGTCGCCCGTCAGCCTGAAGGCTGAAGGGAGGGTTCTGAAACTGTGCGAGTCTCTCACGTCATCAACTAGCGTTTTTCAATTCCTAAACACATACACAAAAATACCAAAAGATAACGATGCAAGAATATCATCTTTGAACGCTTGCCATTTTTGAGGATAAGTATGTGTTGTATTTGTGATGTTGATCTATCAATATTATTAGACTACAGCCTGGCAAAGACGCATCTACCATCTAGGGCGAATCATTGTGTTCTATTTTTTTCTTTACTTGTAAAACCAATATCATGAAAACCTTAATTATACATTACATTTTTAGTAATGAATTCCTCGGAAAGCAAAAGCCAAACTCTTTTTAAATTATTATCAAATAAAAACAATTGTTTCTGTTCAATTTAATACATTAAATCTCATACACCGCAAATTCCTCGATACCGTTTTGGACCTTGATCACTTCAATCCACATAGAGTGGCAGATTATTGGAATGGTCAATGCTCCGTATCGATGCGTAAGCATTCTTTATTAATATTAATATATTGAATTTTAAGCACCGCAAATCCCTCGATACCTGTTGTTTTGAACCTCAATCCCCTAAATTTACATAGAGTGGCAAAAATGCCCTGGGTCGTACCCGACTGTATGATTTAACAGATTCCATCTAAGATAGAGAGTTTTATTATAACAATTACTTTAGAGACTTTTGGGTATTTAATACAAATTAGTTATGCTCAAAATAACGTTTTGAACAGTTTCATTGAAAGCGAAACCGCATTCTTACAGTATATAAAACGTGATTCATATATAAATAGGGCAAAAAATACTAAATTTAATATATTTAATATTAGAAATGGATCTTAAATTGCATGCTAAAATATAAATAACATTACTCAGATGTTGATTATCCTCACATTACTCTCTTTAAAGAAATCAAAATTAATTGTAAAACAGTTTGAGTGCTTATGCTCTGGTTCGGTGATAGAGCCTTTTATTTACTGGGAGGCCAGTCAATTTGTTAAGATGTCTCGAAAACTGGACGACTTTACGCTGGAATAAATATACGAGATAAATTCACTCTGTTTATTTAATAATTTGGAGCAAAAGTCACGACTGCTTCCGCTCGTTGACAATTTTCGTCATTACGGGAGATTAAAATGGCACTTTTTGACGATCCGATAATTTCAGATCGAAAAATACGACCTGAATAAAAAAATGAAATATTCTCAAAAGGCACTTGTGTTATAAATATACAGTTCTCAAGATAAAATAAAAGACAAAATGTTCTCTTATTTTTTGTTGATTTTTAAACAAATATTCAGTACAAACATATTTTTAATATTCGTTTAATCAATTCAAAGATCCGTTACTTACAGTAAATAAAGTGATTAATTAAACCCAAGAAAATAAATTTATTAATAAATCTGTACATTTTAAAAATATTTTTATTTAAATTGTGATCAAACAAAATTGATTAAAAACTTTATTACAATCGTTTTTAATTATTTTACTACTATATAAGCTATTTTAATTATAGATCACAATAACTTTTATTATTAATTAATAATAATAAAAAATAATAAATATAATCGTGTCGGAAACCAGAGTCAGATCCTGTCTGCCCAGAAGTGGGCGACGTCGATGGCGTTACTCTCTTCCATCATCAGGCCTTCCTGGGTGCAGCTACTCGGATACAGCGAACAGTCCAAAAGGCGTGACAGGGTCTGCTCCATTCCGCAGTCACATTCAGTCGGTCCGCTGTAAAACTGCCAGGCTTTCATTTGTGTCTTCGTCTTGCATACTCCGGTCCAAAGTCTGTTAAGGGACCTCCATATATTCCAACCCTGGTTGTTTCCAGCGGCTAGGTTCTCTGTCGGGGCAATCCAAGTATACTTGACCTATAGGTTAATTAATTAAAATATGTCAGTGAAATCCTTTTCTTCCATACCATCTCTTCGGCTGGATCATATAGTCACTGCCAACTACCGTCATAAAATTCTGTCAGCTGTCTTTTATATTGCCTGAAATATTTTTATTATTTATTATGTATTGATCTACAAGTGTATACATTATTGATCGACAGGCGTATGCAACTAGGATGGGCAGCATTTGGAGAACTAAAGTACATTTTTAAAGCGAAAATTCCTCAATGTAAGACATTCACAAACTCAGATTGTCCTTTAGATGTGGTATTGTTCCCCTGGGATGGAAAAAAGCCCTTGTTCACCCAAGTCCAAAAAAAGGAGACTGAAGTGACCCCACAAACTATCGCCCAATAGCCATCACATCACTACTTTCCAAAGTGATGGAACGTTTAATTAACAGCCAACTTCTAAACTACTTAGAGAAGAATGATCTTCTGTGCGATCGGCAATATGGCTTCCGCCGTAGTCGATCGTGCGGCGATCTCTTGGCATATGTCACACATGTTTGGGGGAAATCCGTCGAATGCTATGGAGAAACGCAAGCTGTTGCCCTGGATATCTCCAAGGCGTTCGATAGAGTCTGGCATCGCGGTCTGGTGAATAAATTACCGTCTTATGGACTAACTCCCTCCCTGTGCTCCTGGATTGAAAACTTCTTGAGTGATCGAAGCATCATCACTGTCGTAGATGGCTTTTCTTCTTCCTGCCATAAAATCAACTCAGGAGTTCCACAGGGCTCTGTGCTGTCGCCCACTCTTTTCCTTCTGCATGTGAATGATTTGCTTCAATGCGCAAACATTCACTGTTATGCCGACGACAGCACTGTCCATGAGAGTATAATCTTCCAAAAACCTCCGAAACATTCGGAACTATCTGCTGTTAGGGAATCTCTGGTGGAGAAGATGAACATGTCTCTTGAAAGGGTTTCACGATGGGGTGACCTCAACCTCGTCAGTTTCAACATTTCCAAAACCCAATCATGTACTTTCTCCACCAAGAAGACTGCTATGGATCCTGTATCTTTCAACGGTTGTTCTCTTCCGAAAGCAAGCTCCATCAACATGCTTGGATTATCAATATCGAATAATGTCAAATATTACGAGTCAATTAAGTGTAAAGCCGGTCTCGCTTCCAAAAAACTAGGTGTATTATATAGATCACGTCGGTATTTCAACGATAAACAACTTCTTCTTCTATATAAAGGACAAATTCGACCTATCCTTGAATACGGCAGTCACCTTTGGATTGGAGCCCCAAAATACCTTCTAAACTTAATTGACTCAGTTCAAAGAAGAGCAATTCGTTTGATAAACAATGACACCCTTACGTCTAATCTACAATCAATGGAACACAGACGTAAGGTTGGTTCTCTTAGTCTTTTCTACCGTTATTACCACGGTCGCTGCTCTTCGGAACTTAAAGAACTAATTCCTCCTGCACCCACTCACAGCCGACAAACTCGTCTTTCACTTGCCGAACATCCATACACGGTTAATATATGTCGACCAAGAACTGGCAGCTTCCAAAGTTCCTTCCTTAATGCCACCGATAAGCTATGGAATGCTCTTCCAGCGTCTGTGTTTCCTCCTTCCTACAATCCGGATCTCTTCAAGAAACAGATAAACATACACTTGCAATCTCCCCAACCCACACACAAACACGAACACAACAGACGTTTCCCGCATGCAGCGTCCAGCCTCCCTGGCTGAGCGTCATAGAGTGCACTGATCTTGACCGGTTGTGCTCTCCTGCATGCGTTTACATAAAAAAAAAAAAACTAAGGCGTTTAACCAATGCATCCTCCCTTTTTTAACTTTTGCCGCAGAGACGTGGAATCTAACAGCAAGTCTTACCCATAAAATAAAGGTCACCCAGCGTGCTATATACAGATCCATGCTTGGATTGTCGCTAAAAGATAGAATCCGAAACGAGGAAATACGCACAAGAACTCAAGTACTGGATGCTACCCAACGAATAGGCACACTAAAGTGGCAATGGGCAGGACATATCTGTCAAAGAGACGACGTTTGATGGGGAAGAATAGTATTGGAATGGTGCCCAAGAACTGGCAAACGAAGCACTGGCCGACCCCCTGCAAGATAGTCTGACGACATAAGAAGAATAGCGGGAGTGACCTGGATGCGGAAGGCGGAGGATCGAAGGGGATGGCTTGCGGGAGGCTTACGTTCAACAGTGGACGGATACAGGCTGATGATGATGATAATGATGATCTACAAGTGAAAATACTATGTTTCAAATATGTACCTATTTAAATTATGAAATACAATGATGTTTTAAGTCAGTTTTAAGTCAGTTTTAATTATGTTTTTAAAAAAATATAATTTATTAAATGATAAAAACCAGCAAGATCTATGAAAAAGAGCTGTTTTATAGACATTTTTATGCTTAGAACTATATTAAGTAATATTGATTTTTGATTTCGGGTATTCAAATATAAAGTGTGCATTAACTTTGCTAAACCTTTCAGCATACAATGAAACTTGGGTTACTTTACCACTCTCGAAACACTTAAACAAGTGAAGTGAATCCAAAATATCGGTAGTGAAATTTTACAATGTTTGAACGTTTCTCAATGTGAAGTGATTATCGCGTGCATTAACGATTTTGCTGGCGTTTTGAAAATATAAAGTAAACACGTGCATTGTGCATAGAAAACCACTTTGCCATGACGTATAAAGTATAAAACATCCAACAAACTTTCATCCTTCAAATGCAGTAGTGCAATACCATTTGCTTTTATCTTCACACTTCTTAAATGTAATTTATTACGTTTACCATTTATTTATTTACATGCATTTATTTTGTTTCAATTATCATGAAAAACGTTATACATAAAAATATAAACACAATTTATGAATAAAAAATATTAAGTGTTAAAATACTTGTCTATATTGTCACTAACAAAAAATATTATATGGAAATCTCGACTTCATAAGTGCAATAATTTATTTTAAGAATACATTTTAATGTCTCGGATTTTTACAATAATTAACTTCTTAGTAAGATTAATAAAAATAAATACCGAGATTTTTTCATTATTCAACACTTTATACAGAGTTATATTGACCTAACTAAACCTAAACTAACTGTACCTAAGCTAACTTATCTTAATAAACCTGTCTTAAATTAAAAATAATAATTTATTTTTATTCTGACCAAAAGTTGATTTAAATTCTAACAATTTGTTGTCCTTTTTTATCCCATATTCACGCCATAAAGGTCGATCATCCGCCATGCAGACCAATTTTCAGGTGATATATTGGAGACTAGATGATAAGGCAACTGCAGTTTATCGTCTCCTGCGACGTACAATATACATAACCCAAACAAACTTTACTTCGTCTCTTAACCGACTATAGTATGAAAGGCTACCTTGTCTAATCCTTCGACTCATCATTTATTACAAATTCAACTATCGTAATGTATTATTCTATGCAAACATCTGTTTTCAAAACATATACTATCTTATGGTAAAATGCCAAAATTCGCAGTAATATATAGTGGTGGATATATCATAAAATATTTGTTGTATGGGTGATACACTCTTATACTGATTGAATCTGAATATATAAGTAATCTTGACAACAATATAAAATAATCAACGATAAGCTCCAGTACCGTCAGTTACGAGCGACCACGCCTCTTAGTTCCTTCGTCGCCGCTGCAGCGCCACGGGTGCCGTGGAACGTATTTACATCGCACTTACCGAGAGCCGCTGTAATGAAAATTCGGAGAGCCTCGCCTCGCGGATAATCATTAGTAACTACCCACCTATAGCAGGACTACCCAGTTACTGGGTAGTCCTGCTATAAATGGGACTACCTAACAGCAGGACTTTAAGCCGTCCTGTAGCAGCGCACTCTTCCGTCTATAGTTCCTGTTCGGCTATCGGGAGGTGCAGCGAGCTCGCCTCCTCAATTAAATACGCTCGGATACATTAAGAAGTCCTTAGCAACCTTTTGACGTTACGAATTCGCACTTTTCAGAGACAAAGTGCCAATTTAGAAAACACTTCATTTCACATACTAGACGTAATTACAGTATGTGTATAACGTTTCCAGTCTCCTGTTAAATTACAATTACACTAACAAGATTTAATTACATACAACACTGAAGTTAATAAACGTTGTTTGATTTATATTAAAAAAGCATTTACATATTTCAAATTCATAATAGTACAACTCCATAGCATATACAATAAACGTATCGATAATTCGATCGGACACGAGTACAAGCTAGAAGCAAATTTAAAAATATATAATAAAATCAATATACTGATGCATTAACATGATTTAATTAATTGGCAAATAAATTTTACTGAAGATTATAAGATTAATCAATAATAGCAGAGAGTTGAGACTATGTTATTAGAATGGTTAATACTAATTTGACATCATCATGCACAGCTTTTGGAGCTAAGAGAATTCAAATAGCAAGGTTGAGTATCAATGCATTTAAATGCGACTTGCAAGATTCCGAGCTGTAAATAAGAAGATTTGTATATTTCAGCGCAATAAATGGGAAGCCGACTATACTCGCCTGCGCGGCTAGAACCTATCCTGAACCAAGCCGGCTAAGCTCGTGACCGAAACGATATGCAGCGATTTATACAATGATGCAAATTTCAATCTGTCACATCGAATAACTTAAAATCGCTTTTGGTTTTATATAATAAATTGTAAAAACAAAAATGTATGTCAATTTACTCGAATAACTTGGTTTGCGACCAGGATATAGGCTGACTTAAAAAATAATATTTTTCAATACTTTGACTTAAAACTTATGCCAGAAAAATATTATAAATTAAAAAAATATGTATTGCTTCTGAGGGTGACTTATACATTATAATTGTAAGTTAATTATAATTAAATGAAATTGAATTGAATTAAAATAAACATATTTTTCTACATTATTTTATTATAAGAGATTGTACGCATTTTGAAGCAACCCAAAAGTATTTTCAAAATTGTACAACGACATAAAATAATGTGAAATAAAACATATTATTTTTAGTTGTACTTGTCAGTTAACAACTTCAACGTTGATAAACTTAACATTAGATGCTTTAAATCGCAGAACAGTTTTATAAAAAATTTCACCACAATAGAAGCAAAAGTAAAGTAGAAAATAAATGCCATTGTACCAAATCAATATTTAACAAAATGTCTATTTTCTGATTTACAAAATCGAACGAAATAAAAACATCGAACAACAACGACTGCAAAGTGCTGATACTATTTAGAATAACCAAATTTATGTAAATGTCAAGGAGTCTTAAATTGGTCCAAGAAGCGGCACTGCCCGAGTCGAACATAAGCCCTGCCTCCAGGGGTGATATATTGTATAGGAACTGCATCGCAGAATTATGAGTCTAGTAGTTAAGTCAACAAAACACTTGCCTGGCACCCTGCCACGGAGACTCAAAATTGTGTCTTCTGGCCGCTCCTTGTACTGCCTGATCGCAAGTAAGTCGCCTATTGCGCAAGTTGACTTAAGCGAGGCCTAGTTCGCTAATGAAAATTATTATTGCGCTTTGGGCGCCAAATACTTTAATGCCATCATGCAACTACCTTTATGAACGATAAAATCTACGGAATGCTTTCATAACTTTGGATTTTACAACTTTGTGCTTTTCAACTCTTGTATTTGCCCATAATATTGTTATTTCGATTTTTTCGATCGATAATTCTTGGTGGAATTCCAAATTATCAGATATAAATAAAAGAAGTTGTAGAATTTATCCCACAATATATTTGTAGACGACATGTTTCGGCCACGTCGAATGGCCATTTTCAAGTCAATTAGTACGGTGAGTGTTTGCTCTATATAAAGCAAAGAGTGAGTGAAAAGATGGATATGAATTGTGTGATTGTTATATGTGTTTTGAAATTCAAGAATATATAAGGAAATTCATTGAAGAAAACAATAAAATAAAATGCATAATTACAAAGGCCATTAAAAAAACATAAACGTGTACAATCAAAATGCACTTAAGTAAGAATTCTAGATAATTTTAACAAAAAAATTTTGGTGGATAATCCAAAAGTAAATGGGGAAGCTATACAATTCTAAGTAAATATTTCACTAACTGATGACACTGCTAATGGCGTTACAATTCATATCTACCTTTTCACTCACTCTTTGCTTTATACAGAGCCAACACTCACTGTACTAATTGACTTGAAAATGTGCATTCGACGTGGCCGAAACATGTCATCTACAAATATATTGTGGGATAAATTCTAAAAACTATTTTATTTATATCTCATAATATTGTTGTTCGTATCTTACAAGTGAACGATACTAGAATACGAGTATGTTAATTTTGACTGATATTTAATAGTGATCATTTGTGTCCTATTTTAGCATATTTATTCGCGTAATTTCATCATATTCGATATCATTTCGCTGGATACTCATACATAAACGCTTATATATCACTGAAATGAACTATTACTACTACTAAATTAATTGGTATTTATGCGAATGATATATTATAATGAGTGTCATAAATAAACCAGTCACACAAGTGGGTAATCATGTCATCAAATAGTTTTATGATTCGTTTAGGTGATATAAACGCAAATATGCGAAATGTTCTAACTAACCACCAGTATCATAAACGCACCGGTACGTGCACCGTTTTTGTATATTATTTGTTTATCATTTTAATAGTTTTATGGTTTTTTATATTTTTGAAGCACTTAAAAATGGCTTATTAATAATGTTATTTACTTTAAAAATATTTATTTCAATAAATCATTTTTTTTTTATTTCAGTGATGCAGCATAATGAAAGTTAAGACATGAATGCGGAAAAATATAATTGACCTGCTAGATACTCTTAAATATCATTGTATATTTATGTACCTAATAAATATACCACATTACAGGTAAAACACAAAAACAAATAAAAGTAAGTGTAAATGCATAAATTTCATAATTACGCATTTGTTTCTAAATATAAACTACAAAAAAGTATTTAAAAAAATTCATGCTGAAAACATGATATTTCTTGCATATTCTTTTAAAATTAATATCATTCTCCACTTCGCAAACATAAATAAGCACAATAAAATTTATTAAATAGTATATATACACTGTTGTTTTGTGTGATTTTTAGTAACATGAAATCAAAACGAGTACAATAACATCTTCAGAATTTCAAAAACTGAGATAAATAACCATAATCTTTAAAAACTAAATACGAAACTTGATGACAGCCAAAAAAATAATAAAAATACAATACGATTATGAATGAAAACAAACTATCGATAAATATTATATATTTATTGACATTCCAGTGAATAACAAACTAGTTCGATCAAAGAATTGAACTTTACTTTAAGAGCGCACGTTCACGTTGCAGACCGTTGAAATGCATACAAATTAAACCAGCTCGCTGCTTTTCTCTTTGTTAAAGACAAGGTTCTAAATTATACTGCAAAATTATAAATACCTTTCTGAATTAATAGGTAAGATGGCTAAATGCTGGGAACCCAGTATTTCCATAGTTCATACATGACAAACAGAGATCAAGATTCATATAGATATATCAGTAATATTAATGATACATATAATATTTTGCTTAGTTATTTTAACAAATTAAAAGAATACACTAATAGAACAGCGATATGTTCATAAAGCAACAGTGGAAATACCAAAAAATATATTTAATATCAAATTTTGTGTATATTTTTTAATTCATATAAATAATGAAGATTTACACTGATGGCGTGATAAAACACCGATTGTACCAGAGACACGATGTTTACAAATGAACACGAAAACGGTAGCACATTTTGATGTGTGTTTCATTCGTAAATAAATCATTTGTTTTTACGCGTTTCCAGTAATAAACATTGCCTTAAATATTCGCAGAGAAATTCCCAGCGCAGATTCGACGCCGCCGTAACTTTTCATTTTCCCCGGGAAAGAGAATTCAAATCGTATATATTAGTTAATAAATCATAAAAGGGTTTTGATATTTTCCAATAAACTGTTTCGCCCCATTCGCTCTGCTCGCGAATAACTCACAAACCGTTTGCAAATATTTTCTTGGCTGGAATTTGAATAAATTATTTCATCGCGATTGTGTGATCTCTGAGTTAGCGCAAAACGGTTAACTTAATTTCTGCGAATTAAATGTAAATTCTACTAAAAATCAATTAGCAAACACGCGCATCGCATTCAAATAAAATGGTACATGTAATGTTCTCGAATCGGTAGTTTTTAGAATTCGTTATATGCAAATGAATTCTGAAATAATAGTTTAATTAGTTTGATAAATACTTCTTGTAATGCATTAAATTTAACCTCGACCCTTTCATCTCAAAAGATGCAGCTTTAAATACCACAAAAATAATATCTGAGATATCACCTGCCATTTTTAAATTGTACAAAATACAGAGCACCACATCCCAAACTCTGTTCATAATATTTAAAATTGATAATTTCATACGAAGCTTGGGAGTTTGAAGAAAAGGCACATAAAAAAAGGTCCCATAAAATATCTAGAATACTTAAAATATATTTTGATTTTTAGAATTCGGAAAAAATATTTTACTCTAGACAATAGTGACAGAAATATTGGAAAAAAAAAGACTTTTAATTTATATATTTTTTAAATAATTTATGAACATTATTACGATGCGTTTATTCGATTTTTAAATGTTTTTTTAATCTAGAATAACCACTTTTTTTATTAATTATTGGACAACAACTTGATTATCAGGAGTTTTCCTCGTAGTTTCATATTCAATGGACATTTTTCCAACCCGTATTATTTATTCAGCGACATGTGTAGGTAGATCCCCTTTGAACTCACTTTTTCGAAAAACTCCCCGTTCAAAAATCACTATGACATTCACAAATATTTACATGTTACATCAGTGGTTCTCAAACTGGAGTCCTCGGGCTCTTAGGACTGCAAAATTGTTACGACGCGACCACGAGAAATTTTTGATGCCAAGAAATTTTGTCAATCGTAAATTTTCCGATTGATGAAAAAATTGCAAAGGTAAAAGTAGAAATATTACAAATAATATAAATATTGAATTTTATTTCATTTAAAAAAACAACATACAATATGTAGGAAATTCTACTTTTGGAAAAAACACAGAAATACATAAGCAAATTAAATATGTTTTTTTTTATATTCTTCAATTATGATATTGTGACTTTTGGGTTTAGCCGTGTGTGGCGAACATCCTTCAACCAATATTTCGACTGCCATTGCAGGGGTCTTTTTCAGGATTGATGATTTATTTAGTTGTGAATTGCTTTATTCAGATTATCTTTTTAATATTTTGAATTAACCAACTCACAACTAAATAAATCATCAATCCTGAAGAAGACCCCTGCAATGGTGGTCGAAATATTGGTTGAAGGATGTTTGCCACACACGGCTAAACCCAAAAGCCACAATATCAAATCTGGCCGTGAAAACCTACCTTAAAACCCCGAAGTTATTCTTCAATTATATTTTCTACGACGTCTTTCGCCTCGTCAAGAGACTAAGTGAAACACTTTGGAATAGCTATTCCGAAATTTATTGTCATCTATGTGGTATTTTAATGAGGTAGTACTGAATACACTTTTATGCATTCATATTATGACCTCATAAAGAACAAATAAAAAACATCCTTGAATTGAATGACTTGGCGAAGAAAATAAAATTGTAATAAAAAAAAATCATATTGTGGTCAATATTTCCTGATAATGTTCATGTCATGATAAAAAATAATTCACAACAGCGTATAATGCAGTGCCTAAATATTTTTTACAAAGTTGCCAAAAAAGGCCCTAATTTTTTATTTATTTTTACAAAGTATGTGGCCCTTATTTAATTTATCAAATTAATTTGACATTTCATTAAATAGGAGGGCTACGAGGCATTCAACTTTTTAAAAAGACCGTTACATCAGAAAATTTAAGAAGTTGAGATCCGCTGTGTTATATTATCACCTCGGGTCGCTTATTTCTTCGTAGGCCCAACCATTGTAAAGGCTCCAACTTCCTGTGTAGGATTCTTTTAAAGAAATATTTTGTCGCGGGTTTCGGGCGCCCCGGATGCGGATAGCGCCGGATATTCCCTGAAAGAATATTGAAATGTCGGTAAAACAGGAATCGCTCCGTACACACCGGGAGGGTCCCGGCCGGGATTAGATTATTCCTATATTGATATTGAATATAAAATCAGCGAAGAGGGATGCGAAATAGAAGAACACAATTTGCGAGAAAAAAATGGCATATCATTACTTTTGTCATCTTGCGCGCAATTTTCGATGCGCACTGAATACGTAAATTCGAAAAACCCATGAGAATCTTGCTGCCTATATATATTTATATTTATGTACTGTTACATGTAATACCATCACTTCCCTTACAGAAAATACCAAGTAAAAACTATTTTTAAAAATACATTTACAATATTTTCAATGATACTACAATTACTTATGAATACAATATAATTAAATTTGTACAGTTATCTTTAATCAAACACATTATTTAGTTTTCGTTTTAGTAATCTGTGTAATGATACTTGGAAGATTTAAAAAAAAAAAAAAAAACTTTCAGAATCAATACAAATTTTATTTAATACGATCCTGAAATAAGATATAATACAAGAGAAACAATTTATAAATGTAGATATTTATGATTATTAACAATGGTTATTAAAAAGTAACCTCGCTATAAAGAAGACTCCATGAAATTACTTTGATTAATAAATTCGTGGAGCTCATGTCGAAACTGGGCTTCTCTCAAGTAGAATATATCAATATTCGAGGCGATATGGTTGAACAGTCGGATCACTCTCCCAAGAGGCATAGTCTCCATCAGGTTAGTATTACTTCTAGGAAGAACAAACAATATGTGCCTCCTTATCCTTAAACTATTGTCAGGGACAAACAAACCGATTTCCAACAAAATATCAGGATTCCTGAACACTATAGATAAAAATCTTACATATAAACCTAAAATTGAGTTTTTTTGATTGCTTATTTATAAATATGTAATTCTGGTAGGAATGTTAAGTATGTATAATAAAAATTTATTCTAGGAAAGTAAATGATTTTTAAATACTTTTAATTTAAAAATATATATAAATGCGATTCGTATAATTAATTTAAGTTATTGCTTACTTTTGTCGCAATGGAAATAATAAGAGTATTGTTTTAGATTTACGGAGAAAGAAGTCCTAGCAAATCCGAGTAACAATACTAGTAATGAATAAATTTAAAATCAAAGCAACTCCCGTGAATTGAAAAGAATATAAATCGGAGTGTCTTCAGAAATATTTATACGCGAGGTAAATTATTAATCCGAAAATAACCGTGTACCAACAACATTAGCGAAAACATGTCTTAAACTTTTTACTACATTGAAAATTGCATTTTTAAATACGATATACCTTACTTGTCATTACCCAATGAGTCAAAACATCGTATATCTTATATTCTGCATTCTGCATGAGCGCATGTTTTTTTGAAACCCAATGTATGGTTGTATTAACTTTGTATAAAATCCAGGCAGCCGTATTAGCAGCTATACAAAAAATACCTTAACCTTATGACGTCACTACAGCGCCTTTATAGTGCTTGCTTTCATTTGTTTTACATACAGAAATAATACAAGTATTCGTAGGTATATAAAAATATTACGATTCCTTTAAATTACCAAATATATCCCATCGGAACTGCTTGAAATTTAAACAAAATAATATTATACCTTTCCAAACTACAAAAGTTTGTATTTTTCAAAGCTATAATAGCGACGAGGTATTTAAATTAATATTTTTATATTTTAAAAGTTCTTCTTCGTAGTATCAATCCGGTGGATTGGTTTGCAGCAACAGAATCTCTTTAAAAGTTAATGTATACTAAAAATCCTAAGAGAATAAACTCTTTTGAAACAAATCAAAATAGTATTCTGTTAAGTTGCCAAATACATATACAGTTCACATATTTGTAAATCAATAAATTATTTATCCAAAAGAATCTTAATATTTATTAGCATTTTTTGAAACATGAAGTATATACTTTCATCGGATTTCAACTAACCTTTAAATATAAACCTTTAAATATAAACCTTTAAATATCTCAGAACGAATGGAACATGACTTACGCCACTTCCATAATCATGGGCACATTTCTTTAAAATTATTGTCTTCATTTTCTTAATTCAATTCAAGCAACATTAACTCCAAACAATTGCATTTGAAGCGATTGCCATATTAATTGTTTTTTAGACATTTTTTAAGATAAATTGAATATAAACAATTGGATTAATTTGAAAACATTTCACATGTACATTATTTCCGCACCACTTCTTAAAATATGAATAATAACAAAAATAATAACAATGTTTTATTCCGCTCAGATGTTCAATAAAACTATTTATTCGACATTAAGGGTATCGAATAGTATCAAATGACGGTTACCTTGAGGTGCGACGCTGGTATCAGAATACACAAAAAGAGAGATATCACGTTTTGGAGGAGAGACCCTTCAAATAAGGATAAAAAATGGGCGATCGCATTACCCTCTATCTTATGTTTCCCTCTTGCAAGATCGCTTGGAATCTGAGTAATTTAAGACAAAGTCCTCCCCTGTAAGCCGATTGGAAGTGAGAGCTTATTTTCAGTACAACGAGAAATAATTGGTTGTCATTTTTTAAGTGGGTCGTACTACTTTGAGGATGTACCGTTTTACCTAGAAAACAGGTTGAATATAAAAATAAAATATTTTCTTTTTTGCAGATTATAGTTTTTATGTAGCGCAAATAGTATGATTATTAGAATCTTTCACGTTTAATAAGCCTTTGCGTAGTTTCTCGTTTAATGGGGTACTTTGTTTGTGATTCATTTTTTGTTACATTTCTTCTATTGAACTTTTTTTTAAATATATATTGCTTACTAAACACAAACAAAAAGAAACATATCGATACAAAGTATATTTGATTGACATTTATTTAAAATAATTTTATATGTTAATAGAGTACTATTTTCGGAGATTTTGAATTTTGTAAGGATATTTTTTTCATATAATTGACGTTTAAAGTAAAAAGATTTTATGCTTATTAATTCATTCATTAGTCTATATTCGCTCCCTCAACGTGAGCATAAGGACATCACGTGCATCCGTCACAAAGCTTTGTCAGCCGCCTTTCTCCTCGCCTTGAAGAAAAAGCAGCCTTAGTTAATGCTTTCTTGCGGCATTCTCAGGATATGTCCCAGCCAGGCCCACCTTCGCCCCTTGACATACTGTAAAATGCAAGGCTGCCTCGTCCGCTCACTCACCTCATCATTCCTCACAAAGTCAAACAAATCACAATCCCAGTATTTTACGCAGACAGCTGTTTTAGAAACCCATTATTCGGTAACATTGGCTTTTACTCTTATACCACGATGATATTTTAAATGTATCTCTCTGTGAATCTAGGTATTATGTGAAAATTAGTAACAACATTCATGTCAAGACATAGCCATTTAACTCAATTATTATTACACTAATTACTCGTATATGCACATCAAATCATTGCATAATCATTTTTTATCTCTGCATCTCATGACTTATAATATTTGCGTAAAAATCAAAAATATATAATTCGTCTATAAAACATGTTACTATTATAATTGCCTTAAATTATATTTAAAGTTAAATATACATATACTATACATAAAAATCCTTAAACGAGTCAAATCATTCAGAAAAAATATCGGCGGGAGCGGGATGCGAACCGCGGACCTTTGGAACCAACCATTTTGCCCAGGTAATTATAACGCTCGGCCACCGGGCCAATTTCTTCCACCTGAGATGACTCGTCTCTGATCTTCTATATAAGTTATCATCGTATGATAGATGTCGCTATAGTATATATTCAAAGTATGTATATTTTTTTTTTTTTTTTATTCAATCAGAATGCATTTATTCACAAGCTTAATATTATTATTTCCGGCAGTCTATTTATTTTAGTAAGTACCACTCGGGTCTCGAACCGAAACTATAGATCAAATGGATGAGAATTTTGTAAAATAGTCAATGATCTATAAAAGTAGATTAGAATATAGATATAATAAAATAATATTGTAATAAATAATTTAAAAAATATCCATATATTTAAAGTTGTTGCAATTTTTTTAAACATTTATCTAGATTCTAGAAAAATGATCAAATAAATGTGTGTAGTGTGATCGTAGTGACAAAAATGATACATGTCAATTTATTTACCTGTTCGCATCGATACCCGATATATGCCGTGTAAGATTCCCCTACCGTTGACATCGGTAGCCATGATATATCGTTTTGCTACTTTCTTAGAATAGTTTTTTATGCATCATCTGATATTTAAATAATACAAAAACCAATGTGATATATGAAAATAGACCAGATAATTGACAATATAATTAGTATTCTAACGAGCCGTAATGAAAGGGTTAAATAATAGTCAACACTGATACCTGATGAGTTATAAGGTACTTGACTCCATTACTCGGTTTTTATCCTTCAGCAGCTAGAAAGCGCTATTCTCAATGGAAGAGTCTCTTTTATGGCCATGTTTAAAGTGCAGCGGGATCCACCGACGTAATCCGCGACGTCCGCCAGCTATTGTCGCTGATGCGTGGGGGATTCGTGAAATGAATGGCTTTCCGCTATTACTCTCCTTGTCTACTAACGCCAAACCCCACAGAACCGCCTTCAGATTTTCAAAGCGAATGAATAATACACGCTATCTTACATAAATGTACAATATTTAAAAATCAAGATATATTATACATGGTATATATGCTCCTTACATTCGTGACTATAATATTCTCTTATAATAATTGCGAATTAACTCCGTGGGTCATTTTTAAGTCTATCAAAACGACCCTACATATTGTCATTCATGATGTCAAAAAATGGAGGTACAATTAAGCAGCAAACGATAGAAGCATTTTTATCACCGTACTAGTCCACCCAATATTTAATGGTAACACAACTTAATATATTTAATATTATACTGTCATAGAATTGATGTTTTTCTCTTAATTAGTGTTTTTTCGAATAAAATAAACTTATTATAATATTAAAGTCTAATAAATACAAATAATATCAAAATTTTACTTTGAAAATAGAGTGCGCCTGTCAATAAACAATATTTCTATTAACACATAGAGATTCTAACTGTAATTATTACTTGCATTTTGCGGAAATACTCATAACTAACGCCATCAATGGAAATTTAACGAGATTCATTGTATTATGTATAGCATATTAAAACCAGTAATGGTAATTTCACTGCACTGCGTGGTTTTGTATATATTTTTTTAAGTCTTCAATTTAATTATTTTTAACGTTTTGACGATTACGTGATAACTAAACTCTACTACTCAAAAATCTCAAGATTGATAGAGTCCAAATATTTTATTTTCATTGGTTAAACCAAGTAATTTTAAGACTGTTAATAAACTAACTACGAGCATATTCGATTAAGCTTTCGAATATAAAATATTCATATTATTATAGAGTCCGATACATGTAGATTAACCGCTGTATTCAATCCCTCTTGGATGACCATCAGGAGGATTGTCAGCAGACAGACGCTGTCAACATCTTTCAAAGTCGGGGTCATCGCGACTTCGCTGGAGTCTCTCGTGAAGCCTGAAGTGTGACCTGAAAGGACCATCGTTCAACCCTGGATACGCGTAAGACGAAAGAATCGCAGTAACAAGTGGTTGAAACCAACTTGAGTGAAGTTATTGACATATTTAGTGTAATGTTGCTTCAGATTCAGTGTTGGTGTGGACGGATACGAAATTTTGAACGTTTGATTTTGTGACAATAATGCCGTGTTATTTGTGGTGTCAACCATGATATACTTATGACATGGTTTTTGTAGTCACAAATCCTAACTTTAAGCATTGCGTATTCCGACACTTGTTCTGAGTGTGAGGTCATTGATACTAAATGTTTCAATACATTTACATCATTACACTTACGCTAGTACTTCATAACGAATTAAATTGGAGCCCAAATACTTCAAATTTAGATCATTTCACTTATGCAATTACATAATATTCATATTAGTTAATAGAACTGCGTTAAACGTGACAAACAAAATAATATGAATATATCATCATGTGATCCACGGTTACAAATTATCTGTTAAATTTTAGACTGCACGTTTTAACCTCGCAGTCTTATAAGAATCGGCTAGACAAGTGACCTAAGGAGCACTGCGTGAAGTTTTTTAAAATATTATATAATTTATGTTTTTGTGAGAATTCCACCCTGCATCCCTATACCAGAAACTCATAAGAGAGCATTCCGTAATACACTCATCTCAGCAAGGCGACTCTTGTTTCGTATGCGGACGGAAACCTTCGCGCCATTGTTGCGCTTTATTGAAGAGAAAATCTTCAAGTGTGAGATTAGATTTAACAAGATTATTTACTTCTAGATTACAAAGATAAGCTTCAAGCCGCAACTACAATGTATTATTGTCTTAGTTTATTATATATTAAATAACTATTTAAAACTGAATAATTCATTTTAATATTTAAACTAAATACATTTAAAAAATGTATTTTAGAAGCGTTCAATATAAAAATGAAAATTCTTGAATCAAAAAATATTTATTTGAAACTCCGCAAGCAACTTGCCAAAACATTCGTTTGAAGCATCTTGATGTACGGCTGTGAAACATGGTGCTTATCTGAAAGTGATACAAAAAACTAGAGATCCTTGAGATGTGGTCATATGGAATATAATTCTCGGAATTTCCTGGAGAGACCACGTCACCAACAATTAGGCTCTCAGTACAATCAAGGAGGATAAGCACCTAGTAGGAACCATCTCAGAAAGGCGAGACTGATGGATCAGTCACATCATGCGCCACGATGGTCTTCTTCACGACATTGTGGAAGGGATGGTTGAGGGTAGAAACTGTAGAGGGTGCCCTAGACGGGAGTATTTGCAGCAAGTATTCGAGGACATGAGTTGTAGCTCTTATGCTGAGCTGTGCAGGACTGCAGAGGATCGAGAGGAGTGGATATCGAGATGCAATATTTTGTTGCTGCAAACAAATTCACAGGATTGATACTACGAAGAAAGCAGTATTTTTGTCGACTCTTTGTAGTACATTGTAATCAACCGGACGTCGTTGATTACAAGTAAAAATAGAAACCTGTCATCTAATAAATCTGTATAACTGAGTAACTTATAACCATGTAGAGATAATCGTATGATTTTTACTGATACTGACATAAGTGAGAAGGTAATCAAATAAGTATGTTTAATAAGATGAACAAAAAAATAATCTGGAAAATAATAGTATCCTTCATTAAAGTAATTTAATAGAGACAATACACAACTTTTTACCCTTGATTACTTTAAAACATAAAAGATTAGAAAAAAACATATTTTTTTCAATATCACAGGAAATAAAAAAACAGTTAGCATTTCAACGTTCCGCATAAAATAATTAAAAAATTTCAAATCTCACTCTCTTTCAATTCGTAATATTCTTATATTTAGTGAAATAATAAACATTTCTTTGGAATTCCAACAATAATATTCCGTTTTTTCTTTTATTTTGCAAAAATCGTTAGGAAAACCGGAAGGCGGCATTTAAATTCCATTAAATTTCCGTAAAGGAGAATTTAGTTTTTTTTTTCATTTCTCCCTTCAAATAAGAATTTCAGACTTTCTATTTATAAAGCATCAAACCGACCTCAAGTTCAGGCACACTGACATAAATTCTCAAAGGGTAGGACCCCATTCTTGGCTCCGAATCCACAAATAAGTTGTTTGACGTGTGATTCGATACCACAATCATCGAACGCATATGAAAATAATGACAACGAATATATTGTGCTGTAGAAATAGTAACACGTTGTTACCATAAAATCATAATGTTTTTTTTTAACTTTTTAAGAATATAATTTTAATAACCTTGTATAACTTATAACTATTCTTATCAATTTATACTCACAAATATATTTTTACTATTTATATCAACTAAATAATTGTAAACATCACTCACTTAATGATAACTTAAGTATAAATTTGAGTAATATAATTTATACAATAAAAACTTATAAAGGGAGCGGCAAACAAAATGACAGTTTGATTACTTGAGATTACAGAAAACCGTAAAAAATTTGAGATTACAGAAAACCGTAAATTTTTTTGAAAATCAATTTATTAAATATAAAAGATTTTGTGAGAAAATCTTAATTGTAAGAGTAAATTTCATTTTGTAATTAAAAAAATAACATTATTTACCTATTTTAAAATATAATTTTTTTGTGCTAAAAAAAACCCTCATTCGTAGTAGCACACAAGAAGTGGGGCGACAATAAAATAGATGAGTATGTATGCAGGCTGCTAGGGAAGAGTGTAAAGACATACGTTGATACGTGTGGGTGTGGGCGGTGGCGACCGGCGGGCTGAGATAAGGGGGTGACAATAGCGAAAGTTCCTCAGGCGTGGTGAGCCTCCCGCCCCTGACAGAACCTGTGTAATCTAGCGTAGATTTGGATATTGAAAAATTTACGTTGCCTTAAACGTGCCCGGGATCCGAGCTTGCGGAATCCACGAAAATACTACCTAATATTACGCAATACAAACCCTTTTCCGTGAAATAGTTCGACTGTGACTGCGATGTGTATAAAAACAAGTAGTTTTTTTTTCTTCCTATAGCTCTCGATAGTTTATGTTAACGTTTAGTTTTCAGTTGGGTTTTTTGTTTTATTTTCGACTGGAAACTACGAAAATAACGAACATAGTTTTTTTTTTAAATAGTTGTTTCGGGATACGGCTTCACGTGACTTTTTATATTGGATTAATGTATGTTTTATACAAACAAGCATTAAAATATGCTTAAAGATTTGCCAATAGGCATTTTGTAGTTTATTAGCATATATGATTATCGTTCTGTATTCGAGGCTTAAAATGAAAAATTATGTTTTAATTAAACGCATGCAAGAGCATGCAACTAGATGAAACACGTAGTTTAATAATAAATATATCTGCTAAATATCATGTGAAAAATGGTTGTTAAAACGTATTATATGCATAGAATTATTCATAAAGCAATATTTCATATATATTTTTTGATAATGATAAAATCCCCCTACAAAATAATCCTTACTCATACTACATATATCTCATATGCAAACATCTACTATACATCTTTTCCATGTGCACTGTTCAACCAACCTGTGTATACTTCATAGAGTCCACTAGAGATCCAATAAATATCTCACCTTGTGTTTACATAAAAATACACATTGTCTTACTTTTTTGAAAACATTAATATTCTAAATGATTTAAGATTGGTTGTATCTATATACAAGTAGCGAAAAAAAGTATTCATATGGAAAAATAGACTTTATCATGAAATTTAAAATGATGTGTAATTTTTGCAATATTTTCAAAATCAAAATGTTACCATTTTTATTGAAGAAACTAGAAGAGTGTGCAGTGAACGAAATTCCTTTAAAGTTCGTATTATCATCAACCAAGCAAAAATCAACCATGAAAATAGCGTTCCAATCATCCTCGGCACCAGAACTGATTTTCCAAATGTCAAACAAGTCCGTTTAAAAAATCAGCGGTGTTTTCCTTTCGAAACATTTTCCTTGTAACGTTTTTTTTCAGACAGAAGAGAAAATGCTAAAATCATACCGGGGACGACAAATATAAAAAGAGCAAAGATAAAGTAAATCAAAAGTAACTTTTTCCACCTGACTGAAGAATATACGAGCAGAGAATTATGTGCTCCTGCGAGCGCAAACAGAAATCAAACACATATAAACGGGCTGAACAAAGTAAATAAAAATAAATACACGTAAACAAGGGTGTTGCGAGCGATGTATTTTCGAAGTGAAAAAAAAAACAATTCAGTTTGGGAGAATTTATAAAATTTATCGGAGGAAATCTCTGAAGGAATAAACAGAGGCAGTGGGAGCGTCTCTGGATATCAGAACGATAAATTTTTTACATATCCACGGTGGAAATAATTTATCATCAAAAAACGTGTGTTTTAATAAACGTCTTATGTTGTTTCTCAGAATTTTATTTGACAATTTTTTTTTAATGTTTTTTTTTTCAAATTGACGTAATCGTGAGCAGCATTTTTCGGAGAAACAAACCATACAAATAGTTTATTAAATATGTTTTCTAACTTATACAATAATTACAAAAGTGAGTAAGAGTAAATAAAAAATATATTGAATTAATTGTCACCAAGAAAAAAAAACAATTTTAATTTCCTTTGAAATCTCACCAATAAAGGATTCCAATCGTTATCCGGTAGTAGCAACTTTCAATCCCGGGATCCCAGTACCAAACCGAGATTGTGTATATATTGTAAAATTTACATTAAAACAACCAATTCAGCCGTATCAGGGGATTAAAACATAGTTGAATGTACGTAGAATATTAGGGTACTGATGACTTTGTAAGTAATGACAAGATAATTGCGTACCTCTAGTCTGCAAAGAAACGTAGACATTACATTAAGGCTATCAACTGACAATACTTGGTAAATCTGGATAACTTTAATTTTAAATTAATTTTAATTTAAAATATTTACTTTTGATTCACATTTATGATGACATGTAATCATTAAAAAGAAATGTGAATCAAAACTAAATATTTTTAATATGTGAATTTTTTAAATAAAATTAATTCAAACGTAGGCATGTTCGTCGAATTCCACAGTAGACTATTAAATACATCTGTATTTATTTAGGTCTTCATTATATTGATTAAAGATACCTTTGGATTCTTACCAACCTGGAAAGCTGTTAAGAACCATACATATAATGTATTTGGAGGAGTTATAGGAGGCTAGAGCTGACATGGGATAAGGTGAAGACCGTGGATATTGATTTAAAAGTATGGCGGCATTTTACGGTTATGCTTCATCTTTTCAAACAGTTTATTAGCACTGGACTACAGGGATTATTAAATAGACATATATTAAAACAAAATTGTGTATTTTCTCCTTTGTATTATAAACAGTCTACAAACATTTTCTTAGTTGCTTTACTTTATAAAGAGTAGCAATTTCCTCCCATTTAGCGTACTTGCATATTTTTTCCTCTTTTTCCATCTAACTAACCATCTCGAAGACATCTTCAGTCTATCAAGCTGGATGTTGTCCAACACCTCTTTTTCAGTGCTTGGCTAACATTCCACGAAAAGTTTTTTATGTTTACTATTACATTTAGAAAATACAGACAAAGTAAGCAGGGGAAAACTTTCAAGTGTACTCTTAATCCATTACAAGACTAAAATGTCTTTAATTCTAGAGTAATTGTAATAAATTAATAATTATACAGAATTATATATTTTTCTTTATGACCAGTTGTCAACTAACACGTGGGTCAAGAAAAAATTCAAATATTTCTTACTATAATATTTGTCTTACATAACTTCTTAGATTTTCAGGCCATATTATATATTTTTTATGGGCGCTATTGATTTATATCTCCATGGCAACTGACGCTCATAAAAAATATCTAATCTGAATAAACCAACTCAAACCTAAATAAATCATCAATCCTGAAGAAGACCCCTACAATTGCGGTCGAAATATTGGTTGAAGGAAGTTCGCCACACACGGCTAAACCCAAAAGCCATAATATCAATATTTGTCTTAGGCCACAAAATGGCTAGAGGTTAAGTGTGCATAATAAATCTAATTTTAATAAAATAATATAATAAATTGTGTGCAAATCGTACAAGCCGAAATTTTTATATAACAATGAAGAAAATAAATAATTCTTGTGATTTATTATATCATGATTTAAATTTGTTATGAAATACAGCAACAACGAAAAAGAACGATTATGTACTTTTAATTGAATCGAAAATTAAAAAAAATCTCTACGTGTGGTTGGTAGCTTCGATCATTTATTTCAGATGTGGAACATACATGGGAAGAAGAAATTCCTTATTTCACTTCCTATTGTTATTACATCCATGGGTAACACGATAATAATATTAATCATAAAATTCATTAATAGAAACACTCTAGTAATGGAAATAGACTACACTAATTAACCACGTTGGATTCGAACAATCCTATGCAGAGATATTCCTTGATTTAAGGTAATCAACTAAACACCCGTTTGTTGAGACATTTCATAAGATTTGAGGTGATTCAAGTGCTGAGACTTCCTCGGTCATTTTAGTAATTTTAATGTAAAGCAGCTTTTATAGCGTATTACGAGTCTTAAGTTGGTTACATTAAGCCATGAAATGACTCTGCATATGAGTGTTAGAGTTGATTGATGAAGAGAGAATTTTAATTATTTTAATATTGATGAGTGTGTGTGGGCTGGATCGGTTTGACCCAGACTCTAGAACGAGTGTATCACTTAATTATTAGGGGGCATTAATGCCCTGCTGAGGTGCGCCGGCACGCCATCGGTTAATAATTGTAAACAGAGCTTGAGGCGTCGGCCGTCAGAGCGCGCACGTCCCGGCGCCGCTAGCGCCGCGGCGGCGCGATCGCCAACTTCGCGCGCTAATCCGCCGGCCGAATGAATCACTTGGGCAAACACTCAAATAAATCTGTTTGGTGTAAACTATTTTATGAAACAGTGCGAAGCGAACGCTGTTTGACGACCCTTTGACGAACTGAGCAACAAGAAATTAAAAGGTTTTGTGGGCGCTGAAACTAATTTTCGCAGCTCAAATAAATAGATCATATAAAAGATATCGTATATTGTACGTCAAATTAAGCTTAGAAACTAGTTTAAAGTCTTAATTAAATTAATCCGTTGAATTATTATGTTTTGTACTTATATCCTGATTCTCATTTTTAAGACTATTTTTAATCAATTTCCACAACTACTTTATATTTATAACAATTATTCACACTTTTTATTTATATTAGAATCTGAAATTATTGCTTAAAAAATATTCAGTCACATATAGTAGTCACGTCAGTTGATATCTTTAAAATACTTACTTTTAATTTGTTTATTGAATAAATATTACAAAAGCATCTTCAATTAAATTTGAAAATCTAAGACTTATTTAAAAAAAAAAATTATGTTTTTTCATTAATTCACCATTAAAATGGCCTTACCAATTTAAACACTATCATTTAAATTAATATATAGCTTATATATGTATATTTATAGTATTGTCCAAATATTCATAATATATTTAAATTACCCTCACTAATATTCCCAGCTAATAGGGGCTCACTAATACAAAAATTAAATATTACCATAAATACATACAACGGAAAAATTCAAATGCTTTATAAAATATCATTATCATAATTTGTATCCCTTTTAGGGAATATCTCCGTAAACACAAGCTTGATATTAGCTTTTTTTTTTTTAAATATCAATTTTAATAAATAAATAATAATATATGTCAATTGATAGGGTTTCATGGTGGGGTAACTTTAAGCATCTTTCAGGACACTATATCCTGAAACATAATATTAAATTTTGTATTACATAATGTTGTCTTTGAGTTTCCTCCTCGCAAAGTAGCACACTCTAATCCATCAACATCAACTTCCTTCGATATAATTTACAATGTCATAATTTAATCCGACTCTCGTGTAAACTCCTCACAAGGAGTGCAGCCCTCCGGTGCAAACATCGCGCCCAACTTTATTATTAATCGCTTTTGTTCATTCGCTAAATTATAACGCAGAAAATTAAAACATAAAGAGGAGCGTCGGGGCTCACTCAAGAGCTCATAAAATACGCTGCATTTCCACTTAGCACTCTATCCTCGGCTCCTTTAAAGCCTGCGAGTCTTAGTACTTGGACCGCCCAGTTCTGTTCATCCCGAGGCGAAAGCGCTCAAGATCAGAAACTGTAGCGCTTGGACGCCATCGCTCCTTCCTTTTCGCTCTTGAAAGAATTATATTAAGTCCTCTCACTATATTGTTTGATGGTTAAAACATATTATTTGATCTTACTTTTCAACGTGATAATAAAATAAAATTATTTATGTAATAAAAAGTGTACTTCATCGTATAATAAAGTTAATAGAGAACATTTTACATTAACTTGTCGATTGTTTCAATCAAAATTTATTTTACGTCATTCAATGAAGTTTAAGAAAATAGAAAATAAATGCTTACAATGTCTTACTTTAACGCTCCATACAATCTTCGTTTTACTTCACCTCTGTTATGGAGTTGAAACCTTGCAAATTTGTACCGGTAGATAAAGAAGTAGTTATGAATGGTTTATCGAATTTTGACCTGCAGAAGGTTAGAAGGCTTATAAGATCCATTTTCTGTGCAAAAGTTCCTCTCAAGATGCAAATTAGATACTCAATAACGAGTGTCATATTATTAGAGTTTCAAGAATTTTAAGGGACCTGTAGAGATAGCTTTGAAAAATCTAGCAAGCACCAAGCGTTGTATCGGAGATCACAACTTTAATAACTATACATAATCAAAAAATAATTATCACATGTAGAGAGTTTGTATTTTTTCCATTTTATTGTACACTTTTTTAACTTGGTATTATTAAAAACCAGTGCAGCCGTATAATAAGTTTTAAGTACAATTGCCTGCAAATAATATTAACGGTATGAAGATTTTACACACGGTACAGTAGTCAGACATTGTGAGGATTGACACAACAATAAAGCAGCTACGACATGGTTATATCTGGAAAACGGATATTGAAGAAGAATATGTTTCAATACAAACATCGATGAGGATTTTATAAAATATCGGCATATAAAATATTTATATGCTTCACATATTTGGAGGTGTGGCTTTGTCACTCAAAAGAGATAAAGCGCTGCTAATCCCTTCGCTGCAGAGCGAGATAACGAAGCGGTGGCGAGTTGAAGTACAATTCTTAAGTACTTGACCCCCGGTAATAATGCCTGGCCGCGCGGAACTATCGCGCCGCCGTAATTCATAAAAGTTTCGCGACTAAATGGTAGTTCACAAGAATATTATCATGTTCCCGGAATACATAAAGAAAGACTTTAAAACGTTAAGTAAAGACGGAGATCGCGAGAGGGCCGGGCAAAGGCCGACCCTTTGTTTGATCAGGGCCGGCGGGAGACATTTTCCACATTGACTATTGCAAATATTGACCCAATCATCGCGAATAGTAATACGAACGATGGCGCAAAAAGCTAGGTGACCTACATTACGATCCGAGCGCGCTCATGTAAAAAGATGAAAAAATCATTTAATTCTTTCGATACACTGTACTAGTATTTGGTTATCGAAATACATGAGTCTACAACGCGCCCAAATTCTGTCACATTACCCCAATACTACACCGACTGCATTGGTTGAGAGTTTCGGCTAGAATCCAGTACAAATTATGCCTCTTAGCTTACAAGGCACTCAACGGAACTGCACCGGGCTATTTGACAGAACTTATTAAGCCTTCAGAAATACTCGCGCGTGGAGAGACACTCCGATCGGCTAGAGCAAATATAAGCACCCTGCAGCTGAAGGGAGGTAGTCCTAGCACGGTCTTTGGCAATCGGGCTTTCAGCTACGCGGCACCAATGGCCTGGAACTCGCTACCGGAAAGTATAAGAGAGCTTAAAGCGGAGGCATCCTTCAGAAGCAGACTCAAGACCCCCCTTTTTACTCAGAGAGGCAAAGAAGCGCTTTTGGAATGATCATTCGGTCATAAAAGAGCGCTATACAAATACTAATATGATAATAATAATAATGAGTGATTGTCTGTCGTAGAATAATTTTGACACTTTTATTAATATTAAGTTTATACACTTTGAATAAACTCCTAACTACATATAACATTATATATTGACATCAGCATAATAAAGCCCTTGCTGACTGGTAGCGAAAACCTCGATTTATGATCTTTCGTTTATTATTTATGTTTGCTTGTCATACATGTATGTGTCGCCATATTGTCATTTTAGACTAGTTACATAGATCGCCACTTGGGCGCTGGGCGACAGCCTCAGCGCCGACAAGCGTGGGCAGTCGTGTGCCGACGTCGGCGAGATCGCATTGTTCCCGATCGATCTAAGCGAAAGTAACGCCATGTTACGATTGATCGGTGAAACCAAGTCTTTATTGTGAATATATATGTGCTTCTGAAAAAGTCTGTGTTAATAATCTGCTCCCCATCCTGCCACCACGCGACGGAGTAACACCTTTTCAAAGAGAGAAGAATGTTAATATGTTTCGCGATAACTGAAGACAGTTTTAAGTGGCATGGTAATTTCAGTCTACATAGTTGAGAGTCTATTTTGCCCAAAACCGTTCTAAGTTATATGTTTTCCCAGAGAAATTTTCCACACAAGACTTAACGCGAAAGCCACAATTCTTAATCTAGCCTGAAAGATTGTGAAAATATTTCATTGTTATCATAATAACATTATAAAACAAAATATATCTACTACTAGTATTCAAAAAATCATATGTGAATATTACAACTGTAATTTAATGCATTACTTCATTGTAATAAATTCCTGCCGAAATAAAACAAGAAAACCTTTCGCTAGCCCTGGCTTTTATGTGCAGAATTCCCATTCTGGTTTATGCTAATGACCTGCCGATGCAACCGACAAGTGCAGTGGAACAGAAATGAACATTAAAAGTTGCATTAACTTCTTATCGTTGAATAATGAGGTGTTTATTCAACTGGCCGGCCATATTAAATTAGCCGAATCCATTTGAATACATCTAGATTACTTTATTCCCGGAGAGCTTTTGCGAAAAGCCCCGAGAGCTGCGAGCCAATTGAACTTTTGCCGCTACAAGCAGCGCGAGAACTTTAAAATTAGCAAAAGTTATTGGTTGTAGCAATGGTTTTGTTTTGGAAACAAACTCGACGAAAGCTTTTATAAGCTCCATATCGATACAACGTTATTAAACACATTGATAATTAAACTTTCTTCAGGTTCTCTAGAGAAACGAATTTATATATTTATCACATTGAATTCATCAGAAAGGTATTTTTATATGTAGTTATTTTTATTGAAATTTAATAAACCACTTAATTTGAAATACATTTTGTACAATAATATTATATCCCTTGTATAGTTATTATGAAAAATATTGTTCTCAAACTGCAAATGCAAAGAGGCATCAAATCCTCTAATGGTCTCTATAACGGTCTATTTGGACGAGTATACTCGTACATGCATGTAGAAAAGATGCTAATTGTGTGATTGTCGGAGAATTCACAAATATTTATACGTTGTTTTTATCTTTTACAAATTTCATAACATGATCTTTTTACATTGTTTTATAATATAAAAGCTGATGAAGTGTACAGTGTTTATAAGTAAATTATAATAATTTCCTTTTAAAAAATATATTTATAATTTTGTATCTATATCAATGTACAACACATTAAACAAGTATTTATCTATTTCTCAACGATATACACGAAACTAGCATTTGTGTGGTTTAAGGCATTAGTACTCGTTATTGAATCGACATGCAGAAAAATAAATGGTTATTTATTTTCAAGGGAAAACAATTTAAATTTTATATCATCTTTACGCCACCAAAAATGACAGATCGCTCAACTCTACATAATATATCCACTCCTTTTGAAATAAAACCATTTTGGGAAATCCCACGTGACTTTGACATTCCTCACTTTTTCATACATTAATAAGGCGGACAAAAAATAAGTATCCCATTTTCAATTTTTTTTATATGAAATATCTAACATTACAGTACAACAAATTTGCCTGCATCGAGATATACGAAAAATATTTAATAAATAATATTGCATCATAAAATCAATCGAGACATTACTTCATCATATTTATATCCAGAATAGAACAGAAGTAGAATGTTAATGACATTAATTATTTCTATACACCCTAGAATTCGTTCAATGCTTCGTAAAGAATTGCAGAGAGCGGACACAACAATAGTCCATCCCAAAGTCAGTAAAGAGATAAAAGTGGACCTGGTTGGAAGTTTTTTTCCATATAACGTAGGAGATCATACACGATAATTTTATTCAAGACCCAAAATTTTTACTATTTGTAAATCATGAATCATACATAAGATGTACTCCGCGTAACTCCTGGAGGCATAATTAAAATAGGACTTTATGAAGAACATGATGTCTAACAGAACTATATAACGGCACGTAGTAAAAACCTTTTTTACAACTAGGAAGCGGATATGAAAAAATATTATTATGAGTCTACACTGCGGGAGATGTTTGTTTTGCAACAAATTACAAGTATATATGGAGGAGGAAACACTGACACTGGAAGAGTATTTCTGAGTGGTATTTAGAAAGGCACTTTGGAAACGGCCGGTTCTTAGTCGATACACGTTAACCGTGTATGTGGCAAGTGGAATAATCTACTTAGAATGAGGTACGTTGCTGGAGCTTCGTACAGATAGTGGTATAAATATTTAAAAAATACATTTTCAAACTCATTAAAAATATTCTATGTCAAATTTTATTATTTTTCGCGGCAGAAATAAAATAAATAAACTGGGCTGTTCATTTTTATTCACTCTGTACAATATTCTGAATGAAAAGAGGCTCCCAAAGGCGTGAAAAAAAACACTTTACATATTATATGGCGAGAGATCACGTGAGGCTCAGCCGTGGGGGTGAGTCGCTTTGGAATGTAGCCCCAGGGTCCGCGGTTCGCGCCAGAACCAGCTCCAAGAATAATTCGTCTCTAGGAACGGAGGAAGGCTTTTCCAAAGCAGCACACTCGCCGAAATCACTGCTTACATTCATGCATCATATTTCTGATTGCACGGATTTAAAAAAGTATACCTACAATTGCACGAAATATTTGTCAAGCTACCTTTATAATTAGTAATAATTGCGAATGTATTAAAATCTGTAAGCCCTAAATGGTTATATTTTTTATTTAAACAGATGTTGTTTTTATATTGACCTCAAAAATATTCATAAAAAATTAAAATAAAACGACAAGCTTATAAATAAAATTAAATTACAATTGTCCTCAATTACGGTAATACTGCAGTTAATAAAAAACTGTTTTATACATTAGAGAGCAATAATATATGGTTTTGGCTTTCCATTGACTCTATGAGGCTTAGCCGTGTCGGCTGAAGGATTTAAAAAAAAACAGTGCGTACAAGAAGTATTTTTTAATTGAAGTGATCGAAACCCATAATAATTATATTGTTGTGGTGATTAAACAAAAAACTGACTTACACTGTTGAACTACCATTTTTTTACCAATGTATTTATAATATTAAATTTATTATTATTTACGATGACATGTTTTCTATAGCTTACATGTTCTTCTTATTATTTAAATTGCATTCTTTCTGGTTCAGTTCTTCGGCACCATTCCATCATCTTTTTTCCCCATCGACCTTAGATATGAACGGCATATTTCATCTGATTCTTTCGGTAGCGTTCACTACATAATAAATAATGGAAATATATCATTAAATACAAGAAGTAAAACATTCACTTAAGTAATTGAGTTATAATTCAAGTTAATAGCTTTCGGTTTTAAATAATTTATCGAAGATGGCGGAGCGTCTGTAATAATTTAATTAAAGATTTCTGTTTCTGGGTAATCAATATTCGATAATTATATTTCGTAACAATCAATGTGAATTGTCCCCGTTTGAAATGGAGTTGAACCTTCAAATATTCATATTTCACTCTTGTACAATCGGTCTGTAGACTGTGGCAGTTAAAAATGAACCATAAAGCTATGCGGTATAAGCACTACATAAGATAACCTTTTTCAAAGCATTTTAAATTATTCCGAACTATGTAACAAGAAAGTTCTAGTAGTACACGCTTGTCCGTGAAGTATCATTCACATTAATATTAAATTAGTCTTATAAACCATTCAAACCATTATTTTACATAATTTTATATATATAGCGGTATCAAAATAAATGTTCTATTAAATCGTGTTTTTTAACAGTTTGGTCTGTTAGCGTCTTTCATTTCTCAGTTTCAATATATTAAAAAAGTGATAGATTTTTGAATACTTAATCGTATTATATTACTTCACAACAAAACTGGTATTCGTATATCAACAATTTCACTATCTCAGTATATATAATAATCAATAATGTATGGTTGATATTTAAATAAATGGTTTAATCCTTAAAAATAATTATTTTATTCTGTCTAATGAATCTAAGTATTCTAGTTCAGTTTCATACAGTCTTTTCAATGACTTCAAGCAATTGGAACTTATAGTATACTTAACAAAACAAAATTTTACATTTCAACACAAAACAAACATCATAATTTACCTTACAAAAAAAACATTACCTGGATGCTGACGCTTCCAATTTTTATCATTTAATCTGCTCATTCACCGATCCCTATGCTCTCTACAGATGACACAATGAAACCTGAAACAATTAACTTTCAGCGCGTATCGTAAACGCACCTTAATCCACTGCGGAAAAATTTTCACAGTTGTAACGGAATTTTCAGCTGTAACGGCGGGCTAACGGGCGCTAGAACGACTCGCGGCCTGTTATTGTTTCGTTACGTCCGTTTGGGCAAACACAATCAGCCTAATGAGTCGCTTTTCTTGGTTTAATTTTTACAGGGCGTAGATTAAAAAGATGCCCGTCGGTTAACCTGCTCTGTAATTACAAAGGCGGGGCGGCCGTCTTTAATTTAGAAGCGAAAAGAATCTCGTGATTTTTTTTTATTTTATGAAAACTTTCTTTTACAAAGGCTAAGAAACATATTGCGGGACTCCATTCGTAAAAGCACTGAAATAGTTGTTTATTTTAAAAAAATGTTAATAAATTACTTAATAAATATTTTCAAGACTTTTTAATGAAACACTTTTCATAAGGCTTATTGAAGAACAAAAAGGTTAAGTAAATTAGTTATTTTTACAACTGATTATTTTCAATTTGTGTCTTTTGGGTTGAACCGTGAGCAGCATTTTTAATTCCATTGTTTGTATAGGGGTCATGATCAGAATTACAAATACCACGCTATGGAGATGATCTCTGCACCGTAGTTGAAAATATCTACTCACCACACATTCCTCAACCCAAAATATACCAATTACAGTTATACCTTATAAGATTTATTAATTAATTTATAAGCAAATACAAAAAATCAAATTAAATAATACATAAATCTCTTGTTTTTTTATCATTTTACAGGTAGGTTTGAAACAATCTTATAATAAGTAGTTTACTTAACCATAATACGTATTAACATACTTCAGAATAAGAAAAACATTGTTTTCTTCTAAGTGATAAATAAAATATAATATATGTAAAATAGGATTTATGAATGTTATATAGCATCCGAATTCAGTGATACATCGTTGAGTTATGAGTAACTAGACAAAAGAAAAAAAAAATTCAATAAAATATCTAACCATCATAATTACCATTATGGTTACGTGATTGGATGAATCCGAGTTGTGAAAGTAATTTAGTACTACAGTTGAATCTTAACGCTTTTCAAAGAAAATATAGCCAGTAAATATAAATGAAAACGTTCTTAAATGCACGAAACATATACATAAGTAGTCAGTAATACTAATCTCTATGGAAATGAGAAAACTGGAATGTACTTGAAAAATGGATATCGTTGGAATTTGCATAATTATTGTTATGCTTGGATTTCATTACATTTGAAATAACTGGATTTGAAATTACACTAATAGTGATTCAGAAATAATTATCAAATTAAACTGATAAAATAAATAATCAATTGTTTTTTCAAAATAGTTATTTGAACTTCGAATCTTTCAAAATATCATCATCACTATCATGTCTACTCCCCTAACTGGAGCCATGCTTTGTCTCGATATTTTTGTATTGATGACCGGATGGGACACACTCGCAAAAAATAAAAATAAATGAATGTGGCTGAAAGCCTTCTCGCGACTCTAATGCAGCACACACTGTAACAACAAACTCATCTCAGACTAGTTTCTTTGATGTTAGTACACTAAAAGCGTGCCTCGAGTTGCCTCACTTGATGATTTGTTGCTGGATCACGAAGAGCGGTTTTTAGAGTTCAGGGCTTTAATGAATGTATTGACCACATCACCCGAAGGATTCGGTGAAGCGGGTGAGTCCAGCGACAATGCGACGACGGTGAGGATTATCGCGTTTTGCTCCCTGTCCTCCGTCGGGTCGTCTACTGATGAGAGCGTCAAGCTACGGCTATGTCAACAAGCATTATGATGATGGCTCCGGATGCCCTAGGATCTCCACCCAACCGTGTGTTGGGTGTTACACAACAAAGTGATATTGATTGGGACTCCCAACCAGGTATACCTTCGTCTCTTGACCGACTGTAATATGGAAGGCACCTTGTCCGCTCTCTCGTCTCGTCATTCCTCTAAAAAATTAAGCTATAGTACCCCTAACTATCTACACAGTCATCCGATTTTGAAACCCATTATACCACTGCACTTTGCGATATCATCACAGGAGTAAAAAAAATTATGATGCAGGTACTGTATAGTTGGTACTTAATTTCGATCGAGTACAGTTGTGAGACCAAGACATCTTGCATAAAATCTCAATACCAAAAACATATTAAATATTTAAAAATATCTTTTAATGATAAGAAATTCGTTATATTTATAAAATAAACGAATTTGCGTTTTCGATAATATTAATTTATAGTAGTCAGTACCTAGGTACATCCTGGGAAATTTTATTTTATTTAAATTTTCTCAGCCGTAAAATAGCAATACCGTTCAAGGAGTAAGAAACTGTTTCATAGAGATCCAACAAAGCTTGTACCCGTAAGTCATTCCAAGAAATATATCATAATATCTAAAATACACTTCAAACGAAAATATTCCGCTGATAGTCGACTTGTTTAATGTTTCGCAGTATTCCCGGGTTGTACACCTCTTTGCCCCGACAAGGCATTCGAAAATCTTATTGTTTGAAAATCAATACTATACGCAAGTTCGGCAAACATTTAAACTTCATAAAGCCAATCACAAATAACAGAGCGGCATTCTCACAAACACAAAGTTTTCGGTTCAAACCATTTATTTTCATTATTATGCTGAAAATATTATCATCCAACTGCCAATATTTGTGTTATTTGAGAGAGAGAGAAATACATAGAGTATTGTTTTATTTATTAGCGACGATGGATCAAAGATGGTCTAAATATTAAAATGTATTCTTATATATTTGTTACTTATGAGTGACATATGATGTTATGCTGACAGCAGTTTTTTTATACCACAATATCATAATGACATACGAGTATACAATAAAATAAAAGCATAATCCGGCTTTTGTTACAGCAGCATTATAGCAGAATAAAAATGAAAAAATCAAAATAGATAAAAACAATAATTGTCCGAAAAATTAGCATACATATTTGCTCACTTGATTAAACATATCTTCACGACAAATTTCCTTTATGAAGAGTTGTCAGTTGCCATGATTCTCGCCAAATACCCATCTAAGCTCTGTATTCTGAAGTTCCAGGAGAGACCAGTATAGTGGTTTGAAAAGGCTGTGAAGTTTGGTGTCTGAACAACATATTCCACCGTGTTTTCAACATTACGCTTTCGTTTCATAGACAATTTCTTCTAGATTATTTAATTCATGTCTTAATCTGCTTAAATTAGATTTTTTGTGTAGTGAATTAAATGATTTGAGTTTAACGTAGATCACTTACAAAATAAAAATAATATTTTTGGCAAAAGTTACTAACCAGGTTACTTACAAAGCTATCTTAAAAATAAAATAATTTACTGATAAAATGATTGCCAAAATAGGTGATGTTTACAATCGAGAACGATATTTTTGTAGCGACATTTTTCTACGGCGTAGAATCGGCCTAACGACTTGCTCGTTAGCGAGCTACGGGATGAAAACACAGCCTTTGAAGTAACGGTGACTTTCTGCTGGAGTAGCGAAGGCTGTAGCAAAAAAAAACTATGACGTAGTATTCACAGCTGTATGCAACGTCAATTATATAACACTAACCGAATGGATTCAGTTGAAGTAAAAAATAATTGTATCGAATTTTCGTGGCATTTACAGTAATGTAAATTTTCATAAATAAAATCGAATCGAGAATATAAAGTACGTACAATCATTACATCATACGCTGACCCCAATGCTTTTTGCTTAAATATTCGGCGTGTCTAAACCAACATAAAAATACGTAAATACATGTATATATTTATAATCTACTCCTTCTTCCTAATCCTAGCCATTTCCCATCATCTGGGGTCTGCTCTTCTTGTGCACATTCACCATGTCTGCCTTTCCTGCGTTGCATTCTTGGTCAAACCCAGGGTTTTCAGATCCTTGTTTACAGTTGCAATCCAGGTTGCCTGTGTGGTCTTCCAGGTCTTCTTCTCAGCGTGGGTATGTTGAGGGCTCTCTTCATCATGTGGTCCTCATCTCTCCGTGTCACATGCTCATACCATCTAAGGCGGTTTTCACTTATCTTTTCAGGTATGGGGGCCACCCGAAATGAACCCCGAATATGCTCATATCGAACTCTGTCCACTCTGTCCACTCTAATCACACCGCCCGGCCATTTCCCTGCCCAATTTTTTTAAATTATTTTCCAAAGTACTATTTATCAGAATAACTCAAATAGTAAAAATCATAAATCTTCCGCTGGCTGAAGTCAAAAGAATATCTAATTAAAAACTTTTTTAAAGCAAACATTTATACTAGCCACGATAAATTCAGTCACTCTGCTGGGCCACTGACATGTTTTTGGCAATGACCACTTGTGGAAGTGCCCCATTAGAGACTCAGGTGCAAGGCAAACAGTCGAGAGTTGTTCAAAGCCCAAAAAAACAAAAAGCCTCGTATTTACACTCCTGCACTAACGCTACAAAAATATTTAACAACGTTCCGTTGCACCTGCCAAACAACAAGGGGGTTAGATACGGGGGTTGTATAACTTGGTTTGCTTTACGTAAGCTGAACAGCTAAGCCTTGAAGTAAAACCCTTGCCTACTATATGAGTACTTTTGAGCTATATCCTGATGTTCAAAACAACTATGATCGTTCAAAATTATATGATTCATATTTTTTGGGTAAAGTCTTCTTTTAATATCCTATGGTATATGTGTCAGGAGCCTCAGGGTAATATTCGCTTTCCTTCAAAGTTCTGATTAACAAACGATAAAATTTAACTAGACAGGGCCTTACTTAGATCCTTGATTCTTTAATACAATAGCCACATCTATGTCGATTAAATTAAAAAAGAACATTATGTGATAAATAATGTTTACATGTCTGTTATCGAATATAAAAAATGAAAATAAACAATTTATTAATCACATACGATCAGTCGAAATCTAAGCTAATATTTGGCAAAGACAACAAACATTATAACATCATACTTAAGATTACTCACATAATTTTTACTACTACGCTCTATCCATTACTCTAGTCACTCATTAGTAATTTTTCTAGTAAAACAAGCATGAAAGTTTTCCTTACAAAGTGCAAACTTAGCATTTATCAAGCAGAGTCTTGGAGAATTTCCAACTTCTCTAAGTATCTCAGCAATTGATAGCTTTTCTTAGATTTTAATAAAGTTTTTGTAGGAACATAATATCAACTATTTTTCATAGATTTATAGCTCCGTATTACCATTTATCAAGAAGAGATTTTTTTACTTACGCCAGCTTTTTTCAGTTCTTTACATTGTTGGAAAATAATGTGTATGTTATTATTTTCAGATTTCCGTAGAATTATTAGAACATTTTTCAAAACAACTTATTTTTCAAAAAACCTTACAAAAAACAAAATCAAAAGAAAACACTATTCACGTTAATTAACATACCTTTCGAGTACTTTATTAAGTTATTTTCAACATGAAAACTTCAATAATACACTACAGTCAACAATAAATTTGTGCTATTTAAAATTCAAATAATTTGATGCTTATCAAATGCAACTCAGTACTGAATTCAGGACAGGACAGTTTTTCCGATATTTGGTCAAAACACTTAACTGTCGTACACATATTTATATATTAAAACGAATTTTTAAATATCATTTGCAACAGCCGCCTTTCCTTAGATCTCTCTTAATCCTGGAAGTTTGTCAGAAATTGTGCATTTAATGTAATTCGTAAGAGTCTTGGAACTTAAAGCCGACCTGAGACAAATAGAGAACAATGACGACTAATAGTATTTTATGACGGCAACTCAAAATGACCATATTGTCGTATGTTACAGACATTGATATAAAAAACTTCTAATGTATCCTGCTCAATCAAATATATATTACGCCTATAAATAATATCCTCAGTCTTATGAAAGTGGCACTGTACAGTGTTATTGTATTTAAGAGCGCAATTTATATTTTTTTCATTTCCCGTCACTCGTGCACGCAGAATTTAAAGTAACGCAAAGAAACGCTATGATATATTCAATATGGAAATTTCTGCGCCAGATTTTCTGTTAGTCTCATCGTGCGCAGAGACGCAAGACGTACCTGCACTGTAATAAAATTTCAATCAACCTGTAAGAAGGATAATAATCCAGCTTTGCGAGGGAGGAGGGCGGGTAACAACGGTGCTCCAGGATAGAGGTAAGCTTTCTCGGGGCTACCCAGTTCTCAGAGAACCTGATTGAACGCAAGGATCAGACGGGACTTGGCCTTTTATGGTAGCCACTGTACCAAGCGACCGCTGCTGTATTAAGACACGTATGAGCAAACTTATTGTTAAGATTTAATCAAAAGAAATGCTCAGCCGACGAATTAAATTTTGATGTTTTGTATCTAGAAATAAAATTAATTTCTCTACTAATGTTGCGTCATGTTGGAGTATCTCTCTAAAAAACAGCTTAAATTTGACAGCTTATATAAAATACTTGATTATTGTAGATTACTTGATTAATACACAATGTAATGTAACTAATCATACATAAGATACCTGTATGTCATAAGCATTAGAATAATTTCGATGAAACCTTTGGTATAAACTTAATTATTTTTTAAGTTAAAACAATAATACATTAGGAATGTACACTATTTATCAGTCAGTATATATTCACGGTACTCTTATTTTAATGGATTGATCAGCTCCGAAAAATAAAATGATCCAGGCCTAGGGAGAGTCTGATTAATCATCCAAGTGCTACGCCCTCTTTAAGCACTCGAAGTTCTGTTCTTAAGGTTTTCGGCAACCAAATATGTCTCCAAGTAGACTTTCAGATGCAGGGTATGTCCTGAGAGTGAAATAGATAGTGAAAGCTGACAAAACTAAGCTGCAGCAATTTGTGGTGACAATATGGTCCAGGTATGAAATGTATATGAGAAGAAGTATTTTAATGACAACTTCACAAATGATAAACAATATGAATGGGTTTTTAACCCTTCTAATTTCATAATGTTCAGCTCATCTGCGTAGACGTAATAAAGTATGCAGCTGATATGTTAAGTGTATATGGAAATGGAGTGATTTTCCTTATTTAAAAATCTTATTGATCATTGCATAGGTGTTAATTAAAAGTGTTAAAGCATAAATAACCGCATGACCTACTTCAACGCGTAGAAATCGTATTTGGAAAGAATTCTACGAGGCCGATCGTGATGTATGTAAGTGGATGTATTTTCAAAGGATGTAACCAGCAAAAAATTTAAATGAATCGGTTGTAAAGTAGCCGCGTTGAAGCGCCCCATACACCAGTCCCCCGTGTGGTAGGAGCCCTAGATAAGCCCCCGGGGCGCCACTGTGTCGACCAGACACTAGTAAGATCACTCGACGAAATGCTTTGGGAGGAGCAACGGTTAAAACTGGCTACTCCGGAGAAATGTACGCCCTTGTGAAAGTTCGAAGTTTTATATTAAATTTTAGATTCTTAAGAAATATTTTAATATTTTATTTAACTCAGACATAATAAAAAAATGGTATTATTTTTAAAACACGATTCTTAAATTTCAAAGATTTAAATAAAAACTGTGTTTGAAGATACTTTAAATTTGGAATTTTGAAATAATTACATCAATAAATCATCATTCAAATTGGATGCTATTTAAACATTTGTTATAAGCTCCCCTATCCTCACAGTCATATCTATTGTCAAAAGTCGATGGACGCATACAAATCTACATTAAAAGTTAACTTTTATGACATTTCTTTCATCAATCTTGGAGAAAAAGAAACGGCAGACACTGGGATTTGAACCGCAATCTTTGCCACTTAGTTCTATTCAATACACAACGCGGTCCATCAAGACTAATTTTTTCACCTACTGACTTGAGTTTTTTGGCGTTTTTATACTATTGACACTATCGTATTATTACATATTTTTGTAAAGTTTACACAATGCCTTTTCTTTGAAATTGATATACGAGTAAGCCCTTTGATTTTGGTAAAAATCAGTCTTATTAATAAACTGTTGTCGAATTCAATACAAGTCGTTTTTCAATAAAACTATTGTAATAAACTACACTCGTAATGAACACACGATTCTTAATACAAAAAACTTTTAGCATTATTTTCTATCACTTTTTTAATATTAGCGAGATATTCAATTATAATTTTTCATATTCTGATTAATTTTATATTTAATTTAGACAATTTATCTAACTTCGCCGTTCTTTTCAACTTAAAGCATCCATTCTTGATATTCATCAAATATGAATGTACTAGTTATCTTGTCACATGCAGTCGCATGTTTGTCTTATCTTTATTTCAATATCGCTCCAGATGCACTTGCGCTACATAAATTTCGCTGAATGCGGATATTTTCCCATTGAATAAATCACGACTAATCTATCGGCTAACCAGAAAGTTCCCTGAAAGTGCACTCGTCTCGCAGCACGGTTGTTTGTCATGCAGGTTTAAAGAGAGACCATTCCGAAACAGTTTAAAAGTTTCGCGGGGCGACGACTTTAGTTGGTAGCAGGTGACAACTCCCAGGAACCCCTGAGAGAGGCATATATTAAAGAGGAACCACATAAACCAACCGTCTGGTAAAAAAACTACAAGAACCTCCCGGACTATATATCAAATACACATATTGTTCTTTCACAATATCACTATATTACATCACGAACATGTATAATTTGCTTTATCTGTTAGTGAAATTTTCGTATGTTTTAACTTGTTGTTACCGGAGAATATGCGGCACTAGTATGGGGTCAATCAGCCCATTGTAATCAAGATACTGCCCTGAATGATGCATGCAGAGTCGTCACAGGCTGCCTCAAACCAACACCCATTTCAAAACTATACCCCTTGGCTGGTATTGCACCACCAAATGCGTAAGGCAATCAACTAACCGTTCCACTGCTTGTATAACCAGATACCCTAAACACCCGACTGATATAGCTCATTGGTCAAAGCAGCTCATTGGTTGCGAAGCAGATTTCTGAGATCCTCACAATCCTCACATCCGGCCCTGAAAATGAGACTCCAGCTCTGGCAAGAAGTCGCATTAGAGGATTTCATTACTCAAAAGGAAGGCTTCCTAACTGGCAAAAACCTTGACTGGCGGACGTGTGGAGACCTGCAGACTGCCTCACACCTAAGATCCTGCTCCATGTACTCAACAAGCTGCACATCTTAAGACCTAACGCTGGGCAACACACGATGTTGTCAGAGAATGGGCAAAAATAATTTGACGTCCTGACACGAAGGAGAACTAGTTGTTAACGCATGTAGAAGATAGAACAGTTGTCATAGGACAAAACGAACCAAAATTGGACTATTTTTATTCCTCAAAATCGCATCATCATAATTATCGAATATAGACCGTAGACAATTGAACCGTTCAATATGGAGCTGATGTAGTTTTATAATGATCTTAAGGCTATTATCTAGCAAACTTTCTAAGTGGTGGATAAAACTTCTACTTATAATGAAAAGTGGATAAAGAAATATTGTACACAAATATGTAATCTAGTTACAATAAAAAAAAGCATTACAAACACCTTTGCCAAAAAACTAGCAATATGTGTTTTTTTTACGTAGTCAAAAAAGCTAGTTTATTTCATACAAAATCATATTTTTTTGGGTCAAACATTATATTATAAAATCATAAAATGTGACTTCAAGTGAGCCATATTGGTAAAAATATTGAACCACAGTTGAATCAAAATAGTTGAACAACAGTTGGCTATTGTGAGCAACTTTTCTAAAAAATGTTGATCTAAGATTCTAAGCATAACCACAGTATTTGACTACCAATCCATGCAATGTTAAATAGTTTTGTCCCTCCTATACATTTTTCCTAGCTGAAAACCTTTCGCCGAATAAGGTTTCACGGAGAAAACTTTTTGAAACTTTTCGTTTATCCTTATTTAACAAAGGTAACTGTATTGTCTCTCGCTCAAGTTATCAGATAATTTGTGCATGCCGGTGTAAAGTGTCGCAATGAAGTGATGAAGACGAATAACTAGAAAGCTACACATTGCAATCACTATTAGAACCCTTGAAAGACTTAGTTAACCTATAAAATATCATACTTCGATATTAAGTACATTGTTTAATTTGTAGAATGAAATTATATATCATTTTGCAGCGTTAAAATTGTAAAGTAACATATTTATAAAGAATAAATTAAAATATATATGAGTTTTTTTCAATTTTTATTAGAATATTATTTTATTATTTCAATATTCTAATCTACTTTTATAGATCATTGACTATATTACAATATTATTATTAATATAAAATATATATATTTTTTTAATATTTTGAAAAATACATTTTTTCGGCTTATAGTATGTATCTTATTGTATTTTATAATCTAACGTCTTTTTATATTTGTGTTATGAAATCGATTGACAAGACTTATTTTAGAAAAACTTATTTTCGTAAGATAACATTTTTATTTATGTAAACACATACAGGAGAATACCGACAGATGGTGATAGTGATTCTGCAGTCTCATCTTTGGAATTATATGATGGATAAGCGCTGCATGTGGAGTGTTGATCCACCAGCGTCATAGGCTACGGCCCGACATTTACGCATCATCCTTATTACAGCGATTTTCAATGAATGGGTGGTGGGACTTTCGTCTACCACCACTTTTTTAATAATAGGCAATGACTTATATTTTACCGGTGATGGATCAAATTCATACCAACCGGAGATATTTTAGAGCTCAGAAAGCGATTAAGCTTTTTATTTTTATATTAATCTCCGTCGGGGATTAAATCGACGACCTTCGTATTGCCAAGCAAACGCTTTAAGCATTGAGCTTTACCCACAGGCAACAACTAACTTTAATAATAACCATTTATGTTTCAAAATATATGCAATTCAATCATACTTTGCCATTAAACGGGCTATTTGACAGAACTTATCAAGCCCTTAGAAATAAGCGCGCGTGGAGAGACACTCAGATCGGCTAGAGCAAATAGAAGCACCCTGCAGCTGACGGGAGGTAGTCCTAGCACGGTCTTTGGCAATCGGGCTTTCAGCTACGTGGCAACAATGGCCTGGAACTCGCTACCGGAAAGCATAAGAGAGCTTAAAGCGGAGGCATCTTTCAGAAGCAGACTCAAGACCCACCTTTTTACTCAGAGAGGCAAAGAAGCGCTTTTGGAATGATCATTCGGTCATAAAAGAGTGCTATACAAATACTAATATAATAATAATAATTGAACTACAATCATACTTCAATTCACCCCATTTAAAAAATAATTAAGAAATGATTTTCAGTGTAATAAAAAATGGATGTTGTCTGTTATTCGAAATACTAGTGTTAATTAATATTTTTTATTCAAAATACAGTTTAACATGTGAAAAAATATGAAGCCACAATTTTTAAACTGAATTATTGTTATTTGTAATAAGTTAATTTATTATATTACAAAAATTCAACAACGCTTTCTTCAAAGACCGATAAACTACTTTAAAGTCACCTCACCCGGTGAGCTAAACTTACCCGGGTTGAGTTAACTAACGTTCATTTAAATTTAGTTTCACTTAACTGTAACGCAAACCGTTATTTCCGCATTCACCCGGATTGCTCTCCACGCCCGGAGACAAAGTCTAACCGTGCAACTGCAAATAGATGTTCTCGCGTCACGTTTTTTGCGCGGCCCAACAAACACGGCACAAACATAAACTGAGAAGTAAAAAAAGAAGAAAAAAATACACACACACGGGGCAAACATAACAAACTGAAAAAAATCCAAAAATAAAACACAAAATGGGGTACAGAGTGGCTGCCGCACGAGCGCCCGGCTCTTCTGCCCCACAGCTGCTTTATCGAGTGCCCTGACAAATGTGCCCTGGATTTAATTTGAGAGTAATACAACGCCAGTTGAAGCAAGAGAACGGGATGCTCTGGAATTCTGGGCGCGTCCGTATGGATGGCTACGGAATAAAAAAGAGGCTGAAAATTTTCAGGTTTTTTCAAGAGCGTTTTTTTGCTATGTTTTGATTAAACAATTGAGTGGACAATATTTACGTGCGAAAAAAAACATAGAAATTACCTGGAGTTTACAACTAACAATGTTTTGAAATATGAAAAATTTTATTGATGAATTTTATCAATTTAGCACGATTTTATGTATTTTTGTGATTAGCACTCAGTATTTGAACTCTACATATTTTCAATCAATTAATCTGATATCTATCATTATTGAATAATTTATTTATTAATCAAAATCAAACATATAACGCTTATAAATCATATATGGTTTATTTTGTACAAGTTAATTAGTTGATGAAACAATTATCTACATTTAGCGTGATAAAAAAATAAAATCAAACCTTGGTTCTATCTCAGAACAAAGACACCGTATCAAAAATAAAAACGGCAATCAAACTCATAATTACTTCGGCATTCAACTCTCGCGCCATTTTTTTTTAAAGCGTAAACGCAGCTTAAAAAACTCGTTTTCCGATGATGAAACATCCTGAAAAAAACTGCTAATTAAAGTTCATTTCGGAAAAATAGGCCGCGAGGGGCGAGGCTCGCATTCAAAGCTCGTCGCTTACATCGATAGGAGGGCAGGACTAGGGACGAGTACGGCGCACAGCCTTTCTTTGTTTGAAGTTTCCATTTGTTCTGATGGAAGTTGCGCCATAAGCCCCGGCGGACGCGCGTGACCGTTTAATTGATGGTCGGCGCCGGGACGCCATGCTAGACGGTGCTTGGCAAGATGCGACGTAACGACTGCCTGACCAATACAAAAACATTTATCAAAAAATACAGTACAGAATATTTCATTACATCACATTACACACACAATGCACATCTATTCCCACGTATTCCTTAGTTAGCAACGTGTTACCAAAGAAGGCAATTCGAGACAGTGAGTACACAGTGAGTGTTACTTCGCAGCCTTAGACTGAGATCTATTTGACATCTAACTGATGCACTTAGAATCACGGAAAGGCTTTCAGCCACTTTCTTACTAGTATTCCAATAATGGGTCTCCAAAACCAGGACGGTACAGGGAGGGTTTTCACCAAGCGAGTACAGAATACTATAATATTTTCACCCACGTTTGGTGTTGTTTACCAAAGCTGTTTACTTATATATCCAGAAAAAGGACTAAAGACAGTGCTTTGATGAGGGTTTCCAAGGAGCACAGGTACAAAAAAAAGTACAGGATATTGTCAAAAAAACAAGAAAATAATGCAAGACGTGTGATACTCGAGGGATAATGGCTTATTCTTCTTCCTATTACCGTTTTATACCAGGAATATATGTCATCACAAATTGCTGCTACTCAGTTATGTCGGCTGCCACTGTGGATTCCTCGTCTCAAGATATGTCTGCTCCTGAAGGTCCACCAAGAAACATATATCGTTCAAGACAACTTTCAGCGTAGAAGCCTGAGAACTTGAAGTGGTGACATCTGTTAGTATGCAAGGCATATATTTGGATGATTTGTTAAGCAGATCATTCAAAGTGATCAGATTACTTGCCCAATGTTCCTCTGAGGCCTAGAACAATTGGTCTTAAGTACCATCTCAATCTAAAAGAAAGTAGTCAAATGAATTAATACAAATGCATGTATGTATCAAATTTTGAATAGTAGTATGGATCTAAGATGATTTATAAATGTTAGTATATATTTTATACGTAAAATAAATTTAAAAGTCACTACACTATACGAGCGGTATTTTTGGTATCATTTTTAATGAAGCATACGTCTCTTTGAACAAGATTTGACATTGCAGCCGTTACTTGGCACGTGCCCAGACCTGGAGGTCCACGTTTGAGGTCAGGGAGCGATCCTCCCGATGTCACTACAGCGTCCGGGCGGCTTCCGATGCGACCGAAGTGTTTTCAGCGAGTTTAGACACGCTATGCTCTCCCAGACGGACGATCAACCACGACCTCTAATTTCGTGCAGCATCAATACAACTCACGTTACGGTTTTGAGCCTAATACACATTTATACATTCTATTATAACTACAATCGTACTATGCGAGTAGAATGATAGAACACATAGAGGATAGATGCAAGATTGACGTATTGAACTTACTGCAATTGCTGGAATTTTATACAACGAATTTACTACTTGTCACTTGACTTCTGGGACAGGTTATGGTATGCCAGCGGGTATAGCTCAATTTTAAAAGCGTTTGCTTTGAAAGTCATAGGTCGTAGGTTCGATCCCCAACGAAGATTTAAAAAAAAAAATTTAATCGATTTCTAAGCACTAAAATACCCCAGTTGCTGTTAATTTGATCCATCACCCGTAAAATGCTAGTCATAGCCTATTATGTAAAAAAAGGTGTTTGACGAAAGTCGTCCCGTGAAGACCACCCATTCGTAGTAATTTTTTTTTTTTTTTTTTTTTATTTAATCAAATATAATAGGATACATTTAAGATTTTTTGATAGTATTACAATTTTTTTTTTTTATTTTTTTTTTTTTGGAATTTCGCTTTCCACGCCACTTAAAGGTAGATCTTGTGTGTGGCGTGGGATTCATCTTTTGATTTAAGTGTTGTTTAATTTATATTATTATTTTTTTACATTTTTTACATAATAACATATTTTTTTTTTTTTTAGAATATAAAATAATATCATTCATATTTATAAATTTTTTATAATCGAAGTGACAATTTCAGCATCATTTACATATATATTTCGATTCTTTAGTAGCCTCGACCCATGTAAGTCTCAATTTCCACCAGACACATTGTAATGAACTTAATATAATCAATACCTTTTCAACAATATAAATATTTTATACAATTTATATAAATTCTATACTTATTATGCTTGGATCATATACATACAATTACTACTTAGTACCTAGCTTGAATCATATACAGAGAGGTTTACATTAGTATCATTTTAATAATAGTAACATTATAATGTAATGAAAAAAAATTATATATTATATCATTTATTTCTCATTTTTGTACAATTACGTCAGATCTGATTTTTATTTTTGAAGAACCGTTTTACCCTTTTATTCATTATTTTCATGTCACTGATCGCTTTTATTTCCGGAGGAAGATTGTTGAAATTCACTATTCCGTTGTATTTGTAACCATTATTTGCATGTTGTGTGTTAAATTTTGGTATTAGTAGATTATGTATATACCTAGCAGAGTGATGAGTGTTCCAGTTTTCAATTCTCCTTTCTTTTATTGTCTGTAGAACAGTGTATTTTTGGTATAATGAATCTACCGTTGGCACTTTAAATTCATTGAATAGGCTTTCTGTTGGGTATGTGGGAGGTTTTTTAATATGATTTTGATGATAAGTTTTTGTACAGTTCTAATGGGGTTGGTGATATTTAGGTATGTTCCTCCCCAGCCGACAATGCCATATTGCAGTTGAGATTGGACAATGGAGTAGTAAACCATTTTTAAATCTGCTCTAGATAGGATGTTTCTGAGTCTAATGAATATGTAGATGCATTTGCGTATACGTTTCACTAGTTCGGCTATGTGCATGTTCCATTTTAAGTTACTGTCAATTAATATACCCAGGTATTTTATTTTTTCTGTGGATTTGATCATTGAGCAGGTTTTTTCACAGTTAGAATTATTACATCCAGGGCAATGTATAAATAATTTAGTAATAGGTGTTTTTATTTTATTTTTGTTTATGGAGAATGGGATTAGATATGTCTTTTCTGCATTTAATGTATGTAGATTAATGTCAAACCACCTTTTGAGACAGTTAATGTCATCGTTGGCTAATTTTATTGCTTCCTTCCAGTTATTACTCTCAATTATTATTGCTGTGTCGTCAGCATATGATATTATTTTACCGTTAATATTCAGTTTGAATATATCATTAACATAGATAATAAATAGTAGTGGTCCCAATACCGTTCCTTGCGGTATTCCAAATTCACTAGTTTCTTTTTGACTCGGTATTTTATTAATTTTAACTACTTGAGGTCGTTGATATAGATAACTTCTTATCCATTCCAATGCGCTATCACTAATTCCAATGTGTTTTAATTTTGAAATTAGTTTTGGGTGGGATATGCTGTCGAATGCCTTTTTTAAATCTATGAATATACCTAGACATTTATTTGATTTATCTAATGAGTCAAGTATATAGCTTGAAAGTTTAGCAATGGCATCTTGGGTATTTCTGTTTTCCATGAATCCGAATTGGTTTTCATTAATTAGATTATTAGAATTAATGAATTTATTTAATCTAATTTTAACTATTTTTTCGAATATTTTTGCTATGTTTGAAATTATTGATATTGGTCTGTAGTTTGTAATATCGTCAGGGTCGCCAGACTTGAAAATAGGTGTAATATTTGTTTGTTTATAAACATTTGGAAAAATTCCAGTTTGTAGGCTTTTATTTATGATAAACGCGAGAGGTTTGGAAATTTGTTTTTTAACATGTTTAAGAGTATGTACTTTAATGCCGTCAAATCCTGGTGATAAACCGTCTTTCATGTTATCAATGATTAATTCAATTTCAGCTTCTGTTGTATTTTGAAAATTTGTTATTTTTTGTTCAATGTTAACGTCTGCAGTGTGATTCATATTAGGTTAACATAAATTCCTGAAATAATAAGGATGATGCGTGAATCTCAGGCAGTAGTCAATGACGTTGGCGGATCAACACTCCACACGTAGCGCTTACCCATATGCACTATGGTAAGAGTCATAGAATTCTACAGATGAGACTTCAGAATTACTATCACCATCTGTCAGTATTCTCCTGTATGTGTTTACATAAAAAAGTTATTAGTTAATATTTATTCAATGGTTTTTTAAGCATTTCTCTCTGGTACTTCTTCTTTAATTCCCCATTTCAATAATATATTTGGGGAGATAACATAGAATGATAAAAATGTTAGTTCATGGTTATGTATTCGACAGTGGTACTCCCTATCAAGTCATGAGTACTTTTTTTACTTTAAGATTGTAACCAATGTACTCGTAACGAGCTTTAATTTCATAGATGCTGGTAGTAGCTATGAATTATAGTTGGTTCCATAATCCGGACTTCTTTAACAACAAAATTGACAAGAAACCACAACATTTATTATACAGTTTTTAACGTTGTGTAATAAAAAGTAATAAAACCCTTGCAAATATTCACTTTTATATTGAAGTTATATAATAAGGACGTTCGATATAAATCATATTTTGAATTACCCATTTTTTTTATGATTTTTAATTTCAAACCCTAAAAAAAATATGGCTCTATCTGGCGAAACTTTGAGGTAAATCAATGAATTATATGTAGTATTACCAAAATTATAGATACACAATAATTTTTGGGACTAGTGATATTTTTTTCAGCTGTAAGATTTTAAGAGCGTATTTTCTTTTACTATGTTATATTACGGACAGCAAAAATATTTTATTTTACCTTGGATTATGTTGTCCTGATTGTCTAAAAAACTCTCTATATACAATTTCATCTATTTTAGTTATTTTTTTATTCAATTGACTCTTTATTTTAGTTTTAGAATACTTCATTTAGTTTTTATATCGTCTGAGCGATTCTTATATCTGATGAAACACAAAAAACAATGTTTGTAGAGTAGTGTACGTGAATGATTATTTTATTTTCTTTGATAAACTATTCATTGAATAAAAAAGTATTGGCAAATTGAAATAATTTTCTTATAGTACTTAATGAAAATAGTCCAACGAAATCAAAACAATCACACTGAATAAGTCAGTTAAAAAAGTTAGTTATTCAAACTAAGAGAATAACCAATCTTTCAATTCCTATGGTGTGTTAAAATTTACTTTTATGACTCAGATAAACGGATAAATCACAAGAAAACGTTAAACCAAATTATTATAATAAAAATATCTCGTATATTTTCAAACGAAAACATTTATTACAACTTAATATGAGATTTTTTTAATATTAGTATTTTTCAAACAAATATGGAAATGTATACACTGTGGGGCAAAAAAATAATGCGAATATGATAATTAGTTGATTAACTTCGAGTGGAGATACGAAATAAATGAATATTATACTGGTATATGCTTTTTCTAATTAACTAAAACATTTAATACGAAATATAAAAACAAAGGTAACGGAGGTTAAAATGTGTATATTATATATGAAAATCCATTCGTGAAGGAACCTTTCACACTCAATTTCACACGCCCCGTATAATGTCTGGTTTGCTGGAGGACAGTTCGGGAAATTTCGATGTTCCCTAAAGACAGACACGTAATGAAATGTATCTCTGATCCAAGGCAATTTTATAAATAATTCAGACCCTCGGCCGGAGTCCATGCCTTAGTGTGTATAGGATGGAGAAAATATTTTTGTTATAAAAGAAAAGTTCTGTAGTGGAAAATCTTAAATTATATAACATCCATTATTTAATACATCTAAAACCTATGAGTGGTCTAAACGATATAATGAATGTTTGCGTTGATAAACGTTTATCAATCTAAGTCCCTCCAGGAACCAGATCAATATACAAAAGTAATCTTTGTTTTCAGTATACAGCATATAGGTAACCTTGTTGAATGTCATACAGTGCACCAAATCAGTGTTGATATTGTGGCTTTTGGCTTTAGCCGTGTGTGGCGAATTACTTATCTCAAATATTTCGACCGCCATTGCAGTGGTCTTCGTCAGGGCTGATGACTTAGTGATGAGTTGGTTTCTGGAGGTATTTTAGCCTTCAACCTACAGTATCTCCACGAGCTTCATATCGGAGAATCATGTACGGTGGGTATGTTCCAAGAAGCGTATCTCCACGAGCGTCATAATGAGTATGTTCTAAGGAGCATACCTCCACGAACACATGTCGGACTGTGGTTGTCCTTGCTTGTCTGTACAGGTTTTTTTAGTATGTACTAGAGGTGGAAGCCATGCTGTTTTAAGAATCAAACCGGCATCCCTGTTGATGTTGATGGGATGTCTTTTCAATGGCTTCCCTGCAATGGCGGTCGAAATATTAAGAAGTTATTTAAAACAGTGGTCTTCAATAGGTGAGCAATTCTTTCTTAGGTTTGAAATTAAAAGTTCAAAGGGATTGTAGGTAAATAAAATTTACGTTTTTTGCTTTTAATTATTATGCAATCTAAAAGGGGTGTTTCGTATTTGATAATTAGTATTTTACGCTACAATACAGTTGTATTAACTGCCATTATGTTTTTGTCCAATCCTATCTTATCATATTTAAGAAGCTCGGAGTTTTTTCAAGTATGTACTACTTACTTACATACGTACTTACAGTTAAGTTAACCGAAATTATTGTACAAATTTAACAAGAAGAAAGCACCTCAAATTTCAGATGTAATGTTTCCAATAGTATTTGAATTTTTTTTTCATTTTTTTATTAAATTACTTTTTAGATATTACAATACTAATATTTTTTTGTACAGAAACTCTTGATTACTACCATAACCAAAAACGGCTGGTGGTTTTGTCAAGCAGTGATTTAAATTATTTTAAAAAAAAAGTTCTCCCTGTACGTTAACTGATAAACTTACGAACATTTTCACAACACCCAGAAAATACTTTTACATTAGAAAGTGTTCGTGAAATTCTATGAATCTTTCACGGCACTCGGAGTGAAGATTCTGCGGTGTGTTTGCCGTTATTCGGTATTTTGTTTGTTGACTACTTATCGCTATTTATTTGGAGTGGATTTTTCCGAAAAGAGACTCTAAAGATGTTAACAGATAATCAGAAATAGAAATTCTCGGATGTAAAGTGGAATGAGTTTCCCATTGTTTTCGTGATATCTATTCAAACGCGCGCAGGAATAATTCGAGGAAAAAACAAGTATAGATACTAATCAAATACGTTCCTAACAAAAACACCATTGATAAAATGGGCATATTGAATGAAGTATTGAAGTGATTACAAGAAATTGTAATTTACGAGTATGTATCTTTATCGTTTTATTACAAATATACAGTTTTCTTCAAATTTAAGCTTAACTACGCATGCCTATTGAAAAAACCGCACTTAAAAAACAAATATCAAATATTGTACTTATTGGGAAAAATAAATGATAAAATGTAATGAAAATAATTTTTAAAAATATTTTCCTATAAATTCGACGGATTTCTTTTTTGATGGAACATTTAGATTAGCAGATTATATACAAGTATATATGATTATAAAAAAAAACTTTTACAAGTCATACGTGGCTGATAAATAGTGAAGTGGAAATGATATAGTTGGAACTCGATTTGAAAATTTATAGAAAACATTTATAAGAATTCGAGACTCTAAAACTGTAAGTTATTTGTATTAACTATCTTTACAACATTAAATTTATTGTTTATTGTAGTTAATTAAAATATTGAAAATAAAAACATTTAATATTTCTTTTGAATATGAATAAAAACAGTTCTGCGGTGTGCAAATGGGAAAAACTCGAATACACACAACAAAGAAATACTTTATGAGCTCTTGAAGTTAATTTGGCCTCATAATGCTTTGAAAATAATCGAATATAAACTTTATAATGTAACCTCTATTCAATGCCCGTTACATTAAAAGGTTAGTTATTCCTATGATCACGGCATCACGTGTACTTTCTTGTTTAAATAACCCGGAGAAGTATTTACCCCATTCCGGAGACTCCAGCTGAGAGCTTTGCCGCCACGCGTGTAAGTAAATGCCTGTGAGGAGATAATAATGCTGAGGTTGGATTGTTTAGCACTCAAACGTTGAACACTTTATAGTCGAATCAAAAAAAACAAACACATCATAGGAATTTACAATTATTTTTAAAAAAAAATACCCATGCGAGCTTACAGCAAATATAGGTGAGGTGCCGGAGAAAGAGGCCAGTGCTGTGAAGTGTTCCCGATGCTGACATCGAGGTGCCGAAGGATCGTCGAGTTACTAGTGGCGAGGAGAAGCAGAGAAATATATCGTAAGGACGAGAGTATGAGTGAAGACGTGGGACGAGATGTGGCGGTGAAAGACGAGGTCTGTGTGACGAGGTGTATCCATGAAGGACTTAGTTTGAAGAACGTTGTGAGGCCGCGAAGGACGAAGTTTTGAAGGACGGAGTGTGACCGTGAAGGACGAAGTCTGAGAGGCGGCAATTGCCGTGAAAGTAGAGGTCTGAGAGACGGGGTGTGGTCATGAAGAACGAAGTTTGAGGGACGGGGTGTGGTCGTGATAGAAAAGAGTATAGGAGGAGAAAGTCCACTAGGTCTTAGAAAGAGTAGACAAAGGATCTCGAGGCGCTCAACGCAAACGGAAACGGACCTAAACTCAAACCTAAGAAAGCAAAAAAAGTAGAAGACGAAAGATATTTCGGAAGATGAAGAATTCCATGTGGAATAGGAAGGAGGACCAGAGGAAGCTGCTTACTGAAGAGGAGTATTTTAGTCTGGCTAAAGGACCAAGTAAAGTTATGTATGTCATCAGGGAGGCGTGTGATAGCAACACGTTTTGAATTGTACCACAAAATATTCTTCCATCCTATCTTTTTACCCCTAAATCAGTAGTATTATAAACAAAATTTGGTCTTCTTAACTACTTTAAATTGCTTTTAAACGAACCCCCAATATGTGCAATATCAAATTTGTGAAATATTCCGTATTTCCTTTTAGATTGCTGTTACGTTGTTTTATTCACTTTTGGCATTTTCAGGGTTTTATTCTATCAGCTCATAGTTTTCAGTAAGATTTAACAATAAGATTATAATAACTTAAATCACAAATTAACAACAGTATAAAGTAATTCAATCACTTTTATTTCTACCGACAAATTTAAGCTTTTTCTGTAAGCTACCTGGAATTCTTAATTCTATTTCATTACACCCATCTGTAGCAGAAAGTCGATGGTGTATGGAATCTTCAAGTCCGCTGTGAGCATTTAAATACTTCATATCAAGAGATGGGATACTTTGAACGAAAATTTAAGCATCCCCCAAGAAATTACATTGCCTTTACAATTTTCCTTGAGAGATAATTTTGTATGAAGGCTATTCGTACAAAATGATTAAATTATAATTTCGCTCAAAGCTGTTTTTAATATACTTTGAGAAGTAACTATAAGGTAGCGGCGTTAAAGATACTTTGTTATAAGCCATTTTGAGCGAAAGGCTTTGTAGTAAGCCGTAAAAAATACATTACTTGATAGGTAACGGTTTGTAATCTTTTTGCTGAATAAAAATTACATACAATTTTGTATTTAAAGAGTTAAGAAAAGAGTATTGCAATAAAAATAACAAAGTTTTATTCATTATGACGTGTTTCAGCTTAGTGGAAAAAGCATTTTTGTAGTGATTATATTTAGACATGTGTGAGGTTTTATAGTGAGCGAAAGATTATTATGTGTTGATATAAATAAATTCAATATTAGTCTAGTAGGCTTCAAGACTTGCTAAACAACAAAAAAATGTGTTAATAAATATTTCAATTATTTACACATTAAACTAATCAACACATTTAAGTTTTAAAGTTTGTAATTACAGAAATCCCAATATATCGATAGTACAATTGAGTAGAATTAAATAAAAACGTTAAAAGATACGAGTATAATTATAAAATACTCCAAATAAGAAATATCAATTTCAATATTAGCTCCCGTAGCATTAGTGAAAGAATTAGGTTCAGTTTCACTACAGAAAAAATGTATAAAAAATTCTTGATTATTTTTTCAGTTCATTGTTTATTGCCGGTGTTATTTTCAGTGGGTTTACTCGTGATATATATTTTTCCACTGTGAAAGCGGATTAGCGAACAATCCACTGTTAATTAGTATTTCTTCAGATCTCGCAAATCGATATTTTTTCACCTAATATGTAATATCCGACCAGTTTATCCCTGAGCTGTTTGTTTGGCTTACTACCTATAATCTGTATGATGATATCTTAAATCAGTGGGAAAGAACCAATTGTTTCAGTTAACTCAATTTTCCTACACTGATTGAATAGGATTATAATTAATCGTTATTTAATTAATACGTCTTACACTCATTTTTACGCTATTTTGATGTTTAATCATTTGATATATGTAAATAGACCAAATAAGTAAGTACATTTATGCTTCGAATACTAGTTTTATAATTGGCAGTAAAACTTGTATTCAAACCGAGCCTTAATGAAAGGGTTAAATAACCAATCAACATTAAACTTTCTGTAATTTCCAAGTCATTTATCTGAAAAAAAATGTACATCGCTTAAATGACCTATGTTTTTAGAAAGATTTAAAAAACACCATTGGTTTTTGTCAGTTCTTTTAAAAAAAATTGCCATAAAATAAAAAAATGCTGTTTTAGAAATAAATGTTCATTAATACAAATAAGAAATAATTTTGTAACTAAATATACACATACAATTTTACATGAAATTTTTAAAGCCATCAATTCATTCAGAAAAATATCGGCAGACGCGGGATTCGTACCACGAGCCATGGAACCAACTTTGCTCAGGTCATTTACACCGCAGGTAAATGACTGGTTTTAAAGTCCTCGTAGGACTTATAAGAAGTTGTCTGTGACTCTAAATATATACTATAGACATATACTTTCTTCTTCGTAGTATCAATCCGGTAGATTGGTTTGCAGCAACAGAATCTTGCATCTCGATCTCCATTCCTCTCGGTCCTCCGCAACCCTTTTCAGCTCAGCATAAGCGCTACAATTCATGTCCTCGAATACTTGCTGCAAATACTCCCGTCTAGGGCACCCTCTACAGTTTCTACCCTCAACCATCCCCCCCACAATATCGTGAAGGAGACCATCGTGGCGCATGATGTGACCAATCCATCGGGCTCGCCTCTCTGAGATGGTTCTTATTAGTTGCCTATCTTCCTTGATTATTCTGAGAACCTCATTGTTCGTGACGTGGTCTCTCCAGGAAATTCCGAGAATTCTTCTGTACGACCACATCTCAAAGGCCTCTAGTCTCTAAACATATGACTCTAAATATATACTATAGACACATCTATCGTTATACGATGGTAACAATGGTGTAAATACATCTTATCACGTGTGTTCGTTCAGGCGAAAAAATAGTCTAGTGGACTAGGCGATGTAAAAGACCTGAGCAAAGTTGTTTCGAAGGCTCGTGGTTCGAATCCCGCGTCTGCCGATATTTTTCTGAATGAATTAATGCGTATAAAAAATTGATGTATAATTTTACGTGTATATTTAATTACAAATAATATTAAAATATAGTCATCGATCTATAAAAGAAGATTAGAGTATTGAAAAAGTAATCTAATAAAAATTTAAATCCATGGAAGAAATAATTTATTCTTGTCGAGATAAATAATATATAAATTAAGCATATTCCATAAAATAAATTGATGAAAACAATACATAATTCAGGAATACTTGGGTTTTCAAATTTCCAACGTCGTTTTCTATGAAAGAGTGGTCCTTGTACAATGACTTTCATCTACTTCAGAATTTGAGAAACAGAATATATTACAAGCTATCTAACTGGTCAGAGATCCGTTTCTCAACGAATGGAATATTATATGATTTGATTAAGTTCATTCACACACAAGAAGAAATGATTATTTTACTTTTAATTTCACCACAAAACTGTTCTCTACAACTGAGGAAAATAAATGTTTTTCGGGCTTAACCAAAGCAGCGCTCGGATATTATAAATAGTTAGTAGAATTGTTTCCATTTTCCAAGACCAGCTACGGTACTGTTTCACGAGCCTCCATTCAGTAGATGTATCTAGTCAATACTATCTACTATCAAAGGTGGAGCTAATTCATAGTACCACTTGTCAAAAAATACAGACGAAAAGTAATTTTTTTAATCATAAAATTATTCTGAAACTTGCTAATAAAAATTACAACATTGAATTGTTTAAAATACCCTAATGAAATATATATTATTATCCCAAGGTTAACAATTCAATCTTAAGCTTATTTTTAAACTCTCAACTAAACATATTACAATCTATCTGAAATCCGTACAAGCACATCATTTATTTTCTTCCCATTAAATTTATATAATCTTTGTTAAAATCACAATTTAAAAAAAAAAATGTACGTAAAAAACTAAATATACATTCTGTTTACTTGCCGGTGGGTATAGCTCATTGGTGAAAGCGTTTTTTTTACAAGCCAAAGGTCGTGGGTATGACATTGGCGGATCAACACTCCACATGCAGCGCTCAGCCATATGCACTATGGTAAGCGTCATAGAATTCAACAGATGTGACTTCAGAATTACTATCACCATCTGTCGTAATTCTCCTGTATGTGTTTGTATAAAAAAAAATTCATACGTTATATTAATTTACTATTTCTGCGTACAAATCTTAATCCCGACTATTGTGATTTTCGCTTACTACACAAATTGTATATTTGCGTCAGTTGTTGTTTTTGTCATTTAAAAGCCACATAGTGAATAAAGAAATAAATTAAAAATCATGAAATATCATGATTTTTAATTGTGATTTATATGGTGAAAAAATGTATTAAAACGGCGCGTCTTAAGACGTAATTTTTGTATGAGCGGCGCTCTGTTCACAGAAAATTATGCGTCTTAAGACGCTTTTGGCAGTTAACCGGTTAAGTGGAGTTTGAGAGACTTTTCCTAAGGGAACAGTCTTTGTAACAGCAAGATTAACGTAATGTTAAGGATTGAATTGTTGCGTGATGGAGTGATACACACCTAGCGATAATCATCCCTCCGCCACTTTAGAGCCTTCCTCATAGATTATGTACGAGCTGTTTGCCGTTCGCCGTGAGAGTAGCCACACCTTTACTGGCCTACATTATATATGGCGAACAGGCGTTTGCCTCATCTCGAGGAAACACACTACCAACAAGCAGAGCCGCAACACATTTCTGCAAAATAGAAAAAAAAAACACATTAGAAACTGTTCTAAACGTTATTTTAAATATAACTTTTTGTTTTAAACCTTTATAGTAATTGTTATAATCAAACTCTTTAGCTTAGATTCATACAGTCAGGTACGATCAAAGTCCAAAACAACAAGAATCGAGTAATTTACGGTGTACGAAATTATATGTATTAGTAATATCAATAAGAAATGCTTACGCATCGATACGGAGCATGGACCACCAATAATCTGCCATTCCATGTGGATTGAAGGGATCTAGGTCCAAAAACCGTATCGAGGAATGTACATTACATACACACTTTATGACATTCAAATGTATTAATATTATTTTTAACTGCTTATTAATGTTGTAAATTAGGGTATAAAAAGGGTACTTGTATTAAATAAATTAGTACCAACTCAAGATCAGTCTTTGGTCTTATCCTCAGTGCCGGATACTTGGTATTCCGGCATCACCATATAAGCTGATGCTGTAATTTCGGGACCGCACCACTCGGTTCCGGAACAGAAACTGCCTATCGGATCATATCAGTTCAACCAAAAAAAAACAGATCATCTAATTAGTAATAATATTAAAGTATATAAATATATATAAAAATAATTCTACAGAATCTTTTACTTTATATCTGAGTAATAATACCTTAACTTCCTATCTGAAATCTATGGAACACGCACTTTTAATAAATTCATTTCAAAGGCCTATCTTATCGCACATATCATAGAATAGATAATTATTTTCTCATCATTCTGGATGTATCATACACGCGATAGAATCGCGCGAGACCGTTTTCAAGTATCTCTACATGGTTGGCGTTTGTCAATTTATAACGAGCTTTTTATCAATTTTTATCGGACTTTTTTGGTTTTATACCACGAGACCTTGGAAATATAAGGGAAACATTAATTTAAATAATTTATCATTTGCGTACCCAATCAGAAACATTTAAGTTTATATTTTAAACGAAAAATTTTCTTCCTTTAACATCACTCCTAAAGATTAAAATCATTATCATACTTTTAACTAATATACCTACTTTAAAATAAAACTGTACGTTTATCTTACATAATTTACATCCTTGTATAATATTGTAATAACATTATCAGTCTATATGGATTAAATCTTAATAATGACAACAAAAATCACCCTGCAGCTGACGGGAGGTAGTCCTAGCACGGTCTTTTGTAATCCTCTTTTCAGCTACGTGGCACCAATGGCCTAAAACTTGCTATTGGAAAGCATAAGAGAGCTTAAAGCGGAGGCATCCTTCAGAAGCAGACTTAAGGCCCACCTTTTTACTTAGAGAGGCAAAGAAACGCTTTTGGAATGACCATTCGGTCATAAAAAAGCGCTATACAAATACTAATATAATAATAATAATTAAAACAAAGCCTCTCGTACAAATTTCCATCCTTCAAAATCCTATACCTTGTGAATCTAACATTGTCCTATTTTCTTCTCATATAATCAGTACACTAAGTAAAATGAATTCTGACACATTGTTTTCCTGTTTAATAACAACGTTTATATTTACTCAGCCGTCCTCTCTTTGGCAGATGCTTTCCCCATAATACCAACTAAACACTCATTACTCCGTACTCAATACAGAATATATATTATAGGAGATTCAGAACGATGACTTACGGCATCTACCACAATTCAATTATCGGTTACGTCAATGTGCCCAAAAAGCGCGCGAAAACATAGCGCCTTTATTTGCCGACAGGCGGCGCTCGCGTCAGCCAATTATCATTTTTTAATGAAAAGTATCCATAAGCGATGAAAATGATTGTGTTTGTAACCGGAATTAATAATAACGATTCCGATATTGTTACAAATTAATTAAATCTTCATTCCCGTGCATTGAACCGATTTAAAAACAAATATTGAAGCTTGAAATTTTATTTCCCCCGTTTAATGGATATTATTCGGCTGTAAAATACTCGCACTAATATAATTTTGTATTATTGGTTGGTATTAGGTACTTACATAAAATTTAACGACTTTATCGATTAAAACCCTCTTCAAATGTTTAATGATTTGATGTTTACAAAAATAATAACCATCAATTATTGGTGAAACTATATAAATGAAATACTATGTGTGATATCTTTCATTCTTAAGGATCGCCCAAAAATAAGTTTGTAACTAATGGATACAAATACTATTATTCTATTATACTCGTATAAGTATAATTTTAAAATTAATTTTATTTAAAAAAAAAAAAAAAATTAAAAATATTTAGTTTTGATTCACAATTTATTTTAATGATGAAACATGTTTCGGCCTTCCCGAAGACCATCTTCAATAATGTCCAATGATTAAAATTAATTTTAAAATTATAATTATGCAGTTTCACCAAGTATTGTCAGTTGATAACCTTAATGTTACTCGTATAAGTGTTAATTTTTTAAGCAGTTAATGGGTTGAGACTCCCCAGTTGTTTTTTAACTCTTACCCTGCCATTTACGCGCATAGACGTACAAGCAATCCGTGCCTTAACTGCCATTTACGTGCATAGACGTAAATCGCCAGTATGAATGTTTCGAATACTGAAATAGCTTGGCATGTCATGGTTGACAAAGTATATTTCTTTGGCAGGAAAAGGGTTAGTGTAATAATATATAAACATATTTACGTAATTTATGATTACTAGGCCACATTATTATAATAATGTGGCATTCACCGTGCTGAATATAGCTTATAAATTTAGATAAAATCTTTTTTTTTAATTTTAATCTTCGTGGGGGATAGAATCTACGACATCTGATATGGCAAATAAGGGTCTTACTCACTGGTGTCCATTAGAACCAAATGACTCTCGAATGGACAATCATCATATTAAGAATTCTTATTCATACCTAATAGTTAAAATATACCACAGATACAACTGTTTTTTCTTAAAGCCACCATGCTCTCGCCATGTAAACCTTTAGAAAGTATGTAATTTTTTTAATTTTCCGTGGATAGTGGCATCTAATGAAAGTCTGTGACAATAATTTGGGCTGAACATATTCTTGAAAAATAATATTATGATAGAGAAAGAAATACTATAAATTTAGCGAGGTCAAACTGTTACACAATCAGTTGTAATACTGCCGCCTTTAGTGACAATATATTTTACAAGTTTAAACCTTTCGCATCGATTGTCGGCATATGCCTTCAAAGATTCCCCGACCGTTGACATCTGTTGACGTAATATATCATATTGCTACTTTCAGTACTGATTGTGACATCTACGGTTGTAAATTAGGAGTGCAGTCATTTCTTTTGTCAACCTACATGTATTATTTACAGGAATCTGTAAAGCATGTAAATAAATATCGTTAGGTTTCGTCACAGGAGCGATTTTTCTGTAAGCCACATATGTCAATGCCACCATATATATGGAGTTACATAATGAACGTTTGTTAAATATAACAGTTTTTTATGTATTATCTGATAGCTAAAGGATAGAAATACCACTGTGGTATATTGAAATAGGTCAGATAGGTACATTTATGCTTCAAATATTAGTTTTAAGCAAAAAAAAGTGGTTTGAAAAATGCACGCCATATTGACAGTATAATTTCTATTCCACCGAGACATAATAAAAATAAAATAAAAAATGCACTCGTGCTCGCGTCAACACCCCCGATTGACCTGGTGGCAAAAGAGTTGCGCGAGAGGAAGACTGGAAAAGAGAGGAATATTACCTATCCAGAGATGCTCAGAGCCTGGCAACAACGCTGGAGTGCCACACCAAAAAGGAAGTGGACTCTGCGCATCATCAACGAGATCGAGCCGTGGATCAAGCGGGCGCATGGAACGATGACATTCCATGTCGCGCAGGCCATGACGGGCCACGGTTGTTTCGGGGCGTACCTCCATAGAATTGGAAAGCAGAAGACACCCGCCTGCCATCACTGCGATGCGGACATCGACGACGCGGAGCATGCGATATTTGGTTGCGCCGCGTAGAACAAAGAGAAGGAACAGCTCTTGGGCCAGACCAATGACCTTGACACACTGTCTCCGGAAAGGATGGCGGCCAGCATGCTGAGTTCACCAATCAACTGGGACGCCTGTTCGACATTCTTCGGAACAGTGTTACGGCAAAAAGAAGACGCCGAACGATTAAGGAGGCGTGCTGAGCCCTCGCACGTCGACACTAACGGCTAAGCGATACACCAACGTTACAGCCAGGCCAATGAAGCCGACCCTGAAGCTAATGCCTGACGGCGATACACCGGGGTTGGTAGAGGCACTGGGAGGCAATTTTTAGCGGGTATGGTCCTCCCTATAACGAGGAACGAGTCCCGCACAATCCCATCGGGCGCCGTTCTCAAGGCGCGACGCGTACAGACAAGGTACGGGCGTCCTTTTCAGGGCGTTGTTGGGTATCGTGAATAAATCATTTAAAGCCTTCCAGTATAATCAAAGAAAAAAAAAAAAAAAAGACATAATAAAATAGTTAAATAAAAATCTATGACTTTAATCCATGTTTTTCTTTCCAGTGAACCACAAAATATTCATAAAAAATAAAACCCTCAAACATGTTGAAATTCATTCGTATTGGTTCTTTTATTTAAGCCCTTTCGAACACAACCACGACAAATCAATCAATCACATGTCGCATCAACGGATGCGGCTGGCTGACATAAAATCAGATGCAAAAAATAAAAAATGGACTAAGCACTAGGGATTGTTATTTGCTAATTCCAACATGGGTGAAATTTTCCGTTTACCCAGTTTAAAATCAGTGCGGCGAACCCTCTATGAGTATACATGTATGTGAGAAACCGTGCGCCGTTCCGCACAAATTATAATTTAACTAATAATACGTAGTAGCGCGCTGGTTACGTATTTGGAGTAACACACACCTCGGCCGACCTGAGGGCAATCGAACGAATAAATAATCATTATGGCCGGGGGTAAGATCGCTATTTATGGCCCCGGGCGGATGCAAAACATTTCCCTGCATTTGTAAATAATTCAAAAGTAGCCAGGGGACGCCCAGGGCTACTGACATGGCGCCGAACTACGGAGCAGCGGCCATTTGTATTGAAAAGTTTTACGCGCCATTTCCCAAAAAAGTCGCACGCATAAAACGATGGTATATGGTCTAGAAAAAGATTGTTCGCCTTGTCTTTTCGATTTACTTAAAAAAAATGATTATCAAAACATCGAAAAATATTATTTGGTTACTTATACTTTATTACAGCTGCCGTTTCTTAACCTTTTCTATGCCAAGAGGTTTTCGTATGGGGAGACCCCGAGGGCCGTCACATCATCGATAAATGGAACTTATATGCGTTACGTTGTGAGCCCCACATGGTCATGTCACATCACAACATTGCGATAATAAATCCCTTAGATATGACGTAATGAACTGACGCGAGACCCCTTTCTCCAGCCCCCCTTGGCTGAGAGAGTTACCAAAAAAGATCTCTCAGCTTCAACTTCGCACGGTGTAAACCGACCAAAAGTCGCCAAACCGCCTGGCAAGCATCGCGTTTTAAGCCAACCACCTCGCATGACATCACAATTAGTCAATCAATTGGAAAAAATCGCACGGACGTATTTCTATGACCTTCTTGCGAAACTTTACAAGAAGCATTTCGAACGAGACATTAATTTCAGATGGGGAATGTTATTTTAAAGCTAGCAATATATAAAGTTACAGTTAGTTTATGGAGACTCGTGCGGGAGGCTTACGTTCAGCAGTGGACCGATATAGGCTGATGATGATGATGACTTAACAATTTTAAATATTACACATATGAGAGTTAAATAAATCCAATGAAATACATATATTCCTAATTTCACACCAAGTTTTCAACAAACTCTCCGTTCCGGGATTCAACTCCACCTAGTGCGGGCCGAGAAAGCGCTACTTCCCAGCCCGTCCACTAAATATTCCCAGTATCTGGGCATATACTAAGCGATACGAATAAATTTCTGTAATCCTCTTAAGCCCGAAGCCTAACGTACTGTTTGTTTGAAATCGCGGACTCAGCTTATTCGGACGCGGCCGGTGTTTTTTTGTATTGTTTATTGAGCTCCTTCCGCACAAAATCAATGGGGCCGATTAACTTCAGTATTAATAATTTAAATCTGTTTTCACCGAGTATGAAATATCAATTGGTTCTATTGTGAATGTTGTGTTTTTAACTTTCCTCCAGACAGTAATGGGGGATCTTATCTGTGCATTCATGTCAAATACAATTTTGCATCTTTCTAAATATGGTGTATTGATATGTCAATATATAGTGCGGAATTCGACAGAGATAGTGACTTGATCATTAAATTAGTGTGAACGAATATTTTTTGAATTAATGAGATAAATTTGGTCTAAAATATTGATTCACGTACGATGGAAAGTATAAAAAAATTGGAGGTTCTTACAATTTCGACTTAATAAAGTTTAATTTAAAATTTTATGTGTGATTTCAGTGTGATCTACTACAAATTAATATTTATTAGTAAATAAAATATGAAAAAATATTTTTATTTTTTTTAAGTCTTACTGAACGCGTTTAATATCTCTAAGGAATATCTATAGTAGAGTTTTTCTTGTCATGGAGATGAAATGGGAAAAATTAAATTAATTAACTAAAAACGTTTTTATATTAGAAAAATTAATTTCTTGGCTAATTGTCAGCTTACAACCTGTCAAATATGAATGATTCAAATAAAAAAAAAGTCAAAGCAAAGGATTATTTATTATTTTGACATTATTTATCTTTAATATATATTATTAATAATTCCCTACTTTAGCTGACTAGGTTGGACTCACTCTATGATGCGCAATTGAGAACATCCTGGATGGTGAGAAGTTGTCTCCAAGTAGGGAAGTTGACCCAAATTGTTTGGATGGTCCAAAATCTAAATTGATTAAATTACAAAGTTTCTTAACCAGTGCATCATTTTAACCTCGGTTGATACTGCAACACACTGCGAAAATGCACCTGTGTCACTAAGGAATATCTATTATGTATAATAAAATAGTTCATAATATTCTAAAATTGATATATTGGTCTTCTTCTTCGTAGTATCAATCCGGTGGATTGGTTTGCAGCAACAGAATCTTGCATCTCGATCTCCATTCTTCTCGGTCCTCCGCAACCCTTTTCAGCTCAGCATAAGCGCTACAATTCATGTCCTCGAATACTTGCTGTAAATACTCCCGTCTAGGGCGCCCTCTACCTGCATCCTTGCAGGATCAGGTTCACAATACAAACACTTGTTTCTGTTTGACATATTACTTGTTTATTTGTCAATAACGTCGCCTGTTATAGGGACGCCCTTAGGCGCTCCTATAACGACAGCAGGCGAGTCCCGACTGACTGCGCGCCTATGACCTATAGCGCTGCCAAATACTAGCGGCGGGCTCGCGAAGTAATTATGACAGTAGCGAACATGAAATGGACTGTCATAACAAACAAGATGGCGCATGCAAGCGCCGTGCAACATTATACGATTAAAAACATTATATGTGCATGTCAGGCGAGCGAACAAAATAAAAGACAAAAGTTTTTCGAGGATGTACCGCATTAGCCTAAAAGAGTAATATCAAGCTGATATCAATGACAACCTACTTTTGTTACCAAATAACAACCTATTAGCTGCTACACCTTGTCGCAAGATATATTTGACTTGTTCCTCCTAAGAACACATATGGATGAGAGTTAGAGGCAGTTTGTAGTGACCGAGGTATTTGTATTCTTTATAAATCAGGATTTGTAAGGAGACTGAATGATTAGGCTGAAGTTCTAAAGGATGATATGATTCTAAATGGCGACTCAACCAAACCAACGACAGCAGCGTAAGCAGCAAGTTACAGATTCAACTTTCAGTCCTCGTTATATTTTGCTTTAATCAGGTGATAAAATGAGAACCATGCTTGCCTATTTTTGTTTGCGTATAATGGATTTTATTTAAAAAAAAAAGCATTAAGCTTCTTTCAATATATGAAATAATGAAAGTATATTACGATTATACAAAATTTTCTCTTAAGAAAATGTAAATTTTGTATATTCTTGCACCTTAAAGCAACTGGTAGAGACATTATATGAAATATCTCAAATAAAGTTTATCGTCTAAACAGATACAAAGTATAAGCTCCCCTATGATGTTCTGAAAATGTCTCAGAAAATCGATAATTTCGCACAGCTTGGCACCTCCTAAGAACTGCCTCAGTTATGTTTTTATTTCCCTTCCCGGCATCTCCGCTACGCGCCAGCAGGCCACTTTTCCAATAAAGCGAATCAGAAAAAAATATCTCTTACTTTGTAAATTGAATCAGGGTCTTTTGCAATCACCCTGTATTATTGCGTTAGCAGCGAACCGCCAGCGGAACACTACCACTCCCAATAACTGTCAACATAAACTCTCAATTTCTTAGACCATATACCGGGTGATTCAAAACCTTAACACACTCGGTCGACATTTTCTGTACAAGAACACATGCACTGGCTCTCACGGTAGTGCTGCTGTGTAAACAGAGAGACGTTACGCAATTTTTATTTTGTAGTAAATACTTGAACTGTTTTATAGTATTTCATAATTTAACTTGTTTTTGAATGTTACTTGTCAAAAAAAAAAACATTCGTAATATATATTAGGAAGGCACATCTTATAAACGACTAAGTTCGAGTATATACAGCAGTATTAGTAATATTATTTAATATTTTCATGTCATCGTGTGTTATTTTGTAATATAATCCCATGCAAATGAATGTTGCAAAGGTACATTGTTTCATTGATTTGTTCCAATAAATAAAATGTATTTTATAACTCATTTCACTATATGCAAAGCTTTGAAGGTTATGATATGATAGAATTTATTTATTCAAATAATAATAATAATTGGTCCGACATTCAAAATGATTAACTATCACGCTTTTTATGGGTTTTTAGTTTTTGTAACAGTTTCTTGGTACAATTATGTTTCGGCTTTTTGCGAATTATAGAGCATAAATTAATAAATAATTTTTGATTTCTTAAATATCAATCGGTTGTTACGCTTATATATAAAATCTAAATTACACGTTTTTAACTAAAAATTAGACTCTGGAAAATATTGTCTTTCATTCATCCAAAGAAATAAAGACATTGTTCAAGCGTATCACAAAATTTTGTAGTCCATCGGTAGTTGCCAAAAATCATCTGCTGCCATTTTCTTGTGTCCTAATACAATAACGCAATATTAAATATTATTCAATACATATTTTCGCCCACTGACCTGCAGAACCTCTGGCCGGCACATACATAGATACACATAAACACACTTACATACACGTCGTACATCTGCCTCTATATCCACATTAAAAAGAAACTTCTGTTGATAATAAATAAAGGTGGAATTTTATTCTAGTCAGGGCTTCTCGATAAGAAACTTTGTTTCCGAGAAACGTTGATACTAGGTTCTTCTTAGTAAACACTTAAACTTGGAACATTCTTCGCCGAGCGAGAAGCAGCAACTTTTCACTGAAAATATTTATGTTAAAGAGAGCGAACTTTTTCATTGTGATTCAAAGCACAGCGACGCATTTGTACCAATTTGCGGAACGCCCCGCAAATTCGGGAGGTCCCCTAATGGCAAACTCGGATTTGTAAAGTATAAGTCAATCAACAGGTCTCCCGAGAGGATTCCTGTCCGTACAAAAAATATTGCAGACATCTATAAAAAACGTACCTTTTTATAGAAATCACGTATATAATATGTTTATTTGTGTGCATACTTACATACAGAACGTATGTTGTTTATAACTTTTGTAAGTAATCAGTTTGTTTGTACACGTATTATTGAGAGATTATCAAAATATTTACATTTACAATTTTATTTTCAAAGGGGATATAATAACTTTTCACGGACTGATTTGGCATTGTGGCTTTTGGGTTTAGACGTGTGCGGCGAATCATCCCTTTATTATTTTAATTTTATTTGTAAATATGAACATGAATATAAAATAAATATTTATATACAATACAATAGTAAAAATAAATATTTAATTATAAAAACTACAGGTCATTATTGCAATATATTGGTTTTGAGTCTTTTTACAAAATAAAGCAGCAGTAAATTCATTTTTGGTAGGTAGGTTGAAAAAAACTAACCTTTTCTGTGTCGACCATTCTAAAACAGCTATGTTTCTTAATATTCGAACGTATAGAACGTGAAGATCACTGCCAAGTTTTCACATAACGCCATATTAGAAGCTTACAAACATGTAATTTGACCACTTCACAATGCATTTATTTATTTACTACTAATTTTGAAAAATAATTCCAAAAAAAATATGGCATATAAGGAGATAGAAATCAAAATCTAATATCGATTTTTAGTCAAAGATATGCAAAGTATAAATATTTACTCTTTTTTTCACATTTCCAAGAATAACAATTAAAAATCGAAAACATAAAAGACATATTAACATCCTGAAATGTATCTCAATAGTTAATAGGAATGTTTGAGCATTAAAATTGAACAACCGCAAGACAAAATTGAGATAATAAAAACAAAGTCGTTAGTTTTCAGTATAAAAATGTAATGGTAGGCAGTTATTATATATATTTATAAATATTCTGTGCCATGTGAGAAGCACAATTAATAATGTCATACTAGTCAATTGAAAAAAGACATTATATAGGGCATTCGACCAATCTGCCTTTAATATAATTGTGTATCACTAGAGTAGTCACTGTTGTGATGGGACATGTTCATTGCAACACGGTGAGTACCTTTCTGAAAATTTATATTTTTGCATATTTTAATAATCGCTGTTTTCATTAATTATACGTTCCTTAATTTTATTTTATACATGTACTTAGGTTTGTCAAGTACAGGACCTTTTGGTCCAGAGTGCAGCGATATTATGTAGATTGATAGTTATTCAAAATAAAATAAAACAATTAATAAAAAAAGTTTGTAAGCATAAACGACGTACCACGAGTATTAAATTTAATATTTTTATTGATTTCCAATGGTGTACTTGTACGAGTATATTTAATTTAACTTTAAATTTCTTTTGAAAAAAAATGTTATATTTCTGAAATTCAATAATTATAGTGAGATAATTAAATATAAAAATTAACAGTACAAGTGAATTTACAACGCAAAAGCATTAAGCCTTTCTAATTGAATATAAAAATCTCGCACAAAAACGCATTACGTACGTACGTATCCGAAAAAACTGTCCTCCACACTTTTCCAATTTAAATTTCAAGAAAGTATTCCACAAAACATACAGCAGTCTCTGAAACAACCGCCGTGAAACGTCTACCCGCCTCTCGGTTTTCAAATTAAGCTCGGCCAGAGTTGCAAATTGTTTGTAAAAAAATTGAAAGCTTTTCGACAGTTTGCTATGACGCGAGGTGCCCTCTAGTTGTAAAACTGGGCTGAGTAGAGAACAGGCGAAGTACGGAGCTAACTGTTTCACTATGTGAGGTACTATGTAGTAACCTCTACTTCGAGTTATCTAATATCAATGAATGTGAGTTTTTAAAAGTGAACTAAAAATATACATTTATTTTCGTATATTTTTAAAACATACTTTATTATTAATAATATTATTGTATACTTTTTAGAGATGTGGGAGAGAGGGTGAATTATAAAGCTAAGTACTGGATGGTGTAGTGCATTTCTATAGGTTTTTTTGGTGCTTACATATATTTTATTTTTTATTAATGAAATATATTAAATATATATTAACATAACGATAAGTATACCCGTGCTCGTAGCCATCCATTGTATTTGATCCCAGTTGATGCTTGTGGAGCTTCAAGCACTCAATTTGGTACAACGGCTATGGCGTTCCTAAATGGCCTACCAGCACACCTCGATCCTTTTCTTACATCCTTTTCCTCTTTTGTCGATGGTATTGTTCTCCTAGATCTCTATGATCTTTGACACGTGTCATCCTCTTCTTCTTTTATGTTATTTTTTTCTTTTATTATCTTTTGTATGTGTTGTATCTTATCATTTTGTACATTGGAACTTCGGTTCTGTGTAATAAATAAATAAATAAATAATTCTAATTTTTGGTTTCGGTTAAGTTAAACCTAAATTAAACATCATAAACATCAGCCAGGCATTTACGCACCTTCTCTTTTTAAGGAGACTGTGTACAAACGTCGTTTACAATGATAATTTATATCATTTTAATTTCTATTTTATTTATATTTTATTTATTTTTTTCCTTAGAGAACATTACAAATTTGAACAACTCAATTTATTTATGAAGTACAATAAGAATTAATCCTCAAATAAAAAATTACAATATTAACAAATATAGGTACTTTTAATTAAGTACTAAGAACAATGCAATAAAGACAAGCAACAGCAGGTCCCAATGCTCATCAATCAGACGACGCCAACAAATTATTATTTCAATTATGAATGAATTCAATTTATATGGGGATGGAAACTATAAGTACACTAAATGAGTTGTTCTTGCACGGTAATATGCCAACTAATTAAGAAATTTAAAGACATTATTTTCATAAATTATAATAAAATTATACTCTTTGAGTTGGAAATTTAGTGTAATCGACTCTGCGTCGATTGCATGACCTCTCCGTCGAACAAACAGTAGGTGTATAATTCCGTTCAGAGAAATAAAAGCGCGGGGCCGCACCCTTGAATTACGTCCATTCCGAAACGAGATTGCGCCGAAACTTTTTCCATTAGCGGTACGGCATTTCCCGAGTACAAATAGATGCCGATGTTTTTTTACCTCTGACATCCCTGCGCTGGTCCGACTCTGCGATCTCCGACTCGGGAAAAGCGTCCATCTTCGGGAGTTTCGGTCTTTTTTCTTGCTCCACTCGCCTGTGCGACCGGTCTGTAATTATTTTATGTAGGTTTAACTATTATGGTGCATACCACGTACCGATCTAGGGTCACAACTGAAATGGTCACATTTATTTATTCATATTTTAAATTATTACAACCTGTTTTTCTTAAAAAAAAAATCACGAACGGATTTGGAATTACGGCTCTTGGATTGAGCCGTGCGTGGCGAATTTATTCTAGCCGGATTAACGTTTTCTTTTTGTTTGTATTATATTTCTTGATTCTTGTTTCATATCACAGGCTGCATCTAATAAGTAGATTACACTTAAATCTGAAAAAATGTTTGCATTGTGAAACTGCATGGGATAACAAATCGTATTTTATTTTGGGCACAATGCATAATGCCGAGCTAGAGTCAAATAATGGTGACAAATATTCAAAAACAGAGACTACTCACCATCAAACGGTGTTATATATATTCCCGCGAGTATTGCATATATAAAATCAGACCTGTATTTCTTTGTTCAGTAACTAATTCAAGGTTTTGGCAGTAAGTTAAATCCATTGGCAGTAAATAAAATCAATCGACAGTAGACTATTTTCATAAATTTATTTTATTAACATTCATTATATGAGAAAAAATATATAAGTTTAAGTTTATTTTAATTAAAAATAACCAACTGAAAAGATTTACTTTTATTTCACATTTATTTTGAAATGATTTTGTAGATGTTCCGAACCAGGCCCGATCCGTTGATGACTATGATAATATTAACGACGATAACATTTAAAAAAATAACCTATAATAATGATTATGCAGTTTCACTGAGTATTATCATTTAATAACCTTAACGTTAAAAAAAAATAAATGGTATCGTTGCAGACAAGCTCAGCAATCTCGTCTATGGTCTTCGAGTCTTACTCTTTTGAAACGGAAAATAAAAGTTCCTGCGGACCGCAGAACGCGTAGATTTATTTAATGCAAAACAGTTTCAGACGATCGCCCGCGAACTCGAAAAAACGAAAAATGTCTGCGGTTCGGTTTTGATGTGTTTTTTTTCTTGCTTCGTTCTTTTCTTCTTTCCCTTTACGTGATTATAGTTGATTTGATTAGAGAGCGGACTACACCGAGATAAAATGGATTTCAAACATCGGTTTTCTTGTTTTTGGTTTTAGTTCGCGAGCGAGACGCAGCGCTGCAGCCAATTACTGAGCGGCGGGCTTAATTCGAGGATAAATGTCGGCTCCATTTTAATATACGTCATCCGCTCCTGCATTAACGTTGGTAACCCTTTGAAATGCTGAAATGAATTAAGTTCGCGTTTATTTTTAGCTAATTACACGGAAAAACGTTTACTACTTAATTAAAATAAATTATTTGGAAAGACGTAAATCATTCTATACATAAAAAAGTTGTATTATCTAGAACTAAAATTTATTTTTTGCTTTAATATCATAGTTCTCGATTTACTACCTTGAATGCAACAATAATAATGTAATATATCAACAAAGTCATCAACCCTGAAGAAGACCCCTGCAATGGCGGTCGAAATATCGGAAAGAAGAAATTCGCCACACACGGCTAAACCCTAAAGCCACAATATCAAATCTGGCCGTGAAAACCTTAGAAGTTATTTAATGTAATATATACTCGTATATGCCAGTTTTATTAAATTTTAAATTGTTTTCAAAATTAAATAAGTGCTTAGTAATGGTCTAATAAACGAATACTGTAGGAGAGTACAAAAAAAAATCCTTCAAGCTCTCTTAACTTTCTCGAGGACCGTCAACTATACATATTCGATGGAGCTTTACTATAAAGCTTCTGGAAGACTTCAGTTTCGCAATCTATGATGGCTTCATCGGTTTCAACGTTTACAAACGTTTACAAAATACTTTTATACAGATTGGAAATGATAAAGCCTTCGTGGATCACGAAACTGCAGCCTTCGAGCAAGTGAAACAGTGCTCAGTGTGATTGATGTTAGAACAAGGTATTAAATACTTTTCTATTGAATATTGAAATGCATCTCAATTAAATTATTAAAATATAAATAACATAATAAATGTACTGAATGTACTAAATGTAATATTGTTTCTTAATTGCATTCACAAAAAATTGCATAAAGTGGCAATATCGAATAACACAACACTTTAATCAAATCCCCTACCTACAATTTACGACGTCTGGCAGCACTGAAAATACTAGACACATTTCAAATTCGTTGTAATTCAAAATATGGAATTATTATTAATACTCTCAGTAATAAAAGTTGCATTTAAATTATAAAATTTTCATCGCATAAAATATGTAAATAAGGTGAAAACATTTGATTGTAAAACTTATTTTAATATAAAATTGATGATCTCAGTATCACCGTGTTACACTTTTATTGCGATATAAAAAATGGCCATAAAACTTATCGTTTATTTATTTTTTATATGTAAAGCTCAAGCAGTTAAAAAATTACTTTATTGCAATTTTTTAGTCGTCTTTCATCAAGTTTAAAATTTTCTCGAGAAGTACAAGTCCCTGATGCTTGCATACTTAAAACTTTCATTTAAATTCAGTTTTTTTTTTAATATGTAAAAAAAATATTTTCTGAAAAGTGTATTTATGAAATTGAAACTTTTTATTAACAATGTGAAATATTTTTTTATCGAATATTTATTCATTCTATATTATTTTTATTTTCTTATTTTCGCTTGTCTGTTTATTTTTAATTAAATTCATACAATGTCTACGATTTTCAGACCAATTACAACAGAATGAATCAAAATTATACTATCAATTAGTACCTTATTTCATGTTAACTGTACATGAAATAAATTGGAATAAAGTAATGTCTGTACATGAGATAAACTTAGATTGAACATGGGAAGCTGGAATTATTAGATACAAATCTGATTTAAAAAGACAACAATATATTTTGACAGTATTTAATTCAATTAATGGGCAGTAATAATTAAGCAATCAGTCAGTAATAAATATCTATAAAGTTACGTAAAAAATAATCATTTTGCAGGAAAAAATTAATGAATGGTAATTAATAATAGGTAAGGTTGGGTTTCTTTTTTATGGGTTCACTATTCATTAATTTTACATTGATATTTACACATATTACTGCCATTTTATTTTTATAACTGACCACATTCATACTGACACAGTTGAACATACTGTCAATTTATTTAGTCTACTACCGATTAATTTTATTAGTTACCGAACAAATAAATATAGGCCCTTAAAAATATCGTTAGCTAAAAAAGGAATAAAATAAATATTTTTATTAAATACAGATATTTCCAAATATAATCTAAGGTACTTGTAAATATTATATATTTATACACACACGTTAAAACTCGCTTGCAATATGCTTACTTTGTTTAAAGTAAAATCTTTATTGAATTCGTAAATGAAGTCATTTTTCAAATATACGCTGGAAATGAAACTTGAAATGCCAATATGACATCCTTACTTTTTAGAGTGGCAAACATTTTATGAAAGATAATCATTTTTTGCTAATCTTCGTGTACAAACATTGAATTTTCGATATATAGTCCAGAGAAAAATTAACAGTACACCATTTATGAATGCAGATACATTTGTACTAAATCAACGGTCCACTGGAGATTTTTCAAATTAAAAAAAAACGAATAGTTGTGGACTTTGCGAGAATCGTAATTGTATTATCCAAAGAAGAAGCAATTTGCATAATGGAAAAATGAAAGTAAAATTTGCATCAGTCGTGCTCCGTAGAAGGAAAGGAGAGGGAGAAACGCATTAAATCGAAATGTCATTTGTAAAGTGAGAAATAATTACGAGAGTGGAAATGTACCTTTATAATTAAATCAACCCAAGCTTCGGAGATTAGTTAAGACTCCGTATAATTTTATTTCTCCGCCAATGCAGCATAGAGGTCACGTGCTTGTTTCTGAAGCAGACATTTAATTTTAAAATATTTTGTAATAATGTTTTCTTTATTTCGTGGTCTTTGAAGCATCAGGCTAATAATTCTTCTCTATCTTCTTGATGATGACGATTAATAAACGCCCAAATATGCTTCGCATACTTAAACTAGTATTAAATTTCTAAGTCTCTTGGCTTTTTCTAGAGACCGTCGAAAGGTATTTATAGTACCTTTAATTTGTAGAAACACATCTATGGTTGATGATTAGGAACAAACTAATTACAGTTAACTGAACTGCGCTGTGGAATTATTTTATAACCATATGATTTAGCTAAGGGGCTGATATGAAAGAAGAAGAACATTTATTTATTACACTCCATTCAAATAAACCACCTTTAATTAATCTTGTTTTAATCATTTGTCTTCATAAATGTTTTATCCATCATGTTTCAAAAGGATAACTATATATTTTTGTATCATATTATCTGTTATTATTAATCAAGGAAGATAGGCACCTAATAAGAACCATCTCAGAGAGGCGAGCCCGATGGATTGGTCACATCATGCACCAAGATGGTCTTCTTCACGATATTGTGGAGGGTAGAAACTGTAGAGGGCGGCTTAGACGGGAGTATTTGCAGCAAGTATTCGAGGACATGAATTGTAGCGCTTATGCTGAGCTGAAAAGGGTTGCGGAGGACCGAGAGGAATGGAGATCGAGATGCAAGATTCTGTTGCTGCAAACCAATCCACCGGATTGATACTACGAAGAAGATTATCTGTTATTTAAGTTACTTTTAATATATAAAGAATCTGTAAAAAAAACGAAACGAACAAGTTATAGAGAGGTAGGTTTAATAAATTATATAATTTTAAATGCGTTTAGGTATTGCGTTGTTTTTTGAACTAATAATAAATTATATTCGTTTGTTTAAATAATAAAATACTGAAACTTACCTACACAATCCAAGAAATGTTGTTTAACGACTCGAACAAAAAATAATCGCTCAATTTTGCTTCAGCCTCCCGCGATCCCTCAGGATTAGGGCTTGGGCCTCCCAAAATAACGCCTTCTCATAAATTCTCCATTCTAAAAAAACACTATCAGCTATTCTTCTTCATTAGCGAAATGTATTTTTCACCCAACAAAGCCGATTTATGGAGAAAAAATCTCAGCGGAGACGAAATGTCTGTCCGATGCAAAACAAAGGAAGGAACGCTCCAGAGGAAGAAAAGGAATGTCAGGTGATAAATCGATGGAAGCCACTTTGTGTAATCAATCATTCATGAACAATATACGGTGACCTTTTTCTAAGCCGTGCCAAATACTTATCCCGAAAATGGACAATTCGGCATTTCCTGAAGCATGGCTCGCTATTGACATCTGTGTTATATTTTTATAACTATTTGTTAATTTTCTATCCTAGAAGCAAACCTGTCACGGTTTTTTCAAGGAAAAATATAATAAATAAATTATTACATCTATTGAATTATTCTAATACTAATTGTAAACATTTTAATTAAAAGTACACATAGATGGCAGTACTGTTTTTTAAAATAAACTATTTTTTCAAATGAGTCAGTAATCTACATATAAATTAAAAGGATTAACATTTACTATGAAGATATAATTTTTTTGTGATGGAATTCCATATTTATATATTACATGATATATTTTAACTTTATTTCACAGTTTAATATTTCAGTCGTTAAGAAAATGACTAGAAATGATTATTTGATGTCAATACAAACCTAAAAGGAATAAATTTACCAGTTTTTTCAAAAAAGCCTTCTCCATACCTCCTTTATGTCTGATAACTGTAAATAAAACATTTAAGGGGGAATAATAAAAATATATCATTTCACTTAAAAAATATTTATTAAGATATTTTGTAAACAGGATCTTAATGATTTACATATTTTTGTTCATGCAAGCTCTCTATGGTGAAAAAATAAATACATACATAGATATCGTAGTGTCTACATTTCTTTTTCCAATGTTTTCGTCATGTTTTTTAATAATAAATAAAAAGAAATAACTTTTTTACAAACATTTATATTACTGTTATTAATTATTATGTAAACACCCAAGAATTTGTTTTCATTGTACTTTACTAAATGAACGAACTATTTTATTAATACGCGATACAATATATTTAAAAAATATAAAAGAGTGGTTTATAAAATTCCGTACACAACATAGATATTATTTTTAATTTCAAACATTCAGTACATTAAACATGTAAATTTCAAATATGAATTGTGTCAACAATTATTCTGCATTCATAGATTCACTTAAATAAAAAAATACTGGCTTTAATTTGAAATTCAAATAAAAGTGGTAACTCTCGTAACTCACAACGGACAAGTTCAAATTGGACGACTCCATCATTCACTCACGCCCCAATGTTCCGTTGCATAATCGAAGAAAACCAATGCATTAAAACATTAAACTACTACACTTTCACTGCTTCTTCGACGTTCTTCCGAACTCTTCGATGTTCTCGTACTCTGAATAATGGTCAGAGTTATCATAGTACTGATAGTCGTAGCTGACATCCTTTGCCTTCTTAGGCACTGATGATTTTGCTGGACTCGGGTGGGAGTCTTGTTTAGCAGGGATCGGAGCCTGCTTGGGCTGGGCTACTGGCTTTTGGGGTGGAGACGTCGAAGATGGCACAGGCCTTGCCGAGAAAGGCCTGGGAGCAGCGCTTGTCACCGCAGCAAAGCTGGAGTAAACACTCCTCGCTGATGCCGGAGCAGAAGTCGTGTAGACGTTTCTTACAGGAGCCGCTGTGGAGTATATGACTTGAGGAGCTTGCGATGAAATTCTTGGGGGAAGTGTGAAAGGTGCTAGAGTTGAACTAGGTGCTGCTGATGTCCTCTGTCTGTTATCTCTGGCTAGTTGGTTGCCGCTTGCAGCAATGTTGATGGAATGAGCGGCTTTAAGAAGTTCAGGTTCCGGTGCAGCTGGTGCCAAGAAGTCTTGCCGTTGTCTGGTGTTGCCTTGTCTAGCTGTCTTGTCGTATTGTCCACCGGATTCGCGCTCGTACAGTTCTGGACGGTATTGTCCATCATCGTAGTCTTCTGGTTTGTTGGATCTGAACGGTGCCGCTGATGCTTTCTGGAAAACCTGTTGATTGTTGCTGACGGGTGCAGCTGTAGCAGGGCGAGCCGTCGTGAACTGTTGAGGTGCAGCGCTTGACTTCTGCTCATAATTTTGTTGGTTGTACTGTTGGCTTACTCCAGCATTGCTTGAAGGTGCTGGGCGGGCCGTGGAGTATTGAGAATAGTCTGGACTCGATTTTTGCTGGTATTGCTGATTGAAGTTATTGTTGTTATTGTTAGAATTGTAATCAGCAGAAGAAGAAGATCCAGCGGTTGAATACTGTTGCTGTTGATAAGTTGATGAAGGAGCTTGACTGCTGCTGCGTTGTTGGTTAAAGTCTCCATTATAGTTTGGTGTAGATTGTTGGTTGTTATCGTACTGGAGATTAGTATTGAATTTAGGAGCAGGAGTTTGACCTTGGTTGTTGTTGTACTGGGTATTGTCTGTATTATATTGAGGAGTGGACTGCTTAAAAGCATTGTATTGAGGCTTCTTTTCCACGTACTTGGTGGTAGACTTAACCTTTTCGAAAGGTTGAGCGACATCAGTTTTGTACTGGTTGTTGTCTTGGTTGCTGTATTGCTGATTATACTGAGGAGTTGATTGTTGAACACTCTTAGAACTATAATTGATGTTATAAGATGTTTCTTTGTTGTCTTTATACTTCTGAGTGCTCTCGCTGTTGTAGTTGTTATTGTTGGGTGTGGACTGCTGGTTGTAGTTGTATTGATCATTATTGTTGTTGTACTGCACTGATGATTGTTTGTTATCATTATATTGGGGAGCAGCTTGTTTGTTATCATTATATTGGGGAGCAGCTTGTTTGTTGGCATTGTACTGCTGGCTGACATCTGCGTTGTAGTTAGACTTAGTGGTGGTAGTGGTCTGCTGAGCCTGATATGTTGGTTGCTTCCTTTCTTTATTGAAGTTATTTCTAGGCGTTGACGGCTGGCTACTGCTCTGAGCATTGTAGTTACCATAATCAGCTGTAGAAGATTGCTGTCTATTGTTATTATTATTGTTATTGTTGTATTGCAGATTATCATTCTTGTAATAATCATTCTGCTTGTTTTGATAGTTTTGGTTATTTTCATTATTATAGTTAGAATAATCAGGCGTAGACGGTTGCCTGCTCTTGAATGTCCTTTGGACATTTCTGCTTTGAGGAGTTGACTGCTCAGCTGGTTTCGAGTACTTGGTGGATTCATAAGGTACAGCAGTTGATGAAGGTTGCTTGTATGATTGATAATCGTTGTTTCTCTGGTTGTAGTTTGAGTTTTCGTTATTGTACTGAGGAGGTTGAGTTCTGGCAGTGGTAACTGTAGGACGAGAAGTGGTCGGTACGTAAGATCCAGCAAAGTTGTTGGTGAATTGTCTTGCAGGCTGTGCTGGAGGAGCTGGTGCCCTGGTTGTGGTGATTTCCGTGGGTCGTCGCTGCAGCTTGCGGATGACCTTCTTCCTTTGTGGTTGATCCACCACTTGGTTCTTGTTCTGACCAGTCTCTGAATCTCTACCATCCTTATTGAAGAAGTTGGAAGAGTGAGCGCCGCTAAAGATGTCAGGTTCGGCACGCTGCAGGTGGAAGTCAGACTCTTCCTCGGAGACGGCGGGAGCTTTCTTACTTTCGAAACCTTTAAAAAATCCAATAAATTCATTAAAGCTACATTGTAATATTTTTTTAATTGAATAATATTGATTCTTAAATATTTATTTTATATAAAATACTGACCACCAAAGATACAGAAATTTTAAGTAACTTTATTTCGTTTATCCATTAAATTCATACACTACTTGTAAAAGTGACCTTGTAAAAGTGACTTGCCTAGATCGTTCGTTACCACAACATTATTTGATATGATAAATAACGGTTTCAATTGTATAAATTAATGTACCTACGACATAATTCAATAAAATGTTCATTACATTGCAAATTTACAAAATCATAATATTGATACCTTTAAATGTAAATTTTACATTGTTGTTTTTACAATAACTCCTGGATTTTTGTTTTTATTGTCCAATCTTCGTTGCACTTTAAAATCTCCCTGAAGCATTCTTCTACTCAAATTTATGCACATACATAATAAATATTTCTTGTTGGTATCATTCGAGGTCTATTTCTGACTTTTTCCATACCTGAGCCTATCCTGTAGAGGTCGAAGTTGTCGCTAGAGTAGTAGAGGGCCGTTGAGTCACAAGCCACGTCTTGCCAACCAGCACAGATCTGCGCCTCCTGGTCGAATGCGGTGCCATTGGGACACAGGAAACGGAAGTCTTGGATCTACACAAACAGAATATATCAGTATGAGAGCATTTAACTGCATTATTTTCGGAAATCAAATTATTTATGCCTATTTAATTTGAAATTTTACAGATGAATTAAACCATATTTCTTTGAATTTTGAAGTATAAATTACAATAAAATTAGATAGTTGTTAATAATAAATATTGAAAGAGCTACAATGTAATATTAATTATTTATAGCAACGCTTGTACTGCCTTGTTACCTAATATAATTACACTTGGTATTTCTTTCTTTAAAGCGATATACTATATTATGGAAGCAGTGTTAAATTTTTCGGCTGTAGGACAGATGTGACCTTAGCAACCTTTATTACCTTAATTCACGCATGTGAACTTCGTGCAGTGAAAGTTCGTTGGCTTTCATGGCCAGATTTATGATCAGTACATTTAAGGTTGTTAAAACGTGTGGTTTTAGAGTACTGATGATTGTCTATCTACGTAATGATATATTGAGTGAATACCTCATCGAAATACAACTTCTCACGGTATAACTATTATGAAATTAACTGTGTTTGTAATGTCTACTTCCTGGATTAAGTGTCATGCAAATGACAATTGATTTTAATTGCTAAATCTTTAATAGTAAATATGATTCAAAATTTTTTGAACAAATCAAACTATCTGAATATTTTCAAGAATTATATTACGGACACTTGTAACGCCGTCAATCTCCGCAACTACAACGAATTCCTTCTTCTAAAACCAAGTACAACGCTAATGCGCTCGATAGGTGATCTCCTGAAAAAAATATTAAAAACACAGTACGAAAAAAATAGAATACATCCACGCATCATTGTCTTATGTTACACCCGCATGAAGCCTTCCGCGTGAATTCCTCATCCTATTGTTTATTCAAATTGCAAATGTTCAGGTGGCTGAGTTTTTCAATAATGGAAATCAACCTTTCAAAATGTCTCGAATTTTATTACACCATTTTCCCATTTAATATCAATACTAATTGTAATTTATAAACATGTGCACACCTTAATATTTCATTGTCCGTCTAATCATAATCAGTACAGTCAATTCTTTTATATCGCACAGTTTTCTTAAAATGTAACAAAGATTTTTGCCATCGTATTAGCAGTGAATTTTCACAGAAAGGTTCCTTTCATATGTTGTTATTTTGGGTTGAACCGCCTCTTTGGACTAAATGGTTCAGGCCTCAGGAGCATCAGGCTTATAATCTTATCTTGTGTTAATGTTGTAAGAGGCTTGACTACATTTAAGGTCCACAGTAAAACTTAATCCCTATAGAAGCATTGTATTGTATTAATCCCTAGTGAATAACTTACACCGACTCCTGCAACTTTCACGCAGACGTGGAACATCTGGCACTGCGCATCAGGGTCTGCATAGTATCCTCCCAGCACTTTGTCTCGGCAAGAGAACTTGGTGTCGGGCAGGCTATCAGCACTGTGCTGTGGTGCCGGTTGCTGCCCGTAGGCCACCACCCCTAAAACCATACAAAACAACGTTTTAGTAGTTTATCCTATTGACACTTATCTGAAAATACAAGTGTGCCTCTAAATCACCTGCAAGTAATACAAACATCAGATATTTAGCCCTATAAAAGTGATTGATGAAAGACTATCGTGAGAAGATCTTCGCTGCAAATATGGAAGGAAGAAGCTCACGTTGACGCCTTCCTATCATCAATATAAAATACCACGTTTGTTATTCAATGGGACATCTAGTTCCAGAATCGTTCCTATCAGTTACTAGACCGCATCGTGTAAATGAATATGTCTTTAAAGTAAGTATGTATCAATATATGGCAGACAACATCTAAAACACTGAAGAATAATAGGAAATTTAATGACAGCCTATTTTGGTGTAATAGTTTTTCGTGAGTGTGAAACATATTAGATTGAAAATATTCATTTAATTTTTCTAATATTAATCCTGTCAATAATTTTAAACGAATTGACGTTAATAACATTTACGAGTTAACGTGCTTTTCTAAGATAAAATCTATTCGAATTTCTACATTTTATTAGTTTGTATACATACGAGTATTAAACAAAATCTATTTATTATTAATTTGCGTTGTCACCATCTGTTTTACTTCAATGGATAAATTTATATCTTTTTAACATATTTTTGCATATCTACACATTCTAAGTTATGCTTAGTACAGCATACTTTTTCCTTTTATTAGAAAATTAAAATTATTACCACATTATTAAAAACGATTTTATTGATACATAATGTCAATTAATGACTTATAAATATCGTAAAATGAACTGTCAGCAATGAAGTAGATAGGGATTTAATATTTACTTGTCGTTATAAAACAGTTTAAGCTTTTTAGGGACACGTTTTTTAAGTTAATTACAATAAAAATAAATGTTTTTATCTTGAAGATACTTTTTTGTGTAAATATTGTTTTGAATTAAACGTGCATAAGCCAAGATGCCTTTTTAACATTTGTTTTAGAATGTTGTTTCATAAGACACAAGAATTATGATATAATATAAAAAGTGTCTGAATATTTTCATGAGGGTATTTTACAAAGGTTAAACCAATAACCTCCAAACGTAAAAAATTCATGCATTCATATTTTAAAAACGTTTTATTATCATGTGGTATCATCATTTTTATTACGTAAAACTATCACGGCAACTTAATCGTCGAAAGATCTTCCATTCTGACATTTACAACGGTCAATAACACGAGACTTCTCTTTGATTTAATGCCCTGATCTTTTTGATCCAAGTTTTAAAGTTATGCAAATTTTCGCCATAAAAGCGGAAGATTCTCTTTCAAAAAAAAAGACGTCATTCGTCTTTATACGTATGAAAAACATGTCAGGCAAAGTGATGAATCACGTAATATCACGTGTTTATTACATTTTTGTTTTATTTTTGCATACTCGTCTGTATAAATTATCATTTGTGATATTTACATTACACAACGGATCTGATCCTTTTATATGTCATAAATCAATTACTTTACATTTTACTACATTATTTTATTTCTTAAAATTTTTAAGGAAAATGAGTTTGGAAAAAGACGCCTCCGTAGAATACTAGAGGAACGATGGTTTGATATTATAAGGAAGAGCAAATAAGGCAATCTTCCATACTTAAGTCAGATATGAAGCAAATGTGGACTTGCTTCGGACATATACTTCGGTTATCGCAGGAGAACATTAACTATAGCTGGCTTTTCTCACTGGCTTCATGCAGTCAGAAAGTATGTCAGGAACTTTATATACAATGTACTCGGTGGAGTAGCAGTGTTGACATGGGATGAGACAAGGACCAATGGGGCAGATCAAGAACAGATCTTTGTGACGGCATTTTGTAACAACCACATGCTCCAGTTAGGGGAACATTCATGCTAATGATGGTGATGATTTTAGGAATTGTTCCCACAATTTCATCAGAGATTCATTAGTCAAGAACACTCTTTCGTAACTAATTACATCGATTTTATATTATGAAAGTATTATGAGCGTATTGAATAATTTTCATATTTATTTACATACTCGTATATTATCAATCAATCCATACACTCAACGCAACATAGTATGATACTCTCTCTCGATCTTTCACTTATATAAAGTTATACAACACCACCACAAATAGTCAACAAAGGACTTCCACCAGATGCCAAATATGTACAAATACAATATATCAACTTTACACCATCATTATCCTTCAGGGTTGCTCACACTAGTGATATTATTCAAATAAAACACGGATATACAGCGTTATCTTTTTTCCAAAACTGTTGTCATACTCATTAATAACTTATCAAATAAGCAATTATAGTTGATTTTCTATTACGATGAAAGTTTTCAAAAGCTTTCTCTTATCCAAGGTTTGGCTGAAGAGGTTGGAAAGAATTTCGTTTACTAAATTTAAAAAATCTTTGATAAAGTCAGTCCCTATATAAAATTTATGTTATTAAGTAAAATAATGATAAAAGCGAATTACATAATTAAGTAATGATTAATTAAAAATATATATTTATTGAGACTTTTTAAGTAATTACTATACCAAATTTAATAAAAGTGAATCATTGCGTTTCCAGAACATCGCAATACATATACGTAAATAACCTAAGATTAACAGGAAATTTTATCATCTCATTGATGACTTGAATATTTTGTATAAAAGCACATCTTAAATAATTTCAGTAATAATATAACATAATGATAATTATAATTACTTGTTGTTTAATTGACACTATAATTAGTAAAGGTTACGAGTAAATTCGAGTCTCGCCTCGATTTTCCGCAAAAAATTTTGCATTGTCTGTGTATAATTGGGCCGTGTTTTCATAAATTTGTAACACTATTGTGAGCTCATTATTATCTTATTCAAATTCCCTTCCCACGAAGTGGCCCAACGGTTTGCTTTGCGTTATTCTTCAACCAATGTTGCGATATTAAATTATTCTATTTAACTATACGCCAAATGAAATATACATGATATTTAAAACAACAAATTAACAAAACCAAAATACAATAAAAAAATATAACTTAACTAGACTATTGATTATTGGTTCATGTCCCATTCAAGGAATCACACAGAATGTTAAATAAAAACAATGAGAAAATACTTTGAGTGTGATTTGATGTATTATTAACTAAATATAGATATGCAATTTATATACATGTACATAAGAGTGCACCTTTATCAAAATCGAATCCTTCTGTAAGATAACAAAATTTATGGTCAGTGCTAGTTTTTCCATTTAAAAATTAGCACTACGTAAACATTTAATTATATGAAATTGCGTGAGTAGTGTTATTTTTTTATTCTTATTTTAGAATTTAAATATTTTTATTTGAATGTTGCTTATTTTGTTTATCATGCTAAAGTGAATTTGACGTATATTTTGAATAATTCCGTACACTCAAATAGTAAATAATATAATTCAAATTATTTAATAGTAGTATAAATAAAATTCTTTAAAAGGATCACCTGTCAAACACAAAATAACATCTCTATGTCCTGGATGCGAACCGGGGTTGTCGTGAACCATATTTATCATGTTTTCATGTGGTCTTTCAGGAGTAGGGATTTCTGGGGTTGAGGAATGGACGTGGAAACTAGTATTCAGAACTATGTGTGAGCAATTTGTGGTGACCAGATATGAAAAGGATATGGGATGAATCAATAATATATATGCAATAATAATTGAATATCAATCATTATACATTAATCTCATTAAATGACCACTACTCATCTGAAATCTCAAATAATCATTTTTATTATTACGTAATACATTATGTTTTAAATTAAAATTGTACTACAATATCATAATGATATCAACGTTTATTGCAGTCTATATATATTAGCGGGAAATTTATTGTGTTTTTTAAAAGATGTTGAAAAAAAAAATTTTTATAGTATATGTATATTTAATTATTAATAATATTATAATATAGTAAAATGATCTATAAAAGTAGATTAGAATATTGAAATAATAAAATAATATTCTGATAAAATTTAAAAAAATATATATAATAATGTCTCCTTGAGACAATATCAAGAATCAGTAACACAGGTGAGATTGGTAAACCAAGTCGGAACTATAAGTAGTCGTTTCTCATCCATTCAGTCTATAGTTTGGTTCGAGACCCTGAGTGGTACTTACTAAAATAAATAGACTGTCGGAAAGTAATAATATTAAGCTTGTGAATAAATGAAGACTGATTGAATAATAAAAAATAAAAATATACATACTTTGAATATATACTATAGCGACATCTATCATACGATGATAACAATGACATGAATACTAGTTTCAACGTGAGTCTGTCCAGGCACAGTAATAGCCCAGTCGGCTGAGCGGTATGAATACCTGGGCATAGTTGGTTTCCAAGGTCCGCGGTTCGCATCCCGCTTCTGCCGTTATTTTGTGTTTGGATCGACGTGTTGAAAAAAGAATTTTATGTTAAGAATATTTAGTTAAAATATTAATTTTTATTTTGGCAGAACAAATTGACTTTATTTAATAATTATTTAAAAATTATAAATAGTAATAGTAAAATTCATATACAGTAGATTAGAATATTGAAATAATAAAATAATATTCTAATAAAATTTAAAAAAAATTTATATAGTAAATAATATAATTCAAATTATTTAATCCTTAAATAATCACCAATTTTAAAATTGATTTCCGCCTCGGATAAATAAATAAGTTTAAAAAATTATATATACGACATTCTGGAATAATATTAATAATAATTATGAACCATAATTTAAATGTTTTCATGTGGTCTTTCAGAACAAAGATTTCTGGGGTTGAGGAATGGATAGTGGCAACTGACAGAACTATGTGTGAGCAATTTGTGGTGACCAGATATGGAAGGGATATGGGATGAATCAATAATATATATGCAATAATAATTGAATATCAATCATTATACATTAATCTCATTAAATGACCACTACTCATCTGAAATCTCAAATAATTATTTTTATTATTACGTAATACATTATGTTTTAAATTAAAATTGTACTACAATTATTTTATTGCAGTCTTATATTAGGCGAAGGGGAAATTTAAAACCTTTAAAAGATTATAAATGTATTGAACGACTTACCTTTTAAAAAGTATGTTTCGTTTTTAGGTTATGTTTAGTCGTGACTTAAAAAATTGAGCTTAATCAAAATGACGAGTAATAACCGCTAAGCGAATTTGAATTAGAATAAACCATAAGAGCATAAGTGAGAGATTAGAGTTTAGATTGCATGAGATGCTAATAAATGAGGTAATATTATGCATTTAGATAGTGAAAAAGTTTTATTACTGTGAGGTGAAAAGGTATTACAAGTACGTGCTTAATATTAACGACTATCTGTAGTTGTAACCGTATAATACCAACAAAGATTAAATCAATATACAAACTTAGTACTTGCTTGATTAAATACTTTCTAAAGCTTATCCGTTAGTTGGTGATTTATTACATGGTTTATATCAAAGTTTACACGATCAAGTTTGTTTAAAGATTTAATCGAGAATTCGCCACCAAGACACGGATCAGTACTCGTAATATACATACATCTTGAGAATCCGACCCAATCCAATTTTGTACGTAATCCAAAATTGGAAATTACATAAGCGATCAGATGGTACAAGTAGATAGTATATTTCCTATTCTTACGGTTGACAGAAAAATTTCAAAATATTCTACATAAACACATACATGAAAATACCGTATTCTGGTGGTAGAGAAATCTCATCAGCTGATAATATAATGCTTACCATTTTACTTATGGCTAAACACTAAATGTGGAATGTTGATCCGCTAATTTCATATACTACAGATCGTGCGAGGGCTTAAATTAACACCTATCGGGTGTATTTAAAGTGCTTATAAATCGATTACAAATCTTTTTTTTTAATCTCGGTTAGAGATCGAACCCACAACCTTTGATATGATAAGTAAATGCTTTTCCACTGAGCTATCCTCGGCGAAAAAATGGAAGCAAAATTAGCTAATGTAATGTTTATGGTTAAAGTAAATTTGCACAATTCAATGTGCATAATTATTGATATTCTCACGGTTCAGGAATTATGCTTACGATTCTAGTACTAAAAATTTTATATGTCGAATAAAAAAGGCTTCCATTTGAAAAGGCATAAAATAACAAATTATTCGCTATTTAAGACATATTTCATTTCATGTATAGTATATGTATATTTAATTATTAATAATGTTATAATATAGTAAAAGTCTGTCCAGGCACAGTAATAGCCTATTTGGCTGAGCGGTAAGGAATATAAGGTCCGCGGTTCGCATCCCGCTTCTGCCGTTATTTTTGTGTTTGGATTGACGTGTTGAAAAAAGAATTTTATGTATAGGTATATGTATATTTAATTATTAATAATATTATAATATAGTAAAATGATCTATAAAGTAGATTAGAATATTACTGGAAATAAAATAATATTCTGATAAAAATTTAAAAATATATATAATAATGTCTCCTTGAGACAATATCAAAGAAGGTAAAATTATTAATCAGTAACACAGGTAAATGATTGGTTATAAAGTCAAGTGGAACTATAAGTAGTCGTTCCTCACATCCATTCAGTCTATAGTTTGGTTCGAGACCCGAGTGGTAAATTTTTACTAAAAATAAATAGACTGTCGGAAAGTAATAATATTAAGCTTGTGAATAAATGAAGACTGATTGAATAATAAAAAAATAAAAATATACATACTTTGAATATATACTATAGCGACATCTATCATACGATGATAACAATGACATGAATACTAGTTTCAACATTGAGTCTGTCCAGGCACAGTAATAGCCCAGTCGGCTGAGCGGTATGAATACCTGGGCATAGTTGGTTTCTCTCCAAGGTCCGCGGTTCGCATCCCGCTTCTGCCGTTATTTTTGTGTTTGGATCGACGTGTTGAAAAAAAGAATTTTATGTATAGTATATGTATATTTAATTATTAATAATATTATAATATAGTAAAATGATCTATAAAAGTAGATTAGAATATTGAAATAATAAAATAATATTCTAATAAAAATTTAAAAAAATTTATATAGTAAATAATATAATTCAAATTATTTAATAGTAGCGTAAATAATCCGAGCTCCTTAAAAAGGATCACCTGCCTCGGATACACAGCCGCCGTCTCTCCAAGTCCCGGGCTTCTGGCTTGGGGGTCGTCGTGAACCATATTTATCATGTTTTCATGTGGTCTTTCAGGAGTAGGGATTTCTGGGGTTGAGGAATGGATAGTGGCAACTGACAGAACTATGTGTGAGCAATTTGTGGTGACCAGATATGGAAGGGATATGGGATGAATCAATAATATATATGCAATAATAATTGAATATCAATCATTATACATTAATCTCATTAAATGACCACTACTCATCTGAAATCTCAAATAATTATTTTTATTATTACGTAATACATTATGTTTTAAATTAAAATTGTACTACAATTATTTTATTGCAGTCTTATATTAGGCGAAGGGGAAATTTATATGCTTTAAAAGATTATAAATGTATTGAACGACTTACCTTTTAAAAAGTATGTTTCGTTTTTAGGTTGTGTTTAGTCGTGACTTAAAAAATTGAGCTTAATCAAAATGACGAGTAATAACCGCTAAGCGAATTTGAATTAGAATAAACCATAAGAGCATAAGTGAGAGATTAGAGTTTAGATTGCATGAGATGCTAATAAATGAGGTAATATTATGCATTTAGATAGTGAAAAGTTTTATTACTGTGAGGTGAAAAGGTATTACAAGTACGTGCTTAATATTAACGACTATCTGTAGTTGTAACCGTATAATACCAACAAAGATTAAATCAATATACAAACTTAGTACTTGCTTGATTAAATACTTTCTAAAGCTTATCCGTTAGTTGGTGATTTATTACATGGTTTATATCAAAGTTTACACGATCAAGTTTGTTTAAAGATTTAATCGAGAATTCGCCACCAAGACACGGATCAGTACTCGTAATATACATACATCTTGAGAATCCGACCCAATCCAATTTTTTGTACGTAATCCAAAATTGGAAATTACATAAGCGATCAGATGGTACAAGTAGATAGTATATTTCCTATTCTTACGGTTGACAGAAAAATTTCAAAATATTCTACATAAACACATACATGAAAATACCGTATTCTGGTGGTAGAGAAATCTCATCAGCTGATAATATAATGCTTACCATTTTACTTATGGCTAAACACTAAATGTGGAATGTTGATCCGCTAATTTCATATACTACAGATCGTGCGAGGGCTTAAATTAACACCTATCGGGTGTATTTAAAGTGCTTATAAATCGATTACAAATCTTTTTTTTTTAATCTCGGTTAGAGATCGAACCCACAACCTTTGATATGATAAGTAAATGCTTTTCCACTGAGCTATCCTCGGCGAAAAATGGAAGCAAAATTAGCTAATGTAATGTTTATGGTTAAAGTAAATTTGCACAATTCAATGTGCATAATTATTGATATTCTCACGGTTCAGGAATTATGCTTACGATTCTAGTACTAAAAATTTTATATGTCGAATAAAAAAGGCTTCCATTTGAAAAGGCATAAAATAACAAATTATTCGCTATTTAAGACATATTTCATTTCACTGAAAGCTATTAAATAATAATGTTTACAGCCATGGCTTCCTACGCAAATATGTAGGCTATGACAAAACAACATATAAAAATGCATCATATTTTACTCGATTGAGAATATATTATCTTTACCCTTAAAATAAGTATATTCTTGAAGTCATTTTATGTTGTATGAGTGTCTATTATTCTGGTTCCATGCGTCAAATTTTGATGCCTCTACTTTCGTAATATAGTTAACAAAAATATGTCTGCAATAACTCACATTGTGTATAAATTAAATGCTTCCCGTTACAAAGATTGCAGTTATTATTATATTCAGAGCGTATCCCGGATGAAAGCCCAGCGAATGGGTGCTGCGGAAATCCTGCTTTAAAATTGCACTCTAAAGTGGCGAAAACTGCTCATAAAAGACATTTAATTGTTATTTAGCATTCACGTTTTCAACGTTATTTTTTTTATATCCCATTTTTAATACAGACAAAATAATAGTAATATGAAGCGTTTCACACGACCAAAGACTTGCAGCGAATGACGCGAATAGTAGATATTATATATAGTTTGACGCTTGTCCTAATCCAAAGATAGCGGCGGGGAGACTAAGTAAATTACCAGGGTCCACGCTTTTAATACAGTACAGATATGGGATTCAAAATACGTAAACGAAACGAGGGCCTCATTAACGTTTTTTTTTAGGTTTTTGAAGACAAAAATTTTGCGACGGTAAGTTCAATTGTTTCCCACGTTGTATATTTTAAATTTCCCTTGTAGCTATTATCCTTGGTTATACATAACGTACATTATTTTGGCTATGCTTCGCTGGAACAATCTGAGTACAACAAATATTGTATATTTAATTGCTTACAATATTTCTTCCGGCTTTTGGTAAGCATACAAATATTTTGTTATTTGTGTCGAAAATTGGCGGATGAAGGAACATAGACTGCTTAATTTACCGATGACAAAAATCTACCAATCAAAGACAATGCTTTATGATAGAATTATATACATGTATGATATGTTTTTTTGTAAGTTGGAATATCATTATAGAATTATACATTAATAAAGTAGGTCTGTTTTCTAAGCTCGAAGATTGGAACATAAATGTGACAATTATATCAATACTAATTCGGAATTGCTATTAATAAATTCGTCAATAACAACAAAAATATTAGACAATATCAGCCAATTATGTCAATTTGTCTAGTCAAACTTTAGATTTTATTTGATACTACGAGTTTCAATACGTATATTTGTAGTATACTAGGTTTATTTTATAAAATTATCTGCCAGTTAGACTTCACGTTTTGTCATTCTCACGCTATGCAAGATGACCAAATAACTGTTAATGACTTCCCCATCATAATTAACCGTTCACATTATGTAGTCAAAGAGGGTTACAAAATAAATAACGTATATATAATTAGGAGCACATCATTCAGAAATAAACTGAGATGAACTGAAATGTCTAATGTCTCGAATTGAGACCTCTCATCTCTTGTTTGAATAACAACAAAGGCTAATTAGTTCTTCACTTATTCAATACCAGCTTTTGACCCGATTTTCTCTGAATCGGTGCCGAGTCTTATTGTTTTCACTACATCTCCAAAAGCAAAAAGTTACTTTACTCGGCGGAAGTAGGAAAACACGTTACACGTTACGTATTACACACAGTGGCTCGCGTTACTCAACAAATCGGATGATAACGTTTGATCTCACCTACTGCCAAAAGTATGTTTTATTTAAGTTTTTTTAACTAATTACATCATGTATCAAATACGCTACATTAAAGTTTTCATTGTAAAAAATTTCAGTTAAATTCGACTTATTTCCAAATCATTAAATTAAGTAATTATTTTCAATGTTTTCAGCATTCATTTTGAGATCCATTATAAATTATAAACATTTATTTATTTACCTTGTTTTTACATGGATCACGTAAGATACGTTCTCATGTAAATACAAGGTAAATAAATTAATAATTATTAAATATTTTGATGTTCATTTCATTAATAAATATTCGTATTTGGTCCCAATTGGATCCAAATTGTGTATATTAATTATTAAATTTGACAAATTAATTTTTTTTAACTGTATATTTTAATATTATAATATACAGGTCCTGTTTTATAATATAAACCTGTATATCATTTCTTCAATATCCGCCCTTCAAGTTAGCTAACTCATACCAGCTGCTTAAAAACGTTAGTCTAGCTGCTGCACTGCTTATAAACCTAAAAGTTGAGTATCAAAACTATCCTTATAGTTACTTAATAAACTATTTAAAAGCCATCAACATAGAAAAATTGATTCTTATAATAAATTTTACAATGATTATCATTAATAAAAGTATTCATTTTCATTCATATCTGCGTGATAGCTAGAGCATAAAGTATATACAAACTGTAGCTACACAGTCTGTAAGCTGAAATTATCAATTCGGTTTATTATATCAAATTCATTATTTTGATAATTGAGCGTTTGTTTATCGTGTGATTTATATTTTGATTAGATGATCGCCGAGATCTGAAAAAATTTCGTCGAGTTTCTAGATTGTTAATTAACGACTATACCTATCTGTAACAATTAATACAACTAGGACGAAGTAACTTCGCAAAATAAATCGACAGGTGTATACAACTGGGTTGGGCAGCATTTGGAAAACTAAAGTACATTTTTAATGCGAAAATTCCGCAGTGTCTTAAAACTAAGGCGTTTAATGCAATGCATCCACCCTGTATTAACATGGCGCAGCGACGTGGAATCTGACAGCAAGTCTTACTCATAAAATAAAGGTCACCCAGCGTACTATGAAGAGATCCATCCTCGGAGTGTCGCTAAAAGATAGATTCTGAAACGAGGAAATACCTAGAAGAACTCAAGTAGTGGATGCTACCCAACAAATAGGCACACTCAAATGGCAATGGGCAAGATATATCTGTCGAGAGACGATGGTCGATGGGGAAGAAAAGTATTGGAATGGCGCTCAATAACTGGCAAATGAAGCATTGGTCGACCCCCTGCAAGATAGACTGACGACATTAGAAGAATAACGGGAGTACCTGGATGCAGAAGGCAGAGGATCGAAGAGGATGGAGACTCATGCGGGAGGATTTCGTTGAACAGTGGACGGATACAGGCTGATGATGATGATGAATTAACGACATATAAATGTTTTATACTCGTGTATTTGTGATATCTTATTCATCTAAGCTAAAACGGAAGCCAAATTAAGGCCCTCTTAATTTGAGCCGAATTTCATAACTGAAACGTTTCAATTGTAAGGTTTCGCAATTTATATGACACTCACACAATTTACATGAAAAACAATGAACTTGTTGTGACTACAAATGAGAGATATCAATTAACTCGCTGGCTGTAACATTAATCCTTTAAATTACCATAAACAAGTTTCGTTTTCACACTAACTTGTGAAATTTGAATACTACATGTATGGACACAATACAAAAGCACACATCAACTAGGTACAACAGGTAATAATTAAATATTGCCTTACTTCTTGTCTCCATGGAAATTAGTTTGTTTGAGCAATGGAGGCGCATTTTCTTTTTTTATTTATGTAAACACATACATTTTTGATTGAGCCACTTTTAAGTACCAACTACCCAAAAACATCTTATGAAATGCGCCCAAATATGCCTCAAATATGTCAATATGCCTCCAAAAGACACAATACCTTTCCTACGAGCGACTTTTGTCGTGCAGGGCTAACAGGAACTATATTTACTGTTTTTTTTTCAATATTTTCAGAATTCACTTTGAGATTCATTGTAAATAATAATTATTCATTTATTTACCTTGTTTTTATATGGATTACGAATGATATGTTCTGTGTTTAGGAGACTGCAGTTTGACTAACTCGTAGCCTTTCTCAATCCATCACTTGTTAAGAGACAACTGAACAGACAACGAACCCATTTTATGTAGGAAAGGGGGTAGGGGTGTGTCTATCAGGGGATGATAAGAGAGGGAGACAAATATGGTCGTGTTTTTGTCTTAAAAAACAATATATCTACTGTATTTATGGAGCTTTGGTGTAGAGATGACTTGGTATTAGGCAAAAATCAAAGCAGCTGACAACTTTATGCTCTGAATTAGACGTATGTATTCAATACATTATGGAAAGAATATGAAAAAATATTGCTTTTGTATCATAAATATGCTTACGTGTTATGTATTACATTATTTATACATACAAAGGTACTCATTTTTCTTGTAAAGTGATCATGAACTATGAAAATAATACTCGTTTGAGCTCTGGCGAGGCATTGTTTTACACTTTAGCCAAGCTATACCCTTATTCTTTCTAAGGGCAATCACTTTGAATGTGGTGTTGACGGAATGACAAATTCAAAATAAGCTTTAACAGGCGTAATAATTAGAGGTTTAAGGGTCACAACAACTGGGAGTGTTTATTGATATTTAAGATCAATGACGAACTTATAGAGCGATAAAAAATATATTTATTTTAATTTTATGCAATCTGGATGTAGAGTTCTTTAACTCTTGGTAATAACCATAAATACATTATAAGAATCTTTCCACAAAACAATTCTTGAAAATAAAAACCATATTTGCTCATTTCATTAATATTTCATGCTCGTGGGTTACTTAAGACATAATAATTCCTTTCATTGAGATTTTACAATGTTTATTTTTGGAAATATTAATTATAAATCAAAATTGGTGAGTAATTTTTGTAAATTAAAAATACAATTCTAGGAAATAAAAAGGTCACTTTTTAGATCATCTTGGTAAGAGATAAATAATTAAGAAGGAGACGCGTGGCTGTGAAGGACGAATAAGAAGAAATAATAGACTCTTGAGACGTAATACATAGAATTGGGTAGGATTAGAATGGAGAACTATGGTGATGTTTTATTTATACTTCAAAGGTTTGTATTGTACTCGTTTTTCATTAACTAATTAATTCATCATAGATTTTATCGAAATACGTTGTGTTATTTTTTAAATTATTTTTGAATTTCGTTTTATTTTAAATAACGAAATTCTTGTTAGTTATTTTAGTCGACGCTCATTCAAAGCTTGATTCAAATCGCTTTTATTAATTCGCATATTTATTTATAAAAGAATTTTAAAAGCAATGATTAATGGAAGGTTAATTTATCTCTCTGAAGAAATCCACAGAAGTATAATTCATATAGGGTTACTATATTTCTTTAATGAATGAGTGAAATAACCAAAAAAACTTATTTATCCTTAACCTGTTCGCATCGGCACCCGATATATACCGTGTGTGATTCCCCTACCGTTGACATCGTTAGCCGTGATATATCGTTTTACTACTTTCTTAGGATAGTTTTTTATGATTTATCTTATAGCTATAGGATACAAGAACCAATGCGAAATATGAAAATAGACCAGATAAGTACAATTATGCTTCACATACTAGTTTTATAATTGACAGTATAATTTGTATTCCACCGAGCCGTAATGAAAGGGTTCAATTTCACAAACTAAAATATGCATAAAAGCATTGATAACATAAAAATATTATTTTCATATTAATTTCATTATTTAATGTTGGCTTTTGCCGTAATTAAAAATCACACAACTGTGTTTATGAGACATTTTGAAAAATTTCACTATCCGTATTTTGTATCAAAAGACTACATCAAAAATCGGATTCGATTGAGAATGGGAACAAAATTACATACATGAACAGTTTGGAACGTGACTAAGATAAAAATGATAAAATTGGATCAAAATTAAAAATATATAATAAATAAACATGTCAAACAATTATTTGCGGGTATATTTTTTATCCGATCGGAAATTCAAACGAATAAGTAGCATATAACTAAAATGAGAACTAGAAAACGCTACATTGTAAAATTGAGCAGACGCTCACTGCATAAAGCTTACTCTCGAACCCTGAGAAAGGTCTTGTAATAATTAAGCGGAAGAAAATTGCTGTGTTTTTCTTTAGACAATCTGACAAACAATCGATGTGCATGGACTTTCTTCTGCACTCACAATGCACTCGTATACTCGTACGTTCTGAAACGCATCTACTTGTGAGAAAACATCAAAATTGACATATTCAGTACGTAGCGAGAAAAAATTAAAGTTACCGCCTGCAACCAATATGTATTGAATATTGGAGAATTTCATTGTCTTGTAACACACATACATTTTAATAAAATCGATATCGAGGCTTTCTAGAAAATTGGCATTCTTATCATGTTGTATAATTACAGTACAAATATTTTATTGAAGATTTTTTATTAGTAAGGTATTTATTTATTGCACAAAATAACCTTTTATTTCGAGAATAAATAAATAACAAAGAATCGTCCACAAAATGATTAGAGGAAATACTGTACGAAGCTAACTCAAATTAACAAAATATTATTAACCGAAGCTTATACATACTCGTATATTGCACTGTATCAGCAATGAAATGGAAATATTTTTTGTCAGTGGCCTTCCAGGACATGCTTGGTGAAAACCCTCCCTGTCCCGTCCTCTTTTTGGAGACCCAGATGGGGACCCGTTACTGGTAGCACGCAAAAAGCTACCTGTTAGAGAGTAGCTGAAGGTTTTCCCGTGATTAAAGGTGCATTACTTAGATGTCAAATAGATCTCAGTCTAAGGCTGCGATGTTAGTATACTGCAACGTGTTACGAATTGTCTTCTTTGGTAACCCGTTGTTAACCACGAAATATGTGGGCCTTCCAGGATAATAGAGTTTCGTGTTTTCTTCAAGACCTCGGGCTCACGCCGTCCTGAAAGGTTGTCAGAAAATTTACACGTATATTATACATGTTTATTTTCTGACAACCTTTCAGGACATTATAATTACATTGTATAATGTACTCAGTGGAGTTCCGGGAGGCAGAGCTGACACGGAATGAGACGAAGACCATGGCAGCTAACAAAGCTTTGTAGCGGGAGTACGTGACAACCCTATGCACCAGTTATGGGATCAGATATGGTATGATGATTATATATATATATATATTGATATTTCCGTTTCATGACATGCTTAAACATGACTACTGAATGGTACATCACATTAACAATAACTAAAAATAGAAGAAAGGGTCATTGTTCAAATTTATAAAGTTTGTACTAATGCATCCTTATGGCTTACACGAGCGTTAAATATTGCATAAATGCGCAACTATTGAAAAGAAATGTAATAGATATTCAAATGTAATAATCCAAGCACTCATAGTTCTGTAGCGTACAATGTTACTAAGTCTTGCGAAATATTGTTGTTAGTTATTATGATAACACTGCATTTGATAAGAGACAGATACATACAGATCATTATGTTTGTACAGCTCTATTTGGGCAAAATAACTTACTTTTAATAATTAAATTTGAAACAATAATATTAAGCAGTTTTCTTTCTTTAATAGCAACTTAAACAACATAGTGATTATGATCTTATTTAGAAAACGCCATAATCTTGAAAAAAAATATTATAAAGTTAAATATATATTTAAAATAACATTACTTTTAATATTTATATGGTTTTCATACTATTGCATACAGAAATATTGTATATATGTTTATATTGTTATAATCTTTTAATACACGTTCTTTTTATTTTCTTTTATGAAGAAATACATATATGATGACTTAATAAGTACTTTCTATTAATTGCATTGAATCATACAAAAAATGTAATCGATCTCTGGTTGCGTTACACTTTTATTACAAATCTTTAACCTTGTTTTATAAATTCAATCGAACTAATTTGGATGAAATTATATAAACCTTATTTTTCCATCTAATAAGCAAATAATTTATTAACAACTACTGAAACAGTTTTTTTCAAAGAACTATGTTTGAGAAAAATGTCTAAAAAATTTTTTTAATAATAATAAAAAATAATAAAAACCCTTTAAAATTTTTGTCTACGAAAAATAATAATATGAAACTTACCCTCTTTAGCATTAGACAATTATCAAAACTCATTTAATATTTTAAAATAAAAACAATTTATATTATCAACACAAAATTTTAATGAAATTTCTGCCGAAACTACTCATTACTGAAAATCGATAAATAATGTATATATTTATTACGAATACTTTATTTTCAGCAATTTTCATTTCAATATTATTTTCATCAATGGATAATCTTAATCTTCAGGCAATTTAAGTAATCATTCATGACACGTGTAGTGATATAAGACTTTAATAAATGCGCTTTATGAAACACTTTGCATTCACTTTGAGCGAAATTTCAACTCACCCATAATAAAACACGAGAGCAATAGGCGATACATGTCGCGTTATCCGTGTTTGAGAAACGACTGAAGAGGCTTCAGCGCTGATGTTTTCCTTCGGTCCTCCGCCCAGAAGCCTCCCTGGAGGGAGGCGGACTCAAGAGTGGAGGGATAAAGCTTTTCCCACAAGCGCCAAATTCTTCACTTCACCATACAACGAGGCATACGGCAAATGTATGAGATTATCTGTTTGTGTTCACATATTTTCGGGTGCTCCTTCTTTTGCGAGTAACCCTGAGTTGCAGATGAATCTATGATAATTCTTGACGCAGAGGTATTCAATAATTTGTTTGGCTGATTTTTTTTGCGTGAACAGGAAATGTTTTTCCGGAATTATTATTCTGCGATTAAAGTTGACGGGTTGATCTTATCGCCAAAGATAAAAAGTGCATTTATATAACGTATCACCTGATTATTTAATTACATTCCATTTTAAGACTTTACAATTCGCATATTTGAAACAATATTTATTAGTATCATGGTATAATAATTACTCTTGAATTAAAAAATATTTATAATTAAAAAAATTAAATTAACTATCTTCACCACATAAAAACTATGTTGTTTGACTGGTTGGGGTAAAAAAATAATATACACCATAAATTATATTTTGAATAAATAAATAAAAATTGCTCATCTTGACATAGAAAATAACATTTTCACTTTTAAATATGGTATTTTTTTAAAAATGTGCACGAACAAAAACATATAAACGTAAAAACAACATGGGCCACAATTTGAATGGCGTTTCGTAAAATTTGTAAAGAATACCCTATTTCTTGAACTTTTAATATCAGGAATAAAAAGTTAGATCAATGTTATGTATTGTACAATTTTAGTTTCCCTATCATGACGCCTGAAAAGATAATCGCCAGCAATTTTGAATCATCTCAAAAATGTTTGACTGAGAACTGAAATTGAAAGGTTGTAGCGGAGCCTTGACATTCCAAGGATTCGTCCGCACTATTCATCTGCTTCAATGTGTTATTTTCCTGTCTTCATTACGTTAGCGTATGCCCTATTAAACATGAATTATAATGGTAATTAAGAATACCAAATCCAATTATGATATTTAATTATTCTTTTATTATGCTTCAAAAAAATAAAGACTTTATTTTAAGAGTGGTTTGGCATTACATACTGTACAATTCAATTCATATAATATTATACTATAATCTACTATTCAATTTATTTAATTATATAACATTTTAATCGCCTGTTTTACAATTTCCGTATTGAGTACTTTACAAGACAATGATCATGAAGAAGAAATGATCTTGAATTATTTTTCAATAATCAATGACATAGTAATTCGATCATTTTTAAACATCCCTTATAAGCAATACTTTTGTTTAAACATATATATGTGTTACTTGTTTGTATAAATTTAATTTATTTGATATTGCTCATACCATACTGTTTTTTTTTTAATAACAAATAATAATTTTTGTTGTTAAGCAAAAATTAAATCATTTTAAAAAAAAAGGTATAATCTGATTTTCATATTTTTTTAAAGTAGTAAAATTCCTGCGAATTATATTATGAAAGATGTGTATGTTAAATCACTGATAATAATTTCACTAGAACAATATTTATTAACCGATTAACACAAAAAAAAATAAGAAAATGAGAGGTTGTTTGTTCAAATCGTTAATTTTACATAACCGGTAAATAAAATTATGTTTTCAAAATTAAAAAGTAGAATAACAAAATTAATTAATACATAACACAAAAATCTATGTATAGAACAAACAATTCTGTTTTTTTAATGATGCTCTTACGGAAAATAAAGCTATATAATACCCCCCGTTTCCAAACAGCAATAACAACTTGGTTTGTTTAGATATAGACCTGTGAATACTTACTACATACTTTTTTTGTCATCCGCAGAATCCATAATAATCAACAAGTAACTAAAAAACATGACCCCGATTATCAGGATTGACATGGCAATATATAAAAAAAATATCGATTAACAAAGATGTAGAAAGCTAATGTCAAAATTATTTTAAGTAGAAAACACAACACGTATAAAAAATAGTTTGAAGTTAATGGTACTCATATAATAAATAGCATCAACATCAGAGTTATACATAAATGTAAGAACGTAATAAAAATAAATATTCATGTGAATTATTCACTTAGCTTTCTACCAAAAAACATCAAATAATCACTTTTTCGTTGCAGTGGATGGACTCTGGTCGTGACATTCTCGATTTTTTTTTTAATTCTAGCGTTTCCCAAGGCGATTGGTCAAAGAAGTGTGTGAAAGTCCAAAATGATAATCCACTCAATGCTAAAATTTTGTCATGTGAAAGCAGATGATGCAAAAAATTATCACAATCCTCGTGCGAATGCAATGATGAATGTGTGTATTTGATTTATCTTATGATTCGCCTATTGAATCTTGCATCACGACATTTTCGTGCTAATAGATACATCTGCTAATATTGCATGTTATGTAAGATTCATATATTTCTTTACGAATTGCATGCAGTGAAAAATATTAAGGGTGTGGCCATAAAATGTATTACATGACTGTCCATGAGACAATACACTTCATACCAAAGTAATGAATTATGCTTCTGTAAAATATTAATAATGCTTTCAAATTGAACACAAAAATGTAATATTATATAATGGCTTAATACATTAAGATAACACCCTTGATTTCATAATGGCTTTTTTCAATGGTTTTACCCGCACACATATAAATTCTGTAAATTTGTGTGTACTAACGTAGAAACTAATCTCCAGGGAGACCGAAACATGTAATCGTTTAAAATAAATGTCAATCAAAAGTAAATATTTAAAATTTGTTAATTTTTTAATTAAAATTAATTTTACAATTATAAATATAAATAATAAACGTTTTTTTAATATATAATCATGTTTCTAGATATAAAATACTTTCTTGTGTAAATTTTCCCATTTTTTATTGCATTATTTTAATATCAAAACTCTCTCTTCAATTTGCGCCGCCCTATAACAGTTCTTAAGGTCAACCTTAAATAAGCGAAAGTGGAATAATTTTTTAACTGGAGGGAGTATTGTTACGTACAGAGGACTGCTTAAAACCAATATAATGATACTTCGTATACAAAACATCTTGTTGCTAATACCCAGCTTTTATATTGTGTTAATTCTATTCTATATATCAATAGCATAAAACTTATGCATTGTTTAATTCTTGTGAAATATAAGTTATAAATGCCACAAGGTTTTTTTTTCAATACTATAGATTCGTATTCACAGCTATAAAGTCGTAGATATCAGAAGTACTTAATAATAACTAAAGTCAGCTTTTAATGTCTCGCATATAATCACTATAGTATCCTGAAGTGCCACCGAATATTTTGTCGATAATGCTTTGTAATTTATGATAATTTATTTAAGTATTAAAATATCACTAACTTCCCATTATTTATAAGATTCTTTATTTTCAGTCAAGTCAATACAACATTGATGAGATTACAGATATTTACTCACATTTTTTTTAATATGATTTTTTCTACGTTGCAAAATGAATTGAAGAATCATATAAACCACAAATCTTATCGTAATAAAATATGCACCATTAAAACAAAGTCTTTATAATTATACATAATTTATGCAATTATAACATATGATGGATTCAAAAAATATTGTGAAAGAAAGGAGAAAGATTCGGTTCAAATGGTAAGACCGCATAATATTTTTACTCATATGTAAATCATACATAACAACATTACCATGCATTGAGAAACTAGAGAAGATATAGAAAACAAAGATATATCAATAATTAGAAATTGATTTTGACTGAAAATAATATATCAAATATACTGTTCATTATGTTACTCTTATGTAGTTTTGCTAAGGTGTAACGTGTGAAGCGTAATAGTAAAAAGTTTGTGGAAAGCTCTCCTGATATAGAAATGATACTGTGTGACATCCAGTAGTCTTCCTTTCTATGAAGGAAGAAGCACAGATGCTGTAAGAAGTATTACGCTTATTTTCAGCCCAGCCGTCACGTGAAAGCGAAAGTGCTCAGTTCGCGCTCGTCACCAGCCAAGATGAGACCAGGTGAGACCTGCTGGCCTCGGCCGCCCGCAGCTCCATAGGTCACGAGCCGAGGCTCTGTTTGTACCAGAGATGGGCTCTACACTGAGACGCGTACCTACGTAGGGTGCCCATAATCATTTTACAAATTTATTTAAAGTACATTTTTGTCATGTCATTTTTTTACCACTCACATTTATTCTTCTTCTAATTCATCACCTCATTCACATTTTTTGTCTTTACAGTCTCGTTCGTTGTCAAACAGTATTGTGATTTTCGTTATTGTTTTTTTTACAGTTATTTTATATTTTTATCATCATTGTTTTATTACTTTACTGTTTTATGGTATCTTTCTGTTTTTTTTCTTTTTCTGGACCATCACTTGCTGAGATGAAACATAAATATATATTTTAGTTGCAAGCCTTATCAAGCAAACATTTCAGAAAAATCCTTACAAAAACGAATAGTATTGAATTAAGCAAATTATCTGTGCTCATTTCTCATACCCCTTTCGCATCGGTTGTCGGCATATGCCGTATTAAGATTCCCCGACCATTGACATCGGTTAACGTGATATATCGTTTTGCTACTTTCTTAGAATAGTTTTTTATGCATCATATGATAGCTAAAGGATAAATGAACCAATGTGATATATGAAAAGAGACCAGATTAATACATTTATGCTTCAAATACTAGTTTTAAAATTGTCAGTATAATTTGTATTCAAACCGATCTGGAATGAAAGGGTTAACAATAGTTTCGCTTACATCTCTTTTTATGTTACACAATACAAAATATAAATTATTTTATGTTATAATCTGAATAAATATAAAATAAAAAACATTTCTTTCATTTTTATACCATTTCTGCTGCGAAATCAAAGCATTTGAGAAAAAAAATCCCCATAACTTTATACGGGGTATGTTGGGATACAATGAGTTGAGAACTAGAAGAGATGTGTGCTTGAGTATGCATTTCTTTCGCCTAGTGCGCGGCGTGTTCAGAAATCCTGATATTTTGTTTGAAATTGGTTTGTTTGTCCCTGACAATTATTTAAGGATAAGGAGGAACAGATTGTTTGGTCTTCCAAGAGGTAATTAAACCTGCCAGGGACTATGCCTCTTGGGAGAGTGATCAGACTGTTCAGCGATTTCGCCTCGAATATTGATATATTCCACTTGAGAGAAGCCCAGTTTCGACATGAGCTCCACGAATTTATTTATCAAAGTAATTTCGTGGAGTCTTCTGTTTAGCGGGCTCCGGGACTTTTTTTTTTTAAATGATTGTATTATTATTGTGTTAATTATAAATTTTATCCTGTTTCAGAAATGAATTAAATATTGTTATTTGTAATGGTTCTGAAAGAAAATAAATTGAAATTGAAATTAAAATTGATGACCATCTGTAGTCTCATGACGTAAGGGAATAAACATAATACAAAGTTACAGTTCAGCTAAATATATAATGCCCAACGCCGTACATAAATAATATTTATACAATACTAATTATGGTTATTGTGTGTATTCGCATTAAGAAATATTTAATATATAAATGAATCTTGAAGAACCAGTCACCCTACAATCTACATAATATATAGCAGAGTAGTCATTACAGTCTGGGCGGATAGATTACAGAGTCACTGGGAACCCGGACGCGCGAATCTTCAGCGAACCTACGCCAACAATAAATCAACTTTTTTCAACCAGATTCTTAAGTGAATAAAACATTTCAACGATAAACAACAAAGTGGCCCGACGTTGTTAATCACCATTGTCTGGGCATTCTTCTTCTTCGGTTTACGAAGGTACTGTCAAGGACGTGACCTCATCCATGATGGGCGAGAGGTGCGCAGGCGTAATTCAGTAGACAGCACTATTGTTTTTTGAAACACGCATCCTGAAATCAAATGCACGTCAAAACATGCTTTAAATTGTCATACACTTAAGTGAAACAAATTAATTAAATACATATTGTTTATTTTGACACAAAGCCTTTCATAATTTGTAAATATGTCTTAAATTTATTGTGTCAATTTTTCAAATCTTAAGTGTTTTATTATTCATACTCATATCTCAAGGGGTTTATGTCAGACAAAAATAAATGTATATAACAAGAACATTCATTGCATTTAACTATCAATAAATGAATATAATAATAGCAGTCCCCATATTTATCTACAACTATGTAGTCAAAGTTTCACCGAAAATATTATGGGTAAACATGTATTGTTATCAGCTTGATATAGCACTTTTAGGCTGATGCCGTAAAGCCTCGAAAAACGATATTTTGTCTCTTATTTATGTTCGCTCGCCTGACATGCATATCTAATAAAGTTACTTAAATATACATATACTATACATAAAATTCTTTTTTCAACGCGTCAATCCAAGCACAAAAATAACGGCAGAAGCGGGATGCGAACCGCGGACCTTGGAAACCAACTATGCCCAGGTATTCATACCGCTCGGCGAACTACGCCATTGCCCTACCCAGACTGACTTGCGTTGAAACTAGTATTTATATCATTGTTATCATCGTACGATAGATGTCGCTATAGTATATATTCAAAGTATGTATATTTTTATTATTATTCTATCAGTCTTCATTTATTCACAAGCTTAATATTATTACTTTCCGGCAGTAAATAAATAAAATAATATTCTAATAAAAATTAAAAAATTCATTATCTAATAAAGTGTTAATTATATTATAATACACGGTGTTTGCATATGCCATTTTAATTGTTATGACAGTTGCTTCATTTCATGTTGGTGCAACTGCCATCTTTAATTTGCTTTTTTGCCGTGACTGTCTTGGCAGCGCTAGATGTCAGAGGCTCCGTCAGTTGGCAAATCGCTCGCGACCGGCATGGCGAATGTCTAATGGCTTCACCATACTGGGTGGACGAAAAACCAAGTATCTAATAAAATAAACGCGAATTATAAACCAAAAACAAGTTCTTTGTATTGTCAATCTGCTCCTGCATCCTGCCGCCCAGTAATTCGATATCAAACTTAAAGAACAGGATATCAGTATCTTCTTATGGTAAATGTTGAATGAACAGATAAATTTTAAATATTACTAAAGCAGTCTTGCAACACTTCGTGATTATAGTTTCTTAATAGTTTGTATATTTTGGCCTTGAAAATATATGTCTAACTAGTTACTAGATCATAGCAGTTGAAAATATCAAAGCTTAAGATCGCGCTGATCACTCCTAACATTCTGAACACAATACTCAATATTTAGGAACAGAAACACAATAAAATTAAGACATTTTATTATTAACTCGTACCTACTGAGTGTATGAATTTTGGATATCTTCATGAAACAGATTAATGTACACTTACCTTCCTTAAAACCCTTTACCCAAATATTATAAACCAGTCTCCGCAGAAGTTATTTACAAGTAAGTATTATTTGTCATAAAATCCACTTTAAATATGATAGCGTTTACATAAGATGATATTTTTTCAGATCGTATACCTGTATTAAAATGTTATATGGTAAAATACATAACTCAAACAACACATAAAATTAGGTGTCAAAAAAAATACTAATACGAGTATTATGGAGATTCATAAAACACTATTAAATATATTATATTTGACAATATCCATCACGACTCCTATAAATTTGTGATTTCTGCATAGCATTTAACAGTATATTTCAAATGAATTTATTTGTCAATATAGATTTATCTTATGTTTGTAACGGACTTCTAGAATATCACTGCCACAAAAAATACCAATTTCATTCAAACATTTTAAGTCAATCGTAAATGATTGACTTAAAATGAAAATTAACATGTCAATGCTAGGAGTACCCCTAACAGATGCAAAAGAATTTGTATACCTTGGAAGTACGATCACCTGGGATGGCAGAACAAAAAGAGAAGTCAACAGTCGCATACATCAAGCAAGGCTAGCTTTCAATGAAAATGCCAAAATTCTTGAGTCAAAGAATATTTCTTTAGGGCTCCGCAAGCAGCTTGCCAAAACACTTGTTTGCAGCATCTTAATGTATGGCTGTGAGACATGGTGCTTATCTGAAAGTGATAAAAAAAGACTAGAGGCCTTTGAGATGTGGTCGTACAGAAGAATTCTCGGAATTTCCTGGAGAGACCACGTCACGAACAATGAGGTTCTCAGAATAATCAAGGAAGATAGGCAACTAATAAGAACCATCTCAGAGAGGCGAGCCCGATGGATTGGTCACATCATGCGCCACGATGGTCTCCTTCACGATATTGTGGAGGGGATGGTTGAGGGTAGAAACTGTAGCGGGCGCCCTGGACGGAAGTATTTGCAGCAAGTATTCGAGGACATGAATTGTAGCGCTTATGCTGAGCTGAAAAGGGTTGCGGAGGACCGAGAGGAATGGAGATCGAGATGCAAGATTCTGTTGCTGCAAACCAATCCACCGGATTGATACTACGAAGAAGAAATGAAAAAAAGAGTTAAATTCATCATTTTCGTTGAAATACAAGAATTAAGACACTTCAAATGGTATGTGTACGCTTTAACCAAGTGCCGGCTTTATACCATGCGGGATACTAGGGCAGTTCGAAAAACAAATCTGGCGCCTTCTGTCTTTTTTTTTCATGCGTGAAAGGGAAATAGTAATTTTTATACTACACAAATATTAAATTTATAAAAAATGCAATAATAAAAATCTAAGTAAGTTAGGCCGCCCTATGCGCTCCAGCTCATTCGGTGCCTTGGGCCGTCAACCCACTGCGCCACCCCCTTAAACCGCACTGCTTAAACCTTTCAAAAAAATAGCTGTAATATAAAATAAAAATATATAATAATAAATTAACATAGAAATTTGTGTCAAATCTATTTTTAATAATATCTTATTCACTTAACCTTAAAAAATCTGGTACAAAAATATGATAAATCGAGAGAAAGGAAAAATGCTAAAACGAGATTACCCAGAACATGCAATTTGCTTTGTGGTAATACTGCGCTAGTGGTGCGATAAGCTGATAATCTTCCTCAAGCGATGATCGCCCATCACAGCGGGAGGGCTCCTCGGGTATAAGAACACCATCCGTTTACACCACTTAATTAACTTTCCGGCAATTCTTCAGTCACGCTCCGATTTGAAAACATCAATAAACCTGTCGATTTGCAATGACTTGGCCACTCAACACCTCAAGATGTCGACAACACGTACTAGGTATTTGAATGCCTTAAATGTTTACACTAATGTACGAAGATGATTAATGCTTGTCTTGCATTCTTTAATGGAACACAGGCTTAATGAAAAGGTCACTAAGTTCGGAGCATTAGTTAATTTTCATGTCTTCGATAAACATCGATATATTATTTAATGCCAGCTTCGGATACGTAATCTATTCACTAATATAACTCTTACATATAAGTATTTAAAAAAGAAACTTTTCTTCCCGGAAAAAATACTTAACAAATCTATTTAAAATACGATTTTTTATTTCATATTAAAATAAGTACGTACTTTTTGAGGTATGTACTAGCAAACTAAGTAAGGATCTTGATGCTCTTAATATTTTGAGCTTCATAATATGGAAACCCTTATTTCGTTTACTTCTATTCCTACTTCATTGTTGTAAAACCTACTAAACTGTAAAAAGAGCAAAATTCTCACTCCGTCTGTCCAACGGTTAGAAGTAAGTAATTATACGTTAATGTTTATTTATATATAAAAAAAAAACAGAAAAAACTCACTTTTGTTATCAGTATTGTGATTTATTTTAGCTCTATTAGACGTATTTCAAGTTAATTTTACCAACCGCATCAGAAATTACGAAGACACTTGATGATGATGACCCGTGAAATTAGTAAATGAGGAGAAATTAGTAACTTTCGTTTATTTCTTTGTCTTAATTTATGAATAAGGCAATTACATCCAATGTACGAGTATTTCACGCATAGCTTGTATTGTTACAACAAGAAATATAGGAAGTGCTAATAAAACAATCTATGATGTTTTAAATTAAATGCGTTAGACACAATCAGTATATATTCAATGTCAGTTATTATAGAAATTTTCTACGAGTAATCAATAAGGCCAATAGATGAAAATACAAATCACTCATTATTTGAAAGAAAAAATATTTACTGTAGTTCTCAAAAATAAACTTTTTGGCTTTTTAATTAAACTAAATAAAAACCTTTCATTTTATTTATTTAGATTCAAATAATTTCCATTGAATATCGAATAATCAACAACTCCACAAATTTTTGTAAATAACATGTTCCTTCTACATAACACAATTATTTTCCTTGATTTATGTGAAAATTCCAAATCGTCATCCTTATCAACCTATCTCTGTCCAATACTGAACTCCTGCCTCAACCGGAAGTCTTCATCCTTTTCTTTACTCTACCTGCTGCAATCAGCCTTCTACAACCATATTGCTGATTTCATCAATCCATCAAAGAAATGATGTATCAATACCACATTTCCAAGTTCTTGGGCGTCGGCAGGAGTGAACTTCCCATCGGCACTTAAAAGCTTAAACTCTTTCGGTAGCGTCCATTACTCGAGGTATTTTTAAATATCCTTATTACGGATTAAATCATTCAATGACATTCTAAGCATGGATCTCTTCGTAACTCAAATTTTGACTTTCATTCCGTTAGGTTTATGTCTAATCTGCGCTTTCTACGTAAGCTTGAAAATAAACACATAACTGTTGTTAAAATAGTACTAAGAGGATGCATAGGTCTCAAAGTATTGCTATTATAAACCTATTTTAGTAATGTTGAATCTATTTTAGCCATTTATGACACTTACAAAGAGGTTCTATAAACTAAATACGAATACACGATTCCGTTACGTTTTATTATTTTGGCAATAAAAGTTCGCTCTTTTGCATGTTGTTCTATCAACACAAGTGAGAGTAATTATTTTGGTTGCCACTTTCGTTTTTGTTCGTCGTGTTTATTTACGAATAAAACAATTAGTGTGTTTCACGCCCGGCGGAGGTCTTTATTGTTCAAATGGCGGAAAAACACAGCACTTGCACAAGTTATTGCACAAGAACATTAATAATTCTGAAATATTACATACTGGGTGCAGTTGGTGCGTGCGGAAAGGACCCATAGAAATGTACAACACGCTGGGTCACCTATTATTCGTATGAAAATTTAAGTACAGCAAGCTACGAGTATGATGGTTTTTGTGGAATGAGCGGTTGAGAACGGATCTATCTTTTTTATTTTTGTGTATTGCAATATCTAGAATGACAAAAATGTCACTGAACCTTTAGTTATTTATGTTTGTTTATGTGAAAATGTTATGTTTAACCAGATAAAAAGTTACTATGCAAATTATTTGTGTGAAAAATTAAAAATTAAGTTTCATTTACAACTTACAATATTTACAATTTTTTTGAGTTACGAGGATCAACAACAATATGGTATCAAACGTTGTAATTTCTTAAATAATTATCAATTATTTTTAATTATTTAGTTAGTTTTAATTAATATTCAAAAATAAAATAAACGTGTACTAAAACTTTTTAACTCACTACAAAACCTATATTTTTTTTAATTTGATTATGTGCTCTCAAGCCGCGATAATTTGATTTTAAGGCGATATCTTACTGCGGCAAAGACATACAATAATATTTTTTCTAAAATTGAGTGTTAAGAATGTTGTACATTCCAAAGACCGTTAAACTGTTATTTCAAAAAAGAAACAATAAGTGCCGCTACTCATGAAAAAAAATATTGAAAATTATCATTTGAATAATTTATTAAATGAAGTATTTTATTGCATGTGGCACATCTAAAACCACGGTCATATTGATATTTATACATATATATTTCCATATCAACTCCCTAGCCAGAGCATATTGTTTTACGTTTAGAATCTAGAATCTAGATGATTAATACTTTTGAAAAAAACACTGTTTTTAAAAAAACAAACATATCACCTATTTTCTATGACCATTTTCACTTTTATATTATACTTTTACGACCTAAATATAACAATATATATCCCTCAAGTAAATGATGATTAAGTTGACAAAAAATTTTAAAATTATTATAAGTGTATGTATTGCTCAATCAGCACTTCTTATTTCTGATCAAAATGAGACCACATCGCGAGTGCCTGTAAGTACTCTACAACGATAGTAACACGGATGCATCACAAATAATTGGCTCTTCGGCTCATCCCGCGGCACTTGCTGGTGTTCAGCTGTTAGCCTCGTTCACGGATATACGATTATACTCGTACCTCGCAAGACAGGTCGTCTTGCAATACAACAGCGGTAGCCAACTGTAATTACACGTTTTTACTCCATATTTTGGACATGTCTCACCATCCAGCTGAAAAAAATCACGCGAATCTTATTCGGCAACTTAAGCAAAATAATCCATTAAATCTGATACGTGTTGTTAATCATTTGATTATACCAAAGCACAAAGTATAATAAATCGAAGCTCTGGGAACATCTCCTTAAGTACATAAAAACAATATAATAATATAAATAAATAGATATCCAATTGATATTGTGGCTTTTGGGTTTAGCCGTGTGTGCCGAACTTCCTTCAACCAGTATTTCGACCGCCATTGCAGGGGTCTTCTTTAGTTTGAGTTGGTTTATTCAGATTATCTTTTTTATACAAGCGTTATTGGTTGAAGGAAGTTCGCCACACACGGCTAAACCCAAAAGCCACAATATCAAATCTGGCCGTGAAAACCTAAGAAGTTAGATATCCAATTAATGTTAATATATAGCTTAAATAAATGTAAGTGATTATTAAAGCCTGTTGAAAATTGAGTTTCGGTTTTTTTATACAAGTTAATACACATTTAGATCAGCAGGTTTTTGCCGTCCATTGCCGTTTTTACATTTATCTAAATATTTTTACAAAAAATATATTTTATATGCATTTTAAACCATCACATTTTTAATATTCTTTGAACTATTACGTTTAACAATAAGCACGATGCAATTGAAGAAAGAGATTCAATAATCTCTCGATATATCACAGATTTATGTGGTCGTGACATCTCCATTTAAAAAACAACAAATAAAGAACCTTCTGCGTTACACTTTTGGCCCAGTGCTCTTGGGAGGCTATTTACGTATTGCATTGTTGGCATCCAAACTTGGCAAAGTACTGCGCTGCCGAATTGTTAGCGCAAATTGTTATTTATTGCGCTCTTCATCCCTAATGGGGCATTACGAGTTCGTGATCTTTGGAAAACATTTCAGGTACACGCCAACTGTGCACCATGACATTTTTATGTATAATTAGTGCTTAACGAATCACCCTTTATTTATATTCAAAATGTAATATCCCACTATTTGACTAAGTTATTAAATTAAATACTATATATTTAATGGTTTAAAGTAAGGTCTTTAGTTTGGATTTCAATTCAAGATCTACCAGGCGGTCTTCAGTGTAGTGGTAGGTTAATAATGATCTACGAAACATAATATGTTGTATAATATTTGCATAATATTTGCATGAGTAAATTGGTTAATTTTCCATTGTTAAGATATTATTCAAAAATCGATTTTATTAAATATTATAAAATGGTATAATTATCATTATCATTATCAGCATGTGTCCGTCCACTATTGAACGTATGTCTACTACAGGAGTATCCATCTTTTTCGATATTACACCTTCCGCTTCCAGACTCCTACCGCTATTTCTCGTCGATGTCGTCAGTCAACATTGCAGCCTGTCGGCCACACTCCGTTTGCCAGTTCTTAACCGCTACTCCAATACTTTTATTACCCATCGACCGTCGTCTTTTCCACATATATTGCATGCACTTTATCACTTGAATGTTCCCATTCTTTCAGTAGCTTCCTCTAACCGATTTCGATAGTGTATTTACGAATACTGAAATATTATACTGCTATTTCAACTGCAAATTATTAATTTACATTCTGCTTTACTACTGTGAATCTTTGCATCTCACTTAAAGCTATCGCAGCCTATAATAGGTTTCTAAATCAACATGCGAAAAATATTGGGGTACATTGATTTGACTTTGGGAGGAAACTCCGAGACATAGGACAGCCATCTATACAACAGTCGCTTAAGAGTCAAAGGTGGAAAAAAAAAACACACATCACGATATGAAACACAAGTATGAAGAACGTTGCATCTAAGATACGTTGGCAGGTTTATTCGTTAGTGTCAATGGCTGGGCTTCCTCTCCAGTAGACGATGATGCGGCAGTCATGCATGAAGACAATAGCTCCGTGCTGAGAGTACACAAGTGCGCAATCAGGTGGACTGTGTGAGATCTACAACAGGTAGTGTGTGGCAAAGATTAGACTGTTCAACCAAATGAGAATGGATGGCCAACTGTGATGATAAGCTCATGACTAATGATATGGAAAGTAAGTAAACGAGCCTCTTGATTGCAAGGTTAAAAATTATGATAATAGTAAGGTAGTTATTCTCTGGGACTGTCAGTTCCTCTCGTGAGAAAGAGGAGTCCTTTTCGATGCAGTTCGAGGGAATCGCCTCGGCCATATCGGGCATGCAGACTTTGTTGACACTAAAAAAAAATCCACGCATTTACAATCTCTGCTCGTATTTTCGGTGAGAGATCTTCCATCTCCATCTCTTTACAACACGTGAATGCGATTCTAATCTCTTTCGCGGGTTCTTTCTTTTAGCACTTCTGTGCAGTGGTCACAATTGTTCAGATGGGACTCCCACTGGACTATAATCTGAACGATAATCTGAATGAACACATCATCAAGGAGCTTATCTGTCCTCCGGTGTTATGCGGGTGTGAGGCGGGTAAAGTCCAGTAAGGTAGTCATATCATAAGCACCCGAAAGAATTACATGCTATAAGACAATGTAACAAAATATAAAATTGATTTTCACGTCCAATATTTGAATTTTTAATGCTCAATGCTAATGAAAATTTAACGTGCTCTCTCTGTAAATTAATTATATAAACTAGAATCCAGGCTATTATTAAAGTAAAAATACGATACATAAAATCAATAAAAGAAGTAAATGTGACTTATTTGGGGCAAACATGTGAAATTTTAATAATAATTATTATTAATTATTTAGGTACAAACTCCGGGATCATTCAACATTTTTTTGATTACATATAGTGAAAACATAACATATCCACTATATTGTTATAAATAGTAATTTTATTATAAATATTAATTTATTTACTTTGTTTTCACATGGATCACGTAAAAAAGTTCTCTTTTAGGAGACTGCAGTTTCTCCTTCTTAACTCGTAGCCTTTCTCAATCTTCTCTTGCTATGAGATAACTGAGCTGCCATAGTACTTTGTAAGTGGTCTAACCCATTTTTCGTAGGAGAGGGGGTGGGTTGTATCTATCAGGAAATGATAAGAGAGGGAGATAGGTAGGCTTTTGTTACGTGACCCATGTGAAAACAAGGTAAATAAATATATATTTATAATTTATAATGGATCTCAAAGTGAATGCTGAAAACATCTAAAATAGGAATTTTATTAACAAAAAAGATTGTGTATTATTTCCAATATCACATAAAGCAATGTACTGCTTAATGCATAAAAGGCAAATAAAATATCCACACTTCTTTATGTATTATGTGACTTAGTAGATACACAGTAGTGATTCAATACATTTTTACTTTCTTCTGTAGCATTTTAGAAGAAATGAGATTAAAATTAATCATCCCTTTCCTCAAAAAACGCCCTCAAGAGGATAAATATCATTAAATTCAGTAGCTACAGTGTTAATTATTTTGTAAAGACTTACAAAAGATTTCTAATGACCAACATTACAAGTTGTATGGTCTTTAAAATATCATTTCCGATAAGAAATGATGTGTATTCGTATGTTAAGAAGTTGCCTGCCACTGCAATACGATGTTACGCACATCTCGAACTCCAAGAATCTGCTCATTCCTGGGAATCTGGGCCACCGGTGTTTGTAGCACAATCAATGAGATACTGCAACTGTATTTATTTTAAACTTAATGATATGGAGAAGTCAAATTATAATACGAGAAATTAGTGTTTTTAACAATATCTCGTAATGATTGATTATCTATGTTTTATAAATAATTTATTTTAATTATAATTTAATTACTAATTTATGTAATTTTGTACTATCGTGTAAACTTTAAGAATACATTTTCATTATTATTAATAATCATTTGTAAGTCTATTTCCATTGTATCTTGTTTATTATTAGGATTTTTTTTAAATATATAATAACGTATTTCTGAAGATATTTAAATATATAATTTATTTATTATATTTATACCAAAAAAATACAAATAATATACAACAAACAAAATACGAAATTATAGAAAGATTTTTTTTAAAGTTATACTTCTTCTTCTTCTTTATCCTCACCATTTCCCATCATCTGGGGTCGGCTCTCCTTGTGCACATTCACCATGGCTGTCTGTCATGCGTTGCATTCTCGGTCAAGCCCAGAGTTTTGAGATTCTTGTCTACAGTTGCAGTCCAGGTTGCCTGTGGTCTTCCAGGCCTTCTTTTAAGCGTTAGTATGTTGAGCGCTTTCTTCACCATATGTTCCTTATCTCTCCGTGTCACATGCCCACACCATATATTATATATATATTACCATCTCAGAGAGGCGAGCCCGATGGATCGGTCACATCATGCGCCACGATGGTCTTCTTCACGATATTGTGGAGGGGATGGTTGAGGGTAGAAACTGTAGAGGGCGCCCTAGACGGGAGTATTTGCAGCAAGTATTCGAGGACATGAATTGTAGTGCTTATGCTGAGCTGAAAAGGGTTGCGGAGGACCGAGAGGAATGGAGATCGAGATGCAAGATTCTGTTGCTGCAAACCAATCCACCGGATTGATACTACGAAGAAGAATACAACCTAATGAACAACACTCGGTAAGCAATAGGTCACCCATCCATGTTTTAGTCAAATGTTGCATATCTTCACTGATGTAGCAAGGACCGCCCTTGCAATATGCCATTGTCGTTGGTTATTTATAACATCGAGTACAGTTGTAAAAGCACTGTCGAAGAAGATAATGCATCGTGATTCTCGACTTGGAGTACGCCAGTGAGTGAAAAGGAAAGTGGTTTGGACCGAGAGCAACGTCTTCATAAAGGTAATGTTTGGATTGCATAAAACTTACTCAATGCGATACCGAGATTCCCCATGGAGAACAAATAATTACGGAGTATCAACATACCTATCAACAAGGTGGTCGACTGTCATGCTAGAAGTCCTAGGTTCAATCGCAAAAACCACAATGCATAGTTATTTAATCATTTATCGGTTATTATTGGTATAATCTATCATATTTAACTTAATATGAACTTGCATTTTTAATATATAATAATTAAGAGTATTATATAGTTATATTAACTCTTTCATTACGGCTTGGTGGAATACAAATTATACTGTCAAAAGAAAACTAGTATTTGAAGAATAAATATACTTATTTGGTCTTTTTTCATATATCACATTGGTTGTTATATCATTTAGCTATCAAATGATGCAAAAAAATATTCTAAGAAAGAAGCAAAACGATATATCACGGCTACCGATGTCAACGGTAGAGGAATCTTTCACGGCATATATCGGGTACCGATGCGAACAGGTTTAATAGTTATAATATTTCCGAAAATGTCAATACAGAATATTTCATGAATGCTTTTATATAAATTAAATATGTTAATTTGCCAGCAATATAATTTATGTTACATATAAATGTTGTTTTCATTTTAAATACATATTTTATTAACGTACATAAGCTACAGCTTCCAATTTTTAGGCTCCCAGGCGTTTGCTGTTCTGGAAGACTATGTTAGTTAAGGAGCTATGCATAGAATGTACTCGGTGGAACTCTGACATGGGATGAGAGACATTGAGGATTTAGCATTTTAAGCTTCACCGAGGCATTCAGAGATGTTCTTAAGATTACAAAGCCATCTATATCTAGTATCTATAAATACTAATATGTATTGTTATGAGACTGAACACTCATCAGTAAATATGCGTATCGCAGCATATTAAACAATGTTGGTCATAGACGAAAGTCATCCTATGAATATTATTCATTCACATTAAGTCCTTTTAAAAATATATATTTCAAATATGGCAAATCAGTTGGTACATCAATGGTCCATATATAAAATGCTTAGTAATCCTCAAAATTTTCAAGCGACATACGAGAACATGTACGTTCCATATGATAGCTCTCCATCACAGTCAGGCGGTATTCTACAGTGTGTGATTAAATAACAATTTACGGACGATTTCATCCAAGAGACACAGCTCTAATCTGTCTCCAATTATGAATCTATTACGAATGACTGGCGTCAAAGAAATGCCGTTAAGTGGTACAGTACATAACTCTAAAAACACATTCAACAATACACTTATTCGACATGTTGAAATTTGAAGCATTTTCGTGTGAAAAATAATATTTTTTATGTAATATACACACTAAGAGTCTCTCGACTGATTAAATTAAAAGTAAAACAGGTGGAACTTTAATATATAAGGCAGAAAATTAAGATAATCATGATAAACCTATACATAGAAAAATACAGATATAAGGCCGAAAAAATATTATCTAAGCGATGATGATACTTGTGGCAGAATGAAAAAAAATGTTTCAGTATAGTCATTAAACGATAATACACTCATTTTCCTCCTTCGTTTTTAGAATACATTGCATATTTTTTTGGAACTTGACCTGTTTGTACTAACATCCTCCTCTCTAATTTAAAAGGTAGTTATTCAGTCTCGTGGTGGTAGGATGAGGAGCAGATTAACAACGCACATAATTTTTCAGAAGCACATATATATTCACGATAAACTTTACAAACTTCCGGCCCAGGCGGAATAACATGCCGGGCCATAATGCAACCTTCTGACAGTCGGCTCACAACTGAGTGTGCTCGTGATGGGCTGTCGCTCAGAGTCGCTAGTGGCGATCTATATAACTTACGTCACACCCGTGACCGGATTTGTCCTAAATGCCAATATGGCGATACGGACATGTACGACAAGCGTACAGAAATAAGAGACGAAAGATTTTTTATCGAGGTTTTCGCTACCAAACAGCAAGGGCTATATCATGCTGATAAGGGCTATGTCAGTACATACATTCTACACGTGACAAACTGAATAATTTCTCATTGAAAACAAAACCACGGTCATATTTGTGAATAAACAGTGATTAACGTGATCCGTATTAAAATAAGATACTAGTTACCTGTCTATTTAACACTTGAACCGTATTTGTTCTTAGGGACTGTACGGTGATTGGATAAGGAAAATTATAGTAAAAAATAGTTTTGCATACGACATAGGTTACTTTTGATAAATATGGACGATTTTAAATCATACATATGAGTATATGCCAACTTCTGGCAGTCAATTTGGGACTTTGTTCTCATATTCGAGCGCTATAATATTATTTATCGAAGTTTCCGTCTTATAATGTCTCCATTTAAAAAATATTTCGTAAAATAATTGTACATCACATAACACTTAAAACATATTCAACTAATAAACTTATTAGATATGTTGAAATTCGACAAAGTTTCGTGTGAAAAGTAATCGTTTGATGGATTGAAGCTGTCAGCGATAATTTTTCATCACCGAAGAATAAAAAGAAAATAACTTAATTTTTATTATTATTGCGCAGGACAGGAAATGTTTTTGTGATGTTAAGTGGAGTCGTCATAATTTTAAGATTGAAATCAAGAAAATTTCGTAATAGATTACATTTATTATAATAAAAAATTTAAAATTGGGGATAATTTTGAGTAATCACATATTTAGGTTTGTTCAATCATATGTGTGATGGGATCTCATTTCAGTTCAATTATGAAAATATATTTTGGTTACTACACATCAGATTTCTTTGCAATAATACTCAAAAGTCTTTAATTTGGTACAAAAAAATATATCATTTAGGTAAAATTAAGATTAATAACTGTCAATTATTGGTGTCACTTTATAATTATAATTTAATTATAAAGTAAATTGAACACTACGTTCTTACTATGCTGAATTGTATATATATCTATACTTTTATAAAATCCTGAGTAATTCTTATGTTACATACAATTTTACAATTTTTATAACTGCCGAAAATACCTTTTTTGTCATTAAATAAATATACAATAAAACATTTATATTAAAATCACATAGATTTGTTTGTTTGAAAAGGAGTCACCGAACAATAAATAAACCTCAAAATATAAAATAAACGATTAACAAAGAATAATTTAACAATAACGAATAATGAACTACTGAATCTGCGGACGTCCTTGAATATAACAAATAATATAAATCACGAATTGAATAATATTAATTGTAAAAAAAATAGAATAGAAATTGTTTTTAGGTACTTGATGATAAATAAGGTTAGTGTGTCACGCTATTACATGAGAGAAAATAATGAAATGTAATCAGAAAATTTTAACTCATTGATAAAAGAACCATTTACTTCCTGTGATTGTAAAGAACGTACACCATTGAAATTAAGCGAAGAGACTTATTGCAAGGATATGTTAATCTGAAAGTTTCGTATGAATAATTACATAAAGTTGTAATGAAGAAAAATAATATTGTGTTTACCTTGTAGTGCAGGTATATTCGCTGAATTGAATTTTCTATTGTCTCGAGATCTTCATACATCTTGTAATTATTACCATGACACTGTTCTTTATTTAACATTTTTATTATTAAAAATTGTTCGCTATATTAGGTTTCTTCTTTATTTTTTTCTCAGGTTTTTAAATTTGATTTTCAATAAATTATTAAATATCCTCCTTAAAAATCACAAAATACATTCTTTGAAATATGTTTATTGAATTAAAATGACAGTAAGTGCCAATTAAGAGATGGTTGCCGTAGGAAAGCGCATATCATGGCCTCTTTTCGTCAAGTATTTATCTCTTTTTTAAATGAAAAAATGTTCAATGTTAATCAATTTATTTTTAATATTCTTACAGCACGTGAACGCTGAGTTGAGAAGCTGAATTTCGAGTTTCAGTACATTATTTAAATTTTCTGTCCTGAAACTGGAAACTTATGTTTTTTAGTAAAATTAATGCATAAGTGATTCATTGATTGAAATATCCTGGCAGCATGTGAGGCATCAGGAGGCCGCTCGCCTTCACCCGGTTAGAGCTGAAGCGTCTGTAGGCATTCACTTGGAAGTGATTTTTTGCAATACTCTGCATCGCACTGAGCTTTACCTGACGATTTACTTACAAACTTGCACATTCACAATTAGCTTTTTTTTTATTTATTTATATTGAAAATAATATTTTATATTCGCAACACTCAGAACTGAACATCAATATAATAATAATCCCGAACAAGCATCACAAATATAAAATTAACTAGCGGAATGTTAATGAGTCAAACTATAATAGTCGTGTACTAATGCGAAGAAAAGGTTAAACTTATCATATAAACACAACATCTTGAAACATGTTAGATAATAGAAACATCGAACATAGCATGGTTACACATTAAGTAAACTTTTGCACTTTGTGTGAGTTATACTAGAAAAAAGCTACGTTCAATAGAAACTAGAAAAAACTATTATTTCAGAAAGCCACAACACATTCCATTTTGTATAACGGTATTTATTATTATAAATTGTGAAGCATTATATCATCAATATTATATAGATTCATACGACTGTGAATGAGCTTTAGCTGTTGTATTAGCAAATTAATCAATTATGGAATATTAAAGTTTTTGTTCAATAACAATCCAATCATTTTTATCATTTCGCTTACATTCTGTGAACTTAACCAATTACTCAGGTAATTGTAGTGTTACTTTGTAAGCGCCTTCATAATAATACTAATATAGGGAGTGGCTCTTCATCTAATGGTTTTGTTTGTATGTGAACCCCTCAATTCATTGCAAAACAATATTTTAATTTACTGTGTATGTTTTTTATCATTTTGTAGTAATTTATTAACCATATAATGAAACGCTTTTTTGTATGAAACTATAGAGAAGAAGTAAGTTCCAAAATGAAAAAAAATTGACACCAAGAGTTTCAATAAATAGCTCTTCAATAATTAGTTATTATCACATCAAGGTCTCCTCCTCATCACCTCCTTTTCATCAATCCTTGATCTTAATCTAACTCGCTTTATCTCCAAAAACAAATTATCATAATCAATAATCATAAAACACATACATAAATACAAGGACAAAGTATATAGGTAGTCCGAGCATAAAATGTATAATACCATTCTAGATAAAATCATTAAAAATGGTCCATAAACACAAATCAATATTGCAATGACTTTGAAGCAAATAGGTTTATTTATACATTAAAAAACGTGTTCATATCTACTAATGGCTATCCTCGAGTTTAAAGACTATTCAATAATTACGAATTATGGTCAGTAAAAGAAACATTAATTATTATTTTTTCTTAACATACACGTTCTAATTTTGTTCGTCTTGAATTCCATTAGGCATCTTGTATTTCTGCTACATCAATCATTAGTGGCAGACTTATTTCAACGGTAGTCAATCTCTTGATCTTGCTGGTGAATTTGATCGTATTTTTATATGTACTCGTGTTTGTACACAAATGAACCAATTACTGTTTCAAGCATTATTTAATATCAATGAGACAATATACCGGTAAATCATCAAATAAAATATGGTTGGAATAGTTACTAAAAACATGAAATTGATTGAAAAAAACATTTCCTTGAAAAATTATACAAAAACAGTTTCAGAAATATACGTGGGTTTTGGCTACCAGGTCAGCCATGTTTTTTTTTTGCTGTAAATACAATAAACCCTCCCATAACTCCAGATTTATTAATTTTTAATGGAGCTATTTTATATAGCCGTTCCTTCTATGGTGATATTTTGGGTAGAACTACCTCTTAGTATTCATGCTATAGGCCTCAAGAGCATCGGACTTTCATTCGATCTTATGAAAACGTTATCAATAACGCTTACATAAGATCGGAACAAAAGGGTTTATTGTTTTACTTATATTCTGAATAAAGTATTCAATTGTTTATTAGAGTGATCCATATTGTATGAGTAATGAAAAGTACGTATATCCTAAAAAGGTGATTTCGAAGCTTAAGTGTACTTAACCTATACCTTCAATACAATACCACGTATAAAATTAATATATATTTTCATCACATTTTTATCAGACTGCAAATATATGATTAATATCGCTTACAATATTATAAAATAAAGTTGTACCTGTTCGGTTTAATGTTGCATAAACAGATTTTTATTAATAACCAAATAGCGTGATGGTAAAAATCGATGAATTTCTAGTGTAGATATTTGATATTATTTAATGATTATTTATAATATGACATATTTCATTAACAATCATTGCAAAATAAAGAGAACATTTTACTATTTGATTCTTAATAAGCTATATATTATTATATTTTTACAAAATTACAACACTATTATACATTTTACTATAATTTAAATATGAAGCTTTCGATTTTATACTTGTGGAGCTTTTGCAAGTTGGTATCCATACTTTTAACGCAGAAAAATACAACACTTTGCCATTTTTAGTATAACCCACAAACATAACTATTTTGTATGATTTTAAAAAAGTATGTCAATAAAACATTGTACGTGTTATCATAAAAATATAACTAAATAAAACGAGTTAAGTCAATTTGCATACGACTTAACGCGTTTTTAGATATTCAATTCATTTGTATTTAATTAACGCATCACTTCAATATTTAGTACATTTCAATTTTATCAACAAAAAAAAACAATTTTTCTAATGGATGCTTGTTTTCGTAAGTTATTATTGAAAGCAACAAAAAATCGCTCTCATAATTGTATATAATTAATTTTAAAAACATAATTGCAGCATATTATTTTTAGCGTTCACCAAGAGTGTTTTAATGTGGACGTGCGATATTTTGAATAAAAAACGGAATTATTTATGCATTATTTTCTATGCAACTTAAGTATCATTAAGGATTTTATTTAGATGATAAAAAATAATCTGTACGTAAAGCTTTATCTGGAATGCTAACCAGCTATCATTCGTCTCATTGGAGTGCTTTATCTTTTTGGAACTATTGTGAAATAATAATAGTAATGCACACAATAGTATTGTATTTTTTTTTGCACTTAGGAAACACATATAATGCTTATGGTCTAGCTCGACTATAGGTGATTAAACAAATATTTTATTGTACCCAATTTGTTTAGGATCTGTGTCATGAGTAGGTTCATTCATTAGATGTAATTCTTTACATTCTAAATTGCTCATTGTAAAGAAAGTGTGTAATGTCAGAAAACATGGGCGAACTATTTATTATAGCAGTGACATAACACTTACAATAAATGGAGATTAGTAGAGGAGTATGGTCGAGAGTTAAAGCTCTCAAATATTTTGAAAGATATCGATTTATAACAAACTACAAATAATATTAATTTTTCATAAATTTTATGCTATGTATTCTTCGCAAATATTTATGAAAGCCCATGATAGGAGTGAAAATAGTCCCTCATAAAATAAATGCCTGAATTTCTAATATGTAATAATTTTTCAACAAAATTATTTTTTTATTTGTATGTTTTCTTAATTTTTTATTATTCATAAACATCAATTTTTATATTTTTTACCGTAGCATTATTTAATAAATATTTTTGTACGTATTTTACAGACAAAAATAAAATTCCCATCCAAATTATACACGAGCATATACGTTTTAAGTTCTTATTACATGTCAAAGATTAAGTGAAATGAAATTGCGGATATTAAATATTGTCCGTAAATTATCGTGTTTCTATATTACATCACGTGCGATATTTCTACTCGTGAAAATAATTACTTATGTAAGAATAATTGCACGCATTAAACACAAAATAAACGAAGATGTTATAGTTCCAAAATGTTGTCTATTGGTCGATTACAAAATAAGGAATCTTTTACATCACACAAAAAAATATATTACCACAGATAAATAAAAACATTTTCTGTGGTTGCAATCTGTCAATTCAAATAAATAAATTCCATTTCGCTTAATGCTCGTATGTTTGTTGTATTCAGAAGAAATAAAAACGATGTTCAGCTCACGTGTGATGGATCCATCAAAGTCTCTATAAAGTCCAACATTCACACGCGCGCTTCTAATTCAATGGTGAGTTTTATGATTATTTATTTTATTTTCCTTTTACCGGGGCCTTGTCGTGCTATCAAGCATAATGAAAGTCATCATCAATATGAAACTCGCATACTTGCTCTCGCATTAGCCCAGCTTTTTGATAAATGCCAGCCATGGTGATGGCGAACGATATTAGGAACTTTTAATGCAAGAAAAAAGCTTTCGTGCAAAAAACAACAAAAATTTTAAAGTGCACTTTGATTCACTTTTTTATTTGTTTTGCATTAATTATTCAATTATTAATTTTCAATCTTTAAGTAACACTTATTATTTTATTAAGAATACAAAAATAAAGTATATCCATTTATTAGCTAGTTCAGATGTGTAATTTTTTTTTTACAAATTATGCATACAGAAGAAAATTAATTTTCAAAAACTGCTTTGAGGTATACATTACTGATTTACGTTAAGAGTACCTCCCACTTACAATATAAATTGATTAATAAAAATAATAAAATACTACAGGTATATCATCTAACTATTTACTCTTTCTTTAATTAATTTATAGCTCAGAGGAATGAAACCTGATAGCAGGTCTTATAGAAAAAATTTAGCTTAATGTGTCATGGAGAAACTCCTTAGAGGAGTGTCATTTTAAGTATTTTAAATTAGGATATTTATTTAAGTAGAACTATTATGAATGCTACCAAAATAATTGTCACTTTTATGTGGCAATAAGCGGTATACGAGTATATCTTCAAAATAAGATGGCAGAAACCAGCAATCGAAGTTTTTGGTCGAACCTCTACAATATAGACTAACAACAAAAGTAAAATAGCTGTAAAATGATTGATGAGATCTTGAACAAAAGAGACTCTTGCAAAAGAATTATGTTTTACAGTAGACAGAAAAAGTTAATAATGAAAATGATCACTTTACCCTTTCGCATCGGTTGTCGGCATATGTCGTCAAAGATTCCCCGACCGTTGACATCAGTTGACGTGATATATCTTTTTGCTACTTTCAGTACTTATTGTGACATCAACGGTAGGAAAATGGAAGTGCAGTCATTCCCTTTATCAACCTACATGTATTCTTTACAAGAATCTGTAAAGCATGTAAATAAATATCGTTAGGTTTCGTCACAGGAGCAATTTTTCTGTAAGCCTTATGTGTCAATGCCACCACATGTATGGAGTTACATAATGAACATTTGTTAAATATAATAGTTTTGTATATAACATCTGATAGCTAAAGGATAAAAGAACCAATGTGATATATGAAAATAGGTCAGATAAGTACATTTATGCTTCAAATACTAGTTTTAAGCAAAAAAAATGGTTTGAAAAATTCACGCCGTATTGACAGTATAATTTGTATTCCACCGAGCCGTAACGAAAGCGCTAACAACATACGTTATTATTATACGGCGTACTTCTTTTCAGTTAAGTTTTCAGTCGAGTCATGTGACATATACAAAGTTATTGAATTATATTCAATACATTCAATTCTTTACAAATAACAAAAATCGAAAATCAATCATTTTTGGCACGTGTAATTTTTAGTAAGTATGGTACGCTACTGAAAAAAAATTGAGAGGTGTCTTATAAAAGAGTGTTTGCTCTCTCCATATGTCTGCTCAGTGGTGGCGGTCCACACGCCCAGCGAGGGGCTTTACATAAGTCGAGGTAATTGTTTAAATACACATCCATCATTAGCGGCGCGTGATGTAATCCGATCATAACGATACAACAATTGCTGTTTATACAGCTTGACCCCGCCGTGATAGATGAGTCGCGACTACTCGCCAGTGGAGTGCAACAGTTTGAAAAGCTAATCAATCATTTTTACGCCACATATTTGCGATTTAATTTAAGCATTTTAAGGAATCACAGTTTATTCTTTATTAGTACGTTTACAATAGATAATATTCAAAATTCAAGAAGATTTCTAAGACGAAATTTCAGACTTGTGATCTATGGCTAAGATATACCTGCATGAAGTAAATTTATGCAGCCAGGATATCCAATGACGCCAGTGCCGGCTCTAGACCCTACGGCGCCCTAGGGCATTTTTTTTATGGCGCCCCATATTGTATGTATTTAAAATATATATATATGACATAGATTTCCCTCGGCGCCCCTAGCTCATTCGACGCCCTGAGCCACCGACCCACTACGCCACCCCCTAAAACCGGCACTGAATGACGCTAACGAATTACTTTTCTTATGAAAACCATTTTAATTGCCAGAAATAGCGAAATATATATTTTTTTTAATATTAAATACTCGTAAATTTCAATGATCGAGAAAAATTAAACAATTAATGATAATAAAAATAATAGTATTTTATATAATATAAATTATACAAGTAAAAATATATTATTATTTTTATAATATTTTTTTAAATATGTATATACCAGATGGTATATTAAATTATGTTAAGTTTACAGAAATAATATAAACATATTGTATAATAAGATGGTAATATGTAAGTGACAAGGGAAGTGTGATAATATTAAACATATCAAAATAAATCTTTTGTACAAATTCGGTGAATAAGGAATATTTTGAAAAAATCGTGATGAGAAATATTGAACAGAGAATGATTACAGTTAATTTCTTAATCGATATTTAATAACACCAAACAACAAAGTAAAAAGCTGTATTAAAAATAAGTTTGTCTTCTTCCAGTGCATAAGATATGCTTCTTTTTTTTATTGAAAAAAATCGTATTTATAAATTATCGTTGACATGTTCGAAGACAATTGTCTTTGCATTTCAGCTATACAGTATTTGAAATAGGGATTACATATTTTTTTTACAAAAATTTTAATTCTTTTAAGATTTTTTTATAATCACACTTTTATGGATCACATAAGGTATTTCAATACATCTTCATACGGATAACAAACCAAACACAAGTAAGTACAAGGTAATAATAGCTTAATTGTTAGTATAACAAATATTTATTTTTCATTTCAATGTAGATCAAGTTAAGAAGACTTTTTTAATTTCAATATTGACTGCGTGATTGTTTACATATCACATATTTTCACATAATGCTTAGTTAAAATAACAGGAGGTCTAAAAAATATTCATCATTATATAAACACTTATAATAAGTATAAAGAAACTATCATACTGATAAAAAAACTTCTTATAATTAATTTAAAAAATCATAATTGATGGAAAATATAATAATTATAATATAAATTACATCTGCATTACATATTATAATTCGAGACAATTAATTTAAAAAATAATATTTTGAGTGTCAGCCCTGAGCTTTGATTAAAATGATACATCATAGTATTTTTGACGTGTACCCAATATCATTTTATGGTCTGATTTGCTGGAGGAATTTTCGTGAGAATTTATCGAAATTTATTATGACCAGAATCTCGAAACGCATGCTTTGCGATTTAACTCGACCGATTACGCAACCAAAAACATATACGTTGTCAAATTCCAATTGAAAAATTGAAGTATTTTTTAATCGCATGTAAACCAGATTAAATTATAATTAATGGATGCCACCTACTGAATATTGAAACACACAATTAATTATTTTTCCATTTTTTTTATATAAATTCATTACCAATGTTCTTCAAATGGTAATTGAATTCAAATGTATCACTTAGAACGTCGTAAAAAGGATGATGGGGATTTTTTTTTAATATTGCGATCCCTTCATTTTTAGGAACCTGAACGAAATTATTCAATTTAAGAACTAATTTGTACGGGGTTATTTAGAATACAAGCCATTGCGGAAAAAACATTTTTATTTAATTATTAGATGAAATCAATTTACACAATTGTAGAATAGCATTCGAAATTTATATATTTTATTTAATAAGGATAGTATAAATATAAACTACCTTTTGAACAGTTTAATGTGTTACATTTTTGTCCTTGAATAGGCTATTTATTTATCGTTCAACTCACTACTGAGCATTGTGGTCGTTTACAACTTTCTTACTCTAACGTTAAAGTAAAGCTTAGTATTTTTTCCAATTAGTTATCAATAATTATTATTTTAATTTTTTAACTTAAGTGTAAATTGATTAATTAAGAAATTCATCTAAATCATTTACTATTAAATTTATATTTTCTTGAAATAACGTACATTATTAAAGATATTTAGTGAATGGCGCAATCAGTAAGAAAAAATGGAGGTAACTTTTTCTAAAATGGAAGACCCATCAAAATTAGTCGTTAGTATGATGATGATTATGATAGATACCAATGCCTTCTTGGCAGCAAATCCAGATTTAAGACGTTTATAATGTTTTCCTTTCGCATTTCACTATCACAACATCTCTAAACAAAGGTACTAGAGCGGCTTAAGCAAAATACAAAAGGAGGAAGTCAGCAAATTATCGCACGTTTGGACGTTCGATGTCATCCATTCACAATGCTTTTGCCCCAGACATCGTATAACCCTTGACCTGCAGGCAGCATACCGGATACAGTGGAAAGTAGCGATCCCGCATTTACCCACGCGATACCTATCCGTCTGAGAAGATCTAAGAAAAGACTATCACAACAAGATAACTCTCAGTTTCTCAAGAATCTATAATACTTATGTATGTACTTGTATTTTATGTTGATTTGGAATACTCAGCTTTGTAGGTATACCAGCAATTCGTTATTTAAGTTATGGTAAATAGATGAATACCGACAAAAGGAGTTGAACTTTATTTGATTTTATCTCCCTTTCTTCTTAGATTGCTTAAAGATCAATAAACGTAGTAAATCCATAGATCACAACAAATAGTGAGTGTCTTCCGTAACGACAGTTAAAACATAGCAAATGTAATAGATGTCTAAATCTATGCCTCTAAATATATATTTTAATTAGCAATCAAAACATTTTTTTCGTCTATCAAAATTAGTGTCTAATTGGGATATTTAATGACCTAACGATGTGATTAATATTTTGTTCATTTACATAAAACTTATAAGGCAAATTTCACTTTAAACTTAAAAACTCACCGTATGCATAATTTATACTCATAAATTTAAAAAAAAACTTGATTTACTTCTTCCTTTTACTAAAATGCTCAATAATTGTCAAATAACTATTGCATAAAGTGAAACATTTAAATTTATACTGATATTAATCAGACAGTAATGACCAAGTCATAGTTATTTCATCAGTTGCTTAGTTTATATGTGAATTAATTCGTTTTAAATGTATTATAACGAAGATGGTAACCTTTAAAATATGCGCAGTATTCCGGAAATGGAAGAAGATTTCATAATCATTTACAATAACCAACCTAACGCAGCTTCATGCCTAATGTCGTTTGATACAAGAGAAATACAATAAAAGACAAATTCTTTATTGTCAAGGCATTGTTATTCAGTGAAAATATTATAAATACTTGTGTAATTCATTGTCACCAATAAACATCTTTTGGCATCTAAAGAATAAGCGGAAAAAAATGTTTCTGAGGATGCAAAATATATTTTAATGTCCATTTCTTGTTTTAATGAAACGCAAACCTAAAAATCCTTTTGATTTATTTATCCCTGATAAACTAAATAAATTATAAATAATTTCAAAATTAAAACAATAATTAATTTATGATCGACCAATGATAAATACTGAATAAGGTAAAATCCCATTGCAATTATTTAACCTTTGGCATTTAAATCGTCTTATGTCACATATTACGCGTTTTCCACAGATTCTCACTGACCTTTGGTAAAGCGTACGATTATATAGTATAATACCCATCATACCGGAAACCGGTGAGGAGAGAGTACTAAGTCTCAACACATCCCACCCCACGTGTATCTACGCCTCCAGGTGTGCTCTTTCTTGCTACACTTCAACACATTATTACACAAAACTGCCAGTGAATAAATATTAATGATAAGATCATTATCTTCAGAGAAAGCTATTACAAGTTAATGTATCCCTTGAAATCATTCGTAAGTTAAAGACTCCGCAAGGCTTTAAGATTAAGGCTTCAAGTGTGTTGAATTTGAATGTCATGAACTTCCCTTAAAACAGGTCCTGACATAACTTCTACAAAATACATGATTTATTTACCCGGGTGATTTGACTTCTACATTAAATTTACATCTTATTACACCAATATTGTGTAAATATCTAAAAGGAAATAAAAAAACCCATATCCAGTACATTGCGGGCCATTACATGGTTTTGTAATATCAAGTGATCTCACATTCACATTACAGCATATATATACGAGTATATTGTCCATAAAAATGATTAAATTAATAGTACCAGTGTTCAATAATAATTGGTTTTTCTCCTTCAGATCATTCAACCAAACATAAGTAAATCGGTTGTGTCTGCTCTTCGACTACTTTCTAGCAAGTTTGATCGATCATCGAATTTAAAACAAAACACGCCCATAGATCATATATTTTCATATCGCACTTACAAATGAGTTATCATTAGTATTATGCGTACAGCATTTTTATTATCGTACGTGCACACAATATAATGTATGTTTTAATCACTTCAATTTCGGTTTAGATATAACTTGTTTGGATTACCGTGAGACTATGTATTCCATGTAATTTACTATGGTTATGTATAAGAGTATATTTGCCGTTAGAATATATTTTTATATTGAATCATAAGCTTCTTTTTTCAGAAAGAAATGCGTTCATAGTATGTTTCTTTTTTTAACAAAAAATTTTCATCAGAGAATCTCTTCAATATCAATTAATTTTTAGTTGATAAAGTATTCTTTATTACAGGTATTTAATTATTTTACCATCATATTATGTGCAACATAAACGATAGCTTTACCTGTCACAACATACTAATTAATTACACTTGACAGATCCATCCGCCAAAACAAAAAAGTGCATCTCTCAGTGATACTTTCAAAAAAATAGTTTAATACCTGTTTATGAAAGGTTTTGTGCATAATGCTTTCTAAAAATTAATATTCAAATTCTCTTCACATGACTTCACAAATACAAGTTTTGTATGTTGACAAATTTATATTAAGTCTTCAAATCTCGATCGCGATGGATATAGATAATGTATCTTTTAATCAATCGATGTATATAATAATAATTAATATTTCATTTTAATTATTCATAACGGAACTCGTTTATCAAAAACACAACTGTAAAATCAATAATGTGTAGCTCTCTAATTCCTGCATCCTCTACTCATATCACAGTGCGCCACAGGCTGTTTTTATTATAATAATATTTATCTCGCTGTGAAAACTTTTAATAATAAAATGATAAGCCGAATGGTTTGATCATAATATTAGATTTATGATGGATTCATTAACTTTGGGTCTTGTCTTAACATAAGATATCTAGTATCAGACTTTTCAAAGAACAACTAGCAAGGTGAAATGCTGTGAATTACATTTCCTTACATTACAATAAGACGACGTAGTGACAAAATAAAAAATACTTATATCCAGAAATACGTTTTGTATACTATATCTCGTTCTTTATATTTCAAGACACGCCTATTTCAGTAATACATTTTTTTAAATAACTTGAAATTGTACATTTTTCTAAAAAATGGTAAAACAAGACAATCCTCATATTGAAGAACAACTTATGAAAGGAGTCTTATAGCTATCGTTTGAGTTAAAGATAAAAGGTTTGAAAAATATGTGTCAAAAAAATACTTATAGACTCGTAATATGGCAGACAAAAGTTAGAATCACATGCTTAAAAGAAGAAAGTATGTTTTTTTTCCTTCTGTAATCTTATCAAGACGAACCGCACAGCGAAAAGATTCAGATTCAGTAAGTCACATTGATTATCATTATCGATACGGCAGAGAAACAATGACCTGGGACTCAGTCGTGTGGAAAGAAAAGTGGCCTTAGGTTAAAGTTAATAAGCGATAGCTCTCTCTTCCGATGTCTGTTGTGATTGAATCGATTGAAATACGAGTAAAGGGTGATGCTGCAGGCTAACAGAGGCGGTCAAAATTAGGACGATCTATCGTACAGCAGTCAAACCATAATGCAAAAACTAATCAATTAGAAATGTAAAAAATACTATCCAAGCACGACTGATAGTATCAATAATTTTAATGGAGAAGAGAAAATTTGCTGTTATTGATTTATTTTTGTAGCCAACAACTAGGAGTATCTATCTATCTACAAAGCAACTATAATGCAATCTTTTTTACGCGGTCTTCTTTTATATATATTATATTTTTTTAATGTTACCAAAAAGTTATTTGATGTTTCAAGTAGTATATATATTCTTCCTTCCCATCTCAAGCAATGCCATATAGATTTCACCTGTATTTTAATTTGGCTTTGACTTTGTAAGAAATGACGAGGTGAGAGAATGAATAAGCCTTTCATACTACAGTCGATCAAGAGGCGAAGGTGGACCTAGCTGGGACATGTTTTGAGAATGCCGCAGGACAGTGTGAACTATAATCACCTTTTTTCGAGCCCCAACGCTTGCGCTGTCCTGGGAGGTCGTCGGGAAGTATACACAGAATGTACTGTATACACAGGTGAAACTGCGGGAGACGAAGCTGACATGGGATAAATCGAAACTATTGCGACTGACAGAGCTTTGTGACAACAGTTCGTGAATGCCATACGCTCCAGTTAGGGAACAGACATGGTATGATGATTGTTCAAAACGTTATTTGAACATAATTATTTGTATAAAACATCAAAAAGTTTTTAAAGTATTAACTGTCAAATCATAATCAAATTCTCTATTTTAGCTCGAATTTGTCGATACATACAGTCGAGTACGACACAGTACACTGACCATCACAATATTTTGCCACTCTATGTAAATTGATGGGATCGAGGTCCAAAACAACAGATATCTAGGAATTTGCAGTGTATAAAAATCATTTAATTAATATTAATTTTATAATTTACAGAATGCTTTTTCATGTTGTACACTAAGATATAAAAAGGGATATTTTATCAAATAAATCAGTACCAATTCAACTCCAGTCTTTGGACTTATCCTCAGTGCCGGAACCTTGCTATTCCGGCGTCACTATTTAGCTGACGCTGTAATGTCGGGACCGCGATCTCAGTTCCAGAACAATGATGATGACGATGTTGATGATTCTAATAATCGATGGTCATTTGTTGTCCATCATAATAAGATTCCTGGAGATGCAGTTAATAGGCCATATGAAGCAGAATCTTTGACATAATGACGTCTTAAGGTTTTGCTCAGCAGCAAATTCTCCGATTACAGTAGCCCTCGTATTCTACATTCCATAGAAAATTGAACAGTATCGATATTTACCGTCTCTTTCATTTAGCGATAAATAAAGACTTTATTTTATTGGCAGACATGGAAAATTCTCAAAAAATAACATATTTGTTAAATTATAAATATTGTTTATACGTCAAAGATACTCATTAACTTAACACTTCTACGAAAAATTCTGCACTCGACTTTCTACATCACACCCAGTTTTTGAATGCAAAAAGAAATGAATGGTTCGATGACAGGTGTACCGCCGTATCACTTACTCATATCATGACAGTAGCATTTAAAATTAATTTGGTATATTCTAATTCGTGTTATGACAGATAATGTAGTTAGCCTTTTACCATTTTGTGGGTGTGCCATCTTCACATAGTATTTGCATAACAAAGGCTGCTGAAGAGCGTGGAGAGCAAATTCCGTTTCGAAAGAACGCATTATAATATAATGTAGGTAATCTTACTGACGGGCCATTCGAGATGAAACATTCTCTCGGATGATAATTTTGTCGAACTTCTGGAATGCCATCAATCTTTATTCGCGGAGTCTTCAACTTTGGTATTACTGAAACGAAAACCGAAACAATCGCAGGTCAAATCTGTAGAGTTAACCTATTGCGAGGTTACAAATATTTAAATAAACCTTTCGAAGTTACCTTAAAAGATATATTTTTAATTTTCTTTTTGTGGTGTATGAGGGTTAATATGTGCGAATATTTATATGAACTCTTATTACTGATTTTGTGCACTGTAGAATCAAAATTATACCGTGTTATGTTCGTAATATTTATTTTTTCATACATATGGTTACCATAAACATCCTCCAGGAATCTCAACTAACAATCACACCAATCCTTGTCGGCGGGTATAGCTCAATGGTCAAAGCGTTTTCTTTGCAAGCCAAAGGTCGTGGGTTCGATCCCCGACGGAGATTAAAAAAAGGGATTTTTAATCGATTTCTGAACTCTAAATTACCCCAATTGGTGTGAATTTGATCCCTCACCCATAAAATGCCAGTCATAGCCTATTAATCAAAATTGGTGGTAGACGAAAGTCGTCCCGTGAAGACCACCCATTCATAGTAAATTCCTGTAATAATAAGGATGATGCGTGAATTTCGGGCTGTAGTCTTTGACATTGGGGGATCAACACTCGACATGCAGCGCTTAGCCATGTGCACCGCGGTAAGCGTCATAGAATTCCACAGATGATACTTCAGCATCACTGTCACCGTCTGTCGGTATTCTCCTGTGTGTTTACATAAAAAAAAAACTCTAAATAAACTCAACACCACTGAATACGTTATATATTCGATGATAATAGACCCGGTTTTGTTGAAAATTGTGCTTTAATAATGTTCTCCAGCGATAACTATTTATTAGAAGAAAATTAATTACTAATGTGGAAAAAAAATGTTATTTTTAGGCCGCTGTAATGAGGAAGTCATGTTCACATTTTATTCATTGATGATTTAAAAATATTACAGGTGCATAAATTATTAATATTATTCAATCAGATCTTACTGTGATATCATGTGGGAGACATTTTATATCCTTTCTAAAATTCCTCTACACTTCCGGACTTACATCTCTTTTTTTACGTGTATTATGATGAATCTTCAACTCTCACTTTAGTACGACATTTGATAAAGCTTGTTATTTATGATCATATGAAAACTATTATAAAAAATACGACGTTACAATAGTATGACGCTTGAACTGTTACCGCTATTGTCATTAAATTACAGACTATTAATAATGTCATACAGATGAAATTTATGTATAGTTGTAATATTTAACTACGGTTACACAATATAAATTTTATCCAAGCATATTTATTAATACAAAATTTTATCAAGTATTTTTACTCGCCGTTCTGCACGTAACATCAATAACCGTTTATTTTTTCAATAAGACTAAAAAAGTTTAATACCCTCTTGCAACTAATAACAATGAAAACAACAACGACTTTCAGAAATCGGCGTTTAGCAAATTAGAAAAAAAATGTGTTTCATCAAAATCATAGTCTTAATACGAGTAAGTCTTATTGGAGCTCGAACAGTAGTAGACGCGCTTAATCAACGATGCCCGATGGATCGGTCACATCATGCGCCACGATGGTAGAGCAGATATAGTATATATTTTTTGATATATAGAAAAATTATGACTGCTGACAGTGTGGTGTAAATTGAAGACTATTATATGCTGCAGTTAGAGAGTGGATATTAATTTAAAGCTCCGCAAGTAACTTGCCAAAACATTTGCTTGGAGCATCATGATGTACGGCTGTGAGACATGGTGCTTATCTGAAAGTGATAAAAAATAACTAGAGGCCTTTGAGATGTGGTCAAACAGATTCATACATTCTCGGAATTTCCTGGAGAGACCACGTCACGAACAATGAGGTTCTCAGGATAATCAAGGTATATAGGCACCTAGTAAGAACCATCTCAGAGAGGCGAGCCCGGTGGATCGGTCACATCATGCGCCACGATGGTACAGCAGATATAGTATATATTTTTTAGATATATAGAAAAATTATGACTGCTGACAGTGTGGTGTAAATTCAAGACTATTATATGCTGCAGTTAGAGAGTGGATATTAATTTAAAGCTCCGCAAGTAACTTGCCAAAACATTTGCTTGGAGCATCATGATGTACGGCTGTGAGACATGGTGCTTATCTGAAAGTGATAAAAAATAACTAGAGGCCTTTGAGATGTGGTCAAACAGATTCATACATTCTCGGAATTTCCTGGAGAGACCACGTCACGAACAATGAGGTTCTCAGGATAATCAAGGTATATAGGCACCTAGTAAGAACCATCTCAGAGAGGCGAGCCCGGTGGATCGGTCACATCATGCGCCACGATGGTACAGCAGATATAGTATATATTTTTTAGATATATAGAAAAATTATGACTGCTGACAGTGTGGTGTAAATTCAAGACTATTATATGCTGCAGTTAGAGAGTGGATATTAATTTAAAACTCCGCAAGTAACTTGCCAAAACATTTGTTTGGAGCATCTTGATGTACGGCTGTGAGTCATGGTGCTTATCTGAAAGTGATAAAAAATAACTAGAGGCCTTTGAGATGTGGTCAAACAGATTCATACATTCTCGGAATTTCCTGGAGAGACCACGTCACGAACAATGAGGTTCTCAGGATAATCAAGGTATATAGGCACCTAGTAAGAACCATTTAAGAGAGGCGAGCCCGGTGGATCGGTCACATCATGCGCCACGATGGTCTTCTTCACGACATTGTGGAAGGGATGATTGAGGGTAGAAACTGAAGAGGTTGCCCTACGGGAGTATTTGGGACAAGTGTTCGAGGGTGAGTTGCAGCTCTTATGCTGTGCTAAAGAGGTTTGCAGAAGATCGAAAAGAGTGGAGATCGAGATGCAAGATTTTGTTGCTGCAAACCAATCCACCGGATTGATACTTCGAAAAAGATAATTATCAAGAAAAATATTTTTTTAATCAATGTTCTTAGTAACTATGCAAATCATATTTTATTTGATGATTAACCGGTATATTGTCTACTTGATATAAAATTATGCTAAAAACAGTAATTGGTTCATTTGTATGCAAACGCGATACACGAGTATATATAGAAAAACGATCAATTTCATCAGCAAGAGATTGACTACCGTTATTGCAGCTCTTATGCTGTGCTAAAAAGGGTTGCAGAGGATCGAGAAAAGTGGACATCGAGATGCAAGATTTTGTTGCTGCAAACCACCGGATTGATACTACGAAGAAGCATCAACTATTTAAACGGCAGTGTGGTTGATATTTACATAATATTAATATTATATTCTACAATTTGAACCCAAAATATTACAGGTATAACCACAGTATATATATATATAAAAACTTGATTGTTTGTTCCCTGTGAAATGTTGCAACCTCCACTGAAGCAATGAACATGGAGTTGAAAGGTGTAGCAGCAAGAAAACTTTGTTTTGACTTCTTAATATTACTAGCAAGTTGATATTTCTGAATATGTAATTTTATATAAATTGGCAAATATGAGACATGTTAAGCATTTTGCATAGTATATTCACTAGTGAATAATAATGTAATACTTAATAGAAACATTCAAACAATTTATTTTATAAGGCGTCTTGGAATAAAAGTAGCGAAAAAAAAAACTTTTATAAAAAACAAGATTGCGTGATTAGATCTGGTCATGTGTTATATCAGAATACTGGATATATATTTACTTAGCTTCTCTAAAAAATAAATGAGTTTTTAATTTATCGTAAGGTCGTGTACGTTCTCTTCATTTATAGCCATCTTTAACCTGATCTATTAACTAATTAATAGCTTTTGCACAATATTAAAAATGTTTTCATTTATTTATAATATCCTTATCGGTTTAGACGTAACTCAATTAACTTTCGTTTTATTATTGCATACTTAATTTGAATTACATCTTTATTTATTATATAAAATTCATTTAAAAGCGTTTTCGATGATTTTATTCAAATTACCGCTTTAATAGGAATTCTTCGACCAAATCATGTGCCGAAGATATTTAACAATTTATAATATTCAACGCAACATATTAAATTCAGTTAATTAAGTATATTACCTAAGATATATTAAAGTAATAAATTCGTCAATAAGTCTTTAATTTTATGGTAAATATTAAAAACTTAATGATAGTTAAGTCATTTAGATAGTGAGTTTTATAATGTTCATTGATGATTTTACGATCTTCGATATTTAATCAATAAAATATATTTTTATGTGACGTAAAAGTAGCTTGTTGTTGAAATATCAAATTAATTTTTAAAAATAGAATTCCGCTCCATTTATTATAAATATCGACTATGTATTGGTGAGACTCTGAAAATATAAACTAAAATGACCATAATATTTTCAATGTTTCAGCATTCACTTTGACATGCATTATAAATTATAAATATTTATTTATTTACCTTGTTTTCACATGGATCACGTAACAAAAGTTTTCTACTAGGAGACTGCAGTTTCGACTAACTCGTAGCCTTTCTCAATCCTTCTCTTGCTAAGAGATAACTCAAGTTATCTACGAGTTAGTCGAAGCTGCAGTCTCCTAATAGAGAACTTTTGTTACGTGATCTATGTGAAAACAAGGTAAATAAATAAATATTTATAAAATGACCATCTTCGATAAGAGGAAACGTTTTTATGTAAACACACACAGCAGAATACCGACAGATGGTGACAATGATGCTGAAGTATCATATGTAGACTTCTATGACGCTTACCACGGTGCACATGGCCAAGCGCTGCATGTGGAGTGTTGATCCGCCAACGTCACAGACTGCAGCCCAACATTCAAGCATCATTATTATTATTACAGGAATTCACTATAAATGAGTGGTCTTCACGGGATGACTTTCGTCTACCACCAGTTTTGATTAACAGGCTATGACCAGCATTTTACGGGTGAGGGATCAAATTCACGTAAGCTGTGGTTATTTTAGAGCTCAGAAGAAGATGACAAATCCTTTTTTTTTAATCTCCGTCAGTGATCGAACCCGCGACTTTTGGCTTGCAAAGCAAACGCTTTGACCACTGAGCTGTATCCACCGGCAAATGTACTGGCTGTACCGGTCATAGAAAAGATTTAACTAATTGATATATTGGTATTAAAAATATGCATTGCTAGTATTAACGTGTATATATCATATTATAAAAAATATTAGATAACTTTTTTAGAAACTACCTGTTATTTTATTCAATTTCCGCGTACTGTGTACCTGGAATATATTGTCCTTTCAATAGTTTTTAATCTCCGTCGGGGATCGAAACTACGACATTCAACCTGCCAAGTAAATACTTTAGCAACTGAACTATACCCGCCGGCCACCGTTTACTCTAACATCAAACATGAATCTAAAAGTGGATGCTAATGCTTAATTGTTGTTCTATAATCATGAGTCGATCTTAATCATTAGCACGATTTTTGGTACTTAGGAGACAACCGCCACTTACTTTAAGAAGACTAATTAAGGAATACTTACTTTTAAGTACTTCCCATATTTTTCACATCCAACCTAATACACTAAAAAGTAATCTAATTAGTATATTATATCAAAAATCTTCCATTTAAACCTAAAATTTGTTGAATACTGAATCCTAATTGCTCATAAATTGCACTCTTTATTTGGGTTAATCATAAAGTTTTATTATGAGCTCTTTACGTCGATATATTTTGACTTAAATTACTATGTCGACATAATTATTGCATACATGTGAATAATATAATATGCTGAAGATTAAAATAAAGATCACATTTGAAGCACGATTTTCAGTAAAAAAAAATACGATCTGACATTTTAATTGACTTTATGGGTAATGTTATTTATCAAAAATTAACTTTTCGTGATTTAAATATTAGTAATTTATGATAAAAAAAAACTGTGCGAATTGATATATTTTCTTTGTATAATATGAAATATGTTTTGCACATTTTATCTTTCAAGATATTTATTACACATTTTTGAAATATTTTTGTTGAAGCTTAAATCAGACAGATGACTTGATATCAGCTGTTTTTAAAACCAGTCAAAAAAATTACATCCATGAAATAATACTGTAAGTTAAGGTTATTTTTTAAATATTTCAGTGATTTTATGTATAAATATTAAGTTTATTATACAATAACCTTTTGAAGGTCATACATAATATTACATATTTAACTCCATTTCAGCTGTCAGTTTTTGCAATGTCATGATCTACAATATATAAATCATTCAATTGATGTAAAAATGCGTAACAATATTTTAATTTAACATGATGATATAATATTTTATATCCTTAAAAGTATACATTTTATCCAATATGAATTTAAATCAAATCAAAACATAAAAATATACCAATAATAATAATGTTACTTTAAATGCACGTAATTTTCTCATTACATTAATTATTAGCGGTTTTTTTTTATCATTTTATTACATTTTTTATTGCGGGTATAGTTCAATGATCAAAGCGTTTGCTTTGCAAGCCAAAAATTGTGGGTTCGATCCCCGACGGAGATTAAGAAAATAAATTTTTAATCGATGTTTTAGCTCTAAAATACCCCTGGTTGGTGTGAATTTGATCTCTCACCGTAAAATGCCAGTCATAGCCTATTAATTACAATTGGTGGTAGACGGAAGTTGTCCCGTAAAAACCACCCATTCATAGTTAATTCCTGTAATAATAAGGATGATGCGTGAATCTCGGGCTGTAGTCTATAACGTTGGCGGATCAACACTCAACATGCAGCGCTTAGCCAGCACCATGGTAAGCGTCATAGAATTCCACAGGTGAGACTTCAGAATTACTATCACCATCTGACGGTATTCTCCTGTATATGCTTACATAAAAAATAAAAAAAATATTATGTGAAATTATTTTGAAACGATATTTTGATCGAGATGTATGCTACATATAATATAATAACGTAATGAATTCTTTGAAGTCTCAATAATTCAAAACACCTGAAAAAAATGGTCTAACCCTAGTATCTGTATGATTGTCTGTTTATCCACATATACTTACTGAAAAATAATGTCAAGCAGCATACTGTCGCTCTCTGTCGTACAGTGAAGGTGACTGATAGAGATGAGTCGCCCATTGTACTCTCTGTTGGGAATTGTTCTCTGATCACTTTCTCATGTTCCCGCCGGCCAGGGGCGTGGCAGTGGGGGGGGGACAAAGGTCACACGGTCAGAGCCTTCGCCCCACCTTACCCCTTACCGACTATGTCTTCCGCCACTGCACAAGTAGGCTTCTTTCACAAATCAAAGAATGTTATAGCAAGCAAATACTGTACAAATCCCAGATAGTGGAAAACAAATATATTTCCAATTAAATTACTTTTATTATACATAATATAAGCGCTTATTACAGAAATAAATATAAATAGCTGTATTATTTTGAGCTACTGGCACTCGTCATATCGCAAAACTCTTGATGTCTACGATGGAAAACTGTATTTAACCTTACCACGTATATATTCAATAACAATTATTTGGCATTTCGTCTTAATTATCAACGAGTATTATACGGATTACAAATAAATCAATAATATAATTAGAACTTTTATTTTATAGAAACACAAATGACATGTGTTTTATTTAACCCTTTCATTACGGCTCGGTTTGAATACAAATTATACTGTCAATTACATAACTAGTATTTGAAGCATAAATGTAATTATCTGGTCTATTTTCATATATCACATTGGTTTTTATATCCTTTAGCTATAAGATGATGCATAAAAACTATTCTAAGAAAGTAGCCAAACATTACATCACGTCAACCGATGTCAACGGTCGTGGAATCTTGTGACGGCATATGCCGACAGCCGATGCGAATGGGTTAATAACTTAACATTATATATTGTCACGTAAGCACTATTTGATTTTTTACATAAACCTAAATAATATGAATATATGTAATAATATAAAAAAATGTTTATTGTTCGTACGTGTGTGCAATTCACTTTCCTAATGACTTATATACCTGAGCAATTCAATATCACGCTCCCACACCAGACTTTCGTCTCTACAAACGAGTGAGGCGTCTTCTTTCTTGCTTCTTGCACGAGCATCAACTTGCGGAATCTCTTTTCAGAGCCGTCTTAGGGAATTGTATGATCTCTGAAAAAAAATAGTAACCTGGAAAAAAATGTTTTTATTACATCAAAATAATAATTATATTTTAATGAATGATTAGTCTTATTGTACGTACTGGCGACAACCAAAATGCAATTTTTATATTTTCATATTTATGTAACAATATTAACACCCATTTAAAAACATAAATTTAGTCAATCGAATTAAACAAATTGCTTCCTCGCAACTATCGGCTACCATTATAACATGCCATGCCGTAAATTATCTTTACTCCTTCCAATACATGTCATGTGTTCAAAACTTTCAACTCCGTTTTTTGGACTTATTCTCAGTGCCGGAATCTTGGTATTCTGGCATCACTGTTTAGCTAACGCCGTCATTCCGGGACCGCGACCTCGGTTCCGGAACACCACGCATAGTTTTCTGCGCCCTTTTTTTAGTATCCAATATACAATAAGGGTCTTTAACTCTCAATCTTTAAGAATAGCTGATAATAAACCTGTGGTGTTCGAGGCTTGGATCATTTACTCTAAAATAAAAGCTCAACTCCGTGTAAATCAAGTGTAACCAAACGTTATTTATACATGGATTTTTTAAAATATTTATTAGAATAATATTTTATTTTTTCAATATACTAATCTACTTTTATCGATCATTGACTATATTACAATATTATAAGTAATTAAATATACACATACTTTAATACATCAAATTCTTTATACGCATCAATTCGTTCAGAAAAAATATCGGCAGAAGCGGGATGCGAACCAGCGAGCCTTGGAACCAACCGTTGCTCAAGTTCATTACCCTAGGGCCTAGACCACTCGACCATCTTCCGCCCGAACTGTTATTCCGCGCAACAGTTCGGGCAGAAGATGGTCGAATTGATGCGTCCAAAGAATTTGATGTATTATAAAGTTTATATTTAATTACTAGTTATTTATACATGTTATTGTTATTGGTTGGTAGATAATTCAATGGCTTTTATGTATATTTTTGCATTTATTATCCTTCTCCTGGAATTCAGCCCTGGCGATGACTGCAGTCTCGTGACATGAGAACCGGAAGCTTCAAAATCGGCCATAGACTAATGAGCCAGACTTTGCTGTTATGTGATGCACCCGAAACACAACTGCTGTTTCTACATACTTAACCATCAACTGGTAACCACAGAACTTCCTTTTACTGCCTCATAATAATAACGTACGCCACGGAATTGCCTTTCATTGAATAATCTCGAGATTATTCAACAATAAAAATTCTATAGTGTGTTATGTTATTGATTTGTAATTTATTACACAATAAGTACATTTACTATCTATCAATAAATTTATTTGAAGAAAGGGAATCTTTCAATACACAAACTCGTATTTTTTCTTCATCTTATTCTTTTCGTAACTCTCTAGGTATAACATATAATAGCCACATAATGTACTTTATGGCTATTAAGAATATTTGGCTTACAGAGATCAAGCGATTAAGTAGACTTTCAAAAAAGTCGGAACCATTTGATCCTAACGGTCTGCTCAACATAATAAATGTCATTTATCCCTTTATTCGGGCATAGTATTTTAAATATAAAAAAACATATGAGAGTTCCGTAGAGGGTTTTGGTCCTCAAAAGTCCCAATGATGCTCAACTGGGTTGGTTGTGTAAAGTATTGGTTGTGTATAGGATTAGTTGTTCTGTAAGTATTCATGAAGATTGCAATGTTATAGTGAAGTACATGTAATAATCGCATTCCCACTACAACAGATGCAGAAACAATGCATTTGCTTAGCGATATGTTTTTTTAATTGTGGTATTCAATTGATTCAACTAATGAGTTGTTGCATCAAGAAAACATAAAATCTAATATTTATTGGTGCTGTAAGTATATAAAATCGCCTTGGGACGAGTCGATGAATATAAGAACTGCCCATGATCCCTGATTACAGTTTGTTTTGTGAGCAAGTTTACAGTATACGCAAATTACGGTCCCAATTATATTTAATATAGTTCCTCTGTGATCCATATTTATAACATTAAAATAAAGTTCCGAATATCCTAAGAGATGGTTGCTGCAGGACAACAAAATTCAATGCCGCATTTATGATAATCCCCGGTCTTTATCATTACGGAATACGTTCGCATACAAAGCGCTTATAAAATTTAACATGGGGAGCTGAATTGGAAATGAATATACAGATAACGATATCTAGTCACGGGTTATGGTGGCCATATACTACGAATTCGGTGTAAATAAGAAAGCGTTCATTTTTAAATATGATTTTAAGAATAGTCCTAAGAAATTGATGTACAAATGATTTGCTAATTATTTTCTATCATACTTTCTAAAAGAACACTACTATAATCCATAGATAACACTATATTAAATGATAGAACAAAGCAGTAATAATCATGTTTTATTATCCATAAATGCCAAAAGAATAATTATATTAAACCATGAATCACTTAACGTGTAATAAATCTTTTATTGGTAGGATTCACACTGGATGCCTTTCTTTTGGAACAAATTCATTTTGACCTATCATCACCTTTAGCGAAAAGCATGTTTTATTTTATTCTGATATTTAAAAAAAATGTTAAAACTTACAAGACAATACCATCAGACGATGATGGCAAGATATCAAGTATGGAATCTATAACGCTTTCCTATTTTGATGATATATGTGTAAAAATGCCTCTCAGCTCTTTATTTCAAACATAGAAATGTTTATAAAAATTGGTAACACGGTGCTCATTTACAAGCACGACTATAGAGAGCCTATGTATGTGGATTGTTGATCCACTAACATCAATAAACTTCAGCCTGCAACGATCGTTTTTATGAAAACATCCCATAAAATGGAGATTAAAAGAAAATCTTCTTCTTCTTCGTGTCAGCGACGTCAAATTATTTTTTCCCAGTATCTGGCAACATCGATAGCTCGTGTGTTGCCAAGCATTAGGTCCTGAGATGTGCAGCTTGTTGGGCACATGGAGCAGCATCTTAGGTGTGAGGCGGTCTGCAGGTCTCCACAGTTGCACAATAGTGTCTCTCCCTGCCGAAGCATTCCCCACCGCTCGAGGTTGTCCCTTGTTCTACCAACTCCGGTTCTTAATCTGTTCAGGGATTTCCAGGTCCGCCAGTCAAGGTTCTTGCCAGTAGGGAGGCCTTCCTTTGGAGTAATGAAATCCTCTGGTGCGATTTGTTGCCAGAGCTAACCCAGTGACAGTAAAAAAAGACAATAAAAAGAAGCTTTGTAAATATAACATGAAACTTTTAAGGGTGTGAGATCAGACTTCACCAAAAAAAATCTTAATTAATACTTTTGGGTTTGCCAAATATCAAACCAACGCTTTCTCGCATAACAGGTGAACGCTTTTACTCTCAACTACGAGTATATTTCTTGGTATTATTCTGTTGTCGAAATTGCTAGAAGATTATAGGCTCATATATCGCTAAATTGGCTGACTTAATTTCAAAGGCTCGTGAAAGTATTGTGCTTTGTTGTTTTCACACATATAAGGGGATCTTTACAATATGTTATTGTCTTTGTTACGTACATTTAATGAATGTAAAGAATGGTACTTTGATGTTATTGCGCAAACATACGTGCGGATAAAATTATAACCTATACAATTCTATAAACATTAATTTATTTTACATTTTTCTTTTAAATAAAGAAACAGAGAAGCATCCGCAGAAGGTTTTGATCTGTGGAAAGATGGTATCTGTGAATAGGATTAACGTGTATTCGTTGTTTACGTGTACCAACACGTATAGAAGATATTGATTGACATATAAAGAATTTATTTTATTTTGTAAGAGAACATCTTATTTAATATTTATGAGTTAAAATATTATTTATGTTAAATCATGTTGAAAAAGATAATAAACGTAAGAAAAAATAAAAAATATTTGTTAAACTGTTTCTAAGCAGTCTACTAAATGCTTTTTAGAATCAAATGTACATCATTGTGAAATATCGATTGCTTAATATTTATAACAGCAGGCACATTACTATTCGTAAATAGGTATTTTAATCGTCTAATTTGCTAAAACAGTTTTATTCAACTACTAATACTTGATACGTTAAGAGCAAAATTATGGCCGATTACACCACTAGTCAGTTATTTCAGCGATGATCTTGCTAATACGAATACGTGTACGATGCTTCAATACCGGTTGGTTGTGTTTTACTTTATGTCGTATAACTTTTATGTTCAAATTCTCTAAGTAAATTTAGAACGATTAAACTGGTATGTTACTTACTGAAATACACTGGTCAATAAATTTAGCGCTGTTACGAAAACAAATTATAAGGAACCTGAATATTCATACGCGTATTTCATCGTCGTCAGTCGTGGCATGAGAACTTTTTATAATCTTACTATGTCAAATTAACTACATTTTTTTCTTCCTAACTGCCAATTACCTTTTTTGGTTTGTAAATGACACCCATCAACTTTGTTGAACGTTTTGTTGTCCATGACATGGATTCACTTCCAAGAGGTTGTTTTCAAGCTTCCTGTTGTACAAGAAGCTACGTAAAAGCTATCTCATTTACATATAATATCTCCTGAAACTTTATAGATGATGATTTATTCAAAATATTTTAGCAAATGAATAAGTGACTAGCCTTTTTTCTTACTGTAAATAATGATGATATATTTTATGTTACTAAACACCAGTATCTGTTGAAACTTCCTTCGTTTTATTAACACATTAAAACATTTATATTCGCCTTTTCATAAAGTATAAGATTTCACGGTTTTGAAAATAATGTTACCATATATATTCCTCATTGTTATTTTTCTGCCCGTTTCCGGAAACAATCTCGTTCATCTTGCAATATTAAATTTTTTACTATTTATTAAGATTAGCATCGGCGCGATTCGCTTGTTCTTCGGTCCATTTGTCTGAAATATTTGTAAACAAATATGTTCACTATTAAGAGAAGATCCGTGAGAATTTGCTTGTATAACAATAATGCTACGTGTTTTTCGTAAGACTTACAAATTTAAACAAGCGAATATTATTATTTGAAAATATATAGATAAGATCATACCTGCATCATTACATAATATGCAGCATTGTGGTCTATTTCATGTCAAAACAAGGAAGCATTCACGAAATAAAATAAATCGATAAAATCTAAGTAAGTCGGTTAAGCAATCTAGTAGCTTAAATATGAAGAAATTATTTTTTTAGTATAAATTTAATTGAATAAAATATATATAAATAAGAAAGAAAATAAATTTTAAAAGTTATTAGATTCTTGATAGCCTCTTAAAAATACTTATTTACTTCGATATCATTATTTTTCATTTATATTTCATTAATTTTACATCATTTTTACCAACATTGAATATATTAATGTTGTAATTAAACAAATTAATTATAAAATATTATTAAATTAACAAAAAGACTTTTAACTGTCATTTTTATCAACTGGCGTGATTAAATATTTACAAAGGAAGAAAAAAAATGGGGACATTTTAGATTAGATCCAGTGATTCACTGATTCATCAGATTAATATGATAAACCACGCTTAGTGACTTGTTAACTTCAACACGATTAGACTGTTAAAACTAATTAATGACTCTATAATGGTTTCGAACATGCTATAATCAGAATTATAGTTACCATTTACATTTCAGGGTGGAGAACTTCTGTATCCATTAAAATCTTTATCGTTTTTAAAAATTACAATTCATATATATTACCTCTAAAAGTCACCTAAAAATAATAATTCATCATATATTATGAATGATAAATAAACGCCATTGCTGCACATAATAGCTTCGATTGTTAAGCATAATGACAAAACAAAATGTTCAAATCACACCTAATAAAACAGTAAGAATAGCATTCGGTGTGATGTAAGATGATTCTTTATTGCTGTTAAATTAATCTATTATATAACTATCAAAACATAAATTGAGAACTGAGATTATCGTATTGTAAAATACAGATTACTATTTCTAAAGAACTAAACCTACGTATAATGCGACGTAATACTAAGTTAATTGTCACTGTAGCGAATGTATACGAGGTCTTAGATTGGATGAATTTTTTGGAGGTGCTTGGAAATTAATATTGAATTGGGATTCGTTCCAAATAATGATGAGTTGGGCAAAGCCTTGCAACGTGAAGTAAATCTTGTATTTGTTGTGATGATTGCAATTGTGAAACTGTCTCAATATGGGTGAATGAGATGTGCATAGATAGTATATTACGCGGCACACGTAATGCTGTCATTTTCTGAAAACGCTAAGGTAAAGAAGATTTGTACAGGCGTAACCATTAATCAAAAAGTAATTTTTACTTAGTTTTTATTTATATAATTAAAAATAATCGTTTATATATTTTTAGGTACTATTAATACATAATTAAAAAAAAAAGTTCGGGTATGTTAGTCATTTATGTCAGTCATGATAGGTTTTAATGTGAGGTTTTCATTTTCGTTGTTAAAAAGTTTAAGGGAATAAAATGGTTTAGGGTTTCAAGATAATTGGCCGAAATCAATTTGGTCGAAAGATTTTTACCGAACAGTCACTTAGCTAAACGGACATTTGGCCAAATGAACAGTTGATTAAAATATTATAGGGAATGAAATATTTCATTATTAAAATAAAAACCGATTAATTAGAAAGAAAAGGCATTATTAAGTTTATTTAAATTACGAGTAGGACATTCATTAATACTTATTTTTAAAAAAGTAAGAATGTTAATTTGAGGATAATAATTATTAACAATTCAGTTTAATATCGAATGTATCAAATTTCAAATTACAAATTACGGAATGTTTCATCTATATTAATTAAAAATGAGTTTTTTTTACGAGATTAAATAATACTGATTTTATTTATTAAAAGAACGAAAGATGTGACAATTACATATATTTTTAGATTAATTTAGTACAAAATATATTATTTTATCCTTCAACTGACTCGAACCTGTCACTTCTCGCATTGTATACTCGTACAGCCTCGCTGTCCACTGCACAATGTCTTTAGGTATATACAGATATTCTTGAATGCGCCAATGTCTTCGTCATGCACCCGTGCGGCTACGCCCTTGATGATTACCATACGGGCCGCATCACGAAGGAGAATACTCATCCGAGTCCGTAATCAATTGAGTTTCTCTTTTACGTAACCCTCAGATGGATCGAGAGCCAGACGAAGAGATGCGCAGCAAGGAGACCAGCGCCTAACAGAACAATGTGGGGATGGGTAAGTTCTGTGCCATTTATCTTCATTCGAGTGACATCCGATTATTATCTATTAAGATAAACGGAATTAGCGATAATATAGAGTAAAAAAATCTTGTATATTCGGTTTCCAATTATGTTATATTATGCCATACCTCAAAAACTTGATTGGTGCATGAAGCACTCATTGCAACCTTCCACTACATAAATTATCTCGGTTTTAAGGAAAACCACATACGTATTATAAGTAATTAAATATACACATACTATAATGCAACAAATTCTTTATACGCATCAATTCGTTCAGAAAAAATATTGGCAGAGGCGGGATGCGAACCAGCGAACTTTGGAACCAACCATTTGTTCATGTTGACCGCTCGACTATCATCTGCCCGAACTTCTGTACGGAATATGTTGCATTTATACCATTGTTTATCATTTAACGATAAATGTCTCTATAGTATATATTCACTCTCTTTATAGTATATATTCAGTCTTTATAGTACATACGTATTTGGTTTCACTTTGTTTGATCATAAAATATTCAGCTTGAAACATATAATAAAATTACACTTTAATGGATAAAATAATTTTGTATTTTCATAGCATCAACCAGTGGTGTAATAAGGGTGTTTTTCCACCTGGATTGTTTCTGACGTCTTCCCCTCCTCACATAAAAACGGCTTACGCTGCCAAAAGTCTGCACTTTCAAAGTTTTAGTAGTCAAAAAATAAAGATACTCACCACCAACCTTACTCCCTCTAAAAAAATATCTAAGCCAAGGAAAGACCGCCCTTCATAATTTGCTACCTTAAGCACTTATGAAAAGTGCATTTCTAGTAAAATAATAACGCTGTTTTTTTTATTGACAAAAATACTGTCCATATCACTTATTAAGAAGACATCATAAAAGAACAATTAATAATTACGTGAAATGCCAGACATGAATAATTTACAGTGAATTTTTAACATGAGGTTATTTTATGAAATCTACAGCCTTACCGCTGCACAAAAAAATTAGCTGCATTTTTATTTTCAAAACGTTTCTAGAATTACTCTTTTTTTAATTTTAAATTACGAATGCTGCACATCTCTTGTAATTTTCATTAAATTAATCTGCCAGTTAAGTGTCTGTGCAATGCAGTATATGTGTGTCGTAAGTTTGGGAAGCATCAAAGGATACACCACGTAAAGAGGTCGTTCACATTACTCGGGTGTACTAGCTGTGCTTAGGAGTAACTACTCGCCGTAACTACGCGATGTGTGCTAACCTAACAAGCAATAACGTTATGTACGAATACTTACAGGAGCTTCAGCAAACACCAGCGGATGAAATGCTACAAATTGCTAAAACGTCGCATCTCGAAATTCACTAGTAGTTACTTTAATTAGTGTAGAAAACATTTTGGAGATCACTTTTTAAAACCTCTGGTAATTTACCTATATACGTTTAATAATAATTTAATTTGTGTTAATATAATAAGTTATTTAAAATAAAATTCAGGGTATTTGGTATTCTTTCACCTTATGACACGTTTCTTTCCTTTCTGAAAACATCTTTAAACATTAAAATAGTAATGCGTGTATCTCTCTTATCATTCGTTTCATTCGTGTGAAAAAAACTATACATATAAATTTTAACAAAATTACTTTTATAATCAAGCAGTTATAGTATTAGTACTAAGAATTATTTAAACGTATTTTATATATACCTGTATTCTAACAAGGTTTAAAACACCTATTAACTAGAAGGAAAAGAATTGGTATTTAGTGGTGTTTTCTGAAATAGTATAGAAACTGCTTATAAAAATAAACACGAAAAAATTGTGCATTTAACTTAGTTAAACGATAACATCTTATCTTCTGGGAGCAATTAATATGTTGAAATCAGCACGATGTATCCCTTGTCGACTGGTACCGAAAACCTCGAAATACAATATTTCGTCTCTTATTTACTGTTCGCTTGCCCGCTTACGGGTGTGTTAATGATAGACACCGCCAGGGGCGCGGGCGAGAGCCCGATCACGAGCGCATCAGTTACGTGTTGACGACCGCGAAGGTTGCATTACGGCCGGCGGCATGTCATTCCGCTTGGCCGGAAGTTTGTAAAGTTTTAACGTAAATATATATAAATGTGCTTCTAAAAGAAAATCTTTGTTTTCTGACCTGCTCCTCATCCTGCCTTCACGCGACGGAATAACACCTTTTTTAAAGAGAGGAGGATGTTAGTGTATATAATAATGTTTGACACAATTAGCCATTTTTTAAAATTGACGTGTTGAAGAACCAACCATTTCTTGCTTCAATACAAACGCATGTATCACTGCACTATGCTTCGCAATGAATACGAAATAGTAATGTGCTGGCAATGCAAAAATTTGTGAAATACTGGAGCATTTTTCCGGTCGAGATGATTCTTTCCTCGCCGAACATCGAACTATCCCACTGACCGTCATCAGATCAGTCGTTTGATGATGAAAGAAGCTGTAATGCTAAGATCCCGGGATCGACTCCTGACCCCGACTGTCGGCTCGTTGTGCTGGCGCGTGATCTTTAGCTTTGAAAATTCTTTTCCAAAAAAATTAACTTAACCTTTGCAATTAACTTTTAAAGCGAAATGATTACGGCGATTGCGAAATGTTAAACAATACACACTTCTAGACAGCGATTGTTATTCGTTGTTAATGTTATTATAAAAATAGGACATGGTTATTAAGAATATTTTTTTACAAAATGCAATATTATGCATTCATTTATATTTAGACTATATCTAAGCTACATCGAAGCTAGTAAAATAAATGATAATGGGATTTTGCTTTAAAAGAGCGCACAGAAAAATTCATTTATGCCTTAAAACATGAAGGAATCTATGCTTAGAGCATTCTAAAAATAAAGAAACTAAAAATTAAATATCTTAATAATAACTCAAGTAAATGCTGCCGAAACAATCAATACTCAAATGGCAATGAGCATGATATAATTACCGATACATGGAATAAGAAAAAAATTGTATAATTCTTAATAGCCGGTAAATAGGATATTATCCGACCTACTTATAAATAGTGACATCATTATGATGTAGCCCTTGCTGGCTGGTACCGAAAACCTCGATATACAATCATTCGACTCTTATTTCTGTCCGCTTGACGTACATGAATGTGTCCACCATATTATCATTTGTATTAGTTATATACATCGCCACTCGAGCGCTGGGCGAGAGCCGCAGTGCCGACGAGCCCAACACGCCAGTTGCCTACCGCCCTTTGGCGAGAGCATATTATACTGTGGCTCGGTCTACTGCTGCGCCTAGGTCCGGGCCACAAGCATGTACAGTTTTATCGTAAATATACGTCAATTTGCTTCTGAAAAAGTCTTTGTTTTGCTGACCTGCTCCTCATCATGCCATCCACGTGACGGAATAACACCTTTCAGGGAGAGAGGAGGATGTTAATAGTTATAAGGAGGAGGCTATATTCAAAATAGAGGCTAATAAAAGGTGGATAGCTACGTTTAGCAGTGGATGGACACAGGCTAATGATGACTATTCAACGTTTATAAGGGATTTTTGGGTCTTGCAAACTACAGACGTAGACATATATATTTTTTTCTGTTTTATAGTTCCTATAAGATATTTAAAACTAAATGAAAACTCATTGAAACTTCTTAAATAGCCTTCTATTGTATTATATTCTCGTCTAAATCACAAAACATTAGACGTGTAATTATGCTCATTAGTGTCCAACGGAAGTTAATAAAATTACTGCGAGATGATGTTGAAAAGTCACAAAAGCACCATCATTAAATTCATTATAATAATGTAACGAGCATCCTAAAAATATAAAAATTAACGTATAATTTTGAAATTTTCTTCGTACTAAAAACATACACACCAGAGAATTGAAAAAGATTAAAAAACTGAAGTTTCTTCAGATACATTTTTTCAGTTCTACCGAAAGACATAGTGATATGAAATAGAAAATAGCATATTCCCTCCCATGCGGAACTCTTTAATTTGAGCATATGTCCTGAACATATAGCTGACGTTTATAAAACGAACAAAGTGTATTGTACGGAGTATATATATACCATATTTTGATTCTTTTAACCTTATAACTTTTCTTAATAAATTATTGATGAATAATAGAATATACGTATATCAAAAAACAATTATATTCATTAAAACGATTTTATCTAAAAGACTCAATCGATCAAGTAGCTGATAAAAATCCTTGAAGGCTTTTTATGGTGACGATATCTTAACAGCTGATATCGTAAATTAAACCAAGAATAATGAAATCGGCTCGTAATAAGTTATTTTTTATTTTATTCGAGAATATAATCTGCAATTGCTTATATAAAAAATATTAGGTACAAAAGAACAATAACCATCACTGTTATAATTTGTAATAATGCATGGCAAGTATTATCTCGACCGTAAAAAGTGCTCCGGTATTTCACACATTATCGCACTGCCATTAGCACATTTGAGAAGAAATTGCGCGACTAGTGAAGTTGCAGAATCCTCATTTATCAGTTTTGAGTCAGATTTGCAATCGTGATTTACAGCCTCAGTACATCAAAGGAAGTCTGTAAAAGAAATTATGGATATCGGCTGTAAATTATGATATTGTTTAAACGTTTACTAGGCTTTTTTTTTTTTAATATATTACAGTCAACAATCCCATAACGCATGTTTTTTTGTTTGTGACGGAGATTATTCCTATAATGGTCCCTTATATTTTGTTATTTTGAGTTGAAACACCTCTTAGAACAAAATGGTCCAGTTCTCGGGATCATCAATCTTTAGAAAATTTAATAAAAAAATAAAAAAATTATGTAAACACATACATGACAATACCGATGGTGATAGTAATTCTGAAGTCTCATATGTGGAATTCTATGACGCTTACCATGCTGCATATGGCTAAGCGCTGCATGTGGAGTGTTAATCCGCCAACGTCATAGACTACAACCTGAGATTCACGCATCATTCTTATTATTACAGAAATTTTATTATAAACAGATGGTCTTCACGGGACGACTTTCGTCCACCACCAATTTTTAATTAATAGGCTATGACTGGGCATTTTACAGATGAGGGATCAAATTCACACCAACCGGGATTATTTAAGAGTTCAGAAATCGATTACAAATCTTTAATTTTATTTTAATCTCCGTCGGGGATCGAACTTACGACCTTTGGGTTGCAAAGCAAACGCTTTAACCATTGAGCTATACACGCCGGCTATATATAATATGATTTCTTTAATTGAATTATAATTACACATATTTAAAAAAATATTCTTTTGGCTCTAAAAAAGTTTTACATTACATGCAAAATAACATTTAAATTTGACCGTAACTATCTACTAGGATCTATGGCGTACGACTAATTGTAGACGTGTAACAAGTTGAAAAACGAAAATGAAGTAAAAATTAATTCAATTTCATTTCATATTTTCTCAACTCTAAATAACTTTTTAGGAATTGTTATTACTATACAAATGTACCTATATTTATTATAGCATATTTAAGCTTTGTGTTTCGTCAATTAAGCGAAAAACTTTCTAAAATAGTTAAACATGGCCACACATGTCATAAAAGGAGCCGAGAAAGAAAAGAACACAATACACGTTAATATTATAAATTATGTGTTTCTTTTCTTGCGCGGATTACAATACTTTTTCGGTTTAATGAGCTTTTATTGTTGTCATAATTATAATAAATGTTGGCAACACTCGCTTATTGAAAATTATTAATAAAATATTTCTCACTGTTAAGCCCACTCACTGAAATATTTTAACCCCTTAAAGAGATTACATATTTAAAAATGGGTTAACTAGACTGTGAGATATAATTATAAAGTACAACGAAGACTAAACTATTAAACAAATTCATTCGGTTAATTATAAAAAAGAAATAGTAAGTTAATCAAGCTGGGTTCGTTAAACTGCAATAGATATTTTTCTTTTCTTTTTGAGTGGGACTAACTAAAAGTCCATAAATATTGCCGTCCTTTTTGTGAACTACTTACATGGTTAGACGTTTCCAAAACTAAAATCAACATGCAACTTAACTTATAGAGAAAAAAAACTATTATTTTGTATAAGTTAATAATTTTCGATTTATAAACATATTCGATATTCGATAAATACAAAACATCTAGCTAATAAAATCAAACATATTTTTTTAATTAATTAATCAGTTAAAAAGAAACATTATGCATGAGATTCGAACCGAAAACAGCATATTCATGTTCTCTCCATTACACTCGACACTGACTCCTGATCCATATCTCCATCACTCGCCCATAACATCATCGTGTAAATTTCATCGAAGAAATTAATATATGTTTTTTATGTAAACACATACAGGAGAATATCGACAGATGTTTGTAATTCTGAAGTCTCATCTGTGGAATTCTATGACGCTTATCATAGTGCATATGGCTAAGCGCTGCATGTGGAGTCTTGATCCGCCAACGCCATAGACTACAGCCCGAGATTGACGCATCATCCTTTTTATTACAGGAATTGACTATGAATGGGATGTCTTTACGGGACGACTTTCGTCTACCACCAATTTTATATAGTCGTATATTATGATGCTTTTAATATATATTTTATAGATCGCGCACAATAGATGATGCTCAGTTTTTACAACACTTATAGTATGTCAATTGACCAATATTATTATCTTATTTGGAGTAAGTGCATATGCGGAGCAAAACTTTAAATATCTGCAGAGCTCCATACTTGCTTAGTTGCGATTCTCTCTATTAGAATATATCACTTTAAATAATGTTATTAAAATTATATTTGGTATAGAATGGGTTAAGTACTATAAATACGTGAAAAAAAGCACCAAGCAACACGCCCACACGCGACATAAATATGAAATCATGATATTTAATTCAGTGAACACAGGTGCACAATATAAAAGAATTCGATGTTGATATATTACTATGTGAAGAAACACGTTTGAATACAAAATTACGATACAAAAATGTTATTTGATAATTTATTTTTTATTTGTCTTAAATGACATTTACTTTACATGATTTCATCTTTATAATTGTTAATTTATGGGATATTTATTAGCATTTTAACAATTTTATTCAAGGATATACTGCTGAAACATCTCTCACGTTTCATCCTATATTTAGTATAAACGCTATGGTGGACAAACTACTGCTACAATCCGTCAAAGATCTCGTCGTCTCGGAAAGCCGTTCATAATAACTTCACATTATATTAAGTAGAGTTTAGAGTTAAGAAGCTGAACTGTGATCAAGTATAATGGTTGAAAGATAACAAAATAGAGTAAAAATCGTTGTGATTATTTCCTCCTACTATAAAGCTCCTGCAACGACAACAAAGCATATTATTGACTACAATTTTGAAAGCACAAATCGAACTAAGACATGTTCACAGTCTGTGTAGATGTAATGAAAAAGTATTCTATTTTACTTTTAAGGAGCTTTGTTGATTAACCAACATTCCATACACAAAGAATTATAAGCAATTAAATATACTATACATAAAAATCCTTAAACGAGTCAAATCATTCAGAAAAAACATCGGCGGAAGCGGTATGCGAACCGCGGACCTTTGGAACCAAATTTTGCCCAGGTAATTATACCGCTCGGCCACCGGCCAATTTCTTCCACCTGAGATGTCTCGTCTCTGATCTTCTATATAAGTTATCATCGTATGATAGTTGTCGCTATAGTATATATTCAAAGTATGTATAAATATTTTTTTTTATTATTCAATCAGAATGCATTTATTCACAAGCCGGTGGCCGAGCGGTATAATTACCTGGGCAAAATTTGGTTCCAAAGGTCCGCGGTTCGCATACCGCTTCCGCCGATATTTTTTCTGAATGATTTGACTCGTTTAAGGATTTTTATGTAAGGTATATGTATATTTAATTGCTTATAATATTGTAATATAGTAAATGATCTATAAAAGTAGATTAGAATATTGGAATAATAAAATAATATTCTAATAAATAATTTAAAATATCCATAACACAAAGAATGTACAATTATCAGCATAAGACCTATTTGTTAAGTAATTGTGCGGGTCAGGTAATCTTTGGTTTATTTATTTTTACGAAATAATAGGCGGAGAAATATCAAGCCATATGAGGTCAAGTGTTTTTCGTAAAAAACACTTTTCCATTGAATTTATTATCCTCATAACCGGTGTACAAAATTCAAGCCAAGTTAGGTCAACCGAAGGGTAAAGACTAGAGGTTAAGTAAGGTGTTCGACTCACATGTGAGAGATGCAGGTTCTATCAGCTAGGAATTATTTCATAAGTTTATTTTTCTATAAACAACAAATAAACTAGGCCTGTATGAATATTTTTTTATCCCAAAAAACCTTGCCGAAATTATATTTGTATATATATTCTCGTAAAAATGGACGATGAGATTGCAACAAGGACTGACTCCACTATGAAAATATCTTGAAAACAACTTTCGAAAAAGACTTTTCGATCCATTTCAATACTGATTACTCGATACATAGTTCAAAATCCTAAATAAAGAAAAAAACTCTTGTAATGTAATGAACAAGATCAAGAAAGCAGTACTTTTAGGATCAAGTGAAAATAACGTATTCTAAAAGTGTGGTAAACATAGTGGTTGACGGGTTACTAACGGGAATTTGACTTGAAAGGAAAACTTGTAAAAGATGTCGAAATAGGACATCAGTGTCCCAGGAATAAACTTCGTGTAATAATAGAAACGTGAGTCCTAGAGAAAACCAAGAAGATTTCTTAATTACTGTCTAGCGGTATTCACCTGTATGTGTTTCGTTATTACATAAAAAAGGTATCAATTATTAATGAGTCTCGGAAATTATTAATGTTTATTCTTTGTAATTGGCTAATCTGTAATCACCATTACACGGCCGATTTGTACGAGCGAGAAATAAATTCACACAAAAAATTAAGTAACCGATTTTCTGGTTTCGTAACACTTATCTGTAATGGCGCAATCAGGACTTCACAGTTCATATGGGATATTTTCCAAAAGAACATAAATTATTATGAGTAATTTAATCTCGCATCTACAATTATTGTAAATTGTATTTATTTATTGAAGTGTAATTTTTTGGTGGTTTTAAAATATTCAAGTCACCCATAAAAGCATCTTGTTTTCTTCTTCCTCTTTGACCTTGCTTTATCTCATTGCCTAGGATGTGCGTTATTATATTCAACAATTATCTAACACAGTTGCATTATATGTTCTTCCTTTATCCATGTATATATGCAATAAATAGTTACCACAAATTGCCGCCACTCAGTTCGGTTAGTTGCCATTGTCCATGCCTCGTCCCATGACATCTCTGCACTGTACGATCCACATGAGAACATTTATGTTCCTCGGCGACCTGTAAAGTAGGAACTCAATGGCTTGAAGAGATGGCAGTTTAGTATCCGAAGTATATTTTTCGATGATTTTCTAATCGGAAAATTTTACCGAAATCGTATGACTAGCCAGACGCTCCCAAGGCCTAGAACATGTGGTTTTATCTAAGGAGCAACTCAATCCAAATAATTTATTATTCAAATATTTAACCATCATTATAATACACGTTGAGAACAGATGAAGCTTTCATTGAAGGTAAAATCATGGTATTCCAACAAGAGATATTTATCTATTCAATGTATTCGATAAGTCTTGTGATTTCTGCGATAAACGAAAACTAACAAACTAGCAATATTTTTATATAAAAATATAATCAATAGATACAGCGGCATATCAAGAATAAATACCATCCGAGTCGTTCTCTTAATATGCTTCTTTTACACTCAAACAAAATAATAAGTAAAAAAAAAACATTGTCAACTTGTGAAAAAATAAATGATTTTATAACTATAAAAAAGATCTAACATCCTACGTAATTTACCAATTTTATCATTAAAAATATTAAAAGAGTGTTACAGCATATTTAAATCCAATCATAAAAAATCTAAATATTAAAATAATAAACTGATTTAAGTCATTCATTTATCATTGCTAATTGAGCATCAATAAATTCATCGTTTGTCAGCGCCGCCCATTAAATTGTTTCCGCTCATTAACACGTAAATTAAAACCGTTCCATTCGTTTAATAAATCTAGTTCAAAATCTAATTTGAAAAAGCATTTCTGTCACCTGTTAAATGAATATGTTACCCAACAGGTGTCATCAACATTTAACATAAACAACGGTTGGGATTATGTATTTCAAAATATTTACAACTCTTTGAAGAAGCCTCGTTCGGTCGTATACAATTCGAGTTGCGTAAGAGACGCGTGCAATGCATTTTTTTTCCTTTGAATTGTAGAATGTTGTATCGCCTTAGACGGAAAACCATAGCGCAAATATCGCCACGAATGAAGGGATTGCGATGAGCTTTTATGGAAAGATTTATTGGTTATATTAATCACTCTTTATTTATGATTTTTTAGCAATAATATAACAGTAACTCAACGCGAAGGTAAATGTTGCAAAAAAATATTGCTTAGGTTTTGTTAGATACGAATACTTATATAATTGCTTATACTGCTATTTATTAGTAATTTGAAAATGTTTCAGAATTCAACTGTAACTCTGACTCCTGATACCAACAAATCAAAATGATTGTGATTGACAAGTGTTCTAGGACATGAGTTGTAGGTCTTATGCAGAGCTGAAGAGGGTTGCGGAGGACCGAGAGGAGTGGAAATCGAGATGCAAGATTCTGTTGCTGCAAACTAATCCACCGGATTGATACTTCGAAGAAGATCAATTTCTCGACACAGTACATGGTCATGAGTTAGCGCTGAGTAATGAAATAAACATTTTTACAGAGGTTCACGCTTTGAATCTTGCCGTTTATTTTTCTTCGATTTATCATATAATATGGTGTTTGCTGTAAATTTGTATGTATTGATAAAAACGTGTGTTTCATATAATGATTCGTCACATTGCAGCGCAGTTACTGGTGATGCTGCTTGCTCAAGCCTGGGTCGTGATGATCGCTTCGCCGTGCCCTGAATCTTCTAACTCCAATAACGATATGCATCATTAAACGGTCGGCGAAGGTCTCCGTTACCGGTAACAGGTACGCGGACCATCCCGTGGAAGCGAAAACTCGAGCAGAAGCCAAGGCCGAGAGAGAGGAAGCAACTGGGAGCTAGTGATGAGAAATAACAGGTACCCGCATATATTATCGCCGGGTACTTGCTTTATGTATCGATACGCTACAGTGCGCATAATTCTATGATAAATCAAAATGAATAAATACTTGTTTTTTTTTTTGTAAAACTGAACAGTACCGGTTTCAGGGGGTGGCGAAGTGGGATGGTGCCCCCGGGCGTTGAATAAGCTGGGGGCGCTGAGGGCAACCTTTCTTGCTTAGATTCTTAAAAAATAAAAAGAATATGGGGCGCTATAAAAATATGCCCTAGGGCACCACAGGGTCTAAAGCCGGCACTGAAACTGAAGTAGTGCTGAGATAAAAGGAATAAAGGCACGAGTATAATGCTTTGAAGCAAATTACTTATTGGAATTTTGTAACATTCTTCACCTTCTTCTAAACCTCATTGCTACGCATAGAATAGAATTCTCATAGAAAGGTATCTCTTTACCTGAAGTAGTTTTGTGTCGTTCAGGATGATTTAATATTGATAGTCTGGTAGCACTCCCAGCGAGATCACTTTACCTGGTAGGGATCCACGAGATCATTTTAATTCAATGTTCATTTAAGAAGGTTTAAAACATCATTTTTTATACACCATATTAAATTGTATTTATTGTATCAAAAACATACATTTATTGTAGAGGACCATATTTCATGTTCTTTCGGACAAGAACATAACAATATGTGTGATTTTTTAAATTAAATTCTTATATGTATTTTTAAATTTGCACGTCTTGACAGACTCAGTACTTCAACGCTTCTCCGGTAATACTAGCACAATTTTGAAATGCAGTTCTTCTTACCATTTATGAATTAAATATACTATTTTTTTACATAAATTTTGTAATTAATTTTATTTAATGCAAAAGATAAAATGAATAGTTTTTCTAGTAGTCGTACAGTTATAGGAATAAATAAAAGTTATCCAAATTCCTGAAAAACGTTACTAACAGTAACATCAACCATGGGAGAAGTAAATTAATTATCTAAAGCAAACTAAAAATAAACTAAAAAATTCATTATTTAAATAATATATTGAAAGTGTTCTTAATAAAAGAAAATTAAATGAGTAAGCGAATAAGCAAAACGCTATATGTTTTAGCATAAAAAACCTTTACCAAGTCTTTATTCAACGGTCTGTTCGCGGCTCACGATGACACTATCGTACATCTTAATGGCCTCTAAACTTGCGCCTCAGTCGGATGTTTTGTTTCTTCAGAAGGGCGGGTTGAATTACCGCCCATTACCAGTTCAAGTGCCCGCCCACCTGATGTTATTCAATAAGGTTGTGAAACGAGAAGCCGAATTATTGACACACTTTTTACGTAGCTCTAAATAATTTATACCGCAATTATTGTAAGCTGATCTAGAGCCCTACCTACAAAAGTGCGCCAATTTTAGCTGTTCGTATAATGGTTTCAAGTATTTTTGTATTTTTTTACGAAATATCTTATATTGTTTTATACGTGTACATACTAATAAAAAAAATCTGCCTTTCATACAACAGTCAGTAAAGAGGCGAAGGTGGACTTTGTTGGTACATATTCTTCGAATGTCGAAGGACAGCATTAACTACAGCAGCCTTTTCATTAAACTCCCGGACTCCAGCCGGTCCGAAAAACCGTCGGCAACAATACAAAAAATATACTCGGCGGAGCTGCTAGAGGCAGAGCTTACAAGGGGTGAGGTGAGGACAATAGTGGCTGACAAAGCTTTATGGTGGTGACTCGTGACGGTCATATGCTTAGGGGAACGGTGATGAAAATGATGGTGTTAAATGGACCCTTAAATTTTACCAAATTATTTGTAAGACTGGTTTGATTTCTGTATTTCAACTCATCAATTTCTTCATTCATTTTATATTGATTTTTTATAATATAATAGTAGTTTTATATGATAATATATAGTGTATTTTAAAATATTTAATATATGTTGATAATTAAATTAAGAAATTAAATACAAGGATAAAAATTCGTATAATACATCAAGTTTGTATTTTTTAATTCCTGTTAGATTAATATTTAAAAAAATAAAGTGGTGGTAATAGACTATAATTAAATATAAACATTAGCATAAACACGAGATAAAATCAATCAGCAATGCAATACATCAAAGAGATTGAACACTAAATCATCACACACACTGCTATTTGACGATGCGGAGTGAATACTCGCGATGAATTTATTTTTCGTTAAGATTGTGGTCCAATTATAAACATGTACTATTATATGCTCGGGAAAAGGTCAGGGTCGCGAAGATGTTCTTTGAAAAACGTGATAAATTCTTTGTTCCTCCGACGAGCCACAAAAATGTCACGGTCACATTTATAAGGCAAATACTCAAAATGCGGGTATGGGAAAAAATTTGATAGTTTATCGTAATTATAATGCCCACAGGCTGGAGCATTGAAATTGTTGTGTTTAAAAAAATAATTATCTATATTTCTAACAAACACTTCCAGTGCAATTACTTTAATTGCGGCTGCTTAGTCTAAACTCTACATTTCAAGACTCAATTTCGTTCTCGCCATATTAGTTGTACTCGTGTAGAATAAAATGTTACGTTATAAAATGTAACTAAATACGTTACTCTAATTAGGCGAATTAACGTTTTTTCACATTGTTTATTGACATGTTGTTAATTGAATGTTTGTTTTTTTTATTGATTCAATTGCAAAATTTCTAAAATATATGACATTTTATTATTTCACTTTTTACAAATTATAATATTTCAAACATTATATCTTCTTTACTATGAAAAGGTAAGACTTTTCTTTTATTCCAATAAGTTATTATGACAAATTTAGTTGCGTAAACAACACATACAGTCGTATTTATCAGGAATCATTTAAGTAAGATACAAAATCTTTCAAACTTATTTTTAAATGGTTCAAGTATTGTATATTAGTTAATTAAACTAAATAAAATAGCAAATGCTCATATTAAAAATAACTTTAAATTTTTCAACTAGACTCACATTAATAAATGTGACCTTTCTATTCGTAATTCGACTGAAATTATATTTTTTATGGAGATCGTTTACTTCATCGTCGCTGCGGAAAAAGGTAATGACTATCATTTTGATCTCTATTTGGAGGTTTTGAGAAACGTCGTCACTTAAGTGCAACATAAGTACATAATCATTTTATAAATAAGTGGTTAATTGACTAACATCATTAGTAACAAAACATATTTAAAACTTATCCGAAAATATTGTTGTTTTTTTTTAATTTATTCATTTATTTTCATCCATGACACATTTGATAAGCATTCTTAAACACGGGAAAATACTTCAACGCATGGTCGTAAGCAAAACTATTAAATTGAGTTTCAAAGATTTTCATTCGCTATTATTTTCAGATTTTCAGTACCATACAATTTTACGTGATACAGTTAATTTATTTTGTTAGATTTGAAGTATTTATTATATTACTTTATTCATGCTTAAATAATAACACTTATACGTCTAACCTGCAATCAATAAAACACTGGCTTAAGATTTGTCCACTTAGTATTTTTCTTCTCCATAACTTAAATGAACTAATTCCTCCTGCACATACCCACAATCGACAAACTCGTCTCACACTTGCCGAACTTCCAAACACGGTTAATATGTGTCGACCAAAAATTGGCAGCTACCAAAATTCGTTCCTAAATACCACCGGTAGACTTTGAAATTCTCTTACACCAACTGTGTATCTTCCTTCCTAAAACCTGAATTTGTTCAAGAAATAGATACACTTGAAACCTCCTTAAACCATACACAAACACAAATACAACACACGTTTCCCGCTTGCATCGTCCAGCCACCCTGGCTAAACGTCATAGAGTGTGCACTGGTCCCGACTGGTTGTGCTCCCCTGCATGTAATGGCTGATGATGAATGAATGAATGTAATAAGATAGAAAAATGTTGCATTAGTTACTATTATATTCTTTTACATGGTAAATTGACGTACAAAACACTACCATATTTTTTTTCTTCTTCAATACAACATTATGAAAAAACATTAAATCTGGCACACAAAACTTTTTAAACAAGTTGTCTAGAATATTCTCACGTATAAATCAATAATTTTAATTATTGGCATTATAAGGTTAATAAATTTTAAACTTTAATCTTACATAAAAATCAATTTTTTATAAAAGTCTCAGTTTTCCCACAAATTTTGTCGTTCGAACACAATCAGAAACAACCTCGAGTTTATGAATGAAATCATTGACCTGTGAACTAAACGCCATCAACATTTTCCATTCAAAAATATTCCAATAATATTGAATAATTAATTAATACAATACGTTGCCTCACTATTTTATACGTGAAAATATTTCGTGCAAAAGGAACGTGTAAAAAAATCAGGTCCTGAGATAAACTTATTTCATTGTTTATTACCCATTCAAAGAACAACGATTTAATTTTACAAATGTATTTTTCTTTGAATAACTAACTTAATAAGGCTTCACATAATTATGACCTTAGATATAAACAATATCATCAAAATTACTATTTAATTATTTAAAATATTTTTATTTTATTGTTTATACAATAAAGTAGAATTCATTTTTAAAGTTACAGAAGATCTCCAAAGACACGCTAAGCATAGTTCACAACTATTTCCAGAACAATATTCTGGATCTTGAAGAAACGCAGCTATTTTATCCGAAACATATTTCTGCTTTTGATAATTATTAAACTCTAAGGAATATAGATGATTAACTTGACGCTCTTGAGGCTTGGATAATTTGGTCTCTATCAGCAGCTTGCACCAAATCGAAGACACGCGATATTTCAAGACGGTCACCTATCCAAGTGCTAACCACGTCCAAATTCTTCTTTCTTAATTTCACTGTTCCGATGGGAATAGATGTTTCAACGTAGTATGTTTTTTGGTCATACCATATCCATTCCATACCTGGAGTATATTACCACTACGAATTGTTACCATACAGTCCTGTCAGTTGACACTATCTATGCCTAACCTTATTTATGTATGCATAGATGAGGTAAGGCATTTTTTTTTAAATAGATATATGTTTACAAGACATTAATGTGTTATAATTTATTTTGTCGCAAATAATTCGTATTGATCAAAGAGTGGGTGTACCATATTATTTGTTTTTAAACAATATATTTATTATAAACTTTATTTTATAAGACAGTTATTTGCATTAGCATAAAAATCATGAATAAAATGAATTAATGTGATTTTATTTAAATTTTTAAACAACCTTGTTTCAAATGTCCGAATTAAAGTTCACTCGGTCTCTTCTTCGTGAATCACCGACGTTTTATTTTCATTTGGCATTTGTTTATTTATAACTATTGTTATTTTATTGGTAACATCTGAACATGCGCATTGACCATGAGTCCCGGATGCGCAAGCGGACATGCCGCTCTTCCCGGACATGCGCCAAATACAAGCCATCAATCCTTGACACGGAATGTACTTGTTACCGAAGAACTAAACTTATTTACACTGAACTATTTTTAAACAGTGTTATCATACGTTTTCTTACATATCTGTTACATAGCTGGAACATTTGGACGACGTAAATTTGTATCGTACATCATTTACCATAGTCCTTGCTTCGTGACATCTCAGTTTTTCATCCCGAAGGTACACCAATTAAATTTCATATATGAATAGTTTCTCACAGTCTTCCAGGACTAAGGAAAAATACAGCTTTTATTTACGCTCTTTTATACCATTTCCTATACCATTTCTTATCGTGACTTTAGAATAGAATGTTGTCGGATTCAGTTTTTTAATCTCTTTATTCCTCACAAGTCAACCATCGTTCTCTATATTCAGGCACTCGTACAGGTGTATATAAATTTTTAACACTATTGATTAATGTTCTCACATTTATATTATTTTCTAAGTTATTTATTATGTTTATAAATTTGTGACTGATTAGAACATATAGTTAACTTCTTCAAGTAAAACTTTGTTATTAACATGTTTATTGGCTTCAGTTTATTGTAGCCACATAGTGCAAATTGAGAGGGGTTATTGAATTACATATAATGAAGTATAATATTTATAGAAAAATACGTTGACTACAGATTGGAAGCAAAATCTGTTAAAAATATCGAATTAATGGGCTACTGAGAAACTCGGCCCTATAAGGACAATAATATATATAACAGACATAATTAACATGGCTGGTAAAGAATATGTGGTTTTATCATCTTGGTTACAACATGATTATTGCTTAGTTCAAAAGTGGTGACGAGTCAGGTGCATTTTTTTATTTTTTACAAATGCATCACAGATTTGATCTACCTTCAGCATTTATTCGTATTTATTGAATTTTAAGCATTAACTTAAAGGTTTACAACCTACATGCACTCCTGCAAATGTTAAAAAACAAAAACAAAACAAAAAAAGGTAAAAAACGATTAAAATTTAAACTGCCAACACATTTTGATTTACCTTGATAATGAATTGCCAAAAACAAAGAATTCATTGATTCTTATGAAACATTAAAATAACATATGAGTGTGGGCGATAACGATTACCTGCATGGTGAACACGACGAATCACCATAAATCATCCAACCTATAATTAAAATATGTTTTTGGTAGTGAAACTATCCGCGTTTTGACACTAAAACAATGCTACGAGCCCACGCAATAATATTCCGGGTATTTTTAATATACTATTACACTTAATGATGTGTTTGGAAGAGACAAATTGGAATTTCATTCAATTCTGCAAGAGACATAAAATATTTGTTTCATCGATTGAGTTTAAAAACGTGTGATTGTTTATTTGATTTATCTCATGACACAAATCATTTCGCATTGAGTAATAAATTATTGCGATCGTCGACTTTGTTAAAAAAAAAAGTGAAATTGTTTTATTATAAATCACGGCTGCTTATCGCGCTGTCTTGTAAAAAAATGTTTAGATTTTTATTGCTGCTATTAAAATTATTAATGAATTTGGCGAAGTGACTTAAAAATTTCATTAACTTAAGCGTGTTATAAATTTTCATTGATAGTTCATGGAAAGTGGCATCACGATAGAATATTATACTAAATTCAATGTTATATAAAAACATAATAAGTTGGATGTCATTACGGCACTTTATTTTAACTTCCTGTAATTTTTCATTCTGTGTAACTTGGTATTTAAATATTATTTAAATAAATCTTTCGGATTCAGGTTGTTTTTATTTTTTAATGCTTAACGTATTTGAAGATAATTAAACGCATTTTTTTTTGTTATGAAAGCATCCATGATAATTCACTCTCACCATACTTTTGCATGTTTTATACAAGTTTAATGAGTTCTGTAGTCTGAAGAAAAGATTCATCACAGAATTAAAGGCAAGCTTCCAAATTGATGGACAGACCTAATAAATGGAACTATATATTTACCTTTTGACACGTATTTCAATAGTGTTAAAAAGTATACAATAGGATAACACGAGTATACTGAGATACTAATTACACCTAAGTCTTATTTATAATGACACCTATTTTACTGAGCAAGGATTAATTTCTCAGAAGACAAATCTTATGGTTTGTAATAGCCACATAACTTAACTGTTGCTTCACTTTTAAGATGAAATAATAACCTTTTACTCGTCTGCGCGGCTCCACTTTACTGTTATTACTTTATATAAGTCATACTTAAATTGCACTATAATTAGAAATTCTGAAGACACTCTAGATTCTAGAAAGTATCTAACCTGGTCTATTGGCGCTGTGAAGAGAGCAGTCTCCAAGTCTGACTTCTTCAGAACCTCTCACCTTTACCTTTCATGCTGGGAATAAATTAATAATGAAAGACAAGAAACTTAGTAACCTTAAAAAAGACCAAATCTGTTCAATATATACTGATTTTGGCTCACGTTTTGTTTCAGTTGCTGTACTGAATTTTCGAAAGACACCTTGAAATATTGATTATTTATCCCAACGCACAAGTCTCCGACACCTCGAACCCGATTGAAGTATATTCTCCAGATTATGATAATTTTACTTGAGAATGTTTCAAGCAGAAAAAACATAGTTAAAGCTACCATTTTATTCAAACGACAGGCTCTCACCATTCTAAAAACGTTGGATTTCTTACGTATTCGGTATATATTTTATCATAAAATTAAATTTGATTTAGTTGAATGAATGTTACGTATATGACATGTAATATATGTATACTTATTTGGTATTGAAAATCAGATGAAAAGGAGAGATCAAAAAAATCAATTTATTTGGTAAATATAGTATTCACGTGCATATTCTCCGGATTTTAGTGAACGTATGTTTCAACTTGGGGACGGTTGCTGCAAGAGAACGAAAAGCAAGTCATATATAGTCAGGCATCCTCGTCATCTTGAAGAGCAGTTCACTATAAAACGCATTTATTAGAATTTTATTATAGAAAATCGACTAAATACTATACGGCAGAGAGGTTTTTTATAGTGCATTGTGGTGGATTTATCTAAATTAAATGTAAATATTGCACAAGCAAAAATTGATTACATGTTTTTATTTAATGTCTTAATTTTCATTCAATTTAATGCCATATTATTTTATGCACAAAAAACTCAAATTGTGATACTAAGCTTGTGTTCATGAAGACGGTGTATTGTATGCTTAAGATAAATATACATTATGACACTTATTTTGCTATGACACCGCATTAAATTGTTACATAAACACTTAAGCACGCTCGTATAAGATGAAAATTTCTCCTCCTACGTTACAGTACCTACATGATAAACCTATCCGTCTCTCTTTATAAAATAATTCAAACTATTTAATTTGTGTAGAAGTTTACACTCTTTGTTATTGTTGGTGAGGAACAAAGTGTATCTAATTTATTATAAGCTTTGTGAGGTGTTGACTTTAATTGCTTTGACAGATCATGATATCTAAATGCTTATGGTTTCTAAAGAAAAGGCAATTAAACACTTTGTTACAAGTTATGTAATATTGAATATGAACTCGTGGAACATGTCCTACATTAAACTATATTGAAAGATTTTTCAATATGTTTTAACATGTTTTTACATTAGGGTTTATTGCCTTTCAAAATACATAATTTAATTTTAAGCTGCAAATGTTAACATATCCTAGTTGCTGGGAGTGTCAACGCTTTCTTTAATATAAGTCTACTCTTACACAAGTTTATATACTAAGCGAACCCACTAATTAAAATGTAACAAATGACTTTCCTGAAGGATATTTTTTCAGTGAAGTATGTGATCGTTATAATAAACAATTGGTCTGCGTTGTTGGCTCTTTATGTTCTTGAATGATATTCAAAGGTTATATTATTTAATACTTATTTAATTTAATTTCATACAAGACAAATTCTTGTTCAGTTAAACCTTGTATCTTACTTGCAATATACATTTCATTCGTCTATAAATAATTTATTTTACTTGTGCTTAAATATATCCGATCATTATTAAGAGATTTTTAAATCATCTAATATCATACTTTTACGTCCTTGCTACGTTCAAAATTAATAAAGAGATCAGGTGTGCACTAAAAGTGGCTTAGTACCCATATGGGTAACATAAAACGCTTATCACCTAACAACTTTACACACATGTTATGATTTACGTGCATAATAAAAATACCTCCTTGTGGTTAATGCAAGATTTTTAAGCATCATCTATTATTGATTCCCACAGTCAGGTAATTCTGGTCAAGGTCACATCTCATTGGGCAAATGCGAATCGAGAAAATTTAAAAATAATCACACAAAACATGTACAGCGCTTGCGCAAACAGTCTATACTTAACCTTAAACAATGCATTAAATTCGTATTAAGAACAACAAGACTGTACGCTTAATTAATATTTTTTACCATCATCTGATACTGTAATGTCTACTAAAAACACAAAATCTAATGGGCAATAATCCATTTCCTTTCAATTAAAGAAGCGATTATTGCCGAAGAGACGATCTCCGCAGAGTGCCACCTCTTCGCACTCGGAGTATCATTAAAACATATAATTATCATATTCGATCATTTATTTATAATGGGCCAATAAAGTAGACCACAACACTAATGAGTACTTAAACAGCATTTTTTGATACCTTATGTTTTTATTAAATAAATGAAATAACATTTAATTAATTATTTAATATTTTACGACCTTGGATCAACGAGTAACCATTTGTGCATCTTTATTGTCCAGATACGAAACGAATCCATTTCTCAGAATAATTATTATAGGGGGTGAGACCCTTATGAGATGAGAGAAATGTCTGCGTGGCTTTTTTGGATTTCTGTCCCTTATCAAACAATAGCAGAATTATATGACGCAAATATTTTTTTCTTCAATTTCAGGCTTCTGCATTTTTCTACAGCGGAAAAAAATAGAAGAAGTACGAATAGAGCTTTAAAATGATACCAACCACGACGTGCTAACTCAACGGCGACCTATTATTTCTACCATATACATTAACACTATGAAAAATATGTCCACTACAGAAACATCATAAGGGATGTCAAGCATCTCTGCACCCGGAGCTCTATCAAGTACATAATATCCATAGTTCCTGACATATTTCAGGGTAGGAATCCAGGGACTTTAAAAAAGATACCTATAGTATTCAAGATATATTTCAGCTTTTTTTCAGTAGCAATTTTAAGCAAATAAGAAGGCACGACCGAAGAAAATAATTATCATCCTTTAACCTTAATATCCTGATTCATTAATAATTGTATTACCAAATACTGTGAAGAACTTTTCTGACGTATTGTGAAGCATGTTTTTATCAAGACTACGATAAAAGAAAAACATTATTGATTGCATCTGCAATGTTTATAATCTTATCTTTTGTATGCTCAGATAAGTTCAAATAAATTTACATTAGTGAAAGTTCGATTTATCCTGGCAAATATTGTTTATGTTTAGATATATTTATGGTTGACGCCTCTTAATGTTTCTCAGTAGCTATAAATATAAAAATATGCATTTAAGTAATAGAATCTGTAAAAAAAACAATGCCTACATAACGCCTTATTAAAATGACGTTGTCATGTTATAATCGGTGTTTAATGTTTTATAATCCCACTCGTCCCTTTTAGAAGACTTCCTTTGCAAAACCCGCCAGGAAGTTTTTCTGCGTTGATGAATCACTCGGACGTTTATGGCGATTATTTTAGCGTGGGGAATACTTTAATAGGTATTTGATATTATATTATGAACTTGGTGTGAACACACCCAAAGCCTGTAATTTAATCAGTGAGCAACCTATTATTTTCAACACATGCCACCCTCAGTTTTATAGCATGGCAACACAAACATCATATTCAAAATTATTCAAACACTATTATTGATTATTATTTAACGAAAATAAATTTCATGCAATGTTTCAATTGAAAAATTATGGTAAACTGTGTTACAATTTATTTTCATAGGAAAAAATACTAATTAAAAACATATTTGTAAAAAAATCAAATTATATTTGATGTCTCTATCCCATATTCGCATAATTTATTAAGCGTATGACCACTATTTTCTAATGTCATGAACCTCTCATTAGTCTCTAAATCAGATTTATTAACTGAAGGGTCAAGATATATATTTTGTAATCCACATTCCTCCAGGATGACAATAAACCGAGGCTTGAAGAAAAGAAAGCTTGTATTAGAGTTCTCTTGTACGACATATGAATTAGCATGATCTTTAAAACATACCCTGTCAAAGGTACCTGAGGCTGTTGTAGCTGGGATGTGTGATATATCTAGTTTTAATTTCATAGATAAATTAAATAAAAATTGATACAAGATTTTTTTAAATGGCAGTACTGAATACAATAATACTCAATAATACTTAGTGAATTTAATAAAAATATAATTTTTGTAACGCTTTCTGATAAAAGTATAATCCCAAAATATACAACTGTGTCGTAAATCCGACTAAAACGGCATGTAAAATATTATGGCCGATTCTAATCGCTCATATTATAATTATTTTATACATCTCCTCAATGACAGGCACAATAAAAATCATTTACATTACCCGGCAAAGTATTTCGTAATCGATTCTTCTGCTACATTCCTCTTTTGATCACAATGCCATGTAAACGGATAAAGGTTTGGTTGTGAAACATTCGACTATTCTCAAGGATCCATCAGAGTCATCGTTTATCATTATCGTTGGAGTAACATTCCAAGGGAGTCGCTATTAAGGCATAATGTACAATAGCATGTAGGTACAATAAGATGAGCTTCAGTACTAAAAACAATTGGCTTTGATAATTGAACAGTTTCAAATCGCTTATCAGACTGACGTTTTATTATAAGAAAACATTGTGATATGTTTCAATGTTTGTTTTTCATACCGATATTTATTTATTATGTGCTTACTAATCAATATATTTTAATATTACTGTTATAGTAACGCTCTTTACACACACGATGGAGAGAAATCATCTGGATCTACTTTTTTTAATGATAAAGAAGTGCGGTAAAATGTTGCCTTTTTAAAATATATTCGATTGATATTAATTCTCAATGAATTTTCCCTGCCTTATTTCATTCAATACATTACATGTATAAAAATAAAATTTCCACGATAAACTTATCAAAAAAAAATGTGCATAACTTTATCAATGGATACTAAAATTTGAAATATTCTTGTTTCTCATGTTACTTATATGCTGGTCTTTTGACTTTAATAGTCAGGGATCGTTTCTGATCATAACGTCATCTATATTATATAAAGAGTTATTTATTGATATGCAATCGTAAAATGGACACATAAATTGCATTAACGTTGCTTTTTATTTGCTTAGTAGCCAACATACGAGTATAACAGGGAGAAGCGTTTACATCACTGCCTATAAAGTACGACATACCAATTTCAATAGTCATTGTGGTACCAATTATGAAATCATCGCTCCTAAACAATATTACTCACCTTATCCAAAACTAACCTGGAATGCTAACAAAAAATGAAATTGGTTTTTAATGTGAGTATCTACAATATCTTGAATTAGTTATATGGAACAATAATAGTACAATGATGTCAGTTATTAGCGAATATAAGATCATCATTTTATTTAAATATATACAAGACTAATTTGCATCATACAATAATTGTTAGCTCACTTGTTTACGTACAAATTAATCAGATTACATAATATATTCTCAATTTATCGTACGGGAGCTAAAATACTTTACTAATGTTGATAGTATAAATTTGCTAGTTGATTCTTTGACACTTTTATTTGTCTAATTTACGATCATATAAATGAGAGTGCCATTTTTAATAATATACAATAATTAACTTGTATTCTCAAAAAGCAAAGACTTTTCACGTAATTCAATTACTTACTATAACCCATCTAATCTGCCATGAAGTTGTACAATTCATACATTCTGTATTTATCTTATAGTCAGTATAGTAATAAGGCGCACCTGATTAAGATGTATCATCCAGATGCTCCGAAAGGATTTCTCTGAGCTCCGGGTCTCTCGTCATCTTATAAGACCATCTCCAATGTATATATACTTACAATATACTTGGTGAATTTTTTGAATACATAGATGACTTGAAACCAGTTGAAGATCATCGCAATTGACAAGAATATAGAGTGGATTGTAAGGACAATGTATTCCAGGTACATAGTAAACGGAAATTGATTAAAATTACAGGAAATTTCAAAAAAATATATCTAATATTTTATTTAATATGATACATGTATTTTTAATACAAATATATCAATTAGTTACATCTTTTCTATGACTGGTACAGCCAGTACATTTGCCGGTGGATACAGCTCAATGGTCAAAGCGATTGCTTTGCTGGCCAAATGTCGTAGGTTTGATCCATGACGGAGATTAAAAAAAAGATTTTTAATCGATTTCTGAGCTCTAAAATACCCCCGGTTGGTGTAAATTTGATGCCTCACCCGTAAAATGCTAGTCATAGCCTATTAATTAAAAATTGTGCTAGACGAAAGTCGTCCCGTGAGGACCACCCATCCATAGTAAATTCCTGTTATAAAAAGTATGATGCGTGAATCTCGGGCTGTAGTCTATGACGTTGGTGGATCGACACTCCACATGTAGCGCTTAGCCATATACAGCATGGTAATCGTCATAGAATTCCACAGATGACACTTCGGAATTACTATCACCATCTGTCCGTATTCTCCTGTATGTGTTTACATACAAAAAAACACCTTCATCGCCTTGTATCTTCTTAAGTGGCAATAAATAAGGCAAACAATCCACGAGCATAAGCACATTTTTGATAAATTTTTTCTAGCTATTTTATGATGATAAGGTATGTTTCGGCAATAAATTTAATATGGCATATAATTTTATTTTACAGCGATGGGGTATGCAGGAAATGAGCATAAACACGGAGTCTGCTGAAGATCAGCTCGGTCGCGACTAACCTATAACGGAGATGACATTTCGCGCTCTGAATGTTCTTCCTGAAATGTATAAAGGCACACGTCGGAGAAGATTCATGCTCTTGTACTTTGGAATAGCAAATTCTGATACTATAACATAATAGCATGTCAATAATAAATTTAATGCCAGTTATTTATTGCGACAGTGACGATTATTGTCGATTCGAATTTGTGACTTTCAAACAAAATATTTTTAATTTAAATTTAAGAAATAGAATACACGCGATAAATAAAAATTTAAAACCACTTTTATTACAATAAAATAATCTTTTTAAAATACAAATGCTCAATATATTGCTATTAAAAGGACCTATAGATATCTTCTACATATTATTTATACGTATTTTTCATATTGATCTTTTGCTTTTGTCAATGCAATAACATTGCTGCGAACGATAACTATGCAACCCAAATTTCTACGGAACGCATTTTTTACTAATCCTTGTCTAAGTAAGATTTATTTTATCATTTTTTGTATTTTTCTCTACTCGTATCCATTCACTGCTGGATGAAAGTCACTCGACTGGCAATCTTTATAGTTTTATCCTTTCCTTAGCCAATTCTTTCCAGCAGCTTTGGCAATATCACTTTTCCATCTTACTGGTTGACAGTTCACGATTCTGCGTCCGGCTCTCGGTCGCTATTCCATAATGTCATATTCTCATCTTAAAAAGATGCATGGTTATTTTTGTATCTACTTTTTTATGTAAACATACATACAGGAGAACACCTACAGATGGGAATAGTGATTCTGAACTCTCATCTGTGGAATATATATAGTATAAGCGCTGCATGTGGAGTGTTGATTCACCGACGTCGTAGACTACAGCCTGACATTAACGCGTCATCCTTATTATTACAGGAATTCACTATGAATGAGTGGTGTTCACGAGACGACTTTCGTCTGCCATCAATTTTGATCAATAGGCTGTGACTGGCATTTTACGAGTGAGGGATCAAATTCATACCAACCTATTTAAGAGCGCAGAAATCGATAAAAAAAAACTCACGTCGGAGATCAAACCCACGACCTTCGGCTTGTAAAGCAAACGCTTTAACCACTAAGTTTTACCCGCCGGCGAAAAATAACATAGCATTTCCTGCTAATATTACAATATAAAACAAAAATTAAACATCTTTGATACAAATAATCAAAAATATTCTGAATCATCTCCAAACCAGACACCATAATACAAGAATATTTTATTTCCTTCTTAATTATATTACATGCTTTAGAATCGACAAATAATATACAATTTAAATTTGTTATTACATACTCGTTAGCCTACTTTTGATGCATCAATAGTAAAAAATAACAATTTAATGAGCATCCGAATGAAGTAAATAATTTGCTTAGTAATGCCTTTATTTAAATTTTTTTGTTCGTTGAAAAAAAAATGTATTCGATTGACTTTCTTTAGATGACATAATAACACGAATATAATTATCATTACAGCGTATTATTTTATGCAAGTCTTTTATTCGTAATAAATTAATGAAAAAACATGATATCAGCAGTTTTAACAATAATTTTATTACATGAAAGCATTATTGCATCATTTTAGTAACTGACTGTGAGAATCATATTTTATATGTATTCAAATATAAATGATTGTGTGCATAAATGAGAACATCTGTCACTCATCAACGAGCATAGGACTGTTGAAAAAATTAAGAATTTGAGATATTTCAGCGTTCAGGTCAATGAAATCAATATAATGGACTTGTTGAGAACAGGTATTTGTCTAGAATATCAAGTAAACGGTAGTTTAATTTCAGGAATGTCGAGGTAAGAAAGCAAATGTGAGAGCCCTTTTCGTTCGAGCTGAAGATGGAGCTGATTGCAATATAATTTTTATATGCCACAGAAGAGCATAATATCCAGCAGCCTTTTCTGTAGGCCGTCGGGTTCTTTTTGTTTTGGAAGGCCGTCAGGAACTTTACAAACAAACGATACTGCAAAAACACATTCATATAACTACACATAAAATGTTGAAGAGTTTATTTTTTATATTTGCTTCTTCTTCTTCGTAGTATCAATCCGGTGGATTGGTTTGCAGCAACAGAATCTTGCATCTCGATCTCCATTCCTCCCGATCCTCCGCAACCCTTTTCAGCTCAGCATAAGCGCTACAATTCATGTCCTCGAATACTTGCTGCAAATACTCCCGTCTAGGGCGCCCTCTACAGTTTCTACCCTCAACCATCCCCTCCACAATATCATGGAGAAGACCATCGTGGTGCATGATGTGACTGATCCATCGGGCTCGCCTCTCTGAGATGGTTCTTATTAGGTGCCTATCTTCCTTGATTATCCTGAGAACCTCATTGTTCGTGATGTGGTCTCTCCAGGAAATTCCTAGAATTCTTCTGTATGAACACATCGCAAAGGCCTCTTGTCTTTTTTAATCACTTTCCGATAAGCATCATGTCTCACAGCCGTACATCAAGATGCTCCAAACAAATGTTTTGGCAAGTTGCTTGCGGAGCCTTAAAGTTATATTCTTTGACTCAAGAATTTTTGCTTTTTTATTGAAAGCTAGCCTTGCTTGATGTATGCGACTGTTGACTTCTCTTTTTGTTCTACCATCCCAGGTGATCGTACTTCCAAGGTATACAAACTCATCATTTGCTTCATAGCTGTACAATATGGTTACCACATATTTCCATCACACACTTTTGTCAGCATACATCAATTTATCTATTGTACCATATTATATCTACACTCGGAGCTCCACCAAGATACTATGCATGATTCCCGAGGCCTTCCATGGCGAGAGCGTGAGGGCTTGACAAGAAGGCAGCTATATTACTTGGGCGTCATTCAATAAATATTTTTAACAATATCATATGATAAGCTCGAGGTATTAACGTAATAATCCTAACGTAGCAGCTTGACCTTACAAACGACATGCTGTGGGTACTAAAAAGGGTCATCCGTGTATGTTCCGCCTTATGCTTAACTTCACTTGATAGATCTTGTGAAGTGAATTTTACATAATATATTGCATTCATGTTGTCATTTGAAAACCAATTATGAAAAAAATCTTAAGAACTCCATCTTTTGTAGATTTCTTTAATCATTGTCTAGTTTTTAAATTTATACACTGAAAACGCGACATGTAATTACTACCTATTTTTCTTTTCCTAATATAATAATCATTCATTTTAATCCCATCCATAGTGCTTGAAACTTTTTAAGGTCATGTTATTGGCAGTGCAAATTGACAGTGCATTGAGTGCAAAATAAAATACTACTCAATCAATATCAACGGATAGATATTCATCGAATATCCTTGTGACTTTTTTTGCTATCTTTATGGAAGTTTTATTATATTAATGTTAAATATAATAAAAGTTTTTTTCTATTCCACAATGTATTCTGCAAGAATAGTCGAAGTAAAATGATTCCAAAAATAAATTTATGTTACTGTTGTGCAAAAAACAATAAATTTTAGTCAATAAAGTGTTGTCTAAATAAACAATATGTGAAACAACATATTTATGTGAAGAAGAAGACTTTGAAATAAAATATCGTGAAAGTATTAGCAAAAAAAAAAATGTTCCTTTCATCTTTGCTTTATTGCAATGTTTAATTCTAAATAAAAAAATGCTGACCTCTGAACATTTTGGTATTTATAAAAAAAAGATTTACTATACAATAAAAAAAATATCATATTTGTAGAATTATAATGGCAACAAAAATGCGTGTGTTACGTAGACTGTGATTACATAGCGTTTATCTAGTAATAAAACGAATCGAAATTTCATTTTTTGACTGTCTAATTTACGTAACTACAGTTGTCAAAAATATGATGCTTGCACTTAGCTAAACAATTTAATTGAACTTTAGACTACTAGGAGACACTAACAAATGGTATAATAATAAGGAATCAATATTATTCTACATTTTATAACATGTTTCAAATACCATAGAAGATGGCTTAAATAATTCAAACAATACCAATACACTTTCAAATAAACCTGTAAGAGAAATCCCAAATATTATTATTTTTGTAATAAATATCTTTACAATAATATTTTACGACGTTTATCTTGTTTTATAATAACATATGCAACTTTTAATATAAAACAATAAAATTATATTATTTATGTTTATTGACTTTCGTAATATCAATGCGACACGATTCTTTATCAAGATGGACACTCCTATTTCATTATGAAGTATTCCAAAATAAGTAACGGCATCAGTTTACTACTGATAAAAGTTAACATAATACCTGTATATAAATAAAACCTTGTACACACAGTAATTAAATACCTAATTTTATAGATAAATTATAGGTCAATACTATGAACTATCTACATTATTTATAGAATTTTTTCAAATAAATATTTATTAAACGATTGTCGTTATATAATTATTACGTAAGCGTAGTACTTAGAAATAATAATGAGGCTTTTAGCCATCAATTCAAAGTATTTATAAATATGTTGACAAATGCATTTTAGAAGATTATTTTACTATATGAATAGATATTGATTTGTATACACATAAACGAAGTTATTACAATTAGGAAAAAAATTATGCACTACTCCACTATGAAAAATATAAAAAGGAAGAGAGAAAAAGATAAAAGGAAAATGTTGAATTAAATTATTCTGTGTTATGATATCTACTCAAAACAAAGAAAAAATTGTATTCTTTAAATAAATATCCTTTTGATACTTTCGGGATATGTACTTCTAAGCATCTTAAACGTGCAGTTAGTAGATCTATCTGGATTGCGAAATGATTTGTTTACATTTCAATGCTGGGCACATCTTCGAGAGCAGTAATGTCTTGTGCATGTCGTCACGTATTCGCTTCAAATTCACGACAGTGATACACGATACCAATGAGAGCAAAAAATCATTAATCCGTTTTTGCATTATGGACCAGATCACGAGTACATGCTTCTACGCCCACCGAGGATTATCCATCTCCGGCATCTTTCTAGGATAACTTCCAAAGACACAACTGTCTCCAATAATTATACTCAGTATAATAGGTAAAGTTACAATATTACGTTATATTCCATGGTTAAACGTTTGCTCTACTAAACACTAGTAATGCGAACTACACGGTGAGATCTGTAAATTTATGCTATCTTAGCTCGATTTCTAATGTATTCATAAAACAAATTACAATACCTTTATTAAATACGCTTCCTTATCTACAATCAATTATAATTTACATTTTCTATGTCTCTTTTCTACGATCGGTGTTGCTTATCAAAAACTCGTTACTCAGTTACAAAGCGAGATTCTGTTCCGTAAACAGAGGCTTATTAACCATGTACCTCAAAAGATTACATTTACGTACTCGTACTTGCAAGATGGCCGTCTAATGTAAAAGGCCTAACAATGTTTATAAATATATTATAAAAAAGCTGTAAACTCTTAATTAAAAGCCGTCTTTTTCCATTTGTAATTTTTAGGCTACAGCGGCTTATTTGGGTGTTATCAAGAATGTTACTCGGACCTTTAAACTTAGTAGCAATAGAACTATACTACTGAATTATTTGTCTTATTATTATTAGTCTTGCAGTAAATAATATATTTGCTGTGTATCTCCATAAACGAAGCAAATATCAATGCTTTTATGGATTCATTAACGCATACATCATAATAAGTTTAGCTAAGTATTACCTGCAGGCCATATCTGTAGCTCAACTGGATGTTTGGGACAGTTTTCTGTGCGCCCCTGGATTCATTAATCCATGCAGCACTGTGTACCAAGTAATGAATGCAGGCCACATCTGTTGCTTGGATGTTCTTAGGAATACATTCAGTGCATCTAGGATTCATTAACCCATGAAGCACGGCGCACTAAGTGCTACATGCAGGCCACATCTGCTCGGCTGGATGTTCCCAGGGACGATACTCGGGACTTTCACTCTCGCCACGGCCGCATCGTTCACACGCCGCTCGATAGTCGCGGTGCGAGCGTCTTCTGCTCTGTAGACTAACCATTCAGAGACGGAACTTAATGGTTTAATGAAAAAATAACATGAATTAACGCTTAACATATTTCATAATACTCAAATTAAAATCTTCAATCTGATTGAAATGTTGATTAAGGCTGATGAAGAGATATCTCTCTCTCTCACACACTCTTTATCTCTTTGAAGCATATTATGATCATCACTACCAACAACATTACTATATATTAAAGTCTCTAATAAACAACACATTTAAAATACAGATAATATATTTTATTATCCACAGTCATCCATGATGGCAAGAGCATGTGAAACGTTTTTTCCTACTAGGGATATAAGTTACCATAATCCAGAAAACAATTCTTTGACAGGTAAAATAAGGTTCTTTAAACCCAACGCTCCAGATAAACTGCAATAGATTTCCGAATTCAATAAACTATCTCCCATTATTTATTGATATTTAAATCTTGACAAGTTCCTTTATCTAAAAATATAAAATAAATTCAAAGTCATTTGATTTTCCTTTTCCGGTTCCTTCTCTGTGTATGAAACTATTGTCAATGAGTCTCAAGTCTTTGCGCAGCATCAGAGTCAGTGACCAGTCTTGATCACAAGCACAACACAGCGTGATATTTAATTGCCACTGCAGAAGGGCATTTTCACGCAAGCTTTATTATTAGCAAAGATGAACAACTCTTGAATTAGTTTCGTATTTTTCATTGAATAGGTTCCATACACCGCATTTTCTTACAAAATGTTCTGTACAATGGTGATAATCTGATGAATCCTAACATTTAACTTAAGGTCATTGCAGCCATATAATGAGAATACTGGTGTATGCTCAAAATATAAGGGATGCGGTAGCTTTCATAAAAAGTCGGTACAGAGATGAAAGTTGACTTTGCTGATTCTTTTTCTGGATGACCTAGAAGAGCACAACTACACTAGCATTCTCTTCAAGCTAAAAATCTCTCATCTCAAATGCAACTAATCTGGAACGAGTATCATGTCAATTGGCAGAACTTTATGAAAGGAATTTTTATCGATAATATACAACAGTAGCACGGCCTATTTCCATCCATTGTTGTTTGTGAAGTATACGTGTTAAACATGAGTCAACACTTTCTTACTGACAATTCGAGATTTCCCATTCAACCGACATCCACTATTTTTACGTCATCATCAGTCATGATTCTTCATATTTCAGTGGCTGAGTACCATTTCACCTTTTTTCATATCTAATGGTATCGGCCAAAAACGAAGCTATTTGTCTGCGACTATCATGTCTTGCAGTGCGCCCAGCCATGCGATGTCACGTTTGGGCGGAGCTTTAGGAACACGCACTCAGTATAAGGTCGATCGTCTATAGGAGCATTTTCATATTTAGCAATGAGCTTACACTAGTAGAAATAAAATGATTAGAAATTCTATTAAGTAAAAATTGTATCCAGACGCATGCTACAACTTGGGAAAGTCTCTTTCACAAGTACGTATTTGTGGATGTGATCAAAATACACTAGCTCCATTACAGTCACATGACATCAACATAATTAGAGACAAATTAACCGACTTTATTATCATAAGACGTTACACGTCAAAACATCGAATCTCACGAATGTAAGAGAATTGAGAAGGTGGAAATGCCCTATTCCACTATCTTTACACTTACATGTGATTATGTTACGTAATGCATACTGACTATTTCACATGTGAGCTAAATGCTGGAGTCACTCTTCTTCCGGATGCAGCTGGGTAATGATGCAATGAAAGGATCGTCTCAATTATGTTATTCCATTTATACACATTTCACAGAACTGGTTTATTTAATGATGTAGAGTTATTTAAAATACCAAATTGTAAACAACCAGGATATAAAACTCAGAATCTAATTGAAATTACAATTATCAATGCTTCTTTTAAACTAGAACCTAAACATGTTCAAATATTTTTATCTCTCTTTGACCCTTCTGTATTGGATAGTTTAATTTACGTCGAGACTAGACCTTTGACATCATTATAAATAAATGTTGTTAGATTATTTATTACATTTTACAGACTTACTAAATATGATTATATATACAAAAGTTTTGCTGATAACACCAAAAGATAGCCACATAAAGTAGACGGACATCTTGTTTTTAAATAAATATAATTTTCCGGAAGATTACTTGCTCAATCCGCATCTAATGATATTACACGAAAAATATATTGCTTTACAGTGCCATATAAGTGTAAATCATTATTGAGAATATAAATAAATTGACTTTCATAAAATACACTCTAATGGTACTAATTTTACTTAATTACTGTTGAAATAATCGATGGTTGAAAAAAACGTTCATTACAGAATGTGCAACGTCTTTGCAAATGCAAGAAATGCAGTAATCAGTGCCCCATTAAGGCTTTTGACACACATATTTATTGAAAATTGGTTATATGACGATTAGTCTGGTGAATGAATACTTAAAATAAGGTCTTTTGTTGTTGAAAAAAAAATATCCCACTAATGCCATTTCAGCTTTGAGACGGAAAAATATAAAAGCAGATTAAAATGACTTTATATTCGGTTAGTATTTACCTCATTCAATTCTTATTCAATTTTATTTGTAATCTATCATCTTATATATTTTTTTAATGTTACTTTATTCTTCTCTCTTTGAAACCAAAGACGATAAATATACTGTTTATTTTCGATTGATAGTTTTTGGTGGAATGCATATACATATTATATTTATCTCACAGCCCACTTACTCACTCACACCTTTCGTAATATAAAATCGTACATATAGCTTTTAAATTCAATCCACAGTAGCGAATCGACGTACCCGAAACGTGTCGGAGAAAAAATATAACAATTTTGATTAATCTTTTATTTGATATATTTATTTTATTCCTTTTTTCCCAACCTTATAACTTGTGGTCTTTTTAAATACACATTACGAGTATTAAATTTTGAGAGAATGTAACAAATATTGTGTTCTTAATTACAAATTTTGTTATCATGTTTCTGATGTAGCATGCATCAAAAAACTACGTTGAATACTTTTTTAAATTGTCTGTTACCATGTGTGGAGTATTTACCTATTACATTGTTGACTAATAATTTAATTATCATCTATCAATCTGACAAATGATTTCTGCAAGCCATTGTTTTGTTAGTAACATTAAAAAAAACTGATAATACTTTTTGCACTGAACGTATACACGTAAAAAGTTCGTTGTGTGTTTTTCTATGGCGCTAGTCGCGCAACTTAGTAGTAGCAAATAAACGGCTTCCGGTTTTTAACAAGTAGCGCCATCTTTGATCGGGATAATCAACTTGTCAAGGCTGCAATTAAAATTCACAGCTCGGAGTTACTTTGGCATAATTAACAGCCATTACTTTTGACACATTTATTTTGACGATTATTATCTCATCATTATGATTATGACAACTACCGGCATAAGAATACCGTTACGCAACATATTAGAATTAAAAATACAATATGAGATCACAGTTTATATTATGCATAATTTTGAAATACCACTATTACTATGTTTCTTATGATTTTTCCAATCGTCTTTCAACCCGTGAGAGAAAACATCAATCTCTTTCTAGTGGCACTTTCCATATCAATGTGCGCAATACTCTTTAAGAGGAAATGGTATGTAATCAAGGCAAAGTAGTGCAAAAATATAAATTTTAAAAATGTTCCATGCAGTCATTATTATCCACCTTTTAAAGAACAATGGTATATTATGTGCATTTAGACAAAGCAGTGTGAAATATGATTTAGTAACATAATATAAGTAATACTTGATTTCTTTGAAAATATGATTTCATAATTGAAACAAGTTAAATAATTTTATAATGTACTTTGTTTATATGTGCATAGATACAATAATCATAATTGAATAGCGTAACTTTGGGTGAATCTCTAATAAAATATATTAAAAAACGTAAAAGCTTTAGTAAAAAAACATCACCGTTTGTGTGGTCTGATAATGCCTCAACGCAAGATTTATATTTTTATGTACGTGAACGTAAAATAGACATTAAATAAAAATGTATGTAATGATTTGATCTCAATATGTGGCAATGAATTATAAAGATCAATGATTTATGTATTTCGATTTCAGAAACTATAAGGAGTGTTCAATACTTCAAATCTACTGGATTGTTGCGATACATCTTACTTGTGGTTTTAATATGTACATTATAAAAGCAATGTGTTCCCGCCTTAAAATATATTTTGACACTATTTTAAGGAATAATTATTTCTGAATAAGTCGTCTATAAATATATCCTATTAATTAAATTCCCCCTTAAAGTCTATCCGTTACGAACAAAATAATAAATCTCTCTTTTTAAGTCCACTTATAGCATTGCGACTTAGCGAGTTTTATATAAAAATTATATTAGCATTATTATATAGAATAACAAAAAAAAACATATAAAACAGACAAACCATAAATTGTATTATTTTCGACTACCTCTACCTTATCGCTCTCTTCTTATGACGCCTGTCTTTGTGACCCTGGTAAACAGAAAACTTTAAGTCATTGTCTCATAAAGTGCATCATCCATGAGGAATCCATCCATCCATCAACAGGAGACGTATTTTATGTTTTCTGAAGTGTCTGCCATTTTTGGGAAGACCTTCCTCGTGTGCTGCTTAGTTCTGACGGTCCCTTACTGTTGAACCACAGTAAATATATTGTCAAGATAACGCGCGTATTAGATCAAACAAAATTAATAATATTTTTAAGAAGCAGATAAATAAGCACTTCAACTCTTTTCGCACATACATAATTTTCACGCGCAACGTCTGGATGACCTGACAAACATCATGGGTCCCTCTGAGGGGTCCAAACCTTACGTGATTTTTACGCTTTCTTTGATGTGTTTATGTATATAATAATAAAATATACATTTAAAAACTATATTGAAAGGTAGTCACTTTGACCAAGCATGCTTATATTCGTCCTATTGATTGGCAATTGCAACCTCTGCCTAGCATCCTTGGCCAGCTGCATCATCAGCGTATTGGACGATCTCGGAGAGCTTCAGGGCGGATGCACCAGAACGTGATGGCGCGTCACGACCAGACCGAAGTCAATCTGCGGAGGAATGACAGACGGTGTAATGGCGGCTAATGGCGTCTGCTGAGGATCATGCCCGTTATTATAAACCCATACTTTATAATACGAAACAATAAAATCACGATATGAGATACATACTGCTTAACAATCAGAAAATACACACCTATTTACTTTTCTTCTTTGTTTTTAATATACGCTCCTTACCTAGTGCATATTCCTGCCTTGTCCTTATTTATTTTGGCACCTAGAAATCCACCGACTGTATACTATGCATCGTTCAAGAAGCGAGGCTGAAGGCTTAAAAACTGCTCTAATATTTGAGACTTACAAATAATTTTAAGAAAATATATGTTCTCGAAACGATATAAAGCTCTATAACTTATGATTTTTCCAGGTGTTCTAGGTATATTTTAATAACTGTCAGCAAATCTTTACAAATGTGTATAAGTACGCCAAATAAGACAAGTTTCAATTTGATATCAATCAATTGTGTGTATTGACGCAATACATTTTACAATCGATAAGTAGGGGATCGCTTGTACTAAAATAAAGCTTTCACGCTCTATTCACGTGTCTCACTCATTTCCATCAGAAACGGACACTATTCTCTATAAAAAAAAATGTTTCTTTCTTACACTCACAGCTAGCGTACAACCAATATTTTTTTTTTTTTAAATCAAATATAATAAGATACATTTTTTACACAGTAATTTACATTCCATCTTTTATTTTTCTTTTTTTTTTCTTTTTTTTTAAATTCGCTTACCACACCACTTAAAGATAAGATCTTGTGTGTGGCGTGGGATTCATCTATGTTATTTTACAGTTATATATTTATACAGAATTTTACATATACACATTTATACATTGTCATAATTTTGATATGATACTAACATTAAATAATTAAAATTTTCAGATACTATATATAGAATTAAATCTTAAGTATATATAAATTAATAATACATCTTCAGTACATTTCATTATTTCAATTTCTTATGCAGTGACGCCATTTTATCATTAATATTGTTGCAAATATTTCTCGTGATATTATTTATACACTGTAGGTAGTTTAATTCAGCTAATATGTGGTAAGTTGTAATTGAGAATTCATTATTATGTACCAACTGGTTGAGGTTTTCTATCGAGTCATGTATAAGTTATTTTATTTGAATTTTGTCATTAATATTGTTGCATGTAAAGTCATTCATTTTTATTTAGTTTTTGATTTAATTCAGTAGTTTGTAGGTATTTATATTGAAATGATATAAAATGTACATTTTTTATTAGCTGAAGAATATATATATTCAGCCAAATTCAATTCGGACTATATGCTATTTTCATAATTTTATTTCTGTGCGGTGATATAAATGTGCTGACAAAACGTAATGTTTTTTCTTCAAAGATTTTGGACATTTTGTTTTCGGAGGAATTGTACAGGAATTTATTTTAAAAAAACGTAGCATTTTTTATGAATGAAAATAAAATAAAAATATAATGTCTCTATTTCAAATAGAAGCATCTAGATTCTAGACACTTATGATGTACTTTTTCTACGTTTTATACGTCATTTCAGATTGCGAGGAGTACAATTTAACATTTCCCAGAACGGTGTGTCAATCTCAAGAATACATTCGGTCTGCGATTGAGATAAAGCGGAATCTGCGTGAGGCCGCACTTTGTGTTTTCCTCTCATAAACACTTGTTAGACAACAAAAACACAAAACCATGGCGGACACTGCCTTTAACCCACAAGTGACCACTAACAACATCAAAACTTTTATATAATAATAACGAATTTAGTACGTCGTTGATGTATTAAAATATATGCGTAATTCTAACACGTTTCACAGTTGCGTGAAACAAATTGATTTAAAACCACGAATTTAATATGTCTCTCTACTATATCCATTCTTTAATTGAAGCATATGCTTACTGTATAAACTAGAATTCGCCAATCTCCAGTGCCATGTTTTTTGGGATTTAATATATTTATTTGTACAAGGTTAGGGGTTGATTGGATTCCCGAAAATACACATCAGTAATACTATAAATACATTTAAAAATATTTACAAAAAAAAAAAAAATTACATTGTAATTTATCGATATCTTTGTGACTCTCTCTCTTTGCCATACCCGCTCTCAATTTGGAGCATAAAGTCATCATAATCTTTAGCCAGTAACCTATCATCAGCTAGGTCCATCTCCAAGTCAACTCCTCACTTTAAAACATTGTTTTTCAACAGGTGCTTTTTGGAAGATTTTTTGGTGGTCGAATTTTATGTTTTATTTTATATATTTTTAAATTATATATTTTTGTAACTAACTGTTTTAATATAATTATTTACTTATCACAATACGGTGCTGCATTTTTTTAAATAAAAAACAATTATTTAAATATTTATTATTTTATTCTAATTGTACGGAACATCAAATCCGCAAAACATTTTTGAATTTTCAGTGATCCGCGGATTCAAAAATGCTCTAAAACTCGTTGTTAAATTCAACTGCCCTACAATGATCTATGTTTATATTATTATATTAGATTTATTATATTGTCATAGGTCACTTTTGAAAATGTCGGACGCATTGGGTTAAAAATCATTCTGTCACAAACGAACACTAATCGTGCAACTCGAATTTTTCACACGACTGTTACATTCCTTGCCCGGCTGCTTTTCCACAACACGCATGTCCAATTATTCCATAGAAAATTAGGAAATTCAACAATGTGTTGCTGCGCTTTGACTGCATCTCGCATGAGCTACTCGCCTGATATTTTTTTCATTTATCGCATTTTTGCTGGCGGCAATTTGCGAAAATCTTAACAAACGCTGTCAAAATAACTATTCAAAGCAAAAATTATTATTTTTTTATTTAAAAAGTGTACAAAATGGAAATTCATTAACTGCATAACTATTGTTTTACCAATTTCTCATTTAATATTTTCTCACATCACCAAACTATATGCAGTTTGAGTAATTAGGACAAAAAAAAAAACAAAAAAAATACTTGAAACAATTTTTTTTAAATGGTATTTTTTAATATTATTATATATGTATTTTTTTTTCAACCCGCATATTTAGTAACTACTTAAGCTACAGCTTTATGTATGTTTAATTCTTGGACTTTTGTCACCCTGGATGATAGATTTTTTATAATTTTTTGACTACATTTTTTTCCGGCAGAAATTTACGTTGCAGAGCTTATGTTGGAAGAGAAATTAAGGAAAAAAGCAGGTTGATTGCAAACTATTTGTGAGGGTGATATGCTCCAAATTAAGGAGAAAATATCTTACAAATATATAAGACGTTGTTAATTTGTTTGTAACCCCTTTTTGTAAGAATCAAAACATTCATAAGGTGTGTCATTTTCAACAAAGTTTTTCTTCATATTTATATGTTTATTCGGTTTATTCAAGTTTCGATAGATTAGTATTCTCACGGCTTAGAATTAACAGTTAAATATAATACTTTTTATGTAGGTTTGGAGATAGACACTGTTCATAATTACGAATTTAAAATAAACGATGTCCTAGAAATATTTGCACAAAAAAATATGGAATATTATAACAATGGGTGATACAAAAATGGCACTTGCAAAAAAACTATTAACTTGAAAGATGAGACTATTATCATTGTAAGGCTTTAATTGTTTAGTACATTAAGCAAAACTCATAATTGTTATTTTTGCAAAATAACATACCAAATATCAAGAAATTTAAAACAATTAACCGAGAAAATAATAGTAAATACAATGTTTCGCATAGCGAAAATCAAAGGAACGCCATGAAAATAGTTTAAGCTAAAGTAATTTTGAAATGAGGTATCCAAATCACCGGCTTTGTATTATCTGTTCACCGATCAGTGGCCATTCAAATAATCAGTTAACAAAATCGAAATCCTTGACAAAAAGAACAATCATCTAACTTGTAAATTACATGCAGCACAGTCAGATTCTTAATAATTAATATCTACCGTTGTGCCCATTTTGTCTACGGTTTAAACCTAATGCTTACTCGTACGAACAGGCCTGAAGTCAGCATAGCTACATAATAATTTAAAAATTTAAAAATTGGAATTAAATATGAAAATAGGAATAAATAATAGTTTTATATCCATAAAAATATGTTTATACGCAATTTAGAGATAAAAAAGGATTAGATTCATGTAGCTTAATACCTAATCTGGGGTAGCAAAATTATATATGGATGGTCTTGTTTGTCGTTTGCGTAATAATTACATTCAGTTAGGAAAGAGTAATGATCTGTAGTATCTTTAGATGCACGTTCTCGTGTATGAGCTGAATGTACGAGCACAACACAAGTAAGTGTACACTTCCCCTTTCATTTTCATGCATCAAACACGGTTGTGGTTTTCCACTCACTGGAACGACATTGGCCCCAAAATCCCAAGCCGCATTTTTCTTAAATCGTCTGAACTGTCCTCGTTTTAAAAATACGATATCCGATTTATTTTTTATCTTTTAAAGTTTTCGTAACACTTTCTCGACCATGAGATAAAGATTTGCATAGAAAACTAGTATTTCATAAAAAGTGGACCTATACTGACATAAGATGTTAATAATACCATTAGAGAATTTTAAATAGAGAAAAAAAAAACCTGAAGGAGCTGAAGGGGTCTTTATAAATCTAAGTAGAGCTTATATGATTATACTTGATAATTCATGTGATATTTTCAGCAAGATTCATTCTTTACGGCTTGTCTACCAGTGTGCTTAATAGTGACGTCTTTTAAAATGAAAATTGTGTGGATACTCGTACATATATATTTGTAAATATTAAAAGATATATATCACAATTTATTAGATTAAAATGGGTATAAAACTACATACAAAAATATATATGGTAATGTAGATAAATAAGAATAAAAATCGAACGAGATGCAATAAAAAATAACCCTGGTAAAAAAAACTATTAAAAAGTATAACAACCCAATTATCGACTGGCAGGTTGTTTATTATTATATATAAGAGTTTTATACGACCTTCAAAGTTCACATAAAATAAGATCCAATATTAAAATTAAATCGAATCCCCAGCCTAGAGCGGCATCAATGAAATTTATTGCCATAAAAAACAGAAGCACCTTATTAATCTCATTCAAATACACGTCTGTTTGATAATTATGCAAATTGTTTATGGCACATCGGAATTTTCTTCTATCGTTTTGGATTATTTTGAAGAATGTAGGCCATCCATACTTATTTACATACTGTATGTGAAATATTTACCTACAAAGTGATTCGATTCTTAACCATTTGGAGAAAAAAAGACAGCAATATACTACACACTCAAATACTGGAAATTATGTATAAGATGTATGTACGTCATAATTATGAGGAAAAGTTTGACGAAAATATTGGTACTAATAAACTACATATATGATTTACCCTCACGATGTAAGAAATAACGTTAAAAGGCTGTCCACTTTAAATAGATTATTTAATAAACACACAAAAATATAACAAAAAAATTAATGTAAATTTCTCAGCATTTAGCCATCCTCAAAATAGAGAATAAAGAATTCTGGTGTCAGATTACACAATTACTGTTAGATGGTATTCTCCTATACGTGTTGGCATAACAAATAAGAATAAATGATTTCTGGTCAAGTACCTAATAGCGCCCACAAAACAATTATTAGAAGTATGTATGAATAAATACATAATATATCATTTTAGAAGCTAAATAAAATTTGAATGGTGACCTGAAACACCTAACAAAAGCACGAAGGTCACGAGTATTTCGCAATGAGATTTTTAGCAAATTCCAATACGCAAAAAGCGTGACCTCAAGATCCTTCAATAATGCGATCTGACTAATGCACATTAAGATACTAAACTTGGTGGCTTCATGACATTATTCATTATTGTAAGATTATTGGCATGGGTAGTTAGGTATGAAATATTTTTTGTAGGAATCATAAATATTGTATTTTAATTAATATTTGCCAACAAAATAAACGTATGTATTATACATAGCATAAGTGTACACAGTAAATTTGCTAGTGACGATATGGAAAGATTGTTTATATGAATTTTTTTAACATGATCCCTGTAACTTGTTATATTGTTATATAGGATTTTATTTAATTCTTCATTCCACATTCTCGAGTAAATGACGATATTAAAAATATGTCATTTTATTTCAATTTAATGAGGACATCTCTAATAAACACTATGACATGATAATAATAATATTAAAAAATAGGTTTGTACAAAATAAATCACATATGTAATTTATAGTATTTCTCTTAAATCTGTAAAAAAAGGAAAAACCCTTCGACACACATCGTCGTTTATTGCTTTCAATTTTTTTCTTAATTTTGCTAATTGCAATGAAATATGGATTGATCTATCATTATTTTGATCAAATAAATTTAATTAATTGACGTTTGATTTATGATGTATCACGGAGAGTATTATATAATTTGTTATATAATATTGTGTAGATAAATTATCATGTCCAGAAAAGTATTTAAATCCACAAAATTCCTAGGTAACTTGAAATTTATTATCATTTAGTGGTCACAGAATTTTGAGGAAACATTTTAGTTATTACTAGGTATGTTGTAAACCATTATAAAAAATCAGCAACATTAAATGTATCAGATATAAAATAAAAGATTCTTTAGAATTTATTTTACATATATATTTATTTTTTGACGACATGTTTCAGCCAGGTCGGATGGCCATTTTCAAGTCAATTGGTTAAATGTATTTATGCTTACAATATTGCCCTGTTTGTCTGTTTTTTCCTAGATTTGCCAAATTTCGCCCCTTAATATCAATAGGGTAATAGTTTTGACAGTCGCGTGTTAGCTCGTCGACACGCCATTGGCAAACCCTGCCATTATATTAAAATATAAAGTTGCAGCCAGAGATACCGTTTCTTGGGCAAGAGCCGTGAGAACCAGCGAAGTGACGCCACAGCGCCAACCATAAAACAATCTCTACCAAACGCTTGCATTGCGAAACCGACCGCTAACATTTTCGCCTCGATGCATCACCACACAGAGCCCACTTTCATGTAGGCACGATATACGTTTGTATCAAATATATATTGCGGTGATCTAGAATCTTCTGACGGCGAAGATGCACGGTTTTTATTAGAGAGGGACGTCTTAATTAGGTGTATGCAAAACGATTAAGAGATTTCGTTGAAGGTCTGATATAATATCGTATCGTATTTAGAAATATTGTAAGATTTTTATTGCATGCCTTATCATATTTATGCGTGTACAATATTTTTAATTTTAATTTTATTTTTATAAATGATTGACGATATTTTTTTTATATTTCTACAAACAAACAAAAAATATAAATGTCAATAAAAAAATGTTTCTTATTCTGTGATTGTAGTTCTAAAGATTTGTGTTTACCGAACTAATAACGTTCAAGTCAGGATCATATATATTTTTTTAATTTTATAGATAAATTAAAATTATGTACATAAAGGGTTTTATTAATCCATATTAATGTGACTTGAGTTTAAACGTTTTAAATAAGATTTGGCTAGCACCAAAAAAAAATTTCGTCATATTTTAATATTAAAGTGAAAAAAGTATTAGTTATCATTTAAAATCTTAAATGCGAAATTATAATTATTTAAACATGCTACATTTTGAGAAATTTATTTATTTGGGCGTTAAATTAATAAAAAAACAATCAGTAGACTGGTAATAATGAATCATGTTTAGTCAGTGATTCTTAACCTTTTTAGGACCACGGAGAACTTGTAATTTAAAATGTCAGTTCGCGGAATACTAACCAAATCATCAAGGATTATAATTACTATTAGGGAATGTAAATTAATGAATCATATGTAAAAATTGATATAAGCAACTCTGTGTTTCGCGAAACACCTGGAACATCCTCGCGGAACAACAGAATTTCGCAATACATCGGGTAAAGTATCACTTTGTTGATCAATACATTAGCAACGGCTCTTTAAATTGGACAAATATAATTTCGGGTCGTCGGTAGTTCAAATTAGCTGGAAGAAAAGGTATAAATACAATAAAATATAATAATATTGTGAAAAGGGATGTTAAAACACTAAAGCATCAATTAATCGGTCTGGGGTGAATTTTAACCAGCTTATGAAAACAAATTTTTATTTTGTGGCAATAAGCCTTGTTTATAATAAATATTATTTAAATTTTATAAAATCTAGAAATAATAACAAACTAATACATTTTATACAAAGTAGCAAAGCTTATTATAAACACAGTAATATTTGCCAACATTTATCAAAGGTCATTTCACTCAACTGTATGCGCCAGATATGGGTTGTAGATAATCGAAATTTTATATTTATCAGAAATATTACATTTAAAAACCATCTATGCATTTTGGTTTCTTCTTCGTAGTATCAATCCGGTGGATTGGTTTGCAGCAACAGAATCTTGCATCTCGATCTCCATTCCTCTCGGTCCTCCGCGACCCTTTTCAGCTCAGCATAACCACTACAATTCATGTCCTCGAATACTTGCTGCAAATATTCCCGTCTGGGGCGCCCTCTACAGTTTCTACCCTCAACCATCCCCTCCACAATATCGTGAAGAATTATATTTTGGTTTATTTAAATATAATTTATACATTCAATTCAAATATTATTTTAAAAAATAACTAAAGCTCTTTTATTGTAAGTTAAAATGCATGAAATTTTAAAAGAAAAAAAAGAGAAAAACTTTTAAGGAATAAAAGGGAAAATCAATTATAAAATAATTTCACTCCTTTCCGTGACTTCATAATGTTTTTATTTTTTATACTTATGGGCTTGTTAATCTTGTTATAAACGGTTACATAAACATTAAAGAATATCTATTATATAAAAATAAGTCGGGTTTTTCTTCCTGACGCTATAACTCCAGAACGCACTAACCGATTTCCACGGTTTTGCATTCGTTGGAAAGGTATCGGGCTCCGTAAGATTTATAGCGAAGAAAATTAGGAAAAAAAATAAGAGAAAAGCAGGAAAACATGGAAAATCATTTTTCACACACAGCGCCATCTCTGATACATAGCATGTACTATAATGGCGCAAGTAGTAGCGTGGTGTGTGTCTTCTAAGATGGCGCCGGTGCGTGATACATTGTTTGAGAGCTACGCTTTGTACTCTGCTTAGTGAATTTCATGTGACATTTATTATGCGCAAGTTCTTTCAAACGCTAAAAAAAACGGTATTGTGTTCACTGTGAAATTGTGAAATTGAGGTTAAAGTTATTCGTTTCCTAACAGTTCAATTGGAAACCATCAAATCAACCACGCGTATTGTGCAAATTTTTATTCAATTTCAACAGCAGGCATTTGTCCTTAAGGTGGTAATTTGAACTGTGTAAATTATTTGGATCGTGCATTTGAGGTTAAATTCACCAGTCTGTCCGTAGTCCAAGATGCCGAGAGGACGACGTGCGAACATCGGCCGCCGCACTAGACATGCAAGCCAGCAAAAAGTGTATTCGCAGAACTTAAGCGAAAAAAGACAAAATATAATAAGAGACAATGCCAGATTGAGACAACGCGTGAGCACACGAAGATCATTGGTATCATACAATCGCTTGGCGATTGAAATGAACAATGAAAAATCCATTGAATGGTGAGTATCAATATCATAGTTTTGATTCCGTCATGACATACATTTTCCAGTGCTTAGTCTTGCTTTAGGTTTCCAATAAAAGACCGATTACACTGCTTATTATCTATCACCAGGAAAATAACAGACTTTAATATTAGGGTCTGTTTGTATAGAGAAAATTGGACAAATAACTGGCGACCGATATATAATCATTTATATTAACCCCTTTATAAATATACTAAAAATATGGATGTAAGCTTTACATACAAAATAGCAAATCGATTGTCTTAATTTCAGGTGAAGAAACTACCAAGAAGGTTGGCTCACCGAATAATTACGCATATCGTTTGATTATTCGTCGAAATGCTGACAACTATTTGCTGCAGTTTCATCGATTACTGCAACAGAATTCAACCAGACCAAATATATGATATCTTATGTGCCGAAAAATTCAACTTAATAAAATCCAAAATCTGCTCATTTATTACCCTTCAGGTGGAACAAAGTTCACCGGGTCAGCTAGTAGATATATATATTTTTAAATATGGTTTGATTGTGAGTTTATGCGGATGATATTTTATATAATAACCCTTATAGGTATATATAAAAATAACATAATGGACTTTTAATTTACAACAGGTTATTTGAAATACATTTTTATGGCTTACAGCCCTGGTCGGTAAAGAAGATTAATAAAAATGTCAAATCCGTGCAAGAACGGTTAGCGTTTAAAAGGCCGTCTGTCATTATAACTTTTAAATTCTAGATTAAAGTATATATTTTATAAATACTCTTTGTGATACACTGAAATAATCTGGTGAGCATAATTCTGTGCAATATTTTAGTAATTGTAGTATATTTTATGAGTAATTTAATTTTTAATGTTTTGAGGTTAGCTTATCATGTTCTTTTTTTGTCTAGAAATGGAGCCCATGACTCTCGGTAGCCCGACCCACTCGCCTTCAGGCAGTCCAAACACCAGCTTCCTGCCTCCGTTTTTGATGGGAGAATTCAATCAGCCGACATCTCCGAGGACAAACAGTTTATCTCCAACAAAGGGAAGAAGCTTGGCATTTGGTAATTTATTTAACCTCTAACAATATAATATTGATAATATATTCAATACAATGTAATAGGGGAGTAAAGTGGACAAACACGTCCACTGTTTATTTTTTATGCTAGAAGTATAGCACAAATAATGAAAATCAAACCTAACCTTACTGTTTTGAACATAAAACCGAGAAAGTCAAATCAAACGTAACTCACCATAATTTCACAATTTTCTATTCGTAATATATTATCTTTGTATGTAACATATCAAAAAAGAATCCAAGGTGCATTTATTTACCTTCATGTCAACTATTGATAACCTTACATATTTTTTGTTTGTTTTTAAAATACCGTATAAGGCCTTTATCATCTTACAAAACAATTACTCTATTTCTATAAATCTATATTCTTTATATATTTTTGAATTAGACTAATTTCTGACATTCATGTAAAAAGTGTAAAAATAATAAGCCTTAAATTATTAAATTACAGGTCACTCTCCACCGGTTAGACCTTCGCCCCAACACATAAACCAATACAGCACACCTCTCCGTCCAAAAGCCACTCCTAACGTATCCTTCTCCAACAAGGTCAACGGCCCCCCGACTCAGGGGCTCTTCGACACCCTCCACCAGCAGGACTGGAATTCCCACCCCCAAGTTCAATCCCCCACACAGCCATTCACATCTCCTCAGCATCACTCCAGCTTCCATCAGCAACCACAACAAGAAAACTATTATAACCAAGCAGAGTCTTCTTACGTGGCTAATTTCTCGTACTCCCAAAATAACCGGCCAAACAATAACCCATCCTATAACTACGGGCAGTCAGCACAGCAACACACGTCAGTACTGTCTAACAATGAGAGCCTGGGCTATACGTCACCAACTAAGGATCCCAATACAGAAAGTCGGTATGAAGACGAATCTAATGAGTTTTGGGTCACGGTGTTTGGATTCCCGCAAAGTGCATCCAGTATGATCTTAACACAATTTTCAAACTGCGGAAATATTCTAGGTAAATATTCGTATTTTGTCTAATCTTTTATGGCATGTAGATCTTAACCTTTTACAAGTAATAAATTCCGTTTGGTAAGTACCAAAATCATCAATACTTTTAATTCAGTTTGAAGGCAAAAGTGAATGCTCTGCAGTTATTATACATTATTCATAACATGTCAAACAACGGCTTAACCAATCGAAAGAATTGTATTTACCCTTTTCGTAAGGTGCTAAATGTAATTAATTTTTTATAAAGTGAACAATTATAATCCAAAAAATTGGTAATATATATATATATATATTCTCATTATATATATGGAGCGAAACTCTTACTATCTTTTATATAATAAGTGGAATAAAATTAACATACTAAAATTACTATCGTAAATATTATTTTGTTAATATTTTCAGAAAAAAAGTTTCCACCCCAAGGAAACTGGGTATGGATAAAGTTTGCATCTCGCACCGAGGCCAGACGGGCTATGGGGCTGAACGGGCGGCTGATGCCAGGCGGGCTTATGATCGGGGTCACATCGTGCAATAATCCTCCACAAACGTCCAGGTCATCATAAAGCCACATTTATCCACTTTTACAGTCATTATGAATAGCAGCGCAATCCCATATATTTAGTGACTGAATAAAATTTCTGATGTCTGTTCTCTTTTTTATATATTTAATTTGTTTTTTATTTAAACCTTCCACATTAAATATAATTAAGTTATGTATAATTTGAATTGATACTTACTGCATTAAATAAATAAAAGTTATTATTTTTCATGAAACAACTAAAAAAGTGTAAAAGAACTAAATTTGAACATTCTTTTCCAGGGGTGGCGCTCGACCATTATCTGCTGCTCCAAATAGAATTAACACATCAACCATAAGCACCGGAAATCCAGTTGCAGTCGGAGCCACACGCTCATCTGGCCCATTATCTAGAGCTCTTGAATATGTTTTCGGATGGTAATCTAATTACTTATCAGAAATTAGGATAATTAAAAAAAAGTCTTCTGGTCTTGATTTTGATTCCAATTCTCAATATATTTTTGTAATTGACCAATAAAAGCATGATCCTAAACCAAATTATGTTACAAAATTGGGACCAAACAAAATCATCTCATGAAGAGTGCAAACCATATTTAATGTTGTACTGTTATAACAATTTAAAATATTTATATGAAGATTAGCCATAGCAGAAACTTGATAAGTAAATTAAACTTTCTATAAAAATATTTTCGTTATCAATGTTCTTTTATTTCAAATTATTTCTTGTGATTTTCATTAAATAAACTATTAAAAAATTACTACAATACCCATTGTTTTTTCTAAGGTTTGGCATATAAAAATGACATAATAAAATTATTGAATCTATCACTTTTTTGTTTTTCTAAATAGTTATGTGAATAACATAATTTTGTGGTCATCGAAAATATATTACTTGACAATTAATATTTCAAATTACGAGCATTGATGCCATAAAATCAGAGTGTCAATTAAGTAAACAATATTTTTAGTAGTCTTTAACAATAATTTCAATATGATGTCATTGTGCATAAGTTAATATATTGAAAGTGTAAATAATATCTTATAAAATATGAAATCCTATTTGATAAATCTAGAAATGTATTATATATTTGTGGATTTAACCCAATATAAGACTACTTAGCTGTTATGAGTCAATATCGTAAGTTACATTATACTATTTTAATTAATATTGTAATAGGAAAAATCTACCACTTTGATATTTAACTATTATTAATATAACAATTTTTGTTAAATTTTATTATGCACTGTTTAAATTGAACATTTTTGATATTCAAAATATTTTATAGCTATTTTTATCATTTTAAAGTTTTTACAGAGTGTTACGATTTTTCCTGTTTGTAAATAAAGTAAACAAATAATTCCAGCACTGTATAATAATTCTTTCAATAAATATTTTTTCTTTATAACTAGTATTTTATTTTATTCGTGATACGTATCCTACTCTTCTTCTGACTTATTACCCCCAAAAACTTGAAATAGGTAAAATATGATGACAGGTGTATGTTAAATTAGTTTCATGGATAAAAAAACAAACAATTTAGTCAGTTGTCATTTATTTTGTACCTAAAAAGAATTATATTATTAAATCTCATGAAAATATAAATTTAGTCAAGTACAAATTCGGACTCTTAAATAGTATCGTTTATTAATTTTCATAACTTTCAAATAAATTATTAAATTGAAGAAACATATCCAACAAAGTAAGTCACTTAATTTAACATAGACTTAGTATTTATCCGGCATTCATACGAATGCTATAAGACAAAAAAGTCCTTTACGCATTACCCAATTTCTTACCATTAAATTACATATGCAAATTTGAATTCAGTTTCCTTAGAATTGCATGAAACAAAAGGTTATTAATAATATCTAGGTATATTTGATTTATAATTTCGTCTGTTTGATCACTTTATGCAAATTGAATTTTATACAATGAAATAGAGAACCACACCAGTAATTTTCAAATTACTTTTAATGTTTTACTGTATAATATGTTATTATCATCACTTAAATTGAAAACTATTGTAATAAATGCCTACCAACCACTTTAGAATCAGGATTTTAAATTGTCATTTTGTACATTATATTATTCAAGACTAGCGGAAATGTGAAGTATATATGTATATAAATGTACAAATCAATAATTCCACAATAATACTCACTAATAGTAGGCGAATTTAATGTTTTTCTAATTAAAGTGGTATATAATACTGCATTCAAATCATTTTGGATTAAAATGTTAAAATTAATGGTGGTGAAAATGTTATAATATAATTTCAATACAATAAAGGTATTATAGAATTTTTCCGTGTATCAACATCTATTTAAAAATATGTGTAGCATATAAATTTAATTTGCACATATAAAACAATAATATGCCTAATTGAAATTGGGCAAATTTGATTTACTCTTAACTAAAATGAACTATTCTATACTCATCGGATAGAGATCTAAAACCTAGTCAATCAGTTGTTTAGGAGTATTTTTGAGATGAATTATGTTTTAATATTATCATTTTCAAATTGAATAATCCATTTTATATTATAATTAGTGACAGCAGATCTTTCACCATACAAATCAACCATTTTAGGTCTCTATGAATGGCAATTTATATATAATTTTATTCTCTTTGTTAAATATGATTAAATTCAAATGTATTAAATTGGTTGTAATAATTATGAAAACATATATTAAATGTGAATACTAATGCCATTCATATTCCATTTGATTATACTATCATTTAAAAAATTCAGTTCTATATAGATAATTTTCTATATTCAACCCGATTAATAAGAATAAAAAAATGGTTTTAGCGTTAGAAATTTATCATCTTATTATAAGTAGTGCACTTAAAATCTCTTTCCTTCACCATAAATTTTGTTTATTTCCATAAACAACCTAACAGTAAAATGTAAATAAATAAATTTTACTAAAATATATTTAAATTTGAAAATAGAAATCTATACCGGGTTTTCACAAGAAAAGTTACAAACACAGTGACTTTATATTCAAAACATAAATTGTAGGAAGAATATATTGAGTATTCCATTTCTTGATAGACAAAATTGTAATTGACAAAACCTTATGTTATGTAGATTTTAATGATACCGATTTTGCTATAACGTTATACATACACCTATGAATCATGAAGATGACATAAACAAACCTTGGTTGAGCAACAAGCAGAGGTTAAATTGCTTTTGAAATGAGTAATTTCAGTGTAACCATAATGGGTTAGATAGTTAGTTTCTCTAGTGTGCTGCTTTAACATATATAAAACGATGTCTTCAGACTTGAGTACCAATGATCAATCAACTTATTTTTGTTTGCATTCTTTGCAGTTAATTAGCTTTGTATAGCACATATCAAAAATATGCAAAAATGTTGAATACCTCTGGTAAAATAAAACATACATATCAAATATATGTGTAAGCAACAAGAAATTTGAACCATGTTGATTGTATGTAGAAATGTTGCCATTGTATACACATTTTTTATTTCATATAGTGGAGGGAAGACGTGGCTGAAGAGGTAAGTATATTTGTGATGTTGCCATCCTGTTTATCGAATGTGTAAATAATTGTGTTTTTAGTACGTACATGTATGATTAGATATGCAATTATTAATGAGATTATATCCACCTGAATGCTTTAAAAAATATTCTTATACAATATGTGAAAGCAGCACATTAAATATTTGTCATGTACGTGTACAGCTTCATACAATTTCTTAAGTTTCTGAATGAGATGCTTGCATTATTGTAAGAAACACTTGTAATAAAATTCATTCCATTACGGAGGAAATATCAATACCCAGCATTTATAATTATATTATATTGAAGGCATAATCAATCAATATTATGGTTGAAACCATGGATCACATTTCATTACATCATACGAAATAGAAAATTACAACTAAACATTATGACCGAGGGTCGCAGTGAACTGCTATTATCTTTTGGACTACAAGGTAACAACCCCCGAACTTTGGGTATCTTAATATTAATACATAAAAATGCAAAAAACCATAAAACTAGTCAATGCTACGCAAAATATAAATCATTTAAATGGGCTTTCATTTCGATTGCTCGATGGTGGCATTCGCTAGGTTTGTCATCTTTGGATACTTGACGTGCTTTTTGTCCAACTCGGCCTGCGCCCAAAGAATGAGTCTCAGCAAACTGGAGAGCTTGGGGCTGGTGAACTCTTGGTGTTCCATCCTGAGAATCGCTGCGTTCAGTTCACTTGCAATCTGTAAAGAAAAATATTGAGCATCAATAAAAATACATTTATAATCAAATTTCTCTTTGAGGCCTTTGAGATGTGGTCGTAAAGAAGAATTCTCGGAATTTCCTGGAGAGACCACGTCACGAACAATGAGGTTCTCAGAATAATCAAGGAAGATAGGCAACTAATAAGAACCATCTCAGAGAGGCGAGCCCGATGGATTGGTCACATCATGCGCCACGATGGTCTTCTTCACGATATTGTGGAGGGGCTGGTTGAGGGTAGAAACTGTAGAGGGCGCCCTAGACGGGAGTATTTGCAGCAAATATTCGAGGACATGAATTGTAGCGCTTATGCTGAGCTGAAAAGGGCTGCGGAGGACCGAGAGGAATGGAGATCGAGATGCAAGATTCTGTTGCTGCAAACCAATCCACCGGATTGATACTACGAAGAAGAAGAATCAAATAAATCCAATTAAAGTTACCAATCAGATATTTTGTTACTGAAATGATAATATTAAAATAACTCAGTGAAAAAAAAATGTTCAGAAATCTTTGGCAAAGATTCAAAGCAATCGACTATCAGTGAAATTGTAACTATAAAAATAGGATGATAAATAAATATTTCCATAATCCGTTAGAAGATCTTTGTGTAAATAACATATATTTTTATTCAACAAAATATTATATTTGATTTATATATAAAATAATACTTTATAGTAATTAAGGCAATTAATAAATATTAATATGCCATTTTATTCTTAAGATTTTATGTATTAACAATTATTTTTTTTATTAAATTTGTAATCATAAATATCTTCCAAACAAAGGTCAAAGTTCCTTCAGGATGCTAAGTTCATGGAAAAGGTGGCTTCCGTTCATACTTGTCTACAATAAATGCTCTATTTCTTGCTGGAGATATGTTTACTTCAAAAAATGATCAGACTATATAGAACAGAACAAACATGGCCCACAGTTGAACGTTGAGTTTATCTCTTTATGAAAAAATCAGACTTAAGTGAAATATTTGAGAAATTGATGAATAAAAAAGTTATATAATACCGTTTGGCTGTACTGGGGCTGAAGAAGGTCGGCAAAGGGGCTGTTGGTGGGGTCCGGGAAGGCCAGCAGCGCCAGCGAGCGCTCCAACTCAGGTAAGGCAGCCGGGCGAGCTGCCGCTGCCTCCGCCAGTGCTGCACGAGCCCAGCCGAGGGCGGCCTCAACTCTGCCAGCTTTCACCAGCTCTAATAGTTGCAGTTGCTGCAAGAATACATAAAAAAAAGCCATTTCAAATTACGAAAGTTAGATATATCTACTGCAAATTAATATACTTATGTATTATTGAGTTTAAAATTAAGTACTTTTTGTTTAAAGAAGGTTTTATAATTTTAAGGGGGGTGTTAGATGTACTGTACATGCGCATGTGCAATATGAAATACAAATTTTACATGCACATGTGCAGTTTATAATATGCTTGTGTAATGAGTAATATTTATCATTTTTTTGCAATCAGGGCCTTAAATTATGGAAACTTTCACAATTACAAATTGACACCAAAAATAATAAAAAAATCATTAAAAAGCCATTATTCCTTACTTGCAAATGGAAGTACAAGTATCTGTCATTATCGAGCAACTCTGGATGCAGTGCATTGACCAGAGCAGTCGCCTCCTGGATTCTTCCACTCTGAACAGCTTCTCTGATTAGAATCCTCTGGTCCAGCGACCCGGACAGGGCGGGCTCAGACAAACCTGCCTCTTGTTGAAACTTAAGAGCCGCTTCCTTAAATCCCTCTGAAAATATAGTAATTAACCATTACAAAATCTATACATATATAAAGTATGCATGTTTGTATATTAATTATGGATACCTTTACTGCTTATCCAAATCACAGTGGTTTTTATTAAACATGTTGATTGCGCATCCAGGACGATTTATGTATCATTAAAACCATTTCACAACTAGATCCAACTCTATTTGAAGAAGAAAAATAACCAGTACTGAGGGTCAAATATCTGTCGTTTATTGATTTTAGTCGCCTTAACAAGCAATTCATAGAATCATACTAGATACACATATTTATTTTAATCGTAGGGAATGGCGATATTTAGTTTTAATGAATTTAAATTAATAATATTTTTTGAAGACAATATATCAACAGGATTAAAAATCAAACTACTTCTTTCTTCAAATGACACAGTTAGATTATGTCCTGAGAAACACCGGGTATAATGCGTTAGTAACTTTGTTATTTACTTTAATTAATTTGACATTTTTATTGAGAGCAGACTTGAATCAACTTTTAGAAAGATAACCTGTGACCTTCATTTTAAGTGTTAAGCAATGGAGCGCTTGTCTATAAAAGGCAAAATCATCCAGGACTACATTGAGGAAAGGCAAGTACTGCACCACAGACGAAAAATGGGATTTATATAATTATATAAATGTATGATTAAGAATCAATAAAAAGTTATTTGTAATTCTAAAAGATGTAGAGTGGCACTGGTTTGGGTATTAGCAGAATACCGCATTTATTTTCAAATACATAGTAGCTTTCAAATCAGAAAATATGGACATCATGACCACCAGTAAACTGTTATATTTCTCATGGGCTGCCTTAATAGAAACAGTATCAATACATTCTTAAGGAGGCCAAGTAATTAAATAGGCGCTCCAAGCCACGACAAACTGAAAAAATAGCTGTATTGAGCATTATTGAACTTAGGGAACTCATAACCCTATCATAAAAAAATAATAAATATTTTTTTTGTTTGCTTCCGTCCTATGCAAATATACGCTTAAATGACATGATGGCGTATCGTGTTGTGAGTACAGAACAAATAACACCTTCATATTGTGAAACATGCAAAGTGTTCTTATTAGGTAGGAAAACCATTGTACCTGTGACTAGATAGTTCATTATTAGCATGTTCATGTCGGTCCGGGAGAATTGCAGCCCCTCCGACCTGTTGTAGACGTCATCTTTGGGGAAGTCACTCTTGTCATTATTGGTGCTGCTGCTGGTCGTGTCGTAGCTCATGGCTGCAGAAGACGAGGTCTCCTTTGTTGCAAATGCTCGCGATATTTATTATTCTCTCGCGTAGCTGAGGGTGACAGCTGCCGAATTTGTACAATGACAATATTTACCGTTGAGGGCGCTGAAAAATATCCCTGAAAATGTTGTTGCTTTAAATACCTATAGGTAAATATAATTTGTATATTCATTTACCCTTAATTAGTCGCATAGGGTCAAAAAAAGTTCGAATTCAAAAATTAAGCACTTGCCGCTTCCCGAAATTCTTTTAATTTGGCTTGTATGTGTTTAATTTGATATTAAGTTAGTGTTATTTCTTTTAAATATAATAGTATTATTAAAGCGCTTTGATAATAAACAAGTTTTATTTACTTATATATTTTATAAATAATAATAAAAAATCATACAATTTGGGGTCACCTGTGACCCCATGCGAGCAGTTGTGTAATTTTTCTTGGTGCAACTAATTAAGGGTTAAGATAGGTATATAAAAATATATCAAATCATGATCAAGAAAAAAAAGATTTCTGACTTTTATATACTATACTGACCCAAATAATATATATTTATTAGACTTTTTAATGTATCACATGTTTTACCCAAGCAACTACTAGCATGTACCTACTTTCATTGAGTTTAGGTATTTTTGTATAAGCCTAAAAGTATAATAAACTTAGTTTATTGGTCAAAGATCATTTATTTATTTATTTATTTATATACAGAATCGAAATTCCAATTTGTACAAATATTTAGAAAAATGCTATATTTTCTTTAGTATTGTTACAAATTTAAGGGTTAGTAAAAATGTGAATAATTTAGTTGTTTCTTGCTCAAACTCTGCTCAATGTACAACTATTTCATGGGACAACACTGACATACCAATTAGAATGCACACTGCAGCTGTTCTGCATTGATGGTGCGTGGATAAAAAACATAAATAATTTAAAAATAATATATGTAATTATGTTTATATTTTAACCGAACTTAACGTAACTAATTAGAAGGTTAATAATATTATTAATGTACTGTAATAAAGATAAAAAAAAGTATCGCCCTGACCCATAACTTGCATTTATTTATTTTGATTAAAAAATAAATTAGTAAAAAAAAAACTTTTCATTTCTTTAAAATAAAATATATATTTTACGGTGGTAATATTATTTTTAATATTCTTATCTAAATGCACGGTAAGATTGTCAAAACAATTTCTTGTAATCGTAACATAAAAATTGTTATAGAAAGTGTTACTAGTTGAATTTGGTAACTAAAATAATATATTAAAGGTGTGTATGTTTATAGCAGCGGTCGGGGAACTTTTTTAAACATTACCCCAAAATATTTTTACGTAAGTCGATATTACCACAAAATATTTTTGCTTAAGTCGATATTACCCCAAAATATTTTTGCGTAAGTCGATATTACCCCTACCCCACATTTTGAAAAGAAGACAATCAATGTATATTTAAATAAACATTATTCATTGAATTAATTTACTCGGAAAATAACTAAATAGTTACATGCGAATAGTAAGTTTTATGAAATAGCTAACTAGAAAAAATTTCTTACTACCCCACAAAACATATTTTTACCCCATTTGGGGTAATTTACCCCGGTTCCCCGACCGCTGGTTTATAGTGTAATTTGTATATTTGATTTATTTTTGTATTAAAATTCATATATTTAAAATATTAAGTCCACTAATAAAATTAATCAACACGTGTATTTGCCTAGTGTATTTGAATAATCATTTCTTCGTGTTTTTGTTTTACATAACATGCTTAGGTTTTATATATTTGAAATAAAATTACATGACAATATATATTTTAATATATTATATGGTAAATGAGCAGATATCTATATTTTTAAAATGTAACGTTTATACTTAAAAATGGTAAATTAGCAGTACGAAGGTAAGTATGTGCACAATATCGTTATACACCTACCACTTAGTATAAGAAATTCGTAAAAAATCTAATATGTATAATAATTGTATTAAAATATAATAATGTATAATAACTTAATTGGCATATTTGTAGTTCAAGGAATGATTTTGGATAAAAGCTTTTTTTAACAATGTCGTGATTTATAAATTAAATTGTTATGTAAAAAATATATTGTAGAATTGCACTGGAACTGACACAAGTTTAGTAAAAAAATGTGGTGTGTAGTTACGACGTGCCATTGTACATCTAAGAATTATATACAAGCTTATTTAATACCAAAAAGGAACTTAAACAGAGAACTTGATTTGAACTCTGAACTAGATACGCCTTTATGTTATTAAGCATGTTTATTATTCAGTGTTGGTTAAACCAGTGTTATTCAATCTTCTGAAATCTATGCACCGATTTATTTGGAAAAAAAAATACGCCTACCGGGATTAACCAAATACACACATTTTGATTTAAGATCGGTAAAACGACACAGTAAAAAATACTAAAAAAGAGCTAAGCTACCATATTGTAAATATAAAATTATATTTGGGCTAACAATACATTATATTTTTTTTTTATTAAAATCATTCAAACTTATTATTCAAGGAATAAAATTTGTTGATTATATGTAATATAAAACGGGTGCAAATTTAAATAAAACAACATTCTGTCTTTTACAAGGTATGTAGTCTCCATAAAAATGGACGATGCGTTAATACCAAGAAGTTGTCAAATGACGTTCACGGAATAACCCTCCATATACATCACTAAGCCATTCTTAAAATGGCAAGTGTCATATAATTTACATAAGAGATTTCTTTTTAACATTTTGTCGGCATTCTTTTTAAAGTGTTCATATGAAAAATAAACACAGGCTTTGTGGCGTTCTATAGGAAATCGTCACTGCAAGTCTTATCGATATATATTTTTATGGAATTTTTCGTGGCGACCGGAACTTGAGCTCTTGAGAACCGGGGTAGGTCCGTGGAGCGCAGGTTGTAGACCACTGGTCTAAACGCAACTCTCATGAAAATCTAAACATAGACAACACGGCGATAGTTAATGTCACTTGTGTATAAGACGTGAGTTGCCGAATGAGCGATATAATGTAATATTATTGTTGTTTCCTGGTAAAACATAGTAAGTATATTACCCAATCATTTTTAATGTGGATACATGTATATATAACCGTTAAATATGCTTCAATTGTCCTCGTACATTCACGGTCAATGTTATTTTCGCCTTGACCTGGTATAATGAGAGCCTTTTCAGGCATTGTACGATCCTTGACAATATAATAGTACTTCAAATGTAGTCTAAACTTCTGAGTTGAAGGTGCTTCATATTTTAATCAGAAAAAATGCATTAACGTCCAGATAAACCAGCTTGTCTTGTGCCATGTCAGATGCTAGATTTTGTGTGGCAGATTATACGCGCTTAATTAAAAAAATCTTATTAATCATTATGTTGATTTGTTTATGTTGCCCATAATAATAATCGTTGTACGACAATCACTGGTAATTTCATGTTTTGTTCCTCATACAAAACGTGACAATGTATATGTTTCTGTAGAAACCAAATATGTTACATAAATACATACTCTTATAAGGTAACACTTCATTTTATTTATCATGCTTTATAAAAGCATTATTGTATTATAAATACCGGAAGTATTTTTTTATAAACATTTCCTCTTATAAGATTTACTATTTTACCATATAATTTATTGTTTTTTCATTAAACTTTTATGATGACTTTGACAGCCAAATCAAAGGAAAAAACTTATTGATAACATAAATATTGCAAAAATGTGTATTTTCAAAAATAAAATTACTTTTTTGAATTGGACTATGATTGATTAAATCTAACCAGCATGGGCACTGGTTTTCCCAAAATATTAGTTAGGTTAAAATAAAATAAAGTGAGAAAAATCATTTTTCAAATTGTCAGGAAATGTAAAAACGTCATTTATACTGTTGAAATGATAAATCTGTCAATTAAAAATGCTATTTGGGAGCATTATCCATCACTTTTAATTTTGTTCTGATTTGATAAAGATTTTTTTAACACAATTTGATGTATGGAAACTTTTCCTTCGATTGTTATAATCTAAAAAATATATTTATCCATATGAATTTCAAAGTAATTTATTAAGAGTTTAATCGTTCAAAACCCTATTTCCAATTCAATGAAATACATTAAAATTTATATTGTGTACCTGCATTTCTGGAAAAAAAAAATATTAACAAGAAATTTCAGTCTTTTGTAATAATATGTAATTTTAAAGATGTATTATTTTTAGTGATGGTATGGTAGTTTTTTTAGTAGTAAGTTGTAATGATTAATAAATAAAAAATACAGGTGTCATAAGTTTTGTGAAACCTAAGTACAAACCTATTTTATTTGGAATCAAATTAATAATTAAATCATTTCCTTTTTTCATGTATTATGAAAAAAATGTTTGAAATGAAACTGGAAATTAGGTTTTTAGTTGTTGTGGATTTGGTTTAAATGCATAATTTATAATAATTATGTATTTTTGTCAATGTTTCACAAATGAAAAGGACACATCTATAAATAAAGATGTGGAGCCCTAGTCTCCTAAGCTACTCATACATAGAATTAGCGCAGGCTCTGATCTTGATTGATAATAATTTCGCAGCTGCTTATATACTAGTTTATGCAGACTAAGCAATTGTTTACTTCCTTAAAGCCACATTACAGTTGTATCACTTGCAAACCTTGAAACACTAGACATGACTACAACATTGTGACCTCCCATATAATAATCTAGCTTGTGACTTTCAATGTGAAAACATGTTTTTATTATTTAATGTAAATAATTAATATTTACCATTGGTGAGATCTATAAGCCCATTATATTTATCAGTATTATTCATAATAGTATTCAGATTTGTAAAAAATGTAATAGTTGTACATTGTTATTTGAGTCTGGAGAATCAAAATATTTTTAGGGCATGTTAAATATTTAACCACATTCTGTGTGATCAAACAAACAAGCAAAAAATATTTTAAAAAAATGTGTACCTTACATAAAACATAGCTCTAATCAGGAAAAGTAATAAAATATAAGACAAAATAAATCTCGAAAAAAGGTAGGACAACTTATTAAAACAAAGAAACTGCTTTTATTTAATTATTTTTTTAGTGCATTGTTGAAATTTAATTTGGTACAGATAAAGCCTGTGGGAAAGCCCTTTGAAGAGTATGGGTTTTGTATTTGTTTTCTTGTATTTTTTTAAATTATTATTTTTTCACTTTAATTTATTTCTTTCACAAACAATACTAATTTTGATAAATACAATCTGAAAATACAATCATATAAAAATAAACAATATAATAAATATTGATACTTATGATTAAGTACAAAAGAAAAACAAATGAATAAAAACGAGCAACAGAAAGTCGTAATGCTCATAAAACACACGAATTCAACAAATTACTCTTCCAAACATATTTGTGGAGTTCTTGCTTGAACTGGGCCTTCCTTGCGTGGAATATATAAACCTCTGAGGCGATGTGGTTAAACAGGTTGAAATGATTGATCATTATATCATGCTGAAATATAATTTTTCTTCCTTTTAGAGATGTGGTCAAATGTGAAATCTGTAACATGCCTGTGTCGCCAAGTATATCCATTGGCGCGTAACTCTCAGGCCGGTAAACCGCTGCTTCTCTACGCCTTGCCTTCTTCGCAATCCTGCGATGCGCTTCAGAGACACTATCACAGCTTCAACGATTCACCGCCAAAGTTTTCATGCTTTGCTAAAACATGTTGTGCACTATTTGCCGTATCGTTTGTTGGGATAGTGGCTGATTACAAAAGGTATATTTTGTTATTATATTTATATTATGTAGTTTTTGGGTAAAATAATCATATCTATCTAATATGGAAAGTTTTCACATCACTTTTTAAAGAGAGCGCCATTGAAGTGGATAGATATAGGATATTTAAAAGAGGTTAATGGTGCCATGACCGACGAGACTAAATAATATGAATAAAATCATGTTAAATTTCATACACATTATTTAAGAAAATCATATTGTAAAAACATCTTAACACATTGTTTGCGGGAGATGCTTAAAGGCGTCTTTTCCATACTGTTGGTAGAGAGCGGGAGACGCTTAAAAGCGTTTTTTGTATTTGTATACTGTTGGTAGAGCGCTGGAGACGCCTAAACGCGTTGACACTTAGAGTAACAACATATTACGAGAAACGTGTGATTCTTGGTTACTCTGTGAACTAAAAATTAGGCGCCAGCTCCTTTGAGACGTGTAATATCTCATATAAGGTACCTAAACCAATAAGGTAAGGACGGTCCATAAAGTGCGTAGCGAAACCCGGCATATGTGTAAATTCTGTGCTGTACCATTACATAAAGGGAACTGTTTCCAACGATATCATACTTGTAAACAATATAAGTGTTTATTTTTTTGTATTTTACAAAATATATATTATGTTGACCGTGCATAAAATGACTAAATCGACAATACGACAAAAGTGCAGTTTTTTCCAATGTTTTATATTTAACCTTGAATATTATAATTTTTTATCCAAAAATATAAACATTTGTGACCGCATAATAATAGAAAATTTCATTTAAGGTAAGGAATCAATTTTTTATTTAAATATGATCAATAGTTCAGAAGTTATAGCTGTTTTACGTGAAACGTAATTTGGCGCGCGAATCTGACAAAATTGCCCGCTTTACGGGGTGGATTAATAAAAAAAACCCCCGCAAACAATGTGTTAATTGAATTTTTTTAAATATTAACATTAGGAGTTATTTGTGCGACAAATGTACAGTTCACAGAAATTATTGTTTTATTTTTAAGATATTCAAAGTAAATCTCAGTATATCTTCAATAAATAAAATATATATTTTTTAAATGAAGTGGATTTATAAATAAATAACTTAAAAAAAATGAATTTTATTTATAATTTAATTTGATTTGTCATTTGATTATAGAGTGAAGGAAACATTGTTTCCGAGTGTTGATGCTGCTGAGCAAATTATTGCAACTCAAGAGGAAAGCGATGCAGAAGATTTAGAGGCTAAGAAAAAGAAACATCGCAGGGAAAAAGTTGGATTCAGGGATCGAAAGGTCTGAATTTGTCCATTTTGTAAATCATACTACAATTAATTATTCAATTACAATACCTATGCTAGAAAAATATGTTTTTTTAAGCAATATGAGACTATTTTAACTTTAATAACACTGATTTCATTTAATACCATTCAAATTTACAGGATGCTCACTTATTGTTATTTGAATTTATTTTTCTCTTGTTAAAATACAATTATGATTTTTAGAATTAACAAATATAGCGAAATATTGGATTAAAATGATTGATAGGTAATAATAATTCAAACTACAGATAATAGAGTATGAGAACCGAATGCGTTCTTATTCAACCCCCGACAAGATATTTCGTTATTTTGCCACTGTCAAGTTATCTTATGGAGATGCCACGGAGGTCTACATGACTCCCGATGACTTTCTGCGCGCCATCACCCCCGGCATGAAACAGCCCGACGGTAACGTCACTCGCCCATATAAGCCTGGTTAAACTGCACCAATACTAAACTACTAACCTACTACCTAAATAATTATATAATTCAAAAGCTATTTCATTATGTATTTATATATATTATTTTTGACATGAGAATATAGTACATATTGCATTGTTTATATACATGGATTAAATTGTCATTTATATACAAAATTATTATGGCAGTACAATCAACTCTCCTATAGTTTTTTAATGAGATCGGATAATTAGCCTGACGCTTCCGAGACTTAGACCATTTGGTCTTAAAGAGCAGTTATATAAAAAGTTGAATATAAAACCACTGCATTCGCCATTTTAAAAACTTCTATAAATATGTACACTACAGGAGGGTTGACGGTATACTCAATATGATTATATATTATGTATCCTAGTATTGTTATACATTCAGTTTATTGTAAAGGTGTCAATATTTAAAATATATATGTATATTCACATTTAAAAGATTACCACTAACTGCATGATGAGAGGGAAAGATTTTTTATTCATGACATAATGAAAAAATTATGTCATGTAAAAGTTTTTAAAATAAAATAACAAAAATATTCTATAATCAACAATTTATATACTTACAAACCCAAAACAAACACCATCCTGTATGACATTTCTGTCATCAATTAATAGGATAAAATAATTGGTGTGAAGTAAATGTATTATAAATGCAATTTATGTTGAAAATGAATTCTTGCTTTATTCCTTTTCTTAATTAATTGAATGATAACATTTTAGAGAAAATTGAAAATTGATCAATTTGTTTTAAGAATACAAATTTTAAATTTAATATATTTGTAAACATTTTGACTAAGGCATGCTGCTGAAACTTAATACAGAACCACGATAATTTCATGGTTTGGGTTTTTAGAATAATTTCACTTAATTTATTTTGAAAAATTTAATGTAACAGTTTAGCTTATAACATATTAAAAAGGAAAGGCTAAAATATATTGACCTCTGAACACATCAATAAGAGAAGTGTGTTAGTAATCCCTACTAATGGGTTTTACGATTGAACAGTTTTTCGTAGATCAGTGTCTTATTGTGTACTTGTGTATTATATGATGCAAATAATGATTCTCCTCCTTTGCATGCGTTTCCTGGTTATTGATAATCTTCACAATGGTGGTGTCCATTCCTCCTGATCTCCGCTATCGTGGTGTCCAATTCTCAATATCGTAATACAATACAAATAATTTTGTGGTGAAAAACACATAATGAAAAACAAAGTAGATCATAGAGTATGAAAATAGAATGAGACACTTCTCAACACCAGACAAAGTGTTCAGATACTTTGCTACACTCCAGGCCCAGCATCACGATCAGCATGAAGTCTTCATGACTCCAGATGACTTTTTGAGATCGATGACGCCTGGAGTGAAACAACCGATGGTAAATCAAATTAAAGTGTATTTATTTTTAATTACTTCAACTGTGCTCTCATACTCTTTTATATGTTTTTTCATATTTTGTAATTGTAGCATTATGTTATTCACTTTTCCTTTTTCCATTGTAATCAATCTCATCCTGAACAGACTAAAGGTTGTGCTGTCCGACTTTGCTCTCAAAGGGTATGCATATATGTATGTCTCATCTGTTTGGATCATATAGTTGACATTTTTATTATGATTATTTTATAGGTGAAACAGTAAGCCACAAAATTGTTTAATTTTTTGCATGTCTTACATATTTGTTTGGTATTATATTATTATTTATAATGTTTATTTATAAATATTTATTTCATATTATATTATTATATAATACATTTCATTTATTAATATTTTTATTTGTCATCATTTTTTTTTTAAATCTACTTTGAGTAAAAATAAAATTATGTAACTAATTGCACTGGAATGTTGGGTGGATGTAATAGTTTTTGCTGTTTTCTATGCCACTTGTTTAAAAATGGTGTAAATATAAGAACTTTAGCATCAACTCATAATTAGTAATGTCATTTATAAATATATTTATAGAAATGTAATGATTGAACCATAAAATAACAGATTTGTATTTTCCTACAGGACTAGGATTGGATCAATACAAGCGCTACGACCCCAAGGTAAGTTGTTTATTGCCATTGCACAACCATCTTTTTTTGTAATCACTGAATTATTTAGCACCCATAATTATTACCGTTTGTGTTAAAATCAATGTCTTCTTGATATGTTTTGCCTGTAGGTGTTCGTAATCTTGATGCCAGTCGCATTGTCCCTTGATTATAATTCTTAACTTATTAATAATTCAGTTTTAATATTAAAATCTATTAATAGTTTGACTTACCGTATGAGATGTGACCGTAGTGTTTGACATTGCCACCGGCACCAACCGAGTCACTGTAACTGTAACGTATGATGGCAACTACATCTATCTGTCTCTTATCTCTTTACAGAACTTCAACGAGGTACTGAATACTCCTTTATCTATCTCTTCTTTAATGCACAATTTCTTTCCTCTAAAACATTCTACTTTTTTTCAAAAAAGATTTTTGCACTAATTACAAAACGTTTTTCTGCTTTCCCGTAGTAATTTTAGAATTAGATATTTTATAAATTTATGGTTATATTTTCCAAATTGCTTTCATTCATTTCATTGAAATGATCACTAAAATGGCTTCTATGGTGTGCTAACGTGTTTTATGAGGGGATACTTTATAAACGATAAACGATTTTCATATAGGACTCTTTAAAAATATTTCCATCTCATTATTATGATTATTAACATTATCGTATTTAAATTGCTTCTATTATAAATAAACATAAACTTACGATACTATATTCAAATATTTATACAAATACAAAAACTAATTATATAAGAAATCAACCAAACGAAACTAAAAAAAACTTAAGTAATGACAGTTAACATTGTTCGAACTAAAAATCTTACAGAAATAAATCTATCAAACAAATTATATATATATTTTTTAAAACTATTTTGTTATTAGATGCATCTGTCACAATAAGATTTATCAACATAGCACATGTTTATGCAATATTTACTCACCTGATGCATTAAAAATTCTATACACCAAAACTTTAAATTTCTTTTTAAATAATTTCTGGTGATTATAAAAATCGAAAAGCAACCTTAGTTTTGTGAAAAATGAAACCATGATTTGGAATACTTCATTTAAAAAATCTTCGTAAAAATCTCAAATGTCAATAATAACACAAATGTACTATGAAAGGATATTGGTATAGATTAATAAAATTAAATAAAAATAAGTTTCAATTATTACTAATCTTATTAGATGGTAATGCTTACATGCTGTATTTGAATCCTTTGCATACGGGTTATTTTTTATGATCTTATTCCAGAAAAATGGGTCTGATTTTTGTTTTTTCATGGATACTTTTTCATTCATTGCTTGGAATATTTACCACGTAAAATAAAAGATCCTTTAGTGCTATATAAAAATATAATAAATAATAATTGATATAGGGTTTATTGAATCTTTCTTAGTTTGTGAATATACCTGGTATCCGTGATAAAAATAAAACAAACATGTATCTATTTTTCAATGCCTTAAGTTTTGAAAAAAAACAAACTCCAAGGACTAAAAGTTATTTTATATTGAGTAAAAATACGATGAACCGAATATCGGGTAACCAAAGCTCCGTTTTTGTAGCAGAATGAATTAGCATATTATTTACTTTAAAGACAAATGATACAAAATTCATTAATAAAGCCATAGTTTTTCGATATGACTCTTAGCTATTGAATATTATCATTCTTACCAAAGTAATTAGTACTTATAATTAACAGGCTTAATAATATAAATAACGTTGCTTTATATATACTTACACTATTTAATTATTTTATAATAGATTTTCTAGAATGCTTATGCTTTTTGCTTACAATGTATTATACAATTATTATTTCATAATATTATGGGTTAAACAAGTGTTTTTTATTTTGTTTTTGAATATAAAAAGAATGATGAATGTTAGATGTGAATGGTCTTTGATTTTATAGGCAATCATAACATTTTATATTTCACACATAGACACTTTACGTGTAATTATTATTGAAAAATCAACGCATTTAAAAATCATAGTCTTGCCTAGTTCATATAATCTCTACAGCATACTTCATTAATATAATAGCTGTAGTGTGCTACGATTTGGGAAAAGTGAGAGATTTCATCCAATTGGTTCAAGTCAGTGTAGTTATATTGTTGTGTGTCTGCATATTGTATTTAAAAATATTAACAAAAGGGTTACTTAAATGTCCTGTTTACAGTTTCAATGAGTACTTGTGCCTACGGTTTGCCCTGATTATAATTCTAAATTAATTATAATTATTATATATATGTACCTGCTATTATAAATAACTACAAACTATTCTACCCTGTACTGTCGCATGTATAAAATATTTCTGCAGCCTTTATTCATATATAATAAACTCTAGACCACTGACTCAACTATTCTGGGACCCTCTTGCTTTTCCCCCTTATATTTAGCTCTTAAACAGCAATGAGCGGATGTCCAAAAGGGCATTTGTTGGAGAAAACTACACAACAGCTGGATCGACCATAGTAAGCTGTTTGTAATAACCACTGAAAGGTAACCCTACATACTCTAAGTGTGGTGTCCATATATAATGCCAGTCTGCGTGAATATTGCTAAGTTTACATCTGTAATAAATTATACAGCGCTTATTAATTATCGTGAATTATCAATAGCTTAAAAATGTTAAAGAAATAATCAATTTTCAAAAATAAGATTTGAAATTGTTCATCAACTTTTATTATTGATTTATTTAGTGATTTTTTTTCTTGTGCAGAAGTTCTCTCACCAGCAATAGTAATTGCAAGATTGTTCAACTTTCTAAGAGGGACAGAGGTATACATGTGGACTAGTGGAGCAAAATAAAACAACAATTGTAGTTTAAGTAAAGCATACAAATTTAGCCGCGCAATTCTCGTTAGGTGTATAAAATTAACCTTAAATATTTTTAAACTCGACGCACAAACCATTTGTTACTGATTTTTAAAACATTTATTATTCTCGTCTTGTAAATTTCCATAGTTCATGGATTTTATGACAGATTATTTTGCCTTTTATATTTAAAAAGTAGTTACATAAAAGAAAGCATTTTTTTCAAATTTAAGTTATTTTGAGTCCCATATTAATAATTATGCAACCTCTAACATATTATAGGAAAAAATATAATTTAAAATTATTTAGTATACTGTTCTATGAAACCTGCGCAAATAACACATTTATAATTGATAATTATTTTGTTATTAATTAAAAAAAAAAAAAATGGAATCTTTTCAACTCGTATTTTATTTTTGATTTGAATATTATAAAAAAACATGTTTTTTAAATAAAAATAACATTAATATTGTGCCAGAGAGAATCATAAACATACAGTTTAACCTCATGATGGGTGTTCATTAAACCTGAATTTCTAAATAAGGCTTAATAAAATTAAGTGGATATTTTATTAAATCTAAGGTATCAAATTCATTTTACTTCTACAAACTTGTCAGTCCAGCAACCTTGTTCCTTTTATATATAACGTTAAACTCGGCATTATTCTGTTAATTCACATAGTTATAATATTTTTGGCAATATTCTAATGTAAATTGTTTGGAATATTCTAGAATGTCCACAATCGGTTGGCTCTAGCATTGGATGAAGATTCAATTTTTTACAAGCTCGGATCTGCGGGTCTCATCACATTCTCTGATTACATCTTCCTGCTGACAGTGCTGTCAAGTAAGTGATTCATGACAGTTTTTATACTTGTGTTGTCATCTTATTACGCTTTTTAAAAATGACTAATACTGCTTAAATTATCAGCTTAATTTTTTTTCCACGGTGCGACTACTTTAGAATAACAAATACAATTAAAAATAATAAATTATTTTTATTCCTTACTATTTAAAAAAAGGTTAAGAAAGTAAATTTATTTCATTTTTACCTTGATTTGACGATCGATCGATGTTTCCTGCATTTAACGTAAAATTCTACAAAATATATTTTATTCTTAAACTGTGTCTTTGTGTTTTATAATTTAAAAATAAATAAAACTCTTTTTTTCAACATTGAAAACATTTATTGAGAATAGACATTATCAAAGAAATAGGATTTAGTATCAAAAACAATGGCGTACATATAATATATTTTTTACGAGAATCAACGGATTAACGTAGAAAATATTTTTGGCATTAATGGAATAATCACAGACAACATTTCCTTAACCTAACAAATGAAATATAGATTTATAAAAAATATCATTTGAATTACATAAGATGACATAATGAAGCGTTATTTGGGGAGAACAATAATATTTTTTAGTGATATAAATTGATATTAAACATTTATACAAGATTACCAATATTATATAGTAAAACATTATATCCTAAACATTTACCACAAGTTGATTAGTACAGTCAAAAATTACTAACATTTATAATCATTATTTTTAAAGGTACAACATGACTCAGTGCGTAATAAAGATCTATTAAATGAACAAATGAAATTACAGCTTAATTCACAATTTAAAACACTATTGATTTATTGTAACATTTACTGACATAAACATAATAATTATACTTTTGCAGTTAAGTGTAAACAGTAAGAATATTATTTTGTGTATAAAGTATCAAAGGTGCAAAACTTGAGACCCCATTCCATACCAAAATAAACACCACATTTTACAACTGATACATTTTTGAAAGTTAATTCTGATTAAAAAAGTGAATAAAGTAAACCGATATCAAAATTAAGTCATTTTAAAAACTAAATGTCCCTGACAATTTTTCCTTTTAAGGCTGACTTTTTCATAAAACTTCCATTTCCATACATCCCATAATACCTGTATATATAATTCAAATATTTAATATTATACTTAATATTTATTATTTTATGAGTGATGAAAGATCTTAATTTACAAATATGATTTTTTATTTTTTAATGGGCTTATGTCATTTTTATGGCGATGCTGCAATAAATCCCCAGTTCTGACCATATCGTAGTACACGCTCGAGTCGTACCCAAACATTTCAAAGTCAATACCATAAATTTGCAAAAGATCTTGCAAGTTGTTTTTGTCTAATTCTCGAAAATATTTTTTTACCAACATTTTTGTATCTTTCCCATCTTTTGCCTTATTCATAATTGTCTTAACTCTTAATTTCTTTTCGTTTATCGGCTTGAGCAGAACACTTTCTAAACCTGCTTGGTATATCACATATTCTGTGTCACGTTTCAACGTCTCCACTTTAGTTATCACTGTGTAGTTGATGTGGCACGGGGTGCAGAACTGATGGTAAGGTGCCCAGTGCTCATCGAAATTCATCTGCTTGTCCCTCTGCTTAAAGTTATCAGTAATGTATTTGACAAACTCGAAAAATGTTGGACCATAGTTTTTAACTTTGCCAAACAAAAATTCTGTTTCGTTCCTGTATTTTTTTATCATTTCGTGGCCCATCTTTCTATAAAATTTTTGTCGGTATCTTTCCAATTTATTTCTGTATGCAGACAACAGTCTTTCGAAAGGTTCCCTGACCGTTATAAATGACAATGAACCTGGCAAACTTGCCTCGAGAAAGTCTAGCGAAGGTCGAGGGAACTTCTTACGTGCTAGAGTGAGTGGCATTTCTCTAGTTCTCTTTAAAAAGTCTTCTTTGTATCCAGCTAAAAAGTATTAATGAAATCAGAATTGAACTACTTATTATTAAATATATTTATATCAAAATATAAAATTAGAACAAAAATCTATAATGTAAATATTACATACCCAATACGTTAAACTTGTACATCCAACTGGAACTGGCAGCTTTGAATATGTTGCACCAAACGAGGTTGTGTTGAGGTGCAATAAAAAATTCCCAGTAGTTTGGTTTCCCCACCGTATGCAGTTTGTACTTCATACAAGTTTTCCAGACCTGATTTCGTCTTTCTTGGTGCTCTTTCTCCAAACGGCTTATATCAAAATCCGTATAATCCTCATAATTTTTTAATTCATTCACTTTATCTTCTTCAAAGTGTTCAGCCCACTTGTGCTGAAAAATTAAACATAATTTGTTAATTTAATCATAATTAAGTATACTCAACAAATTTCCCGGATTGCTAACTTTGCATGATGACTTCAATGTGACAAATTAATTAATATACCCTCTCTTTTGTAACACGGTATATCACTGCTTAAATATACTCGTACATATATTGTCTTCTTCATATAACGAAGTTTATTTTATAAAATGTATAATTTAAGCTACAACTACAACTGCTTAAAATTTGTTAACCCTTTAGATCCGAGGCGCGGATATATCCGCACCAACGTGCACTGCTCTTAAGTGCGAGGGCAGATTTATCCCACGCCCTGAAAAAAACACGTCGTTTAAGTGCGAGATGCGAATTTATCCGAATACTACATTGAATATAATTTTGTTTTGTATTACGACATTCCTTCGTCAAAAATGTATTGAGTTGTGGGTCATTCTACACGTGTTTCAAATTTGCCCTTTTTTCAAAATAATAATGTATTTATTTAATTTAGTTCTGAAGGTAAATATAAATGCATCACTGACCAATCAAAACACATAAAAAAGTTGCTCTTAAATATTCAACTTTATTTTTCATTGACGAATTGACTTATTTCGTGACTTTTTATGAAATCTTATTTCGCACGTAAAGAGTTAAACATATTCGCGAATTTACACAACCCCAATCAATAAGCATTTTCCATCTTTTATAATAATATACTTACTTGCCAAATATCAGTTTCATTGCTGGGATATGGTCCGTCTTCAGTTTTCTCAACCGTTTTATTATTTTTAAAGATGGTCAGTCTCATTATCAAAAGATAAACTAATGCCCATAGTAGAAATGTACTAGTCTTGGCGACACAGTGAAAATATTTGGCACCCAAATGAATTATTTTGCCTTTGCAATAGCCTGTTGCACAAGTGAGGTTAGCCATGATCCAATAAATTAAACAGATTGTTTTACATAAAGGATAATAAATTTAATTTTGATTTCAAATTTGACAATTTAATATACTTCAAAATTTAGGACTATTTCCTGTTATTTTTTTACATTTTATATATTTATCATCGAAGAGATCACAGTGTTTTTTCATTATTTTATTTAAAACAGTTAATTTGACCAAATTTGGCACAACGTTTGTAGAATTTTTAGGTTTTCTTATAATATATAAATATGTTTTTCTTGTGTAAACGTACTTTTCTTCACTTTAGGTTTATTATATATCTGTCAATCACTGTATTGACAAAATGTCTTAAAAATACTGTTTTTTTTTAGTTTATAACCAAAAAACAATATATTTTCACATTTTCCTATTAAATAAATAATCTATAACGATTTAAATTGAATAATTATCAAATCAAAATTTATTAACAAATCATTATTTTTAATCCATGACGTGGATCATAAAACATTACATTTTATAATTCTGATGTTTGTATTTTTATTCCCTTCATGTTATTTCATTATACGTCTACAAACAAATATACAAACTGATATTTAATGTATAGAAAAAATCTAATGTGGCTTTATAACCATGCTTTTGGTAAATTCAGTTCTCTTCTGAGCATGACAGAGAATATTGATTTTCCTACAAATAGACAAGGTCCATATATTTGTGTTGATGTCAGAGAGAGACAGAATAAAGTGATTCCTGAACTAATGATATCATAAAAATCTGAAAGTTTTCTGACGCTCATATTATTATTTTCCATCAAAATTAATTTTTAAATTAAAAAGAATTTTCAATTATTTTCAAGAACCTTTTTGTTTTAATGATTAAATTAAATATTACAACTTTTTAATATCATTATTACGCTTAATAATCTTACTCTACTAATATTTTCATCAACAATTGATAAATTTTACTAAAGGTAGTATATTTATTACTTCATTCAAGATTGAAAATGATTTTCCTGAAAAGCTAATTTATATTATAATGTTAGAAAAATACAAAATGATGCATAGGTTAAAGAATAACATTGTTTAAAATAATAATAAATATGCATATATATGAATATTTTAGCATCCAGACGCCATTTTGAAATAGCATTTAGAATGTTTGACTTGAATGGAGACGGAGATGTAGATTCAGAAGAATTTGAAAAAGTGGCCACTCTTATTCGCCAACAAACTAGTATTGGTTCACGACATCGTGACCACGCAAATACTGGCAACACTTTTAAGGTGAATTATTAAGATTATTATGTTAAATAAATACAATTATATCTACTTGTGTCTCCAATAATTTTATTATTGTTTTAATTTTATATGTTCTATTTTTAGGGAGTCAACTCAGCTTTGACAACATATTTCTTTGGACCGACTATGAGAGAAAAATTGACTATTGAAAAGTTCCTTGATTTTCAACATCAATTGCAAAGAGAAATTTTGTCTTTGGAATTTATGAGAAAAACTCCAGGTAGTAAAAATTGAAATATATTTTAAGAACTTGTACGCTTCACACCCGCATCATGCTAGAGAACAATGTCACAATAATAATCTACTTGTTCAAATAATTAATAAAAAGTATTTAGCAAAATAATCTCTCCTGCTAGTTGGAAACCGCTACATACATTTTTAGTATTCATTTACCTTTCTATAATTGAAATTCCCTGATAAAATTGTGTTTTTATTGTGTTGTCTTTATGGTATAGTTATATTTTTTCATAACTTAGATCAAAATATATTAGCATGTAATGTTGTTTCAGATGAAAATGGCCTTATTACGGAAGCAGATTTTGCTGAACTCTTACTTGCCTATGCAGGTTATCCTCAGAAGAAAAAAGCCCGTATGCTGAAAAGAGTAAAGAAAACGTAAGGGAAGCAATTCAAACTAACATTATTTAACCATTTTCCCTGACACAGATGAGTTAATTATTCCCAGTATTTACCTCCATTTTGGCACGGATTTCAAAAACCTGTGATGTAAAATATTTATTTAGCATTTTTTAATTTTATCAATTTAACAAAACTGCTTAAAATCCTATCAGGGATGTTGTGATTAAAGTTTCGCAATCTTTGATTGGCAAACATGGTATTCATAAAAAATAATGACATTTTACTTATATATATTTCTTCCCACGTGAAAATTATATTATTCTTACATGTATATTTTTTTAAACTTCTAATATTTCTTTTATAACAGCTTCCGGGACCACGGTATCGGCATTTCGAAAGATGACTATCTAAAATTCTTCCATTTCTTGAACAACATTAATGATGTTGATACCGCTTTGACTTTCTACCACATTGCCGGAGCTTCCATCGATCAGCCCACTCTGAAGCATGTTGCCAAGACTGTTGCTCTTGTTGATCTGAGCTCCCATGTCATAAATGTTGTTTTTACCATCTTTGATGAAAATTGTAAGTATAATTTAAGCTTTTAAAATGTTATGTTTATATGAATTTCTATCAAACATATAATCTCATATCAGATTAAAAGTTACAAAATTAAGCTTTTGTTTTGTATGAATATTTTTTAAATTTTTTCAGTGGACGGACAATTGAGTAATCGCGAATTTGTGGCTGTGATGAAAAACAGACTATTAAGAGGCTTGGAAAAACCCAAAGACACTGGGTTTGTCAAACTAATTCACTCAATAATGAAATGTGCGAAAGATACGAAACCAGCTTTGCTAGATTTTTAATTATTTATGATTAAGGAAAATCATAATTATCTACATATTTAGGTTGACATGGAAGTTCTTTATTTTTTACATTATCTGAATTTATTTGTATTTTTTTATTTTTTGAGTTTCACTCATTGAAAGAGACACCCGAAGTGGACAAAATATTAAAACTGTCTTTAAAAAAATCTTAATTTAAAGCAAAAATTTGTGCAACCATAATCAAATCTACCAACTATATTGTTAAGCAGCAATAAACTTTTGCTTCAACCCATTAGTAAATTGATATCTTTTCTAGAGTTAACGTAAATCTCTACAAACCAATTATTATAATTATCTTTCATGCAAAAATATATGACCAGTAGCAAGTAGTTTTGTGACCAGTCCTTCCAAGTTCAGGTTCACTATTTATTTATCATATTTTTATTTGACACTGAGACATTGGCTGGTCTCATAAGAAATCTTATGGATATAAAGGTGACTTCTGATATAGGAAGTCACAGTAATGTCTTCTTATTAAACATATAAAATATATTGTATAATGTATTCATATGTTTGAAAAAAAAAAGTAGATTTTTTTTACTTAACATAATAATAAAATATTTGTCTCTCTAATTCTTTTGCTTTGGTTTGAATAATAATAATCGGTAATGCAATTCCGATGTTGAGTGTATTAATATTTTTCCTATATATTATTTATTTTTTAAATTAAGACTACACTCACTATGCATAAGCGTACTATACTATTACTATATTTAAATACATCCATCAATATTTTATAAAAACATAACCTATTATGAAATAATTTGAAATTAAATATCAATAAAATATTGTGACTTTGAATTAGACATAAGTCTTTAATCCAATTTTGATGTAATGGAGACAGATTCATTATTTGTTTGCATTTATTTAGTAATATATTTACTTAAATTATATACTATTTCAAAATGCATTTATAAGAACCTCTAGAATTTCCAAGCAAATTCCAGAAAACCTTTACATCAAAATGTTAATATTATACAGGGCTATCTTGTGTTGATTTAGACGAAAATAATATGTTTCAATTATATATTGAAGTTATCTGTTGTGGTAATTTTAGTAATTCTAAATTTACAATATGCAATCCAAATATGATTATTGTATTGACTTACTTTTTTTCATAATAAACTAATATTTTATTTATTGTTATGGACTTTGTATTGACTTTATAATGAATGAATAAATATCAAAATAAAAATTGTTTTCATTTACTGTATTAATTTCTTTTTCCCTATTTATTTTGTTACAAAATGTTTATTTTTAAATTCATTAAGTAAAAATATTTTCATAAATTTAATGATACGACAATAAAGATATAAACATGGTTTAGGTAAGACGAAAATATTATTTAAAAAATGTTTTTAGGCCAATCTAACATTTTCAGTAAAGCGTAATAAACGTTGTTATCACTTTCAAATATTTTTCGCTGATGGTCTAAATATTTATACATAATGAGATATTGTTAAATATTTGCATTAAATCAAAATCTCAACGTAGTAATTAAACATAGAAAGTTAAGTATGTAATACCTACTTTCGCTTTACTTGGCTTCAATTTTTTTCACCAATACCGAACCTATTTTGTAAAAATAGTGATATTATATATCAATAGGTATTTGTATTGCGTGAGGCAACACCGCGTTCTTTAGCTTCCTCACGGTCCGGGCCGCGGCTGACTTTTGAAGTCCAGGTAAATGAAGAATTGTGAGAATAAAGTTAGCGGTTTTCAGTGAAAATAATAATAAACGAGTGCGCCACCCGAATCCGTCGGACGACAAAAAATATCGCGCTCTTGGCGGCTTTTTCTATTATCCATGTTATATAACTAAACAAGAAAGAAATCCCATATTGATTTGCGGTGTTAAAAAAACCCAAGGGTTGTGCGGTGATCGGTTGTTATTTTATTTATATTATCATTAAGTGTCATGCTGTGAATAAAAAGTGTTTTTTATGTGCATCGCTTTTTGGTTTGATTTTTTCCTCGTCTGTGCTCACGCGGTCCGAGGTTCTTGGAGAAGCCCGAGCTTCCACCACTCTCTCCGAAAGAGTATTTCAAATCAATTATGACGTCACTCTTTTCTTATGAAATCCTAAACGTCACTGCATTATTAAACTTTATCTACGTAGCGCTTAAAAAATACATTATCAACTTCCCACTGGCGCATATCTCAGTATTACTCGCGCTCAACTTAAAACTGTCACATCCGTTCCGATCACATTTTTGTGTAATACCTAATGCCTTATTTGAGTACTGCACAATATTGTGCAGTATTTCTTTCCTGTTGCATTAGTACGCCCCCATTGTAAAGAAAATTAGTTTTCCTTAAAAAATATAAATTATTTTAAAATCTATGTTACACAATCCAAGTACTTTGACGTATTAATAACCTCAATAAAATTACTTACGTTAATAAAAAGGATTGTTATTTCTATTGACATACAGAATCCTGTTTTTGCCTAGGATTGCTTTTTATGTTAAGGTAGGTTAGGTTTATTGAATGACACTCATAATAACGAAGTTGGCAATGATATGATGTACCTACCATTGCATTGAATCTCATAAATCCACCAAAATAGACCACACGATTTGAGCGAAGTTCTTAAATTCGACAATATAAGAAAGTACATAATGGTTACTCAATATAGACTTATGCAACATGGATAAAATATATTCACCATTTAAAATCTACATCCACATTATCACTAATTTATTATGCCAAGAAAAGAAATGAGGTCTTCACAAAGTGGGATGAGAATCTGTCCTCTTAACCTTGAAACATGTTGGCATAACCACACTTCATAAGTATTCAGTCAACGAACCTTGTATCTTACATGATGTATCTTCAATTAAATATAAATATCTTCAGTAATCCATTCAAAATTTGCTCTCAAAAAAAATAATGATTTTTTTCTAACCCTGGCTACCCTTTGTAACTTGGCACTAGAAAACCTCAATAGATTCGTTTTATTTTATAGAAATGCTAGTTAATTAACCTTTATTTTGGTTTTTATGATTGTTTTCCTGCGGTATATTTGGTCAACAATTAATTACCGTTTTTAAGGAGTCCGATGATTAGCCAAATGCTCCTAAGATCTAAACCCTTGCGTCCGTCACGAAACTCATTTGGTTACCATCCAAGTTTGGTATACAACCAATGATGATTGAATGGTGGTCATCGAATAGTAACTGTTTCAAAATGTTGTGATTTATTAGTTAACAAAAATATAGGAAACCACATGTCTTTAACATAATATTTGATATAAATTTATTATCTTTATTTATAATAATATGTAGTGGATATTTTGTTCTTTAGTTTTTCGTGTTTTTTTTTCATTCATTATATTTTATGGGTAAAAAATTCATTTTTCTCATAAAAAGTACATCTTAATTGGAATTTAAGTGTTGAATATGTACTGTTTACTCAAAAGCAGATGGTACTAGTTTTAATTACGATATTTAAATGATTTCATTAACTTAATTTGTACAAAAATAAGTATGTATGTGATAATTGTACAGAGCAAGTTGTATTTTCTCGCCTTTAATGGAATGAATTGTTATTCTCTTTTATTATATCATTTAACAAAAAGTTCTAATTTCATAATTTGATTTAAATCTCATCGGTTGTTAATTTTTTTACAATATCCATGTTTTTTTCAATGAATATATTTTGTAGATATTTGATTTATACTTTTATGGTGAACATCATCCAAAGTTACAAAGCTGACTGCAGAGTTAAATGTCTCTAATAATCAGTGCGAGGCATAAGAATACCCTCCATTTTTCTTTAACAGTTCTCAAAAGAAGATTTCCGCCTGTTTCTGTAAAGTAGCAAATCTTTTGGCTTATTTAAATGTACTCACTATACTCCCTGTCTGTTCTCAATGAACGTATAAAATATATACAATTATATAAAATGCAAAACCTTGTTACTTCCATGAATTTTTTATCTAATATTTGATCAATTTTATATACAATGTACATTTATGTACACATAAAGAATAACAAAAATATTTTTATTTAGTCTTAAATATTATTTTAATATTCATAATTATTACAGAATAAAATTCAAAAGAATATCCTCACAGAACATGCATCTCCTATCATATGTTATGTTAAGTCATATGTTCTATCCTTGTTAAAATATCGCATCACTTATGACATAATGTCTGCTATTGTAAAAATGAGAGTAACTTTTTTGTTGTGAGTTTTTCATGGTCTGTATTTATTATTAGTTTGCTCGCTCCTGGGAAATTGCCAACTATCCAAGTCCAGAATTTACCAAGTAAATTATTATTGGCAAAATAAGGTGAATGAGAAAAAAAATATATTGGCAGCGAAACAACTCTCTATTTTGTTTATACACAATTTATTGTGCAATCCGTTATGTATCATATTCATAAGTATTTTGTTTAATTATTAAAATATTGATTTTATATTGATATGAACATACTCGGTACATAAAACATAGTAAATATCATACACTTATTTACATTTATTTCGGGTCTGCTCACTTATAAACTCAAAAAGATGCGTCAATTTATAAAAAAAACATTATACTCATGTGTCAAAATAATATATACATATAAAAAAATAAAACGCTTTTTGACCGTAAACGGCTATGTTACTGTAGATTGACCCGGTCCTAGCCTTCCAACTTGCACTCATAGGGCCGCTTATATTTTTTATACCTTCTGCATACCACCAAAGTAATTTTCCGTTTTAACTTTGACCTGAATAAGGTTCGATGTCACTGAAACCGGTAGAAGATTAAATGATTAAATCTCAGTGATTTTTAAAAAGTTCATTATGTCATTCTTTAATTTTTTTTTCTTATTCATTCGGGAGTCACTTTGGAGCCACCTCAGATTTGCTTTGTTGAGCATTGTCAATAAGTATCATTTATACCAAATTATTGTCAATATCCTGATGACAATACTTTATGTTGAGGCATTACCTTTAGGTAGTGCATGCAAAACAAATGCTAGAACTTGGCAATCAAAAATGAGTTCCACAAAACAACAATAAGTTTATTAATTCTTAATTAATCTTCTTCTTTATTTTACTTTTATCCATTCTTTGAAGAGCACCTTCTATAGCTTATAATTATTGTAATTTAAATATTACAAATGTAATACTCTTTAAACCGTTAAACATACAATATTTATATAAATAGTCGCATTATTATTCATGAGATACAAGTGAGGAGTGTGAGGAAGTGACTCAAATGATAAGTAGTCAAGGGAAGCCTTATACTATTTCAATGGCAAAATTGCAAAGGTTAGTGCAGGGCTCTAAATGAGATGACCTTGATGCGGGACTAACAGCAGTTGCTAAATGATCAAGTGACTTCAGTCGTTACTCGGCAGTGAAAGTGTAAAGACCTTGTCACAGATAAATCGGCCTCTATTCAATCCACCGTTGAAATTACAGTTTTTTATTGCATGTCGAGTGTTTAAAAAAATTGTTTTGTTATATCAAACATTAAGAGATATTTTTTCCTTGGTTTCTTACATTTATTTAATATAGATTGTTAAATGCCAAACTGACACCAGTGATAAATTATAGTTATTTAGATTATTATTATATAGTTGACAATGTTGTAGTCCATGCATGCTTGTTATAAATATTGCTGTGATAATATCCATCTGATGATTATTAAAATGGATGAATTTAGAATAATCTCAGTATCCTCATTATTTTAAAATCCATTTAATTTATATAGTAAAGTAAGTAAAGTTATTTTATAAAATATTTAATAATTTGGTTGTACCTAGATCATCAATTACAACTAGAATGTTATTATTCTAATATTAATACAATAGGCACATCTTGACTATCTGATTTCCTACAAAAAGGGTATAATTTCAATTGTCAGTAAGGTGATGGATGGAATTGTGATGGAATGAATGATACCTTTAAATGAGTAAATTAACTATTTCATTCGGTAAAATCTTAAAAAGTAATACAAATGTTTCAATTATTTACTTTTTATGTGGATCTGGATTTTCAGAATTGGTCATCAAATCATATTTCACAAAATATATTTAACAAATTAGTTATGCAGATTTGGAGCCTTGAAAAGTATCTTCTCGCTTTACCAAGAATGTGTCTGGCTCATTTAGTATTACAATAGTAACAATTAGTATATTTTTTGCTCGGAAAAGCGCATCATTATATAACAGGTTATTTGGCATAAAAAATATATTACTAATTTTTTAGAAGATGTATGCTAAAGAACACTTAAATAATGTAACACAAAAAAAAACCTTTGAGTTAGAGGTGACTGAGAATCACATGTTCTGTATTCTTAGAAATATAGTCTTAGAAGGAACCATGATAATTAAAAAACTTTTTTTTCTACAATAGCCATAACGGAGAACTCTCACACGTGTATGTACTATAAAGAAATATAATAACGATTTATATTTTGTGCAATTATACTTTAATAACATTTTGACAGAAATTGGTATATTTTTATTATATTAGTACATAGGGTAATTGCTATGTATACTAATTAATTAGCCTATGGTCTAATTACAATACATAATAATATCTGTCAATAATAACTTAACATGTATAACTCCTCAAACAAGTCAAGGCTAAGTTACTATAGGGTTATTATATATATTTTTTTCTTTGACCTTTTGTATCAATAATACTTAATTTTGCTGTAAATTAATTCACTTCATAATGACCTCACGGAGATTTCCAAACATTCCAAATCACAATTTATATCCATTTATTTACTTTCAATGAATAGCATTCATAAAATAAAATATACTTATTTTAATAGCATTTATTTTTCAATCATGAAATATGTGAAAGTAAATTTCTTTAATGTATGTTTTCTTCTTTTTTATGTTTCAGTCAGAATAATATAATTGGCGTACAGTGCTGGTTAATCCACAAATAAAATATGCATCGTGCGCGCACAGTGCTCACGCAGGTGGCGCCGCGCCTCGGCAGCGGAGACAGGAGCTTCGCCTCCTGGCTGGTCAAGAAATCCACTTCACAGGTACTAATGATGGGCACTTGTAGGGCACTGGAACCTTAAACCTAGAATTTGGATTATTCAAATAGGGAACTAAGAAAAATGGCTTTTGAATTATGAAAGTCAAACAAATCACTCACACGAAATACTCTTTCATCAAGTCCAGGCTGGCTGCAACGTTTCTGATAAAACGATTCGCCAATGATGGAAAGAAAAGTGCGGATACCGTTCCCAATTTAAAACATATAAACTGAAAAGTCTATTTATCATTTTTCAATTTGTCTTATACTTTGAAGATTCATCTTGCCATTTTACAGTTAACTCTTCCATAACATTTTCACAAGATCGAATGTTGTCGAATGCTCCCGAGGCCTGGAACATTTGATTCTAAGATGCGATTCAACCCAAAATAACATAGGAGTGGGACCATTATATGTAAAGTCACTACAAACACTTTAAAAAATCTACTTTACGTTTACGTTATAGAAGGATTGACTGTGTTTAGATTGGAGAATATATTGCAAACTTGCTCCTTTTCCTCACCTAGCATCTGTGATGTCATCAACATAACTCAATATTTTGACTTCGTTTCATAGAAGTGAGAAGAGTAACTAATATTAAATAAATTAAATCTGAATACTTATTATCTATTTCGTTATGTTACCAGGCGCCATGTGTGACGTCAACCTTCAGCCAGCGCCGTCACCGCTCGGCCGCGGCGACGGAGCCGTTCTTGAACGGATCCAGCGGCGCCTATGTGGAGGACATGTACAACAACTGGCTGGCTGATCCCAAAACTGTCCACGCTGTAAGTGTTCAAATGATTTATGAATTTTACAAATATTTCAGTATTTTGTTTTAACGACAGTATAGAGACACCCTCTGGAATAAACTACAAGGAGACATTTGATTCTAAATAATCTAATCTCTCTATGATGCCTTTAAAAATGATGTACAGAAATTGTCCATATGAGCACTTAAGTTATCTTTTGTGGATTTAGTTTGTAACTGTCCCATCAATAATTACTTATTCAATATTTTAAACAACTTATGCTTTTAATTTTACTTTAGAAAATTATCCCTTGTCATTATATGATCTAAATGTAAGAGTTTTTATTATTTATTCCAAAATTTTATTTGAAAGGACACAAGAATGTTTTAGATAAAAGTAATTTTAATTTAAAATACTAGATATTTTATTCAATAAAAGGATGTTACTTTGCCTTATTTTGGGACAGATTGTGACACCATTATTATACCTTTACATGCTCTATTTAACACACTTTACAACCACTTGTGTGATATTTTTTATCTGATTTATGACATTTTATTCTGAGAATAATTTTACTGCACTATGAATCACAATCATGTGATTATTATTTTATTTACGAGTCACCCAAATTCTTCATGCAATTATATAATGCACTTGGAAACATAATTCAGCATTTATCCTTTTTAGTAATAATATATGTAAATTTTGTCTTTTAGTAATGAGTAACTTTTTGTTGATAGTGAAGTAATGATGAAATTGCCAGTAATTCCACTTCACCGATGCAGACTAGACGTTAATCTATTGAATCATTTGGCACTTGACTTAGTTTATCTTATCTGCTATATTTGTTTCCAGCGTGCTCTGGTTTTACTAAATTATAAACAAGGCATACATCAAATGTGCTAAATCTGGTTGTAAAAAGACGCAATATGATGCCAAAGCATCATAAAACGGCAAGAAATATTTACAATTGTTTAATGTTTTTAAATTAGGTAGACTTTTTCTTCACACTTATTACTGAATTCAAATTTCATCTATAAAGAGTGAGCTTTGAAATGTTTTTTGTTACCTTTTGACCGTGGTGACTTTCTTGGCTTTTTAAATTGGTTTAGTCAATTAATATATATTATATCTTCCAGTAACAAATATATCAGTTGTTACATACAGTTTTCGATAAGAAATCCAATAGATTTTATATTCAGCTAATTATGATCATTTCAATAGTAGATTTAACCTGTAACCTATTAGGACTTTGTAACCTCTTAAGCTTACAAAGTCCATATAAAAATCTCATTAGCGCTACAAACGCCATACGCGGTGAATAGGTTAAACTGAGTTATTTTTTAACTAAGTGATAAACTTCAGACCGAATTTGATTATTTTCTGTGATTATTATATTGCTTACTGATAATCGATATTATGTAATATCACAAACCAAATAACAATAATTATTTTTTAAATATTAATTGCAATGTTACAATTATCTCAAGGTCTAATTAATTATATTGCTGGATCAGGATTAAAGTTGTAGACATAATATCAAATTACCTATTGGATAACTTTTAGTCATCAAGCTGGGGGTGTGTACCTATTAAAAATGACTGATTAAGATAGCATTCCTTTTACAGTTCTCTTGATAGACCTATGACCAATGTTATCACAAAGACTTTACACCCAAGGTCAGATATAAGTTTGATGTTGCATTGACAGACCATTTTGTTGATAAACATTATAACGTTATCTAAACAAGTATTTTTAAGATTAGGCTTTAGTATTGATGACTTTATTTTTATTACTCTATGGGAGATGGTTGACAGAAAATATTTTTAAAATAATAATAATGCATATGAATTATTGTAACAAAAATTGGTCTCTAAAAATTTATTGTCTTGCAGGTAGGTCTAGTACTAACTATTAAAGTAGAGTTCTATTGATTGATTTGTTTATTTGAAAGAAAAAAAATGTTACAAAATCAAATGAATGACAAAATTTTCCACAAGACTTAAAAAATTGAATATTTTACAATAAGTATTTATGTGTGCATTAAATATTACATAATAAATTTTCATGAATGGAGGCACATGATAAAATAATTAATCTACATTTATATTATAATATTACATTCTATTTTGTCAGGAGTACAGTTTATTTTCTGAGTTTTCAGATTTTAATTTTCAGTTTGACATTTTTTTTTTTTGAATATCTGTTCGGATACATCAAAATACTTTCCGTCACTGAATTTTATGGTTATTATTGAAATAAACGGTTAAACATTAAAAACCACGATTCAAGTCTGACATGCATTTAGATGGTATAATATTATACGCTTTATTGTATGCTTATATACTCATTACATACCTTACAACTTACGATAAACTACACATAACATTTTGAAAGTCTACAAATTCTTCCTGTTAAAATCTTCGAGAAGTGTGGATGGATGAAAATATACAGGTGTACATTAACCTGTTCTCATCGGTACCCAATATATGCATGCCCCCGAGCCGTATTTTTTTTTTTTTTTTTTTTTGTCAAATATAAAAAGATACATTTTTACAAAGTAATTTACATTCCATCTTTTTTTTTTTTATTTTTTTTTTTTTTTTATTTTTTTTTTTTTTTTAAATTCGCTTACTACACCACTTAAAGATAAGATCTTGTGTGTGGCGTGGGATTCATCTATGTTATTGTACAGTTATATATTTATACAGAATTTTACATATACACATTTATACATTGTCATAATTTCGATATGATACTAACATTATATAATAAAAATTTTAAGATACTATATATATAATTAAATCTAAAGTATATATAAATTAATAATACATCTTTATTACATTTCATTATTTCAATTTCTTATGCAGTGAGGTCATTTTATCATTAATATTGTTGCAAATATTTCTCCTGATATTATTTATACACTGTAGGTAGTTTAATTCAGCTAATATGTTTTAATTAAAGGGTTAATGTAATAAAAAAATGCTATCTAACCTTGTGTGTAAATTGCAGGGTAGCACGCGCAACTATATATATTTTTTTACATTTATTTTAAGTAACAAAAAAGTATTCTCATTTCATCTGATATAATTTTTTTTAAATTTCAGTCTTGGGATGCCTTCTTCCGCAACACATCAGGAGGCTCCCCGCCGGGCTCTGCCTACCAGGCGCCCCCCGGCCTGGCGCCCCCTGGGCGCAACACGGTGCCCCTCTCAGCCCTCATGCCCTCCATGGGCATGGGAGCTCCTTCACTCTCAGGTACTCTCCTCGCCAAACTAATCTTATATGCAGTGCCACAATCGTGAAACGAAAACAATGATTATAAACTAATTATGAATAAGCACATTCATAGGATATTCTTATTATTCAGTTTTATGATTTCCCAAAATATCAGGCTGTAAAACAATGTATTTTCAAAATTGATGTACACCTACAAATCTACAGCAAATATAATCTTTATGACATTTCTTTCATCAAAAACGGAGGAAAAAAACTGCGGACTGTGAAATTCGAACTCAAACTATTTGCTAACCCAATGTTCTGTCTGAACTCGGCGTGTGCCCACTGCCACTTGCTCATACAATATTGAAATATATTAAAAAACAGAAACTATTAAATGTATTTTTGTTTATTATTTTATATTAAATTATTGTATGATTGCATTTGCAAAGCTAGTTCTAAAAAACTAAGTTCTAAAAAAATCCAATTCTAATCTAGAACAAAGTCTCATTGGTGTCAGGTAGGTTCACTCTAATATCAATATCTATTGGTACAGACAGTTCTGTGCTTTAGTTCTGGTAAAATTTTATTATTATAAATATATTTTCTTATCAAATAAAACTTTTTATGTATTATGTTATGTAGTAAACGTGGTGTGTAACTAATTTCATTACTGTGTACTGTATGTATGTTGTCCTCAGATTCAGCTAGATTTTACATCTTCAGCAGATTATTTACAAATGAATGTTTTTAGGTTCCCCTGTGAATGAAAAGATCATCGATGACCATCTAGCCGTGCAGGCCATAATCAGAAGCTATCAGGTGAATCTATTTTCTGAATGTTAATGATAATTATTAGTGGCATTTATTTAGTACATACGTAAAACATTATTATCATTAATCAAGTGACTCCCTCACATTAGACATCCTCTATTACGGTTATTTCCCTAGTCACAGTATTCTATTTGGAGAAGATCACTCGCGTCACAAAGGTAACTTACATAAAGGATAATGCTTATTGTTGGATCGTGATTACGTAGCCGTAACGCGAGCTTATGTTTGTTTCATTTCCCCTGATTTATCATTGGAATGTTGTCCCTTTCATGTTTATAGATAACTGAATGGATTTAATAATTTTGTTTTTTAATAAATATTTGTTTTTATTTTTACTATAAATTACAATTAAATACCTTTTTATTTAATAATATCGTATTATCAAAACACAAAAGGTTGTTAAATTATATAAATAGTGTATCCATTGGTATCAAAATTTATAATTTTATTTTAGTAACTATTAGCATGTCTTTTTATAGCAATCGCAATGGGGCATAATGCATATTATTTATTCATAAAAGGGTTCGAATATTTTTGTGGTTATTTTTTATGTACCTTTATACATTCCCTACTATTGAGCTTCAGTATAACCTAACACATTTAGGCAGTATTGAAGTAATTGTAACAGTCATCTCTGTCTTGAGCGGCAATTATTATGTTGACATTTAAAGCCAAACCGTGAATACTAATGTTGTGCCTAAATGAGTTACGTCCTATTGTCTGCTTCACACTGTTCAGTGGATGTTACATAAGTCTGTCAGCCGTATTATATTTCTATTCTTAGCATGAAGTTGAGGGTATCTTTTTATAATATCACCTAATCAACCTTATAGTTTAAATATATATTTATATTAAAATGGAAAATACAATATTGGAAGCGATATTAACAGATGCTTTTGTGGTGTAATCAGGGCCGTGGAAATAAATTCTGCAACTTAAGGACCGAAAGATATTACTTAAATATTGCGGTGGCCTGCAATGAAAATGTATAGCTGAATACTATATTGCAATAAGATTATTTTAATGTAATAATGATTAATTTTGGGACAAGCACTCTTACTAGAATGTAATTTGGAATCTATCAAATCAACTAATATGAAAACATCTCCATATCCTCTTTATAACAATATTTACTGGGGTCGGTCTTATCTTCAGGTGACCAGATGTTTTTGCGCACAACCGTGTGTGTATTTCACTGCACCGTAATAATCTAATATTCAAAATATTTCAATCGAGAAGAAGTTCATCAGTTAAATAAATATTACTTGTAGCTTTATTTGTTGTTGATCACTATATATTCAAAATTTGTTTGAAATCCTTCATAACTCCTGAGCTCTTCTCACACGACACGCTACGATCAACATAAAAGGAAGATATAATTGTTATCTTCGCATTCAAGTTAGAATAACTTATTTAAAAAAGATTGCATTCTGATTCATAATATAATATAGCATCACTATAATGCGTGTAATGTTTTAGTGACAAAATGTATATTTATAAGCTGTTTAATTGAAATTAGAATGTTTGTGAGTCGGGAGCGTGTCTTGTGATATGAGCAACCGGAAGGAGGATTAGAGGATCAGAATGCAATGGTGTGTGGATGGTATAGTCTCGGGGTCACCTGGCCGCCGACTTGGACCCGCTGGGCATCACCACGGCCAACAAGAACGTGAGTGTGACCGGGCAGGCGCTGGCCTCCGAAGCCGTCGTGCGGCAATACATGCAGTTCGGTATGCACCTAACACTGCTCGCTAAAGCATTTGCACTTACACACACGATCACGATCTCCTATCATCACTCCTCATTCGTGCCTTACATAAATCATTGCCGTTCACTTTGAATGATTTTACTGAAATATATTCTAATCAAAATTGAATGCTTGAAAAATATATACACTATTACACATGAATATGGTAAATTTAATCATATACATAATTGGCTTAAGGAAAATCTTTTGTTTTTTGTTTTTACTGTGGTATTCATAAATGGCATTGTTTTGGCATTATTAAAATACATTACCTAGTAATTGCTTCGGCATGTATACTTAGATATAAAGGATAATTTTATTACTCTACTATTTCTAGAAGTAATATTATTTCACATATTTTTGTCCAAATTCTGTACACGTATTGTCAGATTTATGTCATTCCTGAAAGATTTCAGATGCCAGGTTGAATTCATTACTAATTTTTTTTTGCATAATTATCTCATCAAGCTTTTTTCTTTCAGTTAGCCGTATAAATAAGCATGCGCTTATTTTTTTTATTTATGAAAGAAATTGTTATAGTTATGTGTTGCAAGTATTTCTATGTATTTTCTTTGAAATACATATTTATTTTTCCTTAACTACGGTTTTACTAAGGAGAATTCTTTTAATATAAATTTTGTAACATGTTCATAAAACTTTCTTCAGCATTATTACTCCTCCATTAAATCTGTTAACATTCGTGGAAATCTTCACACATGGACCATGTTTCATGTTTTGTGGTCATCATCTATAATATAATTTTTAATAACAACATGTTAGGAATATTCATTTTAATGGTTGTGAATGTTTACATATCTTCTATATAAATATATTTTTTATTTGTTGAGCTGGGATCAGTCTAATGGTAATGTATTATTTTAATGAAATTAAAGGTTCTTTTCTTAATTTTCACAATAACTTTTGTAAATTTCACTTACACTAGTTAATAACATTTTTATACATTCAAAATGTGATCTTAAATTACTTTTTAGATTGTATTTCAATTTCTTGTATAGTCAAATGTATTATTGTATAAATTTAAGAAAGGATCTAATATCACTTTAATAAATGCTTGAGTATTAAAACGTTGCAGAATGTTATGGTAAGATATTGGTTACCTTCTACTAATCCCTTTATGTAAGGCTATATTATGGTGAATCATTGAATTTAATTATTCTTTTTTACGGTTTGAAGTTGGTGGTAGAATAGAAATGGTAATTATTATAATTTAAAATAAGTGGTGTGGAGTGTATAATTTTTATGCTTGATTAACTATTTAAAAAAATGCAACAGTAAATTTGATATACTGTGAAATATAAGGAACTCTATGAACAGAATCTCCTGGTTTCATTGATATACTGTGAAATATAAGGAACTCTATGAACAGAATCTCCTGGTTTCATTGGCAGTATATTTAAAAAAAAATCTAATTGAAATAAGTTGGCTTCTAATATTTATATTTTTTAATGGACTGTTTTTGAATAACACAATAATCCTATATTACATATATTTTTTAATGCAATGAAAATGAATTGTATCATGTTACATTATTTCATAAATATCATATAAATTATTGATACAATCTGACCATAAATATTAAAGCTAACAATGTGGGAGGTGCTTAAGAATTAGTGGCATGACTTTCTTGGGGATATGCTATAATTATTGTATCTTTGTGATGTCATTCTAATAGTCGATTCAACTGAAGACAATTTCAGAATCAATATATTCTATTAAAATAAACTTTAATGACTTTCCTTAAATTCTAAGAAGTTAATTTCTGTTTTATTTATTCATAAGTACTTATATTTTTATGTTTTATGTTATGCATTCATATCTTAAAATATTTATTTAATTATGATTTCACTTTTACATTTATGTTTCCTTATAAGTTGATATTATCAATTTATTATATGTATAAATTGACATAAAAACGATAAGCTTAGTAACATACAATAACACTTTCAATATTTTAAATTAACAAATTATTAATAATGATAAACAAAAACAAAAAAACAGATCCGTGGGCACCACATAGCGAAGCTAGACCCGCTGGATATTTCAGCCGCCGACCTGGACGTTAAGCCCCCACAAGAACTCCTCTACTCGAGCTATCGCTTCGGTAAGAACCAAGTCCCATCACTACATCACCTTCAGCATCAGACCTCATCAGTCAACTATACAATTATATCAAAGAGCCTCTCAGCAGCTTTGACTTAACAGATACTCACATTTACACATTTAGTCTTCATGTATTTCTGCTGTGAGTTTTTAGGCTTAAATAATTAATTTTCAAAATATATTTTATATTGTAAAGAATATTATATAATATATTTTTTCAGAAAGTTTATAATAAATAGTTCTCGTACGCTTGATAAATAATTATTAGCTACGTTACATAATAAAAAATATACTTTAGAAGTGATGTTATCAGCATGTTTGCCGAATCTAATTCAATCTCGAATATTATTTGCACGTTTATCCATTTTGCACTTTTTTGTTTTTATATTTAATTTTTTAACTTTTTTAAGTTTCCCTTGTTTATTTGTTTTGGTGTTTGGCGACCTTTAGGACGTAAGCTGCAACTCCAGGTAAACAAGGTTGACCACTTCAGTAAGAATAACTAAACTTACAACGTGCAACTGTGCATTGCGGGATATATAAATTTAACTTCTGAAATTTTCTATAGAAAGTAATCTATTGCCGTATTAGTTAAACTGCTAATATTTTGCTTTATATCCTTAATGAAATCACATGTTTTAAGATTTCTTTTAGTACGGATGCTATTTAATATATTGATCATTATATATAAAATAGATAATAGGTAGGTATATTATTTTTCATGAATTAACACTCAGTTATCAAATACCAACACAAGTATTTTAACTACAAATATTATAATAACTATTTGACCAAATTATGTATGTATTCTTAAAAATATACACCTTTGTAAATTAGTTTAAAATAAATAATGATTTGGTGATGATATTTACTTATATACAAAGTGGATGATTGAAATATTTTATATCTTCACACTCAGAATGACAACATTTGGAAAAAACTCTTCTCTTTAATTTGGTAATCTTGGTTCTTTCACTACTTATGGTCATGTACGAGGGTTATCCGTAATATAAGATTCCCAGTGATTTTTCACAGTGTAAAACATGTTTAATTCCATGAATGCATACATTTTTGGAAAGTTTAGACTTTTACCTATTTTTCTACATAGTCGCCACTGAGGTCAATGCATTTATGCATGCGGTATACAAGCTTTTGAATGCCCAAGTCAAAAAAATCTGCCGCCAAGCCACGCAGATACCTGAGAACCGCTTCTTCCAGCTCTTCTCTGTCGCCGAAATGCGTTCCACCCAGGTGTTTTTTCATGTCAGGGAAGAGATGGTAGTCACTTGGGGCTAAGTCTGGGCTGTAGAGTGGGTGTTTGACATTACCCCATCCAAATTTTGCGATGAGCTCGTTAGTGGCGTCTTCGGTTAACATTCTTGGCACCCACCTCGCGCAAACCTTAGTATACCCTAGATGTTCCGTCAAAATCTTGTCAATAGAGGTTTTGCTGACATCAGGGATCATTTCGGAGAGCTTACGAACCGTCACTCTTCGATCTGAGAGCATCACTGCCTCCACTTTTGCGATTGTTTCGTCAGAAACAGATGGCCGTCCGGAACGCTCCTCATCATGGACCTCAGTACACCCGGTCTTGAACTCTGCACCATTTGCGCACGTGTTGTACGCTTATACACTTGTCTCCATAGATTTCGCATAGCTGGGAATAGATTTCTACCGGTGCAATATTTTTTGCTGACAGGAAACGCCTGGCGGGCGAAGCGAGGGGGAGATCCATCACGTACGGCTGCCAAGCCAAGACTGAGCTCCGCAGGGGAGCTCAGTCTTGGGAGGGGATTTGGAGTGAAGGAACCAAGGTACACTACAGAATCATGGGATCCACCATAACAGCGCTTTTCCGGACTGTAGCGCCATAGAAACTTTATATTACGGATAACCCTCATAGTTATTTGATATAAAAATAATAATATTGTTATCATTCCATCAAGGGCAGGGTATATTTTGATTGTAAAAACATAAGGGTTTTAAAACCTTTAAAAACTGAACCACAATATTTTATGCATATACATATTTATATTTTATATTCTTATTAATTATATTAATTTGTATTTTTATTTTTATATGGTAATGGTAGTATTTTATAGTCTTACTAATATTTTAAACTTCTTCATTAATTAAGTGCCCTTCCATTTACTTTTACTGTTGTACATATGATTTGTTAGCTGTCTATTGTGCTTTAATCTTTGCTTGTATTTTTGCATATGAGTTTTTGATAACATAATTAAACAAAGTATGGTTTTGGGGATAAGAAAGTTGCATAGAATATATTGAGCAGTTATCGATTTTAATATTGTATCATAATCCAGAGCCTCTTAGAAACAACATATTTGTATTTTCATCAGTGTAATCACTTTCATTACATGCAGTCTTAATATTTTTATAATAATTGTATTCCAAATAGGCATTGCCTATTAAATACATTTTTTTTGACTGACTGAAGGTAATTAACTTGTATCATATTTAAATGTAAACAATATTTAGAGTTCAACATTAAACATTTTTCATATATTATTTACTTTGTATGTGAAATAAATCTTAAATTTATGAATAAATTCAATAATGCCAACTTGATTAATGGCTTTTTGGTCTCGATTATTATGAAATTAACTTCACATTGTGACTGTCTATATTATGAGTTTTAAAATATATATTTATTTATTAACTGTGCTAGTGAAATTGCTAGACATTTTATTACATTTCTATACAACTTTCATATCCTAAAAGTAACGTATATAAACAACAAATATTGTGGTAGGGCTGTATAGCTACAGAGCTAACATTTCAACCTTTCAAAGTAAGTGTACAAAAATATTTCACACGGATCTTTTATTTTATTTCAGTAAAAGATACGTACAGCATTCACAACCTTTCGGCATTATTTCATTATCCACAAAAATTACAACAGATTATCCTCCTGACCGTGTTCATTGAATAACATTTAATTGCGATACAGTAAAAAGCAAGTAGTCAACACTCAATAAGACAACACAATCACATTCATGTCATATTATCTTTTTTGTTCCATTCATCATCTTTGCAATTAGATAAACATTAGATTTGTGTAGAAAGACATTCTGTCGAATTTTGTTTGAAATATACTCTCCCGCTATAAATGCAAAATCACGTACTTATAACACTATTCAAATCATTCTTTTTAATTTTCTATTTCTATATTAATGTTTAAAATTAATTATTTTCAATAACATAAATATCTAAGTATAATAATTTTTATTATTTATATTGGTGATTGATGCCACAGTAAAAAATATCATAATAATTGTATAAAACAGTGATGGAAATTCATTATTTACAAATTCAATTAACTCTGTATTGAATATTTACATTAATACCATTTGTGGCAGATCATGAATGTAACAAATTGGCATGAGTTGTTGAGTTTTGATTATTTACAACCCAGCCATTGATTGTGCCTTTGTGTAATGATCACCAGAGGAAGCCGACATGGACAGAGTCTTCAAGTTGCCATCTACCACATTCATCGGTGGTGACAAGGATAAAGCTTTACCTTTAAGGTAAGACTCGAAACTTTCATAGTTTTTAACATGTCTAGTATTTTTATTTGGTTCTATTTCGTATCAATTACGAACTTTAAAAAAAAAGATTTTGTTAACAGCACAGTTTTTATTTTTCAAACAAATTTATAAATGTATAATAGGAATTCTATTTGTTTTTTGAATTCCTTATATTCTTGCATATACTTATGGAGTAATCAATCGTAAGAGGACTTGATGCCTAATAGTAATATGAATAATCATTGTTTAATTTTTTTTTTTTATTTACTTCCAAATTAATTTTTATACCTTTTTGTTATTATTTTTCTTTCTCTTTTTAAACTTTTTACTCCTTTTTTTGTATTTTCTTTGTTAAAAGCTCAACCATAGTTTTTAAAATAAATATGAATCAGGTATTTGTAAAAATGAAATTTCCATTTGTTCTCCATCTTTCATCACCAGAGTCTTTGCTAAAAATTTAAGCATTAAACATGTCTTATTTTTACACAGGGAAATTTTAAACCGTCTGGAGAATGCTTACTGCAACCACATTGGAGTGGAGTTCATGTTCATCAACTCTCTGGAACAATGCAACTGGATCCGGCAGCGCCTGGAGACACCCGGAGTCACCGCCATGAACGCTGACCAAAAGAGGCTAATCCTCGCTCGTCTCACCAGAGCCACAGGGTAACATTATTATAAAAATAATAATAAATTTAATTTCTTTGGATATTAGATGACTTTCCTTGTATTTTGGATGGTGACCACCTGGTGACCACCTGGTGACCTCCGCCTGTCTTCAATTGTAATACAATGCACTGCTTTCTGTGACGTCTTTAGCATTGAAATTGTACACTGTTGTCACGGTGAAATATGTATATTTTGCTTTCAGCTTTGAAGGTTTCCTTGCCAAGAAGTGGTCTTCCGAAAAGCGTTTCGGTCTTGAGGGCTGCGAAATTCTCATTCCCGCAATGAAGCAGGTCATTGATGTGTCCACCAAGCTGGGAGTCGAGTCCATCGTCATGGGAATGCCCCACAGAGGTTAGTTACGACCACTGACATTGCACATTTAATGACTTCAATGAAATAATTAAAATGTTTTTTTTTGTTATCATAATTTTGTTTTATATTTTTCTAGGACGTTTGAATGTGCTGGCCAACGTTTGCCGTAAACCTCTGCATCAACTGTTCACCCAGTTTGCTGGCTTGGAAGCTGCTGATGATGTAAGGCTATTTCTTTTTCCAATCATTTTTACTCGCTGATGGGAGCAGGTCTCCTTAATTGATTTACAACATTTACGGTTTTGGGCCTCAATTAATCCTATCTGCTAGTATTGGCTATATCGTATGTCCATCTCGCAGGCTGTTCTCCTATGTTTCTGCATCTGTTTCTTAGTCACTATTGCATAATCTTTCTACTCAAAACTACATGAGCTAAGTTGACAACTCTTTTCCTCCTCCGAATCTCTTTATCCCAGATGGATAGAAACACCTAAAGTTTACCGCTCCATCGCTCTACGTGTCACTTAGTTCACTTAGCAATAAATAGTCTGTTTAGTGAGGCCCTTTTATGTGCTCTGAAGGTCATAATTGATAGAACACACCATATACTTGACGTTTTAGAGCCATAGGCAATGTTCCCTCTAAGCTATGCGCACGCACATGTATAATACTTAAAATATATATAGTGTTGTTATTTTGAGAAATTGATGGATCAGTGTTTTACACTAGTCCGTATGTTCCACGTGGTCTCAATCTCGTTATTATGAAAACAAGATAAACCCACCATGCTGCTTGTTTGTTAACAACAATGGGATCTATATAGAAGGTCTCGTTACTTATATTTATTTTAAGACCAACATAAAGTGAGGTAGCATAGAGATTATATCTACTGCCACAATTTAGTATACATAATTATTAAGTAATAATTGTCTTTTAATATTTGTGAATAACATTTTCAGGGCTCCGGTGATGTCAAATACCATCTGGGCACATACATCGAGCGCCTGAACCGCGTCACGAACAAGAACATCCGTCTGGCCGTGTGCGCCAACCCGTCCCATCTGGAGGCCGTCGACCCCGTGGTGCAGGGCAAGACCAGCGCTGAGCAGTTCTACCGCGGCGATGGTGAGGGCAAGAAGGTCAGTACATATTGTATTATAATACATTCACTAAAATAATTTGTCTAACTGTTCCTCAAAACGAGGAGTACGGGCCTAAATGTTCAATTTATCTATCGATACTCGTTTTTTATTCATTATGACATCTATATTATTGAATTTAGAATAGAGCAATTAGATACACTTTAAGTTTTTTTTTTATTATCGTTTCCATATTTATGAGCATCTTAATGTACGGCTGTGAGACATGGTGCTTATCTGAAAGTGATAAAAAAAGACTAGAGGTCTCTGAGATGTGGTCATACAGAAGAATTCTCAGAATTTCCTGGAAAGACCACGTCACGAACAATTAGGTTCTCAGGATAATCAAGGAAGATAGGCACCTAATAAGAACCATCTCAGAGAAGCGAGCCCGATGGATCGGTCACATCATGCGCCACGATGGTCTTCTTCACGATATTGTGGAGGGGATGGTTGAGGGTAGAAACTGTAGAGACCGCCCTAGACGGGAGTATTTGCAGCAAGTATTCGAGGACATGAATTGTAGCGCTTGTGCTGAGCTGAAAAGGGTTGCGGAGGACCGAGAGGAATGGAGATCGAGATGGAAGATTCTGTTGCTGCAAACCAATCCACCGGATTGATACCACGAAGAAGAACCAAAACCAACATTCGAAAACATTTTTAATTGTTGTAAAACAAAAAATCGTGCATTGTAGGGTTAAATAATTTGTTTTGGTTGTTAATCATAGGTGATGTCCATTCTGCTACACGGTGACGCTGCCTTCGCCGGCCAGGGTGTGGTGTTCGAGACCATGCATTTGTCTGACCTTCCTGACTACACGACCCACGGCACGGTACACATTGTGGCTAACAACCAGATCGGCTTCACCACCGACCCCCGCCACTCCAGGTCATCAGCTTACTGCACGGGTATATACTATTTGTTTTGATTTTTTCTTAATCATTTATCGACTGAAAATCATGACTGATGATTTGTAAGCACATCTCTGTTTCAGATGTCAAAATATTTTAGATTTTTAAAAAATTGTTTTTCGCCTTCTTGCCTTCCACATAATAAATATTTTTTTGATAAATAATAACAATTATTATATCTTCAATGTGCTGTATGCATTTGATTAAATATCATATAAGACAAATAGTATTGTTAAAAATATTGAATAATTAATTGTGTGTCCTCCAACCATATAATATGTTAATCTAAGATTTTGCAATGACGCTAGAGATGCTATCTGAATATGGAATAAATATTTTAGATTAGCTGTCTTTAACCCTTTTCCGGGCCATTTGAATACAGTTTCGAAAATCATATAGGAAGCACTATTTTTTTTGACCTAGCGACAAAAATAGGAAATCTCGATAGCAACACAATGCAACAGTGAGCTTCTTTATCGATTGTAACATAACCGTCATTTATCAATTTTTATGGAAGCCGATGCGTGTTTTGATGTGGCGGAGGAAAAAAGTTAATTTTATCAAGGTAAAATTAAATTTTTAAACGTATATATTACGAGGAATTATACATTGTGTGTATTCGGAAAGAGATTACTTGGAATGATGCAAGGATCACGGAAGTTGACAAAACTATATATCAGCAATATTTAGCAGCCATATATTCCATATGTAGTGATAGGAAGGAAATGAAAAGATTTTAGTGTGTAATACTTATATATATAACATAATAGTATACTATTACAGTATTGCATAATTTCATATTTAAAATTGATTTAAAGAATAGTTATGATCCTTGTATTAATAATATATTTGTTATTTTTAAGATGTCGCCCGCGTGGTGAACGCTCCCATCTTCCATGTGAACGGCGACAGCCCCGAGGCTGTGATGCACGTGTGCAACATTGCTGCTGAGTGGCGCGCGACCTTCCACAAGGATGTGGTCATCGACATTGTTTCCTACCGCCGCAACGGACACAACGAGATTGATGAGCCCATGTTCACGCAGCCACTCATGTACACCAAGATCAGGAACACCAAGCCAGGTCATTGCAATTCTGTTTTTTAAGTATGATCAAATATTTCGATCTTTTAAAAAATATTTTTCTTAAAAATTGGTAAGAAGATACAAAGATGAAAAAACAGACAGAATCATCCATCATCATCAGCCTGTGTCTGTCCACTGTTGAACGTAGGCCTCCCGCATGAGTCTCCATCCTCTTCGATCCTCCGCATTCCGCATCCAGGTCACTCTCGCTATTCTTCTTATATCGTCAGTCCATCTTGTAGGGGGTCGGCCAATGTTTCGTTTGCCATTTTTTGGGCGCCATTCCAATACTTTTCTTCCCCATGGACCGTCGTCTCTTCGACAGATATGTCTTGCTCATTGCCACTTGAGTGTGCCTATTCATTGGGTAGTCAAAATCATCCAGGGTCCACAAACTGATCTAAAGTCAGACACTAATTTTTCTGTGGATTATCCATTCTAAAATCATTTATTTGATAACTAAGATGTCAAGTGTGGTAGGTATTTAGAATTTAGGTGTAACACTAAATGTCTAGGTTTTATTATACGTCAATGCCTTTTTATTTTTATTAATTATGTATTTTTTTTTATAGTGCTGGACATCTATTCCGAAAAACTTATCAAGGAGGGAACCGTCAACGCCGAGGAAGTCAAGGAAGTCCGCGAGAGGTACGAGAAGATCTGCGAGGATGCCTACAACCAGGCCAAGCAGGAGACTCACATCAAGTACAAGGACTGGCTGGACTCGCCCTGGTCCGGATTCTTCGAAGGAAAGGACCCACTTAAGGTATTCAACTCTACTCCATAACCACTAAACTTTTATTATCAACCGTATCAATTATTTGTAATATAAGTTATGTTTTAACATGCAATGTGGTTTAAGATGATTAAGAATATATTCAAAGACTCCAATCACTTACATTGAAAAGGAATTTAATCCTCATATATTGGTCGATCATATTTTTGCTTGACTAGTTGTACATTTTGACGAGGCATTCTCAAGCTGTTTTTGAAATGATATTTATGAAGTTAACTCGTCAATATTTTGCCAGGATAAAATTTAAATGTTATTTATTGTAAGCATTTTGATTTCATTTTAGTCATCACCGACTGGAGTCCTGGAGGAGACTCTCGTGCACATCGGCAAGCGCTTCAGCTCTCCGCCGCCCAACGCAGCAGAGTTTGTGATCCACAAGGGCATCGGTCGCATCCTCAAGGCTCGCATGGAGATGGTGGAGGCGCGCACGGCCGACTGGGCGCTGGGCGAGGCCATGGCTTTTGGTTCCCTTCTCAAGGAAGGCATCCATGTGCGCCTGTCTGGCCAGGATGTCGAGAGAGGCACTTTCTCGCACAGGTGAACCCTACTTATTATTATTATTATTTATGCTTACTATGAGCGCACCCAAATAACATTTATTTATTTCTTCTATAATATAGATAATTAAAGTTGTAATTTAAAAAAAAAAATCTAGTTATGGTAATAATTATCATGAAAGTTTTAATAATTTGCTGACGGGGTTATTTCTCAGGCATCACGTGCTGCATCACCAGAATGTGGACAAGGCTACCTACCGCCCCCTGTGCCATCTGTACCCTGACCAGGCTCCCTACACTGTGTGCAACAGCTCTCTCTCTGAATATGGTAATTATCTTTAATAAATGTCAAGAGTATCCACCAGATTCATTCATATTATAACCAAATCAATAAATTGCCATATAAAGTATTCAGTTGAACAATAGTATAAAGGCAAAAAATAATAATTCATTTTTTTTTTTAAATGTTCTTATCCAGTATCAGTATTTCACATGCAATAACTATACTGTAGCCAAACAAGGTTATTATTTGTTTAGTTTTGTTATTTCTGATAATGTATTAATTCTTTTAGGTGTGCTTGGTTTCGAGTTGGGATACTCCATGACTAACCCCAACGCGCTTGTCCTCTGGGAGGCGCAGTTCGGAGACTTCAACAACACGGCGCAGTGCATCATTGACCAGTTCATCTCCAGCGGCCAGGCCAAGTGGGTGCGACAGTCCGGCCTCGTCATGCTGCAGCCTCACGGCCTTGAGGGCATGGTCAGTCTGTTGCTCTATGATCTTCTTAGCCGACAGTTTCATTTTCTAAAATTTTTATGTTTAATTTTTTTCTATGGTTCATTTCTCTTAACTCTACCATGAGTTTACAACAATGAGGGGACTCCTAAAGGACTTGGCCAGTCTACAAGTAATAACAATCAGATATAATGCAACATCAATGCCGATCCTTCACTGTCCTAATTGTGTGGTGGAAAATGTCCAGTGCAGAATAATTTCTTGTCCCTTAACCGTATGGATGCCATGAGCCCAAATATGGGTCCGCTGCAGGAAGCCCGTCAATGTCGTGAGCACACCAGTGTGTTTTAAAACTTGTATATATTCGGTCAATGTTATAGTTCGGGTCTATAGCGACATCTATTGTTTGTCCAAGAAAAAAAAAAGGTTAAAATTGGACATCATTTAGGGGCTCAAATCTTCGATAATCCACGAGGCGTTGCATAGATTTATTCAGAGTCATGGCATCCAAATGGTTAAAAGATTATTGAAGATTTTTAATTTTATAGCTATCCTTGGTAAAGAAGTAATAAACTGTGTTTTTTTTACCTTATACATCCTTGGTTCAAATAACAAAATCTTTCAAATATATATCTAGAAACATCTAGAAGGAATAATGGTCAGGCAAACACATTTGTCGGAATTTTACTGTTAGTCCAGTCGAATGATCTTTAGATTTCATAATGATTTTTGTATTATTCATTTTAGGGACCTGAACATTCTTCAGCTCGTCTCGAGAGATTCTTGCAAATGTCTGCCGATGACCCCGATTATTACCCACCAGAGAGCGAAGAGTTTGAAGGTATAATTCTTGTATTTATCTATTCATCTTGCAATATGGTTGATTAGAAGTGTGAAAGGAAAGTTCACGGGTGCTTTTTTTACATAAATATTTATATTTTCTCCGAGAATATTATCATACACAATAAATATGAATTATTTATTAGGTTTTCAATGGTAATTGGTAAGCAATATTGTGTGACATTTTAGCCCTCATCCACAATATGAAGGTATTATTGTAATACATTATCAGCAATATTGCAGTGTAAAATAGTCCTTATAAGTATTACTATGATTTTTATCACCAAAAAGAAATTATCCATCAATTCCTTTTTTATTGATGATTCATAAGTTTTAAAATGATGGATGTGTGAGTGTAGATGTATGACAATTATTACAAATTGAATGTATTGAAATGCAGTGGACATGGCTTAACATGAAAAATATAATATTTTACAAGAAAGAATATTCTTACTCTGACCAATTAAATATGGCTTAGTTTTAGATATTTGAATTATTTAAAACAGAATAAATATTACAGTCCTCAAGACTTCTATTAATCAAGTTCCACTGTATTATAAACATTGTTTTGTAAAAATGGTGTGCCTTATTCACATCTTTTCCTTTGATTATTTGAATGGAAATACCATTAACCCTCCAGATACGAGCGTGACCATATGGTTACAGTAAACACTATTGTCTATTTATCCCTACTGCGGTCCCTTTTCTACCTGAACATTGTATCTTTCGCTCAGTTTCGGTTAAGAAGGGTCTCCACCACAGTTATTCTGCAGCTGCGGCAACGGAAACAGTTACGAATTACCCTTATGAGTTATTTTATTTCGGGTTGAATTTTTTTTCTACAAAATTCCGAGTAAATACAATTTTCAATATTTTTGAAAATGATTTATGTTATTATATTATATTATTATATTAACGTAATATTATAAATATTTTTAATATTTTCGGTGTAGCTATATTTCAACCCCAAAGGCTAGCCAAGGTTAGAATCCATATAAAAAAACCAAATTAAAGAATAATGTTTCATACAAAATAAGTTGTCAATAGTAAGGACTAGCGTGACCATACGGTCACATAGCTTTTCTACAAGAAAGCATTGTGTATTTTTTTTAAATATTTTTGCTAGATGAAGAAGTCTACATGCTGATAAAATATAGCTTAAAACTTTAGTTTTTATCAACAAAAAAACTTTCGTCTCTGGAGGGTTAAGCAAAAACTACTTCCTATTATTTTACTGACTTCATTATATGTATATATATTTTTCTGCATATAGTAGATTAGTAGTACTGCAATAAAATTATTAATAAATCTTTTTTTACTTTGTGTATAGTAGTGTTGTAGATCCCTAAATAATTGTTAGTAATGAATGTTGTAAGCTCATCACATTTGTTTGTTTAATGTCACTGCCCACTTGGTCTGCAAACATTGGGTTGCACTCTTTAGAGGAGGTATTCGCAGGTAATAAGTGATTAAATAAATATCAATGTCATTTTGCTTACTACTAAACACAACACAAAAACACTTACAAAAAACAAAATATGTCTACATACTAAATTATAACATTCTCTGTTTAAATGATTGAAAATCTATTTTATCAAGCACGTGTTTTGAATTGTATGAATGTCCACCAACTTTATAGAAACTGAAACATTCGAATCAAATAAAGTTGGAATAAAATTATAATCTAAATTAATGTTATCACTCTTGAGTTATTTTCACTAACAATGATTTTTTATTGTCGTTTATGTCCTCTATTACTGTCTTTGGTGTAAAAACTTATTGTCTATGCATACATTTTGTTGTTAATATTCTAATACATATTTTTTGCATTGATTTCAACAAAACATTATTTAATATCATAAGTAATTACATAATTTGTATTTTAAACAATCATTTTATTGCACAATTTAATGTAAATGTTATTTATTATATATTTACTATATATTAGATTAAATGCCTCCTGGGCGTTATCCAAATAAATTTTGGCTGACAGGCATTCGCAAAATGAGGAATTGGCTGAATCTTTTTTATTAATATGAATTACATTGGTACATCGACATACACAAGTTTAATTCTTTCCGCAACCTTGCTCGTATTTCAAATTACTAATATCTCAAAGCAAATTTCCCCATTGAAATTGACTGGGTGTTTCTTTTCCACGAATTTTTAAACTCTCCCACATTCCCAAGATCTCCTTTATCTCACTTGTAGATATAACCTTCTCCTCCTCTGGCTCCTCGAAACCGGCCGACCCGCTAAGCCGATTGCTTGTATCTCAAATTGCTCGTATCTTTTCAAAGCGAAAAATCGCTCGCTCGACGGCCTGTATCTCAAAAAACTCGTATGTCAATGTATCACTGTATTAATTTTAATGTTATTGCCCTACAGATTTTCGACAGTATGATTATTGTCATATAAAATATAATTTATAATTATAAGTTTTATTTTTATAAAATAATACCTTAAAACTAGCATTTTAAGGAATTATTTTTACACATTTAAAAATTAAATTTAATGCAATTGTTATTTTTTTCTTCTAATTTACAGTTTTTATTTTTTATACTATTTATAAATATTTCATTCACTTAAAAATATCATTTGGCCAAATGTCTATCAGCCAATTCGATACCATATTTATTAAGTTTGTATATTTTTATTTCCCCTCGGATACAGAATATGTTAAACCACTTTATTTAATACTAACTTAAGCCTTTTCGCCTTTATATTTGTTGACTCTGCTTTAAAAATAAACGTACACATTCAAGTAAAGGGTTCGCCAAATAACTTTTTTTTTTTAAAACGGCGCAAAACATCGAGTGTAGCTTCGGCTGTGTGGCACGTGGCGCCGTCCTGTTGAAACCGAATGTTGCCAATATCCTCCTCTTCAATATTTGTGAACAAAAATTCGTTCAACATGGCCGGCGCGCTGGAAGCGCCATTGATGGCGCTTCACGCACACTTTCTGCCACAGCAGCAATATTCTCGGGTGTCGCACTGTTTTTGGCTTTTCACGCTTTGGTTTATCGATGAAGATGCCAGTTTCTTTCACTTTTTTCACAAGATAACGAACATACGGAGCTGACGGTGATTCTCTTCTTCCAAAATCCGTACGCAATTTTCGCACACATTCTGCAACATTACCATGATTTTCAAAGTAATGTCGCAATATTTCCCAGCGTTGTTCAAGCGTATACACAACCATATTCGTTTAGCGGAAGGATAAAACTAATTATCTGTTAAATCAGACATGAGCTAAGTGTTACCATTCACGAAATAAGCACTAGTTGAAAAAAAAACGTTAGATGGCGGACCCTATACAATTATTACATCTTTTACACTATAAACAAACCTCTAAACAGACCATATAAACATTTATAAAATGTCGTGTTGTATGGCAAAACACTATCTACAGCAGATGTATAATTGTGTGTCATCGATTTCCAGTGCGACAGCTCCATGATGCTAACTGGATCGTAGCCAACTGCACCACACCAGCCAACTACTTCCACATCATGCGTCGTCAGATCTCGCTGCCCTTCCGCAAGCCGCTTATCCTCATGACTCCCAAGTCTCTGCTCAGGCATCCCGAGGCCAGGTCATCATTCGACCTGATGAAGGAGGGAACAAACTTCTTGAGGTAATCTCTCATACTTAACAACCGACAATCTATACAAATAAATAAATATGATTTGTATATTTGCAGTTGGTAAACTTGGAAAATAATCAAAGGATTGACTCAAATTTTTTACAGAACATTACATTTTGACTGAAGTGTGTTATTGTATACTTTTTATTCAAAAGTTCTAACAAAAACTGAAAATTTGATGTGTTTTTTTTGACAGTTCAACTCAGTGCTAATCATAAATTTTTGCCAAAGTTTAGATAAAGCCGTGGCGAAGCATGGCCGGGTTCAGCTAGTAGTTTTATATTATATTTATGTATACATAATATCAATCTATAGAAAAGTAGATAGGTAAACAAGAATGTAAATTAACTTTATTTTGCATATGCAGTATTGAATAGTAGCGAATCAGTTTTGTTTATTTTTAAAGATAACCATTTCAGTAGCATTTTATCACACTGTAAAATATATAATCAAGTCCATGATGTATTTGTTTTTAATTTTTCGTGATTGTAATATAATATGTATTTATACATAGCAGAAACATTGGGAAGCCACCAACCTATCTTCCCAACAGAGGACTGAAGGTTTAATTGAAGGAGACTACAATATTTATCCAAAATCTTTTTAGCCCAAAGCTTTATGGAATAATCATTATACCTTCTGACAATGTTTATATTTAGTATTCTTTAATAAAATATGAATATTGTATTTGTAGGATTATTCCCGATGACGGTCCCGCCTCCCAGAACCCCAGCGGCGTGCAGAAGATCGTTTTCTGCACCGGCAAGGTGTTCTATGACATCCGCAAATACCGCGGAGAGAAGGGACTGGATGAGAAGATCGCCATCGTGCGCATGGAGCAGATCAGCCCCTTCCCTTACGACCTGGTGAAGAAAGAGTGTGAGAAGTACCCCAATGCCCGTCTGGTCTGGGGACAGGAGGAGCACAAGAACCAAGGAGCCTGGTCTTACATCCAGCCAAGGTTCAAGACCTGCCTCAACGGACAAAGGGACATCAGGTAACATACAAAATATACATTCAAATTATTTCTTTCGTCATTACAAAGAACTAAATATTAGAAATATTCAAAGAATCATTGTTACCATGTACATTTGGATATAAAACAATGTACTGACAGTATGTGTAATAGAAGCAAAAGTAAATTAACTGATTACATTGTTACAACACAACGGTTACTAATTTTTTTATTAATCCAATTTTTATCTGACATTTTCACTGACTAAAGTTCAAAAAAAAAATTGCTTACTATTTTAAGTAAAAACTGGTGTATTTTCAATTGGCTTGTGACTTTCAGTAATTCCCCTAATGCCGACTCTAAGGGTTGGTTGTCATCTGTGTTCGGAGGGTTCAGTTCAGATAAGAATAATGTAACTCAACAAAGTAAGGAAGGCACTCAGACAGATAGCAACGATCCGCCCCTCAGGGAAATTAGGTGAGGACCAGCCGGATGGAATCTTTGAGGTTTTATGTGTCTAGAGTTTTCGTTGTGTCCAGTAAAAAATTCATGTTTAAAATTAATGAATGTTTGAAATTTAAATAGTTTATTCTGAAATATTGGCAAATTTCATCCAATTATTAGGAACGCCTTTGCATATTCAAACTGAACTGAACCGCAATCCGTTATTTTCTTATAAATTTTTGAATTAAATTAAATGGAATATTTCATTAGTGTTAGACATGACTTTTTAATCAAAGTTTTTTTTAAGCTTTTGTAGAATATGCCTAATGATTTAATATTTCAATAATATGTACACTCTAAAAGTCTGTCGGTGAGATGAGAAAAAGAGAGACATTGAGTTGGATGTTTCATCAATGATTGTCTGCCACAAATGTTTCTAAAGTGGTATAGTTGTCTCTTTCAGCATGTGTTATATGATATTAATAAAATGATAATTAGGTGTACAGGTCGCCTTATTATACATTATGTCTTTCTTTAGCTTCCCCTCAAAATTGTGACAATCAATGATCGATGCAAACATGTAATTACAATGGCACAATTAGATGGCTCCTTAATTGCACTATACTTATGCACATTATATTATTCACATTTTTAATGCTTGCTTTATAATGTTATTTTGGTTTATTAACATTACACAGTAATAATCAAAAATATTATAAATTTATTATGTATGCTTGTGCAATTAATTAATTATTATTAGTTATTAAGTAATTAGTAGCCTGCTGTTATTTATAATATGGTAACCAAAAAATTAAATTAATTAAAGTTGAATAGTTGTAAACAGGTCTGTTATGAATTTAGTTTATTTAAGTTTTGTTAGTATTGGTAACTACAATTGTAAGTTGTTTTGAAAACATAACAGAATTATCGCAATTTTTCTGTCACATATTTTTTCACATTTTAATATTATATGTTAAATAAAGATTTTTCTAATGATGATTTGATGTTTCCAGCTACGTTGGTCGTGCCTCCGCCGCCTCCCCGGCCACCGGTTCCAAGGCCGCTCATCTGAAGGAGCTCCACAACCTCCTGGACGAGTCCTGCTCCCTGTAAAGACGCACGGAGGCTCGCTTGAGAACTCTGCGCTGTTCAGTCACTTGTAGTCAATCACTTGCTTCACGGGCAACCTTTGTCGGCCGCCCTTAACTTATTTATCTCATCCAGTCATCCTTATTTATTTATTTCATTGGGTGTTTTATCTGTAGATTGCGTTTTCCCTCACAGTAGATTTAAAAGAATTAGGAATTATGTAATTTGTATCATATTTTTTGTCTCTTTTGTCCTCGTTTTGAATTATTTTCGATCAAAGTATTTTTTGGAAGCGGCACTAACGTTAATCTATCGGCTCGGGCAGCTTGTGCAGCGGTCATCACCGAGCCAACTATATTGTCATATTGTTGCATTGTGTGATACCGCGAGCCTCTGAGCCTAGTTCTAATGAAAAAGCCGGAATATGATATTGTATTATTAAATTGTATAGACTGGACTGTATCCGTATTAAAATACAGAAAGTTATTGTGCTTAAGTTAGTTGTAGATATTTATGTTAGATAGGAAAACAGAAGTATTTTTGAGATTAAGTAATTTTGCACATTTCAATCTAACAAAATTAATATTTTATCTAAATTAAAACGCACTATCTAGTGATACTTCAGATCTTTTTATGAAAAGGAACACCGACTTATTTCTCAGTTTATATCAGGCTTAGTTAATTTTATTTATAAAAAAAACACTACACATGTGATGATGCTCTAAGATAAATTTTAATTTATCGTTGATAAACATGATACTTAATAATTTAGAAAGTTAAAAAAATACAAAATTTAAAAAAAAGTTACTTACCAGTTGTGTTTGTACATATTTTAATGATTAATACAAATGTTTTACTTATGAAATATGTTATCTTATTGTAATATGAGTGAAAATTTAATTAATTTGAATTTATTTTTGATCGATATACTAGTACAGATTTATTGGTGCTGAATATAATTTCCTATTTGAGATTGTGGTGGACTTCTTTATGTCTATACATCTAAATTATATATAACATTTAAGACCGAAGCCACGTGTAGTTCATAAACATACATTTGTAACATGAAACTACGTGAACATGACTGTTTATACCTTGAAGTTTTCAATTTATTGGTACTTGTGCGTAAATCGACATGTTTCATGAATTTTCATTGTTAGAGATAATGTTTGTTTATGTTTAGCACCGGAGGGTACAGTACCTAAAATGGATGAATTATTGTAATTACCTCCCTGGTAAAAATGTCAACAATGGATGGGTTGGATTTAATCACTATAAATAATATGAAAAGGCAAATAAAACTGATCCCAACTCATAATATGTATTTTATTTCTTTCACTTTATTCACCTGGTATTATTTAAAAAAAATGAGAAAAACTAACAAATTTATGTACACAGTGAGTCAGTGGATAATTGTGGGTATTTTTTCTATTTATAAAAAAAAAAAATTAAGTCTTCTTCGTGTCAGCGACGTCAAATTATTTTTTCTCAGTATCTGGCAACATCGATAGCCCGTGTGTTGCCCAGCATTAGGTCTTGAAATGTGTAGCTTGTTGGGCACATGGAGCAGGAACTTAGGTGTGAGGTGGTCTGCAGGTCTCCATAGTCGCACAATAGTGACTCCCTCCGAATCATTACCCACCGCTCGAGCTTGTCTTTTGTTCTACCAATTCCGGTTCTTAATCTGTTCAGGGATTGCAAGGTCCGCCAGTCAAGGTTCTTGCCAGTTGGGAGGCATTCCTTTGGAGTAATGAAATCCTCTGATGCGACTTGTTGCTAGAGTCTCATTTTTAGGGCCGGATGTGAGATTATACATGCAGTGGGACGGTTGGTTGATTGCCTTACGCATTTCTTCGTTGCATATGACTACGTCTTATGTTTGGTGGTGCGATACAAGTCAAGGGGTATAGTTTTGAAATGGGTGTTGGTTTGAGGTAGACTGAGACGACTCTGCATGCATCATTCAGTGCAGTATATACTTGATTACAATGGGCTGATCGAGCCCACACTGGTGCCGCATATTCTCCGGCTGAGAAACAAAGTGCTAAAGCTGAGGTACGAAGAAGGTTTTGCTCCCCAGTAATTTAAGTAGCAGAATATTACTCAGAAACATACTGCAGAAACAGTGTTTTAAGATGTGAATAAATAAAAACAAATTTAAGTATCAAACTTGAATATTTTTATTTTATTTTTTGTTACATAATACACACAGCATAATTATTCATATTGGAAAAACTAATACTAACTACAGATAATAATTTCTCTTTGCAAATTGTAAATGATCATTTTTTACAACTCAAATGTTGGATATGTATTTATATGCTTATTAATTAAACATACATATTCACTGATGAATATTTGTATTTTAACATGGAAGAAATAAATTATTTTAGTCTTAAATTTAATTTAAAAAACCAATAACATCATCAAATCAATCGAGATTGGTCCCTTTATTTTATATGAATGATTTTATCCCTTCAAAATTATATAAACATTAAAATTACTATAGATGTTTATTACTTAAATTCAAGCCAAATGTTTCTAATTCGTGGCACCTATTTAGATTTTTCTCGACATCTTTTAAGAAGTTAAATATAAAAGCATTAATTATTTACTTCCTTGACAGATTATTTATATGACACAAGTTGATGTAAATAATAGTTTTAATTAATAATAATTTCATAGAAGGGTTAAACACAAACTTAAAAATAGTATACCTACCTAAGAAGATTGATTGAACAGAAAAATAAAAATATCTTAACTCATATTTTTTTAAAAGATAAAAATATTACAAATATTTAAGTCTTTTCTTGGAACATCTTTTAATTCTACCTAAAATATTTTTTATGCATAATAAATAGCCATTCAAGTATTATTTTCATGATATTGTATTAATATAATACAATGCCAATTACTTTCAAACAACTTATCAATAATTATTTTAGATTTTACTACATAAATTTATCGTCACTGTCAAGAGGAAACCTGTCATAAATAAAGAAATCAGAGTTTTCAATCATAAGCAGTATTTTTTCTATGAATTAGTAAAACCAAAATTATTTTATAATTTCGTAAAAAATACAAAAATACTTGTTTCATTCAATAAATTTGATGCCTAAACGCCAAGTAAAATCTCCCATATGCGAGTGGGAGATGAGAGCTTCTGTGATTTCAATTGAAAATAACTATACATAATACTTATTTGAAATTGAAGAAAATAAGATAGTAATTTTTCATAAATAATGGGAAATATGAATATTTTTAGCAATAACCCTTAGTTTTTTTCCTGTATTTTCTTCTTTATAGATATTGAAGGTTTACAAGTGGCAATCACGATAAGATTATTCTATTTGCTGTTGTAATAAACATCACTATTGTGCAACAGCAAAAATGCATTTAAATGAGAAATCAAATCTCTCTAAAAAATATTGTATGTCTAGATCACAATCTTGTTAAGCCAAATATTAAATAAATTTTAAAAATTATGATATTTTAAATGATATTTAGAAATATTTTAGTGATATTGGATGCATAATAAACAATGAACCATTCCATCGACTGCATTGAAAATATATCTAGCCCTTATATAGTATAGCTCAGAAGCGGGAGTGTCTATGGCATCGGTCATCTTTACGATTTTGGTCGTGGCGAAAACATAATATTTTGCATGCCTATTATGAAGTAAGTTCCTTAAAATATCCAAATTCAAAGATCATATCGCGGTTGGAAGAATAGCACCTAATTTATGATATAAAATTATATTGTATTATCATAGTCATGTAGTTCATGACTGAATGTTGTGATGTCATTAATCTCGTGAATATACGAGTATCCCCAAATGTCTGCTTTGTTATTTTCTTGGAAAAGATTATGCCAAATCTTTTCAAATACGAGATGCCCAAAAATATTCACAGTCAACATCTCGTCAACTTTTGTGTAATTCTGATTATCAAACAGACAGGTCACTTGAGTCAGAGACCTCATTGTTCACTTCCGCGCTTTGCGTCTTGCCACACAAGCAAGTAGAGCCTTGCAGTTTCATACTCTTCGGTCTGGAAACCTTATAGAATTGGAAGAGTTTCAGTGTCTACAGTAACGCTGCTGAAAGAACATCATGTCCTGGTAGTCTGCCTCATACACATCGGGGATGTCTCTGCCTGCTGCTTCGTTGAACACAATCTTGACAGTGCTTTTTCCGAAGATCTCCTCTTCGTACTTTATGAGTTGCTTGAAGAAGCCGGTGTTGGGTCGAACTTGAGACCTACAAATACGAAAAATATATAAATGCTCATTAATAAAGTACATTAATTGTGTAAAGCTCTACTTAATCTGGGACATTATAAATTTTCATTATAGGAACTTATTTCAGCTACCGCATCATTTTCCTTGTTTACATTCAGTTGTGTGCTGTTCCGAATGCATTCTATAATTAATGGTCCTCCAAGATGTTAAGAGTATAAGGGTTTTAATCCTTTACAAAATAGTAGTTTTAATTTATTCCACATTACTAAGGAGAAAATATCCCAACAGCTATCCAATGTTATAGGTATAATCTATGCATTTAAAGAAGGCAGGGTGACTAACTTGATGATCCTTAAATATATAATGTTCACTAAAGAGACTCGTAAATGAACAATAAAAAAATTCAGTACTGTATAAGCTATAAACATTCAAGCGTATCTTTCACTCCGTTGCTTGAGCCACATGCTGCAGTGTAAGTACTCAAAGTTGCATAAACAACTTCCTGCAAAGTACAATTTGGTTTGGCCGTTAATGCCCCCCTTATAAATAGATGCATCATTCATAGTCGGATGACTGTTTTGTTTACCTCTGAGCTCGGAGATGGAAAAAGGCGTCTCTCAGCGACAGTCCGCAGTGGCGCATGAGGTAGGCCAGACACAGAGAAGCAGAGCGGCTGACTCCAGCCACGCAGTGCACCAGCGTGCAGCCACCAGAAGTGCGGACCTGCAGCAAGCATAACGATAGTTAGCAAATGTTCTGATGTTTGAAAATTACACACCTAAGAGGAGTAAAGTCTATGTAGGTACTCGTCCTAAAGTGCTACGATACCAACATGACTTTAAATAATAAGTAGGAAGAGTGAGTTGAGCATAAACTTACAGTGCATTGTTTTGATAATATATTTGTGCGAGCTTAATTTTAGTTTTAACAAAGTACATTATAATTGTTATCGCGTGAGGAATATTTTTTTTTGATCAGAATTGACGAAGTTAATGTAACATTTTAATAATTAATTGAGTTATGGTTGCAGTCATTAACTATTTTAACACTAATTAAATTCAAAAGACCTAATGTAATTAATATATATCGAATAAAAAAAACATATCATTGAGGTTCAGTCGAATTAGAGTCGGACTTCCATAGATCAAGTTTGCTTTATTTACGAATGCATGATTGATTATTACATTTCAATACCATAAATTGTACCGTTTTCACGAACGAAAAATATTTGTTACAATCTCCACTATCCTGTAAGTTCCTTTACCAGAAGATATTTACGTTTATGACATTATTCAGTAAAATGTGTATTAAAATTATATTACAAACATTAAATTATGTTTTCAGGTAGCGAAAATGGAATTTAATTTTCTTAGTCGTAGGTCAAGTCTGCGCCACGCCCACCGACGTCATATCGCGCGTCAATCGACGTGTTCGAAATATTTCTAAATATATCTGAATGTTCATTAGGGAAAGTGAGCTATTCCCCGGTGCACACTCGCACGGGAAATGCTAAAATCACATGATTTAAAAGTGAGATTCCGTAAACAAAAATATACATTATGCAGCCGCGGCGTGGGCGGCGGCCATTCAGTCGGCCGCTATTATAGCCACACAGGCATCCGGCCGAGAGACGCGCTTTTTCACAAAGGAATTCCTCTACCATTTCCACACGAATGTATATTTAATTTGGTCGAAATACTGAATTTTCGCACGTCAGCCACAAATGATAGCTAACGCGGCAAACGAGTGGGTAGTTTTAAGAATCATGTACTCGTATAAAGAGATTCTAAAACATATTTGACTTATTTTGACATCTCCCGAGTTCGTTAACAAATGGAAAATATATTTTAGAAAAAAATTGAAAACTGGAAATAAGGTATGAAAAATTGCGTGTGTATTATGTATTATAAATAATTTTTCAAAATTATAGAAATATACGTATTTATATAATAATCTGGATTTCAAAAAAAGGAACATATGAAGATTACAAGGATTCATAAATATTTTAGATTAACTTTCCGATTTAATAAAATAATATAGTGCGCAAGTATGTTAACGAAAATTCAAATCTTAAATTATTCTCTGGTAAAAGATCATTGACCCGTTATTCACAATTTATTTAGCGTTTACAGATTTACAGTTTCCAAGAAAATTACCTACATTTTTGTTTACGCCTGAAAATACGCGTGGACATACATAATGCTGCGGAGGTGGTATCATTAGTGTATAAATACTTCAAAACAAAGCTCGTGCTGTAACATCCTGAATAGGCGTGCAATAATTATTGCCTCCCAAATCTTAATCCCAATTTTAAAAAAAGAACAAAAGTACTGTATAATGTTTAAACTTCGGTACAGTCCATAGAAAATTGTTGTAAACTAGTCTAAGCTTACCCATTTTTTAATCTTTGAGCTTTCTGTTTCAGAGAAAACCGTTAGCATACCACGAAAATATTGAGTAGATTATGGAATGAAGACTTCTTAGAATACGTCCTGTGAAAGACCTGAAATTCTACAATTTATCATTGTGTGAGCATTAATCCGGACGGAGGAATTCATCCGATATCAGTGTAGGGTGACAACCGTTCAACTATTGTGATCTCGTGTGAAAATCTGATATACCCGTATATATTAGAAAGAGGATGCATAAAATGACATAGGTCATGGCGTTTGAGGTTTATAGGCTTACCTGTTCTATGACATCTGCTACGAGGTCGAAGTATGGCGCCAGATCGTCGTGCACCGTGTCCAGCACCGGCACGCGCAGGAAGGGCGTGTCGGCGTGCGGCAGCGGCGTGTCGGGCAGCTCACGCGCCGCGCTCACCACGCACGACACGCGCGCGGCGCGCAGCGAGCACGGCCGGCACGCCGCCGCGCCGCCCAGCACCAGCCCGGGAGCCACGCTCGACAGCGCCCATACGCTGGCACCCGCACCCGCACCTGCACCAGCACCCACCCTAAGAAGCACACGAAACACGTCAAAACACATCACTAAAAGATGAAAAATAAATTTACTTATTCAATGTTTTTTTTTTGCTCAATGCAAGTCCACATTAACGTAACTATTGACAAAGCCTAGAGACAGAAGAGATGAAGAAAATTTATGCAGCGGACTGAAGATATTTAAACAACTCTCAATAATGATCTCAACGACGAAGAGGAAAAATAAAAATACTTTGTACCACGGACAACAATGCTGGATTTGGTCTTATTTGATTTTAAATAATGTTTTGACTTCTGATATTGTTATTTAAATGAATTGATTTATTTTGTTAATTAAAAAAAAACTATTAAAATTATACAGTGTAAACGAATAATTTATGGCAAATAACGTCAATTTTATAATGTCTCTGTCATAATATTAAAGCCATATATTATAAAATTAAGCAATGAAGAAATATTTTTTCGTCAATTCAATGATAATTCAAAATATTATTTTTAAACGAGACTATAAATATTATTTTCATACTTTCCTATACAAGCATTTACATGTTTTCACTAAAACTAATTTTACAAAAGTGATAAAATTTACGACGAAACCCGTGTTTTAACAATAATCAAAACCTATTATGGATGGTTTTTATATATATGAGTATTTATCCGCCAGCAAATGCATACGTTTATATTCATGAAAATCATTAACTTTGCTTACAAAAGACAAGTATCTACGTATATACGTAGTACAACGGTACCTACGCATTAAATGATCTATCATATTTTGATGAATATTTGTATTCGAAACCGTGCGTCTGTTACATAATGGTGGCTGTTAGTGGAATGTTAGCAACAAGGCTGTCGTGGGACAGCGCCGACATTACCGCACGGCTGTTTGTTTGCCAACAAAGTGTTTGCCAAATCAAATGAAAAAAAAAACACGCACAATAAAAAAGATAAAGTGAATGTGCCGACTATCAGATACAGACGTCTCAATGTCTTTTCCAAATTGGAGATAAAAAACAATTGTTTCTGCGTTGTCAACTTGTACGAGCTCAACATTGAGAGTTAATTATCAAATCTTGCTAAATCACCTTGACTATAATTTACTTTTAAAAACAAACTATTTTATTTTACTAAAGAATGTGAAATAAAATAATGTTATTTATTTTATTAAGTAGTAAAATCATTACATTTCTACTAATATACTAATGTGTAGACAAAAATGCTTAGATTTGTTGTTGGATATTTGCAAAAACAAAATACCTTTATTTTACTCAATATTTTTAATTTTGTCAAATATTTAAGCTTCCCGCTATTTGCTATCACGTAAATTGTCAGTGTGTCCTTTTTTATTGTTGATAAACATCGTAAGCTCTAAGTTTTTCATTTGAATAAACATATTTCATGGTACTAGTCAACATCTGGGATTAAATATTTAAGAGTTTAATTTGATATTTTCATAAAGTATTCGATACTCCATAGCAGGGTTGTTAAAAAACTCTTAAATTTAAAAATATGTATAGTTCTTGCATTGGTTTGTGAATAAATTAAGTAGGTGTATAATTTACTTGGAAAATGTGGCTACAAACGGTCAAGAAAGTTGAAGTCATGTGTTAGTAGCATGATAATATTGTGTAAGTGATTAATGTATTTCTTAAAATTTATAACATTTAAGTTCTTGTTCATTTAAGATACTAACTATTAATCAACCAAACGAAAACCGCTACAAATTGTAAACAATAAATTACTAACATTTACTTTAAATCATTCGGGTTCGTAACACGTTCAAACTGTTACTTTAATGTTCATTATAAAATATCGCATTCCCGAGTTACATTAATTTCTATCATCATTAAAAAAAACCCATCACAAATTCCACATTAAATCATCGGCGGGATTGTGAAATAATGGAGATCGCACCGGTGCCAAGAGATTGTTACCTTGCCTCTCCACTGTCAGCTAATATATCTTGGACATCTGTGCGGCTCTTGACTGCGTCCTCCACAGGGGCGAGGGCATCTCCGCTTATCACCTTCATGTCGAAAACTGACGAGTCTATTTCACCGGTCAATTCGCACAATATTACGCGAATAACAGAATACACTATTACGAAAGCTACGTGAATGTTTTCAGTCAACTTTCATAGTCTTCAATAACAAATAGTTTAAGCGAGAATTAAAAATAAATTGATAAAGTTTTTTACTATTCAGATACACCGATATTTTATTCACTGAAATGTCATTGTATATTTCAGAAACTCCAGAAAAATACTGCCTTTATTTAAAATTCACTTTTCAACAAAAACGATTGTTGGGGTATTGCTCAACTGAAATTCAGTAAAAGGACGAATTAGCTCTCGAGATTTCTTGTTTCTGCTGTCAAGTATCTGATCTTTCAGACGTGCTCCTCGTTGTGTGGCTCAGAGCAGACTGAGGCTGGACGGCGGTGCGGTGAGGCTTGTGACTCAGAATCTCGGGGTTGCCCGTTGTGTCCCCTGTTTACGGCGCAACTGAAAATTGAAAACATTTCAGCGGCCGGACTGCGTCACCGTCGCCTGAAGGAATGACACTTTAATTCGGCGTCGATAATTAATTGTTTGCATTTATTGTTTGACTAAGAAAAAATGTAGGTTTACGTGCCGTCAACAACGCGTAACGTATGCGTCTAGTATGTTTACACGTGTCCCGGGCTTAAAATGTAATAACGCATTTTTTCATTGTTTCGTTGTCACAAAATCGATTTCAAAAATAATTAAAATATTGTTTTTAAATATAAACTAAAAATACTAATATTAAAAGTAAATGGTTAAATATTTGGTGACATTTTTAATCCATTCATGTTAATAATTTGTGTGAAGTTATTTTTTTTAAATTACTGTATATAGCAATTCTTATGTAAACACTTACGTATTCTACGCTATACCTTAAAAATAAGTTGATTTACGTACCCTGTCAGCGTACCATTTTTTTATTGTTTGACAATTCAATAGACGTAAAAGCTTTGTAGCAATAAAAAATATCACTTAAAAAATATTTTCAAAATAAATTATTTTTATGCGATGTCAAATATAACAGAAGAATATTTTTTTCAAAACTGATACAAATCTAAGCTAACCAAATATCTTTCAGTTACCATGTTCAGAGAGCAGCGGAAAACAAGGTGCAAGTATTTGCTAGAAAACAAATATCTAAAATTAATATCGATAATATATTTTACTCATTTACTATTTTTTATTTTTTAGTTGAGTTTTTATATTATAATTTATATTATTTTCGATATATTTTACACGGTTAGATAAATATGCATTATTTCTAACATATATTTTTTATTACATAATTTGCAAATTTTATAACTCTCTTCATCTGTTGAAAAAGCAACACAAAGCGTATGCATACCGAAGAATCTTCTTAGAGACCGCAATTACATTGATTAAGTGTTTGTTTAGTCTTTGAATGCAATCTCCATTCTAATTTTGAATATATGCTAGCATGTACTATCGATTGGTTTTATTAATCAATGGTCTTGATAGCCATGAAAAAGAATCGTGGTTCTGAAATCCCATGCGAGTATTCTCCACGCTCGTTTATTGGTGTTATACTGGGACAAAGTAGTGCGCTTTTGTATGTTTCCCACACCAAAACATGAATTATGTATAAAGTTCTCTTCTGTAATGAACTTATTTATGAATTTTAAATAATTAACTGTTCAGTTGTTGAATTCGCTGTAGATTACACACAAATATAGTTAAATACAGGATGAAATGCTCATCAGCATGATAAGGAGAAAAGTGACATATTTATCTTCTTGGAGTTTCATTCAGCGATGTTCTTCGTGTCATCTTCTGGTGTTCTTCAGCTCTGCGGCTCCAAAACTTCCGAATACTTCAGAGACGCAAATAACCGCCGGCCGGGAATTCCTCAGCTAACCGGCCACAATAAACACAACTGTTTATCAAATCTTATCTGACTTCTTGAAGAGTGTCGTAAATTTGAGGATCTGGGGTGGAATGCTCGGAATATATAAATATTTAAATACATTCCTGCGCATCATTTATATTTTGTATAAACTTCATTGTCTTATTTTTTCTTTAAAAATGTAATACATTCCACGTGTTCGAATTTTGTCTTAATATCTAGCTGAGCAATTTGCTATTGTGGAATGTATTTTTCTATTTGACTTGCTGTCCTCTACTAGGGATTATGTAATAATATACAATTAACACTTATCTATTATATTCTGAGAGTGACATATAGATGTGTTGTAACCTATTAGAATAATATTTAAAATCAATAGTACTTCTGTTGGCTTTAGGACATATTTTATTAAAATAAAGAAAACATTATATGTTAATGAAGAATTAAAAGTGTGTAATATAATTTATATTGAAGGTTTTTTTACGTATTTATATTTAATATTTTACTTAAATTATTTGTTAAGTATCACTTTTGTCAAATTTGTACAAATAAATATTATTTCAAAACGTATTTTTTCTTATTTAATCAATATACTATATTTCAGGGTGTCATTCTGACAAAACAGTGAGAATTCAAATTTTAATATAAAAAATTGTGTGATATTTCCCTTTGGTAAATTACCTCATCCATCACTAAATTTGTTATTAAAACGTTGTTTATCGATCATCAAAATATTCATTGTTTCAATATCTGACTCGATCGAACCACTTGAATCACCACGCCACATGGTTTCGTATGTATTTATTATTTTATTGCTGTTGAGTTTATTTTAACGTTGATTAATATTATTCTTCCATAATCTAAGTAATACTTTACATTACCCATGTATTTTTTTGATTTATGCGCATAGAAAAAGATTCGTCATTATATTCAGAATTATTATCACACATTGAATGCATAATAAATAGTGAGGAGCCAGAAAATAATAAAATATATTTATTTTCTAGTTTCGATGGTAATGCAGATATATCTAACAAACCACTCTTCTTGTACTTATTGTATATGATACTTTTTATTCGAAATTGAATATGTAACATTATGTACAGTACGAGGATACAATCTACTCACATTATATAAATAAACAGTTTTCAGCTCACATTTACAAGTTATTTTTTCTTGTGATTCGGAGAGCACTTGGTGGTCGTAATTTTAATTGCCGTGCAATGAAAAAAAACTGCACTGTCCGTGAAAATAGATTTGCTTTAAAAAAACATTTTGAATCATCTTCTTTGCGATTTAAATAAACGGTGAAGTCACCAGGCTAACTATAAATAAAAAGTTTTACGATAAATGTAAGCACAGCATTTCTAATGTCATTCGGATTTAAATCGTTCAGGTAAGTATAGACTCATATGTAAGCTTATACTCATATTATGCGATGAATATGCATTTGTACAAATATAACATGGATATCTTTCTAAAGTATCTCTTTAAAATAACGAAAATCATATTAGATTCATGGAAATCACATTTTTTCGCATATCTACTACTTACACGGTAAGTTGAAAGTTTTCAAAGATGCCAAATTTTTTTTTGTCTATTTAAGATAATACGTATCTCAAAGGGCTTTGGTGTTTATTTTAATCAATCATCAAATATTTATTATTAAGTAAAATATATTGTTAATATTTTTTTATTATTAGATTCATTTCAAGTTTTAATTATATAATATTTTTTACCACATTTAGTAACAGGTAAATGAGACCAAGGTCTTGTGCACTAGCGTACTTTCTAATTCATTTACTAATACAATTTTTTAAGCGAATAACTCTGAAAGTATGTTAAAACAGTGTACAATTATATTTCATTATCCATTAAATAAAATGTTTGTTATATACATATCCAAAAATAAATAGTAAATTATTATTAGTAATGTGTGTGTTTTAAATCATCAATGGTTGAAATAATTTAAAACTACCTGGAAGACCACACCAACTACAATAGTATATTTTGTATATGTAGGCAGTAAGACAACCAGATGCTGTAGTTTAAGAAAACTAAATTTAAACTGTTTCCGAAGCTCATTATTTGTTTGACACAAAAATCTATATGAGTTTTAACCCAAATGTTAAATATTTCATAAATATCAAAACACCCCGCATACCGGAGCGTGTGGGAAATATCACTCGATATTCCAAACTCGATCCGTTAAAAGCTTCGTGTCGCGGACAAGTCACAAAGCTCCTGAGAGATTGTTCAGGAATGTTCAGCCAGAGGAGCGCGTGGATAGGATTTAGAACCAACTTGTGATTAGGCCAAGGTTCCACTATTATATCAATGTATTTGGTAAATAATTAGAATCCTTTAATATTATACAGAAATTTAACGATATTTTCTTTAGAAACTATATCATGTATTTTATATGTACCGATCGCTAAATGAAAGTAAAATTTAATGCATTTACCATAAAAAGGTAAACTGTAAAAGATAATACAATATAATTAATTGAATGAATATTTTAAAATAAAAAGTATTAATACAACATTTTGTTTTATAATCTAAAATATTATAAACGAGACACCACTGCTTTTAAAGCTTATATCAGTCGTTTCTAGAAATCGTTAAAATATTTAGTCTATTTTTTATTACATACGACAATCTTTCATAAACTTTACAGCGAGGTTATGGATTCTCAGTACATAAAATTGGGCGATTAATATTATAATCGTAAGATTATGTATTGTTACCTAATATTCTAATGTTATCTTGTGTAAATCCTCGCAGATGCATCAATATTTAATAGCTTTGTTTTTAGTGGTTAGGAGAGTTTCTATTGCCAAGTAAACAAGGTCAAATAGAACAAGCTAATTGTAAAAATATCCCAATACAATACCGATATAAACATTCTGTACTTATAACACCAATAAAGAACCACAGTTTCATTATCGTGTCGGCGGGAGAACAGAATAAAATAAAATATTTGTATAATTTAGCTCTCTGGGTGGGCTCAATAACAAAAAATGTAATTATCAGAAACGTTAGTAAAATATCTTCAGCCACAAAACGGAATATAGATGTAGTTGTAACTTTTGTATATTTTTATTTATATCCTGGTAAAATAATAATATTTGAAAACTTTTTTTATGTTATTTAAATTGCTATTTATTATTTATAATGCATACGTATAATAAAGATATAACAAGAAGTCTACCAAATTAACCGTATTACATTTTTATCGTACATCATTTATATGTTTTATTTAAAAAGCAATAAAGAATTATTTATCGAATATTAAATACAACATCTGGGTACACATCATAGGAAAGTGCTCTATGAAAAGCATTAGGAGAATCATTATGAGAACACAAACCACTCGTCATTTTGATAAATGATCACTTAAATAAAGAACACATTCTTAATATGAGTTGTGTGAATGACCCAAAACAAAGATATTACAATTTCAAGTGTGTGCGTGTGTATGGTATGTATAAAATATACTCATGACGGCGTTGGCAAAAAAAAAACACAGGATATAGAAAATATTTTTGTTTACAATTTGAAAAACAAATTTTGGTGCAAAAAAGTGTTGCGCACCTACGTTTGAAAACATTGCCAATTTTTAAAGAAATATTACCTACATCTGAAAAATTATCAAAAAAAAAAACAAAATATCATTATTGTTAATGTACTCGTATCCGATACGATTACTAACATTTATCATTTATCATTTAGTTTTAAAATTTAAATTATGTTCCATTTTCCACTTCTAAGTTATTTTCGTCTTTGTTTTGATATTATTTTCAACAATACCATTTTTTTCTTTCTTTCCATATCAGTTTTATATCTGGAACATATAGTCACTGCAAATTGCCGCCTCTCAGTTTATTTACTTGCCATTTTAGATGCCTTGTCCCATGATATATCTGCACTCGAAGGTCCTACCTGGAACATATACGAGAATGACTCTCGGGACTTTACAAGACGACTGCTGTGGTATCCGAAGCATATTACGGGTTATTTGTTAAACTGAATCGTACGATAAGCCTAACATTAACAAGGAACGTTTTTCATGAGGGGTGTCTCAATCTTATAATACTAATAAAACTGATATAAATCTTTGGCGAATCCAGTCTGGTTATTTGAAATGTCTTGCAGTATTTGTTGTCGCTACTGCAGGCTGCCATGATTCATGAGTGTGGTGAATTAATTATTAATCGGTGGACTCTTAGTCTCCGCAGCAATGTAGTTTTGGTTATTAACCTTTAGTTTTGATTGAACGGCGTGTCGGATATTGTGACATCCTCCAAAGCCCGCCATTTCGACTCTCCGCGTGATAACGTAACAGCATATCTAGCGGAATATTTGATTCGGTGCCAGGTCCGCTAGATAGTTACCTGCTCATCTCATTGCGTCTTATATTATATTTGTGTATTCGCATTCTCGGCGCGAGGCGTCACGTCATAAGCGCCTAATGAGCGATGCTTTACTTTATATCTTGTTTTTCTTTCGATTGGAATGATTGACGGGCACTTAAAAAAGCTTGGAGCTTTTTAGAACAACAATGAACTGTCTGTGATGCACACGTGTGACGTGCAACCGCATTCTGCGGACATCTAATATCACATCTCGGAATATTTAAACTAGTACTTCTTGCTTTTAAGCTCTATATATTCCAATTAAGTTTAAACAAACAATTGAAAAAATACGCATACAAGTATGTACTATAAAAAAAGATACAAAAACAAGTTTATTTAGTTTTTGGATTTGATGACTGATTTATTACGCGAGAGATGTTTGAACCGGTAAATGGTTTCAGTTTAAATACAGTCAATCTTTCTTTAATGTTTTCATTAGATCGAATGATTGGCCCGATGCTCCCGAGTCCTGGAACATTTAGTTCCAAGAGGCGGTTCAACCCATAATAAAATCATAGAAGATATCGTCATATGAAAAATCGCCGCAAAAACGATTAAAAATACCTCCATCTAAGTTGCACAAAAAAAAAGCGTACGTAATAGGAGGGTTGAGTGTATTAACACATTACCTTAAATACAAATCATAAAACTGAAGGTTGCTTGGTAAATAATTTGTGGTATACCATTTCTTTAAATCTAACATATCATTTAAAAGCTTACTATATATATATATATATAATCGTGTCGGAAACAACAGGGTCAGATCCTGTCTGCCCAGAAGTGGGCGACGATGGCGTTACTTCTGGCCATCATCAGGTCTTCCTGGGTGCAGCCACTCGGGCACAACACTCCAGAAGGTGTGACAGGGTCTGCTCCACGCCGCAGTCACATTCAGTCGGTCCGCTGTAAAACTGCCAGGCCCTCATTTGTGTCCTCGTCTTGCATACTCCGGTCCGAAGTCTGTTAAGGGACCTCCATATATTCCACCCTTGGTCATGTCCAGGGGCTAGGTCCTCTTTCGGGGCAATCCAAGTATTCCCCTCAGTTGCGCTTCTCCACATGTTCAGCCGCAGGGTGGCCTCAGGTATCTCCAGTTCCGTTGTCGACTGTAGGAAACTTCTTCTTGATTTGAGCCGTGTAGTTATCTTTTGGTACCCAAACATAGGGTGGAGTGCGTCGTGGGTTGCTTTGGTGAGTTCCTTCTTGGTAGTAACTTCTTCTTCTAAAAGCTTACTGACAAGCTAAAATTAACCTGCTAAAATTTAAAAACTAGTCTAAATAATTTATATTCTGAAATTAATAGATAACGTCAATTAGAAAATCTTTCAGAAATATCTTTGATTATTACAAACTTTAAGAATAAAACGATAGAACAAAACCAATTGAAATTTATCACCGTTATAACATTTTTTTATTATATCCATACACATATTTGTATGTTCCTAATATGCCTTTTTTAAAGAAGGCAAAATGAGGTCATCTTGATATTTCATTCATTTTCTTTGTAATATTTTCCAGTACCAAATCTGGTGAAGGAATGCTGCTTGACCAAGCAGCACGCGGCCAGTCGGAGTGTTTAGAAATGAAGCCGCTTCGCTGCCAAAAATACTTTTAGTGTCTTGGAGCGAATCGCCGAGGAATGCTCCCGAGTCCCAAGTCCCGAGTCCCGCCATATCGCACGGATAATTGATTTTCCGCGACGCTCTCTTTATTTACCTTGGCGCCTTCCCGCCATTCGAATGACTCAACATTTTTGAGTGTTACCCGTAGCAACATTTAAATATTCTCAGTGTTTCCATCTTCCTTTATTTATTAGCCGTGACTAAAGGTTTTTATTGTACGGTTGCAAACATGTCAGCGCAAACATGATGTGTGACAGCATGAGTACCTAAGGCAATTTACGAATATTTACGTTGTAGTAAAATATATATATTATTACTGGTGACACTTTTGACTCTAACACTTATTTAATATTTATTTTACCTATTGACATTTGTCAGGAAAACATCGAAAAGATTCCTTTATGATTTGTCTACATTCAATAATATGACTAAACCTTTCAAGAATGCGAAGTAGTAGTCAACCCTGACATCCACAAAAGTTAGAATAAATTTCATACCATTGAAGATGAATACTTTTTTATTGTTTTTGTTATTTTGTCTTGATTATTAATAAAACTGAGTTTTTTTTTAAATAAGCTTAAAAGCAAGTGGACCTGGAGGAGTCCAAATGGTAACACAATTCGATGTTGTGAATGAATATACTTAATCTGGAACATGTAATTCATCAAAAATTACGCAATTTCTCAAAACAAAAATCTTTGACAGTAAAATAAAATTCGAATACTTGTATTTTGGAAACTAAAAATTCTGAATAATAAAAAATTAAAACGATTATGCTTCCATAAATTATAACATTATTCCTATGAAAGTTCGAAAAATTTCCCCCTTTACAACCAACAACTTTGAGTGCATATAAGGTATTTTCAAAATTATAGTATCAAGTTATTTGAGTAAATACATGAATATAATATATATATACATGTAAAAATATGTACATCAATACATACATTGTAAAAATGTATTAATTGGTTAAAAAAAAATATTTGTCGATGTGCATCGAAGATTACTTTGATCGACTGACCATAAATGGAATTCATTTATTAAAATTTAAATACATATACAGGTATTATATTTTCTGAAATATGTATTAAGCTATTGTGAAACTTTGTCTGTTTGAACATGTCGCCTTTCAATTTAAATAAAATTCGTTTTTCGAAAATATTGTCACTCAATCTATACAATTTCTCCTCATCTCTCCCCATAAAAAATAATGCAACTATTAAAGAGACTATGCCATAATTTAGTAATTCTTCCAATGTTAAGTTTTGGCGCAGAGACGTTGATCTTAGCAGTAGTGTTTTTCTTCGGAATACAGCTTGCCCGACAAACTATTGAAAGATCCATTTGTGGAGTGTTCTTTAAATTTTTAAATCTGAAATTGGGATGTCCGAAAAACTTTGAGCGCTACTGTAAAAGTACGTTTTTATCAATGTCTTTGTTACTTTTAATATTTACATTGCATGCAATATTCAAATGCAAAACACATTGTATAATTTTTTTCCCAAAAATCTGCGAGCTGTAAGTGAACATCAAAGGTGCATCTTCAGGCTTTGAAGATATTGAAGATAAACGTATAAAATAAGCTAACGAAGCGCACTTGTGAACTTTCGCAGAAAAGTTCAAAGCTTCAACTTGCAGCACACACGAACATCAATCCCCGCGATGACTTGTTTAGTTTCATAACCATCAAACGTTATGGCGGACATGTCACATTCCTGAAAACACTTTCGCAAATATCTCCTTTCCATTTCGTTAGATATAATTTATGACGCCTCAAAAATATTTTTCATGAGTAAGCTGTCGCTCCGCATTCCATAATAAATTCGTGACATTTTATTTATCAATTGAATCTCTGAAGACAAATATTTTTAAAGACACTGCCAAGGTGATATTTATATTACTGTGGAAGAAATATGTTGAGAGGATGCCAGTTTATAACAGTGCAATATGCAAAATAGTATTATACACTGAAATCTTAAAATTAATTCGAAATAGTCCATTCAATCCAAAATAAAGAACATAAAATTATTCAATACTATGAATTACAATAATTATATATTTAGCGGATTATGGTGTTTTCAATAAGTTATTTAAGCCATTAAGCAAATGTTTTATATTGAATGAAATTTACACATATCACCTTCATATAACTATTTCAAAAATGAAGTAAATAGTATTGATGACTTGTTTAAAATAGGTGTCATTTTGAAACGTCGGGTCAAATGACTCAACTTTACTTTTGAGGCAATTAAATTATACATTTTTCAACGTAAAAAAACGGCATATGTTATCAATGCGAAACATTTGACACACACTTTTTTTTAGCGGTATCTAATTTTAAAGTCATCTAAAATTAATCCACACATTGTTAGGATATCTGGTTGTCAATTAATTTACTTTTGACATAATACGATGCCATTATAAATCCCATAATGATTATTTCATCTGAAACAGGTGTATAATGTAATGCATACGAATGAACGGCACATTCTTGTCACATGAGATGCAATCATTAAATGCTTTAAGCACGTTGAGTGTGATATTATATATTCGCGAATTTCTCAGCGAAAAAACAACCGCGGCTAATTACAACTCGCCCACGTTTCAGTTCCGGGCGGTCGTAGCCGGGACATTTTTTTTAGTATTTTTATTCCTTAAAAATAAAATATAATTATGTATTTCAACGTTTTCTATTTATTCAGGTGTCCTGCTAAATATCATGATCATCAACACCACCATGTCCGTTTCCTTAACTGGAGCATATATTTGTCACGAACTGCCGCCATAAAGCTTTGTTAGCCGCCATGATTGTCGCATATTCACAATTTAGTTCCCAGCGAGCTTCCAGGAGGGCGCGAGCCCGGGGGCTTGAATAAAACACTGCTGTAGTTCATGCTCTCCTGCGGCATCCATAGAGTTTGTTACCAACAAAGGCTCACCTTCGCCTCTTCCCGACTGTAGTTTAGAAGGATGCCTTATAAGCTCTATCACCTAGGCATTTCTCACAAAGTCAAGACATCTTATTCCCAGTACTACACAGGCATCTCTTTTTATGAAAATACTCATTAATCAAGACAGTAAATATAAATTGTTTTGCATATATTCTCCTATGCGTAGATACTGCAGTTGCATTTGAATTAGCAACCGTCGTTTCTATTGGTGGATTTTTTAATCTGGTGTATTTATGATTTAATATATTGTAAATTTTATAATCACTTCATTCTTTCATATTATTAAAATTGACATGAAATAAGAGGCGAATATATTTGAAATCAAAAGTGATTTCATTAAAATATAAAATTCATTTTATTGTCAAGATTGTACATTACTCATCAGAGTAGGCGGGTTTATCGTCCTTTGTTGGCTAAATTATTTATCCATTTTTTTTATTACATTTAAACAGATATGTTACATAAGCGTTGTTTATTAGCTTTCTGCATTATGAGATGATAAATGTAATTTATGAACAAGTATATATTTACGATTATTTAACAAAGGTTTTCCTCGCATGTAATAAATTTTAAGCTTGCATATTGATAATAGTCTGTAAAAGCTAATAGTTCCACAACGGTAATTCCATAGTTTGAAATATTAAAAAAAAAACATAGCATCGCTTTACTGACTGATCTATGATATGTGTATTATGATAAATCTGAAGAGAGAAATAAAGTAAATGAATTGAATTAAATGAACTCGTGAGTATTTTTATAATAAACCTCTGACGTGTTCAGTTTGCAACCGGCAACTACGCAACGATCGACGCGATCGAGAAAGGAATTTATCAGCGGAGTAAATATAAAACTCGAGGGCTATTATTATCACATTTACGACATTTCTTAGGTTGGGGCACTGTACTTGTCGCTTATTTATAATATTTTTGTTTAAATAGCTTTGGAAATATGCCACTGCGACTTGGCGCGCCCGGCACCTGTAACGCCTGAAGCGCCTGAAGCCCGTGGGACTATTTCCATACTTTTGCGTCGTGATTCTTAGCATTCAGCACTTTGCCAGGTCGACTCACCTGAAGCGTTATTATACACTACTGAAGCTTCACTAGGCACACAGGCATTTCTTTGTTATGAATCATTGTATGATATAATATTTTTAATACTGTATTTTTCTCACATTCATCAGTTCTTAGGAAAGTGGTATCTAAGATATTTGATTTAAATTCAAGTAGTTTGTAATAAAAGTGTATTTTTTTTATTGTTATCGCGTTGTATTTGAGATATAGAGAATTTTCGCCTCGAAAGCTGCCTCTCTGTTAGTAGTTCTGCGTTGGCGTGCTCCGTCAGCGTGGTGTTACCACTGTATCACATCATTCCTTTAATGGATAATTCAATAATGAACGTAAACACCAGAAGCTAAATATGATAATATTTGACTGTAATAATCATATATTTAAACAAGCACCTAATTACATGAGTGGTGAAATACGAGTAGTTGTCTTAAACTAGCGGAATGGGAATTAAAATGGATCGCATGTTAGACAAAGCACACCGCAATTAATTGAAATTAATTATTGCGCACGTTGGCCTAGTTATTTGTTTTGAATTCCTCGGGCATGTTTATGGGTGTTTTTTGGGAGCAAACCAAATCAACCGCCGCTAAGCGACAAACTTCAACGGTTCACAAGGTGGCGGGAGACGTCCTCTCTATATTACCGCTTCTAGTATCGGGCGAGTCTCCGAACATCCCTGGCCTGAAAACGCTTTAATGGCTCAATAACTTACGATACAACGAGCTTAAAATTATGTAAACCATATTTCAAAGCCGCGAACAAATTTTACGCCGAATTTTTTATCACTATAAATAATTGCGTAAACACATTTTCGGCGGTGGGCGAATAACAAGTAATTCTTTCATAATAAAAATATTATCTTTATTTATATGTCCAGGGTGATTTATGTTGATTGCCGCTTCTAATAATAAAGTGCTGAAATGTCAAAAAATAAATTACGTCTTTCGTGTGCAATGATGCAATGTTTTTCACAACATTTTTTGCGCAAAGCATACATACCAAAGATTTTAAAATTGGCTACGTAGTTTTTTTTTAAATTATCACGTAATTTGATTGAAGATACTCGTATATAAACTAAGTTATTATTAGAAGCTCTCCATCTCATTACCAAACCCGTTCTATGCGATGTCATATAAGGTAATATTATCTTCTTATATTTGCTCCACACTTAAGAAAAAGTATACATATGAAATATTTGAAATTAATAATTTTCAAGATCTTGATTTTTTTTCGTTCATTTATTTTACCTATGAATTTAAAACAGGCAACTAACAGATATATATTTGGATTCTAATACTGATTTTAAAAGATTCCGTTATCTAAACAGCTGATTGACTATTAAGTTTTTTTTTAATACGCTTTCTTTGTAAGATTATTTAAAAAAATGTGTAGTGAAAAAAATAACCGGAGAGAAAAAAGCATGAAGAAAGACAGAGTAAGAGATCCTACAAATCACCGAGGACTTGGCACATTTAGGTAATTATTGTATTTTTTGCGTTTACCCGAAAATAAACTATGTGCTCCAATTATCTTCAAACGGTAGGGAAAAGTGTAGATCACTTATTGTCTTGAGAGCTGCGCCGATGATGCCAGAACCGGGAAGGGCGCGGGCGGCTAAGAGCCGGTGACGGATGTCAGCCGCCCTATTTACTATCTGGTTCAAATCCACCGCCAACGCTCCACATTTCCCGTTCATTATATAAAGAAAAAAAAAACATCCGCATTCTGACTGATCTATATTCTGCCAAAGATTAAGGTTTCGCGTCTCGAATAGTTAAACACGAGATTCTTGGACCGGAGTCATTAAGCTTTTCAAATAATGGCAGTCGAGTCTTTGACGTTTTTGGCGGCGTTCGCTGTTTAAATGAAACAAAGGCGTATGTTTCTGTACATATTTATTTCTCATTAATTACTACTGATATCCTCCTCTTCCATTTAGGACATCGATTTACTGGATGAAGGATGCAGGATCAAGTTCACAATATAAACACTTGTTTCTGTTTACATACTACGTTTATTGTTCACGAACGTCGCCCGCTACAGGAACGCACAGGATGCGCGCACTGTAACGGGCGCGAGTCAAACTTCAACTGCCAGCCCACAGCGCGATTTCACATCTCCACGGTACCAACTGCCAATATGACAGTCCTACCAACCGGCAATAGGCCAACTGTCATAACAAGCAAGATGGCGTATGCAAGCGCCGTGCAACATTATATAATTAAAATAAACATTCGATGTAGATGTCAGGCAAGCGGACAAAAATAATAGACAAAAGATCGCTTGTCGAGGCTTTACGGCATCGGCCTTAAGGAGCAAGCTGATATCACTACGTTTTTCGTAATATTAACATCTTTATTAATTTATTAATTTTACAGGTGTTGCAAGGTGTCGGTTGTTGCATCAGATAATTAGATTATTGCTATCAATTATAATACGCACATTTAAGCATGCTTCAAGAAAATGTACAGTTTTTATATTACGATTCATCAAAATCATTTTATCTGCTGAATAATTAGGTAGTAAACTTTATATGCAATAATATATATACGTGCACGCTTAAGTTAATATAAGTCCAGATTTAAATATGGAAAGATAAGATAGAATAGAGGCAAGTGGGTCTCGATTGTATCGAATATTTTACTATACCTGAAAAATTTGAATAACGGAATAGTCACTAAGGGGATTGAGAACATTTATTGATAATGATCTATCGTCGATTGGGAGATATGGAAATATGCGGCCTGATGGAAACGAAATGTATCATACTGTACCATACATGTCTGATTTGGAAGGATCAATGTGAAGAGGTTAGCCAAAAAAGCTGAAAACACTTTGTCAGACTCGTCAGAGAATCATCGTCGTGAAAGAACAGCATCAGAAGTTGCTTGGAGATGTATTTTTTTAATTATTTGTGATTATCGTATCATTCAGGTTTAATAAAGATAATATATGCCTTTTGAGTATGTGAATATCAATGCTTGCGATCAACTGGGTTTTGATAGCACTCGAATATTGTCACAAAAATATATTTTAATAAATTATTTCATTTTTATTTAACACAAACGTAATAATTTTCTTATATTTCAGCATACCATCATTATTTTTTGTAACCAGCACGTGAAAAATGTCACTCGAAAAATATTTTTAAAAATCTAGTACAGAATTACTTAATGTAGATTTCTTTGCCAAAGAAATTTACATTATTTTTGAAACCACCTACTTTCAAAAAAATAGTTTTATTTTGGTTGCTTCATACGCAAAAGTAATAGGTCGTTCCCACTTAAGCTTAGCCTAATAATGTATCATATTTTGTGATATTTTAAAGTATGTATTATATAGCAATCTTTCCGGAGAAGTTCAACGTCAAAAGTTGAGTCGCGCCTCTCCGCATGGGGAAAGGCAACAACATTCAGCACGTCTGATGATCCGTGGTTCTGCAGCTCCTTCAAAAAACGTTACTGGAGTGAAGATGGCGTATCTTCACGCCAAGGGCCTTCACCCAGATACATCGGCTGAGAATTTACAGAGCTTCTTGGCAGCGACCGCTGCATTCAATCCTTCTTGGATGACCATCAGGAAGATTGTCAGCAGGCGGACGCTGTCAACTTCTTTCAAAGTCGGGGTCATTGCGACTTCGCTGAAGTCTCTCATGGAGCCTCAAGTGTGGCCTGAAAGGACCATCGTTCAACCCTGGATACGCATAAGACGAAAGAATCGCAGTGAACAGTGGTTGAAACCAACTTGAGTGAAGATATTGACATATTTAGTGTTATATTGCTTTAAATTCAGTACTGGTGTTTATGGAGGCGAAATGTTACACGTTTTATTTTGTGACAATAATGCCTTGTTATTTGTGAGTCAATCATGATATACTTATGACAGGGTTTTTGTTGTTACAAGTCAAACTGTTTATCTTGAGTCTCCTGACGCTAGTTCTGAGTGTGAGGTCAGTGATACTAAATGTGTCAATAAATTTACATCAGCACATTTATGTTACCTATTGTATTTTTATTTTATATTATTGTATTTATATTATTGTATTTATATTATTGTACTTCAGAAATGCATTGAATTCATAAAATTTGTAATGTTTCTGCAAGGAAAAAAATAAATAAATTGAAATTGAAATTGAAATTGAATATAATGCGCTTATAAGCTTTTATAAAAACATAATTTAGGGATCATCATTCCACATCCTATTCCCTAACTGAATCATATGGTCATCATAAACTGCCACCACAAGCCTTTCTTAGTCCTCATGATAATATGTTTACTCTGCCTCCCAACGCTTCACAATATACATTATATTATATTATATGTTTAGGTCCCGGAGGCTTGATGAAAAGGGATCTATAGTTTATGCTCTCCTGCAGCATCCGACTACTTGTTACAACCAGGTCTACCTTTGTCTCACAAGTAGTATGTAAAACTGAATAAAAATCAACAATGAAAATAACCTCTTGGCAATGTCACCTGATTTTTTTACCAATTTATTCACTATAGTATAACAATGTATTTGAATGATGTCATGCTTCTTCTTAACGATTGCTATGCAGCTAGCCTAGTTAAAGGAATGACTCACGAAATGTAGTCAGTTAATTCGATGGTTTCACCTCCTACTTCCGCCCTGTAACAGAATCCCTAGCTATCTCATTTGCCAAGATTGAATTAGATTGCGGCCCTTCATTCCTGGGTTTACATCCAAGGAAAACGTCGGTATAACTTATCCACTTTAAATCTCCATCTCGGTTCAAGAGCGTCCATTCTCGTCAAGTTTATATGGCTAATAAAAATAATTTAAGACTTAACTGACATTTTATCCTGGCTTACAAATTATTTATATTTCTGGAAAATATTATCTGAGTTTTTCTATTCTTTCCTTTAGCTTTGCTCCAAATTGGTTTAACTTATCAAAATATAAGAATAACGATTTATTTCCCCAAAAAATAAACATCTCAATCAAAATAAAAATATACAATGTTTTCAACGCTATAGTGTTTTTTAATATAACATGTTTTAGACAAAAATGTATGTTATTACGACCAAACAAAGATAAAGACTTACGAGACTTTTTACCAGAAATCATACACCCTCCAGAGACGAGCGTGACCATATGGTCACAGTGAACACTATTGTCTATTTATCCCTACTCCGGTCCCTTTTCTACCTGAACATTGTATCTTTCGCTCAGTTTCGGTTAAGAAGTGTCTCCACCTCAGTTATTCTGCAGCCGCGGCAACAGAAACAGTTACCAAGTACCCCTGTGAGATATTTTATTTCGGGTTGAATTTTTTTTCTACAAAATGCATATTTCAAAAGAGTAAATACATTTTTTAAATATTTTGAAGAATGATTTACGTAATTTTTACTAATTCATTTCGTATAACAATACGTTGGTCTAAGGTAATAACATAAATATTTTTTAATATTATCGGTGTAGCTGTATTTCAAACCCAAAGGCTAGCCAATGTTAGAATCCATACAAAAACAAAATTAAGATTATGTTTCATACAAAATAAGTTGTCAATATTTAGGACTAACGTGACCATACGGTCACATAGCTTTTCTACAAGAAAGCATCGTGTATTTTTATTTAATTTATATTTGCTTTATGAAGAAAACTACATGCTGATAAAGTATAGATTAAAACTTTACTTTTTATCAAAAAAAAACTCTTGTCCCTGGAGGGTTAAGTTATATCAATATTATTAAAACGGAATTTTTGTGATTATAATAGTGTCTGAGATGAGATATGAGAGACGACATCACTTATTATATATTTATTTAAATTTGTAATATTTTCGTTTTCTTTTATAGGAGAACCTACATTATTATTTACGCTCAAAAGTATTTGAAATTAATTTCGAATTTAAGTAGTGAATAGATAATTTTCGACCTACATCAAACCATGCGACAGTCACGTAGGTACAAAAGCTCCGAATCAGTCTCGTGACTAAAGCTCGCATTTTGACTGGCCTCAACTCCACAACTATTTATAAGACAATAATGTGCACACATAGTTCAAGACCAAAGGCATTTATATTTTTAGTCTTCAGAAATTCCACAGCCACAAACAGAAAGAATCCATTTACGATGCAAGAAAACTGCAAAGCATTTTTAAATGAACTAAAATGCTAAAATAAAATAAGAAGATATACTGCTCGTACTAAATATGTATGTATAGTAATCAAGACATAAAATTAAAATTGAAATTATTTATTCTTAATTAAGCATCGGGATAATCACCAGATCTACTTAAAAATAGGATTCATATTTTTTCATTTACACAAGCTTTGACACTTTGGATTATGTATATATGTCCAAATGCTTCCTTATGAGATGGTTGTCGCAGGATAACAAAAATGATATAGAAAGACTGTCGACGACAAAATGTACAATATTTGGGAGTCCAGAACTGTCGTCGCATAGTACCTGGCAGCTGAGTTCCCTGGAGCTTGTCTGTCTTCTTCGTAGTATCAATCCGGTGGATTGGTTTGCAGCAACAGAATCTTGCATCTCGATCTCCATTCCTCTCGGTCCTCCGCAAACCCTTTTCAGCTCAGCATAAGCGCTACAGTTCATGTCCTCGAATACTTGCTGCAAATACTCCCGTCTAGGGCGCCCTCTACAGTTTCTACCCTCAACCATCCCCTCCACAATATCGTGAAGAAGACCATCGTGGCGCATGATGTGGCCGATCCATCGGGCTCGCCTCTCTGAGATGGTTCTTATTAGTTGCCTATCTTCCTTGATTATTCTGAGAACCTCAGTGTTCGTGACGTGGTCTCTCCAGGAAATTCCAAGAATTCTTCTGTACGACCACATCTCAAAAGCCTCTAGTCTTTTTTTATCACTTTCAGATAAGCACCATGTCTCACAGCCGTACATTAATATGCTCCAAACAAGTGTTTTGGCAAGTTGCTTGCGGAGCCCTGGAGCTTGTCTGTGGTGGACAAATATTCCACATTTAAAGTGTGTCCACACTAGAGTTATTCTATTTGTGTTTTCACTAACGTAAATTAAAGGAAATTAAAATAAAATATGAAGTGGATTATATAAAGGCTCAATTAAAATAGTATATTCAATTATTACAATACTCAATTGTAATTACTAACAAATCAAGGACATAAAAGTATATTTCACGACATAAAAGTGTATTGCGGATAAACTATTAATATAACTTATTTTTTTTACAAGCAGGTGGCTATTGCGAAAGAAGACCGAAAATACTACAAAAAGAATAATACGCTTGCGTTTGAAATTCCTTTGATGTGCCTCTCAGCATTTAAGCAAAATGTCATGTTTAACGACAAGAAAAATGGCGGCTCATTTAAGAGATTACGTTTGGACTTGAAATCGAGCGGATCTCATTAATTGAACTAATCGTTCGGTAAACAATGCCAACTGTATTAACATTCTTTAATATAATTGAATGCTTTGTTATCTTTTTAAACTCTATTATGTATGTTGATAGTTATCTCATGGCAATCTTTCAGTAATGAAATTCAAGTATGTTTCATATTATGTAATCATTTTCTTAACATTCCTTCTTAATATTTCATATTAAAAATACGTAATAATAGTATTTCTTTGTACTATTTTTTTTTGTCTAATTTAAAAAAAAATGTTGCCTTTAAGATAATTATTTTGTGGAGGCTTTTATAGATAATTATTTCTATCCTTATACTTAACCTTTGTTATATAAGTCAAATCCAAATATATAATTGCTTACTAAAATATATCATTTAATTTAACCATGAATTTGGAGGATATTATTCCTCAATGGCTCAGTTAGACGAACCATTGTAAAATATTTTTAGCATTAAAAGTGTGTATGGTAGACCTTTTTCTATCAAAGATGATGAAAGACAAAGTGATACAGACTAAAACTAGAGTTTTTAGCAATCAAAAGATTTGTATTATTAATTTAATCAATTGATATATAACCTTCTTCCATCTTTCTATCAACTTATTAATACCATTTGTGTAAAATTCCTTCGATTCTGATGCGAAAAATGTAGTAAGGGATATTTTTACCTGCTCTATTGTGTGAAAAAAATGATCATTTAATTTTTTTTGCAGTGATCGGAATAAATGAAAATCAGAAGGAGCAAGACCTAGAGAATACGGTAGATGGTTGATAACATCCCAATTCAACTCATTTAGCTTGTGTTGGGTCGTCATCACGACAACACGCGACCACATGTGGCTATGATGACCCAACACAAGCTAAATGAATTGAATTGGGATGTTATCATGCATATACCGCATTCTTCAGATCTTGCTCCTTCCGAATTTCATTTATTCCAATCACTGCAAAAAAAAACGATATTTTTTTTCATACAATAGAGCAGGTAAAAATATCCCTTACTACAGAGAATTGAGTAGAAAACGGTCATAACTTTTGCATCAACATAATAATATAAATAGTGCGATGATGTGTTAAAATGTATTTTAAATACTACAGATGGATTTTTAGCATTCGAAATCGCAGTCACTAATCTCCGTTCTTTCGCCGACTACCTTCATTGTAATGAATGTATCTGAGTTTGATAAATGACTATCATTGAGCTGGCCAAGTAGCCACTGAAGCAAGCAAAGTCATTGAACTGCGAGGCATTACTCATTTGTAATAATTAAGTGCAGATTCAGCGGTCACCCAATCCAAACTAATGTGACACTATATTTTAATACCCAGCACACGATATTAAATCATCAAGCCGAGCCAATGGCGCATGGGCGGAAGCGGGAAACTTTACCTCGGGCACAGAATTCCAAAACGAATAATTCTTCTTTAAATGTATAATCTGTCAATTTGAATGGGCGTATACTCCTACTAAGACCATAAAAACCATTCTAGTATACTCGTATTATGAATTACAATGAAAACTGAGAACGTGACTGATTTGTACTAACAAATTTTCTCTTTATCAGTTTTTGCTCACTTAAATGATTTTTAAAAATGGGGTGGCTTAAGTCGGTCAGTTAAATAGTGGCAGTCATTTCAGGCAGCTACTTACTCTCGATTGACGTTTATGTGATGATTTGTTATATACATAGCAATAAATATTCGATGATGGAATAATTTTTCGATGTTTACCATTTTCATGCCTGATGATCATGTTGGCAGACAAACAAACAATTTTAAGTAAGCATCACACTTTATGTAACACAATATTGCAGATGAAATTGGCAGAAATATCACTTCAGAATAATGTTACGCAATATGTCTGATTTGAGACATCAGTGAAGCATAATACTCGGTTTAACACATTTAAATATTTCAAAATATGACTTCATTCATAGTATTCTTAAATTTTGAAAAATTTCACATATCCCACGAAGCTTTCGCGCCTTATTTTTTCTTTGGTGCTGTCTAAAACTATTATAAATCGATAATCAAGGAAGAACTGAAAATAAGTACATGCTACAATAAGATTTGTTAATATTATAAATTTATTGTTTTAGCTTATTATATATAATAAAATTATTGAATTTATAAAATGATACCTACTAAAAATTTAATAATGTTGTAACCATTGTTTGCCGAATTCGAAATTAAGGTATGAAAATACAATTCCTACTATGTTAAAGAGACCAAAAAAACATTTTTCTGATAAGATGACTTACCATAAAATATTACACAATAAAGTACAAATATATCAAATTCACCTATTAGTTCTAAATACTAGTGTTCAAGCTAGTGGATAATATGCAGGCGTATGTTGTGAGACACATAATTTAATTAAGTTAGTCGCAATTATCGCAATCGGTAAGTAACGAACATGTTTTTAAATTTTCCAGTGGGTTATTTTCTTAATGAATCGCTTTCTAAAGAGCATTTATCTTTTTATTTGTTCTCGTTTAGGATATTTCGTCGTCAGTATCTCTATCTCTCAAGTACGCGTCAATATTGATACATGTATCCATAAAATATGTTCTTCAAAACTAATTTTATGATGTGCTTAATATTCTATTAATGTAAATCGATTTACTGCATCCATTATAGAAGGCAGGTACTTGTTTTCGAGATTCCTTTGCGCGGTATGAATGTCTATAATAAGCCCATGAATGCCGGGGACCAGAATGCGCCCTGCGATGCGCTGGTAGCCTGGCCGGATTTATCCCACGGAGCTTTTGTTCTTCCCACTGGGTGAATGGAGCGGCACTTAAATTAAACAAGATCTTTCATTTGGCACCTACGACGCCACTAATTGGAACTTCGGCCAGCAGTTATTCGATTTAATTTATAGCACCATAATTTATCAAATTCGTAATCGCTCGGGAAGAAATTTATGGGCTAGTAAACTATGTATATATTTCATGCGCGAATAAAAGTGCGTTTTAGTTTTCGCTTGGAATGTTTTTAAACTTGTATGATACAATTGATGTGCGAAAATTTTCTTACAATTAAAATGGTGCATAGATTTTTAATATTATTTTAAGCAATGGTTCTGATTACATGGATACAATTACATTACTATTTAAAATATTTAGCCATGTATGTCTTTAACCAGTAACTAATTCAAGGTTTTGAAAGTATGTTACGTCAATTGACAGTAAAGAAAAATAAACGGTAGTAGACTAAATAAATTGGCAGTATCCACTGTGTCAGTATGAATGTGATCAGTTATAAAATTAAAAAAGCAGATATAAGCAATATATTGGTAAAAGTTAATGTAAGATGAATAAATAATTATTCCATAAAAGGAAAAACTAACCTAACCTATTATTTATTAACATTGATTAATTATTTCCGGCTAATTTATTATTTTTTTACTGCCGATTGTCATTTTTCTACTGCCAAATAATTACTTTTAACTTACTTTAAAGGTATTTATTACCGACCGTTTGCTTAATAATTATTATCAATTAATTGAATTAAATATGTACTGCCAAAAAAATAGTTGCCAAATATTTACACTCCTAGATACCATTTAAAATAACGTAATTACGTGGATACTAAAATTTCTTACTTGGTAAACAAATCTACTATGAAAATTACCTAGGTAGTATTCGTATAAGAATTAAATTGTAATAGATTTGAATTTTCATTTCAATGAATGATTGATGACACTAATGGTTATCTCTTAGTATTTAGATCGGGTCGAAGATTTATCAAATTGGCAGATCATTTTAAACGAGCAGAAATACATCATGCGTTACTGATACTTAACCGTCAGCTTCATCGTTTTAGCACGTTTGACATTTTTCGTCGGCGGTGATAAATCTAAAAAAATATTCGCGTGTAAATATTTTTGATGTTTTTGTAATAATTCATTAGCGGTGGAGCGTGCCCGCCGTGCTTCAGGTGAGCGCAGACGACAAGTATCGCGGAATCGAGTCCGAAGTTCGTGTAATGAAGTTTATTTCAAACTTTACGATCGCCACCTAGATAAATAATGTAGGTATCGCACCGGACGCCACTTGCCAAAACAGAAAATAAAATTCCAAGACAACACTTCTTATAATATCTTGAAAATAAAAACAAAATACCTCGCCGCGGCGGCGGTGACGCACAGACACAATATTTTGGTAAGCGCAAGATTAGGAAGAGATTCCATATTTGGTGATGTTTAGCGATTCAAATTTAATTAATTCAGAAAGCATTTTTTTTTCATCACACAACGATTTATCGTATTGTAAAATGCCTACAGCTTTTGAGTAGCCCTTAAGCTATTATTTGGTTGGTGAATTATTTTACGACCAAAAGGGATCTGCGTACATTTGTGTATTTAAGAGCTAATAAAGAAGGCAAAACTATTTGAATGATTTATAAAAAACGGATAAGATGACATTTGGACGTGTACTGGGAAATATTCATATTCATTTTGTTTTTCTGAAACGGCGATAAAAGATTAGTTAAATTAGAAAACAGTGAAGGGAATAGAGGTAAATAAGATACACCTTTGCCACGGAATTCGATTATTTCTAATTGTAAAGCTATCATAACAGGAAGGTTAGTAATCGTTTTATTAGTCAATATTATAAAACTATACCCCTTGGCTGGTATCGCACCACCGAACATAAGACGCAAAGTCATATGCGCCGAAGAAATGCGTAAGGCAATCAACCAACCGTCCCACTGCTTGTACAATCAGATACCCCCAACACCAAGATTGAAGTCTCGAAGCAGCTTTCTGAAATCCACACAACCTCTCACATCCGGCCCTGAAAATGAGAGACTCCAACTCTGGCAACAAATCGCACCAGAGGATTTCATTACTCCAAAGGAAGGCCTCCCAACTGGCAAGAGCCTTGACTGGCGGACCTGGAAATCCCTAAACAGATTAAGAACCGGAGTTGGTAGAACAAAGGACAACCTCGAGCGGTGGGGAATGCTTCGGCAGGGAGAGACACTATTGTGCGACTGTGGAGACCTGCAGACCGCCTCACACCTACGATGCTGCCTCCATGTGCCCCACAAGTTGCACATCTCAGGACCTAATGCTCGGGCAACACACGAGCTATCGTTGTTGCCAGATATTGGGAAAAAATAATTTGACGTCGCTGACACGAAGAAGAAGAAGAAGAAGATTAGTCAATATAAATACGAGTATGTATACGAGTATTCTAGAACCGTTCCATTGCGAAAAAACCGACCAACTAAATAGGAAATTTATTCAATTCTACTTAAAAAGATGGTCTCCAATGATGGGCAAATATGACTTATTTCCGGCGATGAATAATATAAAGAATAGTAACGTCTTTTTACGACGTTTATTTTCGTCAAAAGTAGTCGCTCGGGCAGTTTCCCTACAACGCATAACGTTAATTTTCAGTGCTGGCTCATAGCTCTTGTCACACTTCGATCTTAATTACGCTTTAAAATAAGAGCAGGTAAGAAGATTAATCATGGCGACAATCTCACGACATAGACACGACTTCAATTACATTAGCGGACGTCTCATTAGTGGCAGATAATCATCACTCACCGCAATGTGTAAGCTATTAAAGTGACCTGCAGTACATGCTCGCAATTCGTGTCTAATTACGACATTTTTTGTATTTCTCGTTTTTACTTTTTTACAATATATATTAGACGCAGTTACTTGTTTTTGATTGGAACCGAGGCGCACGAATGTACTTACAAGATTATAATAGTAGACATTTCTTAACTGTCACAGAAATCACTATAATTTCTTTTAACATACTATGGGACCTTCCACTACGCTGTAACATTTCGTCGTATCTTTTTGTTATACAATTTATACATTATATTATACACAACCAAAAATAATGTTTTGTAAAAAGCTTTTCGTTATTTTTTTCTTTTTCATTTAAATCTAGCTATGAAAGGCTTTTTCAATCTCTGCGAACTAAAACAAGAAGAAACTACTGTGGCTAGACTATTAATATTGTCGAGAGTTTCAGATATATTGGCGTAAATGTCACTAAAAACTCTAACCAGCGAAGAAAGCTTTTTAAATATGAAAATTTCACTGCTATCTGAATTTTGGTTATTATTCTTCTTTCTTTTTACGTACACACATATAGGATAATACCGACAGATAGTGGTGAAGAAATCTCATTTGTGGATCACCTATTTTGACAGGAATTCACCATGAATGGATAATCTTTACAGGACGACTTTCTTCTACCACCAATTTTAATTAATAGGCTACCAGATAATTGAAATTTTACAGTTGATAGATCAAATTCATCACTAAGCGATATTTACCTAATATTTTTACAAAATGTAAGTAGTTACACGTATTAATACTTATAATATGCAAACATTTAACGTATAGATTTTACGTTTATTTTCGTAAATATATTGTTATATTTTTAAAAAGTACTGTTATTTTAACATACTTAGTTATTTGACATCATAAGTATGTCGTTGGAGCTTTAACTCTTTGTCAAACAACCCTGTCCTGTTCACAGCCGGAAGAGAAGTAGGCCGTGAGGAAAATGCGGATTAGAATGAAAATAAACTAACATAGGTAAGCACTGCTGAAATATTTAGTTTCATTACTTTTAGTTCTTTTACTATTTCACTAATTAACTTTACTATCAAGGTTTATTTACACAAATCAGTGACATCACATTACCGATACTGTACCGTGATTATAACGAATGTTTTAGAACTAATACTAATGATTACACAATTTATGTAAAAATTACAAAAAATAACATTGTTCTCGTGCATCAAATACTATTCTTCTTCCGGTGGATTAGTTTACAGCAACAAAATCTTGCATTTCAATATCCACTTCTCGATCTTTCATTTTTGCTGATACATAATATGTCGTCTGAACCTTTAATGTGGCGTTTTCCCCTTTATTTCCACATCCTAATGCCGTTGACCATAAAGGTTCATTCGCCTTTGGAGAGCATTTACTACCTCCAGGACAATAGAGTGCCCTAACTAGCTTGACATGATGAGGTTACCTGGGTGTTAGCTTATTCCGGCCAACATTCGGTCCCTGCTTATATTGGCTGACTGATGTCGCTCACCCCCACCACGAGAAGGAGATAGATCAAGATTTTCCTTTCATCAAACCTATGACTATATGGCATTTTGCCGAGTCCTCCAGTACTTTTTTTTAATGAGAGTAATACTCGTTAATAAAGTTTGAAAAAACAAGATTTATAGGGAATAATTTAATTTAAGGTAACTTGCTTCTTCCCGCTTCAACTTGAAAATTGATTACATATTTATTATTTCTAGGCATTAAGAAAAAAATCTTCAAAAAAATTAGCCACCCATAAGTGGCAAATTGAAAATGAACGTAATAAAACTTTTTTATCAATCGATTATAAGGATATGAAGATCGAGGTTTTCTTTTATTTATATTTGTTATTTTTCAAAAAAAATTTAGTCTTTCTTCTTTTTCCACATCTGCTCACAAACTGGAGCTTATCGTGATAAATTTCCCTTCCGCTGTTCTGGAAAACTGGAAAAATTAAAGACTAGTTCTAATCATTTTTTTGATAACAGTTTGAGGGAGTGGTTCAAAATTTAAGACAAAAATACATTAAAATATATATATTTAAATTAAATAAAATAAAAGACTGGAGGATAAGCCTGACGTTACTTAAGCCATTTGGTTCTAAAGAGGGTTCAACCGAAGTAACTACACGCAGTGTTCTTAGACGGTCACCGAAGTATTATAGTCATACCCAAACCCGATATTTCTACGTTGATCAGACGAGAATCAATGCCTTCTAAATAATATGGCATTTGGTCAATTAGTTTAGGTCTTATAAAAGGACTCATATAAGAACACTTATAAACGTATTATGTCTTATTTAAGGACAACGAAATCCGGCGGGTAAAACTGAATAGTCAAAACGTTTGCTTTGCAAGTCAAAAGTCGTGGGTTCAATCCCCGACGGAGATTGAAAAAATTAATTTTCTTATCAAAATCTGAGCTCAAAAGTACCCCGGTTGGTGTGAATTTGAACCCTCACCCGTAAAATGCCAGTCATAGCCTATTGATTAAAATTGGTGGTAGACGAAAGTCGTCCCGTAAAGACCACTCATTCATAGTAAATTTCTGTAAAAATAAGGATGATGCGTGAATCTCGGGCTGTAGTCTATGACGTTGTCGGATCAACACTCCACATGCAGCGCTTAGCCATATGCACCATGGTAAGCGTCATAGAATTCCTCAGATGAGACTTTAGAATTACTATCACCATCTGTCGGTATTCTCCTGTATGTGTTAACATAAAAAAAGCAAAAATAAAAGAATATTTTATTTGGAGACATTTATTACAATAATTGATAGTAACAATACTTGAATATTAAGAATTCCTTTCACTTAATTCATTTACATACTCTTATAATTCCAATAAAATATTATATTTGATTAGTTTTATTTTATAAAAGATAAGAAAGCAATAATTTATTCTATAACATTGAAATTAGCTGAACCTTGAAGTATTAAAGGAAATATTTAGGTCAGAAATGAAAGCATCGAAATATATTTAAGCAATAATCTATCAGGAATGGTGATAAATCAATTGAGTGAGCAAAAAATATCCCACACAAAACTTGTCAAATAGTAAAAAAATTGTAAGGTTAAATGTATATTTTTAAATATTTATACAAATGTTGTATGGATATAAAAAAAATAGTGAAATAAATCAATATCAACCTCACACTGCGTGAATAGGATTTTAATGTAAAAATGTGTTTGGGTTTGTTATATTAATCTAATCCATTTGCAATTCAAAAGGAAATCAAATATTAATTAACTCAAACAAAATTCAGAATTTTAATTTCTCAATATTAAAATAAAATAAATTACTCGTAAATGGTAGATGATAATGAGTTAATGTGTTCATAAAAATACTTTTTTTGTTAAATAAATATAATTATTTAATTTTTTTAAATGTAATCATAGCTAAAATTATATCATGGGATGAATCAAATAATTATGTAACTCGAAATTATCTGTTTTAAAATAATGGTTTTAGATATAAAAAATCCTAAATAGCTTTGTTTTCTATTTTTATTATTCTATTTCTTTTTCGTATTATGGTAGTATCAATCTGATGGATTGGTTTGCAGCAACAAAATCTTGCATCTCGATCTTCATTCTTCTCGATTATCTGCAATCTTATCATTTAACTCAGCATAAGAGCTACAACTCATTCTATTTATAATATTAGAAAGTCCTTTCTAAGATTCATTGATGTAAATAAATCACAACCACCAAATATCGAGTTACATAGTTATTCAATTCAGATCGCGATATGTAATGGTCCTTGTAAATAAGAAATATAAAATAGATCATTCTGAAAATATTTTATGCAACTATTTTTTAAATAACCTGTGTAGGTGCATCTCTTTAATTTTATCTAATTTTGCCTAAATCCATTTTACACCATTCAGCAATATTAAAATATTTAATTCCAGTTTTTGACCCCATAAGGAATTACATTATTTGGAGGCGATGCAATGGAAAATAATTTAAATATGGCAAATATGGAGATTTCCATACTTCAACCGATTGTATTCAACATACATTGTCATATAAAGAAAATATTTATAAAAATATATATTTTTTACAAACTACAGAAAATTTCAGCCTTATTATAAGTTAAAAAATAATAAATAAAATGGGAATGATTTATAATAACGTACTACATACAATCTCTTTGACTAGCAACACTTAATTACTCCCCAAGATTTTTTCTAATAAACACATGTTTATATATTTTTGACATTATTTAAAAGTATTTAAAATTTTAATTGAAAGTTGTGAGCAAATATTATAATATATCTTAAAAACTACTAACACGAATGACATAAATTTCACAATCGAATGTTTAAAAAGGAATATTAAATTGTATCTGAAAGGTAATGTGAAAAATAAAAGCATAGAGTAAAATTAGTGTTCCTACTACAATACAATAAATATACTATCCAACTGTTTAGGAATGATGTTTCAATATTATTAATGATAATACTTTTTATTAAATAGACAACGTACAACAAAGTGACATACATATTACATTAATTTTAAAACATTGATAGTAAATTTCATGAATAAAGTTTTACATTAAATTTTACAAAATTGATTACATTTTATTTTTAGGCCATACGACTGTTTTTAGAATTGATATATTCAACTTCTCGCACACTGTTACAGTAGGATAATGGTGTGATATGTATGTTTATATGTTTAGTAACTGAGTAACACAGAACTTGAGGGCTTTTAAGGAACTAAGCTTAAATAATTATCACATAAGAATCAGCATTAATGCAATGACGTTTGTTCTTGATAACAATAAAAGTTTTATAAAAAATACAATCTATTTTCTTTGTATTCTAATATATTTAAAGTAGAATACGGAATGTTGACAGGACACAAATAATAATTATAATTTCAATCTCCTATTATCTCTATTCTTTTACATATACATTAAACAAATGCTTTTTTTTCAATATATTTACATACTAGATCATAGATTTTTATGATCTACAACATAAAAAATCTTGCAACAAGGAAAATAAATTAAATTCAATAAAAATAAAATTCATTCAAATTCATGATATTTGAACTAAATAATATTTCCATAGATATATAATATCAAATAGTTTTCTTTTTCCTTGCATGTATTAAATTATAGACATGTATTAAACTAGATACAAGTAAATAATTACCGGGTCTCCGGTATGCTCTTTTTAAGATAAGTTGATTCCAAGTAAAATGAATGATTAGTCAGGGTAAAATAAACTTATCTGTAAATGTGACCTTAATTTAGGAGACCTTGATGTGTTATGGCGACCTATCTAGAGCTTGTAAATAGAAGCAACCATTTGCTCCAACTTGGGAGCAGATTTGGTTGCATGAATATTGGATTGTAACCTAATATTATAAATAAAACATGAAATGATTAATAATTTATAATTGTGTTCATGCATTTCTGTTTATTTCAAGATAGCATTATATAGAAATAAAAATTTATTTGTTTTTTTTTTCATTGAATAAAGCGGTTTTAACTTCATTAATCATGAAAATGATTTTGGCGTGCTTATATTTCTAGATGATGGTTCAGTGGCAACAGGAAATCGTTAGCGCAGTTCTCGTTAGATAACCGAGGTTAAGCAACATTGGGCACGGACTGAAACGTGGATGAGTGACTACCTGTTGCTAACCGCGGGTTGAGCCAATCATTAAGACCAAATGGTCCAGGCCTCGAGAGCATCAGGTTAATCATCCGATTTCTTTAAAAAATCACCCAAAAATATGCAATAAAAAATTCTAGTCGTCGAGAAACATAAATGTTCCCAGGTTGATCTTCAGGTGCAGAAATTTCTTGGGACGAGCCATAGATAATGGTAACTGACAGAACTGAGGGCAGCAATTTGCGGAAACTATGTTTCAAATATGGAACGGATATGGAAATAAAAGAATATTTCTAGGCCTAAGAGTAATTGACTAGAGTAATTTAATCTTCATTCTCTGTTAAGTCGTCCGCGCTATTGTTAGTGTAGCAGTGAGGATGCTTCTCAAAGCCAGGGGTGGAGCATTGCTCAGTCTCAGTCTCCTGGATGTCTTCTTCAGTGATCTTGGCCCAGGGTTGCAGATCTCCGGAGCACCACATGCCGTAGATGACGGCTCCGATCAAGTACACACCGCTCGAAATGAAGAATACTGAACGCCATTCATCTACAGACTGAAAATTAACAAATTTCATGTTATTTTTAAGTATCTTATACGTGTTAATGATATTACATACATGGTTTGTTGCTAAATATTAGATTTTTGATGAAACAATTAGTAAATCCTTATAAAGGTTATTCAATTGTGCGACAGAAAATGTCTGATCGCTCAACTCAAAATGAGTGACAAAGCTATAGAAATGTCTAATGAACACTCTCTTTTCTAAAGCAATATTGCCAAGAAAATCAAAGATACATTACAATAACTTCAAACATGGTGCATCAGTATACATAAAGAGAGATTATTATGTTTGTATGGCTTTTTTTTGGGCCTAAGGCCCCTTAAGGCCGGTCGCCTTGTACCTGCGCTCCTTGCAAGCACTTACCAAGGCATTGATATTTCAGAGTACTTTCTCATTATACAAGTAACGGGCTTTGGTGAGCAACAACAAACGTAGGTGTAAAAGTTCGTAGTTCAGATGTGAAAATTTGGACTTTTTGACTTCTTCGCCGAGTATACAGAAAAGGCATGGTAGTTGGATTCCGTAGCGATGAGGTCAATATATCCAACCGTTCTAGGCTTCTGTTGGATTACGCTAAAGAGCCTTTCCCTACTTAAATATAATATTGAGCAATGCCACAGAATGTGTTCAGCGTCTTGCAAGGGGCTGCCACATGGGCAGTCTGGACTATCAACGAGCTGTCCCACTTTAAAAGTCAAGCGATCATGCAATTAAAGTAGCTCTTAGAGAACATATATACTATAACATTATGATCATAGGTACTCCATTTCAATTAATATTATTTACTTAGACAGATATCATATAAAACATAAATAAATATTATTATTTTAATGATTATTAGTACTTGTAGGTTTAAAAATACTATTTAAATGTATAATCATTTACTCCATTTAGTTGCAGACCATTTAACAAATATCAATAATTATGATTTGGTGTAGTTTAACTTGAACGCTAAATAATAAACACTTTTGGCATACATTTGTTGGAGGTAATTTTTTTCCTTACGTTTAAAATTTAAAAATATATTTTACCTTGTTGGAAACGAGATATCCAGCTAGAGCAGGACTTATGATCCCAGGCAGAGTCGCAACTGTGTTAGAAAGTCCCATCAACACGCTTGCGTGCTGTGGAGCTATGTCCAAATGATTGACACTGAAAACAAATAATAATAAATTATTAACCCTTTCGCATCGGTTGTCGGCATATGCCGTCATAAGATTCCCCGACTGTTGACATCGGTTGACGTGATATATCGTTTTGCTACTTTCCTTAATAGTTTTTTATGCATCATCTTATAGCTAAAGGATACAAGAACCAATGTGATATATGAAAATAGACCAGATAAGTAAATTTATGCTTCAAATACTAGTTTTATAATTGACAGTTTAATTTGTATTCAAACCAAGCCGTAATGAAAGGGTTAATGAACAAGCTAAACGATAAAATATGTTTCATTAGTAATTATGTCAATGTTTGAGAAAAATAAATAATGTTAATAAAATATTAAAATGTTTAATTGAATTTAGCTTACAGTTTTATTATATGCAGATTGAATTTGTAATTACCAACATTATATAATATATTTGTTCATTCATCACTCTTTTATTTAAAAAAAATATTTCTTATTTATAATTTAGAAAAAACTACAATACACCATGGTGAGAAAATTATTATGTTATAACTGGGATTAAAAATATAAATATAATAAAATACCTGAATCCAGACCAAGCAAACCCTCCGAGGCCGACAGCAATAACAAGACAAGTGATGCATCCAGCAGGTGAAGTGGCAAAGCTTGCTCCCAGCATGAAAATTGTCTGAAAACAATGAAACTTCATCATGTTGTATTTGCCACAAAATATTTCACAGCTGGAGCTTTACTATAAACTCCAGCTGTTAAGCGGGTCATAATATACTTGCATCATGCCTACAATGTTCTTCCAGCATCTGTCAAATCCATATATGTAAAAAATAGTAATGTATTGAACTGATAGACTTCCGCTGTCACTATGCATTATTTTTGCATGCAACGACTAGCCAACCTTGTAGAAAGTCATATAATCTCATATTTCATCAATGAAGACCAAAATTTTGTTTTCATAATCAATCATCTTACTGTATCCGTCCAGTACTAGACATAAGCATCTCGGATGAGTCTCCACCCCTCCTTGTCTTGGCCTTCCAAAAAATACTCTATTATTTAGAATGTTTCTCACCTGTGCCAGGAAGGCTCCGCAGTTGAAGAGTTTCCGAACTTGTGTTGTGGTCAGAAGACCACGGCTTCGCAGATAGTCAGCCAAGTGCCCGGCCAGCTGCAGCACTATGGCCATTGCCAGGTACGGCAGCGCAGACAACAGACCAGCAGATGAGATTTGAAAATCAAATTTATCTGAAAAGAAATTTAAATGAAATCAAAAAACTTCAGTCAGAGAAAGGGGAAGGGCACAATGCATATTCTGAGCATCAACTTTTTAGTAGGAAGGATTTAAAAATATGTCTTTTTTGTAATTAATCCTAATAAATAATAAACAAACAAGTAGCGTTATCCAAATTTCAAAATAGTGTCTCATATATATTCTATTAGGCAAATTAAGTCACATAATGTTTCATTATAGAAGTATTTTATACACAAATAATCATTTTTTAATTAACCCTTTCGCATCGGTTGTCGGCATATGCCGTCATAAGATTCCCCGACCGTTGTCATCGGTTGACGTGATATATCGTTTTGCTACTTTATTAGAATAGTTTTTTATGCATCATCTGATAGCTAAAGGATAAAAAAACCAATGTGATATATGGAAATAGACCAGATAAGTACATTTATGCTTCAAATACTAGTTTTATAATTGACCATATAATTTGTATTCAAACCGAGCCGTAATGAAAGGGTTAACAAGATATGGAAGCTTAAATATGCAGAACAGGTTTACAGAACCGTGAAAAGGTGGAGGAATGTATAACAGGCATTGATTACAGAAATTATTTATATCTTGTAATACAACTTTTATATTTACCTCGCATGAAAGTTGGCAGCAAAGTCAAAAGAGTATAGAATCCCCAATTTTCACTAAAATGAGCAGAGACTATGGCCCACACAGGTTTGGACTTTAACATCTCTTTCCAGGGATGAACTATTGTCCTTCCTCGGAGGCCTCCCTGATTTCCGAGAGAATCCTGTAAGAAGACAAACATATTTTTATAATTACTTCCCGAATTAAGCTTCCATGATTATTATGTTACATGAATTACCATTTTTCTTATCCTTAAAGACATATGTATATTAAAAGTTATGTTGTATTTTTTGCTATGGGTTGTATTTTTCCAGAAATTCAAAACATAAAACCAAACTTACTGTAATTAATAGTAAGAAAATAATTTAATATATGACGTTCATAAAAATATTTTAAGTGAAACTTAAAACTGAAAAGCTGACCTGAATATATTTTAGTTCAGCCGGTGATATAAGAGGATCATTCTCTGGCCCCTCCTTGACCACAGACCACCATATTGCAAACCAAATAAGACCAATAATGCCTGAAACAAAGAAAAATTAAGTAAGTCCCACAATTATGAAGTTCTGCGCTGCATAGATTGCGTTTTTGGTAATAAAATATTATATTTTCAATATTATTTTGTGTTATACTCATAGCTTGAGACAATATTGACATATATCCAATACTAAAAAAATAAAAGTGATGAAAATGTAATATTACTTAGTGCTTATATTTTCGATGGAATGATGTAATATGTTCAGATGGTCCAGCCGTATTTCTCTTAGAAGCAATTCATTCAGCGACACATCGGTTATAACGTGAGAAGCACTGTACGTCTGGTTCACGGGACATTTGGCGCATGTGAAAACTGGTGCACTGCACGTCACGCTAACCCAACCTAACCTAAGTTATTTCGTTAACGAGACATATGAAACTCTGGACTCTACGATCACTGAACAAATCCTTAGGATAGGTAAGGTTAGGTTAGGTTAGTGAGATGTTAAGTGCGCCCTACGTCATTACAGATGAGTCGCTGAACAAATTATCTGTGAACGATAGGTTATGACACCTGTTCAGACAAATCTGCCTGGTACATGGCCAGGCGCTGATACTCTCAAGATAACGAAAGCATATCTCATCTTCCAGGTGGCACACCACATTTTAATTTCTATAGTGTTTATCAGTGCCGGCTTTAGAACTTGTGGCGCCCTGGGCAAAAAAAATTTGGCGCGCCTTTTTGGGTTGGAGGCGAAATCTTCAGAAACCACTTTATACAATACGATACAAATCTTCAGCGCCCTTAACTCATTCGGCGCCCTGGGCAGCCAACCCACTGCGCCACCCCCTAAAACCGGCACTGGTGTTTATGGTTTAGTTACCGAAGACGTAGAAGATGCTCGGCCAACCGAATGCAGTGGCCAGGTAAGCGCTGAGCGGCATGGAGACCACGGTGCCTGCGTAAGAGCCGCTGAAGGCCAGCGTGGCCAGGCGGGACCTCTCCAGCGGCGGCGCCCAGCGCGCCCACACGGCGTGGATGCACGGGTAGGTCACTCCCTCCAGCACGCCCTCCAGCACGCGCACGCCTATCAGCAGCGCCGTGCTCGCGTGCGCCAGCGGTGGAGTCAGCAGCGTCAGCAAGGCGGTCGCACCGATGCCTATTCCGAAAACCCTACAAGACAACCACAAATAACTGAATAAAACAGACGCAGAGGTATTCAATTCGACAACCATATCAATTGCGGCAGGTAGATTAAAAAAAAAACTATTTATAAGCTCTAAAATACCCCCAGGTTGATGTGAATTTGGTCTCTCACGCTAAAATAGCAGTCATAGCCTATTAAACAAAATTGATGGTGGACGAAAGTCATACCGTGAACACCACCCATTCATAGTGAACTCCTGTAATAATTGGATGACGCGTGAATATCGGGCTGTAGTATATAACGTTGGCGGATCAACACTGCACATACAGTGCTAGGTCATATGTAGCATGGTGAGCGTCTTAGAATCCACAGATGAGACTTCAGTATCATTATCATCATCTGTCAAGAGTCTTCACTCTCATTCGATGTGGTGGTAAGAAGACAATTTAGATGGTGAGGAAATATAACCTTCTGGGCTGCGTACCAATATATATTAAATAACCGACTCTTTTAAATGAAAATGAAGAAACATTATGTATACAATATAACGGAATAGTTAATTTTAACAATCTTCCTCGAGAAATAAAAGAGATCAGCGATATTAAAATATTGATTGAAAAGGTGAAACAGTACTTTAAAAGAATTACGAACAGAACCGACGTCACTGCATAACAAATTGAAATAATGAAATGTACCAAAAATGTATTATTAAATTATATATACATTAAATTTAATTCAACATATAGTATATTAAATCTTTAATCATACAATGTTAGTTCTATATCAAAATCATGTAAGTGTATAAATATGTAATACTCTGTATAATTATATAAAACTGTAAAATAACATAGATGAATCCCACGCCACACACAAGATCTTATCTTTAAGTGGTGTGGTAAGCGAATGTAAAAAGAAGAAAAAAAAAAAAAAGATTGGAATGTAAATTACTATGTAAAAAATGTATCTTTTTATATTTGATTAAATAAAAAAATTAAAAAAAAAAAAAATGCGAAAATATTGCTTAGATAAAAATTACCGCTTTTTACGGATTTCTGCGATGATTTTCATAAAAAATGTAAACAAAAAACGGCTCCTAAAAATTTGTGATATCTAAAAAATAAAATGGTAGACTAAAACTCAAAAAAGGACACGTTTTTAAGGACAGACGTTCAAAAAAGGCTTTGAAAAGTAGGCTAATGGTCACCATAAATAATTACCCATTTTAAATTGTCAAAATAATTCCATTGTCAAATGTTCATAATTAATTTATATAATTTTTATTTCGCGTATTGCGCATCGCTATAAAATAAAATGTGTTATAGTGATAACTCCCGTGAAACTAGAGTCCATTCACTTCATAAAATTGGATCGAATTTTTATATCGCAAAATACACAACACGGAAATCAAGAGGCGTATAATGGATAATTAATTCTTGATTACGATTTTTATTACTTATTTTATATCATTCCTGAATTAATTTATTTATAATTTAATACACAGGTATTTTTAATATGCTTATAAGTTCGATAATTATTACTTATTTCCACCCAGTTTGTTAGCCAGCCAACCTCCCGGTATCTGCGTTAGAATATATCCATAGAAGAAAGAGCTCAGTACCAGTCCTTTCATGTTGCTATCCCAATCAAATTCGGGACCCTGAAAAAAACAAAACAATATTACAAATAATAATTCCATCGTTGCAGAAAATACTAAATAATATCAAGTATTTTTGAATAGTATTTGTCTATGAAAGTAAATCCCGTAATTCATATTTGATTTGAAATTCTTACATATGAAAGGGTTCCATTTGAAGACACAAGCGTTTTGTTCTCTGTCATGGCGACCACCGCTATGGAGAGGTTAACTCTGAGCGCGTAAACATTGAAGAAGCCGAAGAAGGCTAAAACCGCCACCACGTAACGTCTTCTCTTCCAGAACATCCATGTTGGCGCCTCTTTGTCAGCTGGCTCATCGCTGAAATATGAAAAAATAGATGCAGCCACCATCAATTATATTTAAAAAAAAACAGAACAGAGCAAGAAGGCAATTAAACCGAAAAAAAATAGTTTCTTACTATAATATTATAGTTACATGACATTTTATTCAAGATCCGTCCAAAATATCCGGCAAAATAGTCCATATAGTATCACAATCCATAATCCTGAGTAAACGAAAGTTTCAGGTAAAACCACAGATCTTAAATAACTCTGATTTATGCCTAAAACCACGACTAATGCTTTATTATATTAATTATTTTATACATTGAAAATACTTCTTTAATTGTTTATTTTATATTATTATATTTCAAGCACGGTTTATTGTTTTTGTAATTATTTTTTAAGGCAAAAGACTCAAACTGCGTAAAGTTTATCTGTGATGGGAGATCGTTTATCCGTAGATACGTATTTATATACATACATATGCATGCACGTAGTTGTTTTCAAAAGTAAAATATTAATCACAAATAAAACATGCTATCAAGTAATATAAGACGATTATAAAAATAGTAAGAATAATAACACATAAATAATAAAGCAAAACATAACGGAAAAAACTAAGTTTCATACGTATGTACGACCTTCATAAGAAAAATTGTTTAAAGGGTTATACTAAACAATTAATGCACTACGACAATGGATTATTTTTATTTTCATAATCATACGAGTATATGAAAGATAAACTAGTTCAAAGAAGACGCTGCGTCTTTTGTCCTTTAACCCTGGGAGACTGATAAGAGCTAATGCCTTACAAATGCCGAGTAGAATACTATTTTTGTGAGAGTAAGTTTGATACTATAAAATATTTATTCATATACTATAAACTATGATTGAATAAATCATCAATATTATGTGTTTTACTATTATAATATGATAATATAAACAATAATGATCACGATTAATGTTGCTATAACTTTAATATTAAGTGCAATAAAATTATATGATAGTTTTTACAATTTACTATTATTTCAAATTATTAAATAATGTATTAAAGAAATTTTTGATTACCCACAAACTTTGACATACATACATAAAAATATGCATTGCACCGAATTATTAAGTAAGCTAATCACAAATATCATCTCCAGCTGAGCCTTGTTTGTTTTGGTACATACTCTTACAAGTAATCGCCGGTATTACTAGTAATTAGACCGTTTTTTTACGCATTGGCCACAGACGTTACTTACTGTGCCCGGGATCCGTCATGGAACTAATTTACCACGGGATAATGTCATACCACACCTTTACTAGTCGCAAAGTTGTTTTAATTTTACCGATAACGGTATTTTAGGTCACTTCTTGCAATTTCGCTTCGCTTCAGCCTACTTCCGTTAACCTTGCCGAATGTTTCAACGAGGAACTTCAACGAGAATGTAATATACCTATCATGATTCCAAAATCGGCAGAGGGTTATACTAGATATGTAATAACTACCGAGACCGGTTCCAGACGTCATTTAAAAGTACATCTCCATCTATTACGTTGATCGAGATTGATTCATTTTATTAACATACAAAAGCTTAATCAGCCAAAGGTCGAATAATAGATAATATTACATACAATATTAATTACTCTACTAAAAACTTATTTGTCTATATTATCAGAGCTTGGACTGTACATGATATATTATTGTATTCTGTATGAAGCAATAATGTATTACTTCAGCAACGTTATTTTAACATTTCTGGATGAATTATTTTTATATAAAAACATTATATAAATATTTAGACTAAACGTTATATTTCAAAAAAATAAGCTTGATCTAAGGCAGAAAAATTACTGGTATTTACACTGAATAGTAGATAATCATACAATTATTATAGTCATATAGATTGTTTACCATATCGTAATAAAGCCAGACGTGTAATGTACTCATTGTTTTTATTATTATATGCTTAGAAGTAAAACACTAAAGTACGAGTAAATATTAGTGCTGCAACCAGATTTGCTTGTACCCTTCACAAAATCAAGATATGTTACTAGCTTTGATTGTGCTACATTAAACTATTTTATTTTAAGCATGTTTCAAGCGTGCTTAACTGTTATATACACGTAAAGTACAGACCTAAGATTTATTTTTCTTTTCAGCAATAAAGTATCCTTTCAAATTAGAAGGAAAACCATGATTGGGAGAACAAGAAGAAGGAAAACCATGATTGGGAGAACAAGAAGAAGGGTGGAGGTTATGATAAGGGAAGTGGTTTATTTTACAGTATACCGGTAATAACATGAAAACTACTGCCTTTAGCGAAAAATGTTAAAAAATAAATTTACATAAAAATATCAACAAAAAGCCTTGTCCACTTTATCGTTAGGATCAACAGTTACGAATATATGTAGGAGGAAAATTAATAATGTAATAAAAACGTTTTATATTGTTAAAACAATAATAATTGTCATGGATATCCAAATTTTCATCACCATTTATGCTAATTTCGAAGAGGGCGTATCTCTTAAGAAATCCCTGCTTTCCAAAAACCTCAGTGCAACACCCTGTCGAGTGTCGTTGGAAGCGAGTTGAGGATGCCATCTTCTACCCTTACTCGATCCCATAGGGTGCGTGGTAAGGGGTTGCCGAACCATTGCTGTATTTTTAAGAAATAGATTTAGCTGTATATACTGTATAGTTCTTTCAGCGAGTGGTGCTGGGAGCTTTCTGGAGTGGGTGAAAGAGTGAATATTACGTCGACGTACAATTGCATTACTTTAATTATTAACTTTTTATTTCAAGGTATAACTTAATTACATATTATTCGTAGAGGTTACGAATAAACGCTTGTATTTTACATTTTAATAAATTTATACGAATGATAATTTATATCTATCATATTTGTGAATATTTTTTCGTTTTATTTAACACCTAAAAAAACTATTTCTTAAAAAAAAACAAATAAGTAGACGGTGATTTTTATTTCCGCTTGAAATTCTTCAATAATTTAAAATAAATTACGCACACCTCATACATACTATAATGTACTTTTAATTTGTTGCCTTGATAACTTACAGGGAACGCAAAACAAGTTTATAATAAATGCAACGGTTATTTAAGTAAATTTGGCGATTTGTCGGATTCTATTTGAAAAAGAAATCATTGTGTTATATAACACAATGATTTTTATTATTCTTTGTTCAAAACATAAATTAATAACTAGTTATTATAAAAATATAATTAGTTTTTTTTTAACAGGAAGTAGGTAGATGGGAGTAACTAAAATTGTGTTATTTATTAATGATATTATGTGTGCCTTGTTTTGGGCAGTGAACATTAAGGTGCACCTTTAATATCAGATTAACTTGTTCAAATATTTTTATATTTATCGACAAAAATGTAACAGTAAAACGATTAATTAAATGAAATTGTTAATATACGTTAATAACAACATTGCATTACTTTTTTGCAAACCCTAATGATATCTTATGAAGTCACTCTACCGTTGAATAAATATGCACGTCTTATAACTTACAAACCTGTTCTTTTTTTCAAGGATACAACACATTCATATGAAAAAAAACCAGTGTATAACAATGGGTTAAAATAACAAATATCTATATCATAAAAAGTATCCTTTTCTTTGGACGTACATAAATAAAGTTACATCTGGTAATTTATATGCCTACGCTTGTTTAGTATATACAAGAAATGTGTACCATCAAAGATAATTAGTTTTACTAGATCAATATGTACATCGTACAAACTAGCTTGTTAATTTTGGCGGACAGAAAGGCATAAAATCGTGGAATAGGTATTCATTGTCGAAAAATTCTTGCACAAAAAAACATGCACCAAGAGAATTCTCGAGAAGACATGTTATCAGAAAATAATTTGACAGTCTGCAAAAAGTTAGATAAACCTAATAAAGGAAACGACTAATTTTTCGTTTAGTGCATCGATCAGCATGACCCACAATAGGGAGAAGAATAGTGTGACTTCGGTGATAAACAGTGAACACAAAGTCAAGAACGATAAAATGTTTTGTCGAGTATATATAGTTTTTTTAAAGAATCTACATTTTTTATATGAATTTTCCTTATTATTAGAAATTAAAATTCCTTGATGCTCCATAAGTGTCTATAAATAACGCGAAAGTATTAAAATTAAAATCAATCAATTTCTGTAGGCATTTAAGGATTTATTCACCTTCGTAAATCAATGTTTATAGAATTGGAGACCTTAAAAAGGGAACAACTAAAAATCTTACAAGATTCTTATGAGAAGTCGATCACCATAATGAAAAAGGAGCTACCGACCTTATACTATTTGTATTATAGATTTTTTGGGTACTCTTGCTTTAAATTTAAGTTTAAGATTAGTCGTGAAAAAGTTTTCTCATACGAAGTGTTCAATAATACGAGTTTATAAATTATTTTCATTGAACAATAGTTTTTTTTAATTTTTAATAATAAAGTAAGTTGTACATATGTTAGGTAAAATAAATAGATAACTGTAATATTCGTTTTAACGATATCATATTAAATTAGTTTTTAAATGTTTTATGTGAGTATTTTACTAATATAACAAATTAAAGTGGATATCAAATTTATTAAGCTCATAATTCGGTACTTACTTCAAATTAAATGCTTTGGCTGTGTTATAATTATTTAAAACAGCTTGGTTTTTAATCTCCCGGGAAACTTGGGACCCATCTTCCTCCATAACGACTTCCATGCGATCAGATCCCCACACGAAACACTCCGGACTGACACACACTGCAGAAGGCAACAACTTTTACGGCCAAACTAATTTATTTCCTACCATATGGAAAATACCGCCGACAAACACTTTAAACTCGAAAGAATCGGGATTTTTTGACTTATAAATTCTACGAGTTAGTTAAATTATTGTTTATACGCGAACGGTATCCATTTCTATACGCTGCCAGTTTTAGAAATCGTAAGACAACATGTTAATGATGCCTCACAAAGCGGCAGGTTCCGCGCTCGCTTCAAACTAGAAAGCAACTGAATCGATTCATGAGTTTCAAACCCAACCTGCCGGAAAATATTATGACACAATATGAGCGCCCATACAAACAAATCTCAGGTCGTATTCGCTGAGAAAGGAGGCAGTGGTTTTGTGCCCGGTGCTTCACATTCCGAGTGGCTGGAGGCTCAACAGGTACGAAAAGTGCTGCCAGCTTACACGTCAAATTTTCTTTATTATTTGAATAAATATTTTTCGACAATAATTCGAAATATAAAATCATCTCGATTTTATTTAAATTTATCACATCTTAATACAAAACATGTATACATACATAGTCAAAACTAAAAATTGTTTATAGACGAGTAATCGAAAGCGCAACACAACAGAATTATAGATATATTATACATGCTTATAATAATTATTAAAGACTAGAAGAGGTGGTTCACACCATACTTGAACATTCCAGATACGATGCGCAGCAAAAACCCATGACGATAAAGAAATTATTGTAAGAATTCTTTATACAGATATAAAAATAATGCGACATAATTAAGAAATGCAATTAAAATGTTGGATAGAACCACCTTTTAGATCCATATGGTCCAAGTCTCGGGAGTGTCGGGCTAATTATCCGATCTCCTTAAAAATTTCGATTAACAAATCATCCTCAGGTTCAACTGCCGTCACTTCAAATTCCCGGATTCTCCTGCCTTGGAGGTCGTTGAGAACCATATATGGTCACACTTAGAGATTCGGGTGCAAATATGTCGTGGACCACCATGGCAACTGACTTTTGTCAATTGCCATGGTGGTGTTGCCATCTAAGTGGTGACCATATGTTCCAAATAGAGAACGGATATGGAAAGGAAATAAAGTGTGTGGTGGTTAATATATTATCCTTATACTTACAGTATAATATGCTATTTTCCATGTATGTGAGATAATTTCAAATAAACAAGCAACATTATTTTTAACAATCGTATACCACCTGTAATTTTAAATCTAAGAACATAATGTGCTAATGACATCAGTTTTTCATTTTAATCTCGAGTGAAGAGAAAATTTAATTAAAATTTGCAATTAATTTGTATTATTTACCTTCATATTTTAAGACTAAATCGATTTTTAAGAACGTTTTATAAAAGCACAAACATATTGTGGTGCATTATTTCAATTTTTCAAACTGTATAAAATAATTTATTAAATGTTTTTTTTCGTAAGCAATAAAAGCAATAAAAAGTTAAAAAAAAAATTAAAATTTAATATTTAGTTACACGTAAATCCATTTTATATGCTTCTCAATATATTTTTAATGATAATTAGAAAGGGCATATACCTTTTAAAGGGACAGTACACATTTTAAAATATATTTCTTTCTTTGAAAAGTACCCTCGTTTTCGAAGCTTTTTTCTTTTTTTTTAAGTTTTTTAGCTAACAAAACTTTTCGAAGGCATTATATACTTTTTTTCTTTCTGTGAACACTTTTGCTAGTGCCAAAGACGATGCTTTTTTTATTCACAAAATATTGTTTTCTTGCTGTTCATTTTTTGGGAGACTTTTTTGTCTTTTTTCGTTTTTATATTACGTTGGTATTTTTTAAAATAAATAATTGTTATTTTTAATATAACATTTAAATGAAAAATAAATTCAATGTGATCGGTATATTTTATGTGTAATTTACAATACCACTGTATAACAGATACATTATTAGATTATTAAATTATATAAACTTACAAGTTTCCCACCAATAGTGGAACGTATTGATATTCGTCACGACTCATTTTGTTGACATCTGATAATTGATATGAACGCTAGAGTTGATAGATTTTTTGTTTACATCAAAATAAAGCATTTAGTTATCCATTAAATTAACTAAGTGCATAATTGTATTAAATGAGAAAAACATAACGCGGCAGTCATTATTTGGAAAACAATATTATCATTATTTCTTACACTTTCAAGTGACAGGTAAATTCTAAGGGGATGCCAGTCTACAAAAAACCGTAATCATTAAATAAATACCTACATTTTAATATTGCCTGTACGCACTATTTACGCAATATTTAAAGAACCGTAATCTTAAATACCTGCATTTAATATTGTCTCTATGCACTATTTACTGAAGTGCTTAATAAATATGTAATTTTTGCCTCCGTGCAAGATGGACTAACAACGTCAAAAGAATGGAGATCAAGAAATGGAGACTCTTAAAAAGAGCTACGTTTAAAAGAGCAGATGGTACTGGTTGAAAATCAAATACATATTGTACTTAACAATATTACGTTTTGCAGATGCTTATATAATATTGCTCAAAAAACTGATTGTGTTTTGAAATTTATATTTGATCTTAGTACATAAAAAAGAAGATTGAGTAATTATTTTTTAATAATAATTTTGCTATGATGTTTTGTTTTGATAAAAATTGAATATTTTCCCTTCATTTCTCCTTTATGAAGTAGATGAACAAAAAACATTTTTTTTCTTGAAAACAATCAATAACTTTTCTAAGCACATGTATAGCATATTTTAAGACGTTAATTTATAATCATGATTTTGGACTCAAAATTGTTAAATTAAAATCGGTATTATTTTGCCTGTTGCCGACATATTTATCAGAATATCCACAAAGGTTTTCAATACAGTATATTTTGAGTTGATATTGTGGCTTTTGCGTTGAGCCGTTCATTAGGTACCTACCTATAAGTATTTAAAAATAAATTCCATAGCAAAAATATTTATTATCACTATGGCAACATAAGTAATTTTGATTTTGACCGCACATGGTAAATAAGCGTCTCGCTATTGTATCGTTTATATAAAAGGTAAAAATAATCGACATAACAATAATACAACCTTAGATACAGCAAACAAAGCCGTTTAATTTTTAATAAAGTCAGTGACCGCGACAATTTTTTTTTTAAATAAGTGTTTTTGGTTCAGGTCCAAATATCAGGAGCCATGAAGATCGAGGAAGTTAAGAGTACGGCCAAGACGCAGAGGATCTCAGCTCACAGTCACATCAAGGGGCTGGGCCTGGACGAGAATGGCGTGGCTATTCAGATGGCGGCCGGCTTGGTGGGACAGGAGCTCGCCAGGGAGGTTAGGACGCCCGATTTGACACTTACCGGCATAATTCTGTAATAATTTAAAACACCGAAGGCAAAACCTCATGCAGAGATTTATGGATTATAGAGCTGGGAACATAACAGAATTCTAGGTCGCACTTCACTGTACTATATATAATCGTGTCGGAAACAACAGGGTCAGATCCTGTCTGCCCAGAAGTGGGCGACGTCGATGGCGTTACTTCTGGCCATCATCAGGTCTTCCTGGGTGCAGCTATTCGGGCACAGCGCACACTCCAGAAGGTGTGACAGGGTCTGCTCCACGCCGCAGTCACATTCAGTCGGTCCGCTGTAAAACTGCCAGGCCCTCATTTGTGTCCTCGTCTTGCATACTCCGGTCCGAAGTCTGTTAAGGGACCTCCATATATTCCACCCTTGGTCATGTCCAGGGGCTAGGTCCTCTTCGGGGCAATCCAAGTATTCCCTCAGTTGCGCTTCTCCACATGTTCAGCCACAGGGTGGCCTCAGGTATCTCCAGTTCCGTTGTCGACTGTAGGAAACTTCTTCTTGATTTGAGCCGTGTAGTTATCTTTTGGTACCCAAACATAGGGTGGAGTGCGTCGTGGGTTGCTTTGGTGAGTTCCCTCTTGGTAGTAACTTCTCGCCGTATGTTTGGTGGGGCAATGCCCGAGAGTTGATATAGCTTTGATATTGGGGTAGGTTTTAGGCACCCCGTAACCACCCGGCACGTTTCATTCAGAGCAATATCCACTTTCTTGGTATGGGCAGACCTCGCCCATACTGGCACAGCATACTCGCCAGCAGAGAAACAGAGAGCTAGAGCACTTGTGCGGATCAGGTTTGGTTGGGCTCCCCACTTCGTACCTGCCACTTTTCGGAGTAGGTTGTTTCTGGTGGACACCTTTTGCTTAACAGACTGCACTGTAATGTGTTCTCTAATATCAATGCTATGTTGTAAATGACAGATATTGTTCTTTGTTTCACAGCATCCATGGTTAAAAGATTTACTATTTTACAGTTAAAAATGCAATTTTTCACACTTAATATGACAACTTTGCCAGCAAAACATACATACCGACGAGCTTTTTCGTTGAAGTTTCTGTGTAATATCGCCATCATAGATGTCAAGAAAAACACATTTACAAAATCCGGTAGCTGAAAAATCCACATGCATATACCATTTTTATTTTAAAGATGAAATTTTCAATAACTTGGTAACCTTACTCAGAAAGAGACATATTATGAAATTATTTGTTAATAAAATAACTTTGGTTTTTTATTATTTTTAATCTGTTTCACCGCGTATGATCACTATGTGTGTTCTAACGAACATGTCCTCAGCGCGTATGACACACATGAGGTCATGGAAGTTTCAAACCTATATAATTGTATGAAGGATGATTATTGTTAAATCAAACCGAAAATACAATAAATATATTGTATTTTATTATTGAACAAATTACTTTGGGTGCCAATTATCATATTGATTAGTTGAATAAAATATCACAACCTATATTTATAATTGAAAACGCAACAACAAAATCCCCGAAAAAGCAGCCGCGTGCAGGGTATATTTGCTAAATTTGGTGCCACCGGTAAAAGGTTAATTTTCAAACTACTCCTACATTTTTTGTGGTATAAATTAATTGACTTCGGTATTTATGATGGTTTAAATGCTTCCATTTATTGGACTCACCACAACTTGGTGTTCACCACATTTATTATCTACATACATACTCTAATTCTTAAATTTCTAAAATTAATATTTTACCTAAATTTGGATAAGATCGGGCTATAAACAACTTGACCAAATTAAATATTATTCTGCTTTTTGTGCCATCAGGCTGCAGGTATAGTGGTGGACATGATCCGTACCAAGAAGATGGCGGGGCGCGCCCTGCTGCTGGCTGGCCCGCCCGGCACCGGCAAGACGGCCGTGGCTCTGGCCATCGCCCAGGAGCTGGGCAGCAAGGTGCCCTTCTGCCCCATGGTAGGCAGCGAGGTCTACAGCACTGAGATCAAGAAGACCGAGGTGCTCATGGAGAACTTCCGCCGCGCCATTGGCCTGCGCATTCGCGAGACCAAAGAGGTGTATGAGGGAGAGGTCACAGAATTTGCGCCTATGGAAACAGAGTCACCCATGGATGGAGGTAAAAACAATAAAAAATATAATACTTCATGGTATTTATTGTACTTAATATTTTAAATTATGACCACAGAATATTTGTGTCCTATATATAGACCTATTAGTATTATCATTCATAGACAATAATTGGAATATTCATTAACAAAAAGTTACTCCAATTTCAGAACTTTTGTGTCTCATTTTTGGCTGATGGTTTTCATATTTTTTATGGGACCATTAAATGTTTTTTTTTTGTCAGACTAATTTATTTAATATTTTTAATTTGAAAGTAACATCAACCTGTTAAATACCATCATATTTCGCATATCTGCAACCTACAGCCAATATGGAAAAAAATATTTTCAGGGTCACAATCATTATATAAAAACGCATAGATTTAAAAAAAAAACGAAAACAACAGTAATATTTAAGACTTTAACTAACACGCCACACTGCATACAATCCCGATCTGGGTTCGTGGCAGTCAACGAGTTAAGCTATTTTATTAATGTTTTATTTTAATTTTAATATTATAGGTTATGGAAAATCAATCTCACATGTTATAATCGGTTTGAAGACCGCTAAAGGAACAAAACAATTAAAACTGGATCCCACAATATACGAGTCATTACTAAAGGAAAAAGTGGAAATCGGTGATGTTATTTACATTGAAGCTAATTCTGGTGCCATCAAGAGACAAGGGCGATGTGACACGTATGCAACTGAGTTTGATTTAGAGGTAAGATATTCATTCTCTTCTCTTATTTCTGTGATCATGAGCAAAATAATTTGATTATCACAAAACAATATTGAGCAAAATAATGATTCATTATCATTCTTGTAATGCAACTTATGATTGGTATAGTCATTACATAATTAAAATATTTTTAGGGGTTTTGTATTAGTTGTTAATAAATCAAGTATATTTACAAAGTAATCTAGTTGAAGCTTGAAAAAAACATGTAGTATTAACCTTTTGGATGCCATGACCCTGAATAGATCTATGCAACGCCTAATGGATTATTGAAGATTTGAACCCCTAAATGGTGTCCAATTTTAACCATTTTTTTCTTGGGCAGACAATAGATGTCACTATAGACCCAATTTATAACATTGACCGAAAATATACAGTTTTATAACACACCGGTGTGCTCACCGCACTGGCGGGCTTCCCGCAGCGGACCCATATTTAGGCTCTTGGCATCCATACGGATAACCTTTTACAGTGCGTAAAACTGTAAATTATTTTTAAAATTTTAGCAGGGAAACAAAAACCATTCATCAAATGTATTATTTTTTATAACTGTTATAATTTTTGCACTATTAACTTAAATGCTTAGATAGCTTTATGCCTGTTTTTTGCTTACGAGTGGCTTGGCTCCACTATCATCTAAAACAACTTCGAGATGAAGTTTTTTTTTGCTTAACTATTTATGAATCAATTGTTAGAGATGATGTTATTACTGAAAATTATAAATAATCATCAAATATATTGGTGATGCTATGATGTCACAGTAATATATGATACGTGCCGCCATGTATATTGTTTTCATATACTTTTATTTTGGTTACTAGGCAGAGGAATATGTTCCGCTGCCAAAGGGAGATGTGCACAAGAAGAAGGAGGTGGTGCAGGACGTGACGCTGCATGACCTCGACTGCGCCAACGCCCGGCCCCAGGGCGGCCAGGATATCATGTCCATGATGGGACAACTTATGAAACCAAAAAAGACAGAAATCACTGGTGGGTAACACCCAATACTTATTTATGCACCTATTTTTACTTAAATAACAGTTACATTAGTATTATTATTGTTGTTTTATGTTTATTGGTATTGCTATAATTTCGCATGTCGCTTTTGTCGCACTTGGGATGGTCAAATATCTGCGCCATCATTTTAAGTCATATGATGTTGTAACAATCACATTCGTTATGTAATCGTGTTGTTCAAATTTGTTTTCAGACAAATTGAGAAAAGAAATTAATAAAGTAGTAAATAGATACATCGACCAAGGAATTGCAGAGTTGGTACCGGGTGTTCTTTTCATAGACGAGGTTTGTAATCATCTCACGATTATTACACATATTATGCAAGCATATTCTCTCGATGTATTGTTGAATTTATTTGAATAATTCACATTTCAGGTTCACATGTTGGATATTGAAACATTTACATACTTACACCGGGCTCTCGAGTCGGCCATTGCCCCCATTGTAATATTCGCCACCAACAGAGGGCGCTGCCAAATTAGGTACTTTAAATAACAATAAGTATATTCTTTTGCTTACTTAAAATATACATTGTATATTTTAACTACAGTAAATTGTCAGCTTTTTTTCATAATCAGTTATGTAATTTTTTTATAATGTTTTTAGGGGTACTGAAGATATTATCTCACCTCATGGCATTCCGTTGGATCTCCTGGATCGATTGCTTATAATTAGAACACTTCCTTATAACAAAAGTGAACTTCATCAGGTAATTATTATTATATGTTCTTTTATTCTTCTATGTTTAAGTCAGCCATTAGGGATTTATTATTTATTATCAATTTCTAACTATGTGTGTCTGCATAATAAATGCTTTTTAAATTTATTTGTTCGTTTTAAGTGTAATTAGAGGCTTCTTTTATCTTTTTGAACTCACAAAGAACTTTTGATTATAAAGTTAGTCTGCGGGGCACCAAAGTCATCAAGCCCCAAATTTCACAGAGCTCCAGTTAATAACTGCCCGTGTAAAAATACACTTTCTTGAATGAGCTGATTTTATTCTTCTTCGTAGTATCAATCCGGTGTATTGGTTTGCAGCAACAGAATCTTGCATCTCGATCTCCATTCCTCTCCGTCCTCCGCAACCCTTTTCAGCTCAGCATAAGCGCTACAATTCATTTCCTCGAATACTTGCTGCAAATGCTCCCGTCTAGGGAATTTTATTATTTATTCATTTTCACATCCCAGATCCTCAAATTGCGAGCCACTACGGAGGGTGTGGCTGTAGAGGACGGTGCTCTCAGTGCTCTGAGTGAGGTGGGAGCCCGCACCACCCTGCGCTACGCAGCACAGCTGCTCACTCCCGCATCGTTGGTAGCTCGCGTGGAGGGACGCTCAGCCATCCACGCCGCTGATGTCCGTGAGGCGGCGCAACTCTTCCTGGACGCCAAGTCTTCTGCTAAAATCCTGACGCAGCAGCGTGATAAGTTCATGATGTAATCTTGTAAAACAGTATTTTTACACTGAATCAAAATGTACATGGTACAGTATAATAAGTCCAGCTGAAGAAGGCCATTCAAATATTAATCAAGAAATCAAGAAGATTTTTTAAAACATATGAGTCGGGTAAAAAAATATAAGTGTTTTAATTATTTTCAATGTCTCACATAAGAAATATATTCAATCACATCTCCCTGGTCTGTAGATGTTTCTTCAGACTGATTGCCATCCAGCAGGTGGTTATATAATTTCACTTTTGTAAAATCGTATTTTGTTCTTCTGTTATATATATCTATTTTTATAATGTTGTGATCGATGTTTAGTTCAAATCATAAATTAAATTCAAGCCGTCAGTTTTATATAAATTAGCTACATTCCAATGTTTTGTTTATCTGTTTATTTCTGAGGTAAAAATGTCAGTACCTACAAAAAAAAACACCCGGAGATCATATGTTTGTGTTACACTATTATCTTTATTTATTTTTAATGACAGTAAATTTGTAATAAAATGAAAGAAGTAATAAAATATATGCTTTTCATTATGTGCATTTTATATTACTTTAATACCTCGAATCAAAAATATGGAGTAAGTTTAAGTCAGTTAAATTTTCATAATTATATATTTTTCTGTCACGTGGATAAAAGTACAATTTTTGTATCAAAATAAAACAAAACAATATAACAAATACAACTAAAACCTAAGAACAGCATAAATAAAAAATACTTATTACTAAAATTAAATACAATAATTCATAATTCTAAGAACAACTCCGTACATAAGATTCTGAAATATGGATATAAATAAATCTTCATTTCTTATGTAAAATGTATGGGTTTTGTGACTTCACATTTCTTTAGTGATTAAGTCAGTGTAAGATTATTTTTAAGAGTTCAATGACATTTGACAAGCAAACTCTTTCCTTACAAAAAGTACTGCCTCATTATTCTGTACCGAAGCTACATGAGATACTGAAAAAGGCACATCAAATCTGAATGTTACGTTTAAACAGATTTGAATATAATTAGCATAGCGAGAACTTGTATTTTTATATTTCATAATTAATTACTAATTGACTCTGGTTTCCTACACATAACAATACATAAAATCACGTGAAACACACCATTATGATTAAACATTGTCAAGTTAATTAAAAAATACGTAAAATCGGTGAATGTTTTGATAGAAAAACTTCGTAGCACTATTTTTAATTTTTAAATATCATCAATGCAAATTGATACAATTTAAGATGTATATTATTATGTTACTGTCTTCACATGTATTGAATTGCAAAACTCACAATATTGTTGATAAATTATAACTGCAGTACACAATTTACACTGTATAACTATGTGATTAACTTTGATTGAGATGGATATGACACTGGAATGAACTTGGGAGTTGTAGAATACGGCTTGATGTACGGGTAAGGAGTTGTTTCTTTAGGTGGTTCATAGGTAGGAAGATCGATTCTGATAGCGCGATCATTGTTATTGATGTTAGAATTGCCCTCCGCGTCATATTTTGAGCTTCTCGAGTCAGACTGTTGACTGAGAGATTGCTGGTATATCGATTCGAATTGCATTATCTCGGAGAATGTTTGAGATTGTATTTTTCTGTCGTCTCTCACGTTACTCGGATAGACAATGATAATTTTGTCAGGAGAATTGTTCCCTGATCTTAAGGCAACCGGAGGAAGGGAATTTGTGATCATATCCGGGGCCTTGACAATTTGAATGGGATAATTTTTTGGAGTTTGTACATTTTCAGTTGGGTTCATTGGCAGATCATTGTCGGTGCTACTTTCTTGGAGAACGGATACCTCCCGCTTATTATTAGTGTTATTATATGTTTTGCTTTCTGTGCTATTCGGAGGACTTATATCTTTCACTATATCTATTTTATCTTCTTGAGCCAGCTCGGGAACGAATCGGTCTGGTGTTTGTATTATCGAGCGGTATATATTTATATTTTTCTGTATCTGATTTTTCTGCAGCGGATGAATCTTGTCCAAAGAACAAGAACTTGGGTGTGTATGCAGATACCAAAGGCAATAATGTATTTCTCGCATATCTTTCAGCTTTTTCTAAAAACGACACCAACCTACTCGGTAAAAATTGAACTGTAAAACTGTTGTCGGATCCATTTTTCTTATTACGGCCTTGTTCAACACTATCTTTACTCTGCCATTGAAACAGACTGAAGGTATCATCATTATTTGAAGAATTTTTTATTTCATTTGACAAATCATTAGATTTTCTTGTCCTATTGCTTGTTATGTTATTCTTGACTTTGTTATTTATTCGGTCCCATATATTAGATACTTCGTTTTCAGGTGGTATTAGATTATATGATGGCAGCCAATTTGATTGGTTGTTATTTGTGTCGACGCTTCTTTCTATTACTCTCGACCCTTCTGCGGATGAGTCGTCCAAAGGCTTTTGGGCTCTGTTTGTTCTGACTTGTGTTGATTTTGTATTGTTCCATGTGGCGGCGTCCGTTTTGACTGTAGTAGATCCCAGTATCGGTTCGGTAATTTCTTTTTTAGGTTTATTGGAATCGTGTGACCGAGCATTCTTTGTCATCGGAGCCTTTAAAATAGGTTCAACGATTTCAGAAGACGTCTTGTTCTTATCGTAATTAAATTTACTTCTACTGAAAGGAAAACCGTTAAACTTGGTGTTGATGCTTCCGAACGCCCTCCCGCTTTCTCTCTCGTTTGCACTGTTGTCCAATGTATTGGCTAAGAGAGGCTGCCAAGGTAGATTGAGTATGTCGGCTCCGTCGAATATTGAAAGCAAAGGATCTGCTGTGTTATTTTCCTCGTCGATTCTAAAATGTTTCCCCATCGGGATAACATTTGGTTTGGCTATTGACTCTTCCTTGCTGTTGGTTTTATAATCCTTCAATTTCGTATCGAGTTTCGCATGAATATGCTTTGATTTTTCAATCGGTACTGTTGCAAAGGAATCTTCTCTTTTAATCAATGAACTCGGAGGGACATCATTTTGTAATTCAGGATTATTGATGATTTCATCACCGATCTGGACGACTTCAGTCGGTATGAATGTATGGTTATTAAATGTAATTGATTCATTTACATTTTTATCTTCTTCTATTTTGTCTTCGGTGGTATTCGTTTCATCTGATACCTGTTGAATAAAATAACATTAATCATGAGTGTATCTAATGTACTAAAAATTTCTGTGGATAATTGAAAAACTAACATTGAATATTACTTACATTGGGTGGATGATTACAGTTTCCTGGATATAAAGGCAGAATAACAGGAGTTCCTGAATTAAGAATCAAACCTTTCTTGCATATTGAAGACCTAAAATGAATATTTCAAAATGAAATAAGTAAATATCATCTGAACACTAAAGAATATTGAAAACATTGAGTGTTACCCTTAACATTAAAAACAAAATAATCAGTTGGATTTAAAAATACCGTATATACCGACCTCAAAAGGCTACACATACAAGTGATACAAATTGTATGATTGCTCAACTTTTGAAAAAAGATAGCTGTACAAATTATGATGTGTCTTTTGTGTGAAAAGCATTCCAAAGTCTGCCTGTGGTGTTGGAGAAGCTTGAGAAGGTGTTTGTCCTTAGGCAACGTATGTTGCCTTAAAGTTTCTAAAAATAGTTTCAGTATAATTTGTTTATCATTCCATACTTACGTTTTACCGAAGCTATCGCTCAACAGTATCTTATCAATGGTCCAGCGGTTAAGGCCTGAGCTTATCCAACCTGAGTAAGCCTGGTATTGCAGCTGAACCTTCACTGGCACTCCCAGAGCTGGATGCGGCACCAACATTCGGGAGAGAGTGCCACCGACTGTCAATTCAGCATCGTCTTTACTGAAATTAAAATAAAACATAAGTTACCTGTTTTGTGATGTATATAAATACATACATACTCATACATATATACACACACAGTTGTGGTTTTGTTGTTAGAATTAAGATTGAAGAAGCAAAGCAAAAAAATAACATTACTCACCGAGTCATTGGGAATGTTTCATTTAGGCCCGAGTCTCCAATCAGAGCCAGCAAAATGCGTCCATAACTCACCACAGACTGGTTATTGTTAGTTTTTGAACTTTCCACTCTAACGTAATACTGATGTGCTGAAAATAATATTCGCACGTAGTATGTTATAAATATTTAACATGATTTTTTCACAGAAACATGAAATTATATACAATAGGTAGGTAAGGACAGGAATTTATTTTTTGTACCACAAAATGGTTCTTCCTCTCTTGTCAATAAATACAGCTGACCCCGACCAGTGGATCTGTCTGCATAGTATCCCATATTGCCGCATCTTTTATCTCCATTACATCCAAAACATCTTCCCTAAAAATATACAGAAAATTAATTTATAAAGAATTTATGTAAAAACACTATCAAAATTGTTACAAAAAAAAAAACAGAAAAAAAAACACACCGTAAGGAAATCATCGTAAGATTCGCATGGAAACGATGGAAAGTGGCATTTGGGCGATACAGAGTCGGTGAAGAATTTGTAGGCCCTCCTGTGGTTGCACAACGACCTGCCTTCAACAGCAGAGGACCAAATGATGTCAGTGACAGCGCCGACAAAGAGATTGGAGCATCCGGTCTGCATGCGACCTCCATTGGGATAGAAGTCCACGTGCCCCATGGGCTGCCAGGAGCCCAGCCCGCCCAGTATCAAGTTCTCACCGTTGGAATGGATCACGTCAACGAACCTTGCGTCGCTACTGTCCAGCCGGGCACGCGGGTCCTGAGCCTCAAACAGGGGGCCTGCAGGATCGAGACCTGTAACAACAAAATATTCTAACTGCCTTCAAAATTATAGTTACTACATACTCGTCCCTAATAATGTTTAAAAAATATAAATGATATGTACATCACAAATAGTGTAGATTTCCATATCTTCAAATCATTTATTTGGACATACTCGTAAATATTGGGATAAGAATGCGTTGAAATGTTTTCAAACCTGTTATTCTGGACACATTTTGAAGTTGAGATCCAGCAAACCCAGCCACGTGTGCCCCAAGACTGAAGCCGATCAGGTGGACATTATCAAACTTCAGATTTATATGATCTGCTAAGCCTGAAAACGAAAGAAAATGCTTAATTATATTATTTTTAAATGTGTTGTATATTTTCCATAGAAAATATCCAAATATTGCTTGCAATTTTTTACCAATATAAACGTAGTTCGTATACTGTAGACTATTATTAAGTATATACGAGTATTTTATAGTAATTTAACTTGTGTAGTAAAATGTATTTTATACCTTGTAGCAGCATGGCGAGCTGCTTCCCTACGAGGCGTGTGTTTGCTGCAGCTCGCACATAATTGGGAATCAACGCTCCAGCCTCCCAGTCTACACAGATCACATTGCACTCTTCCTATAAATCCAATATAAAATAAATACACTTTAGAAAATTGTATGAATACTAACAAAACGCTTTATACCATTCACAATGGGACGAACTTAAAAATGAGCTTTCCTTGTCGGAACGCTTCGCAATAACGTTTTCGTAACTTCGTTGAATCTTGAACATTTATCAGTCAGCATAATTTACAGTTACATGGCGTCAGTTCGATGTTTTCGACTTTACGGATGACTATGAATTATCTATGATTGGGAGGAAGAAATTATATTAGCATTGTTGCCTCACCACAGCCATTAGTGCAGAGCGCATCTCATAGACCCACACATGGTCACAGTTGGATCCAAAGCCATGCACGATGACCTTAGTGGGGCTGGAGGTGTTGAAGGCGCGGTCTGCCCAGCGCCAGGCCGTGGTCATGTTACCAAAAGGCACATCCAGTAAAGGGATGTCTCCCCTATAAAACATCAAGGTTATTAAATCATCCTGTATAACTTTAAAGGCATCAATTTCGAGCCACTCAGTTTTAGCCATTCATTATGAACATCATTTTCTTATGATATGATAAGAAAAAAACTTTGAAATACGGAACTGGCGTCAGTGTAGTCTGGACGGTGCGTAGCACAGCAGCGCTCTGGTACTTTTTAAAATCTCTTCGAGCAATTCAAAAACGTATTAAGTGCCGATAACTGACAAAAGTTTAAATGTGTCATTGTACATTGCACATGTTGCATTGTATAAACAGTCTGTTGAAAATACCGACTTTTTCTAGTAATATTATTTTCATAATTTGCGGTGCACTTCGGCACTTTTTTATTTCGGACTTCACCAGTTATCACAATGTTTTATTTTGAAACCTGTCATATAATAGAGAGGATAATCACAAATCACAAGATTAATACAGGATAAAAGACAACTGACGATAAATGCATTATTTGTAAACAATATAAATGTCAGTACCGGCTTTAGACCCTGCGGCGCTCTATCGTTTCATATTGTTTATATTTTTAAAAATCTAAGCAAGGTTTGTTGCCCTAGTAGCCCCTAGCTTATTCGACGCCCTGGGGCACCGACCCACTTCGCTACCCCCTAAAACCGGTACTACCGGTAAATGATAAATGTAGTTAGGTTTCTACAAGCTCCTATTTTGAACAATTAGTTAATCTTATTTTTTCAGTATATTTTATTTATTTGGAGTTCATAAGTTTTTTGTACCTGCTTTTAGTGGAGTAGAGGAGGAACCTCGTGTTGATCTCTTGGGGAGAGCTTGGCAACATCTCCAGGTATCCAAATGGACCGGAATCCTCAAAACATCCCAACTTGTCATAGCAAACACTGCTAGGCTGTGATCTCTTAGTTCTGTGAAAAAAAAAACTTCAGTATTATAAAATTTATTTCCAACCAGTTTTGTCCTCCACCAGACGTCATTGCCAAAAGAAATTAAATAAATAAATGAATAACTTTTTTGCATTTCAAAATTTTAAATCAAAACAATACGAAAATAAAGCTTATAAAGCTAATAAAGTGTTTTTTTACTATATTATCTCATGTGTGTCAATATATATTGTAAAGGTGTGTTGAAAAACGAAATAATCATCTCATCGTTTGCGATACATAATTGTACTTTGTCATAAAAAATATTTTGTTTTTATTCATAATTTTGTTTTTTAAAAACACATTTATATTGTTTTGATAATCCTTAGTAATTGCGTTTTTATCTGGCCCCTTTTTTGCTATTTGTTTTTCCTACGTATTTTTTAATCGTAAACAATATGTATTGAGAATATTTTAACGGAATTCATCGATCCAACGATAATAATTAACAAAAACGTATTTATTAAGATGTGAAACTGTAAAATAATTATATATTTTGCATATCTCTTTTTTAAATATTTCAATTGAATTTTTTGGTATGTTTTTTGTCACTACATAAAATCTACGTACATTTTTAGAATTATCATCGTGTTTTAGAAGACTTAAAAAATAATTCATTGAAAACTTTCAACATTAATTTCTTACTCTTCAATGGCTCGCATTTTTCCGATCAAAAATGTAATACAGTTCGGTCATAATTTTCAACACATTGGTCAGAATTTATATTAAATAGTCATAATTTAAATGACATTGGTCACATTTTATATTATTTGGTCAACCTAACCTAATCTTTCCTAATCTGATTCTGACCATATATTAAGTTATTCTGACTCTTAACATTTTTATTCTGGCCAAAATTGATTTAATTTCTGATCATTTATGTCATTGCCCATTTAAATCCAGTAGAAATATGCAAAAATTTGCTAACGGCTTGAATTATTTAGCGAATCGAATCAGCTTTTATTTTTTAAATTATTCTAAAAGTCACCTAGAACTTCAAAACGTCGAGGAAAAAAATGATAGCCGGTAAGCGCCATTAGCAAAATATTTTCTAAATCTTATGGCACGGGTGCCATGTAGCGTTAAATTTGTCAGTAATGCGATCTCATCTCTAGAAATAGAATAGCACTTATTAATGCGGTTAAATTTAATGATCCCATTATAAAAATATAGTGCGAAACTTCGAGACAATGGCGTCTGGCTCTTGACGTTGAAAAAAGCGATGCTTCAAAGAGATACACTACTGATTGGAGAGTCGAGACACGAAAATTCGTCACGAGACATTATCATTATTGACGTCCTGTGCCAAAAGTTAAGTAATTCGATACGTCAGGTCGGCGGGCGGGTATGCTACTCAAGTATGCACCAACATTCCATACATCTAATGATTTGCTATAGAAAACGTCAACGTCATATTATGTTCAAAACTGGAAAAATATTAGTTTACATAGCAACGCCAACAAAAATAAAATATGTATTTTTTTCAAAAGAAGAATCTTTTTTTTTTGGAAAAAAACTATGTATTATTAAACTTCCACGCATGAGATAATAATTTATGAATAATATTTACTGTTAGTAATAAAATAGCTTATCATTATATGATTTAAGAAATAAGAATGTTAAAAAACAATTTAAAATATTATTTATTCCGTGTAAAAAAATTCGAATATTTTTAAAATTCTATTGTGTATTTTGCGTTGTTACGAGGCAAAAAATTGTAATGTCATGGCTTTCCTGTTGAACCATGTATGCCGAATTGTTTTCTTCACTCGCATGTGAAAATGATTCACCACACATTATATTTCACTGTGAAAGCCTACAAAATTTTATGTATCAACTGTCATTAAATTTGAATCAAAGCGTATATTTTTATTACTATCAGAATGAAATATTATTTTTATAGTCCATATAATATCTAATTCAGAGCATCAAGCATCTGTTTGCGTAACAGATGAATATACTTGCGTAAGGGTACGATAGTTAGGCTAAAAACTAGGTTTATCAATTTTACATGTTTCCGATATAGATCCAAATATTCATTTCATTTTACATACCTATTCAAAATCATATTGATGTTTTTTTATTAATTAATTTTGGTTGTTTATGTTAAGTATCTACTATTTTATTGCTTACGTACTGTTACTAATTTGCTACTATTGTTTGAATGGAATGAAACAGTTAATAAGTTTAAACAATGATTTATTATTCAACCGTCAATATGACTGCAAAATGTAGAATTATACATGCCGTATATACGCAATACTGATATTATAGAGATCTTGCCTTGACAAACAACTTTCATCGCCTCAATATCAGATAAAAAGATACTTCCATATGTATAAACTATCTCCATAACTTGACGCATTTCCTTATTTCTATCCGATGGGATTCTTTAATAAAATGCATATTAATGGGGCTTAATAGTCGTGCAAAAATATGTTCATCATCTAAAAGCTACTGGCTTATATTTTTTGTTTATTGTGTTTGTTTCGTTCGCTGCAACTTCCTGAACAACAGATACTAATCAATTTACGTAATCGTGTTCGCAGTTTTCTATTGTCAGGAAGTTATAGGCGATGAGCAAATAATGCGAAAACATCGGAAGTCGCGCTACTAATTGAGCTGATATAACGTTAAAATTGTTTTTTCTAAAGACGATTGGCAAAATTAATCTAATGTTGCCACCCAAAAAAATTGAGCAATAAATATTCATGCGCTTCAATTATTATTAAAACTCGTTTCTTATTGTGATATGAAGGGGTGTCTACATTAAAAATACGAATTGTGTGATTCAGTTGCTGAAAAATGCGCTTCTTAGGTATGAACCACAAGTAACTCGTACAAGTGTTTATTTTTTATAATAAATGCATCAAAACAACGAACACGACACACGATACAGTCGTATATACAAAGCATGGGTTTTATTTTTGCTAATTGAATCGAATTAGTTATTAAATACGATTATTATATTACTTTTATAATTAAATTGTATTTATTTTTTTGATGAAATAAATATACAATAGTAAATACATATCATATTAAATACTGACCACATTTTCCAGTTTGACCGATTCTAATGGATGTAATTATTTGTGTAAACATCATCAGAAAAATACCACCACACGGTAATCTCTTCAGATATCATCTCGAGATTTTATGACGTTTGCCATTGTTTAAGGATGGCTTACCACTGTATGTAGAGTCTTAAAGTTTAATTAAACTATAGTATACGTATTTAAGTAGCAAATACTTTAAGGATTACCTTATTGTGAACGAGTGGTGTTCACGGTTTTCATTCATAGGCAACGAGAGACATTTTTTCAGTATTACTTTAAACAATATGTATTTATTTTTCCCTCCTTTTCCCACGAAAGCGTGAAAATATCGGCTCAATTAAATTATATTTATGCCACGATATTATTGATTTTTGAGGACGTGCATGACAAATTTGATTGACTTATTCAGGACGACAAATCATCATGTTTGCCTATGTACAAAAATAAATAAAATTTTAGAATAAATATTCAATATTTGTACTAAATTTTGCTCAAATCAATGTTATAAATGGGTTAAAAAACATAAAACTAGTATTCTCCTTTTATTATTGGTAGGATTACTATTATCTGTTACAAAATATAAAAACTAATAAGTTGTTCATATATATATATTAATACCTAACAATATGATATATTATTATAAAATACTCATCCACCTTTCACAAAATGAAGAGACAATAATAAGCTGCACAAAAGTTGTATTCCACTTGTGGTTTTGTAAGAGTGTTCCTAAAGAGAAATCGCCTTCTGGAGTACATTTTATGTGTCATCGTTTTGTTTGAAATCGCTCGCGTCGCCGGCACCTCTGATGAATTTGACTTTTGTAGTTAATTTTCTCCCGAGAGTTGAGGCTGTTTGAATTAGTGGGAAATGGAACGACCAAGAAAATATCCATGGCTCTATTATACAGTCTCCATTGTTTGGTGTTATGTTACCATTTGTGAAAAGAAATGGAATTCAACAAACAGTGCCGCGGGTTAGTCTGCCAAAGGTTACTTGTATAATTATTATGATGAACCTCATAGTTATATTGTTATAAAACCGAAACTTTTTTATCGTATATTTATTTCACACGGTGTGATTTAATATAAACTCATATAATATATATTTAGATTAAGTAGTTTTTGATACTGTATTTACGTATATAATTTCGACAACTATGGTTAGTAAAATATTAAAAATATTTTTAATGGTTTTTAGTATTTTTTTCTATCTGATCGACTTAAGTTGTCACAATTAAGAATGTTGACGACTTTCTTTTACATATTTTAACATTAAATTATTGATTTTTATCTACTTATCTTAAGTATCGTTTAGAATAGCTTTTTAGAATAGCTAGTTTAGAACTTTAGGGGTACTAATTTTAATGGAAAATGCCTTAAGATAGATTAAGTTGATTTCGTTACGAAAAAAATTAAACATAACATGACATCTAATAATAAAAAATCCTAGTAAGTTGAGTGACATCATTAAGAAACCCGTTAAATTCACACATCCTTCAATGCAACAACGATAATTCAGTCCTCAAAATAACCCATAAAGTAACATTATCTACCACAAGAACAACCAAGACCGTTTTCTATTATGGATACGAAAAGCGTTAGGTTGACGAAGGAATTCAAAGCGAGTAGTTATGTGGAACGTACCCAGTTATTTCCCTCGTATCACTTTGTAACTTGATTGTATATCACAGTCAAGAGATACGTTTTTATGCAGAGTTATATTGTTTCAAACAATGTGGGATCTTATGCTGAATACTGCAGACCTGAATACATACCATTTTAGTTCCAGTAACTTATTACTTTAGTCCCAGACTGTGCAAAAAGTAATGCTGCAAGGAAAATAATGAGCTCGAATGAATCAGAGGGCTGTTGTAATATACCCGCGGTGTCACACATAATTAACTGTGTTTTCTTTTATTATTTGCTATTATCGTGGCAACTAGCCTGGCAGAACACAGTACGCCATTGTTGTTTCGAATGGCATTTGTTTTAAACAACAGAGACCGTGCATCGCTGCCACAAAATAATTTTTCAAGTTTCATTTTGTATACCTTTAGAAAATCGAGGTTGCCAGAAATACTAATTTTAAGGAAAAAAAAAAGACTCTTCACGGGAAACAAATAAAAAAGCGAAATGTGATCATAATAAAATCATACTGATATGCAAAACTAAATTTTGAACGAAGTGTATATTTTAGTGACTCATTTTTGTGTGCTTTGTAAATACCTTTGTACATACCAAAAGAGTTATTTATTAGAAAAGCCACGGGACTTGAGATTACTTTTATTTATTTAAAATGAAAATTACACTTATCAAACTTAAAACTACGACTTGCGTATAAATATATTTATATAAATTTATTCATCTTTTATGTCCCTCATCTCTTACCAAGTATGATACTAGTTCCACACGCACTTTGAATTTGGAGCTGGTATAATTATGAACAATATAAAAGTCAATAAAATTATTTATTTCATTTTGTGACATCTATAGAAAGTATGATATTAGTGGTAATTGAAATACTATTATTCCATTTTGTCGACATCTATAAGGTACGATTTCAGACCTGGAATGGTTTATTCGATTGTCCACTGCTCCATGGAATTTCAGACCACGGAATGGTTGTGCTTCTGTCCATCCGTGGACTTCGTCTGCTGATTCGTCCAGCGCTTGAGCACCTAGCGGCCATCCTGCTTGTATCTCTGTAAACGAAATAATTCTGTCAGGCTCGCCATCCTGGAATGTTTTTTACAAGTTACAAATCTCCAATTTTTCTAGTAAAATTCATTAAGTAAATAAAATTGACTTGGGTGATTACAAATAGTGTAAACATCACTCACTCATTCAATACCACGTTCGCTCCCATAATTGAAGCATATGGCCATCAATAACAGCCGCGAAAAAACATAGCTTACATGATGCATATAGAACGTATGCATTCTTTTATACGGAAATTTGTAGATTATATCTGTGCGTGGATAGTTCAAAAAGAGTTGAGGATAAATTTGATTTAAGCGCCATAAATGAAAATTCTGACTAGTATTATTTTTGGAATTTGTATTAAGAGGCGGGCTCCAAAATTTTACTGCGCCCGGGGCCTGCTGAGTGCTTAACCCAGCACTGCCTGCAGCGTGAGAGGATTTGAAAGGTTGATTGAGCAATAATGTATATTATGATCACATTTTTTTCTAATCTCACCTTTAATTCATGTGAAACATTTTTAAAATCTTCCTTAATTAAACGACATATAAAGATTGTGCGAAAGGGACACCGCACTTCAAGCTTGTGTACTTGTTGAAGTGGTGAAGCAATTGCCTATATTCAAGGAGTAATACAAATTACCATCTAATATAAAAACGAGATGCTTATTATTAATTTCAATTGAATTAATAACCCTTGAAGTAGTAGCCTGAAATATGGACTGACGACATCAAAAAAAAAGTTGGATTGGGAGGTGGAGGATGCGAGAAAGAGTAAAGGCTAATTCACCCAGCCTACGTTTAATAATTGATAGACACAGGCTGAAGATGATGATGATGTAGTTAATATAATAGTAGCAGAGATAATTTTGATATAAACTAACCTGACATAACCAAATGTTCATATCAACAATCATGCAAAATGATTCATATTCTGTGTTCCTGAAACATCCTCCAGCTTAATACAATTATTTTTGTAAGAAGCATAAAATTATCAATCAAAAAAGAGCAACAAAATCATTCAATCATACAAAATCATTTGTGTCTTTTTAAAAGAGCGTTTCAATATTATTTTAAAATAAAATATTGGGTCATTAAAAAGTATATAAAAAACAATCAAACGAAATACGCAACAATCGAAATAAAACATAATTAATCACAAGGAAGTTCAGCAATACGCATTCAGTATCATTTATTTAAATATTTTTTTAACGTCACGTAGGCACTTTCGAGAGAGAAAAATAATATCATTTTTATTTGCCATTTTTTGCGTCAGTGCCTACATACCTAGTTTCTCTTATAAATGATTGCGTAAACGAATTAAAATAAAACATAAAAGCGGAGATTTTTTTACTCTCGAAGCAAACTGACGACGTATTTTTCTTCCACAGTTAAAAGAGACGTTTAATGTTTAAATGGTTGTAAACCTAAGTAAATAATCTAGTTTGGTTGTGAAATATTCTTAAGTAAATTATTGTGTTGATGCTTAGTAATATTTAGAATAATTTGTTCTCATTAAATAGTATGGAAAACAATATTATGAGTCAAATGACCATCAAATCAAGGGCCATGACATGTTTGTAAAGGGCTACTGTATTTATAAAAAAAAATAACGTATCGACTACAAGATGTAATAAATGTTTCAATAATATAATTGTCAATACATTAATGTACCTTTTTCACATTGATTAAAAACGAAAACGTACAGCTTTACTTACCACAATATTTATATATGTATCATATTTATCGTAAAAAACTATAGTTTCATGAATAGCACAGTTAAACAAAAAAGTTTACACTATTTTTTCTCACAATTGTCATCAAATACATAATTTTTTTATCTAATATAATCAATCCGTATTCTGCTAAAAATAAAAAATGTAAAAACCTTTTCCTATAATGATTAGATGTTTTTCTAACAGGCATCAGCTGATTTGAAAGTCAGAAATAGAAAAAATACACTCGATCTTTGTATCATCTAGTGAATTGATTTTTCGCATGATGACAGTATTGTGTATAAAACGGGGAAAGCTTCATTGTACAACACGTACACATTAAAGCTTATGATAAACAATCAGGCAGTTAATAATATTCAGGCATATAAATAAAGACATCTGCTCATTTGGAGATATGCTTTCGATATCTATAAAAATATTAATGGTAACAGAAAATATAATTGCGATGTCGAAATAAAACAATCCATTTAGATATAGACAGTCGTCCAGACTTTCACTGCCACCGAAAGTTAATAAACAAAGACGACATCAAGTATTGTGAGTATGTGACTGTAATTAATATGTAATTAGTTATGCGTGCATAAGTGAAAGAATATCCATTACATCGTTACTGACGCTAGCTCAGGTACTAAGAAAATAATTTACTAGTATACGTTATGACATTCCAGATACACGAAAATGGAGGATATGTGTACCTCTGTCTTTTCTTTCTAAGAAATCACTAATCTACAAGTTCAATTATATCATCGAAGCAAGATTCGCTATACTGAAACTTTATGATTATACTGTGAAATAAATGTATTCCTCGCTGGGCACACAAAAAAATCCTAATCATAAAATAATTTTAGACTTAGTGGAAAACTTACAATCACAATTATTTCTGAAATAAAACCGTTCTTTTTAAATATAGTAGAGAAGCAATACTTTAATTTTCGACATTTACTTTTATTTTATTTTATTTCATTTACAATATTAAATAGAGACACTATTTTGTACCTTGTTTTAATACGGAATAAACATTGAACACTCTTTATTGAACGTAATGTGCTATTACATTCAATTTTACTATTGTATAGGCCGTTCCGAAGAGCTTAGTGAAATAATAGCTCACGGGTTTGATAACTCCTAGTGCCTTAACAAATCGCTGTTATTATCCTAGTCAACAACCACTACTTGTGAAAAATCTTTCCAAAACCTACGGAAGTCAAGACACACTAATGATAGTAGCGGTTTAAAGAAGAAAATATTTACCCGTAACTATAGATACTCGTATTTATACTTATTATATATTGATACCACCCTCGATAAGATCTGATCCGAGTTTTATACAAAAGAAGAACGCCGACGGGAAAATAATCATTTAGTCACACTTTGCAAAATTTGTAGAAAAATCGTTTCTCATAAAAAATGCGGGAAAAGCAGCAAGCAATGGGAGTGCCTTGTTAAGAACGCAGCAAGAGCGACAGAATCAAACGCGACGTTTCCGCTTACACTCATAACAGCTATAAGAAAATATCACTGTCAATGATGGGCTTGACAATAAGTGTCCTACGTAATCCTCTCTAGTTTATATAAAGGGGCATGATAAATGAAAACGTCAACACTTTCCAGCCACACTCAAAATAAGACGATATTCTTTACCAGGCTTTATCCATGTTGTAAAACTATGCCGTTCATGATAACAATCCAATTTAATTTCGTGGTTGTGTAAGTGGTATTTAAACTCCTTCATAATTGAATTTAACTAAGTGTGTTCACATTTTTAAATTAAGGATATTAGATAAACGTGCGTTTTTTTCTATCGAAGTATCAAAAAAGATACGAGTACTATATATATAGACGTTCAGTTTTAATTTTAGCCGTATGTGAAATACCTTGTCCTTTTATGCAGGATATACCATTTGTGGCATCGCGCCGTTTCAATATATCTTTTATATTAAAAATATAATACAAACACAGAACAGTCGAGGGATTTGGTTCTTCAGTGGCCTCAATGTTGCTGAAAAGAATCAACTAGGTGCTTTTTTTGGAATGATATTTGTGTATAAAAATGTTAAATTTCTCCATAAAATGACTTTTTACAGAGCAATTAAATTAATTGCGAGTTATTATTTTTATTTTCTTGCTATTACAAAGAACACCAATAATTAATTTATCGCCTAGATAATTAATCCGTCTTGTATTCTAATGCAAGCAACATTCGTGTTTATTTGCATTCTAAAAAATTAAACACATCCGTGCGAAACACAAAAATCATATTGTTCATATCTACGAGTATGTATTCTTGCATGAACATGCATTTATTATTGATAATTGATTATTTCATTACTATTGACATTAACTAAAATACGCTTAATTATATTATGCACGTATTATGAGCATATTTTTATTTTAATGCAATTTTCATTTAATTGGTTTTGATAAAAGTAAGAATCGCAAGCCTACGACCGCTGTTTTTGCAGTGGTAAATGCACAACTGTTGCATTATAAATTGCAGTGTAAATCATGCGAAGCCCAAGGTCTCAGGTTCGGCTCCGACCTTGCTATCTCCCAAACCTTATTCATTCACTACAGTTCCACACGATTTATCCAATCGCGCCAACGTCGTATAATCGCTTCTTTTCTGGTGCATTAAAAACGAATTCATGCACCGGACATTCGGTGCAATAACCGTCGCGTATTTTCAGAGACGTTGATAATCGAGCGGCTGTGTGAATAGCTATCATTAGCGACGACCGTGCAAGGTCGTACTCTTGAATTTAGGATATTAGCGTCGAGGCCATTGCTGGTGGTGTGTTGTTGTGGTTGTCTGTGAGCGCATTTCACCGGCCCGGGTTTGCTGGCGGCGATGCATTCCAACTTTCTCGGTCCACTCTCAAGGCCGTTCACCACGAGGCGCCACTCTTTGAAACGTACAATAATAATAATAAATAATTAACATTGATAATGGCGCGATCGGGAAAAGGCCCGACCGCCGCGGGGCTAGGAAGTTGTTTTTTTTTTGAAAGCGAACACTACTTTTACGTCGGAGATTTTTTATTCCGCTGCGGCGATGACCATCATCGGCCGTGGGCTCGGTTTTGTAACGAAATAATTGCGATGACATACAAAAATGTTTGATTTTTAAACGTTTGTAAATTAGAATCTGTGTCGCCGGTTGACCTTTACTTAAACGATTCTACATACTTATTATTATTAATTACAAGATAAAACGGCCAAGGCGGTTTTTTTAAAGATTTAAATGAAGGTATTATATTTACCTTTGTGTTAATTTAAAATACGTATTTGAATGTTCAAAATATTATTTATATCAGGTTTTATTCAACACAATAAATTTACAAAAATGTACACCCACATGTCCGCATATTATGCATTGTATATGTATATACACACCATCTAGATACAATATTTAGGAATCAATATTTCCTAGATGTTGTATCTTTTACACTGTCTAATATAACTTGCGTTCTAAAGTTTCCCAACCCGAAGAATACGTATCAACACTATACTCAAAAGAGTATACCGTAACTGGATATATCGTGTTACTAATAATATGTACGTATAACCTACGTATTTAAATCACAAAGTATCAAATTATACTGTCAGAATATAATACAATCTTTTGAATTATAAGGTTTTAATTTTACAACGTTCCACATAATAGAGGACAAATTACTGTTAAGACTCTTGTATATTAATGAAATAATCAAATGGATGACATTAAATGTTCATATTAATGCTTATAAGCTGATAAAATGATTTTTAATATGTATACGTTTTACTATTCAATTGATATACAGCGTATATAATTAGCCGTATTCAATGAAAGAATCTGTAACTAATGTATCTTAATATCCATTATCAGAATTTCCATAATAACTATAAAGACCTCTAAATCCTACCTGATTTATTGCATCTATTATTTGTGATCTTGAAATATGTTATTCATATCCTTATAAAGCTTATTTTAGATTTTATGAAGACATTTTATTGCTTTGATCACTAATTTCTATAAAGATATTCTGTATTAAGAAAATGTGATGATTAACCGATTCTGACGTAATTTTAAATCTGTTTGATCATTCATTCAAACTACTCGTAGATGCAAAACCTACTGTACATTAGTAGGAAAGTGCAAATCACTTTTTTACTCGTACGCCTGACTCTCAATGGTTAATGCGATTGTTGTTGAATGGACACCTTCACCGTGAATATATATTACGATACTTCAAATGCCGTTCAATAATAATACTGTATCTACTGATATTTCGAATTCCGTTTCAACCATAATACAAAATAGACTAAATGAATCTTCTACATATCCGCATTCAATAAAAGGCATCACAAAACCACTACTAAGTAAACTTTCCTGTTGCCAGGTTATACGTTTTACTCTAAATCCAAGTTGTCGATTATTTTTAGACAGAGGTGTGATAAAAATCTCTACATTTTAAAAATAAGGCTGCTTTGGTTTTCCGTCTCATAGATCTAAACATCACATCCGGAAAGCAAACCTATGCCTAACCGGGTCAGTGGTATCTGGTACTAGAGTTCTGAAGATGCAATCTGTATATATTTATAGGAGGTCGTGAGATTAACCTTGGATCTTGCCATACTTTTAGCGCTAGAAAATTTCGAATTTTATGTCAATTTTTAATGAAGGATTAGAAGTGAACATTTAATAACAAATGCATTTCAAACGGTACACACTCGATTCAAACGGAATGATGTTATGCTTAGAAGATGTTCAATATTACAGTGTAAACTCTACAGCCTACAATCTACATCCTAAGTATTGATGAAATGGAGAACATCAAAAAAGTTACGCCTAATTACTGAGACTAAAACATGCACATAGTATTTTTGTGTTTTTCTGCTCGTCACCGACCACAACACACAGCTACTAAACAACATACCAGATTCCAAGTTCATTGACATTTTATATGTATATGTTATATTTATCAATCAGTCCCACATTTAAAGACTCTCCGACAGCAAAATGTGATGTAGATTATCTTCCAGGATAACAAAATCTTGTGGCTTAAAGAAAATAAAGCTTAGCTTAGAGTCAAATAGTCATTCATGATAATCCACACATCTCACAGTATTCAGATTGAGGCTTTGAAAGTTACTACTTATCTTTCCAATATAACGTACCTATTATGTGAAGAATTTTGCAACCAAGTCACTACCAAAACATTATAAGTATTTTTCACACAAGGTACATACAGTGATGAAAAATCTATCATTTTTCACTGCTGCTGTAAATGCCATGCCACTTGCAGCATAGTGCGGAATGAAGAGCGACAATCGGACCAAGGGACTGATTGTCATTCTTCCAAGTAGTCATAAGTCCAAGACGGGTTGCTGTAATGGAAGCCGCCGGCCATGACTCGGCAGTCTGCTGGCAGCTGTCAGTTGGCACTGTGTCAGTGGGTGAGAGAACCGCTGGCCTTCCCCTGGCCCTGCCCTACCGCAGACTGCTCCAATAAACCGCCTTTTGAACATAACAATAATTACTTGTCCAATATCAAGCCGGTGGGCAGAGCTGGATCGAAACCCGAATCGAGAACATGTGTAATTTTCGGTGATAAATGTCCGACCTCCACTCAATAATACCTAATTTACTAATTTAAGTTATAATTATGTCGACTATTCTAACTGTTTTTTGCTCATCTTAAATTGAGTCGAACATAATGAAGAAGAAACCTTTGGAGAAAAATATGTCATAACCTACTCTATTAGAAGGTTAAAATAAGTTTCATTTTCACAGATGTTCAATTGTTTAACATGCTTCAGTTTAAATCAATAAAATTAAAATAAAATTAATGAAAAAGATTTTTCTTCAGCTGTGTGTTGTCCACGTGAATGTTTGATAATATAAAGGTTATGTCCGCTCTTCAGTTAGTGTAAGAATATGTACTAGTCACAAATTACACCATTAAATGGCATGTCAGCATGGTCTTCATCTTGTCACATATAAGCTCTGCCTCCCAAAGTTATACCAAATACATTCAAAGTATACCTCCCATTGGTCTCCCAGAACAGTGTTAAGCCGATGGACTAAAGCGAAGGCGGCTAGAGATCATTTATATTAAACTCAATTAAATGTGCATATTTATTGAATGTAGGTATATTAAGTATACTATACTTATATACGTATACGTATAAAAATATAAAGGTTTTCTGTTTGGGAAATTAATAACGAATCATATAGCAAGTCTATATTTTGTTCTTGAGTTGAGACTTTTTAGAATATTTAAGTGTACAGTATAGTATTTATGTTTTTAATGATTTTTTGTTTAACTAAACTAATCTGCTAGAACTTGTAATTTTAATTTTATGACCCACTCAATGTATTAAATAGATGATATAATTGTACTTACAATCGTAATAAAAAAGTATATTCAACATTTTGTTTCACGTTTACTCATGTTAATTTTCATTCGTGTTTATCATTGTCAAAAAAAACTTCTTTAATGTGCATTTCAGAGTGCACGCTGAGAATATAAACAATAAACGCGTTCTTATTTCGACTCGTAACTGAAGATGTTATAACAATACAAACGAGCTGTCCCCGTCTATTAAGCAATACTCCATCGACTAAAATGAGAATTTTAAAACAAAGCACTCGCCGGAGCGCACACATCCACTCTCCGTTATAATACCGAACCGCATAATAATTTACGAATCGTGCCAAAAAGTTGCTCGGTCATTGGCCTAAAGAAGAATACTTCCCAAAGCCGCGCGGCCCACAAACCGAAGCCCAGGCAGACGACTCTTAAGCCGCGAAAGAGGAACTTGATCAACAGCACAGAGACTCAATACCCGTGCTTTAACCATCGGATATCGCCAAGTCGTGTCTTCACCGAGCTATACACCATGATGTATCTGGTTAGTGAGTCAAATTCAGCCGTAATTCTATGATTTTACATCCCAATAACGATCCTGTTATGTTTTACGCTTATTACTCGATTGAAACGTATATCCAAGTAGACAATAGTAGGACAACTTCGTGATTTCTAATCATTCATATTTAAATCATTATCGAGTGAAATAGCAACATTAAACGTTTATTTGTTTTATAATTACTTAAGGTAGAGTTAAACCTGCTGTAACGTTTTCATAACCGGATGGTAAGCTCAATGCTTGTGAAACCTGGAACATCTAGTTCTAGGAGGCGTTTCAAGCCAAATAACAATATAAAAGGAACTTTATATAAAAAATCGCAGAAAATACTATATGAGTAACATCCATTACAAATAAAATCAAGAGTTCTTTATAGGAGGGTACTGTACTTCAATATATATTTTTAATGTATGTAGTTGTTTTTTTTTTCGTAAATGCTCTGTATTGATCACTGATTGAGGTGATTTTTTATTAGCTTGCATAATTGTTTCTGTACTATAAAATATCACAAATGTATAACCGTCCATGTCGATCTGTCAATAATTAGATTTTATTATACTGCTCGCTTGCTTATTATTGAGAATAATATGGATTTGACAAAGCTCGCATCTAGGTTATCAGCGCCGAGAAATTGTATTGAAGATACAAATTGCTTCACAAATATACAACCTCCATACTTGTGAACGAGATGAGCGTTAAGTAGATGAAAGGGAACCGTTAAAAAATATTACTAAAGTTAGCCCACTTTTTCACTTAACCATATTTTTTATAACAACAGGTATGTCAGTGTTTACTACCCGACACTGTTGCAGTTTTGAAACCTAACCATAAATTATATTAAGCAAGTATTACATTTTATGTAGGTCTTTTTGTAAACGTATGATAATAACGAAGTATGCCGCAACATATAATATACATACTGCTCACCTGCTTCTGTTTATATCTTACCGCGGTAACTATTTACTTAATGTGTAAAGTATACATATTAATAATTGGGCTATGATTTATAATTGCAGTTAGGATCATGTCACGACTCATTTAACTACTGACAGCAGCTGAAGTTGCGCGTAGTTATTTATTTCTTAACAAGAAACGGATTATTTCTTAAGATAGGCTGGCAATGGAGGCACTTAACATTGCCGGTTTCGTGACACTGATAGTCTAAAATCTGTTTAATTATAGTGGTAGACAGTTAACAACTTCACTGGTAGATCCACTATTCATGCGTGAGAAACATTTATAGTTTTGCATTAATAGTGCGATGCATACCGTATACATCAAACTCCATGATAAATACATTTATCCGAATTTAGTGAAAACATATTCATTTTAATCACTTACCGGTCGCAATAAAAACATTAAGAATACGAGTGAAAGATTTCACGACTATGAAATATATTCTTTGTATATATTATTTGCGTTTCGATTTCAAAAATCTACTTAATTTGCAGTCCTTCATTACTGTAAAAAATGTGCTATGATTATGGTAATCTATCCAAATAAATTGATAAATGTATTAAAGCACCGGCTTCCGTCTGATCAAAGGAGTAAAGCAATATTGGCCGAGGAGACTAGTTGGATGGGGGCCGAACTATTTATAAAACATATATATATATGTATAAACATATATATATATATGTATATATATATATATATATATATATATATATATATATATATATATATATATATATATATATATATATATATATATATATTTATGTTTAGCAAGTTAACTCGGCGGGCACAAAGATGACATGGTATGAACCAAAAAGAGTTTTGTAACTAAAATAACTGCTTGATAAAAATTTGTGACGAAGATATATTTCAGCTATGCATATGGAAGAGACTTTTTTTACTATGTTTATGAAGAGACTTTTTTCAAGAAGAATGACAACTAAAAAGATTGTGCTATGGTTATTTGTGGTAACTGTATGCATATGTTTATGTAGGAAAAATAAAACATTTGATTTTCAATTAAACGAATATTTAAAAAAATTATATCCTAAAATGAAAATGACTGTTTGAATTATTTATTCGAATAATGGCGAGAAAGACTATCTCTTTTTTCGTTTTATTAGCACACGTAAAAAAATCGTAACTATTAATATTAAATTTTTTATTGCAGGACATTACATAATTCACGATTATTTACATGTTTTTTTTATTTTTTTAAATACATTATAAAGAAATTAGAAATTGGATGCATATGAAATTGATGCTTAATTCTCGTGTAAGCAAGCGCAATAGAAAGTGTTCCTTTCAAAGAATAAAAAAAACATTACATTAGTTACACAAGCGGTTCATTTTAAATTATAAATTATATGAAATATTTGTAATTATAACAGAATTACGCAATTTATTTGAAGTGTAAAGTCATCGTCTATGTAAACTGCGAGCAAATAGACTTGACTTAAGTATTATGTTAGGTATTACGAAATTGATGGCCGACTATGAAAGTCGACTCACTTTGTACCTACATGAAATATCACTTAACGTAAATCTAAATCAAATATATACATCGCAGGTGATTCCATCAGTATACGTCGAGCCTCAAAATATGTGTGAAATGAGTATCTCAGTTTATTATATGGCAGTTTATAACTAACAATTAAAAATCATTGACTTCGACATTGATCGACATTTCTAATCACATTTTATTAATACGTCACACCATCTGATATAAATAGAAAATCATAAATTATATACTATTTGACAGCTCAATGAAATCGTCTATGCTTAGTGGCATAGTAGATCAAATATACTACCAATAATAATATACCAGTAAGCAATGAATCAATTACCCACAAATACTTATTATTGAGATTGTAAAACTAAATCATAAAAAAAACATATCTTATGAAACGTATAGTGGATCAGGTTGAATATAACATCCACTAGAAGACCAAAAACATTTAAAAAACTTTAGTTTACAAAGGATTTATTAAATATGGCAAATTTACTGTAGTGCAAATTGTTAATCGAAGAGATTATTCAAATAATACAAATAAAATGGTTAAAATTACATAATGAATGATAATACCAGGATTTTAATGCTTTCCACTTATTTATTATGAGAATCTTTATATTACTCGCATGTTGTAAAATAAGTGTTATAAATGCTTGTTATAATCTATTGATAGAAGTCGTTTAAGTGAAGTACATATACATATTCTTCCATTTGCAGGTTTGCTTTATTACCAAGCGTTGAGGTTATACAATATCGTATACATACTTAGTTATTTCCTTAATTTATTTTAATGCATCAAATAAATGCGTTTTTAGTACGCTAATAAGTTTCGGTTTATTTATATTATTTGTTTATAATGAAATAAAAAATATAATTAATCCATAAAACATAATTTTGTAAATTATATTACATACTCCATAGTTATAAAAAAACAATTTTTGATACGAGTAAAACTTTTAATTAGTATACAAAAACTTGTTTTTTCTGAATTCCTATTATTATTCCGAAATAATGTTTTCCGAAATTATATATAATAATAAATATTCTAATCGTTTGTCAACGTTTACATTACTATTAATATAACAATATTTATAAAACAAATCATCCTTGAACATTTAGTTATGCCTCTGTTAAAAATTCTGTTATTTATCAGTACTTAAATAATTGATATTCAAACTTATTACTCAATGTGCATCGTATCATAAATTTAAAATGTTAAAGCATAGTAGCAAGTGAAACTCACCAGCTCTTGTATGGCTTCGCAGAGTGGACAGAAGAACGGTGGTCACAAGCAGGACAATCATAGTATTTCCTTGTCTCCATTAGTACAAGCCCCACACACTCATGGTTGACATGTAGACGATGTGCAAATATACTTTGCGATGAAACTGCAAATTTCACTTCGAGTAATCGCTTCCGTAAGTGCGCATTTACTCACTTATATATTTTATTATAATACTTAACGCGTGATTATGAGGCTGTGTATTTATAGTATATACACGTGTACTGACTTAATACTGCACGGCCAAAGATCTGGAAAGAAAAAAAGAACATCAAACAATGATAAAGTTATGTAATTCGAATATTATGTCATAGAAATGAACGTATTGATTTAATTTTATAGATAGTATATAAACAATAAACTTTGATTTTCGGATAAATTAAAAGTTAAAATACTAACGCTGATTGAATGCCGATGCACTGATGAAATTTAAAATGAAACATATAAATAATGTAAATTATAAGCTTGAAAAGAAACAAACGAATTTATCAATCGGACAATATTGAGATGATGTCTTTTATTAACACTTAAGTGTAAATTTTATCATAGATGGTTTCTAGATCCAAAAAATTTGAAGGTCGTGGATTGTATTTCCATTAAACTGATACAACGAACAACATACTCGTACACCTTAGACACACGCATTAAATATTACTTACTTATTAGCATAACGTGGGTGTTAAAAGTGTGCTTATTTGAAAAGCTTACAGAGTTTTTTTTTCGTAAGAATGATAATATGTGTATTTAAAGATTATTAAGTCTAAGGTTTTTTTCTTCAATTTAAATGTCTTGTGCAGCACACAATGGCTTTTGTTATCACGCAGAATGAATATGAATAGGTCAAACTAAACTCCCTTTGTAATTGAAATGTTAAGTAAATCTCTTTATAAAGAAAAACAGGTTAAGTGATTTCTCTACTTTTGTCACAAAAAATGTCATTGTTTAACTGAGGTGTAAATTTACAAAAAGAAAATAAAAACAAAAGTGTCTCTATTCAAATTTTCAGCATTCACTTTCCAAACGATTTCCATTACACCAAAACTTTGGGAGAAATTTGAAATCAACGTATTTGTATAGCGCTAATTGATACATTTTGTACTTGAAAAACAAAATGAGCGGTTATTTTATGAGTATCAAATAAGTCAATGTTATTAATTCGACAATCTAAAATGTATTAAATAAACCAAATTATCTTTTAATCTAATATGTCACGACCCAAGTTTTCAATAAAAAATACTAGTTTTATGATAAACATTGCGATAAATTGGGAATCAACGTTTGGTAAAGCGCTGATTGATATATTTTGTACTTGAAAAACAAAATGACTTGTTTATTTTGTTACACAAAACAAATTTGACTATCAGTATGAAAAAAGTCAAATCAGTTTTTAAAGAAGAATTGTCATAATAATGTACTCGTATGTAAAAATATTAGTCTTGTAATTTAAATGCATGGATTAACTAATGCATTGATTGTTATTGGTTCATTAGATTTACCAGAAACCATGCTCACTCAGTCGTAACTTTTCCATCTACTATTTGCATCGATGCACTTAATTAATTGAATTTGAAAATTCACTTCCTCCATTTAAATCAAACAGCGTCTAATTGCTTAATTACTTCACGAGTAATATAAAGTGTAACCTAAAAACCGTGGATTTTATGTTTATTGCCGCTATTTTTCATCACCCTTTATTTGAGTGAGCGGTAATTAACTATTCACTTTCTGACTTAATCCAACAATGATTTTAAATAGAGTGTAACAGATAGGATTAGTCACAAGTTAAAGTTCCGAGTATTGGTCCTGATCTAAGAAGCTGGTCTCGATTTCACTTTACGCATTACAGGGGTATTAAAGAAAGGGGCCGCGAAAATCCCTAAATATTAATCCATAAGCCAATTACACAAATTATCATTTTAACATCTCTCAGTGTTTCTAGATTTATTATAATTTTCTGTTCACATTTATAGTGTAGTATCAGAGAAATAAGTTAGTCTTAAAAGTAGAATACATATTTATAGGAAAATACTTATATTGGCGTAGTATTATATAATTTATTCATTATATTCTAAGAAATATATATTTTCCAATATTTCTTCAAAATTCTAGTAATCCGCTCTAAATACGTAAGTTGCATTGAAAACTTTAACTTATATTTTTATAAAAAGCAATAGTTTATTTTCTACTTATTTCGGTAGCACCCTACCATCTTCAAGACAACACTACAACTTTTGAAAATGTAACCATTTTATTTGTTTTTAGTTAATACATAATATTTAATTTATACAAAAAACAATATCAGATATAAAATAAAAGATTCTTTAGAATTAATCCACATATATTATTATTTTTGACGACATGTTTCAACCAGGTCGGATGGCCATTTTCAACTCTGATATTATGGAATTCCACCAAGAAATGTCGATCGAAAAAATCTAAATAAAAAAACAATGTTTATTTTTTCATTATTTTTTAATACTTAAAATAAGTTAAATATGCATGCTCCTCGAAATAATTAAAGTCATAAAAAATCATTGATTTCTATTGTTACACGGATTCTTCGAAAAACACTAAACTTAATGAATTATACATTTTTGTATGAAAATTTGCGTTTATTAATTATACAGGAAGGATAAATCGTATGTAATTGCATGCGCTAGATTAATTTATATTTCACAGTATATTTAACATTCTGACATTAATGAACACACCTCCCACAAACAGCGAGATAATCACGATAAATTTGCATGACGAGAAAGTTTTCTGTACAACCTTGAGAAGTTGACGATGCATAGTCGTTTATTTGTGTCCAAATTAGACTGCATTATTTTGTTACTCAAAAAACACTCAACCAACGAATAATAGTTTTTTATTCAGGGCTGGGTCCTGAAAACCGCGTATTAATAAATTTAATTCAAAACATCGATAACGTCTATGATATAGAAAGATTTGGTAGTGAGAAACATGATTTTCAATAACTGGAAAATGAGTTATTTATACTTTATCAAATCAAAATTACTTTAGTATCTAACGTACTAAGATGTAAGATTGATCTCTTCTCTACACTGGTATATAACTAATAACGCATGCGAGTAAATACTCGTACATATAATTTTGTATAGTTATATCTGAGAAGAGTTTTGTAAGACGTTAGAGTAAAATTTTATTTAAACCAACACGTTATTTGTGTTGATCAATATAAGAGTCCATGCATTTGAACAAGCCATTCACAACTGATGTGTGGAAGAGAAGGGAAAATACCTTCCTAGTTTTGTTAAACCAAACTCATGAATAGAAAAGGAGTAGACAGTACTCTCGGACGAGATTATTGGTGCCATGTTACTCAATTAAGGCTGGCGTATTTACAATCTTACAATTGTATATTATTGATGAAAAGTACAAACACGGCTATGAAGCTATATTACAGGTATTTACCGACAGAAATATCCCTATCTAAAGATTTTTTCTCATTTCAAATCCCAAAGTAAGAAAATTACTCACGATATGAATGTTAATTTTTTGTAGTATGAATTTTAGCTGCTTCGGGTCATTGCCATGATTTCTAAACTGAAATAATCCGCGTCTAATAATCGCTCCATATCCATTTCTTTTCACAAAGTGATTTATAACTTTTATTTGTCACGAGCGTTTCTTTGAGAGATATGAACCACCGTTAAGTATTTTGAACGTGTCGAATTATTTCAAAGAGATTAAATAAAACTTTTCCCGATCAACAGATTACATACTTTCACGGTTTTTATGACGGTATTTAAAATATTATTTATCATCTTCAAAAAAATTCAAGAAGTTGAATTTGACAACATTTATATTGATCTACGACTTTTAAAAAATTACAAAATGTAAAACGTATTAAATCAGACGGAAAAATAATTATTATATAGTATGTAAATCAAATAATTGATAAATAAATATTTTGCCATGGAAGAGTTTATGCCGTGAAAGAATAATAATAAAATTATAATGTTTTACCCAAATATAATTAACGTATTCATTAATTTCAGTGGTATTTTGATTCAATTTTACTAAACATAAGTATATATATGTAAATTTGTTTTGTGTCTTTTTTTATTTAAATGTAACTTTCCTATGCAATAAAAATATGTTGTTTGATAAAAATGATGAGTCACTTTGATGACATATCGAGAGTTAGTGAAATATCACTACGTTGAATGAATAAATCTTGTTTACCGTTGATTAGAAAATACATTGAGTGACGTGTCAAATGAATACCTACTTTAATGGTTAATCAATCAATTTACGCAATCATGATGGTTGTGAAATATTTTATTTATGAAGGAGGTCATCCTTGAACGTCAGTTGCATAAATGTTTATGCGTTCATTACCAATCGACAAAAAACATTTGTTTGTACAAAATCTATAATTTAGCAATCAAAATCAAATTATTTATGTTTTCATACAAAATATTGCAGAAAGGTGACGGTATTAGCTGTTGGTAATCAGTGAATATCATCATCTATGAAGGCCTTGTGATCTAAAAAGGTGTGAAATAAAACGAAATTTGATGTTTGAATGAAACATATGTAATTAAAGCTTTAGAAATAAACACATTTAGGTATTCATTTACTTAAAGTGAAAAGGGGAATTTTTTAAGTTCGATTATATTAGGAAAAAGATTTAATTTCTTGATAATTATATTATCTGTATTTTAAGTATATTTTTTAAAGTTTATTCCATGATTTTACGGAGCTATTATCTTTCAACTTCAGCGATTTTTTTATGTATCGAGAAAACGACGAAATTATTACATATTTCATCTATTTCAGTGAATATGTTATATGTCAGTTATACACAAGCAGTTTTTCAAAACATGGATTATAATTAATCAAAATGTATTATTACTGTTTTGGTTTTGTAATAATTTTTCATATGAGGTTTCAAGCGGTCAAAACGCGTTCGAGAGAAATTCATATGCGGTCGGATATAGGTTTGCAATAATCAAGTGAAACAATAATAATTTCAAGCGATCGTATCGGCAAAGTGCTCGAGTGCGGGTGAAAGTATCTCTAGTGTCGACTATCCGCGAAACTGTAGCGCAGCCGGTGACAGCAAATTAGCACTGGCCAGTTCGACCCGTCACTGACAAAGTGATAAATTTAATGTTTACGTTCGCGGACTTCGATAAAATTTCATCAAAGTACTCCGGTTTATTGTCACACAGCTGCTGAGGTCTGATGGAAAAATGGCGTTTCTCTTATGAAATAAATGAAACTGAGAAATTTCACAGAGTAATACAATCGCCTTTCAAATCATAAAGGTTAATGCATATCTATATAAATCAGTAAACGCACTAACAACAATTATATTGTATATTATAATCAATAACCAAAGACGTTATCAATTTCATTTATTAGTTAAAAGCTCAAATTTAATTTTGAAAAAATTTGTCCACATTTTACTAATACGATTTGTTGTATATTGAGTTTAGAAAAAAATTGAAAGCCAAAAAGAATTAAAAAAATAATGCGTTATGCATTTTTGATATCTTACTAAAAAATAACTATCACAAAGTTCTATCAGCTGCTATGAACCTCACCTGGTCCTATGTCATTAACGTTAAATTTTGAAGATCCTCAGAGTCATTATACGAGTATGTATAACATTCAATGGCCTTCGAGTACGAGGAAATACAGGTCTTGAATAAAAGTGGAATAAAACTGCACTTTTCGCAGCATATGATGGTGTTTGTTAACAATCTTTTTTTTAATTTCAACTAATTTTAAGAATATCAGATGTGTCCTCTAACATGTGTTCCTAAGGGGCGACATAACCCAATATATCTTAATAATTATACTCCACGTTTATAATCTATGTAATCTTGGAGAAATTGTTTGATTAAGAAACAACAAATAAATTAAATATATGAAATGGATGAAGCAATACTAAAAGCATTAAAGATGTTTGTGAATGATCGATGATCACGAAACAGTCACCTACACAAATAAAAAGCGTTTCCATCCAAGACCATTTTGAAATAACTATGAAAACGTATTCACTCGCAACGTGAATTGTTTATCTCAGTTATTTACTTAAGCTACTACGTGTCGGTTTTTCTCAACGAATTTTTAAAAAATGTGGAAATATGAAATTATGAAATGTGCCATAAGCAATATATTTCTTGTTTTGGGTCGTGCTCGGCGGTGTATTTCCTAATATGTATTTTCCTCACAATTGCACTACTTCAGAGATCAAATTATGCATCTTAAATATGAGTGAAGCTTTACTCACGCTTTAGTAGATATTTATTTCTCTCAGATAAATATTCTAGTATTAACATTCGGATAGTACTAGAATAAATATAATAAATATAAACTAAGCAATTATTTTCATCGCTATGTGACCAAACCCCTGATCATTGCTTCGCACTAAGAATGGTATCCAACCTATGACACCTGGTGGAAGTTGTAGAGAAAAAACAAGTGATCACATATTATTAAATATGTACATAACATTACGAGTAATATTTCATTGTTAACCTGCATACCCGAATATCAGCCTAACTATAAAATACGTATAATAAGAATAAAAAATTGTAATCGCATATAGTACAATAATATTAATCGCTTTTAGAGTATTATAATGACGGTGTCTTTTTTTATTTAACAAATCTCCAACTCCAAAATTGATTCGAATTGTAAATCTAACATTAAAATAATATGGCAACATAATAAATTATTCATGTTCTATTTTTTGAAGGATAATTACCACGTTAACATTTTTATAAAATCATAAATCCATATCCTTTTCAAGCCGTTTCATATATTTAAATGGTAATTAGATTTTTGTCCTTCATTTTTTGCAAATTGTATGCTTTTTTTTATAGAATATTGCGAAGTAAATTACTAAATTATGCATCCTACATATTCCATCTGTCATTATAAAATAATCTGTTGACTCTCATCCCAGTATTAAATTATTAAGTCAAAATAACATAACGTTCAAAATGTACTTTTTTGTAAAATTACATCCTCTGTTAGCCTATTGTTACGTCCATATTTACGTTAAGTGAGGACGCAAGTTGAATTATTAAATAAATAATACAATAAGCTTTATAATATCCCCACTTTGGATTGCGTAATCGAATTAAAATGATTACATATCATTAAAATTGATTTCAATCCTTTTATGATATGATTCTGAACATAAATCTTTTGTTAGAATAAAACAACTCGTTATCATAAGATTAATTCATAATTTAAAAGAATGACAGCAAAACGATTACACGTTCTTCTGTTATTTTTATTGATAATATTCGATAAATTTGAATATTTGATTTATATATTTTATCAAAACGGTTAATAAAATATAACAATTAAAACTCAATGATTTGAAGATAGTCTCCAAATATTAGTTTATCGTAATGTTGCTGCATCTTACTTTATTTCTGGAGGTTTATGAAATAGAGAGAGAAACGGTCAATTTAAGATAGAAGCGTACGTACCTACTGACCAATGTAAACATATTTTTTTTAAATTCGTTCGGTATAAAACTAGTTTTTGTGGTGAGTTTTCACAACACAGAGGGCGTTTTCGTAATACTTTTTTGAATCAACTTGTAACATTAATTAAAATTCTTCAATGTCGATAAACGCAACAAACGATAATGGAAATTTTACGCCGATCTTAGCGTCTAACTTTATTTATTTTTGTATTTATCGATTTTAATGCTTAGTGATCAAGATTTAAGCATATAACTTTAAGTTGGTATTGTAAAATGTTGTATAGTATTATTAATAAATACAAGTCATGTAACAATTGCTAAAACACTTTGAATTTCAGGTAAAAAAGCAGGTGTGGCTTGATTTCAGGTACAAATAAGCAATATGTAGATATAATCATACAAATACCGAAATAAAGTCCATTGAGCGAGGAGAGGGAGGAGATGGGATGAATTTTGGGGACCCTTGTAAGTTATAAGACCAACGTAGACCACTGAAGTGCCTTATTTCGGGACCTGGTTATTTACGATCACCTGAAAAGTTTCCGGAAAAATATTTTCGGGAAGTAAAAATATTGTCAAAAAATAATAATTTTGGGTCCAGGTTTTTTCTTCATCCTAAACTCAATGAATCTTATGTAGAAATATAAAGATAGATTAAGAAAGAAATATCTGTCCAGCAGTATGTTGACACTGACTGATGTTGATGACGAATAAAATATTATTTTTAAAACATAATATTAAAGTAATGAACCATAACTATACGTGGTGTATAAATAGTTCAATCGATAAACTCCCTTTATATTGGTTTATACTAAAGTCATCTCGTAAGGTGACTTTCTTCAGAGAAAGCTCATAGTTTATAGCGAAACGTCGGAAGGCTGGTGGTTCTGTTTCACCTGGAAACATTCAAGCGTAGGCAGTGCAGTACTAAACAGAGCTTCGAGATGGACTTTTCCTGTTTTAAAGTTGCCGGAGGGAATGTATCAATGACTCAGAAATACGCATTTATAAATTTTCCGTAAAAATCTCAATTAAGATAAATTAATTTGAAAAACCTCTTATATTTACACGTTATGAGTTTCTAAATGATCCCATATATAGAAATAAGTATTCGAAATAAATCATATTAGAAGTACAAAAATTCTATAGAACTCAAACAGTTTCTTACTAACCTGGCCATTTTTTGCAACTAGAAACAAAATTATATCCATTGCTCTATTACTATAAATTAAAAATAAAGGTATGATAATACAGACAATACAAATAGTAATAAAGGCTGACAAAAATAAATGCACTTAAACATATTGCTACGAGAGGAATCTTTTTTCCTAGATCCGTAGTTTTTATTATTGCTTTGGCTCGTAAGTAAGTTGTATACAATCGTGGATTTTTTCCCCTTTATCGTTGGCCTTTTTTTGTAAAATCTTTGATTGATATATGATATTGTAGATAATTTTAAAGGTTCCTCAATAAACGCTAGATTTGTGATCTATTATAGCGGAATAGATGAGCAAGGAGGCTGGTATTGTTGATATCATCCATTCGGCGAGTGTCATTAACAATGTCGGAAGTGGGTCAGGTGGCGCGCTAGAGAAAAGTGACCGGCCCGGGCCTCGGACGTAGAAAGTGACGAGAGGCGCATCCGATCGTTACAGCCGCAGCGGTGCAGCAAACCAACACAACAGCAACAGCTACAGCAACCGACAAGATGCCAACAATAGGCTGCCATTCTCTCCCAGCATTGGTTCTTCATCCTTCATATACGAGTACATTTTATGATAGTTCGAACTTTATCAATTGATTCCGTTTGCACATTCGAACCACCGTCTGCCCTTGTAACTATTTTCAAAACATCCTTACATGGTAGAAAAACATGTCGGTATTCGACGTGCCGATTCACAAACTTCTTATTTAATACCGTAGATAGATTATAAAATCATAACCCACTTTTCCTTCTTCATATAATCAGAATCTTTTTGAGAAACAAATGTTTCTCAAAAGCACGAATGCAACAGAATATGAACATCATTCTCATATGCATCATTCCGGCAAGATGAATAGTATAGTATTTTTACAAAAAATTACTCGATGGACAACAAATTAATATAGTAAATAATATGATCACTAATAAATACAGGATAATACCGCTAGAGGGAGAAGATATTTTTATAAATAAATTATCTGCCATTTAAATACTAAGGATAGCGTATATAATTCAGGGGTAATGATCTGCCAACCTCATATAACTGCAGTCAAACAATAACGCTTACTGCGCTCTACAGGAGTCTACAGGCATTTTTACAGGTCAACGGCACCCAAAATTATTCTTGTAGAATATACAAGAATTAATCCAATCTTGAAATGAAAAATTATATATTTATCTGCTTTCATGTATGTCGTGAGGACCGGTCGACCACAAGCTTCGTATGCGACGTATTTGAATTCAACTCTATTTACATGTAAATGGTCGTTAAATAAAGTAAACGGTGGTTTGTTAAATAATGTACCTTCCGCGTTACCATCTGCAAACAGTTGATACCTGCAGCATGAAAAAATCCATATATATATATATATGTGTGTATTTACGAGTATATTTTATAACTCTTAAACAACTAGGGATGTTTTCTTTCGAATGTATACTTGACCCTTAATAAACAAAGATACTGGAATTATTTCAATTGAGGTATAGTTAGTACGCAAAGATATTGACCGTCAATCGTTTAATTTTTCTGAAAATAATACATTGTATTTTGTGACTAGTTTTATGTAAAAAAATTATGCTCGTGCCACATGAAATAATTAATCCGCAATATTGAATAATCATGCGTATTATCGTGAACTTTAGTCAGTAGAAAGTAATTTTATTTATGTCTTAAATTGATCTGATTTGACGAAATGAATAAAAATACGTTATATTGTAATAAAAGATATTTGAGACGTTCATTTCAATTGAATATGGGCTTAGTCTGACACCTATATCATTTGGCAGGCGAAAATCCGGGTCATTTTAAGAGTTGAGTAATGCGACAGATGAGTTTTTTCTACACATGAAGGTTGTGGCAGTAAATTATCTAAAAAAAAATATTACTTAATGTAATTCAGAACAAATAGATGCGTTATCAAATAATTTATAGATCTAAAGGTAATGGATTAAACCGTATCTCGAGAAACAAGCGTCGATTACATCATTATAAACGATTGAAGACTATTACAAGCGTTGTGCAGTTACACTAATTTCATAAAAATATATATTTATATTTCTACTTTAGTTCGAATTCATAAATATCACAGCTTCAAAGTAAAAAAATATTATTATTAAAAAAAAACGCTATTCAATAAAAGAGATTTTTTTTATCGTATGTGAATGTAATGCTTATTCTCATTTAAATGTATTAAATTTTAAATAAATTCAATTTATACGGTACTTTCTTATATGATACGTATTTATTTTCTTCTTACACTTCCTTGTACGTATTTCAAAGATAGTAAAAATAAATAACCTCACAGAGTAATTAGGACTTATAAACTAATTGTCTGAACATGGAAAGGTCTGTTTCCCTTTTTATGACTTTCATTTCACTTTTAATACAATTACATACAATAACAATAAACGACCATAGATTATATAAATTTCTTCCTAAATAAATCCTTTTACGAATCAAATTATTGCTCTCCAAAAGTAACGAATTACTTTCTGTAACTTTTTATTTATGTTTATGATATTGAATGTACGAGTATATTACAATATAAATATATTATAAAATAGTATTAGTAGATTTGAAGTAAACAAACACTCGTAAAATAATACTATAACAAAATTAGATGTAAGAAGTAGTGACCATATTCAATAACAGTTTTGTATTTGTGTGATATATTTAAAATATATTTGTTATAAATGACTCAACTGATTTATGGTAAGTAGTAAATACCCAATTAGTTACAAAAATAGTTATATTACATCGCTTTGAATCAGCTCTATCAAAATTAAACTATATATTTATAGTATTTCATGAGATTTTTATTATTAACTTATTCTCATAAGACCGAAAATATAACTACTAAAATAATTAGGTGTAAATATGTAAGTAACGAAATATGACTGTATAGATGTAAATAATATAATCATGACGTTGACTGGTGTGTACGTCTTTAAATATGATTTATCTCAACATATAACAGAGGAGCATTGAAAAGTGATTGTAAGCAACAAAATAACTTGCTTCGCCTACGTTGATACTGGTAAGTACTTTAGTACTTCATATTAATAATTGCATTTGTGAGATCATCGCTTTCTAGCCGATCAAAGCGCAGTCTGAATACAAATTAAAAAACAACAACGAGTTATCAAGTGACTAAGAACATTCAATTGTTAAATAATGTACTATAGTTTTGACAGTTTGGTATAAATAATGATATATTTTCGTAGATTTTCACGACAAATTTTAAAGTCATAAGTCCATGTGAGATAAATTATGTTTGTCAAATTAAAACAATGATTTTATTTTACGTAATTACTCGTACTAGAGAAGCCTCACAATTTGAAGCATAAACTATTGTTTTAATTAATTCTTTATATTACTTGAGAAAAGGGTGTTATAATATATTACAGTCCCGTCGACTAGCGTGTTGATAATGTGCAGAGATCTTGATTGAATTCTAGTTCTCCGGTTCAAATCCCACGTACATATAAACTTTTTCTTCTGCTTGGTTACGAGGAAATTGTGAGAGTAAAGAAGTAATTTTAAAAAGCCACAAATTGCCATTATGTGAATATGGATTCACATACTGTTGATATGAATAATAAATAAGTGGTGTGGTTATTGAATCTGTCAATTTGTAAGGAAGCGTTTATTTGAGTAAACATGTAAAGTGAAAGCAAAATCAATATATACCAATATATACCTGTAAGTACCACATTTCACTTTGACTACATTTTTACACATTGCTTTTAAAGCAAGGTGTGAAGTTGTTTCATAAACATAATCTTTAAATAATACAATATTGTTAAGCACTATAACATGATCTTTGAATAGAATTTTACTTTTAAATTTTAAAGCATAATAAAATAATGGTATACGTAATTATAATAATTTATAATACATATTTGTATTAGTTTTTTAAATATTGTATATGTATGTAATTTGGGTTGAGCCAATCCTTATGAACATATTATTTAGGGATAATCATCCGATCTCTTTAAAATATCCAGTTAACAGATCATCAAAAATATGCCTGAGATAAAAAAAAATGGAATTTCGATTCTGTAAATAAATAAATACCACAGTTGCCGTCTCCTGTCTGGCTTTCTGGTGCAGATATATCTTGGGAAAAGGCATGGAGAATAGCAACTAATAAAACTACATGGCGGTACATTGTGCGATGAAAAAATATGTAACAATATAACTTTACAAGGACTTAGTACATTTGTTTCAAATTTTTGGGTACAACAGTACATTATATCGTCTTTCTTTTCACACATTCTAACTGTGTGTGTAACTTATTGAATTGATTTTTATAAATGTGTTTTGATTACTAGGAAATACAATTTAACATAAACTATACAATTATTTATTATGATTTTATTTATCATAATATATAATCCTGTCAAATGTAATGACAACAATAAATGGCAATAAGTTTTTTTTTTATAAACATTAACCAGTAAACATTTATTTTGTTAAATGTCTATGATTATGAATATTAAGAAATGAAATAATGAGTTATAATGCAATTTTGCACAAATACATTGCATTTTTGCACAATACATTGCACAAATACATTTTTATCATTACAATTATTATTGAATCATAACAATATTTGTCTTACGATTTGTAAAATTATGCAATCCAATAAGAAACTGTTGTAAAGCCAGTCGCTTACAATAATTACACGTGTTTTTGCTTTGACGGGAAATGAAAATGCATTTTATGAAAAGCACAGCTGATTGATATCATAAATTAAATTGAACATATATTTATTATGCAGAACGTAAGATGAAGTAAAATTTATAGTAAAAAATATTAAATAAATTTTAATCGTACTTACATTGAAGATTTTTCTAGTATTTAAGTTCACATGCAGTAAGTAGTTCCTTGTGTTGAATTTTGAGCAAAACTTAAATTCGCTATACCGTAAAATTGATTCACATAAAAATAATACTGTCTGCGGTTTTTAAACCAAAACAAAAGGCACGCGATATACGCGAAACGCGGATTTTTCAGTTTGAAATTTAAAAAATGCAAAGCCTGTCAACTTGGCTGAGTCCGGCGACTTACTGAGCGGTGGTGGATTCGTGTGAAAGAACTTGATGCCCCTTCTCCTTGGAGATTGGTGTTCAGTACAACTCGGTACAAACAGTTCGAACGGACGGAATATTCACTGCAATCGGACACGGGGCACGTAAAACAATTAAACAAATGGACGATTGTTCCACGGTGTCGCAGGAAACTGATATTTTTATTACGATAATTAATGTTATGAATTAAATCGATATAAAATGACTGAAGTGTTATTCTATATAAATATTATTATTTTAATATTACCGTTATGTATCCTAATTTTCAAAAATAAATATGCATCACATTCAATTACGCGCGTACTTTTGGGATAGGTATACTTAATTTGTTGGATTGTTTTATCTCTTCTTCTTTTTCTACACTCACGTAGTTTATGACTTACCGGGGTTAAGTATTTAACACTATCTAGTCCGCGCGGTACGCGATTAAACTTACGCCGGAGGCCGACTGATTTTTAAAGAGTTGCCAACAAAAAAAATCGCATATATTTATTTGTTTATTTGTTTATCCATCCTCCATCATCGTCGCTGTCTTCAATCTCCTCGGCGTCGTCGGGAATATTGGACAAAGCATCAGAGGATATCGTGAACTAATTCAAACCAAAAATATATTGCTTTGAAATATATAATTAAAAAAACATTTTATATTTTGGGAAATACTTATTTTGCTAACAAAAATAATTTTTAAATGGATACAATCGAAATATTGATCGAGAAAAACGATCAACGTTTTCTCAATTTAAAAATAATAATTATAACAAGCAAGATAAAGTGTAATCTCACATTATTATTTTTTTACAAAAAATGCTCTTTTAAATTGTTTATCGTCATGTGGTCAAATAAAATTAAATATGACCCTCACTGAAAAGGTTTGAGATCTTTTAATTATGGTCGAAAGTAAAAACAACACATATATTGTGTGATCGGCCACTAACATTTAAAAAAACATAACACAAGCTTTGTATAGTCGGCGACTATGCGTTGGCGGAACGATCTCACACATGTTGTGTGACCCGCCTTTAACGTTCGGCCTGGCGGTTACAGACATGTTGTGTAACCGGACTGGATAGAGTTAAAATAACCTGGTAGATCTTTAAAATATAAAATAAATAATTTGTGATGTTTTTTTTGTATTTTCCAATACTAAAAAAGTCTCAACTTCATAATTTTTTTTCAAGAGGTATATATTGTGGAAGTCCAAAAGTAAAATTGATGCGTAAATTCAATAAAATAAACAATTTTTCCATAGCTTTATCATGAAACATCGTGATTTGGCTTCAGCGTGGAGTCAAAACATGTTATTTATCAAAATCTTTGGAGTAAATTGTAATTTTATTTATTCATCAAATATATATCATTCGTTATCTATTATAGTCTGGTCACATTCCTATGATTGAGAATATAATGAGAATTAACAAAAACGCATGTGCGAGTATTATAATGTTTGAGTACACACTTAACGCATGAAGGATTTATTAACGTTTACTTTAGCTGTCTTATTGGTCAGTGCAATTGATTCTTCAGTGGCACAAGTTGACTTTGTATTCAAGATACAAAGTTTAAAAACGTTAAAATTCTTAAGTTGTTCGCTTGGAAGTATTAACCTCCTTATTTTGTGCAATTTAGGTAAACTGAAAATTCTCATAGTTGAAGTAATTAGGTAGTTTCAAAAATATTTTTTCTTCCGCATTTTCTCACAGGGACATATATGGTCACCTTATTTTTCCATCACACAGTTCTATAAGCTGCCACGATTCTTTGCTCGTCTCTAATCACATCTGCACCCGAAGCTCCGAGGTTTATATACAAACCATGTTACTTTTTAAGAAAGTTTCAGGTCAAGGGGTTAATGAATAGGCATGTATGCATGCAAGACGTATTTGGGAGTTTTTTTAATTGCTTTTTTAAAGATGTACATTTATTGTTCGTTTTTACTTACTGAAAGCGCGTAATTCCTATAACTACGATTTAAGCGAACTTTTAAAACAATATTAAGGAAGCAACGCTTAAGGAGAAAAAATAAAATGTGTATGTAAAATAGTATCTTAGATATTTGCTTGTATTAAATCACTATTTTGAATATATTTAGTAAACTCTTAAAATAAACCACACTTACATTGATTAAATCATGATAAATGGCCGTTAAATATTATTGAAAATATTAAAACAATCTTTTTGTAGAATCCGAAACGAGGAAATACGAAAAAGAACTCAAGTAGTGGATGCTACCCAACGAATAGGCACACTCAAGTGGCAATGGGCAGGACATATCTGTCGAAGAGACGACGGTCGATGGGGAAGAAAAGTACTGGAATGGCACCCAAGAACTGGCAAACGAAGCATTGGCCGACCCCTACAAGATGGACTGACGATATAAGAAGAATAGCGGGAGTGACCTGGATGCGGAAGACAGAAGATCGAAGAGGATGGAGACTCATGCGGAAGGGCTTCGTTCAACAATGGACGGACACAGGCTAATGATGATGATGTGATGTACTAAAATAGTAGTTTCCGCGTATGATAAACCCTAAAAAAGTAACCACACAAATATTATCATTTTTACTTGTATTAGGACTATTTATACGAGAAGTTACGACGGAGTTACGACAAAAACAAATCCTCGCCGTAACTCGTCGAATACTATTAATGGGATTCATTAACTTTTATTCTAATTAAATAAGTTTCCTTTAAAAAAAACTGCGATTCTCCACCATTCATACAATTTATTCGTTAGTCATTTACTAATGAGCGTTCTGTGTGAATAATGTCCGTTATATGCACTCATTAGATGCATATACAATACAATGGTTTTTGAATTATTAAAACTAAGCGTATATTAATAAAAAGCTAACGAAGAGAAAAATATGCTTTAGGAAAAATAACAAAAAACAGAATGGAAAAAGTCTGAGATTTTTACCTCCATATTTGTTTAATTGGTGTAATGAATAAAATCTTATTACAATTCATTTTGTTCTCATAATGTTCAAATACTTGCTTTTTAGTTCATCTCAAAAAGTATTAACTGGTCATTAACCTCCGTTAAATGTCCTTTAACTCGCTCCTTTGATAGTTTTTAATGGTGTAAAAATGTGAATAAACACTTTATTACTTATTTATTACAATTATAAAAAAAAATCAAATTATTTTTGTGGTATTACGTTAACGTCTTTAAAGGATTGTTTCTAGTGGACGAGGTTTTTCATAACAAACACTTTTAATTATTTACATTTTTTTTGTCACATTTTCAACAAATTACGAGTTAAGGGTTGACACGTTTATACTTTATAATGATTAATGAAGTTACTAAGATTCCAGTTAGGACCAAAGGTAAAATCTACAAACTGCTGTAAGGCCAGGTATGCTCTACGGATCTGAGTGTTGGACCCCGCTGAAACGTGACTTGAATAGATTCATGTGGCAGAGATGAAGATGCTAAGGTGGGCGGGCGGTGTGACTAGAGTGGACACAGTTCGAAATAAGTATATACGGGATTCATTTCGGGTGGCCCACATACCTGAAAAGATAAGGGGTAAACCGCCTAAGATGGTATGGGCATGTGACACGGAGAGAAGAGAGCCCTCAACATACCCACGCTGAAAAGAAGACCTGGAAGCCCACAGGCAACCTGGACTGCAACTGTAATCACGGATCTGAAAACTCTGGGTTTGACCGAGAATGCAACGCAGGACAGACAGACATGGCGAATGTGCACAGGGAGAGCCGACCCTGATGATGGTAAATGGCGAAGCTAAAGAAGAAGAAGAAAAGAAGATTAATGAAGTTACTTTTAAAAACAACTTTACCCTATTCTGATGGCTCCTAATTGAACTTTTTTGAAAATATTTGACGTGTTTGTAAATGCGTCTATGTGTATTTGATAAGTACAATATTATTTATTTAATATTGTACTTATCAAATACATAATAAATATTTATATAAGAATTTAAAGACCCGCCTTTTTATTATCTTCGTATTTGTACGAATTTAAAGCGCACAAATACTTGCATTTTAAAGGGCTAATAACACAATCAATATAAATCGGAACTTTACTCAATTATACTCAAAAGTATTCTCCAGAATTTTAACAAACAGGCTGACGGGTCGATTTGATGAATTCCAACCTCGAGAGCAAGCTGGGTTTAGGAAAGGCTTTAATACAATTGATCATATCCACACGCAATTATTGCAATAAATAAATAATAAATATTTTTTTAAAGCAATGTAAAATATTGTGAGATTCGGATCGCTCGTGTAAATTGCCTTTGTTGATTTATTTTATTGACTTGCCTTATTAAACTATGGAATACAACTTTGATTGAAAAAAAATATATATAATATAAAACATTTTATGAAAACCTCAGAAATCAACCAATTGATAACGATTTCATAAGATCGAATTATAAATCTAATTCTCTCGAGTCCTGAACCATTTAGTTCTAAGAGGCGGTTCAATCCAAAATAACAAGGAAAGTGTTATTGCATGAAAAATCGCCGCAAACACTATAAGGAAATTCTGTTCAATAAATAAAAAATATAATTCCTTAGGTCTGTAATAATAGTAAAAATGCGCAAATTGATAATAATTTACTTTGTATTTTCCTACGTTCATATTTTAAATTTAAATTTGGAAATAGAGTTTATTATTTTGTTATAATTTAATAACTAGACTGGCGTCATCTGTACTCAAATATTTGCAACAGAATTACTGACAGCAGCACCCGTCTTGACCGACTGTGCCTCATCCTCCAGATGTTCAGAGTTAGTAACAAATAATCCCGGTAGAGTTGTATTGTAATTTTAGACATAAAAAATGGCAGCACCCGCTGTCCGCGGCGGATGCCCGTGCTCTGGAAAATGTCGAAATTCCATCAACGTCATTCGTAAACTCAACAATTGACCGCCCGACAATAAGACACAAAGTGCAACAAGTTCACAAATAATAAAATTGGTGCACCGATAGCCGTATTGAATGTTTAAGTGAACGTTATTTTTGGCCGACTTCCACCCCGAGAAGAAACCTAAGGTACCGTGTCTTTATAACTTATAAAACGAACGATTAAAAATACTCTGGATGTGCTTCAAAGGTCGCTAACTAATCCAGGAATCTCCATGGAGAAAAAAACTCTTTAAAAGTCACCAGAGGCTAAATAAACATTATATAACTCGGGAAGTGATACTTTTCTTCAGGATTCTTTTGACTTTTTACTTCGCTGAATTTTATCGAACGTTAAAATGTATCGCGAATTCCGTGCCAAACTTTGGCACGGGAACTTGTTTGCATTTTTTCACACTTGGCTCGAGATACGACAGTAATTATTGCATCTTCAAAGATAATAATCCCTTTCTACTCCGGAAAATCACTTTGAATTTCCTTTCCAGACTGAAGTGATACTTCCTTACACTGGAACTTATGGTATTTTTAGCAATTTTCGAATGAAAAATATTTGAATTAATTTAATATTTGCACAATGACACATTATAATCTGACCTTAATTTACTGAACTTTATGAGAATAACAAAAAATGTAGTGAAAATAATACATACGAAATGTTTTTTTTAATGCATTCTCAAAAGATTTAGATATTTATTGTATTCTTCAATCGATTGAGTGGGATTCAATATAAATTCTATTGATTGATGGTACCTATTGTAAAGAATTGTAAATGTTTTCTAAAAAAAGAAAACTTTTTAATCGGAATCTATCTGTGTTTGAATTTGGTCACAAAACTTTACATATTATGTATATGTATTTGTTTAATTTTTCTATTAAATTAATTATAACATGTGTGATAATATTTAAAAAAATATCTTTAAATACACCACTACCGACAATACAAATATCCGATCGGATGACTAAGTGTAAATTAATTTGTCATACGTTGTTATTAATTTGAATTTTTACTTGTGTAGTGTGTATTTATTGTAGAGCTTTGTTAATAAAAAAAAGACAAATTAGATTTAATTTATTTTACTAATAGGATATGTGAAGGAAAAAATCCATATGGGAGGATATGGAGGTGAATTTAAATAATTAAGAAAATTGCATTATCGAGACCGATGCATCTCAAATATTCGTTTACATCGATACAACTATGTACATTCTTATTGTTCTTAATTGTAGTGTTTTTTTTTATTAAATCAAATTATGAAAAATTTCATCGAGAGTTGTCAATCTGTATTGTTTAAAATAACACATTTTATGCGTTTATTTTTAACCGAGGAAAGTAAATATCAGGTGTGGATATTAGTGGCGTGTCTTGAGGTCACAGTTCTCCGAGCCTTTCAATGCTATGACATCAGCGAAACCATCGCGACTCGCGGGAACCATGAATCACTGCTGCTGTTACTTCTGCGGACCTGGCTCCGACATTATTGTTTCGACAAACTCAAAACAACATAAAAAATAATAGTATTCTCAACTACTATGGGCGCCGTGTCGTGAGTCAATGGAAGGCCCTCGATCAGAAGAAATGACGTCATGCGTGGTTTCTGTAGCACATTTCCTTGACGAAAGACGTGTATCTTTTACATTACACCGAAACTACACTGTAGCATATAAATAGTGTTAGTGCAATAACCTAGTACAATTGGAGGATCAGAATATTTGATTTATTTCATTTAAGAATGGAACACACGTAAAAAAATCCATAAGTTACCTATTAGAGATCGTGAATGTATTTCAAACATAAAAAAGTGAATGTATATTTGTTGATTAAAATACCTACTTAAGTTCTTTGTCATTTTTCAAAAGTATATCTAGTCTTGGTTGAGGATCTGCCACTTATGATATTGGAGAACTAGGACACTTAAAATTTTAAAACTGTTAAAAAAATGAGATCTCTAAAAGTGAGGAATAAGACGACTCTTGTCCGCGTAATTTTGCCGTAAATATAATATTTATATTTGATTCAATTATACCAATAATTATTTCACGTTTTTCTTAGTATTTACTACATGCACTGCTCAATTATTAGGATATTATGTAAAGCTTTAGGCAATTTGATAATGTTTTCTCTTTGTGTATAATATGTTGTACCAATTAAAAAATGCCTAAATGCCTTGGAAAATATAGCCACCATTTTTTAAACTTGCAAACCCTTGCCTTGGATGTTGCAGGAAACTATGAATAATATATACTGGACGGAGCTTCGGATACAGGGATATCTGGGACATAGGGGATAACAGCTGATTGTGACTGTGAGACTGGCGTCCCCTTTCAAACCTCAGACCACATTCTCTAAAACTATTAGGTCCCCATTGTTAGAAAGACCCTATCGAGGACTTTGTTTTTACTTAAAGAAACTTCGCCTTTACCAATTTTGCATATATTTTGATGGGAGAATTTATCTTCCCTCTTCATATTTTAATTCGTAACTGATTATTATATCTTTCATAGGTTCTCCTTGTTATAATATCTATTCAGGGGCTCTAATTGTTCAGTTGGGACACCCACTTGACTTATTAGTTACTAATTGATCATAATCTGAATGAACGCATCATCAAGGAGACGGGAAAGGCGGGTGAAGTCCAGTCCAGAATTATGTTAGTGCAAATTTCTGCCAACTATGTTTTCCAGATCGGGAACGGATATGAAAGGATAAGAATTATTATTATCAATTCACATCTTCAATAATTCAGTATACTTAAACAAAATTTTGTCAATGAAATGTGAATATCGAAAGTTTCATTCATTTTTTATTTTTATTATTCTATGATTTTTATTCCTAAAATTTATCTTTTGTTAACCCTTTCGCATCGGTTGTCGGCATATGCCGTCATAAGATTCGCCAAACGTTGACATTGGTTGACGTGATATATCGTTTTGCTACTTTCTTAGAATCGTTTTTTATGCATCATTTGATAGCTAAAGAATACAATAACCAATGTGATATATGAAAATAGACCAGATAAGTACATTTATGCTTCAAATACTAGTTTTATAATTGACAGTATAATTTGTATTCAAACCGAGCCCTAATGAAAGGGTTAAGTCTTTTGTTAAATGTATTTTGTAAATAGCTTCCATGTCTACATTCAACTGAACATATTTCATGAAGGAGACAACATTGAGTTCTTTAAAACAAACATAAATTAATTCTGAGACAGTTATTGTCTCCATAATGAATACATAATGCTTCATAAAAGTCATAAGCTGCATTCGTGACGTCTACCGTGTTGCGTTTGGATAAATTTGAATAGGTACATATTATTTATTCAATGCGCTGTACATACTATGCAAAACACGCCAGTTACCGAAAACCCACGGCTGTCCCACGATTTTTATTGTGGCTCTATCCACATGACCACTCTCTTAGAACCTTGAAGTTTTATTACATCGTGGGTACACACGATCATGATCGCCAGTTTACTTCATATGATTTTTATGCGCCGACTAAAATCGTTGGAGGATAATAATGCTTAATTGTGTGTAAAACTGAATACTATTTATTTTACATAATATTTTAGCTTTTTTAATTTTAGCGTAACTATTATTTAAATGTTACGTTTTTCATATGCTATGTGTGAAGGGTATGAAAACAAAAACAAGCAACTTAAGTTTTTATTGGCATTCGTCACTATTTTTTTATTTTTTCAAAAAAAAAAGTATGTCTACTTAACTCGAATACGTCAGAGGAAGATAATGTATTTATATGCAAATTCTACTCGTATAATGCTTGTCATTCCATGATGGTTAAATGTCATACGGGAATGTCGAAATACGAGTACAATACTACTTTTCTACAATCCTCCCTGTCGATCTTGGGGTAAAGGGTAGTGATTTTCTAATGGCTCTGGCTATATATAATTGTCGGGTCGCTTTCTTATTCAGTTCTTCTAACAAGTGACTGGTTATCCGTCATCGTGGTTCTGCAAACATGAAATAAGGGAAATCATATTTTTTCCGGCCTTATACATTGCGTGATTCGAATGATTTCATTCTGAGCGGTGTCTTTCTTTGTACGTCAGACAATTATCGAAGTGCAAGGAAGCGTACACCTTTTTCATACTTAGGAAAGGACTATGTAACAACACTTTGCCACAATCTCTGTCTGCTTGGTAGAATAAGAGGACCATCAGTCTTAGAATTTCTTCAGAATAATGCTCTTCAATTATTCAATACTTCCACCACAACAAAATTATTTGGAGATACGTATTCCATTTTTTTAAAATAACTATCACCCATATAGTATTTTTTAACTGTTTTATAAAATAAAATAAATGCCGTATTTAGTATTAAAATTATATTTTTTTTAAAGAATTAGTTATAACCAATTGAGTATAAAACTTTGTTGTCTCTCTATTCCATTATAAATATACCCAATCCGAAATGTAAGCTTTATGTTTTATTCTTATCCTATTAAGCTCCAATATGTAATTATAATAAAAGATGCTACGATATAATTTCTATTCCAGTGTTTAGTAAATCTAGAAAAATATTCTTTCATATATCAGGATTTTGATAGATCGTGCTGTTATTGTGAGCTCAGAAACATTCGGTATCTCTATAATTTGATCACGTTTCCTTTATTTGCTATCTTTTAGAATGGTACATTGTTTATTGAAGCATAATTCAAAGTTCCATCCCTTGGGTTTACTATCGCAACAAATAAAGTAAATTATTTTTGTTTCTTTCTTGTGAAAGATGAAGTCAGAAAGAAATATGTAATAATATTTGCTTGAAAAATTAGATTGTAGATTAAACAGAGCTCAACCCCAAATAAACAAAATGAAGTACCTGTCTTGTGAAATGTAATAAAATAATCTTGGTACATTTTTTGTCATTGATATTTTTGATTTTTTTAAAAGTGTACTTTCTAGTTCAATTGTGTAATACTATGTATTTGCATCGCTTTGTATTATTATTAGAATAAAGGGACAATAATAAATGTGGTTGACTGCTGACGCTGTTACAATATAGGTCTGTAAGGTGGGTCAAGTTAACAACTTGCCCTCGCTTCCAGTGCTTTGTGAGCCCAATCGACATGTTATTCATATTCAGATGTCACATACAATATGAAAACAACACTTTTTTGTTATTTTTCTCGAGTTGGAGAGTACCACCATGAAATAGCTACTAGGAACGTCTTTCTACTCAAGTCTTCTTTCAAGTCAATTTCGCATTCCGAAGATACGCAACGAAATTCTAAATATCATCATCATCATCATCAGCCTGTGTCCGTCTACTGTTGAACGTAGGCCTCCCGCATGAGTCTCCATCCTCTTCGATCCTCCGCCTTCCGCATCCAGGTCACTCCCGCTATTCTTCTTATATCGTCGGTCCATCTTGTAGGGGGTCGGCCAATGCTTCGTTTGCCAGTTCTTGGGCGCCATTCCAATACTTTTCTTCCCCATCGACCGTCGTCTCTTCGACAGATATGTCCTGCCCATTGCCACTTGAGTGTGCCTATTCGTTGGGTAGCATCCACTACTTGAGTTCTTCTGCGTATTTCCTCGTTTCGGATTCTATCTTTTAGCGACACTCCGAGCATGGATCTCTCCATAGCACGCTGGGTGACTTTTATTTTATGGGTAAGACTTGCTGTCAGATTCCACGTCTCTGCGCCATAAGTTAATACAGGGAGGATGCATTGGTTAAACGCCTTAGTTTTAAGGCATTGCGGAATTTTCGCTTTAAAAATGTACTTAAGTTTTCCAAATGCTGCCCATCCCAGTTGTATGCGCCTGTCGATTTCTTTTGAGAAGTTATTTCGCCCTAGTTGTATTACTTGTCCCAGATAGGTATAGTCGTTTACAACCTCTATTTCTGTTCCTCCAATGGAAATAGGATCGAAGGTCTGTGAAATATGACTATTAATCATGGCTTTTGTTTTATCCATGTTCATTTTCAGACCAATTTTGTTCGACGCTTCATTGAGGTCGTAGAGCATGTCTAGGAGCTTGTCAGGTGATTCGGCTATTAGCACTATGTCATCTGCAAATCGGAGGTGAGAAATGTACTCTCCGTTAATATTTATTCCACATTTTGTCCAGGATAGCAGTTTAAAAATATCTTCTAGGGCGTTTGTGAAGAGTTTTGGAGATATAACATCTCCTTGTCTAACACCTTTGTTTATAGAAATATTGTTAGTGCTATCATGGAGCTGGACCATCATTGTTGCAGATAAATAAAAAAATAAATATCATAATCAGTAAATTAATTTATTTGTCAGAGATTAAGTAATTCCGGGTTCTTTTAAGCATAATGCCTTTTTTATATCCTACTGCATTTACTCCTTACTTAAAGGTTAAAGGCTTGTATTTGACAGAAAATCTATTAAATATTATGGGTCATTTCGAAACTAATTATGTGTATCGAGGAGAAGCGGAATATTTTCTCCAAATTTCGAGAGGCGCAACATAGGAACGTTTAACATGTCCTGATCTTAGCTGTTTTTTTTTCTTTTAAGAAGGCTTGTTTATTAAGTTTAGCAACTATAAAAGAAATGTACATATTTAAATTGAAAATATATATCACCTCCTTGATAGTCATGATTTTAATTCTGACCCTGAAAAAAGCTCCACAAAACTGGCGGCAGGTTTTCGCACTGTGTTGTTGACTTTTCGTCTTACTATATTTCGTACTCAAATACGTAGGCTTTCCATACATTAACTTGAATACGTCATCGGCCTATATGCGCGATTCTTCCAATTGGTATTGCTGATACGGTTATGCATGTCGTTTAATTGCCACAATACGATAATAACGTTATTACAATCAGAATGGACGCAAACGCGGCCGTGTTAGCACGGATGATAAGTTATTTTGACAACCATAAGACGTTGAGTTCTCCACATGTATTCAGACACAAGTGCTCTCTGTCATTGTTTCCGATCTTCTTGGCCATTACTCATTACCACCGCCCGGATATTTTGACTGTTCTGCCGCTTCCACAGGTTCATTATCATCGAATGGGTCCTGATAAAAGGACATACGTACATGAAAAATCCAACTGCAAGGTTAAGGCAAAATCAAATTAAGAAAATCTATCACATTATTAAGTTGTCTCTGCTGAAAAAAATATGTTAAATCCAATCTACGGTCTTTTACTCACACATTAAAAATCTGTCTAATTAGATTATATATATATATATAATTAATTAAAAAGTCTCTTTATTTTTATTTAGTCATAAATGGCATTGCACTATCTCCAACTTTCGTAATACATTATTTACGTGATTTATACGTATATTGTATTGCTAAATTTTTTAAAGTGTGATATTGTTTATTTATTATAAAACGTTTTAAGTATGCTTTCTACTTGCTATACCCAGACTTTATTTTTCCAACTCAGTCTGTAGATACGATTTTTTCCTTTCTAATGCTATTCTAACGCTTGTTATTAATATAAATTATAATATTATAAATAATAATCTTTCTAGTTGGAAATACATACTTACACATACACCCATGACAATTGCTTGTATTGCAATTCATCGCGTTTTAAAATTCAACAAGGTGCATTATTATCTTGATGGTTTGTTTGACTTTTGTTTTAACCATGTACCCCGCTTATTGTAATGAATGCATGTACGAGTACGTACTTTCAGCACTGGCCTTATTGTCACACGTTGAAAATATTTCAGTTTTTCCCGCGTTTCAGATTGAATATGTTGCATTTTCCTCGTCGAGCGCTGTGGATAATTTAAATTACCCATATTCAATTGTTTATGGCGATACATTTTTGTTTAAATATCGTCTTTATTGTGATAAATTTTCCACGTTTATTATTATTTTCTCGAGTGATAAGAGTTATTGTCCTGAACAACTTTACGTCATATTTGTGCCAATTATTACAACAGTCCTCATTAGACTACTCTATGTGCGTGAGTTGTATAATATTATTTTTTATACTAGTGGTACATTAAATTGACTTGCTCTTTTTGTCTGCAAATCTGTGAGATTTGTATGAATATAAAAAATATGTGAGAGTCAATGAAAATAATAATGACGGTGACAACGCAGTTTTTTTATACGAGTATCTTAATTGCCATTCCAGTATTTTTATTCCAATAATATATTTTATATCAACGGCTTATGGTCGTGGCAACTGTTACCCAATGAAAGCTGTCAGCAATCGGAATTCGTAAAACCGCATCTCAAGTAAATCCATGTTACTACGAGTGTCGGAATTTGTTGCTTTGAAAATATTTTTTAATTAGAATTTATGAATTATTTATAACTGTCACATATTTTTTTCTAAATGACCAAGAGTGGATAAGATGCAGACGCATCGATCCGATAGTCTACAGATCTCTGTCACAAGCACTAAAAGTAGAAACTAAAAGTGCACGTGCGATGCATCGGGATCAATGTGCGTGCCAGGCATCGATAAGAGAACCGAGAAACATCGGGATTGCATTCGCGGGAGATTCGCTACACGATAATAATAGAAATAACAACTTACCGATTTAACTATTTATTATTTTCCTGATTCTACTGAATACTTTCCATTTTCATTGTATAAAACAGAGGTTAAGTCTGTTACGATTTTTGTCAGTTCCGATTCAGTTTATTGATGAACGGTGTAAGGATAACGATAATCTTTAATATTAACATAATTTTTATTGTTTCATGTTATGTACAAATTTTGCCGAATGAATACACATTATTTGGCTTAGTTGTAGATCATCTAGTGTGGAAGCCTTGAGAAAGGCAGCTATCGCTCTATATTGCACCCTTACAAAAAGTATACTACCTTCGTTTCTCAACTTGGGGGTCGCGTTGATGCGTAATATGGAGGTCGCAATCACTTTAAATATATATAGATATACTGCACTACACTTTATGAATTATAATCTTCAATAAAATAACATTACAAAATAATGTTTTAAGTTGTTGTAATATCTTATCACTTTATAACACATAATTATAACAAGGGTTGGCTTTGTTTTTACTTAGAGTTTTTCTATACGTGGATCGTCATTGCAAACAGATGATAGTAAAATATTTTCAAGTGCTAATAGACAATTTCCGTATATAGATTAGAAAGCCAGCATAGACGAGAAGCCTTTTTCATATTCATAATGTGTGGAAAAGATAGTTATTATTTTCAAACTTCCGTTACTAGGCTTCCGTATTCATATCATCGTGCAAAATAAATCTGATTTAAAATTATAATTATAAAATATGTCTTCCATCGATAAAGAAGTTGTAGCGAATGCGTCGAATTTGAGTTGTTTTTAAGTCGATTATTTCAAATTCATATTTCTTGACGTTTGCTTGAATTTGCATGTTACTATGTTTTTTATAAGACATTACTTGTATCGGTAATTGTGGTGACAATATGCTCTAACTAGGGAGATTATATGAGTGAGGTGGTCGCGCGTGTTACATATTTTTTTGGCTATTTAGACATGGTCTGAACACTAAAAGGGTTGAGAAATGATTCCCTAAATTGCTCTCGATTTGTCAACACAGCTATTGTGGGGATATAATCAAAATGTTTAGGGTGCCTCGTAGTTAACTAAACATGCATTTAACCTTTAGCTTACTAACGGTAACGTTGAACTAATCTCCTTTTAAGGATAGATTAAGAAATTCAATTTAAATTAAAAGTCCCTTCAAGTTCTCGGGTTTCTACATTGGAGGTCGTCGGGAACCATATGTTTCCAGGTGGACCTTTGAATTTACAGAATGTCTAGGGTTGAGTTATGGACAGTGGCAACTGTCAAAACTGAGTGACGGCAATTTGTGGTGGCATATTGAATATCGAACGGGTCCATTTAAGCAGAACGGTTACTGTTTGTATAAAATTTAGGAGATTCTAAGAAATGTTATTTTATTTATGATGATGATTTTATACAAGATGCTTATAGAAAATTGCGGCATGATGTTGTCGCAAGACCCTGCCCAATGGTCGTCCTCATGTGAGATGCATCAGAGTGCACATCTCTCCAGGGTCCGTCGATAAGAGCGACGAAAGATCGGGAGGCGACATGTCCGAGAGATAATGCCGCTAAACGATAATAATAATTGTCTTGTGGGGATCCTCGGCGGAAGTCCCCGCGGCTGGCGCGCTGCCAGCGGCGCCTGAAATAACGCGCCGGCAGCGCTCTGCACTTGCCCAGAGCTGATGAGAACCTTCGCTTTTTATAATACACGAGCGTGCGTTGCTACGCGTCTCAAAATGCCCAATTCAATATTCAATTATCCACTCACGCGTATTTCGTTACTACCAACAGTTCACCAGAGAAAGCAATTCGAGATGCGCTGTATCATACCTAACTTCGTTGCTAATTTGCTAAGATTTATTAACAGCTATACGCTGGACTTAGAAGCACAGGGAGGCCTTCAGTCACTCTTAAATAAATAGCTTTTTCCGAACTTCCAGTGATGGGTCGCAAAATACAGGACGGGATAGGAAGGGTTTCCTAGCGTCTCAAAATGCACTACACACATCTTTTCCGTTCACTCTCACGCTCTCACACATCGACTCCAGGCTTTCGTGTTCGAAGAAGAATAAACGTATACGTATTATCATTGTCTTAATCGTAGAAACGCATGAGTAAGGAATAAAATCATGTCCTAACCGATATCGATCAAAGCATTCAATTCGTACTTTTGTCAATAACTCAACTCCAGTCCCAAACCTATCAATTAAATTTTTACACATATTTTATTTATTAAGTGACAAAAATACACTGTGAATATGAGTCAAATTCAGATCATAAATACGATGTTTTGGTCTAACACTGCATCAGCGCCACGCGACGGAATCTAACAAAAAACCAACTGGAGTATAAACCAAATTTGCGGTGTTAAATGCCTTTGATGCCTTTACTACTCCTTTCTTCTTGCAGCCTTGAAGTAATCTAATTATAAATCATTAAATTTGCTAAATGTCAATCCGCTGTCATGATCTTGCTTGTCATAATAACTACATAGGATTTACCAAAGAGCATTGTCCTCACTTCTTCCTGATAATTAAGAATTATTATTATTATGATCGCTTTGGAGTTTGTCACCTTGATTATAGATAATTTTACAATCGAGCGAGCACAATTTCAGAGGCTATTACTAGAATACTGTACATTATTATCATCAAAACTTTATAGGTTAATAATATACTATTTTACTTCTGTTCTATAAATATTAGCCATACGAATCATTTACGAGTATATTCTCAAGCCAAATATACATCAATCATTATAATAACCCAAAAGCGATGACGAAACTAAAATAATATTGTGTGTTAATTATGTTTATTATTTTTTTCAACACAATTATGTTTTTTAAAACCTAGGTTTGATTACTATCAGATTCATTTAGAGTAGTAAGGTGTGTAGTAAGTGCATGCTAGAGGTGTAGGAATTAGAATAAATTTATTTAATAAACGTGTTATTTTATATCGCCATATATTTTTTTAAGCGCGTTAAAAGAGCATGTACTAAGGTTGTTCAGTGTTTTCACTGAATTTTTTAATTCCCGGACCACGGGTTGACTATGACAAGACTACACGTTCTACCAGGGGTTCTTAAACTTTTATATACCAAATATTTCTTGTTGACAATCAAGAAATTATGCATTGATTTGCATTTACAATAGAATAAAAAAATTAGGAATACTATAAACTTATCTGAAATAACAAAACACAATTACTACGATCTGTTACATTGCATTTTACTTTTTGGAGTTACTTCTCAAAGTAGTAAAAGCTTATATTTCTAATAGTAAATAAATTTTCAATTTAAAAACTGGATTCTAATGATGATTATTTATGAAATATGTAAAATAAAGATTCGCGCAATATAACACGGAACAAAACATGATAAAATTTTGTAAGAACCTTTTTTCAAAAACTCAATTCTATCATCATATAGATACCAAATAATTTAGTTCATTCGGTTATGAAATTATGCCATTTTGAACATGCAAGCTTTTTCCTCCAATTGTTGATGTATTTTGAAGTGTTTTCAAGAATCAGCAATTTTAATTTTCTTAAAATATCGTACCTATTCAAGTAGGTAGATACACGATTTTGACACATGAAACCATATGACACTTCTAAAGATGATAAAAAAATACAATTAATGTTAAATTTTGGTGATTTTTTCTTCACGTGTCAGCGACCACATAAAAATAGCCCCGCGGGAGAACATGCGTAAGCTATAGTAAAAAAAAAATAGTAAATATCTTGCACTTCACTATAAGTAATAATCATTATGTTGATGTAAAGAAATAAATATATTGTAAGCGGAAGTGATCACAATCACCCTCACATATAATACATAAAGTACGTTTTCTGTTTATATTCAGTAAACAAATATAGGCTGACAATAGTAATGGAAAAATATAAAATACAAATTCGTCAACCTTAAAAACTATGCAGTATGTTGATAACTATTCGTGTTCCTTCTGTGATATTATACGTAAAATATCCTTCTTCATAATATGATAAAAAATCATACGTATAGGCGTCGTATGAAGTCCGAAATATAATTTATTGTAAATTACTATATTTAATCATAATAAAATCATAAGAACGATGTATGATGACTGTATTTAACCGTATTTAACTAATTCAATCAACATTTTTTTTAATGTTCAGGAGTATTTCGATAAATTTATTGTATATATATTATTTCAAAATTTGTGTTTCATTAGAATATTTATTTTGGTTAGGTGTCCGGGAAAGCCTTGAATCGCCGAAAGTTACGCGTGTTTCATTGAGAACTATTAAAATGTGATTCTAGGCAGACGTTGAAAAATAAGTCTGTCCTTCGCCGTTCAGCCAGACTCTGAGGTCTATGGCGGGCGTCTGCAAGAATTTCAAGAATCGCGAAGTCGTAGGTGTTATAACTTAAAAATATGTTTTTGCCACGGCGACTCGTTATATTTAGCTATGTAAATAATTCGCCGTGCCATCTCGTAAAAAAAATATCTGCTATTCTTTTAATGTTACGTGCCTCATCGAAATCTGGTTATCGCATGGGATTAGACCGATCGATCAATTCTGATTTGTTTTTGTTATTTTTTTACACACTTTTGTACACACTCCAGAAGCCGAACTGACACCAAATCAAATTTAATCTACTAAAACACCGTAACCGAAACCTTTTCATATATTTTTTTAATGAAGGAACATTAAAAAATTCCTCCACCTTCTCTCATTTAAGGATTTGCTTTGATTGAGCTATTCTGTCAACTGACTGACAGTCGGCCATAAATTATATCGATATGAATGTATTAATATCACTTCCTAGTGCTAATATTGAAGTGAGAAACACGAAATAAATAAAGCGACCCACGTCAGGATTTAAAGATTTTAACGTCATTCCTTCACGCGCTTCGCTGTATTCAGACAGACCCGTATTTTGGAAAGATTATATACCGTTGGAAACTTCTTTTTATAAATCTACTAGCTGACCCGGCAGACTTCGTACTGCCTCAATCGATAAATAAAAGACCTAAACTTTTGTATAAAATAATCTTAAAACAAACAAAACGAATCCGTATTTAATAAAAAAGCATTTTTTGAATGCAGCATGAACTTTTATTATTATTTTCGATAAATCATGCTGCTTACTTACAAAACAGAGTTTTCCTGAAATACTGGCTATTTATAAGGCTTAAATTTAATATTGACAGACACACACTGTTATGATACAGTCTGATAATCAATTTAAAGCTTTCGCATAAACTATATTTTTACATACATATGATACACCAATGTACACATAATTCATTTTTTGATTTAAACTCCTAGGGAACACAGCGCTTAATTGATTTTTGAAGCACATAGAAATAGTATTCCGGCCTTATACATTACATAAATTAAGACAAAATAAATTATATTTCCAACCAGCAGAATGATATAATTTAATTTATTTAAAAAATATATATATACACCATATTACGAATCTGCTTACAGCTTACACACAAATATTTGTTAGTTAGCAGTACTACTATCTACAATTTAAATATTACTCAATCTTCAAAATCATTATTCATAATCTCAGCAAGATCAAATATGATCGCGCCTCAAAGGCATTTTACTCGTATTTTGCCAATATATATTCATATTTGCACGCGATAATAATAAATGTTTTCTGACTTAGAAGTAGTTAGCAGTTAAACATTTAGTATTGTATGTATATTGAGTGTCCAGTGTTGTACAGACCTCGGTCTCGGACAATGATACTCAGAGGAACAGTTGCTGGTATCAGCTATTTGCATAACATTATGCATTGTTTAGAAAGCCGCGGCGTAATGTCACGTCTGCGTACGTGGCGGCTCCGGAGGGTCCGAACTGGACATTGGATTAAGTACTTCACCAGAACGTGCTTATTATTTGGTCGTACCAAATGTAGAGAGTGCAATAAGAGATGTTTCTCTGATCAATAATTGGGCACTAAGAGCATATGGACACCTCAAATTAACGTTTCACAGATCTTTAAGCTTGTCTATGCCTTGTCCTAGAACATCTGTATACACGGAGGTCCAGATGGGACATGATGGTTTCCGGGAGCCTCCAGGGCAAGAGCTCGCATTTAGCATAGACTGCGGCTGTAGTACTAGAGAAATATTTGGGTGTATAATAATCATTTTTTTAAATAAGATCGGATTATGAGCCAAACTCTCCCGAGGCCTGGACAATTCGACATATAAGGTCTCAATAATATCATAAATCAAAATAATACCCTAAGAACGACGAAAAAACTACCATACCGCTCCTGAAAATAATTTCACTTACATTAAGGTGTTTTATTTGTCGGGCGTAAAGTTCTTGAATACTCGTATTTTATCCCGGTAATTGCCGGTAATTGGTGGTAGTAATATTTGCAAAAAATAATAATTATACATATTGCTAAATTATGGATTTTATTAAATCATACTCTTAGTTTGAAGAATATAAATCGGCTAACTCTCGTTATTCCATAGTGCTGTGCTACGATTTAGGGTCATGCTTTTTTCTATCGCCTGTCGTCATTCACACATCGTATCAACTCAACATCCGAGGTTAATTTGAAATTTCACTATAGATGTTAAACGCTGAATTCACTTTCTCAAAGTAGATCGTATGAGTGCATGACTCATGATATTTTGCGCATCCCTTCTGTATGTATAGTCTACTCCTCTCCGAGCGATTTAACTTTTTATTTGAAAATTCGGCAGCGGGCCAAATTAAATCTCCGACGAATTGATGCCTTGACAATGGCTATTTAACTAGAGTGGCACGAGAAATGAATAACATATTTATCATGCTCATTACCAGCTATAAAGTTTTATCAGTGGTTAATGAACTCAGGTAATATCTAAGTACGAGTATATTTAGAAGATGCAATTCAATGATACTCATTCCATTTGACAAGAGTTATTATAATCAATGTTCTATAGAAGAACTCTCATATATTGAATAGTAACCACTAATAAGAAAGCTCAATCGATTAGCGATATCTTAAAAACTTTTATTTGCTATATATGACCTAAGTAGAAAAATATTTTTTAAATAAATTGTAAATTATATGCCGGCGGGTATACCTCAATGGTCAAAGCGTTTGCTTTGCAAGCCAAAGTTCGTGGGTTCAATCCCCGACGGAGATTAAAAAAAGGATTTGTAATCGATTTCTGAGCTCTAAAATACCCCGGTTGGTGTGAATTTGATCCCTCACCCGTAAAATTGCCAGTCATAGCCTATTAATCAAAATTGGTGGTAGACGAAAGTCGTCCCGTGAAGACCACCCATTCATAGTAAATTCCTGTAATAATAAGGTGATGCGTGAATCTCGGGCTGTAGTCTATGACATTGGCGGATCAACACTCCACATGCATCGCTTAGCCATGGTAAGCGTCATAGAATTCCACAGATGAGACTTCAGCATCGCTATCACCATCTGTCGGTATTCTCCTGTATGTGTTTACATAAAAATAAATGTCTGATGTAGGTTCACTTAATAATTTTGCTAGCATAACAACTATCAATTATCTAAGCAGTTCTTGAAGCGGTATTTTGCAGTTTTAAATGCTTTCATGACTAATAATCTGGTTAGTTGCACTGCTGATGAGGTCGCTCCCTTTCGAGGTACACCCGCGCGATATCCTTTCGATTACATTTATGAGTCATAATAAATTAAATTTGTGATAGACATACTCCATTATATTTGTGATAACTTGATCGTATAGAAAATACAACGCGACCATAATACCACCCTACTTTGTGAGGCTATATTATTCAAAATTGTGTAGGCTTCTAATAAATTTATTTTAAATTTTATTTATTTTTGAATGGAAATCGTCTTTCAGTCTACGGATAAAGTTTCTTCTTCTTACATGCATTCAAATAGAAAACAGCAATCGTAATTAGATAATTAGTTCCCTTCTAAAATGAACGTGCATTTTGCAATAAATCCACAATGGCTGGCGTACTTAATTTGCTGTTTTTTGTTTTATAAAGATATATTATATGTTAAACAATGTATCATAGTATTTTCTTCTCATTTAATTTACTTGTTGATAATGAGTTTGTTAATATACCTTTCAAACGTACACATATCTGGGCTGATAAACTTTAATGACAAAGCAACGCTCGATAACAAATTACATGGCTGTACCTTTCCTCTCAAAATGACGTCGCTCAATGATTTTATGCTATTTCATTGTAATTCATAAAGTATAACCAATTGTATGTTTACACGTGCGGAAGGTGAGAGAAGATAGATATCGGGCGGCAATTAGCCCGGTGACATTTTAACTGAAGGGCAGCAACTGGAGTGCAAACACTCTCACTGCCGTAACGATAACATCACAAAACTCACTCTCTAAATATTTGCCATGGCACTTGACGGTTGACGGTTGACGGTCTCGGTATCACACCGGCCATTATGATTTCATTAGTCGACTACTCGACTCGTTCGGGGGCGTAAGTCGTAAGTCGCAAGTCGTACTCGGTAGGTATACGTCCTTTACTGTTAGAGTGGCTTATGTCACGTGCATGATCTATGCGTCTTGGAATGTTTTGATTCTCGGGTATAAATTTTGTAACGAAACTGAAAGAGCAAAGTGCTAAGGGGCAGTGGGCGGCGAGTGGCGAATGGCGGATTGTGGATTGTGAGTGGGCTCCGTGAGGCCAGGTACGAGTAGCTGATTGCGCCACCGGCGGCGGTGCACAATCTGGCGTCTCGGGCGCGGATATAAAATCGTTCTCCATCTGGGAGATCCAGGGATCTAATCATTTTTTTAAGAAGGCGCATGGTGGAGAGCACGTTTAGTGCAACTCTAGTCGCTAATGATATTTATGCCGCTCAACCAGGACAGCTGGATGCTGTATGCGGAAAAGATTTGTGATGTTTGTGTAAAGGTCGGAATGATTGCGATCATTTTGATATATTGACTTGTAGAGATACCGATTGTATGAGGGAAAACACACATATAATGAAGAGGCATTCAATAGCTTACGGTGGTATTTTGAAAGGAATTGTGAAAATTACTTGTTCTTGATCGGTATGCGTCATTAGGCTGTTCAGCAAAAGTGCAGCGAGTCTGGATGTTGGACGTGGGTGCAGGAGAAGTTAATTATTTGGGTAGCGGCCGCGTTCAACAGTGGACGGACACAGGCTAATCATGATGATGATGATGTGTCTAAATATCGGAATACAAACAGTATATTATTTATTATGCGGCCCGCCTTTTGCAGATTCAGAGTTGATACGGAAGGTATTTTGGAGCTCCAACCTTTTTGGAATTTTGGAAAATGCTCGTAACGTTTGTTTATTAGTAAAACGACGACGTGCTTTATAGTTGATAGAACGTAAATTATGAAGAGTGTGATCGATCATTGAAAGATTTCAGATTTACCGTTGTCCTCTGGACTTGATTTGGTTTTAAAAACATCGAAACATTTTGGTTAATTCAACGTTTTAGCGCTTTCGAAAAATACTATCGGTAATTCAGCGAAGGACCTAGCCCCTGGACATGACCAAGGGTGGAATATGTGGAGGTCCCTTAACAGACTTCGGACCAGAGTATGCAAGGCGAGGACACAAATGAAAGCCTGGCAGTTTTACAGCGGACCGACTGAATGTGACTGCGGCGTGGAGCAGACCCTGTCACACCTTCTGGAGTGTGCGCTGTGCCCGAATAGCTGCACCCAGGAATACCTGATGATGGCCAGAAGAAACGCCATCGACGTCGCCCACTTCTGGGCAGACAGGATCTGACCCTGTTGTTTCCGATACGATTATATATATAGCGAAGTAAGATATTTTCGTTTTCCGTGTTATTTTAGTTCGTATTTGTGGCGTGACTATAATTTTGGCTATTTTCCTTATAGACTGTGCTATTACCATCACAGGACTTACTTAGTAGGCATATCTTAAAATGTTTTTAGGAACATTGTTTATCATATTGTCATTTTTTCAATCGATGGTTGATTTGATATTTATGACAAAGGCAGGTAATCCCATGATACTTCTCCCAAGACCTAAGACATACTCGACCGATGTAGGAGGTCACAAACTGTAGCAGTATCGAATCTTATATTTTTCTTATTACATATTTGTATAATCACTATTAAAGATTATAATTATAGTAGAATCATGCTGAGTCATGCATCATGTAATGCACGCATATTTTTTTTTATTATATATATATTTTTTTAAATAATTATATTACGATAATATGTGATAATATGTTAAATGCGTGGATACAAGGGAGGTATAACCGTGATAAAATTTACATTAAAAATATATGTACCCCTTAAAAAATACAAGTATGCGCAAAGACTGTTTTATTACTTGGTAATGTATTAAATAATTTGTTTTATGGGTAAATACATATTTTTTCCCCTAATTATAAAGTAAAATGTTTTTTTTGTTCGAATGTATAACAATCTTATAAAGCGGTCATTTTAAAAAAGGACTATAAAGCCAATAGTACAATACATTAATTTTTTATTCGCAGTAGATTATATTTTATGCCGTTGTCATTTTAAAAATGTATAAACATTGTTATTTAACCTTTATGTGGGTGGAGTACACAACGTTGCCCCAAAAAGCTCGACGAGTTGTATTATTTTCCCAACTTTTCTAATTTCATAAGTAGGACGGGGAAATGGCACGGGACGTAAGAAGTTGAAAATGTTGTATACGTATAAAAATGTTATTGGTATAAAGTTGCCCACTATTCTCAACACATGCGCCGTACTTGCGTACGATCCAGGGATAACAAATTTAGGTTCGCGAGCCAGTATTTTTTGTTATGTGTCACGATTACACATACTCGTTTACACCATGTAACAAAATATAATTTATCGTCATCAATACCATGTCCGCTCCCCTAACTGGAGCATATGGTCGTCACGAACGGCCTCTATAAAGATCTATCAGCTGCCATGTCCCCGATTCTTCCCATTTCAGCTCTGCCTCCCGCAGCTCCACCGAGTATGTGTAGTGACCGACGGTCTTCCAGAACGGGGCAAGCCCGGAGGCTTGAAAAAATACCGTTATAGTGTATGTTTTTCTGCGACTTCCGAAGTGTATATCTCAAATATCATTCACCCTTAAAAAATAGTCGTATATTTGTTCGAGATATTATTCTCGTTTTTTTTTATTAAAAAATTCATGTCATTTTTTGTTTATAAAATCTACTAAAGAAAATAATAAGTTTAACAGCAAATCGAATCAATGATAATTTTTCCTTGATTACTTACGAACTGTTCTCATCGACTAACTTGTTATAAAAATATATGAAAAAATCCTATTGCTAGCTTCATTATTCTCCGGCACGCGTGTCTTAGGTTGGCCGTCTCATTAGACGCTTGTGCAGAATGTGGGCGATTTCATACTGCTAACAAGCTTGAATTCAGAGGAGCGGAAAATGACACTCCTGTATGAATAAGAATTAGGTACTCGGTTATGCACTATAACAATATCAAAATAAACCCATATTTATTCTAATGTACCGTAGCTCGTATCCCTTTACTATAATACAACTATTGTTTAAATTATTTTTTTTTGTTTAATATAAAAGTAAGAATATTAACTCCTTATCTCACTTACACTTGTTTTACCTTTTTAAACTACTTTTGGCGACCACAAATGACAGGAAGCGGTTTTGGGTAAAAACATAGCTCCCAGTAAATCGTGTTCTCTTCGCTGCGATATAAATTATGTATTAGGCGAAAATTTGTGATAAGGAATTGAATCGGGAAAAGGCGAAATATTTGGAGACAAGTGTTAGATCAAGCTGACTTAGGATATAGCAAAAACCTGCTAGTTGACAGATATGTCTCAGTGGTCGATTTGAAAAAATATAGATTCTACAATTAGGGGGGTGAATGGGCAATGAAACATAATATATTTGTATTATTTTTCGCTTTGTTAGTAATTTATCAATCGATATACCGGTATTCAACGAAATCTGAAGTTTCGCTCATAAAACAAAACTACTTTTGAACATGACTGATACAGTTAAGCGCTATGCGAAAAGAAATTTTCGTTGACACGCCACTTGGATGTTTACATTGTTTACCAGCAGGGATACATAAACCGCGGCCCGTGGGACACATGAGGCTGTATGTTTATTTCCATGTAGTGTATTCCGCTGCATCACTTTATATTGTTATTATTTTCAAAACCATACTGCGTTGTACTAGTATGGGGTTGTATAGGAATAATATAAGTAATGCATGATGGAGTGATTGATGTTGTCACCAACGCTTTTGGGGATACTTCATGATGTACCGACATACCTGAGACAACACGGGGAACTGTCAAAACATGACTTCGGTAGCAGGATGTATGCATCTTAAACAAATACACTGCGAGTTTGGCAAGGGATAAGCACTGCGTCGCATACGCATCCAAGTCCAATGGAAAATATTCCAAAATACTACTACGCCTATTAACAAACCTTTTATATTATTCCGCGACTCTCCGAATTTACAATGTAACTATAAAGCCCTTGTCTAGTGCATCCCCGATTTTCAGTATCTGCTCGGATGTCCCTAGAGTGGATATTGCATGCGGAGAAGTAATATTACTGCGACCCTGTAGCAATGCACGGAATTGAACTCATTACCCAATCCTCCACAGTCCAATGCTCTGGAAATACACCTACATATCCACCCACCGGTCTGTGACTATTTCTTTAAATCGATAGTTCATATTCGAGTTAACATAAATCACGATCATTTGTGGTGATCGACTTGTCGCAGTGATTCCAAATCCATCTACAAAAAACATACTGCTCAGAATTCAAAGACTAGCTAGCTACTACCAATAATCAGTGTGAATGGCCACCATAAATATACAATAATTCTTGCAGTGATATATTTTCTCGCCTGAAGATAACATAACATTCGAATTACTTCTGTGATTATTAAATAGATAAATTAATTCATTTTAATGTAGATCACGTTAAACACTGTTTACTTTCAATAGGAGCTGCTTTAGTTCTTTACATACATAAACATACTGATGGGTGAAACTAGATAAGTAATGAATTATATTTCTGTGGAAATGTAAGGAGGGATGGATGGAGCTTATGGGAACCGAGGAAGGTGTTTATACTTCTGTAGGTTATCTTCTACTTTTATATTGAATAATATTATGCTGTATTTACTGCATAAATATTAATATTTAATACTGAATGGAGATTAATATGATTATTTATTTATTGGAAATAGTTTAAATATCGATGAGTTTAATATCAGATAAGATTAATTTGATGTTAACTTAACACCAATTATTTATTATATCCGAAACAAAGTAAACAGTATTTATGTATTTAATATTTGAAATGGATCTCAAAGTGAATGCTTAAAATATAAATAACTGTTATTGCCTGGTTCTACTAATAACTATCGGAATATTTTCGTTTTACATTTTTTGCAGTGGCCATAAGTTTAGAGGGGACCTCTGCTGCTATATTTGTTTTTAACTGTCAATAATCTGAATCTCATTATGAAGGAGATTTCATTGTTATACCGGATAATAAGACGAGAAAATTACACTTGGGAAGGATATGTCGCATGATTTATCGACAAAGTCAGCAAAGACCTTTTTTTTATGTAAACGCATGCAGGAGAGCACAACCGGTCAAGACCAGTGCACTCTATGACGCTCAGCCAGGGAGGCTGGACGCTGCATGCGGGAAACGTGTGTTGTGTTCGTATTTGTGTGTGGGTTGGGAAGATTGCAAGTGTACATTTATCTGTTTCTTGAAGAGATCCAGATTGTAGGAAGGAGGAAACACAGACGCTGGAAGAGCATTCCATAGCTTACCGGTGGCATTAAGGAAGGAACTTTGGAAGCTGCCAGTTCTTGGTCGACATATATTAACCGTGTATGGATGTTCGGCAAGTGTAAGACGAGTTTGTCGGCTGTGAGTGGGTGCAGGAGGAATTAGTTCTTTAAGTTCCGAAGAGCAGCGACCGTGGTAATAACGGTAGAAAAGACTAAGAGAACCAACCTTACGTCTGTGTTCCATTGATTGTAGATTAGACGTAAGGGTGTCATTGTTTATCAAACGAATTGCTCTTCTTACCTTAAATCTTAACCTGAAAGGTTGAATGATGATTCCCCGAAAAAATACTCTAGTGAAAGATCTCTTGAAGAATATCAGATTTCAGTAGTGGCTATACGAAACAAACATATTAAGGAGATTTGTTTTAAAAACTTATATACCTGCTTTTAGGAGAAAAGCTTAACTTTTCTTTACTTTAAGTACATGTAGACACGCATTGAACGTCTGCACGTGTGATGGTCTGTAGCTGAATTACTACACTGTGCACATCTCGGTGGCGTCCATCACTTTTGGGCTGATTGTTTTGCCGTATGGCTTTTCGCCTCCGCCGCACCGGATCGCGCAACAGCCGAAGAATTTATAGTCTGCGCTTTCGTAATGAGCCGAGCCGCTCTTTGGATCGCCCGAGACATCTTCCGCATGCGGCCGCTCCCCGGGCTCACTTCCGCCCGCCGACAGCAGCTGTTGCCGTCTGCTGAAACGTATGAAGAATATCATATTCAATACTTTGAAAAGTCACCGGAGGCAAAACGATGCTAAGAAACAATTTTCACACAGAATATCCCAAATAACGAAATAATCAATAAACTATCACGAAAATGTAGAATATAACCGAATTTCCGACCGGAACCATGGAACTATGGATGGAAGGGAAAACAATACATTTGTGTGTAGTGTATGTGCAGTATAGTACATTCGTATGACGTTTCATTTTGTGACGCCATTCGTGGTGTATTATAGACTGAATAGTGATATCGTAGGACTAAATAAAACCTCTTATAGCATGTTAATGGGTAAGATAACGATCTTCTAGAAATAAAGACGTCAAAGTGTCATAAATAGTAAGCTGTTAATTGCTATATAGATTGGTTATATCAGACGCAGGAAAAGGCTGTGACGGTTGAGATCAAATAGGATGGGGACTTAGCAATGGACAGACACAGGCTGATCGTAATACAGCGTTGCGCCAGAAAAAAAATGGTTCACATTAGAATTAGATTTCTGACGGATATATTTTTATCTTCTTTGTTGAGATTTTAAGTAAAGATGTATTGTTTGCGTTTCAATAATATGCGTATAGCAGTGTAGTAAACTAAACAATGATTAGCACCCGCATTAGACCGTTCGAGCTGCCAAGCGCCACCCACCCAGGCCGCCCCGCCCCTCCCCCGCCGTCGCGACAACAGCTGGCCTTAGCCTACATAATATTTACAAAAACTACCTCCGCACTAAAATATGGAACGGATAAAAACACAATATAATATCAAGCTATTTCTGTTTATAAAAATCGCTGCCTGCTACTTATATGGTCTTCTTTTGCTTTTAATTTAGGAAACATAGCTGCAGACTGTGTAAGGGAAATTATGCAGAATTTGAATGGGACAGTATTCCATAGCCTAATAAAAATCTCGCGGATAAATTGGTACCTAGGATTTCTCACTGCAAAAGCAAGGACACCAACTGATTATCTCACAATTCCATACGGATACCTAGTAATATTCGGGAGCTTTATTGAACCGTCTCGGAGATTTTTATTCGCCTCAGCTGAACTTTTAGAGATTCAGCTTCTATCGCGATATAATAACAGCGCACCGCAGATAAATATTTTGACGGGCAAGGCCGTTAACCTGCCAGAAGTAGCGCACGCCAAGCAGCATCACAGCCCTGCACACTGCAAGCACAACTTGATCCATCTTTCAAATATCGAAGACGAACTGAACTGTTTTGATCTCGTACCTGGATTAGGTTTACGCCACACCCGCATATTACCTGAAGATGTTAAACTGTTCTTGATGGTACGGTTTTCGTGATAATATATATATTTTTAAACGACGCTTTCCTTTAGTAGGTTGCAGCTATTTCACAGAAAGGTCACTTTCGATTCCTACTAAAGAAAAGTGACTAGTCCTTTATCTTACGTTTAAGATTGCTCCACTTTTAGGCTTATCTTTGTCAAGATATTTTTTTCCGATTGATACAATACAATATATAGAAAGGCATCGTTCCTACAGTATGTCGAGCCATTTAAATGTGGAACGGTGGCATTTCACGGGATGGCAGTGAAAGTCCATTGTCATATTTTTTAACAACTGTAGCACACGGTTACCGCGATCATGAATATCTGCAGTGACATAATCAGTAGCAGGGACCTTTTGCAAGCATATGCTCCAAAATAGCTGCCATGGTCTCTTATATTATGCATCATCTATGGAGGACATATCATATCAGTCTCTTCTCCGTGCACAATACTAATGTATTATTTTGACAGCCCTACTCGATTTCAATATTTCAAACGGCATTGCGGGGGCGGTTTCTTTGTTGGGCGATTGGCCAACCTTTTAAGTGACTTGATTTGTTATCACTGGGTCAAATATCGGAGATGACCGTGACTTCTGCGCCGTGACCGACGATCGTCCTAGCCAATTTGACACTGATCAAGGAAACTTCATCTTCCTTCGAAGTGTGAACAAAATAATTAAAAAGGGAAGTTAGCGACGTAGAAACCGAACTATCCATCCACCGGTGTGAAAGGAAAAGTTAATACAGAGATCCATGAGTAGTTAACGTCCTCCAATGGGGTGTAAAAAGCCGGGGATAATAATGGTCATGATAAGTCACCAAAAACGGCGTGAATATTTTGTTGTGTACATACTAGCATATGCACATTAGCAGATCACCGGTGGTCAAAATTCGGTGTGCGACGTGAGTCAACCACCACCCACTGTTCTGTTGTCTAGTGACGTAGGAGGATCAACACTTGTGACCAGTGCTGAATCATGGAGAAGGTATCCGAGAATCCGCGTCAAGGTTTATTCCGACTATTGGCATTATTTATCGGATTCAAACGCGCTCGAGAATGAACAACTTTAAAATGGAGCTGCTTATACACTATCCACGACTCAACAGGGTGCCCTCGGATGCTCAGAACTTTCATGGCAGTATATTGTTCATCTGTAATCCACTAACGTAAATAAGCCGATTGCACAAGAGCTTTTTCTGTGGTATTCTGGCGTGTACAGTGCACGGGGTGTAGCGCATGCCGACCGTCGGCCGAGCACGCGCTCGATCACTTTCTGAAATGTACTGGTGTCTAAGCATCAGCGAGTATTATCTGGCTTTGATGATACTCGCAGTATGTTAAAAACATAATCTGTAGTGTACTGGTGTGAGTCCGCTGCCCGCCTACGCGCGCGCTCACGCACTACCTGTAGTGTACTGACGTGCGTGCTCAGCTCCGCGGATCACCAGGTGACGGCGCGCGGCGTGCGTCAACAGCCGCCCACGCGCTCTCTCGGGCACTATCTATCGCTTGACTCATCACGAATCTTTGACTTTAATAATAATTATTATTTTTACGGTCCCTCCTTTGCTGCAAGGAATGTCGCTACCTTGGATTTCTCTGAGATGTTGTTTTCGTCATTTTGAATTGCTTGGCTGTGGCCCAACCCTGGATCAAGATTAACCGTCGTTTTTCACCAAACGCGACATCTCTGCATACTTAGGACACCTGCAATCAGAATCAACTTAAGAAAAATTACGTTTTGGGTACTTTCTCGATTGAAAACAATTATTATATTTGATTGAAATCAATTGTTTTTATATCACACGTGACAGTCTTTCGGTTCTTCTTCCCATATCTGCAACATATGGTCACCACGAATTGACGCTACTTAGTTCTGTCAGCTGCCACTGTCCATTCCTCGTTCTAGAACACATCTACACTCGAAAGTCCACTTGTTTATATATGGTTTTCGACAATCTCCAAAGCATAAACCCAAGTACTTGATGAGGGGGTAAGTGTAGAATCCGAGGCATATTTTTGTATAATTGGTTAATCGGATTTTTCAAGAAATCGGATGATTTAACCCAATGCTTCCAAACCCTGGACCATTTGTCCTAAGAAGCGGCTCAATCCGAGGTTTTACGGTTACATAAATAAATTATTCACAACATTGTTTACTATAAGGACTGACAAGAAAATTATGATTGTTTCAGGGGCGGCAAGATGGTGGTCGGAGAACCCAAGAGGAGCATCATGGAGGGCATCGAGAACACCGGCGATGTCCGCCTCCATGACCACCGGCTTAGACTCAAACAAAGGTAAGAGCAACTTGCATCACATCCCTAGCTAACTTCTTGAAGGCAAACAGAATCTGTTGTATTATTCCTGAAGATTTTCGATTGAAAACCATTTTTAAAAAGGGCCACAAGTGCTCATCAGTGAGCAGTGCAAATAAGAATAAACTGACTTCCGCCGTGACCAAATGTTCGATTTACGACAAAAAAAACTACTTAAAATAAGGGAACATATTATGTTGGTATTTCTTTCTCTACATTTTTATTAGTTTGATAGTTCATCTTGGAAGTTGTTGCCGCGGGAAAACATAAAATGTGGCTGCCTTTTCTTAGACCCCAGGTGCTCTTGTGTGCAATGCACACTGAGACAAAATTGAACCATAAAAAAATCTACCTTCTCCATAAATGAGAAATAACAACCTTTTTCCGATTTCTTTTTTTTTCTTTTTGAAAGTACTTACTTTTATTAAAATTTTAGGTTTGACATTATAAGAAAGCTTGGCCAAGGTACTTATGGCAAAGTACAACTTGGCATAAACAAGAAAACCGGACAAGCAGTTGCCATAAAAACCATCAAGAAATGTAAAATAGAAACGGAAGCAGATCTGGTTAGGATAAGAAGAGAAGTTCAAATTATGTCTTCCGTCAGACATCCAAACATTGTGCACATATATGAAGGTGAGTTCATTATTTAACGTTTTTTTTATTTTTTATTGTATTTAACTGTCAAAAAAACATTGTGCATTAAAAATAACATAGTATAACTAAAGAGTATCATAATTATGCAAAAAAAAATGATGAAAGGAACAAAATATTTTTTATTTATCAAATTAATTCAAACATAACCCTGTATACTATCCTATGTAAATGTAAGCATTTTTTTTTCTTTTCAGTTTTTGAAAATAGTGAAAAAATGATTTTGGTTATGGAATATTGCTCGGGAGGTGAATTGTATGATTATCTTAGTCAGCAAAAAGTTTTACAAGAAGATGAAGCCAGAAGGTAATATTATAATAACATTATATATAATTATCAAATAAAGTATTCATATTGTTTTGGAATGTTTTTATATATTTTTTTATTAAATAAAATAATCACAATTTCATATATTTAGTTTAATTCTTTATATCAGCACTACACAAATGCTGGTTCTTGGACCAGTTCTGGTCGATGGGTCGGCAATAGCCATTATTATTATACTTAACATAATTTGTCTGCAAAATTTCATGTTGAATCGTGAAAAGAAAATTTATTGCTTCTAATAAATATGTCTCGCGTTTTCAGATTGTTCAGACAAATAGCAACAGCAGTATATTATTGTCATAAGCATAAAATATGTCATAGGGATCTCAAATTAGAAAATGTGCTCTTAGATGAACATGGAAGTGCCAAGGTAAATATATACTCAATTTTACTATTATTTACATTATTACTTTATATCAAGTTTTAATTTAAAATATTTATTTTTTCTTATGCAATATTTTTATTAGATTGCAGATTTTGGATTATCAAACGTATTTGAAGAGAAAAGATTACTGGCCACTTTTTGTGGCTCCCCACTCTACGCATCTCCTGAAATTGTCAAAGGAACACCCTACATTGGGCCCGAGGTAAGAAATATAAAATTACAATAATAGTACATAATAGACACAATATTTTGAGCTGTTATACTTGCTACTAAACAATGAGTGAGTCAGATAAATCACCTGAATTTCTTGATAAACATTGTTTACCACGGTAGTCTCATAGTCTCATCGCAGCAATAAGCAATATGATAATAATAGTTTTATTTAAATCAACACCTACCGATAATAAATGCCGTTGAAGGTTCTATTATACTTTTCATTTTCTATGCAAAGAACTATAAATAGATGTTATACATGTGATGAATTTGTTTTTTTCTACTGCCTATGTTAATTAATAGACTATGACATTTTACGGGTCAGTGATTACTCTCACACCAACAAATGTGTATTGGTGATATAATTTTAAGTTTGTAAGTGTATTAAAAGTTATTTCACATATTGAATCCGGCGCTGCCCAACATGATTGCTTAGTGAATTAAACTCTTATAAATATATTGACTGTATGGCTTCAGTCTGATATATTAATGAAGACTTTGCTGATATGTTTTTGATGTCATTTTCAGGTTGATTGCTGGTCACTGGGAGTGTTGCTGTATACTCTTGTGTATGGAGCGATGCCTTTCGACGGATCCAACTTTCCACGGCTGGTCAAACAAATCAGCACCGGAGACTACTTTGAGCCCAAGAATCCATCATGTTTGTATTTTTATTATGCTGTTATTAATCATCACATATCCTGTCATCATCGCACCATGTAACTGGAACGTATGGTTGTAAAGAACTGCCGCCGAAATTTTGCATTTCTTGCCATAATACCGATTTATCTCGAAATTATAAATAAAGACTCTATTCATGTGTTATTGAGGAGTAATATTTTAAATTATTTTTTTGTTTAATAATTTCGCATGAAAGATATGATTTTACTCTACAAATGGATCTTAAAACATAAATTAGTCTCTATTTATGTGTTTATATTAAAAATAATTATTAATAATTTTGTATGAATTCCAATGTAATTTGTTTGTCAAATGATCTAATGCTGTTGCTGGGTTGAAAATATTGGCCGGAAGAGGAAGTCCGAAATTCCGTTTCCAGGGGGCACCGCGTGGAGGTTCTTTTCATGCTCCCCATATGATCTTATAATAACTACCTGTATTAGATTTTATTTTATTATTGTTATTTTGTTATTGTTTTGTTATCGCAGCCGCATCTCCTCTCATCAGAGACATGCTCACCGTGGATCCCGTGCAGAGAGCCGACATCACCCACATCTGTGATAACTTGTGAGTTATTATCTTTACTACCTTTTTGCAATGTGAAAGGAATTTCATGAAGATTCTGTATTCTTCTCAAAAACAACACTATTTTCCTCAATGCTGTTTGTGAAACTGATCGATCCTATATCTATCAGTTTTGTAAACCTTAATTTTTTTATTGCCAAGTAGCATTGACACAACCAAGAATAATGATAATGAGTAATACATTGTGTACATATTTTCATTGCTGTGAGTAAATCTCTTATGTAACAATTTATTTATTTAATAATTATATTTATTAGTATTATCAGATAGTAAAATTTTATTTTTCAAATTGATAAATATTTAAAAACAAAAAAACATCATCTAAGTGTTCCAGAAATTTTGATTATCTCATTAACCTTCTTTGTGTTATAATTTTAGATGAGAGACATCAATGTTTTCATAATTTTTGTCATTTCACTAAATTTATTTGTCTTATTGTCTTATTAGCCAGATAAAAGCTTTTCCTATTATATTGTAATACTGAAAAAATATATGTTCCTGCTATTATTTTTTGTCACGGCAATGGCAATATATTTGGTATTTTAAAAAATTACCATATTTGATTGTTTTGATTTAAAATAAATATTTTTTAGGTGGGTGAACAAGGGCTGGGATCTGTCGTGCTTGGAACTTGCTGAGGCTTTAGCTAATGAGACTCCGGTGAGGTTGGATCTGCTCCTCTCCCTGGCGCCGCCGCCCATACACGGCAGTGACAAGCTGGTCGTCGGTGATGAGGTTACAAACATTTTAATTATCGATCGTATTACAGTCCAAATGGTTAATTTTCGAATAATCGAACAATTAAAAACAGTAGTAATGACTATAACAAGCGCTTTGAAATTTTGCATAGTTTGTTATCAAAATGAACCAATTAGGTTGTAAACTGAAATATAAATATTTCCAAAGCAGAATTGTTTCAATGCTGAAATGGTCGATCTTCTTCGTAGTATCAATCTGGTGGATTGGTTTATAGCAACAGAATCTTGCATCTCGTTCTCCATTCTTCTCGGTCCTCCGTAACCCTTTTCAGCTCAGCATAAGCACTACAATTCATGTTCTCGAATACTTGCTGCAAATACTCCCGTCTAGGGCGGCCTCTACTGTTTCTACCCTCCACCATCCCCTCCACAATGTCGTGAAGAAGACCATCGTGGCGCATGATGTGACCGATCCATCGGGCTCGTCTCTCTGAGATGGTTCTTTAATGTTCTTTAATGGTCGATATGCATCGACAAATATGCAATATCAATCTGATGCCGTAGTGCATTTTTTAAACCTTAATTCACACTTAAATATAACATAATTCATGTATTTGAGTTGCCACTAGGTTAAATTTATTCCTTGTTTTCTTGTCTGGCTGCAGTTTATTTGACCTTTCGATTTAAATGTCCAAATCTTTTTCTTAAAATATTCATTGATTAACACGTTCAGCGCCATATCAACCACCGGTGGCTGACACGACAAACATAAATTTGACTTTTCAATACAAACTGCTATTCAGAATGTCCGACGAGGCCCTAACACCTAAAACCACAAAAACATTTTCTGTCACTTTACAAAAAACAGTGTTGGCGATGAGCGTGTTAATGAATATTGGATTTGTTAAATAAATAATAATAGCATTTCTAACTTATGTAATCTTTTCATATTATGATAAATAATGCCACATTATTTTAACTGTTTTTAATGATATGCGTAATTAAATTTTCAGATAAATAATACTGGCTCAGATGGTTCTCCCGCTCACTCTGCGTCTGGAGCCAACTTAGATAATTCTGCTGAAAGAAGAATATTAGAAATGGTTGCAGGTAATTTTGTTCAAATTCTAGAAAAAAAAACCTGTAATTAAATATGTATTTATTATTACATATATATACTATTGCTACCATTTGTTTCATTGTACCCATGCATAAAGGGTCAAGACTGTTAATATTTCAAACAAATTATTCAATTCACATGTATCTCTCTATATATACATAGTTTCCAAAGCTCCTTCCGTAATGCCACCGGTATGCTATGGAATGCTCTTCCAGCGTCTGTGTTTCCTCCTTCCTACAATCTATATCTCTTCAAGAAACAGATAAATATACACTTGCAATCTCCCCAACCCACACACAAACACAACACACGTTTCCCGCATGCAGCGTCCAGCCTCCCTGGCTGAGCGTCATAGAGTGCACTGGTCTTGACCGGGTGTGCTCTCATGCATGCGTTTACATAAAAAAAGAAGATATATTGATCCACAATTTCGATTGCTATATTAGATTGGTATCTTGAATAACCGCTGAATACATTTTGTGTATTTTCATTTTGGTGATTATTAGTTTATTTCATTATATGGAATTCCAGAGGGAGGTACCGATGCGATCAAGCCTTCACCCACACGCACCATCATCCCCAGCGCTGATCAGCCCAAGAGGAAACTGGAAACTACTGTATCAATGGACAGTGCACCTAGTCAAAGAAAAAAAGATCGCACGCTCAGGTATATAACACTTGAATTCCTTACTGACTAAATATGGTTTAAATTGAAATGGTTAAAGCGTTTTTTTACCAAACTGTGAAGGTCATTGGTTTGATCCTCAACAAGTTTTGTTAAATGACTTGTAATCTCTATTTATAGGGGGTTTAATTAACCGGAGGGGTTCGTGTAAAATTGTGAAAAAGTGTCCAGTCATAGCCTATTAATTAAAATTTGTGCTAGATGAAATATGTCTCTTGAACACCACCCATTCATAATGAATTCCTGTACTAATTGGATGATACGTGAATGTCAGGCTGTATGTAGTCTATGACATTGATGAATCAACGCTCCACATGCAGCGCTTAGCCATATGTAACAAGGCAAGCATCAAAGAATCCACAGATGAAACTACAGCATTACTAACAGCATCTATCAGTATTCTCACAGACAACTCGAGTGGCCAAAGGAAAAAATAGTTTCTAAAAATTGTTGTAAAGTCTGTTACTAAATGATTCCTTTTTCAGATCGAGTAGTAAAGTAAATCATGCACAATCAGATGCTGATATGAATGTGTTGCCGGCCCCCGAGCTCACCGACTGCGCAGAACCTGAGCTGCAGGATCAAGCGGCTGCATTAGTTCCCCTCAAAGCTTGTGATGAACCGTCCCAGAAACTTGACGCAGAGAACCAGGAGCCTACAGCCCGGGTTGTTGCCAAGCAAGAGGATAAGCCGACACGGGCCAAGAATGAAACCACTATAACTCCTAAAGTTCCTGACGAAATTCCTGATGATGTTCCTTCTCTATCACCTAGTAAAGCCTCTCAGGTAATGATTATTTTTTTACGAAAGAATTGCATTTTTTTGTTAAATTTTTCATATTTTAATTTATCATACATTTTTTATCATTTTCAACCCAATTAAATATAATTTCATAACTATTCATCAGTTTTATAATCATTTTTGTCAGGCCATTGATTTCTTGTGCTATTTTTTTTTTCAATAAGAGAAAATTCTATTTTACTTTCTCAGTTGTTTAAAAGCTTGTTTGAGAAAATGACATACTACCGCTTTGCAAAAAATATTTTTTTAATTAAAAAAACTGATAAATTTCATATACCTTCCGTGCAAAAGGATGTCTCCATGGACCATACGTATTGTGTTTTGCTTCCATTATAGTCTATCGATGGTCGTGCAGATGACTCTTAAAAAAATCAAAACTAACTGATCATACATTTAATATTTTCTAAATATTTTTCATTCGATTTGTTTGTTTTTTTCGAATGTTTCTCGCTTTCTGGCTTCACTTGCATTTTGTTTGTGTACTTCAAATGCAGGTCGCTAAGAAAGAATCTCGAGTGGAGAAAAAAACCAAAGATCCCGCACTGAAAGAGAAAAATGTCATATCAAAGCCGTCCGTTACCCTCAAAAAGAAATTAAGTACCGGGGTGACGAAAATTGATGATAAAGCAAAAAGCACTGCAAGCAAGGTCAGTGGTTAAATATTTTTATTATGTCAGTATTTTTTTTTTTTTATTTTTGCCCTTTAATGTTTATTTTATGGTTTTTATTGAATTGGTAAGTAATGATTTAGAAATATTAGAAAAATGTGGTCAAAACGGTGACGTAAAAATTTAAATCATATCTCACGACTGACTAAGACCCGTACGGGCCAGAACTTTTTGACTGCTAACTGCTCAAGATATATTTTTTCTTTTTTCCATTTCTTCTTTCAATCAATCTGTATTATATAAGAGTTAAGGATTTATAACTTATATCTTGTATATAGACTGGAAATCAAAAGAAAATGGGAAGAAAATGAACCCTTCTGAACACTTCTCGTGTCCATAGTAAATGATTTGGTCTGAGCATTCGTGTGTTATATAATAGTTTAATGTATTTATTCTAACTAAGTTGTGAATTAGACAAAAGAAAATATCGTAACTTCCGTAATTATTATTCTGAAATCGCCATTTGTCACTTCCATATCATTATTTATAATATTGTACATTTTTTAAACATTCAGGAAAAATCGCCTCCTCGAAAGTCCGTTGAGAAAGAGCCGGCTGCACGTCCCACGGGCGTAGAAAATAAAGCGGCCGGTGAGGAAACAATCACAAATGACAGAGGGTCACCGACCAAGCAGCCCACCACGGAGAGGCGCAGATCCAGGATCCTGGACGCCGCAGAGAAACTCAACAGCCTTAGTCTGCAGCCTGCGGAGCCTCCGAGCCCGGCGGCTGCCCAGAGTCCCCCGGGGGCCAAGCCAAAGAAAGTTCTTATTCCAGGTCAGCAACTTATAAATGTTTATTTCTTCTGTTATTTTCCAATTTTAAAGCCTTAGCGGCAACAGCATAGACAAAAACCACTCTTTCCTCTGGATGGTTAATGTAGATTGAAAGTTCCATAATTAATGTAAGGGGAAGAATATTTTTTACAATTTTATTTGACTGATTCTGTACAGAATACACACACATTTTATTGGATGTGACATGAATATTTACTTGTAATATTTTTAATCACGTTTCTATTTTAACGCTACATCAGCTACATCCATCAATCCCTTTCATAAAATAATAATTTCAAGTATGAAAATTTCATCTTTAATCAATAATGTAGATATTGAAATATTTCAATTAATACAACTCTTATGTACAGCCGTTGCAGATCAGTCTCATCTTGCGTGTCTGCATTGAAATAATATAAATTCCATCACATTTTGTCATTAGGTGTCAGTGTGGGAAGCTTCAAAGAACAGTTTGAGAGGCGGGCCTCTCTCACCGGCAATGTGCCCGCCACTGAAACCAGGAGAACTCCTAATAGGTTTACCGGACCAGGTAACTTAACCCGAGACAATTAACTCACTTAAAAATTCATTTGCATGCACTATCTTGGAATTCATGATATACGAATATACAATATCTCCCTATTCCTTCGCCGATGCCCACTATCCTTACCTAATCTAACTTGTTCCGAGCATGTCACTACCAATGTTTCGACCTATATTTTTCAATATATTGTAGAATTTTTATCGACTTTTGCTCTGCACTAAACTTATCTATTATTTTAAAATATTGTTTTCTATTTGAAACAGTTGCAGCATAAAAACAGCTGCTATAAAAAATACATTTTGACATTACAAATTCTCTATCCTTTCATTTCAAATATCAACGACAATATTCATTTTTGCACCTCACATGCACTCTGTCTATAGGTGAGGGTTAGGTGGAATACTTTTAACGGCTCACTAGCTGTATGAAAGATGTTTTGATATAAACTGTGATTCCAGCTGTTGATGTTTTCAATGTTTGATTTCAGCTGTTCCATCTAAATTACTGGCAGATAAAAAACTGCATAGCGTTGACTCTGAACATCCTCCAGCAGCGGCAGAGAATAAGGAAGCCCACGTCCGGCTGCAGAGCATCGGAGTTGAGCCATCTCAGCAGGTATACCTTCACAGTTATCCATTAATATGAGATTAGAGAGAAAGTAATAAGAGAGCTTAAAGCGGAGGTATCCTTCAGAAGCAAACTCAATAACCACCTTTTTCACGGAGAGGCAAAGAAGAGCTTTTGGAATGACCATTCGGTCATAAAAAAGCGCTATACAAATACTAATATATAATAATAATATAATTTGACACTTATTTGTAAGGTTTTAAGTAATCGGTAGAGGAATATATATATATATAAATAATAATGTGACTATCAAAATAATACAAACAAATTCAAATATTGTTTATCCATTTCATCGCTAATGATGTCTATAACAGTAACTAACTTTTCACAGAGTTTTGAGCAACATAATAGATCCTGATAATCCAAATAAAAAAATAACAAAAAAATGGATCCAAAATCATATACAGTATATATCTATATAAGTAATATATAATCAATATTTTAGAATTTTATGTTTTAATCTGAAAATATATTACAATTCTTATTTTTAGTCTAAAAATCAATTTAAAAAATTACCAAATAAGCACTGCCCACAAAAGGTTTAAATTTTAAACAATAACTCTTTATTTCAGACAAAATCGGCAGCCATTCAACAGGCAGTTGAGGTTGTTAAGGCGGTGGTTCCCGAGATGAACAACAAGAACAAGATGCTGCACAAGAGCGAGTCACTGAAGGAACCGGCTTCCAGGCGGGAAATGTTACACAGCAGCTTGTCCTTAGAAGATGCCAGAAGGTTTTTATACTAATTCATATTTTATAAATAATTTATATTATTAATAATTTCGCAATATTAAATACATCAGGAATTCAAATTACATGTTTGGAATCACGAATAAACACATTTCGTTTCATAAATTTCACACGTAATCTGTATCCAATGGAAATTAGATCTTAACATAAAAGGCGCACTTGCAATAGAAATGTATTCCATTTAATATCTTTGTAATATTGATATCAGTAAATAAATAAATAATTTGTATTTATCCTGTGAGTTTATTTGAATATGACAAGTCACCTTAGCAAGTCCGCCAATTCAAATAAAAAGAAAGATTAATTCCTTAATACTTGTTTTATTTACATTAGAATTATCAATCTAAATGATAAACGGGTTTGTACAAAACGTTAATACAAGCAATTGCCATTATTGGGATGCTCAGACGTAGCAGTTAAATTATTGAAGTACTAAAAGTAGAAAACATCAAAAGAAAAATAACACTTATGATTGTTTTTGCAGAAGTCTACAGCAGTCGATGGCGCTGATAAACCAGGCCAAGAATGATGATGAGGGCTCTGATGACTTCTCAGGTAATCAGCACGACAGGCAGAAACAACTGAAAACGGCTCGGGAAATCATCTCCAATGCAATCGGGGACGACTCAAACGGAAAGAAAGTACATCGCATATGCATGGGTATGGAGTTCACAATTTGTTTGATTTGTGAATTGTCAAGTTTTTGCCACCTATGAATTTAATATTCTAATTAATTTAATATATAATTATCTGCGGGAATGGTGTATTAAGTCAAATTAAACCATTAATAATTATATTTCTATATAAAGCAATAACTTTGTGGTCAGAAATGATTAAAAATAAAACAATTAAAATTTGTTTATAACCACTTGGTTTGTAGTTTATTGATTAGTAGTTTCGGTAGCACCCTCTACCATCCTCAGGACAACACTACAACTAAACACTAAATACAGAAAATATATAAATAGTCAATCAGTGGGGGTGGGAGTAGGAGTGAGAGCAGACACTGGATTTATCTATTTTCTGTATTTATTGTTTAGTTGTAGTGTTGTCCTGAAGATGGTACAGGCTGCTACCAAAACTAGTAGACAATAAACTGTAAACCAAGTTGTTATAAACAAATTTTAACTGTTTTATTTTTAATCATTAAGAATTAAATTCCAATTGAATAAGATGTGAAAAAGTACTATGATTTGTATATGCAATGTAAGTTACAATAAGTGTTTGAGCGACAAGAAGGAAAGAGCAACCGATAATGGGTTTTAAAGTGCACGAATTTTGTGATGTGAACTAAATGAGATAAAAGGAGTTGAGTGACTCACCACAAATAGGAAACTTAACACTTATCCTTGGGTCTTCAACCCTTTAAAATGTTGTCATGACATATGACAACTCAGAGGGCTATCTGTATTATATAAATTCATATTCGAATCATAACTAAAGATGGATTGAATGATTTCAACCATTAAATTTCTTTCAACGCAAAATCATTTTAAGTGATAAAATATTTCATAAATGCCTTTTCCTTTCTTGGGTGTCTTTTTACTCATAAAAGAACATAGCAAAAAATAAAACAAGAAAGTAAGCTATACCCAAGGCAATACGGGATGAAACCTGACTATTGAACTAAATAAATTATATTTACTAGAATCTGGGCTTAAATATACTTAAATACTTGAAATCACTGAAAGTAGGTACAAGCTATTTGTTATTTGGCACAAACATGTGAAACATTAAAAATTCTAATAACCATAAATTATTTAAGTAAATTCTTAGGGATCATCCTATTTTTCCTTAGGTATAATAGGTATAATGGTATTGCAGGTTCAAAGCCTCCTGTACCATACGGTAGTGGGGGCCGCAGTGCTTCTGGGACCATCAGCCTCAGTGGTCTGGGCTCCTCAGGCCCCCTGGGGTCGCTGCCCGCCTCTCCCCCCACCAGCCCCCCCACCTCTCTGCCGCGGCACCGTGAGAGTCCCGCCAGAACCTTCCGCACCGAATTGCATCACAAAGTGGACGATGTGCGCAACAAGTTTATCCCGACCAACAGGTAAAACTTCACGTTTATAGCTTCTCTAAATTCTATTCTGCCTAATTCAAATTTTGTTTAAAATTTGATATTGCATTATAAACACCCGGATGAGAGAGGAGGAATCAGACTGTTCAACCACAAAATGCCTCGGATTGATATAATCCACGCAAGAGAGGCCCAGTTCAGACATGAGCTCCACATATTTATTTATAATTTGTTGGAGTCGTCTGTTTAATGAGCATCCGGACTTTCTGTTGCTTGTCTTGCTTCTTTTCTATTTTTGTATTATTTTTTATTTCAAAATTGTGGGATTTTTTTTTTATATAATCTTAAGTACATATATTCAATATATTGTTCTTGTTATTTTCTCTTTTATTTCAGAATCATAATAAATATATTTATTTTCTGGAAAATATAAGGAAAAAAAATTGAATTTGAATGACTGTAGAGGGAGTGATATGCCCTTACAATCATCTCTTTTATTAACCTCCTTCCGTGAATGTTTAGAATATCCAAAGCTAAATTTTCCATTTTGCTTTATTGTCTCTTCTCGTTGCATGTTAAACATACTTGAAAATAAACCTATTCTTAAATCTTGATACCCCAAGCTTTATTCAAGAACTCGTTCCACTAAAAACGAAAACAGTACACTTTATTATTAATATTAGTTGTTCTGGTGCGACGCTCGTATCTATTAATTATTTATGATTATGACTATCATCATTAATTTATATTTGTGTCGTTTTGCAGGGGAGGATCTGTTGAAAGAATCATCCCGATTCATTTTGCTGAAGAAAATCCTAAACCTCAATCTCATAGTGGACAACTTCCTTACACTAGAAACAACACCATGCCTTACAGGTAATGCGATACTTTACAAAACCGTGCTGTAATATATACTAGGATATTCCTAAGCTTTTGTGCCAGAATTTTCATATTTGCATATAAATTTCTCCATTTCTTACAAGACGTTGAAAAGGGAAAACTTTGTGAATCAATTAAAACTTCAAAATTTATGCCCTGCACTTTGGCCCAGGCCTCCAATATATGATTTGGTACTATAATCAAGATTAAATATTTCTTCAGATTGGGATCACTGCCGCGTGGTTCTATCACTGACTTTGAATCCGAGCGCCCCACAGCGGTGGCCACACAACCTTCTGCCCCGGCCACGCCCATCAGCTCACCCCGGGCCGAGCCTATCAAAAAGAGTCCCCGCGAGTTCATCATCCCCATTGCCGTTGAAGGAGTCGGCTATGTGACTCCTCGCCAAGGAAGCTTAGAACCCAGCGAGACTCCCACCAAGTTAAATCCTTCCAGCATCGGCTTTGCGTCGCGCTTCCCCAAGCCTAGAAGAATAAGGTAACTAATATTTCAATTAATTACTCCAGTATATTTCCAAACAATTGAAAAAAATAGCATTAACAATAATTAAACATTATTGTTTTATGTTGTCTTTCTTATTTCCAAATCACTACAATAACAACTTCCCCATCGCTCACATAAATATGTATAAAAAAAGTGTACCTATTTCAGTGTCCACACAAATAGGTGTTATATGGTGCATCCATTTGAGCATTTTTAAATGTAATATTTGTATTTTTTTTTATAAAAGTGATAATTATTTGCTTCAAATTAAAAGAAAACATATATATTTGGAACATTTTTCCCCAAATAATTTGCCTGGGAAGTGGTTAGTAAGTAAATGATAAGTATGTTTTTAATTCTGTCATCTTTACTGCCAAAGAAAACGAATCTCTTATCTGTCATTTTTTGGATATAATTCTATTGTATTTTATTTTACAGCTCACTTGTGAGTGGAGGGGAATCAGAAGATGAAGATGACATGCACATGCACAGATTGAGGTAAATATAAAATTATGAAATTTTCAGAAAAAACATACAATAAAATCCTCACAAAAAAATGGAAAGTGACAATTATAATTGACATTGCAAGAGGCGTATCTGAAAATATTCTGATAAATTATTTAAGAAATTATCTATAGTTATCATTTTAAAATCCATATTTTTACCAAATCACTTATTTTTTATTATTTTAAATTTTAATGTTTCTTGTATATTTAGGAGTTCAAGGCGTGCTCGAGCCGAACCTGAGAAGGAATCCGTCAGCTCGGGGGAAGAAGACGATGATGAAGGATTCGAACTCCTCACCGCGGAGAATCTCTTCTCTACACTTCTGGACAGGGTAATTATACTGTTAATGCTAATATTATTGATTTTTTGACATGAAATCAATTTTAGAGTGACCGATCGATATGAGTATCTGGTATTCAACATATAAAAGCCGATTTATGATAAATAAATTAATGCACTGTTCATAAAAAGGATAATATATTTTGTATTATTATTAAATAAAATTATTATATTTGTCTGAAGGTCCGAAGTCTCACTAACAGACTGAACGGTGAGGAAGGCACAGGTTTCCCGCAGCACCATCAGTCGCTCTTCAACAACCTCCATACTCCATTCTTCAACAGGTATTATTACCAATTTCAAGTGACTTTACCATCTGTTTTTCTGGTATAATAAATTAATTTTATTACATTAACCAAAATCTTAATGGGATATCTACTTCTTAATTTTATTCTGACTAAAAAGCTTTTTGTTTTTTAGTATTTTTTTGTAATTTCTCAAATATTCCATCTTTTAAAGAGAATAATAATAATTTTTCCTAACAATAATAATTTATTCATATTAATATGTCGTTTGCTTCCAATACTCTAATGCTCTTAATTATGCTTTTGTATAACAGCCCTCACTTACCTCGGAAACACAAAAGGCACAATATCATGTAAGTTGCATACAAATCTGCTTTATCATTCTTTTTTTTTCAATATTTCAATTAGTTACTGAATATAATTAATTATTTAAATAATTCATTATTCAACCAAATTCATGTGTAATTAATAATATCATTATTCCACTGTTACCACACTACATCATAAATAAAGCTAAATAAAATATATCCATTGCAAATTTATTTAATAAACTTCACAAAATGTGTTTATTGGTTACAATTAGTAATGATGTGAATTAATTATTTTATGAGTTTGGAATAATAATTCCTTCTCATTTCTGTAACTAAGTGTTCATATAAAGTTCATTGAAACAATATAATAATGATGTTTAACTGACTGGGAATGCAGCATACATAAAGTTAAGACTGAGCGGGCTAGCTCTGAAACGTAAGTAGGTATGATTTGGCGCATAACCATTTATGTTATTATATTTTCTTACATTCATAAATCTTAAGCTTTCTTTTTCATTCAAAGTGTTTAATTATTTTTATTTTGATGCCAGATACATCGAGGCTTACTTTAATTCTCTCTGCTTACATTATATTGAATGATGACTAAATTATTACGTTACAATAAATCTTTTCTATGAATATATATACATAATTATAGTTCACATGAAATATTTCATTCATGATAAATTTGTAGCCTTGTCTAGTTGTGTGTGTGAAATAACCTTATACGTAAAATCATTATAACTTTTGAACTAGAGGTTGTATAAAAGTATGAAGTATTCAACATGGCATTCTCTCCAATCCCAATACGCAAATACACTTCCACTCTCTGCCCATGGCTAGCAAAAGACGCTTTTAAGCTTTTGCTGAAAACAATGTGTTCAAGAGCATCCAGACTTAAAAAAACTTTCACTAATATTATTGAAATTTTTATATGTATTCCTATTAAATAAGAACAAATAATAATTTAAATAAATATTTATAATTAAAAAAACTTAAAATGAGTTTTTTACAGTTTTTAATTTTTTTTATATCCCTGTAAATCGTTTTTTTTTTAATAATTATAATTAATAAATAAATGAGATATTGTTCTGATAATAAATATTATGATTTGGTTTAGGCGCGAGGGCCCATCTTGGCGCCGCAGCACTTCCCGAGACATGGCGACCGACTTTGACTCCATGTTCCCGAGTCACCCGTCTTTCCCGAGAGGTATGTTCCAGATGCCCGGTGTCAAACTTCTACTTCTATCATCGTTTTAATGACTTACAAATTTTTATATTAATAGCATTGTTGTTCTTAACGGAGACTGCACATTGAGAATTTGTGACGCAATATTTATTCCTTGATCGGAAAATTCATAAATATTGTATTTTATAAGAGGTTGATAATAATCATTCGAAAATTTTACTTAATATACAATAATATCCTATAGGAATATAGGCTTAGAAATATTATCTAAGCTTAATTTATGTGATGCTTATAAAAGCTTAAGAATAAAATTTACATCCTCTATGTAAAGATACCTTCTGTAAGATTTAAAAGGTTGAAGGTCTGATACATTTTTCTTAAATCTCTTCAATAAACCTTGAATAGAGAAACAATTAATACGGAATATAAATGTCTTGTCTCTAATTTGCAGTCACTTATGATAATGGAGAAACTTAAACAATACTAGTTACAACATATTGTAATGTTAGTTTGTTATGTTGTGCATTGTAGATAATTGTTTATTTACCATTAATTTCTAATAAAGATTTTCTGTTTAAAAGAGTGCTTTTTTTATGGAGATGTAAAATAATTATTTATTATTATCTTGAAGTCTACAAAAATTATAAAGTGTTGTATTTATTAAAAGGTTTATATCTTTAACAAAATAAATATTTATTTTCTTAGGAAACAATTATTTTGTAGATCATACAACCATCATCAATCTTATTTCTTAAACTAACATCGTGGATTAAACTGGATGAGATAATAATAAATATATATATAATATTACATCCTATTTAAATAAATATAAAGAATTGTCAACTTTTCATAATATAAAGTTGTACATTATATTATTATTATTTGTGAACAGCATCTTTTATTCAGATTGTGTTTTTTTTTCATGTTAGATGTGATTACCATTTACATAATTATAAAATATTATCCTTTTTATAGTAGCAGTAAAACATAGAGTAGCTGCATAGTTCCAGTAGATATTACTTACATATACATTCATAGTTCCAGTACATATTACTTACTTATTTGCAAATTTCAATTTTCTCTTAATACATCAGTCTCGATCATCCATACACAGCATATTTATGACTTACTTGATGATCCCATCATTTATTAAAATGATAAAATCAATGTCTGTTTTCCCTCAATAAGTCAACCATTTTGTTTTTGAAATAATCAATAACAATATTATTATATAAGAACATTAGATTCAATGAATTTTGTAATATTAAATAACTCATGTATTTGGTAATTGCATCTACAATAATTAATTGTGTGTTAGGCGGAATTTAAAATGTCAGTAATGACAGATCTTTCGCTTAAATGAATTCTTATTAATACCAATATTGGCGAAAATAATACAAAAGTATTATATATATATATATTTATAAACATAATTGTGCTTTTCTCAATAATCACAGCTATTATTTTTGTACCTATGAAATACTAAACTATTTCATTGCAATAGCTTTTACTCTGTTAACTAAAAATTCCTTGATAATTATTGTCCTGATAAATAAGAATGTACTTTATTTATCTTTGATGTTATGTAAAATTGAAATGATCATTAAAATGTACAACAAAATATTAATAAATACTTTTATTCTGAATACATTACAGTACAAAACTTTTAACATTTTTTAATGGCAAGATGAGTTTTTTAGAATCATTCTGGGATTTGAACTTATAAGAATAAATTTATCTGTAATACTGTCATATAATTGTTATATATTACAGATTACAATAAATATTTACATTCAAATCATGAACTCTTACAGGTAATGAATAAAATCAACGAAAAAGTATGTGTATTATGTATATTCAAATGTAATTTTTTTGGTGAAAAGCCAATACTATTTGATTAAGGAGACCGATAATTTAATTGTTATGTTTTTCAATAATTCATAGGAATAAAATCGTTTTTTTATAATGAAAAGATGATATCTCTTTTTTATGCATAGATGTTACCGAGTTAATAAATTAATACACATATATATTATAACCATAATAAATATGTGTATGTGTGGTGTGGTTGCAGTTGGGTTGCGTGTTACTCTGCATGCGCCGAATGCGACACCGAATGCCGGCGGGTCGACTAACCACACGCCCCAGTCAAATGCCACAAAACAATAGGTACCTCAAATATTCTGCCTCCTTTTATTTACTACTTAAGATCCCTCCCTCGCGGCTCCCCGCATACCATATACCGCCGCTCCATCACTCGGGTCCTTGAGGATTCATACATTCTCAAAGCGCTCAAATTAATGATCAAATATTAGAATTCGCCACATTTTATTCCCGGATAGTTTATCATTGAACATCACTCATCACACAATCTTCATCTCGCTAACGACTCACTTCATCGCTAAACATCCCGCACCGGAGAATGTCAAGTTCGTATGCTTTTGATTGAATATTTTTTGACTTAACAAAGCCTGCGTTTTCTTTTGTTTCGATGCTAGTTTTTGAGTGTTGTCATTCTTATAAATGCTTGAATAATAATTATCCTTTTTTAATATTTCAGTGATATTTACATGGATTTTTCGGCAGCAAAATACTATTGGCTTACGTGAATTGAAACATTGTTCCCGTTATTGTTTTAAAACACATAATTTTAACGAATGATTATTACTTTCTAATATGTCGCTGCAAAAGTTTTGACGTTTCTGTCTGATCTCTTTCAGATATTTTTAAAAATCATAATCGACACCGATCCACCGGATCGTGTCAATCATATTAAGACAATTGAAATGTATAGGGATAGTTGGCCAGTGTGATGTTTGGATCCCTCAGCAGTTGCCAATTTATTAAATCGTATTTCAAAGCATCAAAAAAAAAAGATTTAAAAAATGATACAACAGAGCCCGTAAAAACATCCCTTAAAACATTTTTTTGCTCGGTACTAATAAGTTAATTGATAGGTTAAAAGAATAATTTCAACAGTGAAATAAAAAATAATAAAAAAACATCAAAACTTTTGCACCGCTCAGATATATCCTAATAAAATAATTGAGACCGGAAGGTCGATAATCGACGACATCATTGTACATATCATTCGGCTGGCTGCATGATACGCGTGTTTGAATTTGTTTTGCAGGCTCCAAGAAGTCTTCTCGCAAAACGGCGACCACTAAAAGCCGACAATCAGACAACCCCGCTAACGATAATGACCCAACAGAACACCGCAACTCTGCAGAGCCTTCCTGCCACACGCCTGACCACCCGCAGCGACAACTCGACCTGTCAGACCTCGACCTTAGCAAGATGGAGCTGTCGGACAAGGACGTGGAGACTCTGTCGGGGCTGACGCCCGGCCTCTCCCGGCGCTTGCAGCAGCAGCTGCTCGCCCACCTGCCCCCGGCCGCCGCGCGCTCGCTGCGCCGCACACTCTCGCTCAACTGCCCTCTCCTGCACGAGGCCCCGCAGCTCAAGTACTCGCGCAGCTCCTCCGCCAGCAAGACTGCCAACCTCGGGGAACAACACTCACATCCTCCCGAAGCGCTGGAGACGGACACTTCCATTTCCACAGACGATAACAGCGTTCTGAATGAAGGATCTTCAAATATCCGGTCCGAAACTCCGAGGGTCAAACCTTCTGATGTGGAAGACGATGATGCCAGTTCGGTGTCTTACAGTTCTTCAAGAGGCCGACCAGATAAAGACTATCGTCAAAAGAGAGATCTTCATTTGCGCGATTACGCCCGATTCATATTCGTCGAGGAATGAAAAGAGTTCCGATTCTCTCGACGCGACGATCGACAAGTTGGATTCTCTATCGGCTAGCGGATCCGTCACCCCGCGCCTCGCTTTGAGCGTCAGGAGCACTCCGGACAGATCGGTTTTGAGTAAGTACTTCTCGCCTGACCGAATGCCCCTCGATGAATACGGGGTCGGATCCTCGTTCAGGAGTGACTATGAGCTGAGCGGGTCAGAGCCGGGCTGCTCGGTCTACTCGGGTATTCCCCTGGGAGGCTCCCTTCACCGTCGTTCTCTCCGCACTCCTCCGGCAGAAGCGCCCCGCCGCCGAGTTTCTAGATTTCTTCGGCCCGACTTCTTCGACACGCCTCGAGAAGAGAGCGTTTACGTTCGCGAAAAGAAAGATAAAGAACTCGAGACTCAAAAAGTGCTCAAAGAGATTAGACAAAAAGAGAGAAAAAGGAGCAGGGGCTTGGATTCCGTTGTTTCCAATCCGACCAGTCCCCTGTCGTCCTCGGATGTTATTTCTATGTTTGATAATGTTAGCTCTCGATCTGACAGAAACTGCCTCTCTCCGGTGTCATACTTGTCGCCCCGAGACAGAAGTCGCTCCATTACTCCTTACTATCCGATGCTCGATAACATAAATGAAGTTCACGGTGATCCTTACGGGAATAGTAATCTACAAGAAACTTTAATGGCCATCGACAAGAAAATAAATGAACGCGATCTCATCCGTTGGGACGATCTCAGAGTGCCGCGACAAACTGAAGACGATCTGAATATTTGCCGTAAAAATGAATCAAAAGAAGGAGAAAAGTCCATCGATGAAAGCGATACTATTCATCATACTGTCCTCAAGGAAAGGGATAAAAAATATGAAGAAAATAACCTCAACTGTAACGAGTTGAATGATACGAGCGAGAAAACAAGCCAAAGCGGTAGTATAAATTACATCACAGAAAACCATGCGACAATCGAAAAACATAATCCTTTATGTGAAGACAATTTCAAAGATATTGATTTACGAAATGGTAATTTATCAAATAAAAAGAAACATGAAAGTTCCCCGGTTAAAGTTTCTCAAATTGCCCGACCGAAAAGTTATCCGACAAAACCGACTGAAGATTTGAGTCTCGTTCATATTCCAAACGGTGAAAATATTGTGGATCGAAACGCACCGATAGATGCGGTCGATACTGTAAAGGAGACTAAACTATTGAGACCTAGAAGTTATCCCGTTTCATTATCACCTGAAAAAACTTATAACATTCCCCTTAAAGATAATATTTTAACCCGCTACACTGGAACTGAAGATACAGGAAATGTTATAAGTGAAAATTCTAAAGGGATCACTATCGATCAATGTAAAACCCCGATAGAAGACGCTAACGGTAATATCACAGTCAGCTTTAATATTAATTTACCATCTAAAAGTACGAAAATAAATCAGGAGTCTGCGTCACTAGAAAAACCTCAACCCGAAGAAAAGAAAAAAGTTCCAGTAAAGAAACGGATCGTGGTAAAGAAAAAAAGCGTCAGTCAAAAGGCCGATGCAAAATCATCGAACGGAGTTGACCGAACGATTAATAATATTCCAGTCCCCGATAACAAAGAATCGGCCAAAGAACTCGGTAAAAAGAACGGTGACCTGAAGGTATCTCCAAAAAAGAAATCAGTTTTACATTCTATCGGGCAGAAATTTGAAAAGTTCCGTAATGATGGCTTCAACAAATCAAACTCACAAGAAAAGGATAATATTACTGAAAAACCATTAAAGCAAGCTTCCATTGAAAAAGAAGAACCTAAACCGTCTCGCATCGAGAACGTTATGAGAGTTCTTCGAGAGAGGTCAGTACCAGCTCCCAACCCCACTGAGCCCATCACAGAGTCCGGCTTGATCAAGAGAGCCGTCACCGCCACGGACCTCTCCATGCACGACAAGGACTCGCACGGCAGGAGGAGTGTCAGCAGGGTATTAGGACTGTTCAAGAAAATAGAATCAAAGGAAAAGAAATCTGTGGATCCACAAAATGTACGAAGTGATAATGAACAAGAATGTAATAATTCCGATAACAAAGATAACGTAATTGCCACAGTTATGGATTCTGAAAATACCAAAATATTACCATCTGTTTCGGAGTCATCTGATGTTAAGCCAAAAAGACCGACTTCTCTTCTTTTAAATGGAATAGGCCGGCGCGTCCAAGCTTGCTACAATGGAGCCGCAAGTGACAGCGCACTGATAAAGACTGATAAAGGTGAGGAAATCTCTACAAATGATATAAAATCTGACGAAGTTAAGTTACAAAAAAAAGGTCTGCGACTCGATTTCTCCCGATTGCCAAAACTTAATCAGAGCATTTTTAATAAGAGAAATTCACTCGATTTTACAAAACAGCGGGAAGATAGTGAATCCAAGGATCTTAATGAGAACCGGAAGAGCGATTCCTCAGAAAACAATGCCCCACCCAAGCCGGAGTCTGAAAAATGCGACCCTCCATTGCAAACCTCAGATGAAATATTGGATAATAATGATAGCAATATAATTTCAAATGGGACAATTGTTTCTCCCAATTGGTCTCCCGATTGCGATACGAGCAAGTTTATGGCGGAGCCGCAAGCAGATGTGAACTCGAATGCAAACCTTCCCCAGAGAATCCACGAAGCGACATCGCCGGATTCAGAAAATATGGTCGATCGCATTAGACGGAAAAGTTTCTACTCTCGGTTCAATGAAAAGAAAAATCGCAGGAAAAGTTCTCTCGTCGGTCCCGGAGCTAAAGAATACATTCCCTCTACACGCATCCACCCGCAGCCGGATACTGACGGGTACTATCCCGGCAAGTACGACCTGTCTCCGACATCTCCAGTCAAGTACAACTCTCTCTCTCCGCTGACTTTGGAACACACGAGAATAATCCATCCCTTGGACAAGATGGAGTGCGTCAGTCCGTCCAGCTCCAGGTACAGGACTTCTCTCGGGTCAGACCATCTGTCGTCCAATCACAAACCTCTGGACAGAAATGATAATAGAATTTTGTCAGAATCCAGATACCAAAATAGTTTCGATGGGCCCTCACATTATTCCATACCGAGATACACGAGAACGGTCTCACTGTTTGATAACTATGACGGCCACGGTCGTCACAATGGGCCCGAAGACAAAAGTAACTCTCGGTACGGGAAGAGCTTCTCGCTGCTGCCCGGCAGCTACGCCACCTACAGCCCCCGCAGCTGCGCCAGGAACTCCGCTATCCTCCTGCGTGACGGTGAGGATGATGACAGCGCCATCAACACAGACAGTGTGCTGACAAAAATTAGAAACAGGAAAAAAAATGCCGCAAGTAACTCCGCCCTTGATGAAGATATCATTTTGGACTCCAAACTCAGGTATTTAAGGTTTTCTTATTACCTGTAATACTTTAACATTATTTTTCTTGAGGCTTCTAAGAATCATCATTTCATTAATACAGCAGATGTTTTACATAGTCGAGATTATCCTCATGGATTTCCTAATCTTCATCGTGATATATAATTTAGAGTTCAATTTCAATCAACTGAAGTTGTAAAAACTAAACCTGACAGCCTATTTCTTTATAAATCAATGTATTTAATATTTTAGAATGAATCACCGACAATTCATCATTTATAGTATTTCCTGTGCATAACCATCATCCTTATAAATTTTCAGATCCAACCATACACCCAAGAGTGACATTGACATCTCCAACAATAAAACTGAATGAAATCAAAAAGTCAACACCATAATCTATGTGATTCATGAATCTGTGTCCAAAAGTGTGTAATATTACAACTGAACCGGCTCGTTGCCCGGCAACAGTGGACAAATGGAACATTATCTATTCATAATGGTTATAATTAACGGTTTTTTCATATATCTACACAGTAGTCCACATTCATTTTTTGATACATAATTATGTTAACTTTGTCATATGTTTTATTGCTAGGAATAAACCGTAACTACTTGAAAATCCTGCTATTCATTAGTAAACTCACTCTGAATTGCCAAATAGAACACACCTCATGTAATAATCATTTGTAGTTATTTTATAGTAATTGTTTATAATGAATCAAATACTTACAAGCTTTTATTCACTGTAAATTTAATATCAAATGTTTTAATAAAAATATATGAAAAATTTGTTATCTAGTTGGACTAAATTTTATTTCCCACGGTGGATCACTTTTTAGACATAGGTTATGAAGTTTTAAAAACAATATCCTTAATAAATAACTACTGTTACATAAGCAAATGCTATAAAATATGCAAAACTAGACATACAATATCTGTTCACTGAACTGACAATTTGTGCACAATGTTGTAATCGAAACTGTTACTATAAATGTATGGATTACAAGAGTGTTGTAATTTATTTTGTAATCTGTTGTTTATATACAATATATACATGTAAGTAATATCTTGTAGGCATTTTTGTATTGAAACTAATTTTGGCTTACTAAGAAAAAACTTAACAACCAAAAAATATTTCCTTATGATCTGGAACTCAAAGAATATATAATTTTATTTTGTAGTTTTCGTGAAAAAATTGAGAATGAATACATTATATTGCATTTGAAATAAAGAATATAAGATTGTTAGGTTTGTTGTACATGGCCTTCAGTTGGTTGCTTGTGATGCCTTGATGGCTTAATCACAAAAGGATAACAAAAGCTTGTGATATTTTGAAGAATCTTAATAAAAAAAAATTTACTGTAACCAAAATGTATTTGTAAATAATTACACATTTTAAATGCAAGTTTTATATAAAAAAAAATATGTTCTATAGTCAATTTTCATTGATGCCATATTCAATGTTATATAGCTCAAAATATTATCAAAATGCTATTTTCGCATGTATGAATAGCAATTTCATATCGAAAAAATAGAAATATATTTTGTAGATCTGTTTTATTACATCTTAATGAATAATATTGATAAATATTATTTCATATAAATCTAGTAGTAAAGTTGTTTATGAGCAATATTCACTTAAGCCTATTTTTAAATGTATCGATAATTAAATAATTGACATTGGAAATTATAAAATGTGAATAATTAAATATTGAACTGTAAGAATCTTTGCCTTTTGCTATTTATGGAATATAAGGTAAATGTTGTCATTAGCAAGAAATTAACTGATAACAAAAATAAATTATTCTTTACAATGAAGAAGCCATGTGAAGTATGTTCATGATGTGTAAGGGACTGAGTAAGTGTAGGTGTAAAATAAATATTTAATTAAAATAAAGCTGAAATAAAAAGAGCCTAGAAAGTAACCGGGGGCGGGAAGAGCAGTCTTACATTTAAATAGTCAACGAATGAAACAATCAAAGGAATTTGAATCGATATTATAATTTCTCAAGAGTGTTATTTATGAATAAAGTTAACCATTTAATATCTCCAAGTAATTTATCTAAGCATGATAGTTTTGTAATTATTACGTTGTAATATTTTTACCGAAGATGATTATGTTTAATTATTTCAATAAATAATAAATTTTTAAGCAATGTTTAATGACAATTAAATAATAGTTTGTTAATCGAATCGTATTGTATATTTACCTTTGTAATAATTTTATTGATGACTTAACTTTTAGCAAACCCACACTAAATTTATAGAAAAAAAGTTATTCTAGTCTATTTGATTTTCGGTGCCGAATACTATGTAATAAGATTTAAATTTATACATAATATTCTAATAGTGAACTATCGTTAAGATATTTTTAAGTTGGATTTGCTGTAAATATGAAGACTTCACATTTAAAGAATGTGAAAGATAACATTGGAGACCGCTGTAATAATTAGTAATATTGCTTATTAACATTGAACCTCAATAAGTCTAAAGATTAAAGATCAAAATTATAAATCCTTGCCAATTATTAAATTGCGTTATTAGACTCCTTAATCAAATAAGTGTTTTTTTTAATATCTACAAAACTAATTCAGAATGTGTGAATGTAATTACATTACATTTCATCTAATAAAATGCCAATTATTACATTAACTTACTTGTAAATTAAAAATATAAATTATGTTTGTTTTATAAACCTGTTTTTTATTTTAATTGGCCTGCTTTGCTAATAAATAAAGCTGTACTTATAACATATATTTGTATATAATGTGACTTTTAAGTACTACCTTACTACAATGAAATGAAAATATAATACCAATATTTTGTAACATGCATATTATCTTTTTAAATTAAAACTAATTTATCAAATCACACCTGGTTCAATAAAGCCTAAAATACTTAAGAATTAATTTTTTTGCCTGGTCATTTTTATAATACTTTTTTTATTTACCAGTAAGGATAGTTAAATCGCAATAAATCCATATCATCACTATTTGAATAAAAATCTCAGTATTGTTTATGGATGAATAATAATCTTTTATTTGTCACATGTTAAACTATTACAGTGCTATTCAAATTTTCAAACACACTTAATATGTAATTAATTACTTTTATTTATAATTATTGGGATATGAAAAATATTTAAAAGAAATTATTCGATAAACTTTGAAAATGCCAAAAAATATCTAACTTTAACATCATTCACATATTATAAATTATATATAATATGCAAATATGTCATTGTCATCATCAACGCAAATTATATATGAAGTCCTGGCAAGCAGACTATTGGAAAGCTTAGCCAGGTCTGGTCAATCATAAATATTATTTCTTATTAATGAAAATCTATTATTTCAAATTGACATCATTTATGGCGTATAATGTTAATACTTTAAGATATTGACATTTATTATTAGAAAATAGATCGTGATAGTTTTTTTTTTCAAGAAATATATATTTTACAGTTTCAACATGACTCTATTTTATTGAAATATTCCAACGTATTGTCCCAAGAAATCCATTTTTTTTTATCCCAGGTTATCTCTGTTCTTTTAATTTCTTTGTCTGTAAACCCCACTCACTCTTCCAACCCTCAAACCTATTTGACTCTTGTTGAAAACATCCTTGTCCGGTTGACTCTTCATGATTCAGATCAATCGGCATTTAAATTCAATGTCTAGAATTTTGGTATAGTCCATCCAGTGTATGAAGAACCCTATGACACATTTATTGCCCTGTGCTAAATATCGTCCGATATAACGTTGTAAAAACGTTCGCTACCTATATTAATTTTATCAACATAAACAAAAGCCTCTCTTCTTATATATAATAAGTTATTTAGGTAAATATATCACAATAAAAACAAAATAATAAAAAATATATACATATTGTTACAAATTAGAAAAAATACGGCAATTTGTAACTATAATAATACAATATCTGACGCATGTAGAACGCCATCTCGCATTGCTGCGAAAACCAGTGTTGGGGTATAGATAATCGTATTTTCGATTGTTTTTGTAAATACCTACTAAAATGAAATATTAGAATTATTATCAATTATATGTGTAAAATTAAAGCTATCGGGTTTTGTAATTAAGCATTTCCTCTGTCGTTTCTTATTTGGTGTTAATATTTTTTTCTCTTCTAATGAAGATTCACCGTATTTCTCCTCTGTGATCCGAGATACTGTATATTTACCGATTCCTAGGGCATCCGCGACCCGATCTCGAATGTTTTCTTTAATGAAACGACTTTAACAATACTAACAATAAATATAATAATTACAACAACAAAAAACACAAATCGACCAAAGAACAACACGCTACTAAAAGTCGGACATTTGTACTGATCCACATGCCACCATGCGAGAAAAAATGATACTAAAATTTAATTATTTTCGAAAAAGAAGACAAGAAAAATCGATATAATAGAATAAAAAATGTTCCCCCCCATCTCTTTTACACAGAGCAATAAAAATGCCATACGTATCAAGCTAAAACTTCCCAAATATAATATTCGCTGCACTTTAAATTCAATTATTTAAAAATAGAGATGTTTATATACGATTCACTTCGAATTCAAATTCGATTTGTTTTTCGAAGAAGAGAAAAAAAATCGACCTAATCGAAATAAATATTTTTGCCCCATCCCTTTTACCAAGGGGCAATAAATGTGTCATAGGGTTCTTCATACGCTGGATGGACTATAATTGAAGTAATCATGCTATGGATACAGCACTACTCTGGAACCTCTTTTACCTCCATGCTAAATTATCTGACTCACAGCTCTTTACTTAATCTAAATAATGTGCCGCTCAAACAGAACCAATAATATCCCTATTATTTTATACAGTTGTAAATTCTTGCATATTGTTATATGCAAGAAAAGCCAGTGCAGCCATAAAATGGGTTTCAAGAACACGTGTTAGAATGGAAAATATTAGGGGCACGATGGTTTACTTGATGGGGAATAACAAGGTAAGAAACTGACATGGCAACCTTCCATCCTACAATCGGTCAAGTGATGGACAAGGACCTGGCTGCGATATATTCTCTGAATGCATTCTTCAATGAAAATCAAAGAAGCTTTTTTATTCTAGAGCAGCCATATCCGATTTATGGCCCGTAAGCAATTATTTTGTGGCCCGCAGGTGTCATCGGTATTTATCAATAATTGTTGAAGTTTACGTATAAAGTTATTTTTGTATCAGATTTATTCCGATACATTGATTTGTTATGTTAAGAGACATCTATGGGCGCTTACAATAAATGTAACTATGAACAACGTAAATCAAATATGAAGGATTACTAATAGAAGAAAAATTGACGGAGCTCAAATTAGGACTAAAAAAACAACAATCAAGGAGTATGTTTGCCAAGGAAGTTCTAGAAAATGAAGCAGTGGTGTATTTAAGCTATGAACTCAGATAAATGATCGCCATGAGCGGGAAATGTTGTGAAAAACAGTGAAGGATATTTCACGAAGTAATGCATTATAAAACTGTCTGACAATGTGTGCCTACAAAAAGCGCAATTATTTAACCACTTAATGCTTGTGCGAGTACCGGTGCGGGAAAATTGTCCGTGTCGTTACGCTCTCGCTCGCACCGGTACGAGCGTTCACTTTCCGTTTTTGCCGCTCTCGCATATATTCGATGTTTACGCATATACACAAAAAAGGGTCGGCTTCCAGCTGTATTTATCAATAACTCATGATACACCACACGTCTTACAGCTAAAAAAATCCGAGCATGAAGTGCTTAAGGACACTAGAAACAGTGTTGCTAAGGAGGACATTTTGAACATTTCTTTATTCAAAAAAATATGTATTTACTAAGCATTTTTTTTAAATTTCAGTCCTCAGTCCTAATATATAAATACCTCCTCGCTTTTAAAAGGTAAAAAAAAAACAAGGAGATATTTTAAATAATTAACGGAAAAATATCTCATACATACAAAGGTGTAAATTGATATACTTGCATTATTATAAAAAGTTTATTATAGAAATTATAAAAGAAACAAATAGCAAAACATTTAACAATTTAAAAAATACATTAATGTAGAAATCTTAAGTAATTGTTTTAACTCAATATTCTTAGCACATATTCACAAAGTGTTTCTGGTCCTTCTCAGCCAACTGCTCGAGGATGTCATCGACCTGAGTGTCGGGGAACCTGTCCACCCAGGACTGTATGAGTCCTGCCAGACTGGGTTCATAACTCTGCAGCTTCACACGACCCTCTGCAATACAACAATACTAGATTTAATTAAGTGTTCCAGAGGAGACCCATAATTTTTCGAAATGCCTGCGAAGGCGGTAATGGAACAGTAAAATATATTTTATTTAAATAATATATATATTTTAATTATGAGACAACTACCTTTGATGGAAGTGTTGGCCTGAACGAGCATCTTGCGCGGCTGCTTGTGAGCGAGGACGATGTCCCTCCAGCCGCCCCAGGGGCTGCGGAGTTCGCTGTAATGAGCAAACAGCTTCTGCGCTCCCTCTACGTCTGCTGTTGACTTCAGCACTTGAAGCTTATTTAAGAAATCACCTACAAGACAAATTATAAAACTATTATTTTAGATGTAATCAAAAGATATGTAGAAAGAATCTAAATGAACATTCTATCAATTTAAATGAATATGCAATGTATTTTTTTTCTCCACTTGAGATTTTCTAGCTGCGGGAGAGATACGAAGGCTTGAAAGATTTTCAGCAAATAATACCATCGAACCATGCTCTTTTCAGAATAGCAATTAATATTGAATGTTTGAGCATTTTATTGAATAATTGCGAAGCAAATGAAAAATATTACATCACAGCACAGTTGATCTTGTGGCAGAAAGACTGATAATGATATATTAAAAAATAGATTTCCATCAAGTGAAACAGTACCCAATGTGATCCATATTAAAACGAGGTACGTAATTCTTATCTACTTAATATTAAAACGGATCTCAAAGTGAACACTAAAAACATAAATAATGATAATGATATATGAGACACAGATATTTTAATGTTTGGGACAAGAAGTTTTCATAGATAAAAAACAGACAAGGTTATAAACGATAATAGTTCCTCACCAATAACTTTCTTGCCGATGGTTGGAATTTTTGATTTGTTTAATGTGAGCAAGAGGTTCTTTCCAGGTTCCGTTTCAGCCACAGTGAGCATGCCTTCACCGTCCAGTTCAAGGAGACGCATCAGCACAAATCTAGCTTGAGAATGAGCCTGAAAATAGATTTATAAATATATATATTTAAATTGTAATGTACTTAAATCTCATAAATAAAAAAATATTATTTAGAATCAATTTAACATTAATGAAAATACTGGATAATATTATTGTATTGCTTACAAAAAGTCATCAACAGATAAAATTATACGGAATTTGAATTTTTAGACATGAATTTTAGGGCTAAAAAAATAATAATTTTAAGATATAAAAAGGTTTGGAAATAATATAATAATTTTGTCTGTTAGAGATAATTTTTTTTTTACTATTTAGAGGAGGGAAAACATGATAATTTATAGAAGCCACTGATTTGCTCACCTGCTGTAGATGCAAGGTAAAGTTATTTTTTTATGAAATAAGCCTACAAGACTGCAAAATGTTTTTTAAAGTCATACCCATAGATAATAACCCAAAAACACTATTATAAAATGAAGTTATTTTTTTTCTCAACTATTTTAGATTATTGTGTACATATATTCAATACCAAGATTGAACTGTGAGTAGAGATTTGAATGATAATTACCTGAAGCCATGTTTTGGTAGCGGGCTGGTACATTTCAGTTGCTTTGGCAACTCCATTCCAAAGCAAACTCAACCAGTTGCAATAAATAATATCATCAGCGACTTCTCCTTCATATCCAAATACCCTATAAATATAATATGGTGCGTTGCAGTAAACATCCTTCAGGCTTATTTTGAATATAATAATACATTAATAACTATTTTTATCCTTTGCGATTTACTCGCCTAATCAATTGAGGAAAAAAATAAACATTTTTTTTTCGGGCGAGTAAATAATCTTTTAAAAGGTGCTCAAGGAGTGAATAAAGCAAAATAATATGTCAATATTAAATATGTGTCTAATTATCAGGAGAACTTCTACCAAATGGTCCTTTTTAAGGGCAACTGTACTACTTTAAAAATTATCCACAGTTGTTTTGTCTCTAAATTTTGAGATTATTCTGAAATTAAATAAAGCAGGTTTTTTTTTTCTTTTTTTGGGGCCTAAGGCCCCCGGATCGGTCGCCTCGTGCCTGCGATGCTTGGGAGCACTTACCAAGGCATTATTTTCAGAGTACTTTTTCATTATACAAGTAACGGGCTTTGGTGAGCAACACCAAACGTGGGTGTAAAAGTAAAGTAATAATTGGACTTTTTGACTTCTTCTCCGAAGGTCGCCGCGTATATATAAAGCAGGTAATATGCAGTATAACAATATCAATAAATATGTAATAATAAGTAATAATTCCATACTTGAGGACATCTTTATCAAGAGATAAATATAATCCAACTGCCTCGGCTCTGCACTCTTCAAACGTTGATCCGAGGCTGGTAAACTGTGAATCGTATGTTTCTCCTTCGTTATACCAGGATGTAATAGGTTCACCTTAAAACATAATTATTATAACATGAAGGAAAATTCGACTTAATTTTAGTGATAGAATAATGAATATTAGAATAAAATGTATCAGAGAAATAATTATTCTCAATGTACCTGTGAGGGGATTTTTTACTTTGTTTTGATCAAAGTTGTATGTGCCGTTATCATATTTGTAGAAAAGCTTTCCACTTCCGTGGCCGAGCAGCTCATGCAACCCAACTTGAACCTAAAATAAAACATCTATACTTTAAATTATGGAATGAAGACAATGATGGACGAGTCGAAATATTCATTTAAAAATCTATATATTTCATTATATTAAAATATACAACTCAGATATGTTTGCCTGTATTTTATTGTCTTTTGGTACATTATAATAAATTACCTCAAAAGCAGGAACTCGATATTTGTTAACAATGTCAGAATCTTCTTTAGAAAGGAATGGAGTTACGGCATCCTTGTAATGAGCGGGAATGACATTTCCTAGAGAAACATTTTTGAAACCTTCACTTTGGCGAATTTCATCATCTGCAAGAAAAAAATATAGCGTTATAAACAAAGCGGAAATATCTGAAAAAATAAGGTCATCGTAATCAATATGTAAGTGTTAAGTAGTTAAAGAATATTGTTATCGAAAGTTGCTCACAATTGGGAATATTAATTCCGGCGGGGACTCCACTTCCCGCAAAGGTGATGACATCCAAGCTGGTGAAGTCGGGCTGAAGGAACTTGTCCTTCTCAAAGTCTGCTCCCCACGGCAACAAGCACAGGAAACTCTCCGCATTGTTCACCAAGGCCATGAACTTCTCTGACATCTTCTTGTTGACCATCGCGACAAAACCCTCAAACTCTCAGCGCTGCCCACTGGGATCGCGGTATGTTTCAATGAAGCCTTGATAGCTGGAAAATGTTTAATATGATTGCAGGTTACCTTCATCTTTATTCATAACAAAATATATTTTTACAATAGATATTTCAGTTATGATAGTAACTATTATAAATACACATAGAAATTAACAACAAACATATTATTTATTTAAATACTTAGAATGATCTTTACTATAAATGTAAAGAAGCTAAAATAGTTGTCTAAAAATATTATAAATAACTCACGTTTCAATGATGGGACCCTTATTCTTAATCCACGACCGACTGCCATTTTTGTGTTCGGACAAGTCACCCTGCTTAAAGCTGCTGATATAGTGAGACAACATCTGGCGTTCATTGTCGTTGGAGGCGTACTTGGCAGCTTCACGCAGATGGGCGTTGACCTTGGCCAGCAGCGGGGCGTAGTCTCCTCTCACCACCTCAAAGTCCCCAGACTTGAAGGTCTCCCGTGGCACGGTGATGTTAGCAGCTGAGCCTTCATCCACGCTCGCCAGAACCACTGAATACAGGGATCTTCCTGTGAAGAGAAATCAACTCAGTCAAGTACATGTACGTACATATGAAGTAATATTATAATGTGGCAACACTACTGTTATTTTATTTATACAAAAACAAATAATCGGTGTCTACAAGGAAAAAACATCTTGCAAATATAGTGATTACTATGCAGTGTTGATTTAGAGAAAGCTCTTAAATATTTTAACAAATGTTTATATTTGATTAGTTAATGAAATGTTTTCAAACCATCTTCAGTGGCTGTTTTGAAAGTTCTGCAAATGTAGGCTTCCAATTTTTTGGTACGTAACCATTCTGCAACTAGATCAGCATCTTCCATGGAACAGTTTCCGGAGAAATATGTCGATATTCCCTAAAATACCATACATTTTTAAGTCACACGTGTTTACATACCAAAATTGACATTATTTTATTTTATTAATTTGAGATTTTTAGTATTTTTTGGTTAGTTGGTTCGAAAAGATTGATAACACCTGTTCCGAAAAATTACATATTTTAGGATTTTCAATCATCCAAAATTTTAAAGCAATAAAAATATGAACGATGATAATGCGATAGAAATATATTGAGAATTATGATTTTACCTAAGGAATGGGTTAGGTTTGTTAACCCTCGCCTTACGATGCTAAAAACTTCCGTAGCGTTCCGATGGTGTCAACTCATTACACATTCTGATTTAAAGTGAATAAAATGAGTAGAAATTCGAAAAAATGAAAATATTCAAAGATATCGCTTAATTTTACAATAGTTGATGTCAATAAGCAGTAATAATTGACATTTAATAGCTAAAAACATGAAAAACATCAGACGAAGACCTCAAACGGCCAGACACACCTTGTCGCGTGAACATCCGAGAGCTACTAACATTACTTGGCCTGTCGACATATGGATGAGCTGATATCATTTCGACTAGGCGACCAACTGAGGTTTCCTGTCTCGCTCACTCATATAAGTACGTCAGCGAGAGTGAGGAGTATAGATGCCGACGTATCTGTGTATTTTTTAATTTTATTTTCGCACACACTTCCGGCAGGTGCAATGATTCATAACAGTTGACACGTCTTGATTGTAGTGGTGAATTTATTCCGGATTTTAGAAAAATATTTCCTGCTCCCGATGAGTGCCTATTATTATAAATATTTTTTTTTTTTCAATACGTAAATGTATTAAGGAGGAATACCTAAAATCTGAACCCTGTGTGTATTATATTTACAGAGATATTTAAGTTATTACAAGCAATGTGTAGTCGATAGACATCATCGGGGAGGAGAGGTTAAGAACCCTTCTTCAAAAAATACATGAATATTGTGCCGTTAAAATTTATAACAAAACCTGAAAATTTCATGTTTTATATAATTCATTTACGCATGAATTATAAAGTTATAGAATTTCTTCTAAAGATATTAATATTTTGCAAACTTCGCGAAATCCATGCGCCCCCAGGCTTAATTTGATGCAAAACCTTGTGGCTCATGATGTGTTTATTATTTCCTTATATTACATTAATTTTTAAACAAAATTCATACTTGATGATATCTCTAAGTGAGTATTATTAGAGAACTGTAATTACTAAATTGTGACATACATTATGACCTGAGGAGTATTTTTACCAATATGTATTAATAAAATGTTTAAAATAAATTTATTACCTTATCACCAAGTCCCAGACTATTCAATCTTTTGGAAAGTGAATACATTCTTTCTTTTGATGCATTCCACAGATTTTCTAAGGACTGGGCATCATTCTTGAAAGCTTGGGACGCTTTGACAATGTCTTCAAATTTGTTTGTTGGCAAGCTGGGAATGAATTTGGTATCTCCCATGCCTTTATAATTTCCTGCATTAGATAGCAATCCACAAGAGTACACTAAAAATGCCTAATAGAACAAAACAAAACTATAAGTAAACTATTTGTTGATAAATTCTGATAAATGTCAAATGTAAAAAAAAAAACTTACAGTCCATTCGTCTTCTGAAACACCCTGGGCCAGAGAAGATGTTTTCAGTGAATTCAATGATTCAGCAGTAATGATGCGATGAATTAAAGAAAATATGAGTGGAGACTCAGGGCTGGTCTGCACCAAAACTATCAGGCCCCCGGTCCAGCAAGCCTGGAAAATGATTGATAATTAACACATTGTTAGCGGGAAACTAGTAAACTAGTCATATTACTTTTTATATCAAACCGCTGGAGACGAGTTTTCTCGTTCTGTTCTGCTAAGCGGTGGGATGCGGGAAACTTGTTAACAAGGGCACCAAACAGGTGGCGGACTACGCATTATTGCATGTCAGCAGTATCCTATACGTCAATCTGCCGATACAATAACTTTGGAATCGACGCGATTTGGCGGGAAAATGCCCGCTTACAAAGTGTTCATATCAATAATATTTTAATATGAACAATATTGCAATTCATACTGTTCATAATTCGAAAAAGAAAGAGTTTTACAAATACATTCATCCTTATAGCTCTATCACATTTTAGAAACAGTGTCTAGTCAACAAACAATTCTGAATAACTTCACAATGTACTGTTTGCAATGAACTGTAGCTAGAAAAGTTAATTTAATTATTAACTTACTGAACCCGCCTGTGTTCTCATATTATTCTATATCTGTTTATTTGTACTATTACTGGATGGAACATACCAGATGGCTGTAGAACTTATTCCTTACTCCTGTTTTTCTATTCTCCCTTATGGGATATATATTTTACAGAATCATTTGCGGGCATTAATAATGCATTGACTTAATAGGTTTATTTTATTTTATTTTTTAAATTTTTTATTAAAAAATAGGTTTTATAAGGATATTTTTCAACGTTTACATAAGAATACGGTTTCTATGAAGCTTCCCATTATAGGGATGGCTAAATGCTGTATGTGGAGTGTTTATGCAAAAATTCATTAGACTAATCCGGTATTCACACATCATCTGGGCACTCACTAAAAAAAGTATTCACAGGAGGTCATTGGTTACTATCAATATGCATAAAACAATATTAACACATTCGATTCGGGAAAGGTATTAATACCCGTTACCTCAACTGACGGTTAATTACGGGAAGGGTATTTTTACCTTTTAGGCACTCTGATCTTTAAAGTCGGGTAGGGTATTTATACTTGTTTTTTTCTACAAGCATTTGACTTTTTCTTACTTATAAGGTTCGACATTATCAGTTTTACACAAGTTAACGCATATTTAAGACACAGGCTCATTACAAATTTGTTTCAATATTTTAAAATAAATAATGTTTATTTTGTAAAATCAACGTGTATTTTAAATTTTATAGCATAATCGCTAGTATTTTATGTATATTTTTTGTGATAAAACGTTTTATAAGGGATATTATTACCATGAATATCATACTTTAAATATAAAAAATATTTATAACCCTAAAAAACGTACCCTTAAAAGTTTTAATGTGTATTTTCAAGTCGTGGACATATTTAAAAATTATCGTTATAAGTTCTACAACTTTTTGTTGATTTTTCTGGTGGTGCTATAATTGGTGAGTATCATATTGAAAAAAATATGTAGTTATGTTGGATATTTTAAAAGTTATGGCAGTTTATGTAGAAACATATTTTTTACGAGCGACATTGATTTATTAGAGTATTATATTGTATTAGAGTATCAGCCGACCGCAAATGTCACCCGAAGCGAATGTGTTAATAAAAAAGTAACATATGCATATGCTCAGTAATATCAATATTTTTACAAGCATTAAAGTAAATTTTTATGTGATAGGATGCTCACTAAGTATCAGTGAATTAAACAAATGTGAAGGTTTCAAAGCAACATAAATTTTATTTATGGTTCTGAGGTGAACAAACCTGGCTCAAATGATGAGCGTAAAGCTTCTCATCCTCCGTGAGGTCATTGAAGGCTGCGGTGCAGTCCAGCTCCACCACCGGTTGGTTGTTGGGAAGAACGAACTCGGAAATGTTTTCGGAAGCCATAATGGAAGCTGTAAAGAAGACAATACTGGACTGAAATGTAGAAAACAAATAACTGCTTTCAAATAAAACCACAAAAGTATGCAACCAAGATAAGCAAAACAAAAAATATCATACTAGATTAATGAAAATGTAAACAACTGAGAAATCATATTTTATTATCTGCTTAAATCTAAGAAAAAAAATTCAAAAACAAATGAAATGTTATTTATCAACTAATATGAAAAATAATGTTTATCTATAGGTGTTACTAAAATAACAACAATAAATTCCTACAATATTTTTCTGAGTCTTTGATATCAGTATATAGTATGCCAGGAACTACCAAACCACCTTATACGAGTAGAAGATATGCAAGGCAAATAAAAAAAATTCAGTTCCTAGAGCTGCTAATTTACAAATTGAGGATATATTTTTATGGTTCTTAAGTAGTTAAGTAAAAATTTCGACTGGGGCACAACTTTATTTTAGTTTTCTTCCAATATAATTTAATTTAGAATACTACAAACAAATAAAATAACACAAATATCTTTATAAATGTCTTGTGAGTGGCATTAATGAAGTTAAAAGGAAGTAAATTTTCATCTGCTTATGTTTCTTACAATATACATTTATTATTTATTTATCTACACTAAGCAAACAGGGCCACCCACGAAAAATAAATGTGAAGTGTTCCATTACAGAAAATGTTTTACAAAACTCTGCGGCTCAAATATAACAAATTATTTGTTTTTTTCATTTCGATTAGCTAGGTTGCAAAATTTGAATAGAATTATATAAATATTTTACATCTATGACTAACCACTAAAATACCTGCTCCAAGCGTAGGACTTTATTTCATATGACCTTACATTACTAAACAGAAAACTATTTAGCTTGAAGACTCTCTTTTGCTGAGATACAGCTTTTATACATATTCGAGCAAAGTTCATCACCCTTATAATTTTACCTACAAAAAATTTACACAATAATTTATAGTATATAATTATTTTATATTACAATAACACCCTGAAATTATGTCGTATGCGGTTTCTCAGTCAGTAGGTGATGTAAATGGGAACAAGTCATGTCAAAATTTCAAAACCACATTCTAATATAGTGCTTACCAATTAATTTCATGTCACGGCCCCCTAAATCTGAAAGAATTGATTCTCGGACCCTAAAAAAATCTAGTCAAAAGGTTCATTGGGCAATAAATCTTACAATTATGATACACATATTTCAACACAAAGTTATAGAAACTTGCTTAAATGTATACATTATCTAAATATGTTATGTGGAAAATATATTTGTAGATGAATGTTCATACACTCTTCTGAATATTGTCGCGGTTCCGCCAAGAAATCCTACAACCCCCTTTTAAGGAGCACTGATCTGATAGACAAAGAAATGTATTGAATGGAAATGTATAGTGGATAACAGTAAAAAAAAACTTAGTGGTATTGCTAACCTTTTGATCGCAGTATTTTTTGTGTTTTTGGTTATGGGTTTTTGGAAAATTATTATAAATAGATATTTTATATTATGGATTGTAATATACTTCTTTTGATAAAATATGTCAGTTGTTAGTATTAAAAAAACGTAATTTTAAAGTTAACCTAACTAAACTCAAACAATTAAAGAATAAAACAGTATGTATAGGAGTATGTCAAACAATTAACTTTATTTTAGAAAAACATGTAATAAGACAAAATTAAACTCAAAAGTAAGTATTTTGTTTATGTTAAAGGAGTCATAAAATGTTAGATTTATAACTGAAAGATTGTAATCTGATAATGAGTATTAGGAAACACTATGAATCATTCATAACTGTATTGACTTTATAAAGCTTTTAACAAAAGATCATTGGACAGATTTTAATTAAAATATTGGCAATGAATGATAAAGTTAAACATTACAACTCTAGGCTAGATAAGCATTCAAATATGTTAATGATACTATAACTTATATTTTGGTTGCAAGTGTTCCATTTTATGTATTTTTATTATGATAAAAGGTAAATAATGAAATGCTACTTTCTTAACCACTTCAATTTAACTTTTCCATGGATTTTTTCTTTGACTCATTTAATGCCTAATCACATAATATTTAACCTAAAAATTTACCAAATTATTGTTGCTATTGTTTTAAGTTAATGGAAACATTTATTAAAAATCACGAATTAAACGGCTTTCTAAGCGGGTTTACTTACTACAAAGTTTTCAGAGTATTATGAAATTTTAAATAAGTAATAGTTTTAAAATTACATGAATAACAATGCAACTTTAATGTTGGATACTCAATGGTGAAAAATGGTATCTAGATATTCAAGTGTGCCTAGAAATAATGATGCTCAATAAATTGTAAACGACTTAACAGTACAATGTTTTATTTTAATACATACGGGTTGATGATAGTTTTATTAGATCTCTGTGTACTACAGAAACGACAACGTCACTCTCTCTAAGTTGACGGTAATCTAAAGTGATAATAAATTATCACGGTGACATTACGCCGCTAGTAGAAGAAGAATACTATGGCGATTGAAAGTAAAACTTTTTTAAATTACTGGATTTCATGGCCCTTGCGTTGACCCTTGTGCGGAAAATAGTTGTTTTATCCAAATTTTTACTAAGTCTTACAGGAGTCATCATTCAAATCATCATTCAAAAGCCGAAAATTCTTAAATTTTCTAGTATAATAAATATATATTTTTATTAATGTATTGGAAAACTACATGCTTTGTTTGATTCACAAAATAATACCTTAAAAAATAAAAAGTTTTATTTTTTATTATTTACTAGCTGACCCGGTGAACTTTGTTCCACCTGAAGGGTAATAAATGAGCAGATTTTGGATTTTATTAAGTTGAATTTTTCGGCACATAAGATATCATATATTTGGTCTGGTTTAATTCTGTTGCAGTAATCGATGAAACTGCAGCAAATAGTTGTCAGCATTTCGACGAATAATCAAACGATATGCGTAATTATTCGGTGAGCTAACCTTCTTGGTAGTTTCTTCACCTGAAATTAAGACAATCGATTTGCTATTTTGTATGTAAAGCTTACATCCTTCGTTGCTTAAGTTCTGTGAATACACTTTTTGCTGGCTTGCATGTCTAGTGCGGCGGCCGATGTTCGCACGTCGTCTTCTCGGCATCTTGGACTAGGGACAGAGTGGTGAATTTGAGGTTAAATTCACCTTAACCTCAATTTCACAGTGAACACAATACCGTTTTTTTTAGCGTTTGAAAGAACGTGCGCATAATAAATGTCACATGAAATTCACTAAGCAGAGTACAAAGCGTAGCTGTCAAACAATGTACACGCACTGGCGCCATCTTAGAAGTCACACACCACGCTACTACTTGCGCCGTTATAGTACATGCTATGTATCAGAGACGGCGCTGTGTGTGAAAAATGATTTTCTCTGTTTTCCTGCTTTTCTCTTAAAAAAATTCCTAATTTTCTTTGCTATAAACTTTACGGAGCCCGATATCTTTCCAACGAATGCAAAACCGTGGAAATCGGTAGGTGCGTTCTGAAGTTATAGCGTCAGAAAGGAAAACCCGACTTATTTTTATATAATAGATTATTTTAGGTATTAGGTAATTCATGTTGGAATTTCACAGATTTCATTTTCTTTTTGTAAATTTGAAATATGTAATCTAATAGTGAGATTAGGTACCTATGTGAAGAAGAAGATTTACTGTAAGAAATACAATAAATATGAATACAGCTATTATTAAAATTGAAAAACATAAAGGAGAATTTAAAATTTAATTACTTAAAGATAACCTATTTTTTGTCCCATAAGTTCTTCTTCGTAGTATCAATCCGGTGAATTGGTTTGCAGCAACAGAATCTTGCATCTCGATCTTCATTCCTCTCGGTCCTCCGCAACCTTTTTCAGCTCAGCATAAGCGCTACAGTTCATGTCCTCGAATACTTGCTGCAAATACTCCCGTCTAGGGCGCCGTTCTGAAGTAATGTTCGAACATTCCAGGTGGCATATCTTGTTGGCTGAAGGTTTTTCTTATTTGTCTTGGTTGTTTTGTCTCGAGCAGTCCCCACCCGGAGATTCGATTGGGGGACTATTTTATCTCCAGAAAATTTTACTTGAGATGCAATCATTTTTTTGCTGATACGTGGGATGTCTTTAAGACCATTAATGTGGTATTTTCCCCTTTATTTCCACATCCGTATGCCGTTGACCATAAAGGTTCATCCGCCTTAGGAGGTTTAAGTTAAAAACTAAAAAATATATATTTAATACCTACCCAGAAATATACAATTATTTTATGAAAGTTATAACACTTAATTAGTTTTGCAGTCAGCCGGCAGATCTCTCCTTCTGAGTAAAGTTGTAAACATCCAAAATGGAACCTAAGCTGACCTCGGGCCGTGGCGAATTTTACTAAATTAGTAGTAGTTTCTCCATAAAAATGTAATTATTATTAACGTAGTTCATTACCTAGTGACATCCCTGATATGTCTACTAATAGGTATTGTAAAATTTTGAAAGAAAATGTGCACAATCACAGATATGTTCTGATAGAATTTTGACAAAATCGATAAATGCATTTCGATACTAAAACGTCACGCCCTGTGTAAATCATTAAATATATTTAAATGCAAGCAACTATTGCTATTGTAAAGTATTTTTTATTTCAGGGTGGATTGGGTGGAAATTATCGAGCCGAAGACCAAGGAGCATATGTATGCTAACCTCACAACAGGAGAATGTGTTTGGGACCCACCAGAGGTATACAATCAATTCATAAATACTGAGTGAATTGTAGTTTTATCATTATTTATTATATCTACAAACGCTGTTTTCAAATAAAATAATTACTTGGCAACGTATTTAGAATTAATTAAACTATTCATACCAATGAACCTCAAAAGGATCTATGATATAAAATTTCAGTGTAAACACATGACAGCCACCTACAAAAATCTTCTCAGTGATAATATAATGAAAGATACAATTTCTATGATCCAACAATGTCTTTATGTGGCCTGATGCTGATGACTGTGTATTAGTTTTTTGATCTAGTGTAATCAATATTTTTGTTTAATTTTATCACAACATAAATATTTAGAAAATGTTAACTGCATAATATATGCTTAATATATTGAAAACGGATTAGTTTAGCCTCATTTGAAGTATACTTTTTACAGACTACATTATCAATAATTATAAAGAATGGATTCCATTATCATATAAATTTATTGATATAATTATTTTTAAAAAAGCTGAAAATTTATGAAAAACTTAAATTTGTGTTAAAGATTTAGAATTGACCTAACCCTGTTGAGCGTAATCGAGTCATTAAAGGACCAAAACCTTCTACTGGTGCTTACCTGAGTGTTTATGTATGAAAATCAACAAAATAGAAGATAAAATGTTCTCATAATTTTTGTAAATGAACTTATTTTATACAAAATGGTAGTGTGTGTAATCATAGTACTAGATTATGTGTAATAACATCAAATTTGTTTTTTTAGGGTGTTAATGTGAAGCGTACAGATTCCTCTCAGTGGTGGGAGTTATTTGACAATAATACTCATAGGTTTTACTATTACAATGCCACAACACAGGTAAATAAACAAATCATTTCCCATATTCAATTGTATTTTAATTTATATAGCTTGCAAGAAAATATTGATACTGTAAGAATTTTGCTTAAAAAGATATCATGACATGTTCATCACTATGCATGTTAATAATAATGCTTATTATAAACATGCATAGTGATATGCTATCTCTTTCGTCGAGGATCAAAATTTTTTGTAAAGCAACTACGAATAATGCTATTTTTTATTCATATATTGCCGTCATAAAATCATTGCAATTTCCTAATAAAGAAATGAGTATTTCATTTAACACTTATTAATATTTTCTTCGCAATGTTCATGTCATGTTGTAAAATAAGCAATAATAATTCATTTGAATGTCCACATATACTTATAAAAATAGGTACTTTATGTACAAGGGTAATACTGATGAAGTGTATGAGTACTGGATTCAATATTTTCTGAATAAATTACATATTTGATTATGTGAAAATGTTTTCATTGAAATATTTCAGACTACAGTCTGGCATAGGCCGGTGGATTGTGATATCATCCCATTGGCCAAGTTGCAGACCCTCAAGCAGAACACCGACCCGCAGCAGCGGCGCGAGAGCGGCACGCAGACCAGCAGCCAGCCCGGCCCACAGGTGCGGCCCCGACACAATCCTTAGTATCTCCACTCCTCTTCAAGTGTGATCTCTAGGGAAATAGTGCAGTGGTTATTTTATAAATTAATTGTTGACGTTTAATGGTAGATACACATACATGTCAACATAAATGAATGGCATTTTTTTTCTTAAATTTGCAGACGTTTTGTCGTTTACTTATACCAAGATAACATGTATAAAGTAAGCATAAACAATTCAAAGATATAATATTACATATGAAATCCTTTTTTGGGACCCCATTTTTTCCATGACAATTTAAAACTACTTTGAATAAGATTTTGATCCTGGAATAACATACTCAATAGTGAAAGAACAAATAGCTGCACAAATAAAGACGGAAAAAAGTACAAAGTTCAGTTTTAGTGCAAAATCATCTGAATGTTGTGATTGCATTACGCGTGTTAGGTTGCTGATACCTGATAGGTATAGTGTTACATATGCAATACAATAGACTTTGTAAATTGAGCCTCACTCTTTGATATTCAATACAGCATTTGGCATAAGATTATATTCATATTTTTGTTATTTAAATTTTCATTAAAAATAGTACAGATATATTTAAAAAAAAAATCTTCTTTATTTAAAGCATATTTGTAAGCATTTGTTCTTCTAAAATGTCCCTAATACAGTCTTGTAGCAGTCCTTTCAGCTGACTCTGTGATCACCGTCTTCTTAAACTCAAGGCTTTTAATATGCCTTATAAACAAGTTCATATTCTCAGCATATATTAATTAAATCTATGGTGTATTTGGCGGATGCCTTCATTGATTTTATAATTAACCTATAATTAGGCTTAACAATTTATCTCATATGTTGAAATTAGTATTTTGAATAGTCAAAGCTAATATATTTCATTTTGATTTTAGGTTACAACCAAAGGAGATACTCTGGGTGCGACCAATGGCATCAGCAGCAGTAAGGCCAGCTCCATCAGCAACAAGCAGCTTAACGCCACACACACGCAGACCAGCCCCCTACAGGCGCGGCGCTCACACCATCACAGGTTCATCTGCCTAAATTATCTGAGATATTAAAAAATATATAAAATAATAAAAGTAAACACAAAGAAACTGAAACGGTAATAAAACTAATGTTTAATATTATGCTTACTGTGAAATTTTTTCCATAGAATTAACTGTTTTTCACTATCTGAGAAAGATTTTAATGTAAAACGAAGGGCATTTTAATATACAAATAAATATATTTTAGACAATTATATATAGGGCGATAAAGGAATAATTCATTATAAAAGGGACAATATTGCATATTTTTAATTCTTCTGCTTTATAATAAGAGAACATTACATTGCCATTGGAATCTTAAATGTTACTATATTCACGCCACACTAATAATACGTATGTGGTATATTTAGATGCGGTGGAGAAGGCCGGCGCACTCGAGGGCCGGTGCAGGGCAGTAGCGCGGGCGTCTGCCGTCACACCGACTCTGGCCGCTCCTCTGACAGCAGCATCAGCAGTGCGCAGCCCTACAGGAGGCTCCAGGTAAGCTCTCCAGCGAAGCCTGATAAGAGTATCTCCAGATGCTCTTCTATCGATAATTTAAAATCTTTCTAAATGTTATAAAATTAAGTATTCGAGACCTGATTGGAATTCTTCAGTCTTATTGGAGGACTGGTAAAAATCCATGTTTTATGTTTCCAGGAGGCGGGTCTAGCGATTCCGGCTCCGCACCACAAGCCCTCAGACGTGCGGATGGGCAGCGACACCGGCAGTGTCTCCCGAGGCGCTTCCTCTCAAGCTTTGCCGCTCAGCTGCAGCACACCGCAGCTCAAGAAGAAGCCGCAGCAGCCCTCGCCACACTCAGCACAGCCTCCAGAGCCGCAGGCGCAGCCACACGCTGACAAGTGGCCAGCTCATCCGGCCGGTAAACACAAACATTCACACTCAGTCTATCTTTTGTTGTAAACCGATTTCTATCTCTCCAGGTCTCCTACTCTTTTGTCTAGCTCTGTCCTTCTCCCTCCTAGATGTCTTCTGTCCATCTAGCACCCTAAATCGACTTATTAGTCGATTTAGGGTGTTACTGAGAGCAAGTTATTACTTGCTCTCAGTAAGCGTTCTCATCCTTTTTTTTCTATTGACCTATGTTTAATTATTACAAATATCAATAATATACTCATGCTTTCTTGTTTGATGCTGTCATTTGAATAAAACTGTATCCGTGTATTTTTGTGTTGTCTTTTAAAATTATTTTCATCATCTGATGGATATATGGACTTGTTAAAAAATCTTTATACTCGTAGAACGCAGTAACTTTGTGGTTTGTAGTATGTAAAAAATAAGACAAGTAAAACTTTCTATGATACCACTGAGCTAATAATGACTACCGGTTTCGATGTCATGTCACCATCATCAGTAGCTACAGTAAACTGTTTTTTTTTTAGTTTTAAGTAGTTAAGTAGTTCTTGTTGATGGTGACATATTACGGAAACCGGTGGAGTGATTATCATGATATATGTAATATAGAAGAACTTGGAATGACACCACCTATTTTCCGAGAGAGCATATATGAAGAGCAGAGAAGAAACTCACATTTTCTTGATGAGTTCATTTGTGCTGTGATGGTCATAAGAATAAGGAAGATGTTAAATAATTAACTACTTATTGCATTGGCACAGCATGCCATTAATACTGACTCCAGTCCTGGCGTGAGCTGTGGACTCACGGATTGTATTTAAGAATCTAGCCGAATCCTTTTCTTGTTTTATGTTTAAAGCTTTTGTTATCAATAAATATGTAATGTGACGTGTTCTAGGTTTGAATCGCAGTGGAAGCTTTATGTCGCCTCGCAAGGATGCCTCCGATGACTCGATGCATGAAAAGTATTTCAATTCTGTTGAAAGCACGCCACTGTCACGTCGTAAGGTATGTTTCCAAACATATATTTATACTCTTATTATACATGATAAATTAAAAATATCAACATACCTATTACAGCTGAAGATGTCATGTGTACAGTTTTCTCTACAAAATCTTTATATTCCTTTCATAATTTTTTTGCCTTTATAATAATATTATTAAGTAGTTATTTTTCTTTGCTTTGCAGATTGGATTTTATTTTCCAATCTGCGTTTTAGAAAATTTTAAGTTTCTGTTTGAAACCATTATCATATTAATTTTATATATTTTTCATAACCGCATTTTTTGGCTAAATTATATTGTTTCAATATAACGCTATATACTTAAATTCCAACTACTAATATTTAACATTATTCTGCACGCCTTTTATGGTAACGAGGAAGAAATATAAAATAATATACTCTTTATTCAATGATGACAGTTAAATAAATATCTTGGGATATGGCATAAAAAAATCCAATTAACACATTACCAGCTCTAACTATAAACCAGTAATAAACTTTGGAAACTTTACTTTTGGAAAGCAATCAGTTTATAATGCCATTTAATTATAAACACATTGGAAAAAGACAATATAAGATATATTTCAATTACATAATCAGAGAAAAATGCTGGCCTCTGTGCATTCGAGTCATTATTAATACCCACTCACTAATTACTTATTATGATAACCCGGTTGTTACCGTTGGCATCTCACCGCGCATGCTCTTATGTCCCGCACGCGCCCTGCAGGCTAAGTAGGCCCCCGCAGGCGCCGCCTCCTCCTGCGAGTCCTCGCCTCAGAGCCCCGACAGCCCGCGCCAGGCCGCCCCCGAGCCGCCGCCCACCCCACACTCCACAGGGACACATCCTCAGGTAACCCCCCCCCGCCCTGCCGTGCACGAAATTCTCCTACAAATCCTCGCCCAGGTGCCATCAAGCTGCTGTCCTTTCACTACTCCATGGGAACTCACCCTCTGGTAACCACCCTGCCCTGCACGTTTGCAGCCCCCGCACCTGCAAGTAGACGATCTTTAAAGCACGCAACATCTGAAATGCCTTCCTATATTACATGGATCAGACAAAACCGCTGTCAATTAAAATAGTCTTATTTGTGCAGAAAGTAATTTTTTACATTAAGTTATCGAGTATTTTTTTCCTTTTCAACAAAGAAATGAACATTTTTAACCTAGGCGTTTCAAATGATCATGAATGATCAAATATGATTTATTTAATCCCTCAGATATCACTAGTTATTATTTGCCTTTCTTGTGGCTTCATCAACTTCACTTTGACTTTCCAAAGTGCTGTGCTTAGTGCATCTTCAACATCAAAATTGCCAGTTTGAATTTTTCAAACCTATTTTGACACAGGCATTCGTTCAATGCATCTACTCTATAAGATATTTTATTCTTGTTTGAACATTATTTCCACCTTTTTAGTACACATATACCTAATCTTGAAAACACAATTGAAATGAAATAAACATTTGTCTTTAAAAAACCTAGCATATTCATGAAATGAATTTGTTACCGTCATAATAAAAACATTAATAATATTCATTCGAGATCGTCAATTGAAAAATCCAGACTGTCGAACTATATAATTAAATGTCGTTTTGATTGGTTGAAGGTTCCCGCTCGGCCGTCGCTGGTGTCATCAATTTCGCTGGCCGAACACGGCCAGCAGACGCCGGGGCCCCCGGGGCTCACGGCTACCGCCCAGCAGAGCTTGGACCGCGCCGGCCACCGCCACCGAGACCGCCACCAGCAGTACAACCTGGAGCTGGGCGCTAGAGAGAGATTCTCAGACAGGTAGACTATCTTATTCTCGTTGATTATATTTTTAGTAATTGTATGTCAGTCTGATGTGCTCAGAGGCGATTCGTGAAGTTAGCATTCAATATATGTGTATAATAAGTTTTAGCATTTGAAAAGTAATGAGATCTCATTTGTTACTTAGGTAATATTCTCAGGCACATTTATTTATTAAGGGCATATATTTCTAAGTAATACAAACAGAGGTTATACATAATGATAAGATACATAGTGACAAAATAGCAGCCAAAAAATTTGAAGACATTTCATAAAGAAGCCAATGATAGTACTCGTACTTTAGTCGGATGGCGGTGGGAGCAGAATGCCTTTTTGTTAAAATGCACAGAGATAAAGTTTTTATTAAGATGGAAGGTTTAAATAAGAAAAGATAGAGGGATTTTCGCCTAACTAAAATATGTACACTTGATTTGCTTTAGATGCCGATCGTGATGAAGATTAATAACTCATTATATCAGTCTAATGTTATTCTCCTGCATAATTCACCAGTAGATTATGTGGATTTTGCATTTTTTTATAGAGAAACCGAAGTTTTCTGTCTACTGGCTTTATATTATATATGTCGATAGGATTTCTATCAGTTATTAAAAAAAAACCCCATCATTTATTGTTTATTATTTCTGTAAAAAAATGTGAGACAATGCTGTTATTTAATAAAGTGTCACGTTTGCACAGGCATATTGATAAGGAGCGCATCGATGAACGGCTGTTGGAGAGGAACTTGGAGAGAGGTTATCCCACCGATAAGCCGGCCGTGTATAACGTGGATAAAGGCTTCCGGCAGGCCAGTCTGGACTACCGTCACACCAGCGCCGCCCCGCAGAGCAGAACCCCCGGACCCCCGACAGTTGTCAGCTGGACACCCAAGGAGATAACCAGGTGACGACAATAAGGCATTTCAAATGTCCAAATCAAAATAATTTTTTTCCAACTCACCTAGTCTGATTATTTGACTACTTGTTGTGTAAAGGTTAAACTGAGATAATAATACATACAGTGAGACATCAAACAGTATTAAATCATAATTTCATTGTCTTCTAACTATTTGATTTTAATTGTTCTATTCTTAACTACTATTTGATTATGATAATTCTTCTTCATTGGACTTCACGGTCACTTCCTGGTAACAAGAATGTTGTATTCATTTTAGGAAGCAACACGGAGAACCAGAAAGACAGTCGGGTACCAAACAAAACTCTACTGGAAAGCTGACTTGTTCGACACCTGATAGTCATTCCTCCAAGTCTTCTTACCATCAACAGGAGCCCAACTCCACGGGAGGTATGTTCTTTTCTTAATGTATAAATTTTAGCTAGTAACAAATATGATTTTATTATTTTATAAGAGAGACAGAAGATTCTGGAAAAACTGCTGGTTATTTAGGGCATACGTATGTGAAACGAATCTTCATAACCAAACGTCTCTCACTTTTTCTCCCGAGTCAGTATTTATACATAGGACAAAAAAGGACCCGTGATTCGATAAGAATAAATATGTGTTGGAATTCAAGAGTTAATATTTAGGTGAAATTATTTTAATTTTGTTCAGTGGCCGGATTCGGAATGAAGTCACTATCACTGGAGCCGTACCTCAGCAAACCCAACATTGACCGTCACAACCAGGAACTGGAGCGAGAGCGCAACCGTTCCAACGACAACCCCGAAGTGGAGCAGCGCAAACCCAAGATACGCAAGCAAAGTAAGCCTTTTCTCAAATATTTCAATTAAATGTCTGCTTTCAATTTGTAGCTTAATCATATTGCATTATTATATTAGATTCTATTACTTTTTCATATCAATTCACTAGCTGGAGCATCTATATGGTGTCCATAAATTGCCGTAAATAAAGTTCTACCACTATCCTCGCAACACCTAAGTCATTCTCGTCTTTGCATTCTCAATCTTTTCTGAGTGCATTATAAATATTCTGTTAAACTTTCTATTCTTAATATTTTAATTATTTAATTAATTACTATGAATGTCGCATTCCTTAAATGATTTTAAATCGTTTGCCGGTTATTTGTCAAATTTTCTCTAAAAAAACATCTTAATCTTTAAGTCTGTTATTTTCCTGATAATAAGCAGTGTTATTGGTCTTTTATTGGAAGCATAAAGCAAAACCAAGCACTTTAAAATGTATGTCATGACGGAATCAAAACTATGATATTGATTATATATATATTGATTACTCACCATTAAATGGATTTTTCATTTTGATATTGAAATAATATCCATCTTCTCGTGCCAAGACATCAGTGGGTATTGCAACGTGTCATATGAACGACGTGTTTCAGATATCTGTTGTAGTTGCCCAGTATCACGACGTGTGTACCAGATGGTCGTTAATCCGCTCTGATCACGACTTTGTAGAAATCGATCAAGTTCTTCCTCCATATCGACGAAACCGCAGCAAATAGTTGTCAGCATTTCGACGAATCGTCAAACGATATGCGTTATAATTCATCGAGCTTAGATTCTTGGTAGTTTCTTCACCTGAAATTAAGACAATAGATTTGTAATTTTGTATGTAAAGCTAACATACATATTTGTAGCATAATTATAAAGGGGTGAAGATAAATGATTTTTAATCGTTTGCCGGTTATTTGACCAATTTTCTCTAAAAAAACATCTTAATCTTTAAGTCTGTTATTTTCCTGGTAATAAGCAGTGTAATTGGTCATTTATTGGAAACCTAAAGCAAAACCAAGCACTGAAAAATGTATGTCATGACGGAATCAAAACTATGATATTGATTATATATATATTGATTACTCACCATTCAATGGATTTTTCATTTTGATATTGAAATAATATCCATCTTCTCCTTGCCAAAACATCAGTGGGTATAGCAACGTGTCATATGAACGATGTGTTTCAGATATCTGTTGCAGTTGCCCCGTATCGCCGACGTGTAAGCACAATATCGCGTGTTTCCAAGTTTTCACCAACAATCAGGATGGCAACTTCATCTATTGTAGGGGCATTAAATGTGCGTTCATGTGTTCCAGATGGTCGTTTATCCGCTCTGATCACGACTTTGTAGTCGTCATTTGGCATACGCTCCAAAGCACTCTTGAAAAGCCGGACCAACGCATGATGTTCATGAAGTAATTGCTGCAGATCGTGAACAATTGGTCTTTTCATTGCTGCATTGATCTCTTGACATCGATCAAGTTGTTCCTCCATGTTGCCCATAAAGTATATTTGCAAAAATTTATGCTGTGCCTCTTCGAGAGGTTGCAATGCTCCGATTCTATGGTGAATCTGTCCTTGTATCTACAAAATCAAAAGCAAATACAGTGTTACTTATTTATAAATGCTTTTTTTAGAATTAGCATACATAATACAAAGTATAATTATAGTGTGTTATTATGTTACTGTATTGTGTGTACAAAAGTACAAAAATAAATACCTTGAATGTCGGATTGAATCCTCGTTCTTCGATAATGTCTGCTCCAAATGAGGTCATTTGGAAACAACCATTGTATTTTTGAGTGTTTGCTAGAAAATGTCGCGATTCGGGTGTTTCGCCACGAAGCAATGAATGCAACGGTTCAGGTGGCTGACTTAATATTGACAATTTCACTTTCCCACTGAGACAGCATAATCCTGGTGTTTCTCCGGAAAACTTCAATGCGTCACAATACTCGCAAACAACGTCCATCGGCCCAATGCGAACGCTAGTATGCAAGCAGTAATCGATGCTGCAATCGTATCGAAACGCTGCTCGAATTAAATCAGTGCTTAATAAATTTCTTCATGAACGTCGCAAGTTATCAATTTGTTCATGGCTAAGGTTTGCTCGACGATTTTGCATTGTTAAGCGAGCGTTTTCACGAAAAGCGTCGATTTGAGATTGTGATCGTAAAGCGTGAAGTCGAGAAATGCGAAGTCGGTATTGTTCAAGAGCTATTTGTCGTTGTTCGTCAGTTCTTTCGCTTGCAAGGTTTCGAAGTCTAGTTTCAATCCGGCTTTGTCGTGAAAGATTAGAACGCCTTGCCTAATAAAATCGACAGTCTAATGCGCCATTAACAAAACGTCAACCGATAGACAAAATATCTATCAAACCATAGACAAAAAAAAACATAGATGGCATTACATATTTATTTATTTATTTATATACAGAATCGAAATTCCAATTTTTTTTACAAATATTTAGAAACATATATTTAGAATAGTATACATAAATATACAATAGATAGAGAAAATAATAAAAAATAAAAATAACACAATAGAATAAGAAGATGCCTTTCCATTTGCTTTTTTGTTATAACATTTTTAACAAATAAAAGATTAAACTGATATTTTCACTAATATTTATTTTGTTTTTGTCTTTTTTCCTGCCTTTTGTTTTCTTTTTTTGTTTCAAAATATTCCGTACCTTACGTAGGTACCTACTTACAATACCTACTATTGCGTCATTTTTAGTTATGTTGCTGACTATGGCAACACCGTCTTATCTGACAGCTGTCAAGTTACAATAGTCTTGTATGAAAACATGTTTACGTAAATGTTCAATATTTTTTCTTAATCAAATCAATTTTGAGTATACCATGGACGTTTTTGGGTTCTAAGCTACCTTTCCACCAATTTTCAGCCAAGTCGGTTTGGCCGTTCTTGAGTTATAAAAACAAATATAACCCGACTTTCTTTTATATATATAGATTTATAAAGTTTTCTCCTGTCAATTATAGTCTGATTATAATTAACTACTTAACTTTGTTGGTTGCTAGATAGTGTAGCAGTTGACATACGGCTCTGAAGACCCCATTTACTTACCTTAATGTGGCATGGATGGATGGGTGAGGGGTTTACCCCGCCACCATTTCTTTCTGTAATAGGGACTTTGCCTTTGTATTTTTGAAGAAAGCCAAATGATTAGTCTATCACTTCTTTGATATGAGTTTGCATTATAGCAAGAACAATATATAGAACAATAAGATATTTGACTCGACACTTCCAGAAGTACCCACTGGGCTGGACACCCTGGAGAGCGGCAGCGGCTGTGAGAATGGCAACACTTCCCCGCTGTATTCCAACTGGGACCTCGACATGCAGCACCTCTTACCTCTTCAGCACTACATATTGGAGCAGGCCAAACTTTCAGGTATTTGCTCGCTTAGACATTTTTATGTTTAACATTACTCATGGATGACATCCTATCTAGAGGCATCTTGATCTTATGTTGGAGTCTCCCAATCGGAACTCAAGAACCCAGTTGAATTCTTCTTCACGCTTGTGCCGTTCACTCATCTCAAATGAGAGGGGGGGCCAAGAGACAGTGTGCCAAGTGGTGTTCAACCTTAGATGATTTGATGTCTACGCATGATCTGATGGGATAACGTTACTTTTTACCTCAATAGCAGTTCTTTTATAGATACCAAATAACTTTGCATACAATAATAACTATGTTACTCGTAAAACACAATCGGGTTTTTCAATGCAGGTTGTTACCGGCTTGGTGACCCACTGGAGGGATCTGGCGACTCTGATTCTCTCCACTCGTCCCGGTCAGGTTCGGGCTCCAGCGCTCGTTCTCTGTCCGGCCACGAGCCCGACAACGAGGACTCGGATCGCTCCGGCTCCAACGACGGCTATCTGCAGCATCAGCCCCCACCGGCCCCCATCACGCATCATCACCGGGAAGATGGTAAATGAATGCTACATTGTTACCTGTTTCGATTGCATTATCTCATCTTATTTTTTAAGATAAATTACTGTTAAAATGAGGCAGAGATTTAATATATCCAGTGAATAATCTGAAATATGTAGTCATAATCTGCCATTTATTTGTCTCATTGCTTGGTATCGTCTCACTATTGTGATTGGTGGGTATAATTGTGATATCTGATTATTGAGTAAAACTATTTAATATTGTAAATGAAAACATAAAAATTATACAGGTTATAATCGACTGTGGTCAAATTATTTTTTATTTTTGCATTTCCAGAATACATGAACCACGGTGTATCGTACTACAATACATTTATCGGTTTTGAAAAAGAAAGTCATCCGCCGATGGCAGTGCACAGAGTAAGTTGCTATTTTGATGTTCTCTTTCATTGATATAAATAATTAAAAACTCAAAAGAAGATACTACTTGAAAGTTGAAAGCCTGGGGATCAAAGAAAAGGCAACTTCAGTTATTACATCTTTCTAACAGACTCAAACGTGCTCAGCAAAAATCTACATCAATCATTGTTTCTATTTAAAGTTACCGGATTGATAGTGTAAATCTCTTATTTTCAGTGTTTTTTTAGTGTGTTTTTTAGTTTGAAGACGAGCTTATTATGAGTTATTAATGACATTGGTTAAGCATCAGTCTCATTTTTCAAATTAATGTTATTTAGCAACTGTCAATTGGGTCAGATTATAATGATTAACATTTAATATACGCACTATAAATAATTAGTATGTATCAATACTGAAATCATTTATTGTTTTTTTTCAGTCTTCAAGTGGCACTGGGGCGGGGCTTGCTCCCGGGCCCCCTGTGATGGGTCAGCCTGCTCCCTGTGAGGCGCTCTACAGCCCCGTCAAGGCGCACCCGGCCATGCATCACATGCCCAAGGAGACGGACATCGAGAAGTTCGCCCAGGACAACCTTAACCTGCACTCCAAGGGAATCTTCAGGAAGAAGGTACAATCTAAATCAAATGTCCCCTATTCAAAGGGTACAACCATCACAAATTATATATATATATATTTTTGGAATTTACACTTAGATCTCTATATATTTATTTCATAAAATAATTTTTTTTGGTAATATTAAAAAATGGATCCTACCGGATTGGGAAATGTTTTTTCAATTTTTAACTAATTAACTAGTCTATCTATCTTATATATATATTAAAATCAATTGCTGTTCGTTAGTCTGGCTAAAACTCGAGAACGGCTGAACGGATTTGTCTTATCTTGGTCTTGAAATGTTTGTGGAGGTCTAAGGAAGGTTTAAAAGGTGAGAAAAATCTGAATAATGGCCGGGAAACCCATCAAAACAGCACTTTTCTTTTTCCCATATAAACGTGCCATATAAACAAGATCTATACACAATATCATCTTTCATATGCTTTATTCATTTCACGCACCGCGTGTTATTATGAGAACGCCAAGTGTGTACATAATATTTACCGCGTGGTTGACATGACGCGCGGTTGACATGACACGCGTTTAAATATCTCTATTTACGATCCGCACACAAAATTAACTTTGATACACAATTCAATTTGTGCGGCGCGCTTTTTGAACGAATAACGTTGTGTGCGCAGAGTGCTTACCGCGCACTTGACATAGTTTCTCGGTACGTATTATCTATATATCTATATATCTATATTATTGCTATTCAATAAAGTTCAAATTAAATTATAATCACTCACTGTTGTCTAAGAAATGTAGGTGTGTTTCTAACTTCGAAGAGTCAATTTGCAATTTATTACCGCTGTACAAAGTTCAAATTCAATCATATCTATCAAAATAGTCTTCGCGTGCGCGTTGGAGGATCTAATGTCGTGTTCCGAAACTCAAAAAAAGTGATAATATCGCGAATGCGACCAAATTGTATAGTCACAAAATGTAATAGATCATTAGTAGTACTGATTTTCAATTTGGGCGGCTTCGCGAAACATAGTTTTGGCTAACTTCAGTTGTTAATCTATCAGATTATTTTGTTTTATAAATATTAAGTTTTGTCACAAATTAAATTTCTGAACGCAACAATAATATTTGACATTAGATTTGACAACCAGGCTCGCTCTTAATCCGGAAAAGACGGAAATACTCTTTATGGCCACAGCTCGAAGACAACATCTATTGGACTTACAACCCTTGGCCATTTGTGGTAATGATGTCATCCCTTCTACAAGCGTCAAGTTGCTGGGAGTAGAAATTGACCAGTTCCTCAATCTTAGCGGTAATATTACAAAAACGGTGAAATCTGGATTTTTTAACCTGCGCAGATACGGTCGGTAAAAAGATGCTTACCCAGAGACGCTACAAAGAGTTTGGTAAATGCGTTTATAGTCTCCAAAATGGACTACTGCAACGCACTGCACGCAGGCCAGCCAGCCAAACAATTAAATCGATTGCAGTCGTTACAAAACGCAGCGGCACGACTAGTCTACAACGCGCCCAAATTCTGTCACATTACTCCAATACTACACCGACTACACTGGTTGAGAGTTTCGGCTAGAATCCAGTTTAAATTATGCCTCTTAGCTTACAAGGCACTCAACGGAACTGCACCGGGCTATCTGACAGAACTTATTAAGCCTTCAGAAATAAGCACGCGTGGAGAGACACTCAGATCGGCTAGAACAAATAGAAGCACCCTGCAGCTGACGGGAGGTAGTCCTAGCACGGTCTTTGGCAATCGGGCTTTCAGCTACGCTGCGCCAATGGCCTGGAACTCACTACCGGAAAGCATAAGAGAGCTTAAAGCAGAGGCATCCTTCAGAAGCAGACTCAAGACCCACCTTTTTACTCAGAGAGGCAAAGAAGCGCTTTTGGAATGATCATTCCGTCATAAAAGAGCGCTATACAAATACTAATATAATAATAATAATAAACCAACTAATATGTCAATCCATCCTGTCGCACACGGAAAAAAGTATTACGATAATGTGTTACGATATCTATGAGTGCGCGAGAACTTTCTTTACTTTGGTGATCTGTAGTATATGGCAACACCATCGGTTGGTACCTCTGCGAAATGGACGACAAAAGCCAGAACGAAAGTGAACTGTCAACATTGACGCGGTTCTTTTTGTTGTTGATATTTTGTGATAGTGACACTTTACTGCTAAGTAAGCGAGAAATTTTCTCACTTTGATTAATTACAATTTACGATGCCGAGGAGAAGACGACCTGACTTAGGTCGTCGCAGTCAATCAAATGTGCGAAGAGCTACCTCACGTGCTAACCGCACTGACCAGAGAGAGACAGATCAAGAAAATAGTCGATAAAGTACATATGTAAATATGTTAACAAAGGTAGCGATATGGCTGTCTTCGCTGTAACCAATCCAAATGATGAAATATCACAGTACCAGATGGGTCGCTATGTAAGTAGCAACGAAGCAATTTGGCGTATCTTTTCATTTGCGATCCATGAAAGACAACCTACTGTAGTCCATTTGGCAGTCCATTTAGAAAATGGTCAACGAGTTTATTTTAATGAATCGAACGCGGCAGACAGAGCGGCACGTCCACCGTCAACAACATTAACAAGTTTCTTCATAGTCTGTCAAACTGATGATTTTGCTCGCACTTTGCTGTATATTGACATGCCACGCTATTACACATGGAATGCATCATCGAAGTCATTTCAGCGTCGAAAACAAGGAACACCAGTTGAAGGACATCCAAATGTATTTGCTTCAGACGCTCTGGGTCGCATCTACACAGTACATCCAAATAACGATGAATGTTATTATTTGCGGTTGTTGTTGGTGACTGTTCGTGGTCCGACATCGCTTAAACAACTGAGAACAATTAATGGACAGCTGTGTGCGACTTACCGTGAGGCATGTCAACTATTACATTTACTTGAGAACGATTCGCACTGGGATGTACGTTCAAGGATTCCGTAATATCTTCATCACCGCATCAAATTCGTACATTGTTTGCGATTATCATATCGACATGTTTCCCCTCGAATCCAAGAGATTTGTGGGTTAAGTATAGAGATGACAAGTCTGAGGATGTTTTATCGTGTTTGGGAATGACAGCACCAAATGGTCATATGCACGATGCATTAAACCATGAGTTGCAAAGAGAACAACAGTACGACATTGAAGCATTGGCCGAAACAGTTCGTACAAATGTTCCACAATTAAATCAACAACAAAGAATTGCGTACAACACTTTGATAGAAGCTGTGAACAGTGGATCTGGTGGAATTTATTTCCTTGATGCTCCCGGAGGAACCAGAAAAACGTTCTTAATTTCATTGCTTTTGGCGAGGATTAGATCGCGAAATAATGTTGCTCTAGCGTTGGCTTTATCTGGAATAGCTGCGACTCTGCTAGAAGCCGGGCGATCTGCACATTCTGCCTTAAAATTACCATTAAATGTTTAATAAGAAAATCACCGAAACAGCAATTTGCAACATCGCCAAAAATAGCGCAATGGCCAAGATCCTACAGGTATGCAAATTGATTGCTTGGGATGAATGTACAATGGCCCATAAGAGGTCACTGGAGGCACTGGACAGAACGTTGAAAGATCTTCGTGACAACCAAAATATTTTTGATGGGGCCATGATTCTGTTGTCAGGTGATTTTCGTCAGATTCTTCCAGTTATTCCCCGATCAACTGTTGCTGATGAACTAAATGCATGCCTAAAATCATCGAATTTGTGGCAGTATGTAAAGACATTCCAATTAACAACTAACATGCGAGTATTTTTGCAACAAGATGAAACTGCAAATGTGTTTGAGAAGCAATTGTTAGACATTGGAAACAATGAAGTTGTAGTGGACACCTTGACCGGATTCATCACATTACCCACAGATTTCTGTCACATCACAGACTCAAAAGAGGAGCTTATTCAGCGTGTTTTCCCAGATATGGCGCAAAAGTTCAATAACCATAATTGGCTGGGTGAACGAGCAATATTGGCGGCGAAAAATAAAGATGTCGAGGATCTCAATGCGACCACTCAGAATTTTCTTCCAGGACAGTTGGTTTCCTGCAAATCAGTCGACACCGTTATGAACCAGGATGACGTAGTCAACTCTCCCACGGAGTTTTTAAATTCACTGGAATTGTCTGGATTACCACCTCACAATTTGCAGTTAAAAGTAGGATCAGTTGTCATCATGCTGCGTAACATTAATCAACCTCGACTGTGCAATGGAACAAGACTGGCTGTGAAAAAGCTGATGAATAATGTCATTGAGGCAACAATCATAAAAGGAAAATACAAAGGAGAGGATGTTTTGATCCCGCGGATACCGATGATTCCAATGGATTTACCATTCGATTTTAAACGCTTACAATTTCCAGTACGTCTGGCCTTTGCGATGACCATAAATAAATCGCAAGGACAGTCGTTAGAAGTTTGCGGAATCAACTTGGAGTTTCCCTGTTTCAGCGCATGGACAATTATACGTCCCGTGTTTGCGCGTCGGAAAACCGTCTTCTTTGTTTATTCACGCACCACAAAACAAAACAAAAAGTTTATGAGAAAGCTTTTAGTTTGATTAACAGACTGTATCAACTTCATGCTTCATTAAAAAAATGCTTTTTTATTAAATACGGATTCGTTTTGTTTGTTTTAAGATTATTTTATACAAAAGATTAGGTCTTTTATTTATCGATTGAGGCAGTACGAAGTCTGCCGGGTCAGCTAGTTCAAAATAACTTCCTTTTTGTAACAGTAAGTAAATGTTTACCCATAAATTTAGACAAAAAGCCTAGTGAATATGCAATTTTACTTTCCATATTATTAAGTTATCTGATAATTTTTATTTTTTTTATCATTTTTGAATAGAATATTCTGTACTCTAGAAGTACAAATTAGAAGAAAGAACTTTAATTAGATTTACTGTCTTCACAAAATGTATTTTTTGTATAATAATTTATCTCTTCGTCTGGGAATTACATAGAAAGCTTTTCCTGTCTTCTTTTTAGGTTAAGAAACATGAACTTGAATATATTTAAACTTGTTTACAGGCCTCGGTGAGAGACATGCTATCGTGGACCTCCTCGGGGATCAGCGGGCCGATGTTGGGCGCGCTGAGAGATAAGGCGCACAAGAAGGCGGCGGCCGAGATGTTCCGGCTTGTGCAGATCTACATGGGGGACCGCAAGGCGCGCCCCGGCATGACCCTCAACTCTGTGGCCATTGATATCCTGCAGACCGCTTACAGCAATGCTGCGTGAGTATTTCGTCCTTGATCAAAAGAACAGGTTTTTTGTTCATTCGTCATGTGAGCCATTGATTGTTTGCGTCCCGTTTCAAAGAAATGAAGAAAGGATTTATTTTCTAGGCTGAGGGATGAGCTGTTTGTGCAACTTTGCCGGCAGACGACCGAGAACCCCCAGCGTGACAGTTTGCTGCGCGGCTGGGAGCTTCTGGCCGTCAGCTTGGCCTTCGTGCCTCCCTCGCCGGCCTTCCAGCCCCCACTGCTCAACTACATGAATCGTCATCGGGATCCTGCCTTTGCCGATACCTTCCCTGAGGTTTGTCAACTAATAATCAGTATCACTATGATATTGTCGTTTATTATGTAACTGATTTAAATGAATTCTTATACCAATTTATTTATTCGATTCTATTATATTTTTCTGCATAATATATTAACAAATTAGTTTGAAAAATGGTTTGATTTAACTGGCAGTTATTATACATTTGTATTTATGCAAAAATATTTAACTTTAAGGTTAATAACTGACGATTGTTGGTGAATTGCATAATTATAATTATCAGTTATATTACAAATATTTCTCACTAATGTTCGTTCTTGTGCTAATAATACTTTACGAGCCAAAAGGTTTTGCTTCAAACCTTTTCTGGGGGCTGTATATATGGCTTTCATGAACTTTGCAAAATATTACTACGTGCACAAACATGATTTTTTCAGGTAATGTTTGTCTGAAAAAGGGTTTTTATGAAAGATAAGAATCATAGATAAGAAACAAAATTCACCAAATATTTTCATCTCCTTTAGAGTATAACTAATTGAAAACCACAAGCTTTAATTTTTCTTTTCTTTTATACTTAACTTAATCATGATTGCATTTAATTATCTATCTTATCATATGTTGATATTCTTATCGTTATTATGATCACACTCAGAGTGATGCTCTCTACATATCCAGTATCTGTGCCGACTGTAACCGCAACAATAATAATTGTGCTCCCAAATAATGCAACCAATAAGAATAATAATGACTCCGCACACCTCATGACGTAAACTCATAACCAGTAGCAACATTGCTCAAAAATATGAGAAAAATAAATGGCTCCTTCTTTGTTAAGAGTGTAAGTAAATGTAAAATCAACTGTTCTAATTTTTGTTTTGTCACAGGTTGGCAAGTGGCCCATCCACGTGCAGGTGTCCCACTACGCGGGCGTGGCTTGTCGTCGTCTGGAGCGCATCGGTCAGTGTGGAAAGAAGCAGCCCAGGAAGCCCACCACTGAGGACATCGACCAAGCGAGGGTCAATATATATTTTTATTATCACAAGTTTCATATGGAAAATCATTTGAAAGTGTAATAATACCTTCCCACCACATTCATTTTAAAACCTTTCAAAACCTGTCGCTAAAAAATAAAACAAGGAATACGTAAAAAATATATATTTACTGTTTATGACCTTATTGCACTCACAAAAGGTTCAAGAGAATCTGTTTGAAATATTCAATTTTAATTATTATTTCCTATATAAGTAAACTTAAAACTGTTAATATGTTTTTATATGCATTTTATTAACATCTTCGAATATGTCAACTTTTGCATTACCAAAAACATGTCCTATGTGCTTACATATATTGAATAATTTGTCTTTTTCCTCTCCCTAACCTTTTCCGTTTTGTTGGGATCGGTTCTGCTCTCGGTACTTTTTAAAAAATGTTTTTCTCAGTTATGGCTAACTATTTTTGTTTTTGTTTTGAACAGATTCAAATATTCCGATCATCGATGTTTGGCAACACTCTGAGTGAGGTGATGGCTCTACAGAAGGACCGCTTTCCAAATAGACAGCTTCCGTGGATTCAAGTAGCTCTTTCACAACAGGTTTTTATATTTCCTAGTTATTTTCATTGATAAAAAGTCACTTTCATTTCGAATTTTTAATTTAAGGTTATCATAGGGTTCCCCATTTCTTAAGAATTATTATTGTGTTGATCTAATATATTATTGGGTTTGTTTGATTACACAATGGGTTTGCTAGACCTAAAAATTAAATATCTAACAGGTCTTCTTTCGTTTTCTAAGAAAACAGTGAAAAAATGAAAATAATTTTTAAAATACACTGTCATAATAATACAGTAATAAGATTTATAATTGAAGTTTGGAATTTTGAATATTTGCTCGCTATCTCCGTATCATAGGGAATCAATCAGCAAACTAAACCGCGAACAGCTGTTAATTCATAGAGTATCTCTTATATTTATTTATTTGTTTTTATGTTTAATCCCTAGTTAATATCATAATTATATTCTCTCAGTATTGGTACAATAGTTATAACATCATTTAAGGTTCTGCGGCTGCAAGGCAAGCAGACAGAGGGAATATTCCGGGTTTCTGCTGATGTGGATGAAGTTAATGTTTTGAAGTCGCGGCTCGACAATTGGGAACTACCTGACCATCTTAACATATCAGGTAAGTTTTTATTTTTATATAATTGAAGTACCTAAGTACTATATTTCTAAATATCTTCTCCACACTTTCTTATATGATTGTAAACATGAATACTACTAATATTTTTACTTTGGTTCTAAGGTATTGTATTAGAGAGCTTTAGATTACATTTTTTATAGTTTTCATTTAGACTTTGTTCTTATCACATTGATCAGTTTTCTAATACTAAGTATTTATTTGTGTTTGGTCCTAGGGAGCCATAGTGGCCTCGGGCCGAGGGTTGGGAACCTCTGCATTAGAACAAGCAATAAACAAAAGTACTAAATGAAATTGTTCCTTTATACCTTTTCAGATGCCCATGCACCTGCTAGTCTGCTGAAGCTTTGGTATCGAGAGTTGTACGAGCCGCTCATCCCTGACACGCTGTACGCTGAGTGTGTGTCAGACCCTGACAATACTGACAACGCCCTGCACATAGTCCAGCGACTGCCGCGCATCAATCGACTAGTAAGGGCTTCATATACTTTGTCATATTTTGTTCCAAATAACTATAAATATGAACCACAAAATGGTGTAAAGGCAGCTGATACAATGACAAAAACAATGGAGTAGATTAGTATCAGCATCACCATGTCCGCTCCCCTAATTGGAGCATATGGCTTTCATGAACTGCTGCCACAAAACTTTATTAGTTAGCCGCCATAGTCATTGCCTCATCCCATGTCAGCTCTGCCTCCCGCAGCTCCGTTGAGTACATTCTGTATAGTTTCGGGCAGCTTTCCATGACATGAAAGGGCGCTGTAGTTTATGCTCACCTGCGGCTGAATTATATATTCACTTATATTTTTAAATATAGTTTTAGATATATAATTTCTTCTTTCCATCACAGACAAATTGTATACACTTCGAGTGAAGACCTTGTCCGTTTTAAGGTGTGTAAGATTTGATATAGTAAATATAAATTTATTGAGATGTATTGATGTTATTTTCAGGTCCTCACATATTTGGTTGCATTTCTGCAGCAGTTCTCGACCGCCGAGGTGGTCACCCAGACCAAGATGGACTCCGCCAACCTGGCCATGGTGTTTGCCCCCAACTGCCTTCGGTGCACTTCTCAAGACCCTCGCGTCATTCTGGACAATGCTCGCAAGGAGATGACCTTCATGCGCTGTCTCATCCTTAACATGGATACGCAACAAGTCAGAGACATGCTGTGATTACTTTGTCTGATTTTCTCTTTTCTTTTCCTTTTTTTTCCACTCCTCTATGAACAACATCGGGCTGAAGTTGTATCAAAATGTGTTACAAACTACCAATAAAATTTACTAATTGTTATATTTTTTTATTCTATAGGATATCTAATTTTTGCTGTTGTATATCATATGTTATATAAATATTCGAACAAACTTATTTTATTTGAAAACTGAATTTCTCAATTGGTTTCTTAAAAATAAATTATTTTATCAATTGCTAAATGTTTCTTCGGTTTCTTTAAAATAATCCCATTGATTTAAAAGTATTAAATTTAAATTAATGGTTTAAAAATGATTATTTTACTTGAGATGTAAGCTATGAGCAAAAAAGGTGACCATATGCTTAATGCTCACTGTATTTTTATCTCATTTTTATGTTGTATAACCAAATATTTTTATAGTCTTCAATATACATAAGTATAACTTAGTATTAAAAATTACAATTTTATAATTTGTTCACAAAATACGTGAATTACTTATGGTTTAGTTTTTATGTATCTTTAAAAAACTATGTTCTTTACTTACGTACTGTAAAGATTTTCCAATTAACCCAAATACTATTAATTTAAGTTTTTATATATTTATTTAACCACATTATACTAGGTTTTATAATAATTCATTAAGTCTCAAGTTTTCTTTACATTTGTGTAAAATTTATTTTAATTTATTTTTTAAATGGTGTTAATAAAACGACACAAGTATTTATTGGATCTGTTTTACAATCTCTTAACAAAATATTTTATCAATGACAATATAACATAATTATTATTATGATTCTCTTCTTAACTATAAACATTTTATGTTTGTGTAGCTGTTTTTTTTATATTTCATATACAATTAGTAATAATTTATATATATTTTCATGTGAAATGTCAACAAAATGGGCATTTATGTTTAGTGTAAATAATGACAGAATGAATATGTGCAGGAGGACGATTAATCGAATGTGTTTCAAAAGTGCCATCGCTAGACATTGCAATGATCCACAAATAGCCTTTATACAAATTAGTAATAAATTAAAAAGATAATTATTATCGTAAAAATATATATATTTAATTTATGTAACTGTTTATAGTTTCCACTTTATTACAGTGATGTTTGCACACAACTCAAAAGTCAAAATATAAAGTATAAATCTTAAGAACAAAAAATAATTCAATCTATGGAGTAAACACTGAAGTGTGAGATGTACCTATTTGATTGATGCACATTTGAGATTTTCATGATGAACAGAACAAGAGGATATTCTCATACTGTAAAGATTGTTCAATGTCTACAATCAATAGTCTGGTGAAGCGGTTACAATACATTTAATATAAATGTAACATTCTTATAATGTTACTTGTTTTAATAATTATTTAAATATGAATGACCTTCTAAATTCATTGTCATAATTTTACTAGTCATGTTTTCTGTTTTTGGGTCAGTATATATTTGAATATTTATTTATTTACAATTCATTAAAATAATAACATTCTCACTACAAGTTCTTTGTTTCAAAATAATTATTTATTTGATGCTGACAACTAAATTTTACATTTTGAGAACATGTTGATCAGTAACTTTAAATTACCTAAATTACTTTAAACAAATATGTGCGAATATATATGTTTTAAATTTACTTGCACATGGCCCGCTTAGGGGGAAAGCTGCTACAAAACATAACGTAATATACGGAGGTATAATAAATATTACACGATTAAATTATTATACATTTCAAGTATATACTTTGGCCTATCGTGTATGCAAAAGTGTTACTATTTAGATTTATAAGTTTTATACATATAATATATTTTTTTCTAATCAGTGAGTGTGAATAGGTTTACAAAATTAAATAATTGTATAGTTCTGCAAATAATTGATGAATTAATGTAAAAGTCAGTGAATCTACTGGAGTTTATGGATATATGATACTGTTTAATAATCATATGTTTCAGACATGAATATTTATTCAGTAAAGCTCTCTAATTAGACAAAACGTCAAGTCAGCCTAAAATACCAAAAAAAAAAAAAACACGTTATATTTTGTGTTCATGTTAATAATTTATTTGTGATGGCAATACACCACAACTCCTTTTATAAAATGACTTCATTGAGTATTTCCCATTTTAGTATTTCACATTTTAATTAAAAATTACAGATTCAAATATTTAGTTTTATTTTACATTATTTAATTTTTAAGTGCAAAACATGTAAAATCACATAATAATGTGACTAAACTAAATATTTTGAATTTGTTAATTTTATATTTTAATTAAAATTAACTTACATTTATAATTATGTAGTTTCACGAAGTATTGTCAGTTAGTAACCCTATCGTAACATTAACTATCGATGTTATCAAGGATCACATGTTGGTAAACTAAAAATTTGTATTTTTATAAAGTATTCAATAATTAAATACATTCAATTATATTTTTATATATACGAATGTATTAACTAATCCTTTGAGGAGTCTTACTCTACATCAATTTTGTACAAAAAATTGAATACTTTGAACATCTTACATTATTTCATTGGGTAAACTAAGTAAATAACTGTATTGAATTTTATTTATTATTTAATATTTTTAGTTAAACCCTGATATTATAAATGAGCATCTCTGAAATAGTAATATATCCTATAGTAACTGACTTTTTTATCCATCTATATCTAAAATATATTTTTACCCATGTTCAGTATTGCCGTGATCGACTTATTATTATATATATCGATAAAATTACTGCTGGGTAGTGAACCTACTATTTTTTTCTTGTTAATTTCTCAATTGGCATTATAAAGCCGAAGTAAGACTATCAAATTCTGGCATCTATTCACCGTGGCTTCTATTGGTTGTTACAGAGTATTAAGCACTATAATGGTGTGTATTTGCTGGATAGTGGGCTTGGATTTCAATAGGATAATCCAAGAAATTAAAGATTTAATGGTATACTATAATAGCAAATAAAGTAAATCTCATATAGGTTAAAAGCTTCTTTATTTTATCATATTTTTATATTTAATTTTATATTTTCAAGTCATTGCTTTGATACAATGACATTATTCGATCAAAAAATAATTACGATAAAATAATATTTTTTAAATCATAATATCATCAGTTCTGAAATATAACTTGTTGTAAAATATGGTTCATTTATTACATTTTGCAACATTTGTAATATTTTCATAGACCGTTTTCCAAATTTATGAAAAAGACTCCTCCCCTGTCTGACCTCGCGATCTGCTCTTTCTGACTTATTCATCTTACCAGCTGCTGGTTAGGATTGACCATTAATATAATAAATAATATTTAAATATTTACTTAGATATCTCAAATTATATATGATCTTAAATTGGATCAGAAAATAATTGAATCGTGGTTTTCTGTCATTTTGTCAGATGGAGTTATTTTTGTCATTCCCTGCAGAGTTCACATATCTAAAGAAAATGTGTATTTTTGTAATAATTATTGACATTGTTTACGTACAATAAGTACTGAATAGTCGTCATTATTGATTTGATGGAGATTTCGGAAAATTACAAGCAATGTTTATGCCTGTTCAGAGATATGGTAATTGAATTGTTCAATATAAATAACAAATAAGTTACTAATGAAATGACTACCTACTATTTTTATGCTTACCGGTTTTATAACCGTTTTGAAGGAACGCTACTAAAAATACTATTTTAAATAATATATTTAAATAATTCATAAATTCTTATCTTATATTCAAAAATAAAAACATGTTCTCGAAGCTTTTTATATTAAAAAATAGGACGAAAGGCGTTAGTTTTTCACATTCGCTTCCAAGGGTATTTATGAGTAGTGAATGTTTCATTAAGATGCTCCTTGTGTAATAAATAGTATACATTTTGAAGGATTGCAATAAATGGTTGAAGTAGACATATTCAATTATTTTTTTTAATAACATAATGAATCAGTAAGAGTTCATATTCTTATAAGAATATTACAAAAATATGTATAATTTTGAAGACATAATCTAGCTGAAAGCTCAATTTCACAAATTCCGTGCAAAAATTAATGCCTCTTTTCAAAGACTATGTTACCATAAAAGGTCAGAGGTTGGCTAGCTTTGGCACATTTATTTTGTGATTTTAATGCTTCATGCTGATGATGCCTTCAATATTATATATATATATTTATAATGTTAAGTAGATATTGTACAAAAAGTACGAATTGTAAAAAAAAACTGCTTCACGTAAAGTTAATAATTTGCATTCAGAATATTCTCCATCAATAATTGCCCCAATACTCTTCTAGTATTAATATCAATTTGTGATATTATTCACTGGATATTTATCGGATATGTCTAGACATTTCTTATTTTCAAAATGGATAACTGAAAATAATTTATAAGTATGCATAATCAAGAGTCTATTGCAATTGTTAATAATAATTTTAGTACTCCGTGTACTACTTCTACTATGAAATCCAAAGTGCTCGTTAGCCTCAAAGTGGTTAAGAAAAATAGATCTGCTAATAAAGATTTGATTAAATAATAAAATTGAAACCACTATGAAAAATTTTCACCGGCAAATAGAATACTATAATACATCTAGAACTGAACAATATTTAGAATTTTTATTTCACAATGAATGATATATTCACATAATGATTATAAAAATAACAATTTTATTATGATTCCAAAACAATTTAGCTCATGATATATTTAAAAATTATAAATTGTTTTTATTGAATTTTATATTGTATTTTTGATTTGTTTTTTTTTAAACATATCCTGGCTTTCTTACAAAAGGCCTTCGTATAAATTTAATTTCCTGAAAGAGCGATGTCCAGTACTTGTGCAGAATACAATAATTAGATATGTATTTTGACACAGTTTATATATTTCCATTTATAAATCATGTTTAATAATTAATTATTGTCTTATTGTTTTTTAATATCATGTTTATAATCAAAAATTTATACAGTCAACCCTCCAATATTGTTTTCATAAGATTGTTTAATCAGCTTGATTCTCCCAAGGCCTGAACTATTTAGTCCTAAGAGACGGTTCAACCTAAAATTACAGCATATAATGGACCGTTATATGAATAATTGCCACAACCACAATAGGAAAGATCTCCATTACAAATAAAAAAGTGTGTGTATAGTAGGGTTGATTGTAGAATATTCCTAAAAGTTCTTGCTCCATTATATTGTTTGATGAGAATATCATATGATTTTAGCTGTTTGATAGTTCTGAGATATGATAATGCTTGTGATATTATCAGTGAGTATTGCAGGCCTTTACCAGAGATCATTATCAACCTTCCGATGTACTCAAAATTTCAGCATATTCAGCATTTTGATGTTGGAAGAACAAAAATATCATTAATTTTTCATTAGCCAATCCTCTTATGATAATAGTTTTTTAAAATACAACTCATCAAACGGCCTTTAAAATAAGAACAGAAACTAACAATAGGCCTAAAAAAACTGTAGGTAGTTACATTTTAATTAAAATTAAGTTATAACGGGATAATCTAACTGACGGTCTACTGATATTGTCAGCATATCTATCTACTTTGGAATTAATAGACTGTTTATTTAAAAAAGTCCTGTTTCATTGTTATTAATATTTGGGCCCTGTGTATTTAAAGTACAATTATACAAACACATTTTTTTTGAAAGCTTTATTATACAAAATTTGAGCAAAAGACGATTTTGACTCTGAATTTGAATAAATTCTTTGATGAACAACAGACTCTGTTAGATAATGCATGCTGTTAGGATGTGATTTTGTAAGTGTATGATGTAAAGTGATGGAGGAATTCAAGTGTTCAATCTACTTCTTGAATTGTTTGCGGAATTATCTTGGAATAATCTTGCTTAACTCTAAAAATACTGTATCCGATTCCTATTGTTCCCATAAACTGTAAGGAGAAAATTCAAATATGATTGATTTGGGTGTAGTGAACACGGAAGTGAAAATTCAAATCTCGGTCTTAGTGTTTATCTGAGTCAGTGCAATTATTTCAAGATATTTTTTTATTTGTAAATACGTAAAATATAATATCTTCCTAAATATTTTTTTATATATATGTAATATAAAAAAAATATTACTTCACAAAAAATAAAACTTAATAAAGTATCAAACTTAAATAACACGTAATAAAGGTTTATATTATTTCTAAGAACATTGTAATGTCAGTCATTTGTTCTCTGTTATTTTATTTCTGGTAACATAAAAATTGACAAGTGAAAATAATTGTATGTAAGTGATCTGTTCGCAATTTAATGTAATATTTTTCATTGTTATTAATTTTCTATTTTATTATAATTATTGTACCACAATTTAAAACTACACTGTTTCTCACACGGCATGCCAAAAATATAGATCTATTAAAATGCTAAACTAATGTAATATAATGTAATTAAACAATTGAAAACAAAAAAATATTTTTATTTTACCCATATTCATTTTGTCATTCTCATCTCTCTTTTCCATCTTTTATTTCGATATGTTCATTGTGAAATTATATCCATTTCATACCACAATCGAAATCATCTTTTACGATAGAATTAGGTTTCATCTGTTTTTTCCTAAAATGATCAATATACAGGAGTGGCAAAAACAGCTGACAGTTTTAAATCACAACAATAACAAAAACCGTTAGCTTTTTTTGCCGCTCCCTGTATTTTTTTCATGCCTGAATTCTTATACCATGATATAAATATAGGATGGTTCAATGTTAATTGCCTCAATTGTAGGACACCTACTCTTTTTACTCTCTGCAGCCTTAGAGGAGCTCAAGGGCTAGGACTGATTACATCTATAATCTAAGCGTTTTAGCTGGATTGTTTTTTATAGACACATTTTGTCTAGCGTCCTATCCTTTCCATAGCGTAAGTAAACAATCAATGCGTGGATCACTTATAATCACAAGAAATAATAGCGCGGATCATCTGTAACACTTAGAACATTTCATAAATATCAATTACGATCATAAGCTGAATGTTGTGTGTATGTAATATGCTAATGATACTCAGGACCGGTCATAGATGTGTAATGCTTCGTTGCATTGTATTAAAAAAATGGGCCATTTGCTATTTCCAGTATAAAAAAGCGTGACCTAGGAGTTAGTAGAGAGCACGTAAAAATCTTTACATACTCCCGTCTCAAATTTCTTTGACCTTTATTTCAGATCATAGCTTAAAAATTTTCAACAAACTATGGAATTTCGTCAGTCTAGCATATGTTTTATACTAACTTCTTGGAGTGTATCTTATCTTTTTGAAACGTTTTCGGCGTTTGTCGGTTGACTGCATTTTGTAATGGGAATTATCCAAGAGCATTTTATTTTTCACTATCTTTTTTTTGAGGGGGAAAGGTAATGGGCAAACTCGGGGACCGCCTCGGGCGGCAAACAACCTAGCTACGGCACTGCATAGTAGGACAAACATTTGTAATATTTTTAAGTTCCACACAGTAAGTCATCAACATCAGCGGATTTCTTTTAATTTACTCTTATATTTTGGGATATGACAAACCAAAAAAAAAAAAATTCAATAAAATGCTTAGCAGGGTTAAGATAATGAAATAGTAGTGAAACAAGTACTCGTATGCACCTACATTTGAATTTGATAAAATAGTAAAAGAAAATTGGCCGAATGTCTTGGAATGAGATTTTATTAAATTGTTTTCTGAAAATATTCACTGTTCGTAAAATGTCCATAAATGGTTCATCAACCACAATTACGGATGTTTTAAAAGCTTTCAAAAAATTACCAGAAGAGAGGTCCTTGACTAAACAAAAGCTGTTGTTTTAAAAGGAAGGAATTCCTTAAAGGAAAGGTAAAGACGCAACTTTTTTGTAAAAAATTCACTGTAGGTTTATGAATTGTGACGTTTTTTTTTAATTCAATTTTCGACGACATTTTTTTCTAGAACTTCCATGTAATAAAACCAGTATCATTGAATCATGGAAGTCAATGAAGTAAATATGTAGAGTGCATATATTTTTATGCGACAATCGTGTTTATATTTTTTATTAATATACCATTGTCACTTGCGCTTAATAATTCCTAGTAGTTAACCAATTGTGCTTGGATGGTAAGTTTTTATTAATTTTAATATTCAATAATTTTTTACGTTAACAAAGCTGATGCGCACTGCAAAAGGTTTGAAACTGGTATAGCATCGATCACAATCCTCGTTATTTACTACCACGCAAAAATATTGCGTCAACTTTGTTTATGAATGGTTTATTTATGTGTTTTTATATATTTGTGAAATATTAACGAAATTAAAACGCACAACATGTATTGCGAACGGGTTTTCAACCTTTATCAAGTTACGACTCAGATTGTTAAAAAAACGCGCTTGATTTAACACATTTTATGCCATGGCGTTTATTAGTTGTCTAAAGTACAAAAATAATAACGTATAAGTTTTTCTATTTTATTGTAATATCAGTAAAACAAATATAATTGTATCGGCTGATTTAAGTAATGTAGGTTGTAGATAATTGACAAGCAATCACTATATTTGATTGTATCCGTGTATACTGTTGGGAGTGTCTAACCGGCTTATTTTCGGCTATAAAAATACACTGTATTAAACTTACGTTTGGAGCCCATGATCGAAATACTAATAATATTATTATCGCTGGTTGAATGGTAACTATCGCGTGATTGGATTTATTCGTGAGATTATTTATTTGGTATGCAAACTCTATTTCAGATTGTTAGCGATTTCATTGATTCTCATTTGAAACACTTATTCCAAACCATAAACTAAAAGCTCCACCGATAGAGCAAAGCTTCAGTACGTATTCATGGCGTTGAATGTTACGCATATAGTAGACGGCTAGATGTCTAAATAATACATTTTTATTGATAACGAAATTGTCACAAACATTGAATTACGTAGATATATGCATTCCAGATTTTCTTAAAAATACGGAAATTATATATCCGCATCGTAGTCTCAAACAAAAGCATCTATAAAGAACTTATTGGTACGTATAAGATCAAGATGTATTGTCCAGGTCGTGGTTGCTATTTTTTATATATTTTTTGTAAAGAATTATAACAACAACAAATATAAACAAAGAAAAATTTACGGAATGTTATTCTGGAGAATCGTTTTATAAAAATAATTTGAAAAATAAACATAATTTTAATTGAATTAATAGGTTGGTTAATTTTAAAAGTGATTTTGAGTGTTCTCATAAATTATTTTACCTCTATTAGCTTGGTAACTCAATATCGTAAAATGGTTATACTCGTAATCATTAAGTCTAAAAGTTCCCGGATAAAATGTTCCTCTCTTTTCGAGATTCACTTTGCGCTCGGATTTTCCCTTTGAAATGCGACGTCGATATTATACTTTGTCGAACGTTTTAAGTTTCCCTGGAGGCTTTCATTTTGCGGGAAAACAAAGCATTTTGAATACTTCACTTAGGAATTCTAATCAAACACTTGACTTCGAAAAATAACCCCTGAGCACTTCACACAAATTGTTGTTTGGAAGGCAGAGAGACCGCCATACTGTTCTCTCATACTAAGAAAAATGGAATACGCAATGCAATACTTGAAAACAATGAAAATTACTCTGAAAATATATTCCTGCGGTAAATAATGTGGGTACGATGGTTTGAATTTGTGACGAAAGATGGTGTGAGGGAGTGGACTGTTGTACAAAGCTTTTTGTACAACAGTCGGTCAAGAGACGAAAGTCGCCTTAGCTGGGACATATACTTCAGATGCTGGAGGACAACATAAGCTACCGCTGCCTTTTATTCTAGTCCCCAGGCTTCACCATCCTAAAAAGCCATTGGGATCTATACACATAATAGTACTGGGCGCAGTTTTAGGAAGCTGTGCTGACATGGGATGAGGCGAGGACCAGGTGGCTGACAGAGCTTTATAGAGGTAGGACATGGCGATCATTTTGATACAGTTATGGGAGCGGACATGGAAATTATGATGATGAACAATCGAGGAAATCAACTACTGTACGATAGACAACATGTTGTTTTGAATAAACAATGTATTATTTATTTACACATCTAATTATTGATAACGACATATCTACAAACTTACATTATTATAAAAGCATAGCCTTGTGATTTCAGCGAAGTTTCAAAGCAGAAAATTACACAAGAATCTGCAATTTTGTTTGTTTCCGACCACCGGAAGAAGATTCGGGGAATTTAAGTGTATCCGGTCCCTTGACGTAATGGGCAGCGAGCATTTTTACAAAGCGGGACTAAAATCATGCACCAAAATTTGTTTTTTATTTTGCTGAATAAGCTCAATAATTTATGATATATTTTATTGTATAACTTCTCACGTAAATGCAGTTTGTTATCATCAATACGATGATAGAAAAGCATTTTATAGCCACAGACAGTGTTATTTTTTAATGGGAAGTAATTGTTAATATTTGTATGGAAATATTTGACTAGTGACTAAAGAATGTTTGGATCCGATACGGAAGAAATCTCGGCAAGTAAATGTTCTCGGTAGGCGTTCAGGCGTTCCGCTTAAATTCCGCTTAAATGGCGACGAAACAAGAGTAAAATGGCGTATTTTTAAAACATCGTTTTATTAACATAATAAAAACGTTTTCTTCATCGTTGTTTTATTGCCTAGAAGATAAACAAATAGGACATAAAAATTGAATAATATATCATTTCTGGAAAAAAAAAAGTTTTTAGTACTTGTAACAAAAATTGAATCTCGTATATCCTATATGCAAAGATTGTAAACAATTAGCATTTTTATCTGTGAACCCATGCTCGCAAATATTTGATTGAAATACCATACAAATATGTGTAAACATTGCATGTAAGTTAATAACAAAAAACCTTTATTAAATCTTTACACGAAAATTGCAAATATCGCTTGTTCATTATGATTTTCATCATTATGATTCATGTTCTCTTGATGTAACCTAAGTTTTCTTAAAACATAATATTCCACTTTATTTTGTGTAAAAAATATAAGTAAAATTAATGGAAGAAGGCTTTTCAGGCGAAAAGTAATAAATTCTGTCTCTCAATTGTTCAATGAATTAAATTATAAAGAACAATCGTGGTCTCGCAAATACGTGAGATTGTAAGAATGTGTATTATATTAACGTTATACTTCACGTTAGAAATAAGAAAAAAAACATACATCTCACTTGACGTCCTGGCCTAGAGCTATACAATTAATCATAGAATTTCACAGCTTCCATTCTTTCTCTGTCAGAAAGAGTCGGTGATTATTTTGTTTTGAGATGTTTCCGAAAAATATAATAAGTATGAAATTACTTGTATGATTAAACTTAACCTGGAATTCGTTAAAGACGAGCATTATTGTGAACTGTTGACAAGTCCGTGCAGTCCGTACACTAGTAGTTGTACACTGGCACAGGATTTTGGCCTTCCAGTGAACATTATACTGAAATAGGAAGTTGATATACTAACGAAGTAATAATGTTTAAAAAAGATTTCAACATTTAATATTGAGGATCACGACAGTTCAAAGTGCTGATGTTTCTAACGATTTTAACCAAAAATCTTCGTTACGCCAGAGTTTCAAAAGCCATTTAAAAAAATCAATAAGTCTGGTGGAATCTATCCAAAATGTATAAAATAAATGTTGAAGCCCTTATTAAATCCAATGATTTTAATAACTTTCTTCATCGCAGTTGCATAGTTTCATTTGTGCGTTCTAGAATCTGGAGAAAATATCGTTAAATTAAAACTATACTTTCCAAAATTTACAGTCCATAAAAAAGTATCGCATTTATATGAAAAATATTTAGTTTTGTGTAAAAGAATATCTCCATCATAGTCTATTTGTGCGATATAATAAATTGCTAGACCAGAACTTCATACACTCACGGTTTCTTTACCTCTAATACTCGTAGCCTTCATAAACTTGATATTTCAGCTACCAGATTCAAAGTAAAAGTTTTTACCTTACACAATAAAAAATCCATATTATTTTAAAATAAAATAAAACAATTTGACTTTGGCATTTGATTAAAATATTTGAATTGTTGATTGAACAACATAATCTATATTTTGAGATTGGGAATATTTTTTTAAATGAGACATTGTTGCACTCAATCTCTTTTAAATGTTTTATTCAAGGCCCAGTAAATGACAAAGATAAAAGAAGGTAAAAGATTGAGCGTGATAGAGACAGGAAAATGATGACTATAATGGTAATACTATTATTCAATAATGAAACATACTTTTTCAATTAAGAGCATTAAAAGCTCCTTCCAAACCTAAATTGCCACTTAGCGTGAGTCAGCTCTTTGTACCAATTGAGGATCTTTGAACTTTGTTTTAGCCCATAAAGATTGTATATCATTGCCGTCTTTGTAGTAAATAAAAAAAATAGAAAATTATGTTCCTGGGTAAGACAGCGGGAACTTAATAAAACAGTAGCTCTAGTCGAGGAAAATTCTCGTTGATTACTTTTTATATTTACGGTAACTATCCATTCAATTTAATTAATTCCGAACATTACCCAACTCTTTTTCTTCTAGGGATGCTTTATTTCCATTCGTTAGAGTCCCGGAGGAAAATTGCTGCTCTTGAACATTCATTCCTTCTTCTTTGCGGTTCAATTCACAACCCCGGGATTCTTGAATGTTTTAACTTCTATGTTCCAGATAAGTACACCCGTGCTCGTAGCCATACATTGTTTTGATCCCAGTTGGTGCATGTGGAGCTTCAAGCACTCAATTTGGTACAACGGCAATGGCGCACTTAAATGGCCTACCAGCACACCTTGATCCTTTTCTTACATCCTTTTCCGCTTTTGTCGATGGTATTGTTCTCTTAGATTTTTAGATCTTTGACACGTGTCATCTTCTTCTTCTTTTATGTTATTTTTTAATTATCTTTTGTATGTATTGTATATTCTATGCTCTGTTTCTTATTATTTTGTAAACTTTTTTCTTGGAACTTCTGTTGTGTGTAATAAATAAATAAATTACTGGATTGATTTTTTTAAGATGATTGAATTTTTAAGGAGATACTCGTAAAATTAATGAGCGCATAATATAAAGCAGAAAAACTCAGTGATATTGCATGCCACGGGTATTTATTGACCATTAGAAATGCTGACATTTCATGCTTAAATACTAACACAAACCAAATTTAAAAAAAAAAAATTTTTTAAGAAAGCAATAAAATAAATTAAAAAAACGATTTATTAATTATTTGTTGATTATGAAGATTATTGATTCGTTTATTCGGTAATTAACTATTCTGCGAAATAATTTTAAAACAATTTAATGAATACGCGTGCAAACCATTGAAAGTAATTTAAATTTAAGTTACAAGATAGTTTTATTTTTTCTTTATAAATATGAAAATCTCTGTCTTTCTTTCTAATGTATATTATATTATTCAATAATAAATGTAAAAAGTACCTTGTAGATGAACGTGAACAACAATTTCTCAGTGATTAAATAAAATGCTTTGAAAATGAAAAAGTGCCGAATACCTTCAGAATAAGAAAATTAAATTGTATATACGAGGGTTATCCGTAAAATAAGTTTCCCCGTGATTTTTTACAGTGTAAAATATGTTTCATTCCATGAATGCGTACATTTTTGGAAAGTTCAGACTTTTACATATTTTTCTACTGTCGCAACTGAGGTAAATGCATTTTTGCATGCGGTATACGGGCTTTAGAATGCCAGAGTCAAAAAAATCTGCCGTAAAGCCACGCAGATACCTGAGAACCACTTCTTCCAGCTCTTCTCTGTCGCCGAAATGCATTCCACCTAGTAATATAAAATGGATGCCACTTAAGGTAGTTCGAGAAGCATCTAAAGTTTAGATGCTGTTCAGATTCTAAACACAGTCTATAAAACAAATTAATGTGAACAGTGAAGATCCGCATATAGCGTCACATTAAACATAAATCCATTTACTTTTTTTTATGTTCATCTTATGAAATATAAATAAATGTTGTAATATTTAGCTGAGATGCCATCAATCACGGTATATCATCATCATCAGCCTGTGTCCGTCCACTGTTGAACGTAAGCCTCTCGCATGAGTCTCCATCCTCTTCGATCCTCCGCCTTCCGCATCCAGGTCACTCCCGCTATTCTTCTTATATCGTCAGTCCATCTTGTAGGGGGTCGGCCAATGCTTCGTTTGCCAGTTCTTGGGCGCCATTCCAATACTTTTCTTCCCCATCGACCGTCGTCTCTTCGACAGATATGTCCTGCCCATTGCCACTTGAGTGTGCCTATTCGTTGGGTAGCATCCACTACTTGAGTTCTTCTGCGTTTCGGATTCTATCTTTTAGCGACACTCCGAGCATGGATCTCTCCATAGCACGCTGGGTGACTTTTATTTTATGGGTAAGACTTGCTGTCAGATTCCACGTCTCTGCGCCATAGGTTAATACAGGGAGGACGCATTGGTTAAACGCCTTAGTTTTAAGGCATTGCGGAATTTTCGCTTTAAAAATGTACTTTAGTTTTCCAAATGCTGCCCATCCCAGTTGTATGCGCCTGTCGATTTCTTTTGAAAAAAAAACATGAAAAAAAGTATCAACCCAAAAGCCACAAGTCTAAGTCTGGGCGTGATAACCTAAAATGGTACTTAACCTGGATTTTACCACCACACTAGTTTTATTTAATGTTTATATTCAAGGTATACAGTAGATATATTCAAACAATTTAAAAAGTTATTCTGTAATTGATAGTTGAAATACCTATGGTTAAACGGAATATTAGCATGGCCCTCGAAAGCAAATATGGGTCCTGGATTTAGAAGAACAAAAAAATTTGTCTCCCTAAATTTTTGCACGCAAAAAACAACGTTCCTTACGTTCCCTCTATTAATTCTCGAACGCCCTTAGGCTTCTCCTAGTTCATCTTAATGGCATGAACCTTAAAAATTAACACAGTCTTCCCCCTCTCCACGCATCTGAATAATATTAATTATAAATAATGCTATTTGATCAATGAAATTAAAATTTTAGTCGCATTCCTTCGTATGAAGACCATCAGATTGATGTTGTATCAAATAAAATCTCTTCAAAGGATCTAACGTTGACATGTCAACAACCGTGGGGCTATTAATATTGAGCTATATATAATAGATTATATGACATCCCATACACGTAGACTGTCGAGGGATATGAATAACTGGAAAATCGTTTAACTTTCATGCGAGTAGTTCCAACTTTGAATCTTGGGGAGCTATAATATTTTAATAAATGCATACTATATTAAATCCTTTCTAGAATACATATAGCGATTAGTACAAGACTGATAAATTACTATTAAATATGACTTAAATAATATTCGTCACACTAATTGGTAGACGATAGTTATATTGATCCTTTTTCTGTTTTGAGCTGCAGTTAAATGATGTAAGTGGATTAATATTTGACAGAACTAGTTTTGTTTCCTGTAAAAAATACTCCAACAGTCTTCAAATAATTTAAAATTTATAGTCTAGATAAATTTTCAGAGTAAGAAATAACATATAAAATAGTCCACGCCAAAAATACAAAGGTAGACTGTGAAAACCACCACAGTAATTTTAAATTATATTAAATTTATATTGTACAAGTACTTGGCCGATTTCACAGAGAACTGCAATAACAAATCTAAATTACGTCAAAAAATGTAGTTAAAGTTCCATGGTATAATTGAATTATTAAATCCTTTTTCACTCTCTGGGGGAAGTCTCCCGCATGTGTTTGGATATTAAAAATATAAGTAAAACGAAAAAATAAAGTACATGTGTGTTTTCGTTTGAGAATCTCATTTTTTATTATTGATATATCTCTTATTTCATGCTGGGTTTATTTGCATTAAAAAATACACGGAATACTCTGTATAAAAGGAAGAAAAAGGATGATCAAAGTTCAAATGTAAATGTATTTTAAAATATATTATTTTCTAAGAAGCAATTTAGTTCATATTTATACAACTTAGTATAAATATGTTAGGTGTTTGATTTCATTTATTATTATATGTACTCGATTAAATGTTTAATATTTCATTGCTAAATTAGCTAAATTTACGTTAAGTATAGTATTATTGGCATTTTTATTTTTAGCAAAGCCTTTCTTTATTTGAAACAAGTATGTAATTTTTAATGTTGTAAATGGAAAAATAATTATAGTTATATTCTAGATTTTGAAGTGTTTCTGCTTCGTTACGAAGTCATTCTGAAGGGCGTAATTTTTAGACCTCTATGTTTTATAAATGAGGCAGTAAGATGATATGTGTAGTGATTTTTTTTTATTAACATATATATAATATAGTTCACATAGTTAAATATTTACAGATATTTTTAGAGTGATACAATTTTTTCCTTATCCTCACCAATTAAGAATGATTTTAATGTGTGTGACGAGAGAATATCCTTTTATATTATATTTTATATTCCTTTTGTATTATTTTATATTTATTTTAAAAGTAAATTTTAATGGAAAAACCGCCAAACATTTGAAATAATGAGTGTTTGGGAAAATAAAACAGTTTGCATAATGTCAATAAATAAAAACAGTATAAACAAAGGGAGTAAAATGGTAATTATACATGATGATTCACTACAACGCTGCAAAATAGACTATCGGTATATAGAGATAATAAAATCTCTATACAAATCTGCAACAATGATGGTCCAGCTCCATGATAGCACTAACAATATTTCTATAAACAAAGGTGTTAGACAAGGAGATGTTATATCTCCAAAACTCTTCACAAACGCCCTAGAAGATATTTTTAAACTGCTATCCTGGACAAAATGTGGAATAAATATTAACGGAGAGTACATTTCTCACCTCCGATTTGCAGATGACATAGTGCTAATAGCCGAATCACCTAACAAGCTCCAAGACATGCTCTACGACCTCAATGAAGCGTCGAACAAAATTGGTCTGAAAATGAACATGGATAAAACAAAAGCCATGATTAATAGTCATATTTCACAGACCTTTGATCCTATTTCCATTGGAGGAACAGAAATAGAGGTTGTAAACGACTATACCTATCTGGGACAAGTAATACAACTAGGGCGAAATAACTTCTCAAAAGAAATCGACAGGCGCATACAACTGGGATGGGCAGCATTTGGAAAACTCAAGTACATTTTTAAAGCGAAAATTCCGCAATGCCTTAAAACTAAGGCGTTTAACCAATGCGTCCTCCTTGTATTAACTTATGGCGTAGAGACGTGGAATCTGACAGCAAGTCTTACCCATAAAATAAAAGTCACCCAGCGTGCTATGGAGAGATCCATGCTCGGAGTGTCGCTAAAAGATAGAATCCGAAACGCAGAAATACGCAGAAGAACTTAAGTAGTGGATGCTACCCAACGAATAGGCACACTCAAGTGGCAATGGGCAGGACATATCTGTCGAAGAGACGACGGTCGATGGGGAAGAAAAGTATTGGAATGGCGCCCAAGAACTGGCAAACGAAGCATTGGCCGACCCCTTGCAAGATGGACTGACGACATAAGAAGAATAGCGGGAGTGACCTGGATGCGGAAGGCGGAGGATCGAAGAGGATGGAGACTCATGCGGGAGGCCTACGTTCAACAGTGGACGGACACAGGCTGATGATGATGATGACATGAATTCAATTAAAAACATATTATATGTTTTAATGATTTCAAATTTTACACACTGTCATATAATACTCAACATTTTAAGCACGAGTTTGGTAAATATTTTAAATTATTTTACTTATTTATTTATTGCTCTTAAATAAATACACTAAAATATAGTTTTTTTAGAAGACGCCTATTGTGAAGATTTCACACGTAGATTTTAGGTAACAAGATCGCATAAATATTTTTTCCAACGTCTCCGCGCTTCGAATATTTTACAATGATAAATATTCCCCAAGGTGGAGTATATTAGTCTGAGAACAACTGTTAGTTATTATGTAGCTTATAAATACATATAACTTTTAATATTTCACGTAAAATATAACTACTTCTCTACAGCTTCGGGTTAATAACTACATAAACTTAAATATATTATATCCCAGTTAAAACAGCCACTGATATTGCATACTTGCTTGGGAGATCTTTACCTATCCTAAAACTACTAGTGAATATTTCTTATCAATGATCAAAATTAGTCAAATCGTAACCATTAATTATGTAAAATTGATAAAAATATATATTCATAATGTAAGCACATAGTGATTTTGACGTTTCGTCTGTTCTATGACGCTTACCATTCTACATGTAGCAAGGCGCTGTATGTGGAGTGATGATCCGCTAACGTCATAGACTACAGCCCAACATTCATGCATCATCCTTATTTTTACAGGAATTCACTATGAATGGTGGTCTTAACGGGACGACTTTCGTCTTCCACCAATTTTGATTAATAGCCTATGACTGAGATTTTACGGAGAACGATCAAATTCAAACAAATCGGGGTATTTAAAGAGCTTAAAAAATCGATTAAGAACCTTTTTTATTAATCTCCATCGGAGATAAAACCCACGATCTTCAGTTTGGCCAGCAAACGCTTAAACCACAAAGCTATGGGTAATAATATAGCAGTAAGATAAATAAAAAAGTGATATTGATTGAAAGCATCTATTTAAATGTTTATTAAAAATTCGATTGAGAACTGTCAATTTTTATCTGTCAAAAAAAACGTGCTTTAAAAATATTTATGAAAAGATCTTGGTTCCTTACAATTTGCACGTCATCATTTAAAATAATTACGTCAATGTAAGACACTGAAATATTTAAAAAAAATAGGTTATCAAAATGAATCTAGACCTAGATGTTGTGAGAGATTGTAAGCATAAATAAATATTTAGATGATTTATTACATTATATTGTTATTAAGACTATATTCAATTATAAATAATAGCCATTTTGCTTACACCCAGGTGTGGTGAGCGGTGCCAGGATGATGACAATGGATGTACACATCAGTCCTTGCTTCAATACCGCACCTAATTGGATAATATCGTCTACACCAGGTAATCTAACACAGTATTATACACCTTCGTAATTGTCTGTTAGGCTTAACGAAGGTGATCACAAGCCCTCTCTTGGGAGGCGATAACTTCATGTGTCATAGCAGCCTGAAGTGTTTAAAGGTAATGCCTTCGCTGAGGCTGAGAGGACATCTTAAGACCAGGGGAGGACATAACATAAAGCAAATTTATACCCTAAGGCCCGGATCTAAGATGCATGGTTTGTTGACCGTACACATTTTTTTTCATTCAAGTCATTCTTCTTCCCATATAGTACGATATCTGGAACATATGGTCATTACAAGTTGTCGCCTTTTAGGTCGGACAGCTTCCATTGTACATTCTTCGTTGTAGGTCATATCTGCATCTCGAATGTATACTTAGGAACATATATGGTTCCCGACAACCTCCAGAGCAGAAGTCCGAGTGCTTAAAAGAGGGGGAGACATATTTTTGGGTGATTTGTTAATCGGGTTTTCTTTAAAGACCTGATGATTAGCTCGATGCTACAGAGACCCAGAACATTTCGTCCTAATGGGACTTCGATGTTGACGTCTAAATAGTATGTCATTATTTACTCAATATGAATAGTTGAGGTAACATTGTACTTTTTTTGAATTTTAAACGGTATTTTTGAAAATTTAGAATTCCAACAGCATACCTTAAATTTTAAGGTAAGCTATTGAAATTTAAAAATTTAAAAAATACCGTTTAAAATCCAACCATCGTACAATGTTACCTCAATTTTTCAAAATAAGTAAATAATGACATACTATTTAGACGATTTTAAGGCTTAAAATGACTTCGTTAAAATGAAACATAATAAATGTCTTTGAAATTGATAACAGCCGTAATGATTAAAGCTTACCAATATTCCTTCTATTACTAAATTTATAAACAATTTATAAGACAAAATGTAACTTAAATAATTGAACATGATATTAAATTTTAATCTTCAATTAATTTATTTCAAAGATAATGTTGAAATAACACAATTTAATACGACGTAAAGTGAAATTTATACATAATATTATTATATTAACAAAATACAACAACGAGAGAAATCGATATCCAAAAATATTAAAATCATATTATGTTAATACAAAAATCTCGTTAAAATTGATTTTAATCGCATCATTAAATTTTCTTTTATTATTTGAAAAAGAAAACAAAGAATTTCATATTTTAATAGTAAGTAACACCATTAAGAAATACTTAACTACCATATGGTTATAAGTTATTTGTCTTAGCAAGTTATGGTGGGTTGAAGTAATACGGACGAGTATGTAAACTTAGTAATGGAATATTTAGTATTTTGGCTCAGTACAAAACTTGTGAGAAATTACCCAAACTAATAATTAATTTTCACAAGGCGCTTGTTTATTCACGGCAAGATGATATATTTATTGTAACAGAAAAAGATAACTATCTTAATATTTGTTATTTTTGCTAATTAAATAAATACGCACGACGAATGTTATTATGTGGCTGTTTAATCTTAGAAGATAAGCTTTTTAAGTCTTCTTAAAAAATAAAGTAAGGCTCTGCATCGAAAATTCGAAAAAAAATAAGACTCAGTGAAAGTGGCGAAGATTGTTTTTTTGCATGCACAGTGGCAATATAGCCATATGAAAATATCCGAAAATCACTTTATGGTTTGGATGAAACCTTTATCGTCAACTTTTTAAACTATTATAAAAATAATTATATGAAAAAATAATACTTTTTAATATCTTAAAGAAACATATTATGAAGGTTATCCGTAAAATAAGGTTCCCAGTGATTTTTAACAGTGTAAAACATGTTTAATTCCATGAATGCGTACATTTTTGAAAAGTTTAGACTTTTACCTATTTTTCAACATATTCGTCATTGCATTTTTGCATGCGGTATACGAGCTTTTGAATGACCGAGTCAAAAAAATCTACCGCCAAGCCACGCAGATACCTGAGAAAAGGAGTTCCACTCAGGCGTTTCTTCATGTCAGGGAAGAGATGGTAGTCACTTGGGGCTAAGTCCGAGCTGTAGAGTGGGTGTTTGACAATACCTCATCCAATTTTTTTTTTCATAGTTTTTGTGGACTTCGGTCAACATTCTTGGCACCCACCTCGCGCAAACCTTAGCATACCCTAGTTGCTCCGTCAAAATCTTGTCAATAGAGATTTTGCTGACATCAAGGATTATTTCGAAGAGCTTACAAACCGTCACTCTTCGATCTGAGAGCATCGCTGTCGCCAATTTTGCGATTGTTTTGTCAGAAACAGATGGTTGTCCGGATCGCTCCTCATCATGGACTTCGGTACGCCCGTTCTTGAACTCTCTTCACCATTTGGGCACGTCTTGTACGCTCATACACTTGTCTCTATAGATTTTGCATAGCTGGGAATGGATTTCTACCGGCGCAATGTTTTTTGCAGACAGGAAATGCCTGGCGGGCAAAGCGAGGGGAAGATCCATCACGTACGGCTGCCAAGCCAAGACTGAGCTTCGCAGGAAGCTCGCTAGGGAAGGGATTTGGAGTGGGGGAACCAATGTATACTACAAAATTGCGGGATCCACCATAAAAGCGCTTTTCAGGACTGTAGCGCCATGGGAACCTTATTATACGGATAATCCTGGTATATATACCAGTTATGGTGTATCTTAATAGATATACAGCATAATGATCAGTTATCAATCATGCTTGAATATTATGGCCCTTGAGTATGATATCACATGAGTATGGAAGTCTTCTCAGCTGTTCTTGATAAGTGTTATTGTTTTTCTAGAAAAATGGCAGAAATATGTTATAGTATCAATCCTTCGTGTTTCATTCCTCAATGCCTTGTGTAACTTATACTTCCCTCATGTAAAATTCAATGCGCCTATGTATTTATATTTATTTATTATAGTGATGTAATAAAATATTCAAAAGATTTCTTAGATACTACAGTAAAAACGTGCAATGATTTATAAGTCAATAACTCTAAGCTATCCGAATTGATATAAATAACATTTACTGTTTCTTATTTTCCTACATATTAAAATGCATAAAATATTATTACCTTTTGTCTTACATGTTATAATTTTTATATATTGAAAGAAATATAGAAAAACTGGGGTAAAAGGGGATTTTTTAATATTATATTTATATTACTATACCGTTTTTTTTAAAGCGAAAATTCCGCAATGTCTTAAAACTAAGGCGTTTAACCAATGCATCCTCCCTGTATTAACTTATGGCGCAGAATCTTTCAATCTGACAGCAAGTCTTATCCATAAAATAAAGGTCACCCAGCGTGCTATGGAGAGATCCATGCTCGGAGTGTCACTAAAAGATATAATCCGAAACGATGAAATACGCAGAACTCAAGAAGTGGATGCTACCCAACGAATAGGTATACTCAAATGGGAATGGGCAGGACATATCTGTCGAAGAGGCGACGGTCGATGAGGAAGAAAAGTAATGGAATGGTGCCTAAGAACTGACAAACGAAGCATTGGCCGACGACATAAGAAGAATAACGGGAGTGACCTGGATGCGGAAGGCGGAGGATCGAAGAGGATGGAGACTCATGCGGCTTACGTTCAACAGTGGACAGATACAGGCTGATGATGGTGATGATGACTATACCGTTAGTATTATGAGCATATGTTATCAATGTTACTGTTAATCATCATCAGTATGTCCACAACTCGATTAAGGTTTCTTTGATATTTTTCTACCATGTTAATTTCTTTTGGTCGTTACTTAGAATAACAATATCGTAATTTTTGTATTACAAATGATTACTTATTGGTATTTTAATTTAAAAAACTATCATTAAAGATAAAAAAGTCATATGCTAAACAAAATTTCAAACTCGTGATCAAATAATTAAAAGCATTATTTTCTTACGAATTCACTTATGTATAATATTAATAAATAAATGCAAATATTATATCAATTTAAAGACTGTATTTTGATATCATAAATTATATATCATTTTCCCGGTTTCGGTAATACTGGTATTTAAATCCTTAGATATGAGATATTGTGAATAGGTTTGCTTTTCTGTATAAAAATAAATCCTTATTTAATACCCCCATTAACTCTACATCCCTTCGATTTGTCCCTCTACCCTCGAGATCAAAGATCTTTAAGAAAGGTCAAGCCTGTGGTTCCTAACTAGACCGATCGATTGAATTAAATTAGCTTGAATCTCTTCTTCTAACCTCTGAGCAGAAAGAGGTACAAATGTATAAAAAAGTATTTATACTTTATGAAGTATCGCTTATAAAAATAATATTCTCGCTTATATAAATGGTATTTCTATAACGCAGTGATTTGCCAGGGTGGGAATATTTTTTCTAACTCGAGATGATGATATGCACCGATAAGGAGTTGGAAGTTTAGAGGAGTAAGTATAGATCAAATATTTTTTTAACATCACTTATCTTGAATGGCATAGTTCAGAATGTGTTTGAAGTGGAATGTGTTGTTGTTGAAATGTAATAATACATCAGGAAAGTGATTAAAACCACAAAAAAAAAACCATATATTATTTTCTAACCATATCCGTATTCATCTATGGAACATGTTGTCATCAAAAATTGCCGTCACTTAGTTCTGTCGGCTGCCACTGCCAATTTTTCTTCTAGGACATATCTGCACCTGATCCACTTGGGAACATATATTGTCCCCGACAACCTCCAGAGCAGAAGTCCGATTACTAGAAAAAAGGGTTGCTTTAGTATCTGAGGCCTATTTTTGGGTGATTTGTTAATTGTCTCTTTTAAGAAAATCGGGTAATAAGCCCGACGTTCCCTAAGCCTAGACTATTTTGTTCTAAAGAGCGACTCAACCTAAGTAAACCTTAAAAAAATATTATTTAATCGTCAATCATTTAACCAATTATTACTACACTTCCACGGGGACTTGTTATTTTAAGGAAAACAGAAAATTCAAATCAATCGTCATGCAATGTAAAAAACTATAAATCACCGCGACATTCAGAGACGTAATAAACAAGTTTTATTGCGTTGTCACGCGATGATCGCAAGGTCTGTGTTTATTGTACACACAATATGGCTTTATTTGAACAATAATATCCAATATCAGATGCTAAATTCGTAGTAAAGTTCGCATTCTACCGTATAAATGTTTTCCTTAACTTCAGGGCTGAATACTAAATGTTATTCTTATTATACTGTTTTACAGTATTTAAAAATGCTATTACCATGGCGTCTGCTCAAAAATACGCAAGTAAAATAAGAATATCTTAGATACATCTCAAATAATCAATTCCTTTTGTACCCATTCACAGCAGATAGACTGAACGTTGCTGAACACCTACGAACATATACATTTAATATAAATCAAAACAGACTTCTTACATTTTTTTTTACAATTGCGGTAACATTTGAGTGCTCTTAAAAGATGTTTGTTTATTGTTTTTAAAAAAATCGATCTTTTCAAGAGACATATCAATAAATACATACAATTTATTTATCACTTTAAAATATACAAGTCTGTTTTATAAGTTGATGTCAATGTTGCCAACCCTTGAAAATAAAATGCTTCAAATTACTTTTTATAACACCCCTAATGACGTTTTTAACGAGAGATGTTCTATTGTTTGAAAACAATGTGATTGTTCTTCGAACATCAATATTCATCAATGAATAGGCACGAGTAAAATAAATTTGTTGTTTACTGTGCCAGTTATTTCCGATATTTTATACGCAAAGAGCTGTGAATGATTTTGTGAAATAATAATGAATCATTTGTGACCCAAAATAAAGTGTATGTATTAAAGCGATATCTAATTGAACGATTTCAATGATCTGATTTAAATATAATAATACAAGCAACCGAATAATGTAAATGTACAAAAAATCACATTCTTCTTTCTTTTAAATATACACATTAAATGTTAAGTCGATGTGTTCTGGACTCATACTCTCTATAAATCGTTGTGTGTGTACAATGTATATGTATTTTAAAATGTACATTTAAATGTATATAAAAAAGAATTTGGGGATGCGTGGACAATGTCAGAGGTCTGTAAAATGTTAAATATACTATAATTCAAACATTGTAATATATTTTTTTATTATAAACGTAAAAATAACAAACCACTACATAATGTTTTTTTTCTTCTTCTTCTGAAAAACAGTATTTATTGAAAGCAATACCTTTAAGTAAAAAAATATTCTTTTTGTTCCAAAAGATGATGCTCCGATAAATATAAGACGGAACGGAGGCTTTTTGATGTAATTAAAACGAGTCTTACCTAATTGTGCAACTGCCCAGGGCGGCAAAACCCCTAGTTACACAAGTGTGTTTGTTAAAATATTATCCCTTTGTTTTATTTTTACATCACCATTAACCATACAAAATTATAAAATTACATTAATCATTTTTCTATTTGTGTTATAAAATAGGAATATTGATTGCACTTGACGATTCATAGACAGGTTTTTGCTTTAAAATGGGGTCTATAGGAAAAGTTTGGGAATCATTATTACAGATGAATTGGTGAAGTTTCGCGGGATGACAGGTTAAATTTTTTAATACATCGTAATTGATTTATTAAAATATGACTGTTTAAATAAGAACGATGATTTAACTTTACTTTATTTACCGGATGCAAGAATTTTACTATTTTTTAAGTATATTTTTTAAATTAATTTCGTGTCTCATGTAACTTTTTAAAAATAAAACTCAAACATATACAAAAACATTTTTAATTTTCATTCTACAAAAAAAAACCTTGAATAAGTTGATAAATAGTTCTTTTTAAAATGCTTTGTCCTGGAATAATATTAATTATTAGGTAGTGGACAAAAAATGGGTTTCATTAACATCAGGACAGTGCTACTTTAAAAAGGGTTTTGTCGACTCTCGAGTGAATAGGGGTTTTAAACGAAACTAATTAACCACCCAAAGTAGCTTTCGTTGTACATTTATCATTCTCATCATCAATAGACCAGGGTTTATTTTATAAAATGGAACTCACGATTATAATACTAAATATGCAGTTTTTTATGATATTTAAAATTCTCATGGGAGTGATTTACGATTGTCACAGACTACATGAGAACTAAACACCGTGAAACAGCCATACACGGCCTAGAAGGTTTTTTGTATGTCAATTTATTGAATTTTACAAGCGAGCATCTGATTTCTTAAATAGGAAGCCTTCTGTTAATGTAAAGATGAAAACACTCGTAAATCTAGACTTTGAAAATAAAATGTCTTCTTGGAAAGGTAATATTTTTCCTAACTCTGATTCTTTCGTTGTCAGATGATATATTGCAAGTCTATCGGCTTCTACTTTTGTAAGATACCATTTAAAAGCTTTCAAATAAAGTGCCTGCTCCTGAATTCCATTACTGAAAATGTTTTGGTGTATGACTTGAACGTCAACAACCTTCGTTTCCATAAAAAAAAAACGATTAAAGACTATTCATTTTCTGGTATAAAATAATCAAAGGCATTGCCTGTGGCCGTTCCGTAGTTTTTTTTATACAAACAAACACTAGTTAACTGTTTTTAGTCCTTCACGCGGAGTCAACTTTGTCGGCTAGGATGAAATATGGTTGTATCTGTGAAGGGATCGAAAAGATCGAATGTATATATCAATATAATTCACGAAGAGATTCAAGTTGGAGGAAAAACATTTTTTTAAACACGATTTTAGAAGAGCTTGTCGAAATTAAAGAAAAATATCGTCATTAGGGTTTCTAATCGTAAACATTAAGGTTATCAACTGAAAATACTTGATGAAACTGTATAATTATAATTTAAAATTAATTTTGATTAAATTAAAATAAAATAAACATATTTAGTTTTCATTCACATTTATTTTAAGCGATTACATGTTTCGGCCTCCCTGGAGACCATCTCAAATAAATTTTCTAATCAAGCACCGGAATTGGAAAATTATCAAAATATGTATTTTTAGTATTTTTTAGCTTATACTAAGTACATATAAAAACATTATTGGCACAATTTAATTATTTATGTAAACCCATCAAAGCAAAAAGTTAATTAGCAATAATACAAGTAATTTGAACATAATTTATGTAATTTACTCAAAATTTTCATTATTATTGTGGCTTCTGTGAGCAGCACCTTTTCACTGTCGTAACCATATCATGTAAAAACAATTAACAAATAAACATAAGAGTGTGCCCAAAAATATCATAATTAATAAATTATTTTATTATTGAAAATAGTATAAATATTGTAGTTTTTGAAATATAAATACATATATTCATATATATATTTTGTCTAGAAGGTTTTTTTTATTTAACAATTAATTTGTTATCAATTTTAATCGGTTCAGACAATTTGCGCACATGCTCGTAACATGTAATAAAGTGTACTATGATCGGGGCGCTTACCTCGAAAGTCTTTCAATTACTTTATTGAGCCGTCTCTCGAACACACGTATTAAAATCATAAAATCTACAACTAACGTATTTCAAAGACGACGTTATCGATTTATTTATTGGAGCTTTTAACTACTGCGAAACTTTACTGCTAATTACAAATAGGAAGTGATTGTGTAAATAAAGCTTAAGGGCGTGAGCCTGAAAACAACAAACACGTTCGTGCGTTACACAAAGCCACTTACTTAGCCTGGATTATCCGCACATACTGAAAAACAAACCTTTGAATTTTGTTAAGAATATTAAGCAACCGCAAAATTGGTTTATGTTTACATGATTGATTTTATAATACTTCCTTTTAATGGTTTCATGATTACTTATTGTTTGGTTGTCATAATTTTTTAACATTGCCGGGAGACACAATTCAGTGGTTAAAGCGTTTTGTTTGTCATTCAGACACTGTCGACCAACCTTAAATTATTAAAATAATTTAATAAAAATCTAAGATCTATACATGCCCTGGGTTGGGTTGAGCCACCCCTCAAGGATAAAAAAATGACATTCTTCTTCTTCTTTTTCCTGGCCCTAACCCATTTACTTGGGGTCGGCTTTCCTAATAACATTTTTCCAAGATGCTCGATCGAAGATAAGCTCGCTGTTGACTTCAAGACGTTCCATGTCCTTCTTGACTGTCTTGAGCGCCATGTTGCAGGAGGCCGACCCGGTCCCAGCCTTCCCGCCTCCAGCTGCAGGGTGCGTTCACAATGTGTTTAGGCGAGATAGCCTACACACATGTCCATACCAGCGCAGGTGGCTTTCTGTCACTTTGTCCACAATGGAGGCTACCTTGAGGCTCCCTCTGATGTGCTTCGTTTTTAATTTATCAAGCATACTGGGCTGATCATTTGATCTCCTTAAAAACGCTGATCATTGAACACCCAAAATTTTCTGGTACTACAGTACACATAAAGTCATAAATTTAAATGTATTTTTACAACATAAAATAAGTATATTTTCTTAATATGTGATAAGAATTAGCCACGATATCAAAACGAATGTCCCAGATTTGAAAAATAAACACAATTTAAATAATTTTACGTAGTTTCACTCGTATATAAAACCTCTACGCGGTTTTTTATCTTACATAAAAAATACAAATAAACTTATCTACTGACCATCGTTATAAATCTGTTGTGCTTGGTATTAAAGCTGTAGGCCAAAAAAGTTCATGTTTATGGACTAGTAAAGCAGTCTAAGCCGTAAAAGGTGTTTTTGCGTAATTAAGTTTGCGAAGAACAAGTCGCGTTACTTTTCTAGTAAGGCCCAAGGTAAATAAGAAAGTACGAGGCGCGTTATAATGGTTTTAATTTAATATCTGCCGGCAGGTAAAGCTCAATGGTCAAAGCATTTGCTTTGCTGGCCAAAAGGTTGTGGATTCAATCCCCGATGGAGTTTTTTTTTTTAATAGATTTCTTAGCTCTGCAATACCCACGGTTGGCGTAAATTTGATCCCTCACCCGTAAAATGCCAGTCATAGCATATAATATTATTAATTAAATAGGTGGTAGATGAAAGTCGTCCCGTGAAGACCACCCATTCATAATAAATTCCTGTAATAATAAAGGATGATGCGTGAATCTCGGGTTGTAGTCTATGACGTTGGCAAATCAACACTCCACATGCAGCGCTTAGCCATATGCACCATGGTAAGCGTCAGAGAATTCCACAGATGAGAATTCACAATTACTATCATCATCTTTATGTATTCTACTGTATGTGCTTACATAAAAAAAATGTTTTAAAAATACACACAACTGATCAACTAAAGTAGATTTTATTGTAGTATCCTTTTGATTTTTCATTCCACCTTCACCCTGAAAAATCGAAACATTGTTTTACTTTCTTTTAATCTAACCCCTAAATATTGGCTACAACTGTTACGAGTCATATATTTCTATCGTAATAGCTTAAAAACGGACCAGATCACATTATAACCCCAGAAATAATCACAGGATATTCTCTAATTCTAATATATCACAAAGTTTTACCAAATATATTCCGTAGTCAAATGAAAGCGTCATTTGTTATCTCAAAAGATTATGAAATTTTTCGAAAATTCCTCAAAATCTATTCATATTAATATTTTTACAACACTTATATAAAGATTACTCTAGGAATACTTATATTTAAAAAAAAACCTCAGTTCAAATATAAAGAGATTGGATTTGCTCTAATATCAACTAAGGGTTATGGATATCTTGTATTACCTCTTTGTTGTGGCTCTTATACCGAGGCTCTTTTACTTGCATGAAAAGTGTTAATACGTCAACGTCATTGAATACATTTTGAATTTACTACGAATGGATGGTGTTCACGAGACTATTTTCGTTAATTTTGATCAATAGTTAATGACTGACATTTTATGTGTGAAGGATAAATTTTACAGTAACCGAGTATTTTTAGAGCTAAGTATTCGATAGTATTTTTTTAAACTTTATCGAACCCACAATCTTTGGTGTGATAAGTAACCGTTTACACTCTAAGCCATATCCGCTGGTATAAGATAAAATTTTGCTTTGAATTAAATCCCTTGAATCTTTGATTTAACTTTTCAGATTCAAATTCAGAGTAGAAGTGGCATATTGGAAACACGTTTTTAATACAGTCAAAATCCTTAAAAAGGTGTATATTTAATAATAAATAAGAATGAGCTCTCATAATTTTTGTATAACAAGTAACATAGCAAATGCGGGAATGTTTTATACAAATAAACCAAGGGTTTTGTATATCTTAATTTTTATTTGCTTATCATTATTAGACCAATTTAACAGTAATATTTCATTGCATAAAACGATTACCTTTCATGGAAAAATCTCAACAATTAAACTAGTTCTACACCGACAAACTCTCAAAAAAGTCCAGACACAAACAGTAATCTTTTGAATCGTTTGTGAAGATTTCTTTTTATTTAGGGAGAATGAGTAAGGATCCTTTTATAAAAATTACATTCTAATTTATACCGTCACTTTTCTTAATTGATTAATTATGTTCCATAACATCTTTAAATTATATGCGACAAATTCATGAAAACTTTTACTGAAAAAAAATGTACACTATAATTTCTCGTTTCATTGCACATTTGTTTAACGATGTATAATTAAGCAGTTATATATTACATACTTAAAATATTAAATTAACACTTCACACAAAGTAAATTTAAAATATCAAATAAATCCAAGATAGTCCTACTTTTACTCGTATGTATTTAAATTTTTCCGGTTATATGAGCATATTTTCTATTATCTCACCTTCGGCAAACAGTTCTTGTTATTGATTATTGTACGTAAAAGTATCTACATTTTTTAATTCTAAGCTATCTTTTTTTACAATATTAAATTAACACTTCATACAGGAGAATACCGACAGATGGTGATAGTAATTCTGAAGTCTCATCTGTGGAATTCTATGACGCTTATTACCATAGTGCACATGGCTAAGCGCTGCATATGGAGTGTTGATCCGCCAACGTTATAGACTACATCCTGAGATTCACGCATCATCCTTATTATAACAGGAATTTACTATGAATGGGTGGTCTTCGCGGGATGACTTTCGTCTACCACCAATTTTAATAAATAGGCTATGACTAGCACCTTACGGGTGACGGATCAAATTCCCACCTACCGAAGATATTATAGAGCTCAGAAATCAATTAAAAATCTTTATTTTTAAAATCTCCGTCGGGGATCGAACCCACGACCTTTGGCTTGTAAGGCAAACGCTTTGCAAGCTAAAGGTCTGATCAAATAGAAGTTATTTTATATAATATAAGACAGTATATGGATAATATAATAACAAGTATTTGAATAGAAAAATAATTTTGGGGTGATAATGTCAAATTTCATAGAAACTTATTTGTAGTAGATTCGATAATATGGAATACAAACGTATAAATGCATATGCAACCAATATGTTTATAATATAATGTATTTTTTTCCAAATATAATGCCTTTTTATATATGCACTCACTAAAAATGTAACAATATCTTAGATACTTGTATATCAACATTAGATATGGCTGACATCTCAAAGCGTCTGCTTTATATAAAACCGTAATTACGTATTTCCGTCTTTGGAATAAACTTAAAATTTGAGATGAACCAACAGTGGCAGAGATATTGTTTTCTGTGAGACATAACTCGTTATATGCTGGCATTGAGTTTATTCCAAGGCAACAAGGATTTTGAACTCTTCATGAATAATTCACCATTTCGCAGCTGCGATTGCCAAGAGAATGACCGCGTCTCTAAACAGTCTGATGAAGACCAGATCACGAAAGTGGCTATTACTTCTCTGAATATTTTACTTGAATAATAATTGAGGTATGGAGCCATTCCTCGACACGATTTGTTAATTTCGCTTTAGGAATGATCAACAAGACGTATAAAGGGAGACCCTCGTTGGGTTCCATTTACTTTATTATACAAAACCATTTTAATTAATTTTGACAGTTGTATCATTAATCGATTTTCTTAACCAGATATTCCCTTTTTAAGTGATAATAATCGGCAGATACCATGATGAAATTTCACTCTCGATTATCAATATATAATTCATTTAATATATATTTTTTAAATCTAGTTTTGAATTATTACCAATTTATCAACCGATATTACGTATGATTGAATAATGCGAAACTTATGATTTCGTTAGAATATATGAATTTTATCTTTTTTCCTATTGGAAAAGTGAATGTGGTCTTCTTCGTTCTTTATCTGGAACATATAGTCTCGACAAAATAACAATTCATTTCCGCCAGTTGCCACTGTGCATGCTTTGTTTCAATATATGTCTGTGTTCGAAGGTCCATCTGGGATCATATATGGTTCCCAACGACCTCTAGGAAAGAAGCCTGGGAACTTTAAGAAACAGCAGCTGTAGTATTTCAGGCATGTTTTGATGTGATTATTTAATCGGAATATTTTAAGGAGATCACGTTATTAGTCAGACTTTCTCCCGAAGCATGGACCATTCGGACTTAAGATGCGGTTCAAATCTTGACAGATGATTAAAATTACTTCTTTCTTAAAAAAATAAAAAATTGTATGACATCATACAGGACGTGTTGTTAATCGACCATTAAACATCCTGCCATACAAAGCGCATTGAGACAACAAACAATAAGACAATAAAAAAACAAACGGACTCAAGTCGCTAAAAATATCTAAAGGGTTTATTATAATTTTAAACAGTCATTAACTGGAATTACTCACAGCAAAGTTATCATAAAAAATAATAGCCGTCTTTTATGGAATGTGAGAACGGAACAGTGGCTCCCAATTTTTTTTAAGTATTTGTCAGTTTATTAAAAAATATTATTTAATAATTTCCTAAGATTCTAATTTAACCACAAGCTTACATCAATATTTATAACCAAGCCCATGCGAACGTAGAATAAGTTTATATACTACTATTAAGTTATCTGAAATTACTATATGTTTTACATTGTTTTTTCTTTTATATTTTTTTGTTATATAGTAGTTAAATTTCATAAATATGTTTGCTTTTATGATTTATATGACAAAAATTAACGAAGCATATATAATTTAAAAAGGGAATTATTATATGAAATTATCATCATGCATATTTTTTTAAGGTAATGCAAAATTAATATTTGAAAATCTATAAGGATTACTTTGTATTCATTATCATCAGCCTGGATCTGTCCATTGTTGAACATAAGCCTCCCGCATGAGTCTCCATCCTCTTTAATCCTCCACCTACCGCAACCAGGTCACACCCGTTATTCTTCTTATGTCGTCAGTCCATCTTGCAAGGGGTCGGCAAATGCTTCGTTTGCCAGTTCTTGGGCGCTATTCCAATACTTTTCTTCCCAATCGATCGTCGTCTCTTCGACAGATATGTCCTGCCCATTGCCACTTGAGTATACCTATTCGTTGGGTAGCATCCACTACTTGAGTACTTCTGCGTATTTCCTCGTTTCGGATTCTATCTTTTAGCGACACTCCGAGCATGGATCTCTTCATAGCACGCAGGGTGACCTTCATTTTATGGGTAAGACTTGCTGTCAGATTCCACGTCTCTGCGGCATAAGTTAATACAGGGAGGATGCATTGGTGAAACGTCTTAGTTTTTAGAAATTGCGGAATTTTCGCTTTAAAAAAACGGTATAGTAATATAAATATAATATTAAAAAAGCCCTTGGGAGTTTTTCTATATTTCTTTCAATATATAAAAATTATAACATGTAAGACAAAGGGTAATAATATTTTATGCATTTTAATATGTAGGAAAAAAAGATTGAGAAATACAGTTTCAAGGGTAAACGACCAGTGAAAATTATTATTTGTATGCGTTTGACATTACTCCAAGCATTTAGTTCAAAATTAAAATTAATTTTATAATATCACCGTAATTTAAAAAAATGTCATTTGATACTTAAGACCCATTTCCATATAATTGTTACTGAAGACTACAATTTAATAGCTTTTTCAAAAAACTAGTTCTTGCTTCATTAAAATATCATTAATATATACGAGTAAACTCGTTTATTTATACCAAAGTACTAATGCACTAAGATATGAAATTATTTTTCTTTAAAATTGAAAACTTAAAATAATTTTACTTAAAACATAATGGTAATAGTTAAAAAACTACGATGTTAGATAGTTGCCTTTGAAGCCTATTTCACGGTTAGAAAAAGAGGTCCTCAGAATAACCAAATCAATCCAGGCCACGTTCGAGAAAGGTCACCGGTAAACTAACTGCTTTAAGTACTGGCCCATATAAACGTAGAAACCACCGGGGAGCGCAGTTACTTTCTAGAGCATAGTGCAATTGACTGACTTGTCGTTCGCTTTGGATCAGAGGTTGAATGTTCGCTTAACTCACATACGATAGGCTAGTATGAATACATATATTATTTTATTGGTAACTTTTGGTTTACAAAGATAAAAAGAGACTGGTTGAAAATAAGTAATGATATGTTTCTGATCGAAATTAGTGGTAGCTATAATTTTGAACTATAGTAAGATAACGAGGAAATAGTTATGTGCCACTTATTTCAATTGATAAAAGTTAATTTAAATTGGAATATGTGCTTTGAAATTATAAGATTTGGTTAAGCAAAGGTTAATATGAAAAAAAAATGCCTTAATATTGAGGCATGCTATCGTTAATGGTATTTGTTTTATCAATTTATTTTTTCGGTTCATAGATTTCTTGAACGTTGAAATGTCTTTTTAATCTGTTCCTTCAAGAATATTTCAGCGTGATTTATAAGCGACTGAAATATTTTGCTGATAGACGATAACATCGATAAAAATAACTCTTTTCAACTCCATCTACTTGTTTACTATCTTTGATTTTGGGCATACATAATCTCGTACATTACGTTAAGTAAACGTGCAGATTTATAAATTTGTTGTAAGGAATGGAATATTTATTAGTTCTAGAAAATTTAAGACTCGTATTAAGGATTAAATATATTTTTCATGACAAAATTACATTAAAAATGACAAAATTTTAATTATGAAAGTAATATAAAAAATAATAATTAAGCATAAAAAATTTGGTAAAAAATAATGTCATTTGGAATATATTACACAAACTAAAATACAGAAATTAAAGATAAACATTTTTGTAGTATTTTAAAATTAAAAAGGTTTTGATTGAGAGAAATTAGTAACTAAATTGTTTGAATATATACAAAGGTGGCTTGTGGGTGTGATATTTGGCGGTGTTGTGGGTAGATTAAAACTCAGTAAAATACCATATTATTTATATTTTATTTAAATTTAAAAAAATATAACATTTAACTTTGACTACCCAGCGAGATCAACCCCTCCTCTTGTCCATACAATTCACGCTACTCAGTGGCTTTCCAAATTCTAAGTATAACGCCACTTTACAAGTACGCAGCGTTGGACTTTCCGTGTATTGCTCTGTACTGCTGTCTGCAGTTGACAAAATACTAGTAGTGTAACCGGCGCAAGCTTAAGAATATGGGACTATACATTAATCGTATGATCGTATAATTTTAAAGATAAAATAATAGTAAATACAATTTCTATGAAATTTTCTTAGAGTTGCTACAGTTTCACAGTGTATATGAAAGACCCACCACAGAATAAAATATGTTTTGTTGTGTATATTCAATCAGGTTTAACGTTATTATTATGATATGGTAAGTGATAAAAATAAAATAATCCACTTTTAATCACAACATTTCCTTTGTCAATAAAAACAACAAATATTTTGTGATTGTTTGTTAACTTTACCTACTTGAAATCATTAAAAAATGTATCAAAAATTATTGATTTATACGCTTAAAACATTCAGTTTACAAAAAAAGTATTATTTTAGTATATGTACTAATTTTTAACTATTTCGGTCTACATAAAATGAGCGATGATTTGTAACTGTAAAAAACAATTAAAGCTTATGTAATCGTAAATATAATGAAAGTAAATCATAAAAAAATCACAAAAAAATATTTACCTTACATTTTTTGTAAATTCTTTGGCATAGTTTCATAAAGAGATTATTTGTTCAAACAAATACAATACCGTGTAATTCTACCTGTGTATTATATTATTTTAATGAAAGGCTAAATCAGCTAGCGCTAAAAAATATATGACAATGTAATTGTGTATTACCATACATAATGATACAGGTGATCTAGGAAAAAATGTTCGCTTTTTGTCCGTAATGAAAAGCTTCGTTTTGCCAGCGCTTGCGCCTGAATCACGCAATCGGCTCGACACCAAGACAAGGTCTGTGGCATGAAGGCAGTTGTCGGGCGAACTCGGTAAAGCTCTCACCTACTACGGGATATCACGGAAAATGCCAAAAAAGTTCTCACGGCGGAATTTCTCAAACTCAAACGTAAAGTGTAAAGTTTCTTGCTTGTATACTAGCTAAGTATATTTTCAAAGCTCTCTAAATTGACCACTTCGTTTTTTAATTAGTTTGATGAGTTCTAATTTAGTTTTAGCAAGTGCTTTCTAATTTTTGCTTGTGACTAAAGTAATATATCGATAAAATGTGTACTTTTGAATTAAATGAATGTGAATGTGTTGATAGTAAATTAAATTTATGGTTCATTAATAAATTTACGCACAATTATGACCATAATTTAATTTAAGTACAATTCAAGACTATCAACTCACGTAAGTTTTATTGCATTGATGATAAAATTATTAAGAAATTAAAATAATTGATTTCACAACATTGTTTTAAGCCTTTTCTATTTTTTATAGTTGTTCAAATAAATGTTGAAAAATGATTAATTATTTGAACGGATATAAATTATGCGTTCGTTTTATGATTAAATTTAAATTAATGATATACACCTTTTAATCAACCTATTATACTTGAAAAGTTAATGTTTTTTTCCCATTAACTCATAAACCGTTGTTCAAATTTGTCCCATCTACTAATCGAGGTTATTTTAGAGATTTTTTTTACAAGAACAAAAAAGTGTAATTAAATTAAAAGTTTATAATATTGACAAATACATTAAATTTATATAAATTAATACATTAATGAATACGAATATATTGAAATATATAAGCACTTATATTTCAATCAAATAAATGTTTTATTTAATTGAGATATATACTTTTTTTTTGTAGAAAAACAATTAATATACATATTTTTTTATTATTTTACTGGTAATTCATTATAAACATATTATCTTGATTATATTAACAAGTAACTAATGAGCATAATTTTTTTTCTGCGTTCTTAAAGCAATTACATTAAGTACGTACAAGTATTTTAAATTTATTTAAAGTAAATAAGTAATTCTTGTTAGCCAAGCGTGACTGTAAAATGAGAGAATAAGTATTTAATGTTTTAGTTTGTATTATTTTACAAAAGTTTTCTTCTCTTATCTACGACTGTAAGCAGCTATTATAACTCCATTGCATGCAGCTGATTAAAAAAACGATAAAATAATTCGAAAGTTGTCAATACCGTTTTAATATTCTAATATTTATAATAAATTATCATTATAATCTCGTATTTATCCACTTCGTTTTTAGGCCTTTTACACGAGTATCTACTCTTCCCAATATTCAGTTTTTTCGAAGTTTTATTTCATATCGATAATCTATTTGCCAGTTTTTGTAAGTCGTAAGTTGTTCCTAGTCGAATATCGTCTATGTTAGTTGTGTACAACAAACAGTCATTTAAGAAATTATTTAAATACTTCTACATATATAAGTTTCCATAATTTTTGCCTGATAAAATGTTATAAATTCACCTGTAGTTTTGCCTTTTTCATACTAGACTAGTTTTTGACGATCAAGTCCACTGGGCTTTTGATATGTAAAGCTGCCGAAAGGTAAGCGTATTAAAGGTATGTGTTTTGGATATAGAGATAATTTAAAACGAATGTAGAATCGTGATACGAGTGTATAACAGGAATATGAAGTAGAAATTTTTGGCTACTTTGTGCTTGAAAATGGGAGCGGATATGAACGATGGATACATAATATCGAAGATGGGTTATTTAAATTTTCTTGAGCATGCCACACTTTTGCCATGCTAAAGAAAATTGATTTTAGTAAATTTATGCCAGCGGGTATAGTAGTAATCAAAGATAGTAAACAAGTAGTCAAAGCGTTTGCTATGCAAGTCAAAAGTCGTGTGTTTGATTCCCGATGGAGATTAAAAAAAAAGGATTCTTAATCTATTTCTGAGCTCTAAAATACCCGGTTGGTGTAAATTTGATCCTTCACCCGTTAAATGCCAGTCATAGCCTATTAATTAAAATTGGTGGTAGACGAAAGTCGTCCCGTGAAGACCACCCATTCATAGTAAATTCCTGTAATAATAAGGATGATGCGTGAATCTCGGGCTGTAGTCTATGATGTTGGCGGATCAACACTCCACATGCAGCGCTTAGCCATATGCAAATTTACTATTACCTGTCTGACGGTATTCTCTTGTATGTGTTAACATAAAAAAGTTGTACAAAGATGTATTTGTTACAATATATTTCTTACATTTTTATTTATATAATCGGTGATTGAAAATGATTGCTTTTTATTTAAAGTCGTTATAAATTGACATATGATTATTTGAAACTAGAGCTTTACGTGTTAAAATATATACAGACTTAATTTACAAATTTTAATCAATATATTATTTGCTTATTAATAATTCATTGTCTAGTTACTAAGAAAATAACAGTTGACATTTACTAATGGAATCTCGTAAGTGGCACAATTATTTCATGAATTAGTTATTAACCGATAACTCACCGCTGCCATTGTTGTAGTATGTTATTAAAATTGATTTTGTAATGATTTAATTAAAAACTTGCTTCGATAGTTGGGTGAGGTGTTTGATTTAAAAAAAATTACGTTAGGTTCAATTTTTTTTTCAGTATAATGCCACCCCAACCGGACACCGAAAACCTTTCTTAGTTACCAGATCTAAATCAATTTATTAAGTAATTTTTTCACATTTAAGTTTCATCGAATACGTTATGTTGTTCAAAGACTTCTAGAAAGAAGAAAGAAGATATAACGCAGCATTTATGTATGATATCCTGTGGAAATATTATTTAAGTTGGATCATAACTTCACTGTAATCCAGTAAACCTAACCTGAATATATTTCATGATCTTATAAGTTGATGTTTATTATAAATATTTTACGAATGCTGGAATTTTAGTTGGACGTTATATTAATGTTTTTATAACGTTACTAATGTCTATAGAATACTATTTACATTACAAAACTGTGGTTGATGTGGTAGAAAGGGATTTCAAGTTATTACTACTACTCCATGTTTTTAAAAATATTTGTACATACAGAAGATACCACCAGTAGAAAAATTTGTTCTCCATTGACTACTAAGGTGTTCACCGGGGACGGCTAGATGCTGCAGGTGGGAGGAAAGCATTGTAGTTTTCGGCTTGTAGGAATTGACGAGATTATAAGTGATAATCTATTATTTAATAAAAAAAAATTATGTAGAAAAAATCGTATATGTTTGGAAAAAATAGGATATTTGTAATTGGGTTACTACTAAGTAGATATATGCACAAAAATGGCCACGATAGTAACGCTAAAATAGTCTAAGAATACCAATTAAGCATATGTGTTTTATTGATTGAAAGATTGACATTAGAGAGTTCTATTATATCGTTATATTTATTATATGTAATTATATAATTATTTATAAGACGTACTGCTCTTCTGTGAAAAATGGTTCTATATTGATTGTGGCAACAGGATTAGTTAATTAGTGTAACGCGTAAACTTAGTTAAATACAACTAGATAAAACGTGCATCTATTCTCGTTGTATAAACATGTTTTCTAATTTTGTACTACAATATGTTAAGCAAATTTATTCTTTCATTTTCGTACGTCTGACGTTCTCGTAAAATATCCGTATAATCAATGTCGATAAAAGTGTATCTTGAGTATCACAGAAGCTCTCAACTCTTTTAGCTCAGTTATACTTTTCATCGTGGTTCGCATTTAATATTTTAATACTAATTCTAACATTCAGTTTATGTAAGGTTATTGTCAACTACTTTAAAAAAATCATGTTTATGTCTTAAAATACTTTTTCAAATGAAGTTTACATTAAATTAGTGATTAATGTGATTGTTTTCAATTTTTACACAAACATAAATTATAATGGCTTCCTTTTTAATTGATGTCTTTCAATTGATTGAGTTATTATATAATATTTCAACTGTACACCAATATTTCAGCCATATTATTTACAGTTCACGTAATAAATATATTTCTTTGTAACTTCACCCTGAAGCACCAAAAATTTCTTAGAAAATTTCTGTCTTTGTTTTGTAAATACAATTATAACAAAGAGTGAAAAAGAGAGAAAAAAGTGTTTTTTTTTTCAGACTATTATCACTAGAATAGTTAAAAAATACATTGATTAGTATTCAAATTGACAATATTATAAGAATAAATTGTAGTGTAAGATAAACAAATAGTTATATAAATATATAAAACAGTAAACTATTTTGAAAGACTTCTAGAGTTCTGGAGAAAGACATCTACAAAGTTGTTTCAAATTTCCATTGGTTTAGAATGCCTGTACTAGAGAGTACTTTAACAGATTACACATGCTATGTGATAATAAAAATAATGACATATAGTAATCAAAAGGTTTTTTCTATGCGGTTTTATGCTCTACTAACACTATTGAACTTTTATAGCGGCTATTAATATTTTTTTTAGAAGTAAGCTTAAAGCTTAGGCAGTCGCTGAAAAGTTTACAATGGTACAAGGTTATATCGATGGCGTTATATGACAAGCGTGTATTAAAATAATTTGTCACGAATTTCCAAACAAAATAATATGTTACAGGAAAAATGAAGAAAAGATTTGTACAAATTGATTGATACAAAAAAGTTATAAAAAAAAAATCGACAGTATACTACAAGATCTTTTTTGAATATTTATATGTTATTACAAAAATATTTTGTGGCTAAATGCAAAAGAAAAAGTTTTTATTTTATTTTTTTGCTGGTATAATAAAATTACGACATGCAAGCTTTTTAAGTGGTTGGAGAGTTTCAGATATTTACATTATTAATATAAAAAATAAAAAAATTACGGTAATCATATGTCACAAGCGCCGAAATAATATGATGCAATTTACGAAGGGCAACTATTTTTTCAGCAGTATTTAATTTTACTAATGAGCAGAAATTAATTTACAAACGGTCAGCTTTAAACAATGACATTCTTACGTCTAACCTGTAATCAATGGAACACAGGCGTATGATCGGTTCACTTAGTCTTTTCTACCGTTATTACCACAGTTGCTGCTTTTCGGAACTTAAATAACTAATTCCTCCTGCACCCACCCACAACCGACAAACTCGTCTTACACTTGCTGAACATCCAAACATGGTTAATGTGTGTCGATCGAGAACTGGCAGTTTCCAAAGTTCCTTCTTTAATGCCACCGGTAAGCTATGGAATGCTCTTCCAGTGTCTGTGTTTCCTCCTTACTACAATCTGGATCTCTTTAAGAAACAGATAAATATACACTTGCAATCTCCCCAACCCACACACAAACACGAACACAACACACGTTTCCCGCATGCAGCGTCCAGCCTCCCTGGCTCAGCGTAATAGAATGCACTGGTCTCGACCGGGTGTGCTCTCCTGCATGCGATTACATAAAAAAAAGTTATAAATACATAGAAAAGTATGTAAAAAATAATCAATCGGCAGTAGAAAAATATCAATTGTGCAGTAGAAAAATAATAAATAGGAAATAATTAATGAATGTTAATTCATAACAGGTAAGATTAGGTAAGGTTTCCATTTTATTGGTAAATTATTGAATCATTTTATATATTTTTAACAAATATTAAATATATAACTGCCATTTTATTTTATAACTGACCACATTTATACTGACACAGTGGATACTGTCAATTGATTTTATTTAATACCAAATAATTTAACTTACGTCCAAAACCTTCATTTAGTTACTGAACAAAAAAATACAGGCCTTTAAGAAAAAAGGATTTATTTTTATGAAAATATTTCAATTTAAATACTTAACTGTGAATGTATATATGCAAAATAGTATTTATATGTTCTAATTTGAAAAGGTTGCCTCAAGTTCATCTGCATATTGTACAGGAGTAAATTTTCTTTTTCTAAAAAGAAAAATATTTACTTGCATATTGTGAGCATAATTATTTTTGAGCGATTGACCGAGTTGTATAGTGCTAAGAAAACGTGGTGCAAGCATACAAGTTCCTCAAGTCACGAAAAAGCGCTTGGAAAGTCATAAATATTCTCATTCAAAGCTCAAAATTTATTGTTGGTCCCTTGATGGGCAGCTGTATTGCTGCTCACACCACAATAGGTTCACCTGAAGGCTATTTCAGTTATTTCAGCACTTTCAACACTTTTACCGTAGAACGTATTTCCAGAGTTAAGGGTGAATAAATATTATTTCAGCCACGATAACTCACCCAAGTGAGAATAAATTGAAAGTACAATTCAGGAAAACATTTTTTCAAGTCAGCATGCGTTGCTACGAGGCAGATTTTTTTAAGATAAATATTTTTTCCATTTTGTTTTTGTATAGTATTGGTACTCGGTACTGTTCTCGGTTTGGTGAAACCGCATTTTATTTAGTTTTAGGTTTTTCGTTCTTTCTATTCGAACTTTTATTTGCTGATTGGTATTTTTCAAATTATTATATATAGATTTCATAACAAAAAAATTATCATTTAAATATATTTTCTTTGATAATTTGTTTAATCGTTTAATTGCATAAAAAGTTATTTTAGAACTTGAGACAGAGCGTGTTAAGTCAAAGGTTTTAAATTATTGTCACATATTGTATACAAAAAATATAATTATTATGTTTTATTTTCTCTTTTAAATTTATATTTCGGTTAAATTATCGGAAATTGTTGTAAAAAATATGTCAAATCCGCCCACGGAATTGAAACGAATACAGAAATAGGGAATTTATTAAATAAAAACAATAGTTTGATCGTGATTAATTAATGATTATATTTAATGAAAAAATTGTTGAAAAATGTATGTGTTCATAAAATATATGAAGAAGGAAATCGATTTTTCATACAAATTTGAGCTAAACTCACAATGGCGTTGAGTCATTATCTTTGACGCAAATTTTCTTCACTTAAATTAATTCATTTTGGCACAAAATAAGGGCAAAAAAATAATGAAGTTGATGCTTGCGGCAGTTTCATGTACTTTCATTGGTTTTCACACCTAAGTTGAAATCACGGACTTTTGGATGACCCGTTTATGGTAAAATTATCCTTCTCCCCAGAAGACATATGACGTATGTGACCCAGGGCTCAACCTTAAAGTGTTTTTACACGGTTATAACTCTACTATTCTTAATTTAGTAAAAATAATATAATGGCCACAAACAGAATCTTCGGAAGTCTAAACTACATCACTAAATATTTTTATGGTATCAGATGCAATACAATACTGCTAGGCAAGTTCGTGGATCACCCGGTATCAGTTCTTGAAAAATTACTCGAAGACTGCTTCTTCTTCGTATTATCAATCCGGTGGATTGGTTTGCAGCAACAGAATCTTGCATCTTGATCTCCATTCCTCTTGGTCCTCCGCAACCCTTTTCAGCTCAGCATAAGCGCAACAATTCATGTCCTCGAATACTTGCTGCAAATACTCCCGTCTAGGGCGCCCTCTACAGTTTCTACCCTCAACCATCCCTTCCACAATATCGTGAAGCAGACCATCGTGGCGCATGATGTGACCAATCCACCGGGCTCGGCTCTCTGAGATGGTTCTCATTAGGTGCCTATCTACCTTGATTATCCTGAGAACCTCATTGTTCGTGACGTGGCCTCTCCAGGAAATTCCGAGAATTCTTCTGTACGACCACATCTCAAAGGCCTCTAGTCTTTTTTTATCACTTTCAGATAAGACTGCTTATGTTCCACTATATTAGGTTAGTTATTACGTACATAAATATATATATATTACCATGGTCAAGGACAATAACAGTTGACATAATTGTATGACGCACATTTTCTATGATCTTGATATAGAATGGATGTGGGAATATATTACGCATATTTCATTTAATTGGAATAACATTCATGAAAAAAACGTAATATACATGGTGTTTGATTAGATGAAAATCTTACGGAATGAGTTAACACAAAGTAATGCAAATTAGATAGAAACGATGAACATGCAACGTTTCAGTTTCAACTCTCGTAGATTTTCCCTTATGATTCCATTTGCACTCACAAGACCATCATTTATTAAGGCTGCTTAAATTTTTAATCATACTGGCATAATCGTTAGACTTGTTTCACAGTAAGATTTATGATTTATGACTGTTGGAGATATGGGTGGGTGAATAAGTATTTATAGACATAGTATACTATCGTGTCAATCGAAGGTATGCTCCGTAGAAATAATGTTATAAATCTACCCCACATATGAAAGTCCTGACGAAACTTGTTTATTCATAAAAGTTTTTTGTTATCTATTAAAAAACACACAAACTGTAATGTAAAGCCATGAAAACATTAAAACCATTTCTTTAAAACACAACAAAAACATCAATAGTGAGAATCATTAAAATTTACGTATCTTCAGAATGGAAAATTCAGAAAATTATTCTAGAAAATATGAATTTTGTTTATGCTCTGATGTGGAACTGTTCTCTAGTTAAATAAATGGTGACGTTGATACAAAAAATGACTCCAATTTCAGAAGCTGCTATGGTGGGGACAGTGATTATATTTTCAGAAAGTAAGGTATTATTGACAACGTTAATTTGAATATTTTTCAATACATTGTCTACCACGATAGAGATAACTGTTTTTTTACATATTTAAATGTAGATATTTACACTAGTAATAATTTATAAATAGGGAACTTTACGTCTGAAGCACGTATGTTTCTTTGTTATAAAATATATATTTGATATAACGTTAAGATTATGAACTAGCAATTCATGATAATTCAAATTTTGGCACAGCTAGTTATAAAGTTTCTTGTTTCAAACCATAATATCAATATGACTGATTTGCAGAATTGCATTTCATAATCAATATACGCAACTGTATGAACTCGCTATTATCGTATTTTATTTAGTTTATTGCAAGTTGTTCTTACCGTTTTTTTTTTAATTTCCTCAAAAAGAATTCGTAGCAATGAACAAGTGCAGACTCAAAATGATTTGAACATTGTTGACATGAATAAAGTGGTCATTTTTAATAAATATTTTTAATTTTTGTATCAGAACACATTGCACTTCAGACTAGCTTTTTTTAACGTCGCAGAAAATTATTTCGATTTTAAAAATGAAAAACTGTTGACTTCCCTTCCACTTACTTTGCATACAATTTACATTTTAATAACACATTGTGTTCGAATTTCACCCATCTAGAGCGTGGCAATCTCTTGGGAGGAATATATAAAAAAAAACTAAAGGAATATTAATTAAATTCTTAGCCCGGACCGTAGAGACTTACGTCAGATAAATGTATCATATAATTGAAAATTGTTGTTAGACATGTTTTATCATTCTGTTAAAATGACCTTACCGTTCAAATGTAATAAAAAACATTTAATTTTCTTTGTACATCAACTTGGTGTCCATTTTTTTAAGTTTACTCGACACAAGGATTGTTGAAAGACGCCCTCAAAGTGACCTCATTCGTTTGTTTTAAGAAAAAGGTTAACTTTTGTTCTCTATATTTAATGAAAATGTATACTGTAATATATATTTTTTCTCGTACGATGATAACAATGATATAAATACTAGTTTCAACGCAAGTCAGTCTAGGCAGGGCAATGGCGCAGTTCGCCGAGCGGTATGAATACCTGGGCATAGTTGGTTTCCAAGGTCCGCGGTTCGCATCCCGCTTCTGCCGTTATTTTTGTGCTTGGATTGACGCGTTGAAAAAAGAATTTTATATATAGTATATGTATATTTAAGTTGAAATTCATCAAATCGACCCGTCAGCCTGTTTGTTAAAATTCTGGAGAATACTTTATACACATGGGAAAGAAGGGAAATGGGTCGGTAGTTTTTGAGCAGTGATTTATCCCCTTTTTTGTGGAACAATATCACAATGATGATGATGATGATGATGATGAATATATTTTTTCGTTTGTAAATCAGAAAAATTAAGGTTTAACTCAAATAGAAGAACCATTATTATTTGTACGTTGTTCCAGTATGTTTGAGTTTATAATCGGCTGTCATTATTGGATTACTTGTATTCCAATAAATACAGCAGAAAGCTACGGATTTGCAGAGAACTAATTTTATATAAATAAACAACAAAATGACATTTGTATGAATGACGTATGTATTGATATTTTATAAATGTATGTTTTTTTATTGGAAATTCGGTCAGTCTGATATCAATTGTTAATTTTGTATTATGTTAAAATTCGCTAAATTCCTTAAATCGTTACAAGGTTTGAAATGGAACCTAAATTATCTTGTCAATGTATACTCCAAGGTCTTAATTTCATACATACTCATTCATTAGCACGTTCGTAAACTACTAGGGATATGATGTGAGGTAACTGACATGACAGTTTTCTGTACTTTAGTCTGTAAAGAGGTGAAGGGGCCCCTGGGTGAGATATGTACTTTCATGTCGTTAGACAGCATAAACTACCACTGCCTTTTTTCAAACCTCTGGGTTCTCACTGTCCTGAAAAGCTTTCATAAACTATACATTTAATGAACTCGGCTGAGTTCTGGGAGGCAGAGCTGACTTGCGAAGTGGCGAAGACCATGGCGTCTAACAGAGTTTTATGGTGGCATCTTCTGACGTTGATATGCTCCCCTAAGTGTGACAATGATAATGTGGTTATACGGTTTTTTTTTTCGTTTCTTCATGTCTATTATATCAATTTTATTGCAGACTGTTCAACTGCACATTATACTCATTAAAATTGCATATTGTTACTCACATAGAAATCTTTTAAAGTTTTAAAAATTTATCAAAGAATTTTTGGTGGTACCAAATTCTTTTACAATACTACTAGATAGTTTTCAAATATTCTCTCCAGTGTTTCCTCCCTCATACAATCGAAATATCTTAAAGAAGAATATAAAAAAAATCTATTTTCTATACATACATTTTAAAATATTTCTCAAAACACTGTTTTGGTGGTCTTTAGCGGGGATGTACATTGAAATTTTCAATTTTTGATCTTATCGAAAATAGTCGCATCCACTCGTATTGACTGAAATCGTTTTCGTAGCTTAACGCTAACATCACAACGTCTTTATCTAAAGTCTAAGGCATATATTCACGTCAGTAGTAGTTTGTTCTTGGTGTCTTTAGACGTCAAGTTTCCCGGGTATTTTCTCCGGTATTTGCCTTCGAAGCGTCGGATTCAAACATACTCAGACGCTTGGCAGTGAGTAAAGACTGAAATTCGTAGGTTTATCGGGACCACCAATCATTCTCATAATAGAACAGAAAGAATAATTCCCGCAAATGTTTTTTACGAAAATAAATAATCATTTTATTTTTGGTATCAAGGGACATATTTGCTTAAAAACATACGAGTATTTATTCAAAATAATTCGTGGAGAATTATTAAAAGCTTCTATTTTATAAGGAATGAAAGGCCGCAATAGGAATAAATAATGTATGGTGACAGAATTTAAGATACTATCACTAGGTAATTATTATTTGTATTGAAACCCTAAGGCCTAAACCAACTACAGGATTATGTATCTTTGAAGTCAGAATGAAAATTCTTGCCTCCAAAAAACCCAAAATCATTAATGAAAAATAAAATTTAATCATCGATGCCCGTATCCCGCGATTCGATGAGTTAATTTGTCAACACCAACATGCTGTAACCTCATAACCAAACATACTACTCAATCCTGGAATGTTCACCATGTGCCAGTGTTGAAGACTTCAATCTTGTATGTGTAAATGTGATTTCACGCAAATATTTTTGTCAATAGAAACAAACGATTTGTCGATAATGTGAAATTTTTTTTTTCAAATGAACATTTAAAATCTTTTACTATTAGTATTAAACTAACATTTAAATTATTTTTAAGCAAATATTCTCACTCTCAAATTCGTTTACTAACGAAAATGTAACGATTATTTGACGAAGATTACATATGTATGTACGAGTATATAAAAGCCTTAATTGAGTATTACCCAGTCTTCAAATATATTATAATTTTCTATGAAAAGGATGTGTTACATAGAGCCATAATTAAAATCAACATGAAAATTAGTAATTTAGTTTTAACGTATCACTTGTTATTTTTTCTTCATAGTTTTGCTTACCATTTATGCTCATGGTCTTTTTTTGAAATGACTTATAAATATTTTTTTAAATACGCATTTTTCCTTTGGATCATTGCTGATAACCGTATTAAAAGGATTTGTTTGCTGCTGGTTTATATGGTATACATATCTTATTTATTCTCGTTCTTGTATAGTAAGCAAGCAAAAGCGATATCTTATCAACCCGTAGCAGTATAGTTCAACTAATGTCTTAAGCATGTGATCGTATCCGGTTAGTTGGTGAGGTCGAACGAGATTGGGCTTTCAAAAGAATGTAATCTAAATGTAACTGTCCTATAAAACGTCTGTCCCACCATACGATTGCGTTCACTGATTTATCGAATGGTCGATCCACTCATTTTGATGAAATTGCCAATTAAGTCGTACAAAATAGTGAACCGAATGAACATAATTGGGTTTATATAGAAGTGAATAGTATGTTTTGGGTTGGAGGAGACGTATGCTTAAGATTAGACAATTTCAAATAATATAATGATAGATGGATAATTCACATACGTATAACAAGTTAGGTTCGGATCTCACTTCAACTAGAAGAGATGTGTGCTTAAGTATGCATTTCTTTCGGCTAGTGCGCGGCGTGTTCAGAAATCCTGATATTTTGTTGGATTTCGGTTTGTTTGTACCTGACAATTATTTAAGGATAAGGAGGCACAGATTGTTTGTTCTTTCCTAGAAGTATAACTAACCTGCCAGAGACTATGCCTCTTGGGAGAGTGATCAGACTGTTAAATCATATCGCTTCAAATATTGATATATTCCACTTGAGAGAAGCCCAGTTTTGACATGAGGTCCACGAATTTATTTATCAAAGTAATTTCGTGGAGTCATTTGTTTAGCGAGCTTCGGGACTTTTTAATAATTGTTGTTAATAATAGTTAATACTGAATTGTTTCTCTTGTATTATATCTTATTTCAGGATTGTATTAAATTTATTTATATTTGTAATGTTTCTGAAAGGAATAAATAAGTAAAATTGAATAATCAATTTTGATGTTATATTAATTACTAGCTGACCCGGTGAACTTTGTTTCACCCGAAAGGCAATAAATGAGCAGATTTTGGATTTTATTAAGTTGAATTTTTCGGTACATATGATATCATATATTTGGTCTGGTTGAATTCTATTGCAGTAATCGACGAAACTTCAGCAAGTAGTTGTCAGCATTTCGACGAATCGTCAAACGATATGCGTTATAATTCATCGAGCTTAGATTCTTGGTAGTTTCTTCACCTGAAATTAAGACAATAGATTTTTAATTTTGTATGTAAAGCTAACATCCATATTGTAGCATACTTATAAAGAGGTGAAGATAAATGATTTTAAATCGTTTGCCGGTTATTTGTCCAATTTTCTATACAAAAACATCTTAATCTTTAAGTCTGTTATTTTCCTGGTAATAAGCAGTGTAATTGGTCATTTATTGGAAACCTAAAGCAAAACCAAGCACTGAAAAATGTATGTCATGACGGAATCAAAACTATGATATTGATTATATATATATTAATTACTCACCATTCAATGGATTTTTCATTTTGATATTGAAATAATATCCATCTTCTCCTTGCCAAAACATCAGTGGGTATTGCAACGTGTCATATGAACGACGTGTTTCAGATATCTGTTGTAGTTACCCAGTATCACGACGTGTGTACCAGATGGTCGTTTATCCGCTCTGATCACGACTTTGTAGACCTCGATCAAGTTCTTCCTCCATATTGTCATTGAAGTATATTTGTACAAATTTATGCTGTGCATCTTCGAGAGGTTGGAATGATCCGATTCGATGGTGAATCTGTCCTTGTATCTACAGAATCAAAAGCAAAGACAATATTACTGATTTATAAACACTTTTTTTTAAGAATAAGCATACATAATTCAAAGCAATACGTGTAGTATGTTTTTCTGTTAATTAGATTGTGTGTAAGTACAAAAATAAGTAAATAAATACCTTGAATGTTGGATTAAATCCTCGTTCATTATAGAGTTCGTGCAAACGGATCGCTTTGGCATATCGTAAAGAGACTTCTCAATGTTGTCACTGGAGGTGTCATAGCACGTCGAACAACATTTGAAGCCGTGAAATATACCCAATGACCATTCTCCAGATGCACCGCCAAATGCACAACAGCAGTATGAAGTTCGTGATAAGGGATTGCGAATATACGCCAAATCGCTTTGTACCAAACTTGAAAGCGCGCAATTTCATCGTTGGTATTCGAGGTTAGGATGTCAAAAACCGCCAAATCGCTGCCATACATTCGTAATGTTTCGATTCCTACTTCCATGATGGCTTTTTCGTGAAGGATTCGATCGTTTTGGTCGCGAGTATCTACAGAATCAAAAGCAAAGACAGAATTACTGATTTATAAACACTTTTTTTTAGAATTAGCATACATAATTCAAAGCAATAAGTGTAGTATGTTATTCTGTTAATAAGATTGTGTGTAAGTACAAAAATAAGTAAATAAACACCTTGAATGTCGGATTAAATCCTTGACCATTCTAGAGTTCGTGCAAACGGATCGCTTTGGCAGATCGTAAAGAGACTTGTCAATGTTGTCGCTGGAGGTGTGACAGCATGTTGAACAACATTCGAAGCCGTGAAATATACCCAATGACCATTCTCCAGATGCACCGCCAAATGCACAACAGCAGTATGAAGTTCGTGATAAGGGATTGCGAATATACGCCAAATCGCTTTGTACCAAACTTGAAAGCGCGCAATTTCATCGTTGGTATTCGAGGTTAGGATGCCAAAAACCACCAAATCACTGCCTTACATTCGTAATGTTTCATTCCCTAGTTCCATGATGGCTTTTTCGTGAAAGATTCGATCGTTTTGGTCGCAAATATCGGCACAATAAGCTAACAGAGACTCGAAAGTTCTTGAAACAAAACGTCAACCGATAGACTTCAAAATATCTATGTAACCATAGACAATAATAATATCAGTTGTCAGATTCCTTGCCTTTTGTTATAACATTTTTTACAAATAAAAGATTAAACTGATATTTTAACTCATATTTATTTTGTTTTTGACTTTTTTTTCCTGTCTTTTTGTTTTTTTTTTGTTTCAAAATATTCCGTACCTTACGTAGGTACCTACTTACAATACCTACTTTTGCGTCATTTTTAGTTATGGCGTTGGCTATAGCAACACTTTCTTTAACTGACATCTGTCAAATGACAATAGTCTTGTTTGAAAACATGTTTACGTAAATGTTCAATATTTTTTCTTAATCAAATCAATTTTGAGTATCTTATAATTTTTTTTAGGGTTCTAAGCTACCTTTCCATCAATTTTCAGCCAAGTCGGTTCAGCAGTTTTTGAGTTAAATAATAAAAAATAAAAAAAAACAAAATAGAATAAGAAGATGCCTTTCCATTTGCTTTTTGTTATAACATTTTTAACAAATAAAAAATTAAACTGATATTTTCACTAATATTTATTTTGTTTTTGTCTTTTTTTTCCTGCCTTTTGTTTTTCTTTTTGTTTCAAAATATTCCGTACCTTACGTAGGTACCTACTTACAATACCTACTATTGCGTCATTTTTAGTTATGTTGCTGACTATGGCAACACCGTCTTAACTGACAGCTGTCAAGTTACAATAGTCTTGTATGAAAACATGTTTACGTAAATGTTCAATATTTTTTCTTAATCAAATCAATTTTGAGTATACCATGAACGTTTTTGGGTTCTAAGCTACCTTTCCACCAATTTTCAGCCAAGTCGGTTAGGCCGTTCTTGAGTTATAAAAACAAATATAACCCGACTTTCTTTTATATATATAGATATCATTTGAAAATTAATACTTCCCTAATTTAAAAAATATATATTAAATATCCCAAGTCACTTTTTTCTAAATATTCAAATTATAATAATTTTAGATAATAAATAAATATTGCACTTCAAAAATCACAAAATAAATTGAAAGCCACTCCGTTTGAGTGGATTGACATGAGAAAGTAAGCACGGCAGCCATCCAACCTAAAGTCGGTTAAGGGACAACGATGGATCTGGCGGAGTCATATTCTTCGGAACCATTCCTGTAGAAAAGCATAAACCACCCTTTCTTTAGGTTCCCGTGTTCGCGCTGTCCTAGAAAGCTGCCACGAACTATATTTATAATCTTCTTAATGAAGCTCCGAGAGGCAGTGCTGATATGGGATAAGGTGGATGTGGTTAATGTTTGTGACAATAGTATTAAGGAAAAAAATGTAGGTCATAATTTGATTTAGATTTCTAAACATATGATAAATAATACATTTTTTAAATGAGGCGGCAGTTTGTGACGATGTTCCACCATGAATAGATATGGATATCTGATGAAAAACTATTCAAGCAATTATCCGGAAATCAGTTGGGTAATCTAACGCTGGTATTATGCATATGGTGTCATAAAAAGATATGAATGTGCATATTCATGCTGAATCAATTATCATTGCAATGATACCCTAAATAAATAGAATGAATATGATTATTGGTATTAAATTTAATTTAAATTACAATTTTGAAAATAATATATTTATCACATTATTCATTGTTTTTAATTTTTTCAAATTAGAATTTAATATTTGGAAAGACAATAAAGGATGTTTTTTTGCTTATCTAAACTTTATCAGTCTTGTTGTTGGCCTTTAGAGGATTCATTTTTAAAGTTGGTTAATTTAGTTACCTCAAAGTCTATGCTTAAGCATGTCTTTAAAAACAACATTAAATAAATCAACCTGTTTTTAAATTATAAGTTTTACTTTAGATCCTTAAAGTTTAATAAAATTAATCAAAACATTATTGTAAATTAAGCAGATAAAAATTCGAATATCCAAACAGGCAAACGAGGCTTAGACAATTCATTACAATTTGCGAAAATTTGCAAAACATTTTTCTATAAAAAAATATTAAATATATGATAATATTATATATAAAATAATATATGTTTTTAAATGTTGTCATTTAAACATCCAATTATTGTAGAATGGTAAAGTAAAAAGCAACAAAAAAATATACCTTAAAATAAATTACTGAAAATAAATGTAACCAGTTATAACGGCACAAATATTATAATTAATATATTTCTTACGGAATAATTGATTTTACGTACTTCTCTCTTAATCTCGTTAGAGATTAAAACGAGTATGTTCAATAATTGTTTGATAATGAAATATTAAACTTTTTTCGATCATATTATTGCTTCATTTGCTGCCACATTATATCAATGGTTATTTTTCTCTCTCGTCATATCCATTCCATTTGCGGGACATATATACACATACATAAATGACACATAAATGATAATGATCATTTTAAAAAATCATTCCGGCCGCATCATGGTGCGAGTATATTATGGAATAATTTTTTAGACCGATGAATTCCTATTGGAAATACATTGTATTTAGTAATTAAATATACATATACTATACATAAAATTCTTTTGAACGCGTCAATTCAAGCAGAAAAATAACGGCAGAAGCGGGATGCAAACCGCGGACCTTGGAAACCAACTATGCCCAGGTATTCATACCGCTCAGCCATCTTGGCTATTGCTATGCCTGAGCTGACTCACGTTGGAACTAGTATTTATGTCATTGTTATCGTCGTATGATAGATGTCGCTATAGTATATATTCAAAGTATATATATTTTTATTTTTTATTTTTATTATTCAATCAGTCTTCATTTATTCACAAGCTTAATATTATAACATTGTATTTCTTAAAGTTATAAGTTCGCGTGCGTTAAAAAAATGATATAAACTGATTGAAGCGGCGCGTGCTCAAAAAGTAACTTCTTTCTTCTGTAAAGTGTATGTGTATAATGTTTGATGTTTTATTTTGAAATGAAAAAGAGCGCTATTTATTTTAAGACGAACTTCGATGGCGCAGAGTCGTAAGAAACGAGGATATATTTCATATGAACGATAAAAAATACCACATACTCGAAAACGAGGTCTTGTGTCACAAAAAATTTTTATTCATCTGCCATATTAACGTCACTTGAATTTTTTTATGAGTTTATTTACTAGCCTTCAGGCTCTTTTTCATTCTAAAATAATGCATACTTTAACGAAGGAACATACATTTTTTTGAAGCAAAATTATATACCTACATACAAAAGCAATTATACTGAAATGATAGTTACCAACAGATAAAGTTTTGCAATTTTGAAATTTATTACAATGTAAAGTTATTTAATTAATTTTGAAATGTATGAATCTTAAATAACTTCTTAGGTTTTCACGGCCAGATTTGATATTGTGGCTTTTGATTATTTATTTGTGATTGAGACACAAACTCACAACTTAATCACATTTAAATAATCAATCCTGAAGAAGACCCCTGCAATGACGGTCGAAATATTGGCGCCAACATCAAAGGCTGATATTTGAAAACCACATACTAAACAGAAATCGGTTACTATGATCTGAAAATTCATATATCTTCTATTAAAGCAAAAAAAAACACTTTATAAGAAAAATAAAAACATTATAGCTATCAAGTGAAATACTTTTAAATCAATTTGAATTAAAAAATTAACAAATAAAATTATTATTTTTAATGATTACATGTTTCAGACCATCTTCAATTATGTTTTCAATAACTCATTATTGAAGATGGTCTCCAGAGAGCCTGAAACATGTAATCATTAAAAATAAATGTGATTGAAAACAAAATATTTTTAATTTGTTATTTTTTAATTAAAATTAATTTAAAATTATAATGAAAAATAATCTTTAATAAAATTAAATATTGTTAAATATTGATTATACTTTAAACGAATTTTTGGATTCGATATAAAGCATAGCACAGTTCGAATAAAGTAAATTATTATACATATTTTTAACGGTTAATGTGTTCTTTGCAATATTATTTTACGTCAATTTGAGTTTCCATAATTTTCGACAGCAAAAATCTGCTTTAATAGGTATATAATAGGTAAATAATATAAACAAGGTGACATATTGCGAACAAACATAGGACTTATATTGGGTTCGGCTAGAATTCGAATGAAATAATAATATCTTGTAAGTTTCCCTGACCTATAGAAAATATGACAGTGATGTGGTTTGGTCCGGTCGGCAGATTGCAGAAAGGCAAAGGTCACCCGAAACCCATTCCCCAAACATTCTCCACTCCTTATTGATACGAGACAACGGGATTGTCCCACGCAAACTATCTCCAAGATCGAATCCCAGATGTTTTTTTACTTTCAGAGACGAAGCTACTGTTTGTTCAAAAAAAATGTTTTTCTTATTGAACTCGGCGAGACAAAAAACTTTATTGTAAGAAATGTAAAAAATGTAATCTGATATAAAATTTCACTTTTTAAGCCATGAAGAATTGAAGATTATTTAAAGCTGGATTCTGTGTAGTTATGTCATATTTATATGATTTCCAACTTTAATATATATATATTTTTTAAATTTTACTCATTGAAAAGGGCATGTATTTAATTCAATTAATGGGCAGCAATTATTTAGTAAACGGTCAGTAATAAATACCTCTAGTAGAAAGTAAAAAGCAATCATTTGGCAGTAGAAAAATATCGATCGGCAGTAGAAAAATAATAAATTGGCAAGAAATGATTATTGAATGCTAATTAATAATAGGTTAGGTGTCTATTTTATCGGTTTATTATTAATTAATTTTACGTTAATTTTTACCAAAATTGAATATATGTATTACAACCATTTTAATTTTATAACTGACCACATTCATACTGACACAATTTTTACTGCCAATTTATTTAGTCTACTGCCGATTAATTTTATTTACTGCCAATTGATTTAACTTTCTGCCAAAACCTTGAATTAGTTACTGAACAAAGAAATACAGGCTTTTGAAAAATAAAATCATGATTAAGAATATCTGTCAAAAGTCAATTGATTTAATGTTTTGAAAGTTCAATTCCGAAGTCTGGGGAATTTTAATTTTTGCATTTAAAAATTTAAATAAACTTATTTGGAACTGAATTGTATGCGTATTGCTTTAAAAAGTGGGTGGCAGTATTGAGTTACAGTTTGCCACAGTATTTCACGGAATATTTTTCAATCCTTTGCTAAGACACAGCCTGGAAAGCCTTTCTTTAGAGGTCTTACGAGTTTTTGCAGGTTCCTTTACAGTTTTCGAGATGTAAGAATTTGGCGGAAATACGAGGCGGCAAAAAACAAAGCTGTGTGTCGAGTGGAAAATGCTCCCGAAAGCTTTCATCTAGTAATGGATATGAAACGCCGAATGATTTGAGTTGCCTGCAAACACTCGAAAGAATTTCTTTATTTCATCGGTCTGGTAAAGTAGTGTGTGAATGTAATGTTATAAATTTCACGTAGTAATTAATGTACATTTTTAGCGAATAAGGTAAGAATATTATTAGATTTTTTAGAATTTTTTTCTCACAAAAAAGTAAATAATTATTTAATTTTATGATAATCTATAATGGGAGAATTGCACATTTTAATCGTTTTTTTTAGGAGAATATTATTACTAGGATAAATTTACTGTATCTGACTACAAGTTAATGCGCAAAATACTGGGGGTAAAATGTTTCGGCTTTATAAATAATTGGGAGACAGTGTACTCGGATCCTTCCGTCTTACAGACAGCCAAAACTCAAAGGTGGATCTTGCTGTGACATGTTTTTTGGATACCCAAGGGGAACATAAACTTATGATGCCTTTTCTTCAGTCCCCGAGCTCTCGCCGCCTAGGAAGGTTGTCGAAAACTATACAGTGAATGTACTTGACAGAGCTCCGGGAGGCAGACTCACATGGGATAAAGTGAGGACTATGACAGCTAAAAGAACTTTGTGGTGTAAGTTTGTGACGATCATATGGTCCAGCTAAAGGCAACCTTCAATGCAACCGTTTATTTTTCTCTAATTGATACAAAAAAGTCATAAAATAATGTATTTGCTAATGATTTGTATCTACTATGTTTATGAATCTCTATTGGTAATCTTTATTAAACAGTAAAAGTATTATTGTTACCTTGAATGTATAGTAATTTATTTTTCATCGGGTTTTATCTACACATTTAACTTAGCGTTACGGTACTGCGCTACCATTTATTTATTAACAAAAGCACACTAATTAATTCATAAAGTCGTGGGAAACAAAGAATCAGACCGGAGATAGTTAAATCACTTGAGATAATGTCAGCCGTTCTCAGAAACTTCGATGTCAGAGATCTGAGCTTCCGTAATTAATTTTTCCCTCGCAGATTTGAGGGTGAATTTCTTGTTTTAAAAAGGGTTAAATCAATAGTTAAACGCAAAAAGTTTTTTGATTACTTGGATTGAAAATAGGATTTTAATTTGTAGAGTTAACGCGCAATAAGATGGCAGTTATTGGTGTTAAAAGTTTGTATTTTGGGTATTAATTAAAGAGTTCTCTAATTGATTTTTTTAAAAGTCTAATAGTAGCATCAGAACCAATTATACTTAAAATAATATATTATACTTAAAGATTATGCATTTTACCAAGCTTTTCTTGGTGGAATTCCAAAATATAATTTTTCTTAACGGTTCCACTCACTTTTAAGATATTATATTATTATTATACAATATATAACTACACGTTTTAACATATCTATTACGTATTCGGAGCATATGGACACCGCAAAGTTCCGTTTTACATTTCTGTAAGCTCACAGATTGTCTATGCCTTGTCCTATAACAACTGTATACCCGGAGGTCCACATTAATAATTACTTTTCGCTATCTCTATCGAAACATTAATTTTTCTGCATTTAACAGGTGAAGAATCAATATAACATCAAGTATTTACAGCCATTAAAAATATTTTTAAACCTATTTTTATTTTTAACTTCATCTTTGGTCGAATTCACGACCTCTGCAATGATAAGCAAGCGTTTAACATTGAAGCCATACTCGCTTGCGACTATAAAGAAGTGTATTTACTTGGCTATTTGCTTTCACAATTCTCTAAGGAATCAAATGGAAGTAAAGTTTTCTGATGCTTGCTTCCTGGAGAGTGTTTTTCTGACTTCCTGCTCAGGAAATAATAAGAGCATCTGAATCACGGGTTGAAATTCTCAAGTATTTTCTACCGCCAAAACAACTTACTACGCAGTAATTTGAAAACAATTATAAAGAATTTTATTTTCTTCTTCCATATCAGCTCTCTATTTAGAACTAATGGAGGGCGGGTTAATCGTCCAAGGGAGCATTAATATTATCAATCGAATACCTTAAATTTCACGGATTACTGACGCTGCAACTTAAAGTACTTCAACATTAAAAGCTTTTTTATATTGCATACTGTAAAATAAGAAAAATATATTCATCCTCATCATCATTATAGCCTGTATCTGTCCACTGTTGAACGTAGGCCTCCCGCATGTCTCCATGCTCTTCGATCCTCTGATTTCCGCGTCCAGGCCACTCCCCCGTCGGCCAACACTTCGTTTGCCAGTTCTTAGGCGTCACTCCAATACTTTTCTTCCCCATCGACCTTCGTCTCTTCGACAGATATGTCCTGCTTATTGCTATTTGAGTGTACCTATTCGTTGGACACCCTCCACTACTAGAGTTCTTCTGCGGATATCCTCGTTTCGGATTCTATCCTTTAGAGGCACTGCGAGCATGAATCTCTCTATAGTACACTGGGTGACCTTTATTTTATGGGTAAGACTTGCTTTACGGGTAACACTTAATGATTCCAAACTGTTGTCTGCTTTTTGTAGAATCCATTTCCGAACCTTACCATTTCCTTATCCATTCCCACGTATTTCGTGGTTAGCAACGTGTTACCAAAGAAGGCAATTCGAGACCCGCTGTAGTATACTAATTTCGCAGCCTTAGACTGAGGTCTATTTGACATCTAACTGATGCACCTAGAATCACGGGAAGGCCTTCAGCCACTCTCTAACAAGTAGCTTTATGCGTGCGTCCAGTAACGGGTCCCCATCTGGGTCTCCAAAAACAGGACGGGACAGGGAGGGTTTTCACCAAGCGGGTAAGACTTGCAAATAGATTCCACGTCTTTGCGCCACAAGTAAATACAGGGAGGATGCATTGGTCAAACATATTATAAATATATTATTTTTAAGATTATAAAAAATATGTATTAAATGTAAATGTAAATATCATCTTCAAGGAGAATATTTAAAGAGACGGAATGTAATTTACTTATTAATTGTAGTCATATTATTTATTGCGGCATGAAATGTAATGCATTAATAGTTATTAATTTTTAGCCTGGAATGTATAGTCATCGACCAGCAAGCATATTTAGCCTAATATCTGGCGACATCGATTGTCTGTCCTTTCTCTTACATAAACACACTTTTAATATTATTTTTACCAATATTTAAAAATAATAATGCAAATTAAATGTAGATTTAAATCTGTAATTTTTACATCTTTTTTGTATTGATTTAATTTTTCTTATTTTAAAATCATTAAAAAATATTTCAACCATAAAGTTGGCATTATTTTATGGTTGAAATAATAGATGGAAGGCAAAAAAGTAAAATAAGCAGTTTTTTCTCTTTATTCAAACTACCTATGTGTGCAAGCTTACATTTTTAAAAACCAGTCAAATATTTGCTTAAAATTTCCTCCCTCGTACAAATATAAAATTTCAATACACAGGAAATAAAATATTTGCAAGCTCGTAGAAATATATTTTTTAGCTTTGAGAATATTTTTGTTGAAAAATACATGCATTAATCAACCAAAATAAAATGAATTCAATTATTTATATTGTTTTTACTTGGAGGTAATTCATTATTTATCAACAATATCCATTGTATGACCAATGAACTATCATATACCTATAATTTATGTCTAAGAGTATGAACCAATGGAATTGATTAAAAAATTTTTTTTTTTTAAAAAGAGATATTTAATTAGAAATTATCTATAAAATTGAACTTTTTTAGAACTCTTCTAACGCACAAGAGTATAAGGAAGTTTTTTTTTGTAAACAAAATCAATAAAATGTTTTTATTGGTTTAGTATATTTAGTATCGGAAATTGAATTTGATTCATGATGGTGATGGAAGACAGGACACTCAATTTATTAGATTACTAATTACTACCTCGTAAAGCTGTACTGAAGTCCTGCCAAAATTACAATTAAAATCACGCCGATTCTTACACTAAATCTAACAGTAATTTCAGGTATTAAAGCTTAGGGTAACGGCTGATTTTATAACTCAGTGAATACATCTAGTTATGAGAAGGAAAATTAAGATATAGCCTTAAATATCGATGTTATAATATATGTAAGTTTCATTATTATACTTTGTAAACCTTATAATAAACTCACGACAATGTTCGCTCGTGGCATTTAAAAGTTATAGTGCGGAACGTCCTGCTTGACACTTAAATATTAAATAGGCTTACTGCTGTACCCTTTCATGTTAAGAAATTATTTTACAGCTTAGGTACAAGATATTAATGATATCCCATGTATATTGTCACATTAATAGATTTTCTAACAGGGCTTCGAAATCTACGATCGGCGTTTCATTTAATTATTTTAAAGTCTTCTTCTTCGTGTCAGCGAAGTCAAATTATTTTTTCCCAATATCTGGCAACATCGATAGCTCGTGTGTTGCCCAGCATTAGGTCCTGAGATGTGCAACTTGTTGGGCACATGGAGCAGCATCGTAGGTGTGAGGCGGTCTGCAGGTCTCGACAGTCACACATGCATCATTCAGGGCAGTATCCACTTGATTACAGTGGGCTGATCGACCCCACACTGGTGCCGCATATTCTCCTACTACATAATTTAACCCGCATTGTTTAGTACAGGGAATGAGGGAAAATAAAAACAGCATTGTTTTCTTGTCGAAGAAAAGGATACAGCTAATATTTGATAAACAATAAAAGAAGCTGAAGGCGATTATCACAGAATATTTTGTTTATAGCTCATGTCAACTTAGAAAATATTCGAATATGATACAGCTAGTGTATTCTGTTTTTAAAAATTGCCCACGTGGCTCTCTGAGCTAGATTTTACAAACCAGTACTCTAGATAAACCTGTATAAAAGACCAACAAAGCCTTTCGATTTTCAGTGCTATGTTATGGTTTGTTATTATCACATAATTTTTCGTGAAGAGTTCGTTGATAGCTCGCTACTGACTGCGCTGAACTCTTATCCGGCATTGAAAATAAACAATGGACAAGTTGGCTGGACATCTCGACGGTCTGAAGAAGCAAGTGAACTCTCAGATACAGACGGTGACTCTGCAGGGGCAATCATCCGAGACGAAGAAACGAAAACGATCAGTGTCAAGTTTCATGGAACCAGCCAACGACAAAAATATTATTTCACCGAAGGAACTCGATGCAGAGCGGAAGGCACTATTGTAGGAAGCGGAGTAAGTACTGTCGGTTTCGAACCTGTCGGACGAAATACTTTCAATCATAAAATATTTTATGACGGCCCTTGGAAATTTGCGGCTCTACATCAAAACACCTCTCGATACGAGCACTTCCATTTCATCTTTATACTACTGGACACTGGGTTTTATCTGACAGCTTGAACAAAGATACGAAAAGACAAATACTACAGATGTTAGAAGATTTTGTGCATGGATTGTCTGCTTAAGTATTAATATTCCAGCGATGGTCGTCAAGTTTTCATTCGACATTGTATTCGAAATCACAAAACTTTATGGACCAAAGTGTAGAGTATGTGCCGGTGTCGATCAATCTGTGGACAAGGAGCCAACGCTCGATGAGATTATTTGTGAATATGCCGAAGTGGGAGCTGATCCACTTTCAGAACAAGCTACGATACATTCCGATGGGAACGGAAACGTGGATTTTAAAATTACTACAACCAGAGGTTCCGTACATGAAACTGAAAGAAGACACTTATATAACGAGGCATTTGATAACCAATATCATTAAGCTGAATAATGAACCGATGAAAGAGTCACAAAACGAAGAAGACGAAATGTCGGCGTCAATAGAATGCGAGACTCGGATATTGTCAAATTATTTACTTAAAAAGGTTCTTTTACAGAAAGGGGAATCAACAAAACTTCTTGCGGAGTCACCTGAATAGATTGTGGTAATCTTCTCAGGAAAATCTTCAGAGCGAATCAAAACAGCTATCAACATCGCCTGAATTTTGGTATTTCAGGAAGGTCCCCGCGAAATATAAGACTTAACTACATGAAAATATATATTTGAAACGATTCTTGAGTTTGCCTTTTGGGTCGGAAATTCAGAATATTTGTTATATGGCACTAGCAAAAAATATTTTCAAACTCCTGTGTCTAGCAGCCCAGCTCAATAGAGCTCAGATTGTTCGCACAATGGCAGCTCTTCTTCCATATGAGTGTAGATAGATATTTCACTTAAGCCGATGCGTGCTAAGCTTGTTGATATTTTTTGTTGTGAATAAAATGTAATTATATTTTTTAATACGTTTAATAAAATCTCCCATTACACTACTTTATACCGTTTGTTATGTGGAAATATTTTTTTTATCAATAATAAAATTTCACGTAATATGATACCGTAACGTGAAGAAGTATCACAATAAAAATAAATATAAATTCAACGTTAGCTTTTAAAACCTCATTAAGCAATAGTTTATCTATTTTTTATGCAAGGTCTTGTGTTAATATATCTATTTTATTACATCTTACCTCCATTTTTTATATTGCTGTGAAAAGCGTCTTAACCCTTTGCAGCCGTATAATAGATTTGAAACGATGATGATGATATTGTATTTTAAATATTATACGAAAAAATGTATTCAACAAATTAAACGTATAAAATATATTAAATCTACTCCTCAAAATACAAGTTTTCTACAGATGGTAAAAAATATTTCAACGCAGTTGTTATGTTTGATTTTATTCCAAAGTGTTATAACAATACAAGGTTATAATGTCAGACTCACGAGTAAGCAATCAATGTCAGCCAAACTAATGTATCCACAACCCACGAAAATAAGATATTTTTATTAATTTTTCCTAGAATAACACTCCTAGAATAATAAATTTGTGAGTTACTAATGATATAGACATATATTATTCATGTTAAACTTAACTCATCTATTAATAGTCGTATTATTAAAAAATATTTTCGATAATAAAAAATATTCATACAGTCATATTTCATAAAAATCGTTGCGACAATAAAATTAATATTCCTGACAAGATTAATTTAACTCTACAAATCTAATAAAATCATCTGTCAATTAATGTTAAGTATTTAAATCACCTAAGAGAAGGGTCACATTAAGAACAAACTTGTGAATATTAACTTTAATCTTATGACTTTGATGTTATATTAAATGGTAAAATCGTACAGTTTTTCGTTTCATAGTACAGAAAAACAGTGTATTTTTTTAACAGAAAAAAAAATAATTAACGGGGTACAACTTCAATTGTAATCCATCTTGAACAATAGAAAAACGAATTTCAGCGCTCAGTTTGAGTAAGATTTTTCCCCAAGATTTAAAAAAAGCGTATTTCTGACGTAGAGGTAAAAAACTAGTAGCTTTACTGAACTGGAACGTGGGCCACGAAAAGTTTAAATAAAAAATCTGCCTGAATTCCAGTTAAGTTTTTCTCTAGATAAACTATTTCATCACGGCGTATTTTTTTTTCATAATCGTCTTTTAGGAAACTACTGTTCATTTCATTATCAGTTCACTTCAGCATCAATTAAAAACATGCTCATGTGTTCCATATTTGAATATAATTTATAAAATTAAGCAAATAAACTATGTAGTTGCTACAAATATTTAATAAGTATTATGAAAATTAGTGAAAATATGAAGAAAAAGAATTTCAACTGGATGTTGAAAATTAAATTTCAATAAATGAATTAGCCAAAATAATAACAGAATTAATAATCTTTTTAATTGGGCAAGATAAAAAATATCTAAAAGACTTAATGTATGCAATCATGTTAATATTTAGCATAAACACACTTATTTAAATATATCATATAGTTCTTTCTCAGCTGAAAATTAAAAAAATATATTTGGTTTTACGAGTATACATGTTATTATATTTAAATACCGTGAGGTTTTTCTTTTATTTTTGTGTCTCGAAACTTCAGTGAAATCATAGATTTGTGTGTAGAAGTTGTATTAAATTGAAATAAAACATTGAATTAAATATTGTTGGTAGTGGAGGATGCAATATTCTTGTGAAGTTGAGTTTCGTGTGCAGATGTCAGACAACATGACAGGCTTATGTAAAGCATACGGTTCACAATATGATTGGAGCGTCTTTTCTTCATTGCATGCGGTATTTACAAATAGAAAAGAATTGTAAAAATGTTTTTTCCTAGACTGATGCTAGTACGAGAACGTATTATTTTTTAAGAATTGGAATAAATATGGCAGTTAAATTCACATTTATGTTTTAAATCATGGATTTTAGGATGAACCGTGAGTAGATATTTGTTTACTCCAATGTTTTGATGTTATACAACAATCATTTTCGAAATGATTACGAAACCCAAGAATTTCAATTTTTCCGTGAAAATAAATAAATATATTTGTTAGGTAATATATATATATTTTTAACTTTTCATGGCCCACTTTCTACTTATATTATATAGATAGTTATTCTAAAAAATAGAGGTACATTTTTTTATGTTATTATTTATTTATTTAATATTATTTGAAAATTGCGAATTTTGTAAGCTGTTGTCATGCAATAAATTTTGTTTTATTTCTTATTTTCTTACTTCTACTAAAAGTTGTTAAAAAATAAATGTATAAAAAAACTTACTTTTCATAAAAATTATATGAAAATCTAATTAAATATTTTTGATCAAATTTTGGAGTAAAATATTTCCCAAAAAAAAATTCAAGCATTTTATTTTGTGTAAGTATCAATGTTAAATTAATTCTCTGTAAAAATGTATATATTTTAAATAGATTATAAACATTTTTGGTAATTATTAAAAATATTACCTTATTTGTAAACTTACAAAATAAATTATTTTGATATAAAATACATACGTATGTTTAGTTGATTTTTGGCATAACTTCAAAACAAATTAATAAAGATATTCATGTCTTTATTCATTTATGTAATACAATAAATTAAAACAGATCCCTTCAAAATATTTAAAGGTGTTTGGATTCCAAAAGTACTTTACCGCCATTATAATAAAACCCTCTTTGAAATAAGCTGCTCCGTTATATGTTCAGTCAGCTGAAGCTTTAAATTTATGATATTATCTGAAGATTTATTTCAAAAAGACTTTGCTTTAATGCTAATGGGAAATCAAATTGATCAATATCAAATTAAAATTAATGTATTCAAACCTATTTAAATTGGCTACCGGTAATACACTTCTAAACATTGTTCTTATATGGAGTTTTATGAACTAATAAACTATAGGAGGCTTGGTTAACTTAATTATGAAACAAAGTGTTTTAATTCTGTAAAAGTTCAAACTTTATTAATTATCTTAATTAAATAACGAGAATATTAAATATCAATTTAATATATTTCGTACTAATTAAATAACGAATGGATATGGGCACAAAAGCATTTATGTAAGTATGCCGAAAAACTCTTAAATAAAACATCTGAAACTATTCAAATTTCATATCAAGCAAAATTTTATTTACAAAGGACAAAAAAATCACGACATTATATCACTTAATTTGGATTTTATGACTTGCAAAGAAGATTCAGATCCTTCTTGCTGCCCAAATTCATTCTCACAAATCAATGATTTATATTTTTGGCGTAGATCTCTTAATAGCTTACAACAGTATTGCTTAAAAGTATCGTCAACATCGTCAACCTGTGTATATATGCTATTCATTTGAATTTCTGCCCTAAGTCGAAGTTGTCATATTGTAGGAGTCAACCGACGCTCTGTTTACTAGCTCTTGGGTGCTACTCCTTTAGTTTTCTTTCCCATGATATAGTAATTTTGTAGATAAATGCATCAGACAACTGCCACTTGTGAGTTCTTCTACAAAAATACAAAGTTCAGGATCTTTTAAATACCCTTCTAGTATGGATATTTTCATGGTATGTATATGAAGCAACCATTATTGTATGCGTAAGACCTGATCTCAGGTTTTACGATTGTACGTCGTTAATTGATACTGAAGCGATGCATTGGTTAGAGTCTTAACTTTGAGAGTTTCTGAATTTTTGATTTAAAGAATTACAATTTTTTAATGCTGCCTACTCCACCTCTTAATTCAAAAATAATTAGTTAATTCAGTTATTGACTGATTCACCAAATATACCAGCCTTACCAATTTGCCGGTGGGTATAGCTTAATGGTAAAAGCGTTTGCTTTGCAAGCCAAAGGTCGTGGGTTCAATCTCAGACAGAGATTAAAAAAATCTTTTAATAGATTTCTGAATTCCAAAATACTCCCGGTTGGTGTGAATTTGTTCCCTCACCCATAAAATGCCAGTCATAGCCTATTAATTCAAATTGATAGTAGACGAAAGTCGTCCTGTGAAGACCACCCATTTATAGTAAATTCATGTAATAATAAGGATGATGCGTGAATCTAGGGCTGTAGTCTATGACGTTAGTGGATCAACACTCCACGTTTAGCCATATGTTCCATGGTAAGCGTCATAGAATTCCAGAAATGAGACTTCAGAATTACTATCGCCATCTGTCGGTATTCTCCTGTATGTTCTTACATAAAAAAGACCAAAACATATGTGAGTATTCACGATATGCCTTAGAAGTGAGTATGAACAAGAAGTTGACGGAATATTTACTCACGGATTGCTTCTAATATAAGATAAGAGTATCTGAGACCCACGGTTGTCATGGCGACGGCCCATATACATGCAGGGCGCACTCAAAGGGTGGTTTTACCGGCCATTAACTAGTCCAAGACCCGGGCCCTAGGGTCCAACTTTCAATGGCGTAGCTGCGAGTTGTAGATTAACAATTTCGAGGCATGATAGAAATAAAAATTATCCAATTTCTCAATGAGAAGATAATATAGCTATTTAAGAAATGTAACAGAGATGCCTAGTGGCTGTTTATGGTGGTAATACGCTTCAAATGAGTAGCAAATTTGAAATATGGCTTATTAATAGAGTGAGGATGGATTTTTTTATGAACCTAATTAGGTTAATCCGTCTTTTAGAAACACATCATTCAAGCTTCAAGAGCGATGAACTGATCATATTTAAAATGTATGTACAATGTTGTTGTAGCAAGTAAATATTACGTAATTACATTTATTGCATTTACAAAATATATGTAAAGATATATGGATATAACGGATTTATTTGTTACTCTATTAACTTAAAACGTAATTGAATTACTGAGATGATTAGATATTGAAACAGCCAAAGGTTGTAATAATTCTACCGAAAAGAGATAATCGATACTTCGAAGAAACGGATGTTATGAGTTGACTTGATTTGAATATAAATTATTTGTTAATCATTCATTCATTTTACATTATCTTTTACCAATATTAATTATATTACTGGCAATATATTTTATAACTGACCACATTCTTACTGACACGGTGGATACTGTCAAATTATTTATTATATTACCTATTAATTTTATTTACTGCCTATTGATGTAACTTACTGCCAAAATCTTGAATTTGTTACTGAACGAAGAAATACAGGCCTTATTTTTGCGCCATTTATATAAAATATTTGACAACCTCAGCAATTAAGAATGTATTTTTTAATGCACCTAGGTTTAATTTATGATCGGAGACTTTAATATTGAAAATTATTCTCCATTCAAATACGACAACTTTATTATATCTACCACGGAAATCTTAATTCATAAAACAAAGGAAACCGAAATGACACTTTTATTATGTTGATATTTTTGTTTATTTTAATCACGAGTTTTGATTTCTGTGTGCGCTCATATATACATGACGTAAATTCGCGAAGTGAAACTATGAAACTCCCTGAAAATAGCAATAGTAGGTACGTACAAGGTGAGTTGGTAATGTTTTACGAGCATCTAACACAAAAGTTACATCGCTACTTGCAAAATAATGTTAAGTGAACAGAAGTTGACAAATTTACCAACTTACTAATTTGAATTTTATTTCATTCTCCTGATAACTATTCATGGTTGGACAAATTAAAACTTATCTTTAGTTTTAAAAACTTTTATTTCCAAATAGTTAAATTTTCTCTGAATGTGCTGTTATTCAAGATCCAATTTTTTGACATTATAAAAATATTTTTTGTTGTTGTTTGAATTACCGTCTTATTGATGTTTAAAATAAAATACGTATTAAATATGTAATACATTACACAGAACACAGATATGCTTTGTATCAAATCTTTTGGTATTATTATATCATCATTACTAAACTGAATTAAGTTTATCAAACACGTGAAATACAACTTCAATGCTGTAAGTATAATAAGGACATATTTTAAAAGAGTATTAAATTAAATTTCATTTTACTAAATGTGGTTTTATAAACAGTTAACGAGAAAATTTAATTGAAAAGAAGAATTTTCTTTCGTCGGAAGTACTACCTCGTAATTCACCATTTCTTTAGTTATAAATCACAATTATTAACAAAAGGTACTTAAAGGAAATGGTATAATCACAGAATTGAGGATTTATTATGCATAATACATTGCTTACTTTTGCCAGACTATATATACGAGTATGTACGAGTTGGTTGTAGAGCTTAGATTTTTGGTGACGAAGCAACATTTTAGAGCTTCTAAAGTTTTTTTGAGCTTTTTTACAACGTTCAAGAAAATAGTGACAGATGGTGATAAAAATGAAAAATCTCATTTGTGCATTCTTTGACGCTTACCGTGTTACATATGATCAAGCGATGCATGTGAAGTTTTGATACGCCAACGTCACGAGCAGCCCCTTTGGAAAAATGGTCAAGGCTTCGGGAACGTTGGGTATCATCCGAATTACTTAAAGAACCGAATAAGAAATCACCCAATAATATGCCACGGATACTACAGCTAAAACCTCTTCAAATACTCAAAATTTTTCTCTGAAGGGTGTCGGGAACCATTTGTCAGCTGACAGAACAAAATGGCGGCAAGTTGTGGTGAGCATATGTTCCATGTGTGGAATGTACAGGGGAAGTATATGGGAAAAAGAAGAACGTCATGGATTATGTCCGACATCCATGAGATATCCATTTATTACAGGAATTTACGAGAACTACTAACGATTAATGTTCACGTGACAACTTTCGTCTATCGCCTATTTTAGCTTAATCAAAGCAATAATAAATTCTCAATAGGGGTACCGGATGGAATATATATATGAATAATAATGCCAAAAATCATGCGATCTATGTGTTGTTTGAATAAATTATTTGATTTTGATATTTTGTCATTTTGGTAAATGATATTTTCATAATCACAGTATAGAAATATAATTAATATACAGGGCGCGAAAAAAAGCTGACGGTTTTAAATCAAAACAACGACGAAAACCATCAGCATTTTTTGCCGCTCCTGTATAATTATAATAAAACATTTCATCCTTAAGTGGTGGTATGGTAGATTAAAAGCCGCTCTTGAGGTATTATTATAATTGATAATTGTGGTTAAAAGCTAAATTAAGACAAACCAGTATTTATTTATCTTTCTACAGATAATCTGAATGTCCTCAAGAAACCGATTAATGAACACTTGTAATCCCTTCAGTTCCAATACGCACGAAACCACTACATATCGTTTTGGCACGCAGCATTCAGCCAAACCGGTTGAACTCTATTAAATCAGTAGAATACCAAAAATATGCTATTTGTATTAATATTCAAAAAAATATATAAATTAGATATGGAAGAGACAAGAGTTTCGAAAAAAAACTGATTAATTAGCATAAAAAATGTTCAATTATATTAAGTTATAGGGCAAAATTTTAAATTTACTACAAGTGATGTGATAAATTAGGCTTCAAAGAGAAATGTTTCGGGTCATCTTTTCGTTATCATAAATCATATCCTTTACACCCTATCAATTTTTCACCCTTACTCAGCGTGGGTAAGGTAAAAAGGTATTATAAATCGTTTTGACCGTAACAAACTTAAAGTTAAAATAGGTTTTTTTATTTATAAAAAAAAAACTTAAAAGGGCTAGTTAACCTTGATTTAATAAATTTTTGAATGATTTAAAATTAAATGTGGTAGTATGTATAGTTATATGTTTTTGAAATATTCTTAATTTATATCAATTTACTATTTTATATTTCAATAAAATTTATAGAATACTTGTGCTAAGTTATTCGTACTTACATTCAACATATCCTTACAAGATTCAAATTACCTATGTATTTTTATTATTAAATCATAAAAAGTAGAGTAAGACATATTTTTATGTAATTGAATGCAGGGGAGCACAGGCGGTCGAGACCAGTGCACTCTATGACGCTCAGCCAGGGAGGCTGGACGCTGCATGCGGGAAACCTGTTTTCTGTTCGTGTTTGTGTGTGGGTTGGGGAGATTGTAGTGTATATTTATCTGTTTCTTGAAGAGATCCAGATTGTAGGAAGGAGGAAACACAGACGCTGGAAGAGCATTCTAAAGCTTACCAGTGGCATTAAGAAAAGAACTTTGGAAACTGTTGGTTCTTGGTCGACATACATTAACCGTGTATGGATGTTCGGCAAGTGTAAGACGAGTTTGACGTGGATAGTTGCAGGAGGAATTACTTCTTTAAGTTCCGAAGAGCAGCGACCGTGATAATATAACGGTAGAAAAGACTAAGTTAACCAATCTTACGCCTGTGTTCCATTGATTGCAGATAAGACGTAAGAGTGTTATTGTTTATCAAATGAATTGCTCTTCTTTGAACTGAGTCAATCAAATTTAGAAGGTATTTTGGGGCTCTAACCCAAATGTGACTGCCGTATTCAAGGATAGGGCGGATTTGTCCTTTACGAGTATATAGAAAAAGAAGTTGTTTGTCGTTGAAATATTGACATAATCTATATAATACACCTTGTTTTTTGGATGCGATTTATAGTTAATTGATTAGTAATATGAATACATTTTTTATTATTATCGGTGCATATAACACACCGACAATTATTGCAAGCTATGTTATCAGAGAACTTATCGAAACAATGCTATAGAGGTTGCTGTAGTATAGAAATGCTCAATATTTTGTATTTTCAGAGTCTCTATTATTATACAGTACGACTGGTCGGTTTTTGCAGTTTTGTACGCATTTCCTATGCCGAGTCGAACTTTTTTTGGTACAATTCTGAAGCATGTCATAGTTTTCACGAAATCCCTCTCGTACTGAGTTCATCAACGGGAGTTTTGATGTATGACAGGCTGACTTGTTTTCCCTCAATATCAATAATGTAACCAGTCATTATGTGTCAGAAGAAACTACTTAATACCATTATTTTACATTAATTTTGCAGGGTACAATATAATATTTTTCTTTTATCGTGATAAAAATAATTAGTTTGTAGATAATGAATAGAGGAAATAGAACAAATAACTAAAAAAACTGTTAGCTATTCATATGAAAAAAAAAGGCTCTCCAATGAGAATTATATTTTATTTCTTTTTTTGTAACGTTGTATATTGCTTTTTATATATAGTAGCTGAAGATTATACGAAAAATACTAACATTAACATGAATAATTAATTTATTAAATGAATAAACTTATCATCCTTCCATAAGAATATGACAAAATATTTTGATTGCTAAGATGAAGAAATAAAAAAACTGGATTTTGATTAAAACATAATATTTTTATGTTATATAAACCAGAAATATTTTAATGACTTATTTTTTGCTGTGTTAAATGTGATTTTGAAATATATTTGTACAAATAAAATCGCTTCAAAATTGTACAGTAAATCTATTTTTATTATATTTTTTTTAATGGCAATTTTATGCTCTAGCTTTAAAGCGGATATGGATTTTTAAAAGTGTAGTAAAAGTAGTAAAATTCTTGGAAACTGTTCCGTGACGTTTCGCGTCATGAATACTTTGAATGACTTGTTTATATAAGTATCCAATAGTTCTGTCACTCAAAAATTCCCCACGGAAGCTTGAAGTAAAGTGAAGGAAAGTAAACACTAGAATTTACAATAGTACCTCTATAGACAAGTTACATGTTTCAGCTTTTTGTACGATCCACACGAAACTTTTTTTACTACGCATCGCGATTAAGTGCGCCATAAAAGAAACATTGTTATTTACGGAAAACAACACATTGGAGTACCTTTAGCTGTGTAGATGGCATATATTTGTGAACCTCAATTGGATATTAATTTTTATATATGTATCTCTCTCTCTTTAGCCTCGCCATTTCCCATCATCTGGGGACGACTCTCCTTGTGCACATATGCCATGTCTGTCTATCCTGCGCTGTATTCTCGGTCAAGCCTTGAGTTTTCAGATCCTTGTCTACAGTTGCAGTCCAGGTTGCCTGTGGTCTTCGAGGTCTTCTTCTCAGCGTGGGTATGTTGAGGGCTTTGCCATGTGGTTCTCATCTCGCCGTGTCACATGCCCATACCATCTTATACGGTTTTCCTTATCTTTTAAGGTATGGGGGCCACCCGAAATGAACCCCGAATATGCTCGTTTCAAAATCTGTCCAGTCTAGTCACACCGCCCGCCCACCTCAGCATCTTCATCAAAATCGAGAAAAATCGATATGCCACTGTTAAGGTTCTTCATTATTTTAATAAGCCGTCGTAATTTTGCGTTACTATCGTGTAAATAATACTTGTTCGTTTATTTGTTAGTAATTTGCTAACAATGAATTACTACAAAATCCGTTGTAAGGACTCTGCTCGCAGATCTCACTGGATGATTTAGTTGCTTTCCCTCGGGAAAGCAAGTAAATCAGGTGAGGCTAATCGTAAGCCCGCAATCTATCGTACACTAACCACGAAACGAGACACTCCGCAAACTGACCACGTAATATCTTCATACGTAGTTTATAAGTACAATAGTGAAAGACTTGGAAATTTGATATTTGCCATTTTCGTATATAGTTAAAATGCCTCATATAAATATTTGCATTCCTTTTTTAATATTACTGTTCAGTTTTCAAATACTCTTCAGTATAAATTTGTACAGCCCCTCTCAAGTCTTAATGCTTTCAAAGAGAAAATTAATAAGCTCATTATTTTGTTAAATACCTACAATATTGAGCAATTACATTTAGACAATATTGAGCAAGATCTACAAGAAAGCTTATTTTTATTTGTATTGAAATGTAAACAATATTGAAAAAAAAATGTTGCTGAAAAGGTCTCTAGGAAATCTCTAGCTAATTTATTTTTCGCTCTCAGTATTTGTGTTTCCTTGGTACAAAAAAAATCTGAGAAGTAGATAATTAAATACTTACAATACTAATATATTCCATATTTCACACAGAAACACAACACACAATTACAGTGAGTAAATGAAATAAGTTTTATATTTTTAGTTGCACAATTTATTAACGGCAAAATGTTTCGAATATGTCATGACGCCATTCTCAAATGAGATAAATATTGGCTTAAAAATATGATGCAAGAATTATTGATAGAAAAAGTCTAACAAAACGACACACATTCCATTTAACTTGCATTATCTACGAGTATGTGATAGGTCTTGATGTGGTAGAATTAATTCACTGAAAGACTTGAACTCATCGTTCAGCGCTCTCTTGTATATTTCAGCAGCAGACCGTGAATATTCGGAGTGACGAGGTTGTAGTTCGTAACAATGCTGTATTTTAATGTAGTAAATAAACATGGATTTTCAGTGTGAATTCTAAATTTTACATTTGAGGATAAATTTTCACTCCGTTAACACACTAAATGGTTTAGTATTTCTACATCTTTGAAGTTTTATGGTATTAAGTAGTGAGCGGTAAGACACTTGATTGGTAATACCTATGAAATACATTAACTAGGAATGATTAATATCAATTTGAATTGTATTGTAATTCTAACATAAAATCAAAATCATTTTAATTTCCTCTTTAATATATATATATATAATAATATACTTATAATATTGAAACAATAAATAATACATTTACCCGTAATATTGAATAATATTTAAATAATATGAATAACATTAAAATGAAAAAAAGTCTACATAAACGTGAATGTATTTATAACTTAGCAAATAAAGCGAATGGATAAATTTCAGTAAAATGTTTGTACTAATACTAAGCGACTTTAAGTTTCCTATGATGTACTGGCCCAGGCTACCTGTAATAAATATTACCTTGCTCTCGCTTAGAAGTACTTAAGAGCCAACTATCTTCTAGCTGGAAGCCACTAGACATAAAGAGTAAGCCATTTGAGGGCGAGAAAATTAAATTACTGCCCGATGGCTAAAAGCTCAGTCAAGAGGTAAGAATTCGCACCGAAACGCTTATTCCGATATTTAATATAAAATATATTGCTTCTCTTGTTTATATTTATGTCTTGTATTTCTTTTTTTTTCAAAGAAATACGAATTTCATACCTTGTTTTTATTTAATTTAATTTAATTTAATTCCTCAGAATAAAAAAATAATTATACACTAATGCACACATCTTTACTATTTTTTTTTGTAAATGGTAGTTTTTAGGTACATGAAAATTGTGGATTAATAAAAAAGATTATTGTTTATGATTCATAGTGGCAACAGTATCTTGCTTGAAACATGTGTTCTGTTATTTCTGGTTCTTGTGAAGCAAGGTTAGGTGAGTTAATCGACTCTCTGATATGCATCTCACCATTACAGAAACGATTTAGGCGATATGGCGTGTGTAAACTTCCTAACGCCGCCAGCGTTTATTTTTAAATGATTATATTCAGTTACGTTTAACTACTAACCTAGAGAGCATGTTATATAGCCTTATACCCTGAAACTAATTATACCATTGTTGTGCTTTCATTCAGTCAACATGCTTTCCTTTTGATCATCGGAAGTAACGAGTATTTTATTGATGCCAATGCAGTCATGGAATAAAATATTTTACTTAATGTAACAACTAAGAAACACAAGTAAAAATGTTACAATGTCTTAATTAAGAAATTACCAAAAAATGTTGTGCAAATTTCAATTAATTATTATCATTATTTAAATACATATAAATAATAATATATATTCACCAAATAAGCTCCATATTTGGAGCTATGGACACCACAAATTGTCGTAAAGAAATATTTTGGTGTTCAATTATCAGGGTATTTTTAAGGTCGGTTGGTAGGTCCGGCGTTACCGAGGCATGGATATTTTTTTTTGTTCTTAAGGGGTGGCTCAACCCTACCGGGGGTATGTATAGATCTAAGGTTTAATTAAATAGAATAACAATAATAAAATCAAGCTTGGTCGCGATTTGAAACGAATGCGTGTGATTGAGAAACAAACGCCTTAACTACTGGATTTTGCCGCCCGGAAAATATAATAATTTAGTGTTTTAATATTTTTTAGTATTGTATATAATTTAATACTATTTAAAAACGAAACATTAATTTTTATATTTACATATTTTATCATCATATTTTTCAATAAAAACAGAGCTACACCTGCTACATGAGAAAAAGGTGAGTGGAAGGGAGGCTGGAGATCGAGTGATTTTTCTGACGTTCCAAAAAATAAAGATTTTAGTTAATAATTTGTTTTCGTTTTGAAAATCTAGGTATTGTACTTCAAACCACGTTCAATTAATATATTTTAAAACTTATAATTGGATTTTTCGTGAAAATTGTTTCTTAATTATTACTGATACAAGAAGCTTAAATAGATTCTGCTTAAGTTGTAAAATGTTTATAAATTTTAAAAACAGTCTTTCCAATTGAGTGTAAAAATAATTTGAAAGCAATTTCGTTTAAATGGTTAACACAGCCTCATTAATTTATATATATATTTAACAATCCAAAAGTTTGTTTAACGAATCCAGTTATTATTTTTAACATCTTCATAATTTCATAATTAATAATTATTAGATCGTTAATTAACATGTTCATTTTTTTGTGTTTAATTAGAGAATAATGTAACACATAAGCACGATATGTATTGTAATTACCGTACCTTGGATTTTTGTTCTAATGAAATTATCTTTAATATAAATGCATTAGTAGATTTCATATTAGATTATCTACGACAGTGAATACTATGAAATAATATGAAATTAGTAGAACTTCTACGTGGTATGAAAATATTTTCAATGTTTCACTAAGTAATTTTCGTTTTCCGCAAGAATGATTTCAGTTTAGTGTTTTCTCTTTATCATTATTTTATAGCATGAGTTAAAATAAATATAAATCTTTCCATATTAGCTCCAAATAATTATGAACCGTCCTTTATTCTAAGAAATATTTGCACCTGAAGTTCATTATGAAAACATAAATGGTTTTCAAGAACCCTTAGAGCAAGTGGGGTAGCTGTGGTATCCGAGGCATGTATATGGGTTATAATAATTAATAGTTTTTTATAAGGAAATCGGATGATTAGCGCGACGCTCCTACGCTCTGCACCATTTTGTTTTTTTTGTTTTTACGGGTTACTCAACTAAAAGGTTTATAAATATGTTAACCCTTTCATTACGGCTTGGCTTGAATACAAACGATATTCTCAATTATAAAACTAGTATTTGAAGCATAATTGTATTTATCTGGTCTATTTTCATATATCACATTGGTTCTTGTATGCTTTAGCTATCAGACGATGCATAAAAAACTATTCTAAGAAAGTAGCAAAACGATATATCACGTCAACCGATTTCAGCGGTCGGGGAATCTTATGACGGCATATGCCAACAACCGATGCGAAAGGGTTAATTAATTTGATTATATTTTTTAAGATCTTAAAAAAATACTTTAAAAGATTTTTTTTCGTAAGCGCCAGCAATTTTCTAATAAACGTTAGAAGAATAAAAAAAAACTCACCATCTGCGTTGACATGGCGGAGTGGTGGAAAAAAACATTAATGAAAAATCTTGAGTAGGGAAAGGAATAACCTGACAACATACCGACGCGGCGGGAAAAATTTAAATTGATATCCAGAGCTTATCCTTCACCGTGAGTTAACGTATTGCGGGATCGATTGTAATCAAATTTCTACGTTTGTATGCTTTTCAATCAAATTTAACTTTAATAAATATATTAAATATAAATAACAGTAGATATATACATATGAATAAATTTATAAGACTCAGCGCAGACAGTTTTTTTGCTGCAACACTCCAAGACCAAAAACATATTAGAAATTTATGTTTGTTTGAAATATGAAATACATTTTTTTTGATAAGGTAGTGTATATTACACGTTTATCTATTTTTTTTTCTTTGAATATAATACTCGTTTACATCAAATTTACTATATCTTTTGAGTAGTGATGCAGATCTATGTTTATTATTAAAGAACTTTCTTATTCTAATATTAAGCTCGACGTGTTTTCTGAAAACTGCCTTTAAGTACTATTTTATCATTTAGTATTAAGGGCTCTTTCTATTAGTCTTTTAATTGAATTTGATACTTAAGCATACTTAGTTTCATGCCAATTACTTAATCGTTGAATCTGATTTAGATCCGATGAGTAAAATGTTATATTTTAGGAGAAGGCTGGAAAACAATGTATTTTTGGAAATATAACATAATCAGATTTAACAATTTTTGAAACTTGATACTTAGCATTTGGTAAAATGTTATCGAATTTATTTTAAGATAATTATTATTTTAATATAAATAAATCATTAGAGGTAATTTTATTGTATTATTATTAAAAAATAAAAATATTTTGATATTCGTTAAAAACAACGTATAAGCTTATGAACTATTTTTGGCTTAAAGACTTTTATTTAGGCTATTCGATACAAACATATATAAATATTCATCTAGGAAAAGCAATATAATTCAATGTTCCCAAATCTCTTAGCACAAATTATACTTAAATTTGTTCATTATGTACTCGTAGTTTCAGTTGCATGACAGTCAATTTAATAGTAAAATTACAAATGAAAACGAATTAATAACCGGGGAAAAAGTGAAAAATAAATATAACAACAATTATAAAATAACATTAAAAAAATATATGTATTCATAGTTTTTTTTAAATAATTTATGTTATAATGTTGCCTAAACGCCTTATAAAACAAATCAAGGCCATTGATTACAAGCCCGGAATCAATGGATCAGGCACGAATCAAATTACAGAACAGTAGCGATGTTTCAAGGTATGACATTAATCCATCACTGGCGTATTCGTAATTTGATAAAAACTTTTTTCTGTCAAAAAAATGATTTTTCAAAAGCAGAGTATTCAAAGTTTATTTTTTGTTACAAACTCAGGAATCAAAAACTTTAAGCTTATATTATCCGTTAACTGATGTTAAGCAGACTATAATAACAATTTTTAACACTATCTTAATATTGATATAACACGTTATAAATAATAGTTTACTGATAAACAACAATTATCATGATCAGTTGGCAATTTTCATACTTTGCTCGACTTACATAAAAAACAAAAAAGATTCACGTAAAATCATTTCACTTTTTACCTGATTTAAGCTGCGTGCTTTTATTGCTTCTTAAAATTAGTACCTCTCCAAATTTGCAGCTTATTTCGATTTATGGTGAAAAAAGCACGCATATGCGATAAAAGCTTTTCGTATTAGATTTCGATTGGTTTGTTCGAAATCAGCTTAAAATTTCTAATTGATTAGTTTGTTAACCGTTATTTTTCGACCTTTAAAAAAAACAGTAAAGAGTATTTTTAATTTGCTAAAATTCTATGAAAAATCTCTCGTTTATGAAGCATTTTAGAAATTATTTTTATATAAATACATACAAAAATTGACAAACGTTGATGTAGAAATCACATTTGTGAATTCTATGAAGATTATAATTTTAAAATTAATTTTAATTAAAAAAATAATAAATTAGAAATATTTAGTTTTGATTCACAATTTATTTTTATGATTACATGTTTCGGCCTTCCCGAAGACCATCTTAATTAAAATAAATTGTGAATCAAAAGTAAATATTTTAAATTTATAATTTTTTTAAATTAAAATTGATCATATAATTATAATTATGCAGCTTCACCAAGTATTGTCAGTTGATAACCGTAATGTTATTTCTCTGAAGCTTGTTATTTCATGTTTTGGAAATGAAAAATAATGTTGATGTTGTGGCTTTTGGGTTGAGCCATGTGTGGTGAACTTCTTTCAACTAATATTTCGACCGCCATTGCAGGGGTCTTCTTCAGGATTAATAATTTATTTAGTTTTGAGTTGGTTTATTCAGCGTTATCGATAACGCTGATAAAAGAAATAAATAATCTGAATAAACCAACTCAAAACTAAATAAAATATTAATCCTGAAGAAGACCCCTGCAATGGCGGTCGAAATATTGGTTGAAAGAAGTTCACCACACACGGCTCAACCCAAAAGCCACAACATCAAATCTGGCCGTGAACACCGAATAAATTATTTAAAAATAATGTTAAAAATATTTAAGTTGTAGGGAATTATGTGATAATTTATTTTATTATTTACTCAACCATGTCTCTGTATCAAAAGTAACAACATTACCATTTAGAAATGTAATAACGGTACTTTTTAAAATGAGAGTATTATTTCAATTGATTATAATGTCTCAATTGAAATAGGATTAAAATTAACAAAGACATAATAATGACACAAAATACAAACCAGAAAAATAAATTCAATTGTAATGATGAAACAATAATCGAATATGATGATGTTGAGATGAAAGAAATATATTTTTATTATATTACCGATCCTAGACTGTACTTATTGAATTTCTCGTCAAATATACTCTCCACATTTCTTTTATGCGGCTTTTAATAAAACTGAAAAATAATACAAGAGTAAAATATGTTGGGACGTTTTTTTCCATTTTATTATCATTAAACGTTAAATTATTATTATTATATTAGTATTTGTATAGCGCTCTTTTATGACCGAATGATCATTCCAAAAGTGCTTCTTTGCCTCTCTGAGTAAAAAGGTGGGTCTTGAGTCTGCTTCTGAAGGATGCCTCTGCTTTAAGCTCTCTTATGCTTTCCGGTAGTGAGTTCCAGGCCATTGGCGCAGCGTAGCTGAAAGCCCGATTGCCAAAGACCGTGCTAGGACTACTTCCCGTCAGCTGCAGGGTGCTTCTATTTGCTCTAGCCGATCTGAGTGTCTCTCCACGCGTGCTTATTTCTGAAGGCTTAATAAGTTCTGTCAGATAGCCCGGTGCAGTTCCGTTGAGTGCCTTGTAAGCTAAGAGGCATAATTTATACTGGATTCTAGCCGAAACTCTCAACCAGTGCAGTCGGTGTAGTATTGGAGTAATGTGACAGAATTTGGGCACGTTGTAGACTAGTCGTGCCGCTGCGTTTTGTAACGACTGCAATCGATTTAATTGTTTGGCTGGCTGGCCTGCGTGCAGTGCGTTGCAGTAGTCCATTTTGGAGACTATAAACGCATTTACCAAACTCTTTAACCAGCGTCTCTGGGTAAGCATCTTTTTACCGACCGTATCTGCCGCAGGTTACAAAATCCAGATTTCACCGTTTTTGTAATATTACCGCTAAGATTGAGGAACTGGTCAATTTCTACTCCCAGCAGCTTGACGCTTGTAGAAGGGATGACATCATTACCACAAATGGCCAAGGGTTGTAGGTCCAATAGATGTTGTCTTCGAGCTGTGGCCATAAAGAGTATTTCCGTCTTTTTCGGATTTAGAGCGAGCCTATTTGCTGACATCCATTGTCCGATCTCATCTATACAACCATCCTTTCTTATAAATGACTTATAAACCGAAATGTCGTACGACTACCTTAAGATCGGGATCTTCCACAAAACGAATAAAATTATTTGAAATATTTAGCAAATGGTGGTGTTTTATTGGATAAATTGGTAACTAAATATAATTATAGAATATTAATGATCAAGTCTCACAACAATCCATACATTTTTTCATGGTAACAATGTTTGTATGGCTGATAGCGCTGAAAGAAGAGAAGTTAAAGGTGCTAGAAAGTAAGCCGTAAGTTGTCAAATTATAATAAAAATTTGTCTAATCCTAATGAGAATCGGAACCATTTTTATTAAAATATTTTTATCGAAGTTCTTCTGGGAATCTTATATTTTACATAAATACATTTATATTTTAGAATTAAGTTTTTATTTTTATTTAATCTACTGACATGGTTTTAGCAGGTTTCTAATTCAAGGTTAGTTTATGTGTACAGCTGTACATCATTATTATGAAAAATATTTTCCTTTGTATGTTGGTTTACATCACCCTTTTCATAATCAACGAATAATGTCGAACAATACAAAGCGTGTAACGGTATGATAAAAATTAAAATAATTGGTATCGTGTAATAAACAAAAGTATTCCAAACTGGCCAAGAATAAAGGGATATTACATACTATGTTATTTAATAAGCGTAAACTTTGATTAGTATGGTTTAGGGATAGTCAACGATCAGGGAAGAGCTAGTGACTAAGTAAACCTCCACCTGGGTTATTTCCAATCAATATTTGCGAATCAATTGACATTATACAATCGATTTTAGATAATCTATCAAATTGAGGTGTGTATATAACTCATATGTTTCTCACAACTTTATGAAACTGCAATTTTTATTAGAATCTCGTTGACGGCCTAGTAAAAATTGTGATGCAATGAATTATTTGTGTTTACACAATTTATATTATATTTTTAATTAACAATTATAATTTAAGGTCGTGGGTTCCAATTCCCGACGAAGATTAAAAAAAAATATTATTAATCAATATCTGAGCTCTAAAATATCACCGGTTGGTGTGAATTTGATCCCTCACCCTTTAAAGGTCAGTCATAGCCTATTAATTATAATTGGTGGTAGACGAAAGTCGTCCCGTGAAGACCCATTTATAGTAAATTCCTGCAGTAATAAGGATGATGCGTGAATGTCGGACTGTAGTCTACGACGTTGGTGGATCAACACTCCACATGCAGCGCTTAACCATATCTAACGTAGTAAGCGTCATAGAATCCACAGATGAAGCTTCAACATTACTATCACCATCTGTTGGAATTTTCTTTTATGTGTTTTCATAAAAAAAAACTGTTACTAGAATGATTATCATCCTCAAACTATCCGCATCTCCCGTTTTCCTGCTATATTTATGATGTGGTCAGTTCATCTACCTGGAAACCAGTCGATAAATTATGCACTCCAATTAAAAATATACGAAATCACGAATTTTGTCAATAGTATGCAACAAATAATAAGAGTTTGTAAAAGCTTTGAGTCTAACTATGTTAATAAAAAATCCACATACATATGTTATTTTCCTAGCCTTAATATAATTTTTCTTGTGTATTCGTTTACACATAATATAAATTTAATTAAATATTTGTACAAAGTAATGATTTTGTATTTTTAGTTTGCCAAAGGATCATTTAGTAGGAAGCTGAAGAATTATTGGATCAAGTTCTAACTTTTTCAGTCAGCCTCTAACCGTTAATCACCCTGTAGTGTGATTGATGCGCTTGTGCCCCACCGAGGATAGCGGTGGAGCTTTAGCAATACTAAGTTAGTTCACAGAGCAAAGAAAATGCTACATCGACCATTATTGCAATATTTAATAAAAGTAAACATAAGACCAGAGAGATATGACTATCAGCAAATTGCTTTAAACTTAAGGTTATGCGCTCGCTTACAGTGCGAAAGGTGGAGGGTTTCATCCCCGACAAAACATTTTGTTGAATTTTGAAAAAAACATAAATATCCCCAAGGTTGTTATGAAACTAATTGGTCGTCCAAAAATTGTCTGCCATAGTCTACCATTGAATTATTTGGTGGACAAAAGTTATCGTGGGAGCAGTACTTTTTCACACCTTAAAAATGGATGGCGCGTAAATGCCGATATATAATATATTAACGTAAGAGCATCAATGTTATACAAACAGCTGCATAGTAACAAAGCCACCCTGAAAAAAAACTCGCGTTATAGAACCCATAAATAAAATTTCTTTGATAGATAAGATTTACGAGATTTGTACAATAATGTATTTTACGCGATGAAATTTTTACAACGAACACTCTACTACGTACTAGGAAAATTTTACGACAGACTCAATCGAGTTTTATTATGTAAATTAACATTATTCATGTTACATATTAACTATAATATTATTTTAACTTTTTAACCTAAATTACGTTAAGTAAATTTTAATTACAGAAATGAGTTCTAGGTTTCGTACACGAGTCTACTGAACATTTCGTCAGTCTGTTGACTATTATAGCAAGGAAAAAATAACATATATTTGATACTTAAAATGGATTTAAATATAATAAAAAAGATCATTTTAATAATACTGTTTTATTTTAACACTGAAAGTAGAGAACTTATGAGTATTTTGCTGCCGGCAGGTTTAGCTCAGTGGTCAAATCGTTTGTTTGGCAAACCAAAGTTCGTGGGTTCGATCCCCCACGGAGATTAAAAAAAAGAAGATTTTTGATCAACTTTTAAGCTCTAAAAAACCCCCGCATTGGTGTGAATTTGATCCCTCACCCGTAAAATGCCAGTCATAGCATATTAATCAAATTTGATGGTAAACAAAAGTCGTCCCGTGAAGACCACCCATTCATAGTAAACTCCTGTTCCCTCTCCACATGCAGCGCTTAACCATATTTTGGTATTCTCCTGTATGTGCTTACATAAAAAAAAATTAACAGCATTAAAAATTCAACCTGGGAGTTTTTACTTCGTAAGCTAGCGGATTTGGTTTCAGATTTATTTATTTGTCAAACCTTAAGATAAAGATGTGATTAAAAATAAGTATACGTATATAGCAGCTTGTAGACGTTCATAATTTTCATATGAATATAAATTATGTAGTAACAGTAGTAAATATGAAAAAATAGTGATAGATTCCTAGTCATTAATAATTAAACATACTCGTATATTGTAGTCAGGTTATAGAATTTAAAATTATTTTAAATTCAACTTAATGCTATCACTGTGGTTAAGAAATGTGCAATGCGAAAATTGAAATTCCTCTTCACATTCTATGGAATAAATACACCTCATTAGCTTTAGCTTAAATCTCAGCGAGGCCTCAGCATGAAGGATTACACAATCTATTTTAGTAGTTTGTCGAGCCCTCAAAATAGCATCTGATATATATTTTTGTATAGTTCTGCAATACTTGGATGAAAGTTAGTCTTTACTTGAGTTGTGGGCATTTAACACCTGTCACTCACAGAACCCATCCAACGACTGAAAAATAATCTATTGTAAATACTGATTATAACACAAAATATGAACACAAAAAAGCAACATCAAACTTAATATTAGCATTATATAATCAAATGGTTAAAAAAACATATTGAAAGTAAGTTTTTTTTGCATTTGTTTCACACTGAAAACGTAATCTTCTTCGTATTATCTATCCGGTGGATTGGTTTGCAGCAACAAAATCTTGCATCCCGACCTCCACTCTTCTCGATCCTCTGCAATCCTGTTTAACTCTGAATAACTTGCTACAAATACTCCCGTCTAGGGCGGCCTCTGAAGTTTCTACGCTCAACCATCCCTTCCACAATGTCGTAAAGAAGACCATCGTGACGCATGATGTGACCGATCCATCGGACTCGCCCCTCTTAGATGGTTCTTAGTAGAGGCCTATCTTCCTTGCATTTTATAATATTAAATTGAATAAATAATATTGTTTATGTAACGTTAGAGGTTTAATTAAACACCTAAAAATGCTATTTTCAAATTAATTACTCTTAGATTAATAAAGTATTGTATTATAATGACTGGCACTGGAAAATTTTAAGCTTTTATAGTAGTACTGTAGTACGATAGTACTGTAAGGTGATTTTTCAGAGATATACGAATTATAATTAATTTATTGAAGATCTCATAAGCGGGAGATGTTGCGCGATACTATTAAATTTCTCATTATTTTGACAAATGTGCTTTCGTATTTGAAGATTATGCTAACTACTCGTACATCATCACCTTAGGAAACTTTGGTGTTGTTTATTTCATCTATATTTTTTGGTGCTTTAGGATTAATTTTTGAACTAGAAAGAAAAAGGACCTAATAGCTGACAAAATATCATTCCTTAAATTATTTTAAATATTATATATTATCAGTTTGTTTTAGAAAAGACAATTAACTATTGTCTTTTCTTTTCTTTCTTTCTTCTATTTTTTTTTTTGCTTAACTTCAATTTGGAGTTTTTCTTTGTTTGGTTTGAATTATGTTTATGTAAAATTTTGATTATGCCTCTGGCGGCTAAATAAATAAAGAATTTTTATTTTAGTAATAAATTTAGTAATAATACGCACAAAATAACACAAGGCCGTCATAATAAAAAGCGAATGAATGACGTAGCAGACTTTACAAACGTAACAATACGGATTTAAGGACACTTAAATTATTTGAAACTTGAAAAGAAATGTAAGATAATACGACGGCCTTTCAAGATAAATTCTATTGTAAAATATTAGTTGTTCCAAACCAATCTCTTAGCACCTATTAGCCCGTAATCTAAGGTTAGTCGCTGGCTTAAGCCGTACGACCTTTGCGAGATATTGCGAAAGAAATAATAATGCTTAATCATTTTTCTTGAAATGTTCCATCAGGCGAGAGACAATTTGAGATATTTCTACTGGGGAAAGTAAATCCTGAAACAATCTTGATTAATCGTTTTTATATTTTATTAATTTTTGGAAAATTACCTTTTTGATTGCCCACTTTCAGGCGTTCGTAATCGTTATTCGAATTCATTTACATGTCATTGGTTTTGACTCGCTACTGCGGAATAAAAATATATAATTAATGTAATTAAATCGTAAAAGCCATCATAAAAATACGAATCATCTTCTTTATTATGATTTTCATGAATAATAATCCTAAGGCGTACCTTGTTCTGAACACAGAATAATTTATGGTTACTATGAATGGGTGGTCTTCACGGGGCGACTTTTGTCTACAACCAATTTTAATTAATAGGCTATGACTGATATTTTAAGGATCAAACCGTCACCAACCGGGGTATTTGAGAGCTCAGAAATCGATTAAAAAAACTTTTTTTTTTTAATCTCCATCGGGGAGCCGAACCCACGACCTTTGGCTTGCAAAGCAAACGCTGTACCACTGAGCTATGTATTTATTGTTAGAGATGCAGATCTTTATATCTTAATATATCTCTCTCATAAAAGTCATTGTTTGTCTCAGATAAACTCAAATCAAGATCTTGGTTTCTTTTCAAATAAAATAACTATTTTTCAGTTAAAATTACTTTTTATTTTTAAGTATACGTAGTTAAAATTTTGATTGGCATTGGAGTAAAATTAAAAAAAAATACATACAAAAACTCCAGGTATATCAAAATGAACCTGAATTTAACAAGAAAAAACATATCATTTTCCACATACTCTCCATCATTTTACTTTTATATTATTTGATAACCTGTTACAGATTTTTTTAACTTAAAGCTATTTTACTGATGTAAATAATTGTTGGACACAGAAAAAAGATTATCAAAGGATCGATAAATAAATATCAATTGCCGTGTTTTATTTATCGGAAGCTTTAACGATTTATGTTTTTTTTAATGCCGCCATTGATGTTTGTTTTGGACATGAATAAATACAATACTATCGAACGAAAATTTACATTTTTAAGAGATTTTTCAAACATTTTAGGGTTTTTAATATCTGTTTATTCAAAAATGTTTATTTACAAGCAAGCGAAAACAGTGCTTCATTTTTGCAGGAGACTGTGAGGAAAGACGCATAGTCATGTGAGATACGTTATTTTAATACAAAAATCTCGACGGGTTGTCTGGCGTGATACTATTTTAGTATTCAGAGTGCTCTTGAAGGTGTACAATGAAAGAATAAAGAAAATCTCAATAGTTGGAGCTTTTATAAAGCTACTTTAGTATAAATATACATTTTTAATATACATTTTTAAAATACGTTTTTAATATAAATTTTGAATATAGCTTTACAGACATATTGTTATATTGTGAAATTTGTACTTAATTTTTTTTTTTTTTTATGTAAACGCATGCAGGAGTGCACAACCGGTCAAGAACAGTGCACTCTATGACGCTCAGCCAGGGAGGCTGGACGCTGCATGCGGGAAACGTGTGTTGTGTTCGTGTTTGTGTGTGGGTTGGGGAGATTGCAAGTGTATATTTATCTGTTTCTTGAAGAGATCCAGATATATATTATTGAATATTTATAAAATTATTTTTCATTTGATCAGTGTATATGATATATATTTGCCGGGTGGCATAATCTAGTGGTCCAAGCTTCTCACTCAGACGCCATTAGCTCGCATCCTGACCAAGCTTGATTTTAAGATCTTTCCATGCCCATGGTTGCGTCGAGTCACCTCTTAAGAACATAACGAAAAATTTCCAAGCCTTGGAAGCGTCGAACTGATCATCCGACTATTTTCTCTGATACCACAGCTGATTAGACTACTAAGCAAGTTTGCGGGCTCTTGCCCTGGAAGCTCCCGGGAACCATCTATGTTCCCATGTGGACCTCCGGGGATATAGGTGTTCTGTGACAAGGCATGGATAATCTGAGCTAACAAAACTGTGAAACGGAAATTCACGGTGTCCATATGGTCTAAATATGGAGCGAATATGGTAAAAAAAGATATTTATGGCAAGTGCATGAAAAAGATGATGTTTTAGTTGAGAAATCCTCAGTATTTATAATTTGTACATTTTTTTTATATTGTAAGACATTGATATGTGAAAATTCGATTTTATAATAAAAAGATTATTGTTATTCTTTTTCACTGCTCTACTTTTTTAATTCCGTGGAATTCTATCTACTATAGTATGTATACTAAATTTTGACATCAAACTAATATTAATAAAGTTTATGTTTTGTAATAAAAATATTTGCCACAATACACTAAAACTATAGTCACAAATAAAACTAACAGACTGTTAAAAATTATAAGAGCTCACGATTTCATACATTTTGTAAAGCAAAAAGCTACCGAAGCAGTTTCGAAATGGAAAAGTTATGTCACACGAATACGACGCATAAGTCAGAACGAGCGAACAGGGAGTTGACGAAGGTAATGGTTAGCGTTGAGACTTGCATACTTTTATATATATATCATTTACTAAAATATATTTTTGCAAGAAATATATACTCGTACAAACATAATAAACCATCTCAAGCGGATACATTATTGTAGCTTTATAACATATATAAGTAAGTGTAATTATTTTCAAATGATTTCTAGTACTACTTTTAAGTGCCGGGCAGCATAGTCCAGTGGTAAAGCGTTTATTTGTCATTCAGACGCTGTCGGTTCAAATCCTGAGCTTGATTTCTTAAAATTGATTTAATAAAAATCTAAGCTCTATACATGTCCTCATATAAGCAAGCGAAAACAGTGCTTCATTTTTGCTCCTTTTATAATGAAAACAAAAAAAACGAATTTTAAATAATTTCATCTACGCGACTAAATAACAAATATTTTAGTTACGATTGATTCTTAATAAAGTAAATACTACAAAAGGGAGAAAGGGAGTGACCTGGATGCGGAAGGCTGAGGATCGAAGAGGATGGAGACTCATGCGGGAGGCCTACGTTCAACAGTGGACGGACACAGGCTGATGATGATGATGATGATGATGATACATGTCCTCGGTAGGGTTGAGCCACCCCTTAAGGAGAAACCAAAAATTGTCTAAACGTCGGGAGCTTCGGGCTGATTACCTTTAAAAAATCCTGATCATTGGAACACTCAAATATCTGGACCCTTACCCTGGATGCCCCAGGGAACCATCTATGTTCATATGGACCTCCGGGTATACATGTGTTCTGAGACAAAGCATAGATCACCGGCGGGTATAGCTAAATGGTCAAAGCATTTGCTTTGCAAGCCAAAGGTCGTGGGTTCGATCCCCGACGGAGATAAAAAAAAGATTTTTAATTGATTTCTGAGCTCTTAAATAACCCCCCCCAGTTGGCGTGATCCCTCACCCGTAAAATGCCAGTCATAGCTATTAATTAAAATTAATGTTAGACGAAAGTCGTCCCGTGAAGACCACCCATTCATAGTAAATTCCTGTAATAATAAAGAATGATGCGTGAATCTCAGGCTGTAGTCTATGACGTTGGCGGATCAGCACTCCACATGCAGCGCTTAGCCATATGCACCATGGTAAGCGTCATTGAATTCCACAGATGAGAATTTAGAATTACTATCACCATCTGTCGGTATTCTCCTGTACGTGTTTAAATAAAAAAAGCGCAATGTCACGCCGTTTATTAAATTAATATAAATAATGTATTTTTATTATTATACGATTTCATATTACATGTGTTTCATCTCCACTCTTATAACTCTTACTCTCCATCGACCGAGAGCGCTACGAACGTAAAATACCTTCGCACCACGAAACATGAGATTACATTTATTTCTACGTGTATTCAGAATTGGAAAAAACACGGAGTAATAGTTCTTATAAATGAATTTTTGAATACTTTTTTGTAAATAAAATAAATAAATAATTTAAAATTTGACAATTGCGAAATAAGAATGATTAATGAAAATAACTTTCTAATGCATTTTGAAATTTAAAAAACAAACGAATAAAGATGGAAGAGAAAGATAATTTTATATATAACATTCAACGTGGTTACAAATATATTTTGTTTCGTTATTTTAAATTCGGAATAATATTGCATAGATAACAATTCTGATTATTTTTTTCCTTTGTTCCAGAATGGAGAGTGACAACCGGACAGGTTTATCAAACGGTTTATTTGAGAACTTCTCCCATGTCAGCATTTACAAAATCAACTCCAGTTTCACGTTTCAACCGACAGATGATGGTAATTATACTTGGACATGTCTCTTTTAAAATATTTCAACTGTTTTAAAAAAATAATATTTAAATGATAAAATAAACATGAAAGAATCGTTTGATAACGACAATTGTGCATGAGTGTTAAACGAAAATTGTCACGTGGACACATCACAAACGTGTGTTAATTAATTAAAAAATTTCTCTTTGAGAAGCTGAAGACTTACAACGTCAATGCACTAACACGTGAAATGCTGCGTTAAGCTATCATTGTAACTATTAAGTGTTATATATTTCATAGATGGAATATGATTATCGCGTTTTACTTTTAATTAAACACATATTATAACATAGTTAGTACACCCTGAACTCATTAAGAAAACAAAATCAATTTATAATAATTTTTATAAACTATGAAATTACTCGTAATATATATATATATATATAATCTTCACATACCGTATCCAGTTAACTTTTGTTAAGTCCCACATATTTGAGCTCACCCAAACTACTTCAATAGCATAAATGCTTGATGACGATGATCTTAAAAGACGAGTGCCACCAGCCATTAGGAAAACAGCTGTGGCTAATGCTTTTCTTGACCAAATGCTCGATAGTTGAAGAACATTCTCCACAGCTTTCTTTTACATTTCTAATGGACACAGTGGAGATATAGTATTTTTGTGGTTAAACTATCTATTAATTTCACTGTAAATATTACATGCATAATTATAAAGGTTATAGAATAATTGAGTCGACAACTGCACTCACTTTTAAAATTATAATGATGCTAGCAAAATGTTTATTTATAATATTTTTAATGTTTCTGATATCCTCTTAACCCTTTTTCATCGGTTGTCGGCATATACCGTCATAATATTCCCCAAAATTTGACATCGGTTGACGTCATATATCGGTTTGCTACTTTATTAGAATAGTTTTTTATGAATCATCTGATAGCTAAAGGATACAAGAACCAATGTGATATATGAAAATAAACCAGATAAGTACATTTATGCTTCAAATACTAGTTTTATAATTGACAGTATAATTTGCATTCAAACCGAGCCTTAATGAAAGGGTTAAATAATTTGCAGTTACTAGATCTCGCCTTAATACAAAATTAATTATTCATTCCAATATTTATTGAGATTATTTTTATGTATTCTTACATACGAGATGTATTATCACACTCTTCTACACACAAAAGACATAAAATACCTAAAATAATTGGAACATTCATTATAATATATTTGACATTAATAAGCGGATATGAATCAATAGTTTTTATTCCCGAAGTTGCGAATTTGATGATTCCATATTCAAACCTGTCACTGTCTTTGGATTGTTCTAGACTCTAGAATCTAGATTCTTGACAAAATAGGTTAAGGACTGTTTCATATATAGACGTATTAAAAAAGCGATTATAATGATATTGCAGCTTATTTGCTGTTAAATAACGAAACTAAATAGAAGCGACGGAAAAGCAATGCTATTCCTTTGCAGCACTCGCCATCGGTTCATGTTGTTTCATGTTTTTCCGATTCATGAGTATGGAAATAACAAACGCGCGGTGCTACCTGGAAACGGTTTTTTCTTTCCAATCTTTTCCATCCAGCGACATAATAAACAAACACTTAGTCTGTTTATCAGAAACGTACAACTTTTCAAAATGAATTATTGAATACTTGGAAGTACGAGTACAGGACTTTTGTAGTAGAAATTGTATATTTTGTTTATATTATTACTATTGCGTACATTCTGAATGCTACGTTGGATGATAAATATGTTCTTAATACATCACTATATAATAAGTTAATTATTAATAATAAAGTGTAGAATTACTCAATCGGTTGGAATTATTGTATAAATGGAATAATTTAAAGCTTAACCCTTTCGCATCGTTTGTTGATATATGCCGTCAAAGATTTCCCGACCGTTAACATCGGTTGACGTGATATATCGTTTTGCTACTTTCAGTACTCATTGTGACATCTACGGTAGGAAATGGGAAGTGCAGTCATTCCCTTTATCAACCTACATGTATTCTTTACAGTAATCTGTAAAGCATGTAAATAAATATCGTTCGGTTTTGTCACAGGTGCGATTTTTCTGTACACCACATGTGTTTTTTTTTTTTTTAATTTATTTAATTTATCATAAATATTTTACATAAAACATGTGTATTATGTAAAATATTTATATAAACCACATGTGTAATTGCCACCACATGTATGGAGTTATATAATGGACGTTTGTTAAATATAATAGTTTCTTATGCATCACCTAAAAGCTAAAGGATACAAAAACTAATGTGGTATATGAAAATAGGTCAGATAAGTACATTTATGCTTCAAATACTAGTTTTAAGCAAAAAAAATGGTTTGAAAAATTCACGCCGTATTGACAGTATAATTTGTATTCCACCGAGCCGTAACGAAAGGGTTAAGACATTCATGGAACTCGTTATCTCATTTCATCAGATATAATTGTATATTCATTACAGTCTGGCTTACCTTGTAGAGGTCTTGTAGTCTACAAGTTTGTATACCGCAACATAAAGGAGTCATAATTGATTCTTGTGTTACAGATTCACTGTACGATGTGCCCGTCTTCTTGGTGGTGTTGTTGTCCATCTTCTACGGCAGCATCTCGGTGCTGGCTGTGGCCGGTAATGCACTTGTCATGTGGATCGTGGCAACTTCCAGGCGCATGCAGAATGTCACCAATTGCTTCATTGCCAACCTGGCGCTCGCGGACATCGTCATTGGACTTTTCGCCATCCCATTTCAGGTGAAATATCATTATTGTATAAATAATAAAAATAATAAAATAATAATTTAAAGCTCCGCAAGCAACTTGCCAGAACATTTTTTTGGAGCATCTTGATGTACGGCTGTGAGACAATGGTGCTTACCTGAAAGTGATAAAAAAGACGAGGCCTTTGAGATGTGGTCATAAGAAGAATTCTCGGAATATCCTGGAGAGACCACGTCACGAACAATGAAGTTCTTAACATAATCAAGGAAGATATGCACCTAGTAAGAACAATCTCAGAGAGGCGAGCCCAATGGATCGGTCACATCATGCACCACGATGGTCTTCTTCACGACATTGTGGAGGGGATGGTAGAGGGTAGAAACTGTAGAGGGTGCCCTAGACGAGAGTATTTGCAGCAAGTGTTCGAAGACATGAGTTGTAGCTCTTATGCTGAGATGAAGACGACTGTAGAGGATCGAGAGGAGTGGAGATCAAGATGCAAGATTTTTTTGCTGCAAACCAATCCACTGGATTGATACTACGGAGAAGATAATTATTGGAATAATTCGTAAAAATGATGTAAGATGCTATTTTTTTTTTTAAATATTTTTTTATATCCATTTCTTTATTAAATAGACAAGTATTTCATACTTTGTTTTAACGTTGATAAACACTGAGCGCTCTTTCATTGGCTGAAAGACCGCAGTTTTGCCATAAATGAAGGCTGCATTGATGGTGAAAAACTGCGATCTTTCAGCAAGTGAAATAGAGCTCAGTGTGATCGATGTTAAAATACGGTACGAAATATTTAATTATGTAAGAAAATATTTCACCAAAGAAACAATAACATATTCTCTAAATACCCTTACAACTTTATAGTTTGTTCACTACAAAATTATTATTTCATAGAATTCTAAGTAAAATATATATAGTTCAATGGTCAAAGCGTTTGCTTTTCAAGCCAAAGGTCTAGGGTTCGATCCCCGACGGAGATTAAAAAAAATATTTTTAATCGATTTCTGAGCACTAAAATACTCCGGTTGGTGTGAATTTGATTCCTTACCCTAAAATGTCAGTCGTAGCATATTAATTAAAATTGGTGGTTGACGAAATTCGTCTCGTGAAGACCACCCATTCATAAGTAAGTTCCTGTAATAATAAGGATGATGCGTGAATTTCGGGCTGTACCTATGACGTTGGCGGATCAACACTCCACATGCAGCGCTTAGCCATATACACTATGGTAAGCGTCATAGAATTTCACAGATAAGACTTCAGAATCACTATCACCATCTGTCGGTATTCTCCTGTGTGTTTATATTAAAATAACCTACCAATGTTTTAAAAAGTTGACAATAGTTCTGAAATTCGAGAGTAAGATGAAGTAGTATTCTTAGAATGATAATATATATATAAATTTAATGTTTCAGTAGCTTTACCCTTTCGTATCGGTTGTCGGCATATGACGGCATAAGATTCCCCGACCGTTGACTTTGGTTGAAGTGATATATCGTTTTGCTTCTTTCTTAGAATATTTCTTATGCATCATCTGACAGCTAAAGGATACGAGAACCAATGTGATATATGAAAATAGACCAGATAAGTACATGTATGCTTCAAATACTAGTTTTATAATTGACAGTATAATTTGTATTCAAACCGAGTCGTAATGAAAGGGTTAATCGTGGCAAAAGTAATTCATTAAAAATTAAAATTATCTAAAATAATTTAATTATTTTATTTTAAAATAAATAATAGAATGTAGCCTCACATATTTTTGATAATGATCGACTTGCAATGGTAAATGGTTCGGCTATTCAAGGATTAGATTTATGTGGTCATTGCACAAAGTGTGTTTCAGGTTGTTACCTCACACAAGAAAAATGGAACAAAGTCCTTCGAGCGTTTAAACGCTCGTTGTGAAACGGTGAATGTAAGTCCCTTTCTCAGCTTAAAAACGTGATGGAGAAATAGCGTTCTACGATTTATTGCACCTGTCTTCAATTTAAGCTTTGACACAAACCTATCATTTCTAAAAGTAAAAGAAAGATATCTAACTGATTTGTACTTTATATGGATTATGCGCCTTTCATTAATAAAAATGCTGATCGGGGAATAGCATTAATAATATATAACTGTCAATAAATTTATGATCCTTTTGCAGAACTATAAGATCTATTAATATATTTCCAAACCTTTGAGATAACTTAGCCACTAATAGAAACCAAATCACCTCGGATGTTGACATACATATTTCACGTAAGGGAGGCCGAATTCAGACATGAACTCCTCGAGTTTCTTTGGAGAAATAATTTGTTGTTTTCATCTGTTTGATGAGCGTTGAGACCTCCTGTTGCTTGTCTTTATTGCTTTGTTCTTAGTACTTAATCATAAGTACCTATACTTGTATATATTGTATTTTTATTTTATGATTAATTCTTATTGTACTTCAGAAACGAATTGAATTGTTCAAATTTGTAATGTTTCTGTAAGGGAAAAAAAAATGATACAAAATTTAATGGAAAAGAATATAAATTTTTTTCAGTACTAAAAATATTTTTCAGTGCACGAAAATTTACGTAAAGATATGTTATTAGTAATTTAATGAAATTGTATGTTGAATATTTATACTATCGATCGATATCGTGTTTATTCATTCAAAAAATATTACAGCAAGATTCGTTTTACTACTGAGTAGGAAATTACGTTAATTCATTTGGTAATCGCATCACATTATTTTAGGAAGGTGTTGTTTTCCACAATATATATATATATAAATGTATACTCGTATATATACTATTTACATTTTTATATATTTTGTAATATTGTTAAATTCTGCGGAGCACTGTTAAGACCCGCTGCTTTAGACTCAGTCTAGTAAAACCATCAGCGATTAATATACACAATTTAATAAAATTAGTAGAAAGTCGTGGTACATTGTTGACATGTGACGAACGATGTGGGTGGAAACTAACCAAATTTGGTTGACGGCAATTTATAGGGGGATGTATGGTTGAGCTACTATTTCCTTATATAAATGTCCTAATATTAATAGATCAATTACAATTTAATTACAACAAAACACGTTTAAAGCCATAAATATATATGATATAAAAATATAGCAAATTATAGGTAATTTTGTTTTGAGCATTGGGTATGTGAATATGGGACAGAAAAGTTTTACAAAGATTGTGTTCGCTTTAAATATATTCTTGTTGCATTTTTTGGCCCAAAGTTGAATATAATTTTGTATGTAGTTTGTTGCCGTGGTTTGAAACTTTCTTGAAGCTATGTTCACCGTTATAACAGGGTATAAGTTTTTACCTTTCCTTGGAAAATTGAACCTAACTTAGCGTATGTAAATTACCCACAACGTAACTTTTATAGAGACGCCAAAAAGAAAACAAATTATTTCATATATACCAGTTTACTGTGCTTATTGGTGACTCAATAGAGTAAACACGCTAAAATAAGGTTGATGTGAATAAATTGCTCCATTAATCTAATTAGCAATGGTCGTATTACACGTATTATGGCAGCAAGTATAATAATCTGTTGGTAATAAGTTTAATGGAGAAACACAAATTAAATATATTTCACTTGTTAATAAGAGTATATAATACAGAGTTTTCTTAATATTAAAAATGTGTCTTTAGTAATAATTTCTATAAATTCAGGAGCTTTCATAAAACCTAATATTCTACCGATTGAAATTTCAGTCTTGCAATATATTAGATGTGGTATGTTCCCCGATCATTTATTTACACCTGATTAAAAATAAATTAATCGATCGAAGAGTAAATGTTATAAAATAATTTGAAGTTTGATATATATTATCATATTCTGACATTCGAAATGTACTTACCATCTATGTAAAGCGAATTTTACAGAGACGGAAATGTGATCTAGAATCTAAATAGTGATTTGTTAAAATCCTAATTTATAATGATACATAAAATTTAAAAATATTTAGTTAGGGAGATTGCAAGAGTGTAAGAAATTGTTTTGACTTATTTTATGAAGGAAGAAACATTTATGACGAAAAAGTAACTTGTAATTGTAAGATATTAAAGAAATAACATGAATTAACAGTTCATATATGCGAATTAAACCATGTGATGCGTCTTTCGGTCGTGAATGTGCGCAAAACGGATCAATTCCTTTATGTTCACAGAAGTAGCGGCCGTGGTAAAAGCGATAGAAATTACTAGGATGTAAATTATACACATGTGTTCCATGGGATGGAAGTTAATTTAGACGTACGTGAGATAATATTTAGTATAAGCAGGGTTTTTTTTTTAAATTGGGTAAAACAGATTGAATTAATTATATTTTCTTTTAGATGGCGCTTTTATTTAAGCTGATTATATCATCTGCGGTGTGCCATGTGTTTTTCATAATAAGTGTCATAAAGTTTTGTTGTTATGGAGTTAAGCTTCCCTACTCGAACATCGTGCAAATGATTTGTGTCCTTTTTTTGGTACGTATCAATGATGAAAGGCGTGTAAGAGACAGGAGAACATTCCTTTGTCTTTTTTTGGGCATGCGCTAGAAATGGAATACAAATATCGTCATACATGGACCCACCCAATAGCTATGAATTCCAAATTTTGTCTTTGTAAACATGAAAATATTATATATCGTGGTCTACATGGCTGAGTTAAAGGATAGGAAAAGAATTTGCACATTGCTTTTGTATTTATTAACGAAGGATGGTTAACCTTTTACATCTTGCGTGAGTTGATCTTCTTATCGCCTTAGGGTGCATATTGTAAGACTCTCTCATGTGACATTTTAGTTATTTAGAAATTCGGGGCTTAAAATCGCTAGTCTAGATTTACGCATGTGGGACATGAAGCACTTTCCTATTAAAGAAAAAGGCATTATAAAAATACTGAAAATAGCAAACAAAGCAAAGATACGAACCGTGTATTACTTTGAATGAGCCGTCCCTTAGAGTCAAATGGTAAATTATTTTGTAATATTTTTTATATATCTATTTATTATTCCTTTAAGGTAAATACATAATTGAATTTGATAAATGATTATTTATTCGGCGAACTGTTTAAGTACTTATTAAATAAAGAGACTTTAATCGCACAAAATTAAATGAAAAAAACAAGGTTAATTAACTACGCCAAATAAAAAAAGATTTAATGCGTTGATTTTTGAAATAATTAAATGTCTGGCGAGCAATATTTCATAAAATATTTTTTATTTCGCAAATATTTGCTTCTTTCTTCCCTTTTATCGCTCTTTAGTGTTTACAATTATATAAATATTAACATAATAAAATGAAACGTGAAGATAAATAAAAAAGTGAGTGGTATGCATATTTTGGAATACTGATCACATAAGAGGAATATACCAATATACCTGTATCTGAATCGCACGGTAAATCACTAAGTCTCCGTAAACTTATAAACTACGCTGCTTATACAACTTTTAAGAGTGTGTTTAATACTCGTATATCGATTCCTTGAAAGAAAACTCACGTAGATAGTGGTTGAATTACAAAACTTATATTATTGTAATATTTGGTGTGATATTGCTTTGAATTTAATGTTGACAGATAAGTAGTGGATGTTAGATTTTGGAAAAATTATCCCGTGTGTTGTTTGAATATGAAATTTGATGTTTTTATGATGTGGTTTTTGTTGTCACTGCTGGGCATTGTTTCGGCACTTATACTGAACCCATTCGTACTAAATATGTCAAAACCTATTATAAATACCTTATATTGTATACAATAACAATTTTGCTTTGTTATTATAAGAATGAATTGTTTTTATTTTACAGTAATGCTTGTGACATATTTGTGTCATTTAAATACGATTAAATTCATGTAATTTGTTTTCTAAGTAAATGTTTTATTCAAAGAAATTTAAATTGACTCAATTTGAGCGCTGCAAGATCTTAAACATTAGGTAGATAATTGACTATGAATCATAAACTGTATTCGAATTATGAGATTTTCCACTCAAATGTTTGTTTTTAAACAGTTTGCTGCTTATAAATTACATATTAGGAGAGAAGATTTTATTTACTATATTAGCTCCCAATTTAAAAAATATGACCAGCAGCTAACCAGAAGGTAAAAACAACCCAGATAACTTATCTTGATTGAAGTTTCTGATCTCTAAAATACCTCGGTTGGTGTGAATTTGATCCATCACCCGTAAAATGTCAGTCATAGCCTATCAATTAAAATTGGTGGTAGACGAAAGTCGTGCCGTGAAGACCACCCATTCATAGTAGATTCCTGTAATATTAAAGGATGATTTGTGAATCTCGGGCTGTAGTCTATGACGTTGGCGGATCAACACTCCACATGCAGCGTTTAGCCATATACACCATGGTAAGCGACATAGAATTCCACAGATGAGACTTCAAAAAAAATTTACTATCACCATCTGTCGGTATTCTCCTGTATGTGCTTACATAAAAATAAAAAAGTACGTGTATAGTCGGGTGCCTTGTGAAAATTGCTACATGATGCATTAGAACGTGCCTCGTATGACAAAATTGTAAAAAATACAGCATTTGTTGAATAATTTATTACTGATACGCAAATCGGTTGGTTGAACAGTCAAAATCCATATCAATTAGAATATATGTAGATGAACGTGAAATGCTTACATTTGTCGTTAATATTTCTCGTAAAGAATACATTGTATACGAATTACTGATTTCTTGATATGTATTATAATAAAAAATAAATTCCTTCGTTTTTTTTTAAATATACTGAGTTGATAATTGAGTTTTTTAAAAACTAAATTGTAAAACAACACGCGTAAAAAGTATGTTTTTTTTTAAATAAAATACGTTAAACATTACTTAAAACGAAATGGATTTCAAACTAAGTGCTTTTTTGATTAGATAAAAGAATGGTACTACTAAACTATTTCTTTTGAATCAAAAGTTATGTGTATCTTGTAAGCGACGTTAAAAAGAAGGTATTTTTGATATTGCAAGTACCATTACACGCGATTTAATTACACACAAGTACGTACTATGTATGCATGGGGACGCTATTACCATGGCTGTTGCTCCTCCTAACTTATACAATTAATTTCACCCTCCCACAACCGACAAACTAATTTCGCACTTGTCGTTCACCCATACACACTTAATATTCACTTATAATCTCCCCAAACCGCACTAAAAGAGAACACATTTTCTGAATGCAGCGTCTAACCGTCCTTGCAGTTTCTTGGAAAACACTGACCATTTTATGATTGAATGATAATATTAAGATATATAGTTTTTTGCTTTATCAGATCTTATAAAAAAAAAACATTTGAAATAACTTTCCTAACAACCTTATAGGATGCTTGGAACGTTAAGGGTTTTCTTTTCAATAGAAAATTACAAACGCTTATTTTAAAAAATACACAAGACATATTATGTGATTTATTTAGATTGTACTAATTTAAGTCAGCATTCTGAGATTTTTAACAAAAAAATTAGATTACAGAGAAAATAACGAATGAAATTTACCTTTTATGTCACTCGTTTAATTTTTTTAGAATTAAGTCGAAATTTCTGAGTAGTTGAAAATTTTTAAAAGATAAGCACAACACAACTTTTCGTTTAGATATTTACTAATTTTATATAATGATTAAGAATTTGAGATGACTTTGTAATTATAAATATTTATTTATTTATTTACCTTGTTTTCACATGGATCACGTAACAAACGACTTTTTAAGTTATTCGATTGCATCACGATCCTCGAGCACAAGATTTAAAAAAACATATTTATAAATGCTTAGTTTCAAATAATGATTTGCAGGTATCCTTTTTTATTTTAAAAAGTGTTATAACTATAAACATGAGCTCAGTTTAATAAGATGTACGAGTTAATTAAAACCAAGAACCGTTAAATAAATCAGAACCTTGAATTTGTGAAAAATAATTTCAATGTTGTTTATCATCTTATGGTAATTATAATTTAAATATTGTATTATTCAGCATATTTTATTTTAAGGATAGTTCAACCAGTCAGAAGTTCTCAAGCCCAGAACGTGATGAATTAAAATATTATTTTTTATTTCTGCAACTGGTATGATTTTTGAAAAAGCGGTAGTTATACACAAAAAGAAATATTACAGAGCATCTTACGACATTAGAATATTGTAGTGTTCATTTACATTTAACGAGTATATTTGCTGGGTATAAAAATACAAGAACAAGAATGAGTTAAAATGAAGCAGATTTTTTATTAATTTATAGGCATTTTTAAAATGTTTTTAAACGTGTACATACCCCGTTTATGTGTTTGTTTTTGAATCACGATATATTTGTAACGATAGGTATTCCAAACATACCTGCTATTTCCTATAATATAACGTGTGAATAATAAAGGTAGTAAAAATTGAGGTTTGTAAAATTTTTCGACTGATATCAAGGTCGAGAAATCCTTAGCTTCGGGCAGTCACCTTAAATTAATGAATGACAGTGGTAGGAATAATAAATGGTAACTCTCTAAAGTATCTTTTCATATAACTTAAAGTTGGAAAAGGTTATTATTACTCTATTGATGTACGAGATGTAGGTTTTATTTACTCATGTTTATGTTTTGTCCAAATTTATTGTCTTAGCTCTAAGTATTTGTTCTTTTTTACTACTTTCTCAAATGTTTTTTCTTATTTAATCAGATTGCATTGGCCTAGGCCGTTAATAAATAAATTATTTAGGGAATAGTGGAAAGAGATCAGTTAGCATGTTTGAGACTAATATTATGTTTATTGATAGTAGCGTAATTACAAATATATACTACTGAAGTCATTCTGAAGTGTATTAATAACATCATGGATGATATGAAGGTGACAATTTTAGATCACTTGAAAAATTTAAATATGTAAATGGGGGAAATAAAAATGGGTAATGCCAACAAAGGAAAAAAAATAACCGTGGAACTAAAGCGGACTTTTGAAAAACTGTTGAAGAAAGACAGACATCTCTAGCAATGTTTGACAATATCTCTTGTAAATATGCAGTTAAAACCTAAAAGGTTTAACGAAATAATAATTCACCATAAATTACTATCTTGCTTGAAATTTTGCTTGTGTTATTCATAGAAATACAAAGTATTTTTTCATCATAGTTTTAATTTGGTTTTAACGTATAAAATATGGAAACAAACTGTTTAGTATTTCATATTAATAATTAGAATTCGGTAACTCAGCGCTAAAAACGTTATTCAACTCCTATAAAAAAAATATCAGTACAAATTAATTATTCAATAAACCACTTGTATATAATTATAACAGGGGAAAATAAATTCTAAGATGGCGATAAAAAAACAATATTTCATGTAATTAACGTAGCTTTTAATTAAATCTTTTATAAAAACAAATTAACCATGATCTTAATGAGAAACATTACTCTTTCGGTTGGTATATTTATTGTGCTTAATATTATTTTCAGTAGCTCTTCTCAGCCTATTAACTAAATATTTATAATAGAAACGGCTTAACATAAATATAAACCAACAAAATTTAAATCATTTTACACAGCATTTCTAAATTGATTAAAAAAATGCCTTTTCTTCAGTTTCTGATAATATTTTTATATTATGTATGTTCTACAACCACAGTTATTCGTTCTCGAAAATACACTCACACACACACACACACACAAACACACACAAACACACACAAGCACACACATACATATATTGCTATTTTCGTGCGTTTTAAAGTATATCATACATCATACCATACCCGGTCCCCTAACTGGAGCATATGACGTTCACGAATTGCCGCCACAAAGCTTTGTCAGCCACCAAAGTCTTCGCCCCATCCCGTGTCAACTCCAACTCCCGCAGCTCCGCCGAGTACATTCTATGGAAGGCACCGTCTAAAAAAGCCGCCGGTAACTATAAATTCTATGTATGGTTACCGACGGCTTTCCAGGACGGTGTGAGCCTGGGGGCTTCAGCCAAGAAAAGGATGCTGTAGTTTATGCTCACAGGGACGATTAAATGGAAAGATTAAATATATTGAACAAAATTATGATTACGCATTAAATATCCCTTGTCATTTTTGTCGTTTAGCTGATTACTTAGATTCTTATACATATTTTTTTTTCTGCACTCAATATACAGGGAGCGGCAAAAAAGCTGACGGTTTTCATTAGTGTTTTGATTTAAAACCGTCAGCCTTTTTTTGGCCGCTCCCTGTGTTATATAATTCAATAAGAAACACCAACGATATCACTAAGAGTAATTTTTGTTTTCATTTTAACAGAACAGAAACTTCACATGTTTGTAAAATTCTACATTAACGGGCTTTGCCTTGTAAGTTACGGGGAAATATATTACATAAGACTCTGTTAAGGCTACTAAGAAGTCGATTTTAATAAAAAACATTATATCAAACCTTTAAATTGCGCCATAAAATACAAACCATGTTTTATTGTACAAGTAATGTAAAGGTTAAAGAAGAAGAATTTCTTTAAAAGTCGATATGAAAAGTCAAAATTCCTTGCGCCTCGCCTTGAGATGTTTCGCATTTCACGAGCATATTTTCAGACTAACAACCGTTTAAGCTTGATATTCAGAGGTGTATTTTCAAATGTATTTATTTAATGTTCAGAATTCACATCAAACATGCAAAGGAAGATTCGTAGAAAACATTATCTCACAGATTTTATAAAATTAATACAAAGTGCCCGTGTCCGAACAAGGTAGAGAGTATTTTCTGCTGAGAAACACCAAATAGTAAGAAAATATTATTTTCATATTTAAAATTAACTGCGCTTATACATAATATGAAATAGTCTTCTTTTTTAGTGCCTTGACCTTATATTCCGCATTTTTTGTGTATTTTAACAATATATATATTTTTTTGAGTTAAACATAAGCCTATATAACATAATACAATCTATGCATGTGTATTATGTGTTTACATAATTTAAATTAAAGTTAAGTAAAACGCGTTCTGTGGTATATTACTTCTTCTTCGTAGTATCAATCCGGTGGATTGGTTTGCAGCAACAGAATCTTGCATCTCGATCTCTATTCCTTTCGACTCTCCGCAACCCATTTCAGCTCAGCATAAGTGCTACAATTCACGTCCTCGAATACTTGCTGCAAATTAAAAAAAAATATTTATCAAGTAAATAATTTTTCGCTTGAAATATTACTTTAGTATTGCTGTAATGGGTAAATGTTTTTGAAATTTTCTGGAATATATAAAACAATTCATAACTTGCCATAAAATTTTGAAATTGTAGTCTTTCTTCAGTGATTTTGCCAAAGAAAACTGTTGGTTTGAATAATTTTATCAATAAGATTTTTTACTATGCTCCACACTTTTAAGAGGATTTTGATAGCAAATTGAATTAATTGTAATATTCAAATTATACGTAACGGCCGTAAATTTATGTAGTATTTAAAAAAAACCAAAAAATACAAATATTGTTTCATATTGTATAATTGATGCAAAAATACATTTTAGATTATTAATGTATTAGAAGTAATTATAATGTTAAATTTCTCGAGAAAAAAGGTAAAATTTCATCGATATCTTAAAATGATTTAGTTACATCTTAAAGAATAATATTTTTTCCCAGAAACAAAAACAATATCACATTACGTAAATTTATTAAGTAAATATTTCCATATTTAGAATTCTTAGAATAACTGTGCCTATATTATGTTACAGTTCATGTCCTCGAATACTTGCTGCAAATACTCCCGTCTAGGGCGCCCTCTACAGTTTCTACCTTCAACCATCCCCTCCACAGTATCGTGAAGAAGTCCATCGTGGCGCATGATGTGACCAATCCATCGGGCTCGCCTCTCTGAGATGGTTCTTATTAGTTGCCTATCTTCCTTGATTATTCTGAGAACCTCATTGTTCGTGACATGGTCTCTTCAGGAAATTCCGAGAATTCTTCTGTATTCTGTAATTTTTCTGCGCTTATGCTGAGCTGAAAAGGGTTGCGGAGGACCGAGAGGAATGGAGATCGATGTGCAAGATTCTGTTGCTGCAAACCAATCCACCGGATTGATACTACGAACAAGAAGATTATGTTACATTTAAATACTAATTTATTGAAATATTGCTTCATTTGAAATATCAAATAATTATAAATGATGTTAAATTACTAATTTCTCATCTAGAAAACCCACACATACTGATTTACTAAAAAAAATATTTTTCTTATTTAGATTCATATATCTTGGTTATTTACTGTATTTATTTCAGTTTCATATAAATTATATGAAACTGCGAGTAAAAGAGAGTAAAAGTTTACTTTCTTGAACAGTTACTTAAATTATATTTATTTAATAAAATTTTGTTAAATACATTTTGACAAAAACGATTTTGACTTCTAGTATACGATTTATGATAGAGACTATACCAGTAATTTAGATATATGAAAATATAATGCAGAAATTGGTAACGCATTTCATAAAATAAACAAAGTGAAGGAGGTTTGCAGTACCCAAAATGTGACGTTTTAGGTATTTCAGAATATGGTTAGCTCAATCATTCATCAGCTAATTTAAGACAAGTCAATGAACGAAGAGCTTATGAAGGTTTTTTGTAAAAGGGGAATGAAAACTATTAAATCATTTATAATTTACATGACAATATTTACTTTTAAAATGGAAATTAACAAATACGAATATAACAACTTAAAAATTATGTTGATAATTATTTTTAAGGAATCTTTTAAAATGTAGGACTTAGAATTATAAAAAATTAACACTTGTAACAAAACATCTAGTAATAAATTTGACACAAAATTAGTATTAAATTCAAAAGAAATTCAAACGTACAGGACCTGCGTTGTTGTTAACATACTTATTAATGTGGTAATTTTGTACTAATATTTAAGAAGTATTTGATTTTTAAATGGATAAATAATACATTTAGTCTATAAATATTCGAAACTGATGAAGAAAACATAAACAAAACTCAATTTTCGGCTTCAATGTACTCGTACATTGCTCATATCCCACTTGTAATAAAACTACGCCGGCGCTTGATTTTATATATTATACATTTATATTTATGATCATCAACTCCTCCGCATTTACTTTTATGGATCAAATCGACTCCAAACAGCTTTCCAAAGTGATAATTTTAGTTTCGGAAATAGGAAAAAGTCAGACGAGGTCATATTAGATACAGAAGGGTGCTTGCTCAATAACCTTCATTTTTTTTCTTCTAATAACTATTGGGAAATGATAGATTTATCGTAGGCTGCATTATCGTGTTGAATTAAATTTCTTACAAAATATTTGTCGTTTGTAGAGGATATTCTCCAAGTAGGATCTCTTGATGTTAATAATATTTTATATAAATTAAACTTTTACACTCGGATAAGAAATTGCCGGCGGTCATAGCTTAATGGTCAAAGCGTTTGCTTTGCAAGCCAAAGATCGTGGGTTCGATCCCCAACGGAGATTAAAAAAAAGATTATTAATAGTTACGAGCTCTTAAATGCCCCGGTTGGTGTGAATTTGATCCATCACCCGTATTATGCCATTCATATATATATGTAAAAATCAATGTCTGTCTGTGTCTGTCTGTATGTGTGTCGTTGATGCATTCCGTTACCATTAACCAGATTGCGATAATACTTTGTCGAATTATTGCTGATACTAGAAAAAAAAAGATAGAATACTCAAAATTTGATTTAATTACAAAAATTAATTGAATATTTACGTAAAACATGTTTTCATACAAGACTTTTGTAATACAGAACGGCCAATTTAGAACATTGTGTTTCCTTAGCAACGCCGTAAACAAAAATTCATTGACCTGAAGTTATTTTAAGTAGGTAATTTTAGTAGGTATTTTAAGTAGGTATTAACGTAAGGTAATGAACATTTTGAAACAAAATTCGATTTTCGAATGAACTATTTCAATATTTGAATTTTTGACGACTTTTTTGTTTATCGAATTAAAATAAATATAATAATAAATGTTCAAAATTACTATCACCATCTGTCGGTATTCTCCCGTATGTGTTTACGTAAAAAATACGGTTAGTCTGTTCTTGGTGTCTAATGATGGCTTCTTTCGTTTCAGTTCCAAGCTGCTCTGCTGCAGCGGTGGAGCCTACCTGCGTTCATGTGCGCCTTCTGTCCGTTCGTCCAGGTGCTCAGTGTCACTGTCAGCGTGTTCACCCTGACAGCCATCGCAGTGGACAGACATAAGGCCATACTAGACCCTCTCAGGTAATGTTATACACATGTTTTTACTAAGCCAATATTTTCCGATGCACATTTGAAATAATTCATTTGATCAAAATGTGAAATAAAAGTGTTTTTCTGTAGTTAATGTGGTATACTCCAGTGGTAAAAGCGTTTGTCATTCAGAAGCTGTCACCTTAAAACCAATCCAACTATAGTTTTTTTTAAATTAATTAAATCACATCTAAGCTCTATACATGGCCCATGTAGGGTTGAACCACATCCATTACATACAATAAAATACAGGCTTTAGGAGCGTCTGGATAACCATACGATCTCCTTAAAAAGCTTGATTATTTAACACCCAAATATTTATCTACTCCAACCGCAGTCTACGCAAGTTTGTTGCTCTTGCACTGGAAGCTTCCGGGAACCGTCTATGTTCTCATGTGGACTTCCGGGATACAGGTGTTCTGGTACAAGGCATAAACAATTAGGGCAAAAAAATCTAAGAAATGTCAATTTTCGGTGTCCATATGCTCCAAATGTGTAAATCAGATATGTAAAAAAAACTGTGATTCAACTTGTTCACTAGTTTTTTTTTTTTTTATGTAAACACATACAGGAGAATACCGACAGATGGTGATAGTAATTTTTTGAAGTCTCATCTGTGGAATTCTATGACGCTTACCATGGTGTATATGGCCAAACGCTGCATGTGGAGTGTTGATCCGCCAACGTCATACACTACAGCCCGAGATTCACGCATCATCCTTTATTATTACAGGAATCTACTATGAATGGGTGGTCTTCACGGGACGACTTTCGTCTACCACCAGTTTAATTGATAGGCTATGACTGACATTTTACGGGTGATGGATCAAATTCACACTAACCAGGGTATTTTAGAGCTCAGAAATTGATTAAAAATCCATTTTTTTTTAAATCTCCGTTGGGGATCGAACCCACGACCTTTGGCTTGCAAAGCAAACGCTTTACCGTTGAGCTATGACCGCCGGCTAGTTATATATTTTTGTTAATATTAAATTTAATATATTTTTATTTAACATATAAATAAAATTGTTTTTTGTTTGTAGGAAAAAATACATCTATTTCATACAATTATATTTTGTTAAGGTTGCTTAAAATAATGATTTTATTGAATTTATTTTTTTTTTACTTACGTACGAGTATTCAATTGTGAATATGACAGTATAAAGATTAAAAATATGATATCTTAAGGCTTTCTTTTCTAATTAACTTTCCTATTTATTCTAATAGAAAACGTCCAGATTTAAGTATCTTTTATAAGTAATCCGAGTATAATATTTTGAGTCATAATAATGTTTACTAGTAAATATATGCTCGATCAAAATTGAATGTTTTCTTTTAAAAACATAAGTATTTACACGTATTTGTCGGAAATGTTGAAAAAAAATGTATTTTGATTTTTTCAAAGACGCAAAGTTAAATTTCCTAAATCGATTTATTGATTTAACACAACCTGAGAATTGGTAACCGTCTCTGGAAATAGGCAATCATGTGTCTAACCTCAGATATAAATTTATTCCGTAATGGCTCAAGGCTTAAGAAACTCGATAGCTTTTAACGTCTATAAAAGCAATAATAATACACACATAAAATACGCTTTCCCTACAAGACACGAAGCTTGAATTTATAAAGATGTACTTTCTTTGTAACAAACGGGCTGGAATCAGGATACAAAATTAATAATAAACTTCATAATATGATACATTATGCCGTAAATATATTTATTATGATATTTATTATTGCGCACATTACCGAACAAATAAATAACTATCTTTTAATATAGTTGAATATATTATACGAGTATTAAAATATTAATGCATTATGATTTACTCATCAAATTTAGTCCAATGAATATTTATTTATTAAATTTAAAACCGTTTTTTTTATAATTTAGTAACATATCAATTATTTTATTTATTTGCACTAAAGTTTTATTCACAAATAAATAATTCTCGTGTAAAATTTTAAAGGTTATATCTTAAAATAAATTTATAATTAAAATTTGTAATAAAAAATAGAAGAATTTGTGTATTTATAAAACATTTTTATTTTTCAAATACATAATAATTTAACATGCATATTCTAAGCATCAGCAGTTTTAAAAAAAGGCTTCCATTAGCTTATTTCAATTCAGTTACGAATATTTTCTCTCCAAATAGTAATAAAAAAAAAGATCTTAAATATTTGGTTTAATTAAGTAATACTGCATACAATATATATTCAGACAATTTCTTTCTTTTTTTACTATAGTAATACATATGAAGTGGACAAATAATGAAAGAAATATACTAGATTGAGAAGGCATAGGTTCTTAGATAATGGTCGTAATGATACCAAATTCCTTCAGTTTCAATTGCATGCAAACCAACATAATATATCTTATCAAATCCAACGAGTATATTTCATCATGACTCAGATCTTTCATATATTTAGGCTACTTTCACGTTAACTAAAAATATATTTATCAAATAACAAATTAGATAAATTTTCTTAAAGAAAATAATTTTTCTACTTATGTTTTTTACCGGTTAATGACGTTTTTTTGTATAAATCATATGTAACGAGTGATAAATTTTAATTTTTGATATTAATTATAAACTCTTTACAAAAATCACAAGAAATAACAAAAAGAAAGATAAAATATAAAATATCAACATCAAAAATGAATACAATCAAAATAGTACTGAAATACGTAATCGTTTAAATTTTAAAGATTACGTTAAAGTTTCAAGATATAGAATACATTTGTTTGCCTAAGTTGCCGGTAGTTTTATTTAGAATTGTGTGATCGTGTTATTGGAGTTTTCACCGCTCGATATCGGACGGGATTTCAGTGGTTTTATTATTTCCGCTGCCCTTTTTAATACAAGCGCTATGCGATTATTTACCGGTTCAGTTAATAAACCATTTATCACTTCTGAGCCTTATCTTTATTCTGAAAAGGTTTTTTGTACCTTTTTTACTACTTTAACTTGTTTCTTATAAAAGTTATGTGTTAAAAACAAATTACCATAGTCAATATTGTTAAAGAAAGATTATTATAAGTTCATCAAGATATTGTAATCATATACTTAAAATATATAATAGTTAGTTGTTTATTATTCAAAACCTATACATGTATTAATTTTATATTAAATGTTTTTATCAAAGATAATACACAACTTAAATTCAATATATAACGAAGATTTATTATTTTATCATAAACAGCTGAAGATGAAAAATTTAAATGAAAAAATAAAGAAATGTTTATTTATCGAATAATTGTTTGATTAAAATGATTTGAAAAATTCTGGGTATAATTGGTTAATTTATAGCTTTTTATTTTATCATCGTCATTTATCCACTGGTCTACGTACACTTGATGCCTCCCAAACTTCGATCCTCCGTCTTCCTGCTAATTAACGAATTGCCATGTTATGTTAAAAATACTTTGCATTCTCCCATGCATATTGAATCAACTAATTGAAATATTGTATACATTAATTTGTGAATTAATGTATTAACTAATCCTTCAGTTTAACTGAAAATGTAATATATTGTGGGTAACTAAAGGTTTGAGTTAGCTTACATATTCTCAGTAGTTCAATGGTATGTAAATTTCTGTTACATATAATTGAATATATTATTCTCATGCTTCATACAGGCAGTTGATATAAGCAAGCAAATTTAAGGAAATTGTGAAATTGCTCAATATTCCATCCGGTCCAGGAATATAATATTAAAGACAATTAACTTTCCTCTATACTCAGCATAAACGATATATTAATGATTTCTGAATAGTTTATCGATCCATAAGCCAGAGAATATCGTCGTTTATTTGTTAACTATGTTAATATCAAATATAACAGGATGTGTAAGAAATGCCAGTTACTTTCATTGTTATTTCGACTACTAGCTACGAAGGTTGTTTTTATATATACCTTGATTTGATATGAAAAATTATATCATTGTAATTAAAAATATATAATTAAGAAAACAATAAAATTACATGAATTTAATCAACCCTCAGAATTCGATAGTGCTTAAACCTTGATATAAAAATAATACCTTTGTATATCAAGATTCATCCAATTATTGGTAAATCACACAGAATTATTGATAATACATTTTTACTCCTGCCGCTAAAGCTTCTAAGACGGTCTTTTGGATTGTGATGACAGTATGGTTGATTTAATGATTGACTAATACGTGGGGCGTTCGCAATTAAAAAAATCTAAGTTCAGCCTTAGTACACGGAACTTTGTAGATTGAAATTGGGATGAATGAAAGGACATTTCAGTTGATATATCCCTGCTAGTGTCTTAATTTTAACAAATCGTGGAAGAAATGACATAATTTGTTGAACATTTCAATTAACAACATGTTCATTAAAATTTTCCAACACGAGGCATCCTGCTAACCAGCTGAGGGTCATATTCACTAAAAGGACACTGAATATATCTGCTAGTGGCTCACCTATTGTTACTAGATTATGTTTAAATTTTCAAAGAAAAATTAGAAAAGTAATAGTTTTATTTTGATTTTGAAAAAAAACCCTTGTTTTTTTTCAGCAGATCTGCAAATGTATGAAATATTTCTACCAAGCTTTTTTTATAAAATTCAATCTTATTTTTTTTTAATTCAACGTATAAAATACAGTTACTGAAACGATAATAAATTTGGATTTAAGAACATTAATAAGAAGCCGTTGTTTTCATTTATAATAATATACGTCTCTTAAGTTAGGCCTTTGGAAATTAATTTACTGAAAGCCTCTTAGTAAGATAAAATCAAAGGAAAAGGTGCTTTAATATCCTTGGTTTTCTTAAAATAGTTTCAGTGGATTTAACTTTGAATGAAAAGCGTATCCGAATTTAAAAATAAATTAATGTATATTCTGATATTTAGAACTGAAAACGCCTCCGTTAACTTCTTTCAAATATTTATATAAATTGTGAAATAATTATTACTAATATTTTATTTATCTAATGGTATTTCAACAACAATTATTAATCGAATAAATAATTCGTGAGATGTATTAATTTTTAAAATATATATACAGAGAGATGTTTATATTACTCATTTAGTTATGAAAATTTCACTAAGCTTTGGCTAGTTTCGAAAAAAATTACATATTTTCCACTTGATTCAACGCCACATGAATTAAACAATATTTTTTATTACATTTTTCGTTAGATATTTTGGGTTTTTATAAAGGAATTAAAAATATATACTTATTTATTATGATGTTATTGTTGATACTTTGATTACATAATTGTTCCTGTGCCTACTTATTGGATTAATTATCTACACAAAATATATATTCAACAAATTATCCAAAAGAGTTACTTTTTCTCTCTACGCATCATATTGTTTTCACACGAGCCATACTTAAATTGCAAGAATGATCAAAACTTGCGAAAAAAAAACGGTAGCTTTTAAAAACACAATTTAATTAAATAAACAGCTCAATCTTATTTTTATGATTGGTGTAGCATTTTTTTAGTATCGTTCTTTGTCACGATGACAATATTTTTAAAATTGGAAAATTGTTTTTTTTGCAAATTCAAATCTATCGCTCGGGTAGACAGCCCTATGCAACCGCTAGTTATGCTATAACTATGACTTTCAGCGAGTAATACATTTAAATTATGCAAAACTATTGAATTTACAACGCTATTCCATGCCATCATCATACGGCAAGTATTCTGCTGTGAATAATATGGATTTACAAAATTGCGTACTAAATGTGTATAACGGAAATAGATTAATATAGCAAATGAATTTGTAATATGTGTGTGAATTTTCATTACTTAAGAACTAAAGTAAGTAAAATATATTTATGTATATTTATAAATTTTGCATACAATGGAGTTCTAAGGTAAAATATTTGTACAGTATTTACCATTTGTAGTATGTTTCAACCAAGAAAATATTGCAGTAACCAATGGTTTCTTCTCTTTTCTCCAAGTCATAGGCCGTTTTATAAGATATTAGGAGAATAACCTATAATGCCTGTATAATAATACGTTTTTTTTTTTGAAAATCAGTGTAGATCTTAAAAGAAAAAAAGTTTTTTCATATTTAGTATGTTACACGTTAAAATATTTCAAAATGAAAAGCCTAAATTATTTTAATAAATGCATCCTATCATATTTTTTTTATTATATGCTTTAAATTGTTGTGACTTATTTTACAACAAATAGAATAAACCACTTTTACTTAGAATTTAATTCAATCGCTACGATTTTACTTTACGACAATTCATCATTTCCCGACTGGAATAACAAACTGGTAAGAGTTCTAACGTTACACTTATATGTTTTCATATTTTGTTGAATTGTTACGTGGCAAAAGATTGATGTCCTTTCACAAAGGTAAATACTTCTTCGGGAATATGTTGGTTAGTTTTGAGAATGTTATTCTATTAGGCCCCACGATCGAAAGTGGTTTGTGAAAAAAAAACGATAACTTTATGTAAATAGCAAAAGAAATGTAATTTTGTGATATGTAAACACATTATTCATTCCTATTCGGTCAATAATAATAAATCATTACATCAAATCAAAACACAAATGGATCATTATGTTGAAAACTCACTTCACTGTAAAAGCTGAAAGATTTCGCAATAGTTTATTAAGTATTAAAAATATTTATTGTAGTATATTCCTTGGCAATAAGGTTCTTGATTTATATTTTTTCTGAAAAGTATTAAAATTTAAATATAAGTTAGTCAAATATATTAAGTCCGAATGCGTGTTGAAATTTTTTACAGCAGTCCAATATAGTTTTTTTATATAATATACTATTGAACGTATATAAATTTATGCAAAGAAATATTTTTAGTAATTAAATACACACATACAATTCTATATAAAACTCTACGTATCAATTCATTCAGAAAAAACATCGGAAGGTCCTATATACAACGCATTGTCCACACGACCATTCTCCGCCTGGACAGATACGCGAAACTTGATGTATATATACTATTGTTAACATCATATAACGATAGATGTCTGTGTGGTATATATTCAGAGTATGTATATTATTACTTTTATGATTCAATCAGTCAATATTTATTCACAAGATTTTTATTATTATGGACAACGCGGTGTATATAGGACAGAGTAAAGGTGCAACGCTCGAGGTTCGAATCCGGCGTCTGCCGATATTTTTTCTGAATGAATTGATGCGTAGAATTTGATGTAGAATTGAATGCGTGTATTTAATTACTAATAATATTGAAATATATATCAGCTGTCTATAAAATATAGATCAATTGTCTATACAATAAAACTAGAAAATTGAAAAATATTCTTAAAAAAATTAAAAATAATCCAAAGAAATATTTATTAATCAATAAAAATAATAATAAAGATTACTTTCGTCACGTTCTGAAAAAATGTAACAGTGACTGTAACTCTACAAAGATGATGTAATAAGTCAAGGTTTATATTTCATAGTAAATGTATACGACCATAAATATTTGTATTCAATACGTCCGTGTTCGCTAAGTGAAAAAACGTATTAAAGGCCGATAAAAAGTGCTACCCATTGTAATGAAAGCTCCCTAAATGTCGAACATTATCTGCGTTGAGAACGGACATTGCTTTTTATTTTAATGTTATAAGTAATTCAATACCTTATTTTATTATGAAATAAAATTATTTTTACACAATAATATATCACGATAATGCTACCTAGCATCGATCTATAATTTAATGCAGTTAATTGACATGCATTAAATTACTTCATCGATGCCTATACAGGTATATCATTTTCATTCTCGCTATTGCGAACATTTTGAAAACTGATAAAATCACACAATAAACATATCCCAAGGAATTTAAATTGTCATATTTCTGATACATAGCAAAAAAATACTGATAAATATGAGAATGATGAAATTTATTAAAAAAAACAGTACGGTGATTATTTATCTTTCTTTGTTTTCCGTTTTTTTCAATTCCATTATAATAAAGCGTAGAAATTTATTCCACACAAAAAATCATTAATTTTTCTTTCTGTGGATTTGCGGCAGGTGTGAAGGCAGCTTAAATAAGATTATATGTGGAGATCTAAAGGACTTACTGTAATGAAAAAGTTACCGAGTAGATTCACATGCACAGTTGTAATGTATTATTTTACAAGTATCATACATTAAGTAGCTAAATATTATGCTGTCTAAAGACTCGTGTTCTGTATCTTTTTGTACAAACACAATTAAATAATAATAATGTACCCGAATTTATGAAAATTATTTTTTATTTAAAATATTAATGAATTATCCTACCAGTCTTAACTTATGGCGCAGAGACGTGGAGTCTAACATCAAGTCTTACTAATAAATTAAAAGTCACCCAATGTGCTATGAAGAGATCTATACTTGGAGTCTAAAATATAGAATACGAAAAGAGGATATCCGTACAAGAACTTAAGTAGTGTATGCTAGGCTACACATCGAATAAGCATACTGAAGTGGTAATGGATTGGACATATCTGTCGAAGAGACGATGGTCGACCAGGAAGAAAATTATTCAGTGGCATCCGAAAACTGGCAAACAAAGCGTTGGTCGACCCCCTGTAAGATGCACGGATGACATCAGAAAAAATGCTGTAGTGACTTGGATGCGGAAGGCGGTTGATCGAAGAGGATGTAGACTTATACTGAAGGCTTACGTTCAACAGTGTACGTACACAGGCTGATGATGATGATGAATGAACTACTTAAGTCGAATAATAAAAATAAATATGTGTTAACAAGAGTAATAAAAGATGATTTACGTTATTGTATTTATTTGATTGTATTTAAATAGTAGCCTAGTACTTGTATTTCTAAGAATAGTTTTTGTGGCATAGGAGTAAATATGGATGGACTTATCCAATCTACTATGAAGAATGAAAGCTGTTTTGAAATTAATAATATAACCATGAAATATAATATAACGAAAAATTCCAACCTTATTTTTCCGAGTTATGGAATACTTCCCTATTGTACACGTTATAAGAAAAAATATTATAAACTGTCTTCTTACAAGACTCCTTACTTGATTAAATATTTTACAAAGCCAGTCTCTAATGTAATATAATACTCGTATAAGGAACTTTTTTATTGTATCTTGCCCGGCATCTCCAACCTTCGTTATCACTCACAAAAGCCATGCATTGTACAAATCCCTTCATGACACTACGACAGTCCAATCTATAATGTCCTCAACCAGAAAATCCGTTTTCTTCCTATTTTCAAGGCGATAGATCTTTTATAACTTATTGCAGTGGATAGTCGTGGTATAGTTACGTAGCCACGTAAGACATTCTTTTTCCATTATTTTATGTCAATCAGTAATAACTTGTGATGACATCTATTGCGCATTTCTATGCCGCAACTATATTAGAAGCATGAAATATTAATAGCAATTAGAAAATTAGTTAATTATCAAAGTAATAAATTAAAAATAATACAACTTTACTGTAAAGGTATTCCAGTTTTAGCGTTCATTATAAATAATGTATATTTTAATATTGAGTAATCTGCACATTAATGAGACCGATTTTTACCTCTAAATTAAAAAAAATGAATGAAATTAAATAATTTCAACGAAGGCCATTCATAACGTATGGGTGTAAGTTTTGGATTTTGCATTGCATTAAAAGGACATTAGATACTCTAAATAACCATTGGATGAAAATATTTTATTGTTTTATGCATTATGTGTATAAATCATTTTATGGATCCACTTTGATTGTTGTAATTTCTTCCGAAAGATGTAATTTTTAATAATTGAAGTTAGTTTCTCAAAAGGCACTAATTTTTTTGGTTTTTCTGTAAAATTATTCTGTAAAATTAATAGGCAACAATTATTTAGCAAACGGTGAGTTATAAATACCTAAAAAGGTGAGTACAAAATAATCATTTGACAGTAGAAAAATATCAATCGGCAGTAGAAAAATATTTAATGGCCGGAAATAATTTATGAATGGTAATGAAAAATAGGTTAGGTTTCCACTTTATGGGTTAATTATTAATTCATTTTGCATTTTTTTTAACAATATTGAACATATTACTGCCATTTTGTAACTGATTGCATTCATAATGACACAATGGATACTGCCGAATTATTTAGTCTACTGCCGATTGATATTTTTCTATTGCCTTCATGAAAAATGGTACCCAAACATTTTTTATTTTAAGCAGTTTTGGATTAATTATTAAATAGTTGGAAGCATTTCGATCATCACATATACATCATAGTTATTTTATATTTTATTTTAAACAACAAAAAATACATATCGTAAAAATAATAATCCATTTTATACAAGCCTAAATATTATTTCATTTAAAATATCGAAGATATGTTATTAAGTTAAAAAAAAACTAATGTGATCAATTTCGGCAGACATCAATATTTTAGGTAAATAGTTTCTTATATGTTATAGAACGTTGCCTGAGGGTAAACAAATATATAATGTATGTATCCAATTATTTTACTGATAACAACTTTTTCAGATAGACATCTTTTAAGTAATTATGATTTTTTTTTAATATTTCAAAGCATTTCAAAGAAAAAAGTTTTTTTTATGTTTTTGTGACAACATATAAGTAAGAAAACGCAATAACAAATAATAAATGGCTTTCATTATCCTAATAATAAGTCACGATAAAGTACTAGTTGTAAGTGCCTTGAAGTATTTATTTTATTTATTCATGTTTGTACTACGATTATACTAGGCAATTGTGTAAAATAATACTCTACAATTATTGTTCGCACAAACGTTATAAACTTACGTGATTAATTATTTTTATAACGCAAACATGGTTCAATAATTTTTTTACAATAAAATTAAACAAAAACGGAAAAAAACCTATTCTTAATTTTTGTGGATGGCACATTTTTCAGCGCTTGCTGAAATTATTATTTTAAAGGGTATTTTTTTTGCTCTCTCGACAGAATACTTGAAATGTATATTGCACTTTATTTTAATGCTTTTAGCGTTTGTATAGAATTTGTATGAAATGAATTTCTTAGCGGAAGGCTCAATAATTTGGCAAATGGAGAAATATTCACAACATAACAAAAATAATGCAAGAGTGACTTTGAAAATGATTATTCGTATAATATTTATAAATATAATTACGTATAAATTGATCATTTAGAAAATTGTATATCTTTGCATAAAATGAAAAATTTTAATCCTTTATTTTAACGTATAGGTATTTAAATTATTAAAATTTTGATGAAACAATATTTTCATAAACAAAAACAAATTTAATGATGTGATAAATGTTTTATCATATTACTCGAAAATTCAAATTTGAGCTGAATAAAAATATTGTTAAACTTTCTATGTGTGTTTTTTTTGATGAAAAAATATAATATTAATATATTTCAGTCAATTTTGTTTGAAAATACGTAAAAATAAGATAATTTACATTTTTACATATGAAACTATTGTAAACAACTTTTATGAAGAGATTGTATCAAAAATTATTGTAAAATAAAATATTCATTTCAAGAACTTTAATATATTATAAATAGACAGTAAAATTAAAATATTTTATTCTAAGATTTAAGACTTTTTTGTTTTTATAATAGCAAAGTACTCGTAAATACTAGCATTTAATTAAAAATAATGTGATACATAATGATCAAATAGAACCTCTCAGTTTCTGAAAATATGCGGTACATCGTATCTGAGTTGGAAAATAATACAAAAAAATATATAACGTTAATCGCAAAGATTTTTATGTTCTTAGAAAAGGGTTATTTACTATTTTTAAAGCAAATTTCACACTTGTTAAATATGTAAAATCAATAGACATACGAGTAATAAGGCATTTCTCATGTATACAGAAGATGTATTGATTGTAAAAATCAGTTTGCGAAATATCGATCCGACAATTTTTGATGTTGCAGACGCATCACATTGTGAGAGACCAGTTGAAGCTGAGGAAGATAATAAAAGCATTATTGAACCAAAGTAGCAAATAACATAACGGCTTAAAACCTCAGAGATTAAATTGATAAATTCAGCTTACCATGATCATTTAAAAGTTAAAAATGTTCGTATTTTTTTTATGGAAAACGAAATTGTTTTTGAGTAATTCTTCAAATGCTATCCTAGTGATTCAAGCGTAACTATTGTTCAACGTAACTTATACAATATTAGTATATTTATATTTTTATGCAAACACATACAGGAGAATACCGGCATATGGTGATAGTAATTCTGATGTCTCATCTATGGAATTCTATGACGCTTACCATGGTGCATACGGCTAAGCGCTGCATATGGAGTGTTGATCCGCCAACGTCATTGACTACAGCCCGAGATTCTCGCATCATCATTATTATTACAGGAATTTACTACGAATGGGTGGTCTTCACGGGACGACTTTCGTCTACCACCAACTTTGATTGATATGCTATGACTGACATTTTACGGGTGAGAGATCAAATTTACAGCAACCGGGGGTATTTTAGAGATCGGAAATCGATTAAATATATATATTTTTTAATCTCCGTCGGGGATCGAACCTACGAACTTTGGCTTGCAAAACAAACGTTTTGACGATGACGCTATACCCGCCGGCAATATTTTACTAGGAGATTCTAAAGTACTATAGTATAATATTGTGTATAAGACAATATTGTACTACAATATATTAGACTAGGCTCACCCAGGCATATGCGACAGCTCCGTCAGATTTATTTTTGTTTCGAGTTGCGCATTTTTTGCAAATGTCGGTTTCCCAAAGTAACTACCCTTATTACTTTCCAGATGTTTTATTGCTGTGGAATCAGTTTCGGAGAAGGCTGGAAAATTTCATTTTCCATTCAGAACAATGAAAGAGACAGCCGGGAAACACTCATAAGCGTTGCGTGAAGTAGTTGTGAGAAGAAATATTAAATCTAGTGGCCACGTAGAAAACATAAGAAACAACAACGACCAGCTTGGGACCATAAATGACACATTTTACTTCATCTGCAATGCAGTAGGTAAACTTGTTGACTCTATTGTGTGGATAAGAAGTGTTTTAAACGGAAGGTACTTCGTAAGGTACTTCGTGTCTTCATTTTTATCTTTACAATCTCTTATTTTATACTTACGTGATGCATGAAAGTACTATTAAAAAGATAAGCATGCATTAAATTATGTGTAATTGAAATTAATTACACATAATTTGATGCAGGTGTTAAAGAATTACTAGGTTAATTGTGTTGAGAGTTGACTAAATGGTCCAGACCTCAAGAACGGCATAATACTCTTATCTTCTTTAAAATTCCTATAAACAAATCATTCAAAAATATATTTTCTTTAGCTGCTGGTTCATCAAGTTCAAGGTTTCCTATTCTAGAGGTCGTCGGTAAATGTATGTTCTTAGGTGGATACTATACAGAGATGTCTTACGACACTGCATGGGCAATAGTAATTGACAGAACTCAGTAGCGTTATATTTTGATAAACATATGTTCCAGAACGGATAAGTAAATAATATTATCATTATTTGAAAATTATCTCAGTTTGATAAATTTGTCATCAATTAATTAATTTGTAATTGTTACAAACCACAATGTTACTGCTCCTTATAAAAATACGATTATTTAGATATATTAAAATTATAGAACATAGTAAAACTAATAACAATATGTGGGTTTTGAATTATTTATTTTAAATTTAAAAATCATATTAAAGACAGTTAGTTTCTTTTTCAAAAGAGAAACAAGACAATTTAGTGTTTTAAGTCATTATTTTGCATCATTGGGTAGATATTTTTGAAATATCAAGCGCCAGACATTTTTCAGTAAATTATCAAAAAATGAAGGATTATGTCAAAAGTTTAGGTTTAAATATTTAATTTTGATATAAAAATAAAGCTGCCGATTATTTTATCAGTGAAAGAAGAGTATGAAAATATATATATAAGTATAATGTTAACAAAATATATAACTCGGATTTAAGAAAAACGAATGTAAATTAGTTAGTGGCAATTAAACATAATAAAGTCATACTTTTTGTTATTTTACAATAAATTTTCAAAGAATTTAATTTGGTTTATTTGAAATTGAAAAGTGTTATAATTCGAATCAAGTAAATATTATTATTAGTCTTAAAATATGTTATTTTAAAAATTAATAAAAACTATAATTAAACTGTTAATTAAATTCCACGTGCTCCAATTAAGTTTTTGCTGTAAGAAAGACTCTTACTTTCTGAAAGATACTTAGAGCTAATGAAATATTCAGGGTCGATTTAATGCCAGATCTGAAGTTTTCATTTTAAGATCAGATTCTAAAAGTTAGATAGATTTCACGAAACTGCTTCGTGATTTCAGCCTACATTTTGAAAAAAATAGGTTATGCAGGTATTGGGACGGTTGATTTATTGCCTTGCGCATTTCCATCGTACATATTATGACTTCGCGTTTTATATTCGAGGAAAAGGGCACATATGAGGGTACATAAGAAGATAGCGGTAACCTTTGACAGACTTAGATAATACTTTCGAACGAAGGGTCGCATTACGAACCAAAAATGATTGACGAATCTCAAGTAAAAAACGTTGCAAACAATAAAAGTCAGTTGGTGTCAGGAGGTAGTTTAGCCGTTAGCCTAACGTACCTCCCCGAGCGTCATGTCGGGTAATCGTGTGCGGTGGTTATGTTCTAAGTTCCACAGTCCAACATGACGTTCGTGGAGGTACTCTCCTTAGAACATAACCACCGCACACGATTACCCGACATGACGCTCGGGGAGGTACGTTAGGCTAACGGCTAAACTACCTCCTGACACCAACTCACAACAGAGTCATCAACCCTGAAGAAGACCCGTGCAATGGCGGTCGAAATATTGGAAAGAAGAAATTTGCCACACACGGCTAAGCCCAAAAGCCATAATATCAAATCTGGCCATGAAAACCTAAGAAGTTATTTGATAAAAGTCAGATTTAACTTTTTATTTCTGATTGGATGATTGGCTTTTGGGTTGAGCCGTGTGTAGTGAGTTTTTTTTTATAATATAGTACTTTTTATAGTATTTTATCACGACAACCTTTCAAGGATTCACCATTATGTGCGTGTGATGAGTTTGCGTGTAAATGCAATATAATCTGATGATGACCCCTACAACAATTGACGAAATATCCTAAAAAAATAACACCCTAATGTTGTCATTGGCATAAAAAAATATGCATTTAAAAACTTAATTTATTTTTAAAATGCTTGTAATGAAATATAATTATATAAAAAATGTTCTACCAACGAAATGACGCCCCTATACACGTGTGTTAGTGGATAAGATATGACGTAAACATGTTATTTGTCGCTTTAAAATTTCTGATTTCAAATACAAAAGTAATATAATGTGTCAAGGAATTAATCGTAAACACAACAGTATTATATGTATCTAAGAAATTTTCGTGTGTACGATAAACCAGAAACTGAGCACCCAAATCAGATTGTATTATTATCCGCGTACATCTAATTATTTGACAACATAACGTCTTTAAGACTGATTATCTCAGCCTGGTATGTGTTATTTGTCGTCATTAGTATTGCGACAAGGATGGTGTAATTACGCCGGTAACTCAATGCTTTATACAATATTGATTAAACACAAACTAAACACAATTCACTCCGTGTATGAAGTTAAGCAGCTAGTCTTAATATATAGTATTTTGCAAAACTCGCATTTTGTAGTTGGGGATGCTAATATGTTTTACATTTGATGTAAATTACTCGCATAATTATGAAGTTTCACCAAACATTGGACAGCTTAAGAGTAAATATAAACCAAATAATGCAAACATGTCTATGTTTTGAAAAGCTTGTGATGTTATTACACAGTATTATTACATGAAATATCTCGACTACATGGCAAAAAGGATATTACAAAATTGGTAACGGCTATGTACATACACACAAAGTACAAGCATCGTGACGTCACAATACCCACGGTAAAACATGACGCAGTACAATAAAAATACTAATAAAATTTAGTGCGTCTTGCACAAGAATTTCAGTTAAATTTTACATATTATGGAAAGTAGATCACCGCTTAGAATAATTTTACAGTAATACTTTTTTCAGCGGCAAATATGAACGACATTTATTATTAGAAAAATTCAAATAAAACTCATCGAAATGTTTACAATTCGTACATGTTTATATTCATTATTTTGAAAGCACAATATGTAATAAAAAAGTTAACTTTAAGTTTATATGACAATTTGATTAGTGCTAGGATAAAAATAATGCTAAAAGAAAATAATAAGCACATTTTAAACCCAAATATTTAATTATAATTAATATAATTTCACTTTTTTCCGAATTCATATATTTTTTTAAATATATTTATTATTGTACATATATTTAAAAACTGGGCCACACGAATTATTAACAAATATCTCATATACACGATTCGTTTTTCTACTGAGAGCTTTCTAATAATGGTAGATCGATTTTCACTATAATACATTGTTTTACGATAGGATTGTTTATTCAAAAAAGCTCGTACATAATCAGCTTTACTAAGCAACAACACAGCTAGGTACTAATTAAATATGTATGAGCAAAGTAAGCTCCTGAATACAAACAGACAGCGAAATAATTCATATTTGCTTAATTGTTTGGTTCATTATTTAAAAAAAATGTTTAATTAATAAACGCAGAGCACGTATTTTACAATACATTTGAGTTTTGACTTACATCTAACACAAAGCAAGAGATATGCTTTTTATTAGCTTTATGTTTTATTTGGCAGAAAATGGTCCAACGCCGAGCGTTGACCGTGATCTGTAGTTCAACCAAATTTCAGTGAAAAACTGAGTTAGTAATTGTGTATATATCTTGAGAAATTCTCTTTGTTATATACATTTTTAGCATTCACTTTAAGATATATTTTAACATTATATAAATACATTTTTTGTACCTTTATTTTAACATTTAACTTGTCTGTTTGATGAGCATTGGGATCTTCTATTGTTTTATTATTAAAAGTTAATCATAAGTACCTATATTTGTATGTATTGTATTTTTTTTTATGATAAATTATTATTGTACTTCAGAAACGAGTTGAGTTGTTCAAATTTGTAATGTTTCTGTAGGGAAAAAAAAGAATATATAAACATGGATCACAGAGTACTGTTTAATCACTTGCTCGATGACTGCTGTTTCGCCCTCAATGAATGCTTTTCAGTTTCAACGTGTACAAGCATATGATTTAATATTTTTAGTGGTGTGCCGGAGAGTAGGCAAGAGGATAGTTGAAGCTTAAGGGAGGAGTTTAGATATGTATAAATAAATAAGTGTTTCTATATTTAAAATAAATTGAGAATTTTTTTTATATATGTATATTAATATTGTTTTATATTTTTTAATAAGATATAAAATACGTATAGAATAATTCAATAATATATTCCTACGTTCATTAATAAATTTATAAGTAAAATGTTTTTAAGAATATGTTAATTAAGCAATAAATATATATATTTGGTTATTTAGTATATCTGATTTATTTTTAATTGATGTGTGTTTCAAGGTATTCTTGATTATTTAATTAATGAGTTGTATTTTCGTGTAAAATTTCAACACCTGATTGTTTCATGGTGCTTGATATGATCACAGCGTCTGATTAAACTGTGCTTAATGAGATCCATGTTAAAACAAGATACGAAATATTTATTTATTTGATAAGATTTTGTTTCACATAAAAGGTTCTTGGAAGCAAGATGCGCAGAATTATTTACAATGTGTTCCTCTCTTAGGTATAGGCTCTTTAATATTTGAGATTTAGTGTAATTTGATATGCAAAAGTTAAAGCAAAATTTTAATAACATAAAATTTAACGAAATTTATCAAAATTCCTCACAATAAATATTTTTTTTTGAAAAAAGAATTTAATTTTATAATGTTACAAGCAATTAGCAACTGATACACATAAAAATTAAATGAAAAAAATATTATAGATGATATTTTTCTCATTAATTAGAGAAAAATTAACGTCTTATGCGGGGATTAGAGCCTCTAACATCGTACACAATTGTGCAGTAATTTTAATCAAATCAAGGAAAAAATACACACTTTAATATTATTGTGTAATTTTTATAAACTTGTGTGGCAAGAAAAGGTCGTAGTTGATCAACGTTTTTCTTGTCAAAATGCGGTCAGACAGTTTATTTCCCGAAATTTACCAATATTTTTCCATATAATACTATTATACCAAGAAAAAAACGAAATTTTAGGACTTCCATTTATAAATATGACATTCATATCTTCACGACCAGAAGTATTTTTAATCTAATATTTCCAATGTTATATAAAAACACAAAAAATAATAAATGTATTTACTTAGGAATATACGCTGAAGAAACATTTTTATGTAGATTTTATTCTGAGATTTATGATATGTTTATCATATTTATATAAAACCCTGTTTCTTTTTTATCTTGCAGTGCTAGACCTTCAAAATTGACAGCGAAGCTGATCATTGGTGGAATCTGGGCCACCGGTGCAGCTCTTGCTACTCCAATGGCTGTAGCATTGAGAGTTCGCATGGTGGAAGAAAGTGACCTAGGTAATACACATTTCATTTTTGAATCAGAACTTCATTATATAATATTATCACGTAAGAAAATGATTTAATTATTCAAATACTTAAGATTTCATTGAGATCATGCAATGCTCTATTTTTAAATGTATATTTGACTTATAACAAAACATAATTTTAACAAGATCTTAGTTTTTTTTTCAATAATTGTAAAGTGCATTGTATTTTATATGTATCAAATTAGTCTGTAAATTATGAATTGTTTTATCATTACTTTAAACTATAATTGTAAATGTATTTTTGTCATTAAGACACGGCCATCGTTTCGTACAAGATTATTCGTTATTAATGATTACTTAGCAAGACATTGTTTAAAATAACTATACTATTATTTGAGTAACATGATTTTATTGAGCTTTTTCGTAGTTTTAATTTTAAAATTCATTTTAATCAAAAAAATTATTAATTCAAAATATTTAGTTTTGATTCACAATTTATTTTAAACGATTACATGTTTCGGCTTTCCTGAAGACCATTATTTAAGATGGTCTTCAGGAAGGCGGAAACTTTTAAATTATAATTATGCAGTTTCACCAAGTATTGTCAGTTGATAACCTTAATCAAGTATTCGAGGACATGAATTGTAGCGCTTATGCTGAGCTGAAAAGAGTTGCGGAGGACTGAGAAGAATGGAGATCGAGATGCAAGATTCTGTTGCTGCAAACCAATCCACCGGATTGATACTACGAAGAGGAACCTTAATTTCTTTGCCTTAGTATAAAAGAAAATTAAAAAGTAGTAATACAATAAAATGAACAGTAATTGATATGTTTTACTTAACAAAAATGAAAAAAATATGTGCGTTAAATCCTTTATTTATTTATTTTTTTAATTTAAACCTAGATCACGTTTCTTACCATAACAGTACTTGGCATTTAATTAATATACTGCACGAGGTGGCAATATCATTGTAGTGAAAGCTCCCAATTCTCCTCTCCTTTGGATCGTGAATATTGCATGTAGAACCTCATTTAGCACGCACAAACATACATGATTTATTCACAAATTGTATTGTTAGTAATGAGAGGCTTGAACGTAGTACGAGTATTGCACCCCAAGCTCCAAGGCGGTAGTATTTGCGGACAACAATATTATGTCACAGACTCTTTGAGAACAATGGCTGGGGAACTTTGAATAATTTGAACAGAGTAAGAGTTCGGTGTTCTCAGAATCTGCTGTTTAAACATGCAACAGTGATTCAAATACTATAGATTTGTTGGTGGTTGTTTGTGAGATAGTACTTCATTGAATGAGCAGTTTCACCGTGTTCTTACAGTGACGTCCAAGCGTGAAACGGAATTCGCGAAATTTAATTACGAGATAACAACCTCCATTGTGTACCGACTTGTACATTTTAGAGTCGTCTATTTGCTCATCAAGTTAAAGTTAGACATATCGATATAAAACAGTTGTATACTATAAAAGCTCCAAAAGTCAGAAGTTATTTTACTACGATATTTGTAAAAAAATATCTAAATTTGACTCAAACCTTTACCAAAAGAAGAAAGCAATTTTAATTGAAATTTCATATATTATTTAATATAAATCGTAAAATATAAAAAGTAAATTAGCCAGTTGCCTTTAGCACACGTATTCGATACGAATGACAATACTTGATGTCAAATTTGACACACGAGTATACTATAAATTATTATTCCAAGTTTAGGCTCGAAAATACATTTATTGAATACAATCAATCGTGTACAAAGACACGTTTCATATTTATATAGTTATATTTATAAATGAAATGGAATATAAAGAAATTCTGAATATAATATTTTTGAACTGAAGAAGATTTTTTGGTAATAAAATGTGTATTATTATTGTATATGTATATTAGTTGAAGCATGAATACGATATTATTTTTAATAAGATTTTTCTCATATAATAATAAAAATAAATTCGATAAATTCAAAAAAAAACGATCATGACTGCCGCTTTTGCAGACAATTCGCGTTTTAACATTGCTACTTTTTTTTTTAATTGTATAATACGCGTGTCAATGATATGCGATATATAAATACATTTTGTTTAACGAAATATTTGATTAAAATGGGGCACGCATTTATTTTTATATTTCAAACATTTTCATCATAATTCCATGCTCGCTGCATGCATGAAACATTTGGTCGTCACAAGCTTTCTCCACAAATTTCTGTCAACCGCCACGGTCCTCACTTCAACTTATGTCAGCTCTGCATCCTACATCTGCGCCAAATACATGATATGTTTAGTTTATATATTTAAAACTGTAGCTTACAAAGATAATTATAGTACGAGTTTATAAGTCGGCCTTCCAGGGCGGCAAGAGCCGAGGGCTAGTTGTTTTATACATAACAATATAATAAATGTTATAAATCACGAATGTCTTAATGAATGTATAATACATATTAATAATAATCTATAAGAATAATAATTTTACGGACATGCTTTTTTAATGATGAGTATTGAAAATTAATTGTATTAACAAAAGGTATATTTCTACAAATCATGTTTTTTTTTTAATGTAAACACATACAGGAGAATACCGAAAGTTGGTTAAAGTAATTCTGAAGTCTCATCTGTGGAATTATATGACGCTTACCATAGTGCATATGGCTAAGCGCTGCATGTAGATTGTTGATCCGCCAACGTCATAGACTACAGCCCGAGATTCACGCATCATCCTTGTTATTACAGGAATTTACTATGAATGGGTGATCTTCACCGGAAGACTTTCATCTCCCACCAATTTTAATAAATAGGCTTTTACTGGCATTTTACGAGTGAGGGATCAAATTCACACCAATTCACAAATTTATTTTAGAGCTCAGAAATCATTTTTTTTTTCTAATCTCAGTCGGGTATCTAACCCATGACCTTTGGCTTGCAAAACAAACGCTTTGAACATTGAGCTTTACCCGCCGGTAAAATAATAACACATTTAAACTGGAGCTAATCGCCTGACTATAAACTACAAGATCTATTAATTAAATAAAATCAATAAACTTTCAAAAAAGGACAATTATATAGGAATTTAACCCACCAAAGTAAGAATAACGTTAATAGAACTACGTGTAGAATATAATGTTATTGATGTGGGATTATGTGGTGTGTTACTTTTCGTAATTTAATTGTGATTCTTGCGTGCGTACTGTGTGAATATTTTTATTAAAATTAATGTCCGACTCTATAGTCATATATAATTCCCACAATGTTGTCAAAACAAATAAGCTCCTCTGTAAACGTCCTTAATATTCAGCTCATGAGCAATAGGGGCGGGCATTTGTGGGGATGACAGTAAACACACCTTTACTTTTTTTATTTTTCGTCCGTAACTTATCTCTTGACCCTACAATATGTCATGGTTAGTAAATATGGTGGTATTTTGTAAGCGAATTCTTAAGTGGATTCTATGACGCTTACCATTCTATATATGGCTAAGCGCTGCATGTGGAGTGATAATCCGCGTATAGCGTCATAGACTACAGCCCGACATTCACGAATCATCTTTATTATTACAGGAATTCACTATGAATGGGTGGTCTTCACAGGACGATGATGATTAATAGGCTATGACAACCATTTAACGGGTGAAGAATCAAATTCACACCAACCATTAGTATATTATATTGAGTATATATATCGAATAAAAAATATATTTTGTATCTCCGTCGGGAATCGAACCCACGACCTTCGGCTTGGCAAGCAAAAGCTTTAAACACTAAGCTATGGTTGCCGACAATTAGGGAGAAGATAATGAAAAATAATAATAAAAGTATTCGATGTATAATAAAAGTATACAGGATTTTCAGTTATTAAACTCGTATATATTAACGAATATTTGTCGGTCTCATTGACAGGGTTCTCTCCACGCCGCAGTGACATTCAGTCGGTCCACTGTAAAACTGCCAGGCTTTCATTTGTGTCCTCGCCTTGCATACTCCGGTCCGAAGTCTGTTAAAGAACAACCATATATTCCACCCATGGTCGTGTCCAGGGGCTAGGTTTTCTTTCGGGGCAATCCAAGTACATATTGGATTGCCCCTCGGTTGCGCTTCTTCACATGTTCAGCCTAAGGGTGGCCTCAGGTATCACCAGTTCCGTTGTCGACTGTAAGAAACTTCTTCTTGATTTGAGCCGTGTGGTTATCTTTTGTTACCCAAACATAGGGTGGAGTGTGCTGAGGGTTAGTTAATAAAAATTGTGGTATTTTAAATATTGTTTGAAATTAAAATTTCACTATCTTTTTTGTCGACGCTATTCAGCAGACAATCAGCTTTTAGAATGAGGCTATATGCGGTGAATTGCTATTTATATGTTTTATTAATATGTCTTCCCATAATTATTAATTGGTAATTACAAAATATTTTTTCATGGATGTTATCAGTTTAGTATTAAGGAAGCAGAGTACTTACAGGATTATTATGTGGTATATTTTTTTGTAAATAGATTAACATTTAAGCTCTGCCTACATTTCTCTTCTTTTGAGATTCTATATAAAATATTGAACATTAAAACGTCGGAAACATCTCTGAATATTTCCGAATTTAATCTTTACATTTGACAGGTAATTTTTTGTTTCACTTTACAATATCTTTACAGAGCTTTGTGAAGTTCAAAACATTCGCGTAGGCGCTATACCATTTTTCGATTTTATGAAAAACCACGCACTCCTGAAAATAAAATACGCGCATTATTTATTACCTTCTAAGAATTTACGCACCTACTTTATAGCGTAAAAAGGGCATATAAGAATGAAATGTGACACGTGGTTTTTATGGTAAATATAAATCATAAAAAAACTAGCATATTAAAAACTCAAAGCCTCCTAAAATTAGCATACGTTTAATCACCTTTTTTCATAAATTGCAAGATAAATCCTGCTTATATAAGATAACCGTTTTTTTGGTCAAATTTTGAGATGAAAATTTTATTTTTTAAGTTTATATAAATAAATTACTCGTACATACTTCTTTGTAATACATACCATATTAATGGGTACTTTTATACATTTTCTATTTAAGTGAATATTGAACAAATTCCTATTAAATACTTGCTTTTTGAATCTCGATATTTACACACTCTTGATTATTTAGTAGGCTGCCGTGTTAGTACATTTACTTGCTGTTATTTACAATATCAGACCACCAAAATATAATATTTGGGCTTTCAAAATTTTCATTTTCATTTGATAAGATCGAAAATGTACGGCATTACTTGAAATTTTTATTTCTTTAGTCCTTTCGAACATTGAAAAAGAATTGGATCTGTAAATAATGAGAAACAATTAATTCATATTCAATCAGAAATTTGTCAAGGTATTTCAAATTCAAGAATATTCAGCGGACTATCAACTTTTGCGGTTCACAGGTTGAAGACTGCTATAATAAAACTAACTATTAGCCGATCGTCAATTCATTTCTTAATTAATTTTGTTCTGACTTTTTTTTTGTCACCGGGAAAACCTTTTCTTATAAAGAAACCTTAACGGTAAATCTGATTGATTTGCGAAGATACAAAGCGACCATACATTCTGACAGTCTATAAATATATTATGGGCGTTGGTTCGTTATTGTATGTGGTTTACATTCACGACTTAAAAAAACAATCGTATCCCTTTTGTTTCGTTTTTTTGTCTGAAAATAACCGCTCACCGTTTAATAAAATTGAAATGTTAAAATGTTCGCTTGACCTCAATTTGTTTTGGGTTTCAAACGAAAAATGATAATTTAACCTAAAAAACGTTCTCTTTGTTCTTGATTGTTATCATTTTATTTAAACCAGAGGTCCACTGGCAGTATTGTAAAAAATATATTTTTTAAATGCCTTTTTTAATATAAAAAATGAGTAATTTGAAATGTAAAAACAACTTTACGAAGACGATACATGTTTTATTATTTAATATTCTTATAATGAATACTAACGTCACATTTTTTGGTCACAACTAAGATTGCGTTCCTTTACAGAGAAAATGATTAGAACTGGTATGTTTGGTTTAATAATTTTGTGAAAAAAAATTGTTAAATATAATTTATATAATAAGAATTAAATACAGAAAAAACTTCTACCAACCAATAACCATTTTCAAATAAATGAAGAAAACAATGTCTCAAATTTAATGGACAGTATATGGATTGTCGAACTCTTGGAAAAATCGAATGTTGTTTAAGCCGCCAATTAAGCCATTATAAATTGTTCAGGCCTTCATATTAAAAAATACTAAATGTTCAAAAAGACAGTTTTTTATTAATTAAATACACATATACCATACATAAAATTCTTTTTAACGCGTCAATTCAAGCAGAAAGATAACGGCAGAAGCGGGATGTGAACCGTGGACCTTGGAAACCAACTATGCCCAGGTATTTATACCGCTCAGCCAACTTGGCTATTGCTATGCCTGGACCGACTCACGTTGAAACTAGTATTTATGTCATTGTTATCATCGTATGATAGATGTCGCTATAGTATATATTCAAAATATGTATATTTTTATTTTTACTATTCAATCAGTCATCATTTATTCACAAGCTTAATATTATTACTTTCCGACAGTCTATTTATTTTAGTAAGAACCACTCGGGTCTCAAACCAAACTATAGACTTATATATATATTCATCTTACATAATTTTTTACCAATATTTAATATATATTTGCCATTTGATATTTTGTTACGGGGTGCCTAAAACCTACCCCAATATCAAAGCTATATCAACTCTCGGGCATTGCCCCACCAAACATACGGCGAGAAGTTACTACCAAGAAGGAACTCACCAAAGCAACCCACGACGCACTCCACCCTATGTTTGGGTACCAAAAGATAACCACACGGCTCAAATCAAGAAGAAGTTTCCTACAATCGACAACGGAACTGGTGATACCTGAGGCCACCCTGTGGCTGAACATGTGGAGAAGCGCAACTGAGGGGAATACTTGGATTGCCCCGAAAGACCTAGCCCCTGGACATGACCAAGGGTGGAATGTATAGAGGTCCCTTAACAGACTTCGGACCAGAGTATGCAAGACGAGGACACAAATGAGGGCATGGCAGTTGTACAGCGGACCGACTGAATGTGACTGCGGCGTGGAGGAGACCCTGTCACACCTTCTGGAGTGTGCGCTGTGCCCGAATAGCTGCACCCAGGAAGACCTGATGATGGCCAGAAGTAACGCCATCGACGTCGCCCACTTCTGAGCAGACAGGATCTGACCCTGTTGTTTCCGACACGATTATATATATATTTGATATATTTTTTAACTGACCACATTATATTATATACTGATACAGTGTATAATGCCAATTTATTTAAATCTAATACCGATTACTGCCAATCGTATAAAAAAATAAATCACTGCCAAAAACTTGAATTTGTTACTGAACGGAGAAACACAGGGCAATATGTAACACTATTTTTATTTTATTTATTCAATGTGCAACGCGGAATAATATTTTTAAGAGTATTTTTTCCTGATTATTTTCATAACTGACATGAAATTCATTATTTGTTTGATATTGTATGTGTGAGTATATCACGAAAATCATTCAATATTTCTGCATTATGCTGTGAGAGATACTATTTAGCCATTCCATCGGCATCCCGTATATATCCTTGAAGTGTCGGATTCCACTGTATTCATTCCTTCCCGTTTTCTTCCACTATTTTCACTTTGTATTGAGGTCAGATATTCAATACAAGCCGTGCGTGAACACAAAGGTAAAGTTTCACGGCGTGTGCAAGGAGGCAAAAATTCAAAAAACATTCCCCAACAAAAGAGAATTCCAGGTGACAAATGTTTTTAAAAGTGAATACGCTCGGATAAGAAAGAAAATAAGGGATGTACATGCGCCACACTTTATAATGTATACTAGTATATACGCATTATTCATTTTTACGGGTACTCACAATGTGTGTGTGGTGTTCACGAGACGACTTGTATATACCACTGATTTTAATTAAAGGCTATTACAGGCATTTTTTGGATGAGGGAATCATTTCGAACCAGTTTAAAAATCGATTATAAATAATCAGCATCATCATCATACCATGTCCGCTTCCCTAAGTTAAGCATATGGAATCACAAGCAGCCGTCATAAAGCTCTGTCATCCGCCATAGTTTTCGTCTTATCCATGTTAGCTCCACTTCACGCAGCTCCATCGAGTAAATTCTATGTATAGTTCTTACTTCCTTTGTTCTTACTCACTTTTCTCCACTTCCATAACGGCGCGAGTTTGGGGGCTTGAAGAAAAGTAAGATATATTTGATGCTCTCCTGCGGCATTCTTAGGATATGTCCCAGCTAGGTCAACCTTCTTGTCTCTTTTTTCCGCTCTTTAACTCGTCATTCTTCACAAACTCAAAGCTTCGTATCCGCAGTATTCTACGCAGGCATCTGCTCTCAAATCCCATTAAACGGCTGCATGTGTTCTCGGTGAGATGCCAAAAATCACAACCATAAAGAAGAATAGGGACAATACAGGCGCTGTAGAGTTGGCAAATTGTTTTGATCAAGTAGAGCTGTAAGTCCGAAATATTTTTCATTGTCTCAAATATCTCGGCGTTCAGGTCACTGAGAACGGTGGCCTGCGGAAAGAGCTCGCTTCCCGCCTCGGGAACGCTGAAACGTCCTTTAATAAATCATATTTATTTTGATATTAGTTAATAAAATAAAGTATATTTTATGACCTGTACGTAGAATATTTTATAAATGAATCAATATTTTCTGAAAATTTCTAAAAATGAAATTCATTTAAGATTTATTTAATAAGCGTTTTATGCCTTGCCTAAAATGTGTTTTTAAATTGTTACATTTCCTTATATTATAGTTCCGTTAAATGCTTTAAATTAATATAAATCTACAAAAACACTGGGAATGTGATCATTTAAAGTACCCATAGAGCTTGATACCAATAGTATGTGGCGACAATAAAGCCAGCGAACTGTAATGTTAAATAAAGCGTAAGCTCATTTAATGAAAGCTCCCTAATGTACCCACCAGCAAGGAAGCCATCGGCAGATACTAATCTGTAAAGTGGCAGTGACTGTCAACGCCTCCATTATACATTTAATGATAATGCCGCCTGAGTAGCAGCACCCTGGCAGCGATGTCGATCTGTCAACCACTCCATTACCTGCCAATCATACTAAATTTGTACCTCTTAACACACTGTCACCTGCTGAAGGTAACTTAAACGCTTAGCCATGATTTAAAAGAATTTAAAAGTAATATTAATATACTGAATAATATATAACAACTTGATTCAGTAGTAATTATTCAATCGTGAATGATATTTCCCTTTTTTGCGTATCGTTATCAATAAGATCTTTACGTTGAAATCATTTTTATATAATATATAAGTTCATGTCAATTTTTACTTTCAAATATAAATCGGAAAATACGAGTAGTACATCTTATTTTACTACTACGCGGCATCGGAACAAACTTACAAAACACCGAGAATCACTTTGCAAGACAGTATACGTAGTATTCAATCGGATCAATTTAGTTTCCCAATCCCATATTTGCTTTCAAATCACTGCGATTTACCTGTATGCTCCCATTTAATTTTCACCATTTCAAGTCAACTGCCTATTCAAAAGTTTTTATTTTAAACAAAGTGAATAATATTCTTCAAGGTGTACAAGTTCAGGTTCGTGGTGGAAAAGTTGTAAATTTTGGTCTATATTCTTCAACGGTAAGCACGCATAGTTGATGTATTTGTTGTTTTTTACATTTTTGGAATCCACGCATTTCAAATTTAAAATACATTGAATGTTCTTAACTTTAAATATTATAATTGTCGTGTATATAAATAAAACCATGGTTCCACGTCCTAACAGGTATATCAAAAATTTCAGCCATTCTAAGTGATTTATTTTACTGGTAAATGAATGATTGTGGAAGTGTAGTCCACGAAATCATGGTCTCATTGCTTCATACAATAGTTAAGAAGCCATTTTTACTTAATCAGATGAACTTATTAAATACATAAACAGTTTAACAGTTAACAACAAAACACATTTACAGTTTTCTGAAACTGCTATAATGGGGACATAATTAAGACTAGGTGGTTTAACCGATAACAAAATTTCTATTTTTTAATCAAAAATTGACTACAACCAGTAAATCGAATACATAATCACAGTAATTAGGTGGATAGAAGAAATACAATGTTGTAAACAATATAACTGCTTCCATGAAAATATTTTTGTTCTGTTTAATACTACTATTCAGTTTCCTCTGAAAATCATTCAGGCAGTTAAATAATATTATTCGCAGAGTGTTTACGCTCATGAATTATTATGAAGCTTGTATTTATAAAAGAAGCGCTCTAAACAATGAATAAATAAACATGTTTCCTATGCATGAAATTAAAATATATTAAACTCTTGCACAAATACAACAATAAAGTTTATATTTATCCAAGAAAAAATAAATTGTACTATTCCAAAACGAAATTTTAGTGAAAATACGTAGTTATTACAGCTTACCAAAACAGATTTCTAGTATTGTTCTTTACTATTAGTGATGCTTTATAACGTTATGTTAATATTATTTTCATCGCATTATTTTCAAATTCATGTTTTTTTTTGTATTTCTAATTGATAAACTGAGATAAGTAATCAAATTGAAGATTTTTTTATATTATCCACAAAACTCTATACTTACGAAGCTTACTTGAAACCTAAAAAATTTAAAAGTGGTAAATGATAATATTATTAGGAATTATATATTTTATTTTTAAATTGCGGAATATATATAAGGTTTTTATTCAATGATTGTGATAATTTGTTTACCTTACAAAAGCAAGAGTGTAAAATATTTAATAACAATCAGACAAAATTATACAAGTCTTTCCAATGTATTTTTAATTTTTAATATAATTTTTTTTTGTAGAATAATCTTCATATTGTTAAATCGTTACACATTTTATTACAAATGTAGATTAGTTATATGAAAATTGACTTCAAAAATAAACTTTACATTCAAGACAGTACACAACGATAAAAGAAACTATCTCTAAAACAAAAAAATATTATCGTTCTAGACATGTCTTATTGATAATTATAGAATTTTCTGATTTTGGTTTTATTATTAAATGTTTTAAAATAATATACTTCATACATGTTAAGATCGCTTGCTGAAGAATACAGCAGGTGCGTCCCGAACATTCCCTGTCACAGCTCGTCGTAACGAGTTCTATTATACAAGAGCCTTAACATTGGCTAATAGCGGGATTACAGCATTATATTCAACAAAGAACTCGATATTATCCGAATTCAGAGGCATTTTCTCCATCTTGTAACAAAGTTCGCATGGTTATATTCCTTTTGGCGTATCTGATTCCAATTTGGTGAAATTTCCTAGCACAAATACAGAGAATTTCATTTCGCTTTGTCCAGCAAACGCCATAGGTATGTTTGATGGGATCAATGATTAATATTTTAAATTATATGTTGGTAATGATGAAGCTATGGCGCCGTGATTGCTCGCTAAAGACAACAATAATTGTGTTTTGTTGAACACCGTATCCAATCAGCCTGTAAATATTTACCACAAGAAAAACTTTAGGTGCCAAACATCAAGAATTGCATTGGCACCCTCGTCCCTCCATCGTATTTGATTATACTTGCTCCTTTTGATTTCTTCTCGTTCTTAAATTTCAAAAAACTGATTTATTTTTTCGCTTAAATTAGTAACTTATCATAAAAACATAGGCTTATATTATAGAGCTTGACAGATCCTTTCCTCTGTTTAAGAAAATGGCCGTGACGTCTGGAAAAGCCTGATTTTAACACGAGCTCTTATTGAATCGTCCTGATTAATATTTGTTCTCATCGTACAAGTAAAAATAAAATGGTCAATAATACTTCATTCAATAAATAACGATACTTGTAACAGAATTTTTAAACAAAGCCGACCTAAGTGACATACTCGTATTATTTAATATGTTTACGAATTTCATTAGTACAGAAAATTAATTGCATAATGGTATTTTATTGTAGTATATTGCTGTTTAATGTACTACATAAGATATTTATTTCATTGCGAAATAATTTCTGATTTACAAAATTAAATACTAATTACTCTTAACAATATAGTTACTATTAACAAACTAGATATGCTGTTGTGCTTACATTTTTATATTATATTTATTATTATTATTTTTATATAATAAATTTATTATTTTATAGTTTTTTATTATCCTTAAAGTAAATTGATCATTATACACGTCAAATTTATTTGAGAATCATTAATTAGACATTTCCAATTTCATTAAGATAAGTAACAAACCTATAATCTACCAGCTTGAGTACAGGTACAACGAGTGACAAAACAATTTAAATATATTTTTTAGAGCTTTTCTAAAACGGTGAGCTTTTCATATAATTTTTATATTTTTTCTTTTGGAACCATTTTACCAAAAGATCCACTACGGCAGAAGCGCTCTTTGTTTTGTTAATTTTTCATATTCTTCGAGTGAAATATTATCGTTCCTATAAAATTTTTCTTTTTTCAATTGTGCTGCTATGTTTTTGACAGATAAATAAATAACCGATTCATTGCACATAAAATAATTATTAAATACAAAAATTAATAAATAAAAAATATCAGTTATTACAAAAAACAATTATTCTTAAAACTTGTAAATATTTTCAATTTATTCTGATGAAATTGACAATTTATAACTATACAATATTAGTTTATACGAAAAGTGCTTTTATTGATATGTCTATTATTTTTATGATAATATTTAAGTAATACAAAAATACGAGTAAATTTAAGAAAGATGTTAATGATTCGACTTTTAAGTAGCTTATATTATTTTATATAAACATTGAAAATTTAAGCACGTAAATCAAGTCCACGAATATTAAAAAAAAAACGTATGTCAATGTCACGGGAACTTTAATGGAGCTTCTTTGAGTAATTCCGTCAAAGAATTCGCAATAAAAACTGTCTATTTCCGGCAAGGCTTTTCTCTTTATAAGAAATATCCGCTCCCCAATACGCTTATAAACATTTCCATTTATCTATCAGCGTTCAACGGAGACCTCGCTATTACAATACTACGAGTATACCTTTATAAGGCATTTTGAAAAGTAATTGAAAGTTATTGAGGTTTCACAACTTGTTGAATATTTAAAATGACGAAATTGATATATTTTGAAAATGCCGAGATCGTGACAAAATCAAAATTACGTGTACATGTTAAAGAGGCCATTATAAAACTTCACTCCTTATTTCTATTTTCACGTCACCTCTACTGCTTTGAATACTTCTAATTTTCGAAACAAGTTTTGTTTAAATGGCGAAAGCCAAAGAATCCCAATACAAATTGTACTTTCAGTCAGAAAAATGATTGTCATTTGTATGATGTATTATCATTACTATTTAAATGATTTTATTTTAAAAACACAACTGTAATCATCTTAATACAATTAATAAATAATATGATCAAATAAAACTTCTAAATCAGACAGTTCTGTCGGGTGTAGTGTTGGTGTAGTGTATGGAAGTGTTGTGATCTGTGGATTGCTGATAAGGAATTGTGATGCGTGTTAGGAATTGATCAATGGAAATACATGAACATTCTAAACATAGAGAGAAAAGAAATAAGAACACGGTATAATGTGAAAAGGAATTTAATATCAGGTAAGTAAGTAAGATTAATATTTACACATTATTGAACGTTGAATGATTAAAAGAATATTTACATTTGTTTTAGCTGAATTGATTGACGAGTGATTTTATTTATTGGCAAGTTCTAGAAATGATTTTATAGGTAATGAAAGATTACTAATAGGTGGTTGTAATTTGGTCGGTCGTAGATCGAGCACGTAACACTGTGGCATCTCCGGCAAGCGGCCGAGTGGTTAATCAGGTTACGACGGCAGTCTAGAGAGAAGAAGTCTGCTCCGTCATCTTCTTATATATAGCCTGCTTACACATGGAAAGATGCGATAGTTTTTGAAGTGACCTCTGGTGACGGCGATTCAAACTACATATATGAGACATACAAAGCAAACATTAAAAGACAAGACTTAGATACCGAAATTGGTAAAACTGATAAAACAGAAGTCCGCTACAGTTCTGCTACAGGTGATATTTTTTACCTATAACAGAATAATCACAGAAAAAAGGGTTTCCTATTCTAAAAAATCTCATTCTATAATAACACTTGAAAGCATATTCATTAGATATATTTCTAATAAACTGTGCATTAAAGAGTTTTTGTTTTTTATTTGTATTGTCTACCTTCTAATTAAAATATCAACTCATCATAATTATATGATGAAACATATTTGAATAGTTGTGGCTATCTACATAACAACACGTAGGCTACATGATTTTGATGTAAATTGTAAAATATGATGGGAGCAGTCTCATCGAACCGGGTATAAAACATCTAATATTATATTAAAGATTGTAATTATGTTTTACGTTGACCGATTTAGGTGAGTATAACTTTCATTAAAAATATTTGAATGCTAAAAAGTTTTCGTATTTCCGCATACTTTGAAATTTTATGGAGCTTTTCATCCCTTCCGCCCTTTTATACTCGCCTCAGATTTCGTCATATGCGCCTGCGTGAACGGAAGTATAGATAAAATGAAGGGAAAATTACTGTTGCTTTTTAAATTTAACTCAAACCAGTACAAAATTACTGACTTTAAAATACAGAAACGCAATACTTCTCACTTAATAACCTTTGTCCAAGACAACCAAAAATCTTATATACAATTACCATGAAACTGATTATCGTGTTTTTTTTTCACTTTTTATAAAAGTTTTGATGTAACATTATGAACGCCACTGGTATAAAAAACCAATTCCAATAGTGAACAGTTTAGTAATATGACATCTTGCAATAAATAGAATTGTTAGTTTTACTAACTTATTGCTCCTCAAGGAGATAATGTGGTTGTTCATGAGTCTTTCGGGGAGAACGTTGCGTATCGAGGGCTGGAGCGTGACTGTAATCGGTTGGCAGCGCTAACTGGACGTGCTCTGTGAACGCGGCGTTGCCACAATATACGTGTAATATATTTACGAGTATCATTCACTTTGTGATCCATTTGAAGTGATAAATAGATACTTATTATTTTTTACTTTGCTTGGCCATGGAACCACGCTAAGAATTGAAAATCTTCTTCTCTTCTAATAGAATTGTAAATCCCTGAGTTAAAGACCGCAGTCTTCGGGCGGTGTACGTGTCGACATTTGTCTTACATCAATTTTGATTGTTGAAAAACAAATTTGATTGGTAGGTTATAACTGTAAAAAAAATCACGTATGGCATCAAATTCACACCAACCGGGAGTATTCATAGAGCTAACAAATTTGATCAAAAATCGTATTTGTTTTAATCTTTATAGTCAATTGAATCCAAATCCTTCAGTAAAGTAAGCAAACATTTACAGACTAAGCTACACCCGCCGGCAAACTCCAAAAAGCTATAACTTTCTTCGTATTTGCCGAACAGCTTTATTCCTTCCGTGTATATTTTTTGTTTTGTTATACGGCAAAGTTTGTTTGCCTTTCCGCTTTTCTATCCTCAAAGTTATTAAAACCATATGATGCACGAGTATAAAGACTGAACAGTCAATGTGGCCGGTTGAAAGTCAACAAATAAGAATACTAATACGTTTTTCGATTGCTTTTTGATAGCATCACATTTTATGACATAACTTATATTACTAGGATACATATTGAAATCCTATTAAAATTACAAATATGGTATTGTGTTTGATCAATTTAGTTTTTAATAAAAGTTAAAAAATCATAATCTCAACTAACCACTTACCATAATCCATATAAACAAGATAAATATAATTATATAAAACAAATATTTATTTACCTTGTTTTTACATGGATCACGGAAGAAATGGTCTCTGTTTAGGAGACTGCTGTTTCAACTAACTTGTAGCCTTCCTCAATCCATCACTTGTCAAGAGACAACTTGACAAGTGATATATTGAGTTGTCTCTTGACAAGTGGTGGATTGAGGAAGGCTACGAGTTAGTCGAAACTCCAGTCTCCTTAACAAAGACCATATCTTACGTGATCCATGTTAATACAAGGTAAATAAATAAATATGTATTATTTTTAATGGATATCAAAGTAAATGTTGAAAACATTTTGATAAAAGAGAATCATATATATTTTAGGCTTCCAAAGAAAGCTTATACCCTAATTACATTAAGAATATAAGTTAATATACTTTTACTTAATAAATCATAACGTTTATATTTCTTATATCATAATCTTCGCTCACGTTATATAACATACCAGTACTTCATCATGTGTGTGTAATTGAAAATATGAAAAATAATCGGAATCATATTGTATAATATAACGTGTGCGAACAGTATGAAATTACTAACTTATTAATAATTATATTAATATAACAATGTAGGGCAAGAATGATGTATGACAAGGAGACATCATCTGACTGAAAGAATGCCTAATTTATTAGTAGGTTTATAATATTAGTTATATTATTGAATTATTATTGTTTTCAGTTAATCCGGAGATCATTCACCGCAAGCCGTTTTGCTGTAACGTCCACTTGAGTACATCAGCTATGCTCAGCTACAGGATCGTCTTATTCCTTTTCCAGGTAAGAACCTGCTCTTAAAAGAACACTTATTTTGTTTGTACAAAATTTCCTCAGAATCAGAAACAAGCCATGGACTTCGCTCTCATTAAATGTGCCAGTCGTTTAACGAATAGCAAGACAACGCAGTTTGAATTATCTGAAAATTATTCTCGAACACAAAATAACGAAAAACCACCAAAAATAATTATTAATTTCATTTTCCTGGATCTAAGATATACTTTGAAACTTCTCCTTAATAAGCGATGAACATGATGACTTATTTTTTGTTTCAAATTATGCAAAACTTGTCATCTTAAAGTGATTGTTTGAATAAACATTCGCATTTTGACGCAGTCAAATCTACGCGAGTGCTGCGTTAGAACGTTTGATTTGAGGTTTAAATATCACATGTTATTTATTTCACTCTTACGACTGAGTGTCATAGTTTTGTGTAATCGAAACAGTTACTGTGCATTCGCATACAAAGTAGCTGTCAAAGTAACATCATTATTTAAATTATGATTTATAACGACAATGATTTATTTGCAGCTCAGTAATGATACTGGCAATGCGTAGTTTGAAGCGAGATTAGCATTATTATTTACATTTATATTATTTGAATGAATGCGGCTGGGGTAGAAATTTGCTTCGGAACATACATGTACGAGTATTTTGGGATATTTTGGGTCAGGAAGGTTAAATAAAATATTATTTTTTGTTTTAGTACACAGTAAAATATTATTTCGTAATCAACTTTATAAAAGAATAACACGTATGAACATTTACATGAAAACATCACTATTAATTCTAATGTTGCTTAAATATGACTTACATAAAAAAAATTGAACATTTCTTGAGTAAAAGTTGAATTAAATGAAGATGGAAGACATGAGACGGTGATCTGACAAGGTGATAGTGTTCCACAGAATATTATTCTACCACTAGTAAATCAATAAACATATTTTCTTTCCGCATATAAAAATCTTCGAACTATTGCTATGTTTCATTTGCTTAATATTTTGTATGAAATATTTTACAGGACGTCTTTTCGTTAAAAGATAAAAAATAAAAATATTTATACGAGTGTGTCTTCACCTACAAAAGAGGCTACGAGATGCTCGCATCTCTCCTTTCCTGTCACTTTCTTCAATCGGTCAGTCTACTTTTGTATCGTTCTTCGCCATTTTGTCTGTAAGTGATTGGGACGCTGAATATTTTATTTTTGGATACTTTTATTACGCAAAGGGCGGGAAATAAAGACGAAAACATTTATTGATCAACCGTGACACTTACTACTACACACTACATGACAAGAGATGGTTAGTTATTTGTTGTGTACAACTTTTTGTATAAGTTAATTCACTCTGGATTATAAAATTTAACTTAGTTGTAAGCTACACTAGCATTTAATTTTTGAACTATAAGCCAAATGATAACTTTTTTACCTTTAATATGTAATTTTTAACTCTTATAAAGCTTGAGAAAATCTTCACGTAAGCGTTTCAATACATTTTCACACTATTCAACGTTTTTTTGTTATATTTTATAATGAAGCCACTAGCAGGCTCAAGTAATCGAAATTATTTCATGCATCATTTTTATTCTGCCCAACGCCATTAGGATCGCTTATTGACGTCAATATCAACGTCATGATTTGACCCATTCTTATTATTATTTATATTTGTCTATTATTATCTGTTAAACTGTACATTTAAATTTAAAAAATATTCAATATAATTCAAGCGTAGTAAATAAATATTTAAATCTTGAATATAAGTAACCTTGGGTATTACCTTATTTTTTATGAAATGAATTGTGGTGAATATTAAATCCAATTTCCTGCACTCATATCTTGATAGCGGATGACGTGCATTTTCAATATCGACTGCATTATCGGCGCACTTTTCTGTAAATGATTATAATCGAAGCTCAAGCATTGACGTGTATTGAATTTTAAAGTTGAATGGTTCAATACCAGAATAAGTAATAAATAGAGGGTTTTTAGTGACGACCAAATGTGATAGCGACCATGTTTTTAAAGAAACATCTGTCATATTTGATGTGAATTGTTCGGATATTTAAAAAAGTAGATGCTTTAAGACTTTAAATAATAGAGACGTTTTTGTTGGATAAATGGATGTTTGAATAAGCAAAATATATAGATTTGGGTTGATATCAATCCACACGAGATACATCAATACCAAAAGCATATAGAAATTCACTGTTTGGTGTGGATTTATCATTTATGTGTAGAAAAGGAAGAGAATATGTTAAAAAGTAATCAAAGCTTCTGTATAAATAGTCACAAACGTATTGCTTACTTGGTATATCAATCAATGAAGATACATTTTATCATTACTTAAATATACATATACTATACATAAAATTCTTTTTTCAACGCGTCAATCCAAGCACAAAAATAACGGCAGAAGCGGGATGCGAACCGCGGACCTTGGAAACCAACTATGCCCAGGTATTCATACCGCTCGGCGAACTGAGCCATTGCTATGCCTAGACCGACTCGCGTTGAAACTAGTATTTATATCATTGTTATCATCGTACGATAGATGTCGCTATAGTATATATTCAAAGTATGTATATTTTTATTATTATTCAATCAGTCTTCATTTATTCACAAGCATTTTATGAATAGTATATGTATATTTAAGTAATAATAATATTGTAATATAGTCAATGATCTATAAAAGTAGATAAGAATATTGAAATAATAAAATAATATTCTAATAAAAATTTAAAAAAAAAATCATATACATTTTATCATTTGAAGCAATGTTTTTTCATCAGCTCTCAATGACATGTATACAAAGCTTTCATGAAAAACGGTGATGTGCTACGCGGGGTTACAAATAATTGTGTTTTGCAGCATAAAAGAATCTTCCATTGATGTAACATTAAACACTAACACTTTTACTACTCAGCTCTTTAAATACTCAAGATACTTCTACTCAAGATATCCACATAATTGCATAATTGCTCAACTTTTACAAAGATAAACAGCTATAAAAATATGAGTTGTACAGCATTTTTTCTGTTCGATTGTCATATTATATATTCGTGAAATATTTTACGTTACTGCAATAACAAAGTGTTTGAAAAGAGGTTGATTTTATGCATTTCAAATCGCTCTTGTGACCTTCAAACACATCATCCTTCTTTTAATTTAATCGTTTTTTTTATTTGTTTTATTTGTTTAACAGAACCGCAGTTCCAAGGTACATATAATAATAAAGAATAAGAAACATAGAGTAAACATAAACATACAATACATACAAAAGAGAAAAAAAAAACATAAAAGAAGAATAAGATTACACGTGTCAAAGATCGCAGAGATATAGGAGAACAATATCATCGAAAAAAGAGGAAAAGGATGTAAGAAAAGGATCGAGGTGTGCTGGTAGGCCATTAAGGAGCGCCATTGCCGTTGTACTAAATTGAGTATTTGAAGCTCCACAAGTATCAACTGGGATAAAAAAAATGGATTGCTACGAGCACGGGTGTACTTATCTGGAACGTAAAAGTTAAAACATTTAAGAATCCCAGGGTTGTGAATTGCACCGCGAAAAAGAAGGCATGGATGTTTGAGAGCAGCAATTTTCCTCCGGAATCACCTCTATTACGTCTTTAAATATATGAAGTTACTGAAAAGCGCAAAACTAAATTTTGGTTATACATTATTTTTTATAAGCTCTGATAATAATAATAAATATGCAGAATCTGGCGGAGAGAGCATTTTATTTCTAGATAGGGACCTTAGATTACTTATGGTTGGGTCACGCTGTAATAGATTTTTATTATGGTATTCACTAAAAGTAAATATGGGTAAGCCAGCTTTTGACACCAATATTATCACATAATATTGAACACCCCGGGTATATGAGGTGTGATTGAACATATATATGATATAAAATACCACATAAATGAAGAGGCAATCGTTCGGTCGAAATATATGTAGATTACATTTATGTGCAAATTTGAATTTCATCCAGTCAGGAGGAAACGTCAGCCTTTGGGAGTCTTCTTCTTCATAGTATCAATCCGGTAGATTGGTTTGCAGCAAAAAAATCTTGCACCTCGATCTCCACTCCTCTCGATCCTCTGCAATCCTCTATAGCTCAGCATAAGAGCTACAACTCATGTCCTCGAACACTTGCTGCATCTTCTTCTTCGTAGTATCAATCCGGAGGATTGGTTTGCAGCAACAGATTCTTGCATCTCGATCTCCATTCCTCTCGGTCCTCCGCAACCCTTTTCAGCTCAGCATAAGCGCTACAGTTCATGTCCTCGAATACTTGCTGCAAATACTCCCGTCTAGGGCGCCGTTCTGCAGTAATGTTCGAACATTCCAGGTGGCATATCTTGTTGGCTGAAGGTTTTTCTTATTTGTCTTGGTTGTTTTGTCTCGTGCAGTCCCCACCCGGAGATCCGATTGGGGGACTATTTTACCTCCGGAAAATTTTACTTGAGATGCAATCATTTTTTGCTGATACGTGGGATGTCTTTAAGACCTTTAATGTGGTATTTTCCCCTTTATTTCCACATCCTAATGCCGTTGACCATAAAGGTTCATCCGCCTTGTGCAGTGAAGACGTCTATACCGTCGCTCTTGTTTTAAACAATAAATCGCACTTAAAAATAAAACTTATAAAGATTCTCTAACACCATCAGAATCGTCATCAAATTCTCTACAAAACGTGCATTATGGTTTATATGCATCTTTAGCGATCGCTCGTTAAACAGCATCGACGCGCAACATCTTTGGCGCAAGATCTCGTGACGTGCCGATGTCGGCCATTTTTTATTTTATTTATATCTCCATGGCAACTCATATGAATCATTTTTCTTGTACGAAATTTTACGCAGAAAAACAATTTGTGTTGTGGTTGATGATAATTTGAAAGATCAGATTTTTTTGGACCGAATGTTGGCCGGAATAAGCTAACACCCAGCTAACCTCATCAGGTCAAGCTGGTTAGGGCACTCTATTGTCCTGGAGGTAGTAAATGCCCTCCTAAGGCGGATGAACCTTGCTGCATATTGGGAGTCAAATTCTAAGTAATTATTTAAATTAAGGCCAGAGTTGTCTCGTGGAGGAATGTTTACCAATGCACTAAAATACAACTCCTAATCAATTAAATCGGACAAATTTTACTGGTAAAGAAATAAAGGATACTTCTTGCGCGGAAGAATTAAGCATTATTCTTATTTGAATACTATCGGGTCCGCCAAATAACTTTTTTTTTTGAAAATGGGACGCAAAACATCGAGTGTAGCTTCGGCTGTATGGCACGTAACGCCGTCCTGTTGAAACCAAATGTTGCCAATATCCTCCTCTTCAATTTTTGTGAACAAAAATTTCGTAATATTTCCCAGCGTTGTTCAAGCGTATACACAACCATATTCGTTCAGCGGAAGGATAAAACTAATTATCTGTCAAATCAGACATGAGCTAGAAATAAGCACTAGTTGAAAAAAAACGTTAGATGGCGGACCCTATATAATATTATATTGGTTTGAAAAGTAGATACATAGGATAGTGGGTAAATATATTTTTAAATTATGTAAAATCATAATTATACATTGCTAAAGGCAACTATTTTATATCAATAATTAACTTCATTAATGGGCAGTAATAATTTATTCAAAAGTCAGTAATAAAAACATCAATGGTCAGTAAAAACAATAAATTGGCAATAGACAAATATTAATTGTCAATAAAAAAATAAAACTAGTAAATAATTAATAAATAGTAATCAATTATGTTAGGTTAGGTTAGGTTAGTTTTCGATTTTAAGTGCTAATTATTCATTCATTTCACGTTAATAACTGGCGTTATTAAATAGATTACAGCCATTTTAATTTTATAAGTGACCACATTTATACTGAAAATGGATACTGCCAATTTATTTTATATACTGTTAATTAATTTAATTTACTGCTAGTCGACTTAATTTATTACCAAAGCATTGAATAATAACTTCGTTTTCAACATTAAGTAGACATTTTTTTAATTTGTTATTTGTGTATTATGTAATTATGAAATATTATAGTTTGCTTGTCTTACAAATATATTTAATTTATTTGTATAAAACTACAATTGGAAGAAGAAGATTCATATTTCGCAGAGAAAAATATTATTCTCTCTTGTCTCCGTATTCATTTGCAAGCACGAATGAAAAAAAAACTTGGAAAAAAATATCTGGTTGCAAGAAATGATTTACACCAAGTTATAATTTATTAAAAAGGGAAACATTATACATTACAAATGCGCTTTAATAACACGAAAGCGTGCGGAATGAATAACTCCTACTTTGACTTAAATAAAAGATTACTTATTCTAATTTAAATTATTATTTAAGGACAGCTAATTTTGTACTTATAGAGTACTAAGATTATTCAAATTTATAAGTCAATTTATTAATTTGTCATTTATTGTATTTCAATGCGACTAAATACTCAATGGGTAGTTTCATTTGAAGATTGCCCGTTTCGCAAGTGTCGTCAAAAACCGCTGAATCTTGAAAACCTTGTAGGGTCCAAGTCCCAAAGTCACCCTTGTTTGTAAGGGTCTTCGTTTCTGCCGACCTCGATCGTAGCTTTCATGTCTTTTATGTGCCGTTAATCGTTCTATCGCAGCCTCTTATCGAGCCTTAGACGCACGTAAGTAAGGAAACCGAACCGATTAAAACGTATCGGAAAACAATCCCAGCACTTAAATTGTATTAAAAATACAACACAGTGTTACAAAGAGAGAAACTAAAATAAAACTAGGGAAAAAGCATAAAGATTTTTCTTTAAAAACATATTGTTTTATAGTAATCTTGTAGTATAAATTATCGTAAGTTCGAGTGCTATTTTTCTTATAAAAAGAACGAATGAAATGCATTTACTCGTATTCCTTAGAATCGATGCACCACTTAGATCGTAGACCGACTGCACAATTTCCTCCCTTTCAACACAATCTTCGTATCGATTCGAAGAAGAAGCATTTTATCAGCCTGGAAAAAATGAGCCATTTCCAATTCTGGAAATGAATTCAGAGACGGTTTATTAATTTTATACAAAATATACGTAACCAGATACTTTGATTTTGATATTTATATATTCGATCAATTTGATCACTTCAAAATAACACCATTAGCTCAAAGTGTACCAAAACTGACATCCCTTAAACACTCATATACTGTGTCGTTTTAGTTTTGAAAAGCGTTGAACGTTTTTTCTCTGTGCTATTATATAAGGAAAAGAAAGCATATTGCAAACATTATCCTTTTTTTCGCCTAGCGACACAAGGTCCTTGATATAGGCTAACCCTTTAAGTGCTTTGTGAATCGTTTTTTTATAGGTGAGGAGAGATCATTTCATCGCTGATACATGTGACCACCGCAACAGCAAAAATTTCACTAGGTTAGGTTAGGTTGGATAAGGTTTGGTTAAGTCAGATTTCATGCTTTGTATGGTAAATATTTGACATTTTAATCAATTTGGAGACATAAAATTGATTCTTATACTTCACAGGCTCTCTATGTCAAAGGTGTTTCATCAAGTAGAAATGTACTTCTTGATTTACTTCTTATAAGAAAACACCTGTCTTTTTTATTGAATTATTTTTGAATGCACTTACTCGATGAAACAGCGTTTTAATTGATTTATTCTTACAACAACACATGTTATATATTGATATATATAACATAGGATTTTGGTATTTTGGTACGCCGCCAAAAGCATTCTTTGGTAAAAGGCTCATATAAATTTCTGAAATTACACCCCTCGGGAGCGATCCATACAAGTCTTTTGCGGCGTATAATACCAGCGTACTACTTCTTATAAATTACCGCTTTGGTGAAATTGCGTTAAAGAAAACATTCCACATCCCATGATTTCGTCGTTTTAATAATTTTCCATAAATATACAATAAGTAATTAATTTATATACTACGTAGTCTCTCAGATATTCACTCCTTACTTGGAGCAAATGGCCACCAAAGGTCATTATTGTTGACTCTAATCTCTGCAAGTGTTTTTTTATTCTAAGAACATTTTTCTATACTGAGTGATTAAATACTACATCTTGAGAAATATGTTATACAGAAGTCGTAAAATTTCAAATTTAATTTATCGTATTTTACACGTACAACTTATTATATTTTTTATGAAATTGTAGTAACACGTGGAATTCTGTAAGGTCACATGGGACTAGTACTTTTCTTGGTTTTCACAAACGAGATTGTTACAAAGTTTGATGGAATAAATATTTTGTTGTTCGCAGACAATTTCAAAACAAGCATTTAGTCACACCGCCCGCCCACCTCAGCATCTTCACCTCTGCCACGTGAATCCTATCCAAGTCACGTTTCAGGGGGGTCCAACACTCCGATCCGTAGAGCATAGCTGGCCTTACAGCAATTTTGTAGATTTTACTTTTGGTCCTTACTGGAATCTTACTATCACATGAAACCCCAGAGAGAGACCTCAATTTCAGACATCCTGTGTTTATTTTTGTTTGTATATTGTTGCATTATATTAGTAACTAGCTTTTACATTTTATCTTTATTGTTATTATTTCACTTATTATCAATTTTTGTATGTAACAGGCAAATGGGCGTATAAATAAAAAAATAATATTTCAGTCACGGTTATAGATAAATCTATGGACTATATTTGTCTGAATGTCAAAAACACCCATCAAACAGTCAGAAGTTTACACGCTCTTGCTGAATGATAGATGGCGACGAGTTACTATATTAATTTGTTCCATCCCACTGATTTCGAGTATCGCATTTTAGTATCTGGCCGATGATAATAAGTACTTTTCTGTGCGTGCCGTGGGAAATACTCTAGTAGTAGAAACTCTTGAAGGGCGGCATTTTTTATTTATGGCGTCCATAACTCGCAGAGACTGGGTCGGGTGAGGTTTGTGCGTAGCGAGATACGGTAAAATTTTAGCTCTTCCTTTTCCTTGTTCTGTGTTACTCCTACGGAGAATAATAAAACAAGGTCTAAATTTAACGTGTTCGAACCAAAATAACTCCGTCGTTACATTAGGGATTTTATATTCGCACTTCAAGTAATACTAGTGATTTTGCATATGGAACGACCCACTTTAACAAATCTACGTTATATATCATCTGCATTAGCAATTTTTCATATAAAAATACAAAACGTGATTATTAAATAATGCATGAAAGTATTTTTATTTATATCTTTCTCTTAACTGGAGCATATGGCATATACGAACTGCCGCCTCAAAGGTCTGTCGGTCGCCATAGTTTAATTTTCGTCCTATGTGAGTTCCATCTCCCGCAACTCCAAATACATTCTGCGTATATTTTCTGAAGAAAAATAATAGGAACCAGAGAAGCAATCTTATCCCTGCGTATGATCTTGGAGAAGAGGATAAAAGTGGACCAAGATACATATATTGCCTTCGTGGACATTGAAAAAGCATTTGATAAAGTAGATTGGGAGAGGCTTTTCGATATTATGAAAGAAATTGGAGTCAAATACAAGGAACGAAGACTCATATTTTCACTTTACAAAGAAGAAGCTGCCATAATATCACTTGGAAATGTCCAAAAGGAAGCAAAAATACGCCAGAGGGTGAGACAAGGATGCTCTCTGTCGCCTGTACTCTTCAACGTATACATACAAAATGCAATTAATAACATCAGGGAAAAAATGGGCCATAGAGAGGGGGTTAAAATACATGGCCAAAAGATTGATATGATAAGGTTTGCTGACGACATTGCTCTGATTGCTGAAACTGAAGATGAACTCGCGGAAGCGCTGACATCCATGGAAAACATATTTAATTCCAACTACAATATGAAGATAAACAGCACAAAACCAAAGTCATGAAAGTAAGCCGCAATGAGCAGCAGAAAATTAACATATCAATGCTAGGAGTACCCCTAAAAGATGCAAAAGAATTTGTATACCTTGGAAGTATAATCACCTGGGATGGCAGAACAAAAAGAGAAGTCAACAGTCGAATACATCAAGCAAGGCTAGCTTTCAATAAAAAAGCCAAAGTTCTTGAGTCAAAGAATATTTCTTTAGGGCTCCGCAAGCAACTTGCCAAAACACTTGTTTGGAGCATCTTAATGTACGGCTGTGAGACATGGTGCTTATCTGAAAGTGATAAAAAAAGACTAGAGGCCTTTGAGATGTGGTCGTACAGAAGAATTCTCGGAATATCCTGGAGAGACCACGTCACGAACAATGAGGTTCTCAGGATAATCAAGGAAGATAGGCAACTAATAAGAACCATCTCAGAGAGGCGAGCCCGATGGATTGGTCACATCATGCGCCACGATGGTCTCCTTCACGATATTGTGGAGGGGATGGTTGAGGGTAAAAACTGTAGAGGGCGCCCTAGACGGGAGTATTTGCAGCAAATATTCGAGGACATGAATTGTTGCGCTTATGCTGAGCTGAAAAGGGTTGTGGAGGACCGAGAGGAATGGAGATCGAGATGCAAGATTCTGTTGCTGCAAACCAATCCACCGGATTGATACTATGAAGAAGATATTTTCTGACGGCCTTTCTAGACAGCGTGAGCCTGGGGTTTGATGAAAAGGCAGATATGGTTTATGCTGCCCTGCACCATTCTTAATACGTGTCCCAACCACGTTCAATGTTAGTATAAACAACTTAAATTAATATAAAATATATAAATAAAGTGTCATTTTTGTTTACTTGAACTTTTATTTTGTCAATTATTTTAAGCTCAATTAGTTATTAAAATTATTATTTTTTTAACCACCTGGCACTCCAAATTACGCCAGCACATTTTGCAACAACAAATGTTAAGTTACCGTGAAAATGTTAAACTAAAACCACTTTATGGTTACTTATTAGATTATATAACAGACAAACTTTATCACTGAAATTTCAGCCACTGACAAAAATTATCACTTACGTTTCGATACAAATTTCGAAGTTTCTTTTGGCGACCAAAGTTTTCTGAGAAAGTGTCCTCGCGGGATGTTGTGAGATGTTACGCGGCATCGCTTAGGACCGGCCGAGCTCCAATCAAAAACGTTCTCTTCTAATTTCTTCCCTGCCCTTAAATAACAATATTCTCTGTGGCAAATTCGCCATTTAATCGAAAAGTAAGGACCGTCGCGCAATTATTTTCAACGTTGAAATATTCCAAGTATTTTCTGAAGCGCTAAATTTAAAATTATCAGAAGCTACACAATTCTAATAATAATTTTATGGCATTGGTTTGGCAAGGACACTTAAAATCTTATGAATTTAAAATGCAAAATTTGTAATACGGTACCGTATAATCTAAATGACCTGTATGCGTCACAGTTTTTTGCTTCTTTAAAATTTTCGTTAATTTATTGCTGTACACTACTGAAAGTATTAAAATCTTTAATATCTTATATTTCATCTTATATTGAAGCATACAATGATTGTTGATATCTTTTGATTTTAAGCTTTGATTATTTGAAAATCATAGGCATAACTTTTCGCAAAAAAACAGTATTTTTCATATTTTTTATCTAAGCACGTACAGGAGAATACCGACAGATAGTAATTCTGAAGTCTCATCCGTGGAATTCTATAACGCTTACCATGGTGCATTTGGCTACGCGCTGCATGTAGAGTGTTGATCCGACAACGTCATAGACTACAGCCCTTGATTCACGCATTATCCTTATTATTTACAAGAATTTACTATGAATGGGTGATCTTTACGAGATGACTTTCGTCTACCACCATTTTTTTGACATTTTACGGATGACGGATCAAATTCACACCAACCGGAGTATTTTAGTGCAGAGATATCGAATAATAATAAAAAAAATCTCTGTCAGGGATCGAACCCACGAGTTTTGGCTTGCAAAGCAAACGCTTCGACCGTTGAGCTATACCCACCGGCAAAACCACTTAACAAAGATCAGTCGTTAATAATAAAATTTCTTAGCTTTGGTACGAAACTAGTTAATAATTAAAGAATCAACTATCAAGGCTCTTGTGGAATTTAATTTTAATTAATATTTAACATCAAATGTTTTTAAAAACAATTCTTCTTTGGAGGTCTGATGACAAAAATGTATAAAAAATGGTGTTAATATTCTGACTACGCTACAATAACTACAGCCACGGGATTGAACGAATGGTATTTGTAGTAATAGTGCAGAACTTAATTGAATATTCATTAAATAATATTCATTGTACTGTTTTTCGCAAGATACATTTTACTGCATAAAATTAAATATTAAAGAGGAGTTAATGTCGAATGTCATTAGAAGTGATCGTCACTGTTGCGATTAGTAATATTTATTCAGTTCCCTCAAAGATGTTTATTTCTGCTGTACCAGATACGCATTATGGTGGCTCTTTATTTGCTCAGACTATTGCTCGGGGATATTTCCTGAAATATTGTTACCTTACAGTGCAGTGTGCTCAAAGAAATGCAGAAAGCAACGCTGTCAAAGGATATTTTTACTTGAAAACATACTCAGATATTGTGTTTTATATAATAAGGAGTGAATAAAATATGTAGTACAAGGCACTCTTATTTACATACCGTGACATTTATTCAGGAGATCCAATTTTACACTTAATGTTATACTTATATATTTTTTTATTCTACTATTCATACCCTAGATTGCATTTAATATGACATCACACAACGCTTAAAAGAAAGTTATGTTAAGTGCTAACTTCGTATGCTCGTACAATAATTTTTGTAAATCTAGACTCGAAAAATTGACCCTTTCGCATCATCATCTGATGAAAAACATGAAGCAATTTGATTTATAAAAATAGACTAGATAAGTACATTTAAGATTCAAATACTAGATGTATAATTGACAGTATAATTTGTATTCAAACCGAGCCGTAATGAAAGGGTTAAAAAAACTGTGATATAATTTACAAACATGTGGAAGAGTACATTTATATTGCTCGAATATATAGAACAACAAATGAAAAAAGTGGTAATTGTACAATTTAAAGCTCACGTACTCGTATTTATTCTTAACTAAATAAATCAATTATTAGGAGAAACATAAATGGTGTCAGGTATAGTAGTTGAGCTGCAAACGTTGCGCCCAGAAAACGTTAACTTACAAAACAGGTGCTAGCACTTTGTAAAGAATGCCATCTGTGATTTTAAATAAAAAATAGTGTAACAATTACAAAACACATTAATTGCTTATCAGAACTAGGTGCGATTATAGCAAATTGGTTACAAATGAACGTTGACTTTAGTGTCTGCAGTTCAAATCCAAGGCTTGCCATCGAAAAATTGACACAAAAATGAATTGTTCGAAATCATGACATTCGATGTTGATCGTATGTCTATCAAAATTTTCGTATTGTGACTATGTTTTGATAGTTATTCATGTGAATCATAAAATTCTTAATTGTTATTATTGATAATAATAAAATATTGATTAAAAGATTTTAAAAACATTGATATTTTACCAACAATTGAGTTCCATATAAGATGCAAAATTCACAAAAGATTTTTTTGCATCTTTCTATTAAAATTAAAATTATAATTAAATTAATGTATATCAGTCACCAAATATGTCATTAATTTTAAATAATAAATTTATCGTAGGTTTATTTTAGAAAAGATAACAAACTGTCAATATACAATTTAAAAACATATACTTATATGATTTAGTTTAAGAAATCCAATAAAACTCGTATATTTATATAAATATTTGAAACGAAGGTTTCTTTTAAAGGAAGACTTGCCATGCTATGAAGAAGAAATATATCTATTCGTCATATTTCCGATACAAATCATGAAAGCAAAATGATGTCCAAGGAAATCACATTTCCGACGAACTCGTTTACTTCTCATTCAAACATATCAGAAGGATATACTCGTATATCGTTCATATCCATGTATTTTATCCGAATTGATGTCAAAGATAAAAAGAGCAGTAGGATATACATCAAACTCATTTGCTTTTGTAATCAAATACTCTGCCTCACAATTTTTGTTAATTGTGCAAAAGGTTTCTTCTTAAAACTTTAGTAGGCGGCATAGGTGTTCAGTTCTTCATTATGAGATTAAAATTTAATTGCATTATATTAATAGATAAATGCAATACAATAGTTAAAATACATTATAATTGCATGCATAATTGTAAACTAAATACTAATATTACTTTAATATTATATACAAAATATTTGCTTAGTGTAATATAACGATAGGAATAAATTTAAAAAAACTATAAAGTGAAAAATATAACCGTTTTTTGGCGTAAATATTTTCGTGTATCGATATTAAATTGTAATTTATTTTCAAGTTCTCTAGTCTAAGTCTTTCAAAGAAAACATGTATCATATTATAATTTTCAACCATTATTTTTAACATTTTAAAAATAAAAATTCCTTGTTTTTTAAATGTATTCAAAAAATGACAAACATGTAGGTTTCTTACAATAAATATAAATGTGTTTAATTGACAATCTGCCAAAACAATAATCAATTTGATTCTTGAATTAATTTACAGTAGTATTTTATGAAAATTAAACATCACAAAGCGTAAAACTTTTCAGTAAAATTTGAAATTTTTCCATGACTGATAAAAATATCATATCGTAATTTAACTTCGAGAACCTCTTTCCAACTGTATTGATGTTGGTTTTTCTTTGGTGACCTGAAAGGTATTTTCAGTTCTTATAAAATATCAGTTCCTTTCCGGAAAGTGCTACATATGATAAAATATCTGTTTGAAACGGACTTTGTGTAATATTGATACGTAAACATTTAGTATGATTTTTGATACCGGTGCTTCTGATTCAACGTCTGTTAAAATTGTAAATGGGCAAAGTTTATATGAAATAATAAATATATATTTATAACTTTAAAGTACTTTAGTACAGTTTAGTAAGTTTTTACAATAAATTAATACAAGTAGGATTACAAAACTTTTCTTCATTTTTCATTTTAGGTCTGCGTAAAAGTGACCTATAAACATGATATTTAATATATTGCAGTACCAATGAAAATATTTATTTAAACCCTACTGAACTTGAAAATACAATAAATAATACATTTGACTATAATATATTGTGACATTTTTTTTATAAAATTGAGTAATAAAAAATATATTTTGAGAAATTCACTGAAAATTGATATTTGCTTGTAAAATTACTTTCTACTTTATTATATTATAATCAAGAACAACAAAGATATGGTTATGGCTAATGTTTAATTTATAGATAATATAAAGAGTTAATTGAAGTAGTAACTAAGTGTTAAATAAATTAAGTTAATAGTTTACAGTTACGTAAAAATGTACACTTGATAACCATCACCGATTTGATTAAAAATCTCTACTTAAAAACCGGAAGTGTGAGAAAATTTTCAAAATAAAGATATTAACACTTTATATTAAGTTACGTTTAAATTAAACATTTATTTTAAGCACGTGTGGAATAATGGAAGTCTTTATATTTATCATGTATCTATTTTGATCTAACAATATAATAGATAGTTTAATAAATCTAATTTCTTATTAAAAGAACTTCTACTAACGTCATCTTCACATTTGTAATATTAACAAATAAACGTTTATATCATTAATATGATTACAATTAGTTGAGATTTCGTCAATTCATTAATAAATAAATTTCTCTGACTCAAACATAATATAATCTCCAATATCCAGTTTAACGAGTATCCAGTTCTCAGCCGTGTTAATTCAATTAGTGGGAAGCCATGCGAATTTACTGTTCTCGTGTTTGAAAAAAAAAGTAAAAATAAATTAACGTTATATTGGAAAATGCTTCGCGTGTTTTCTTACGGGTTCGTCTAGTTTTTTTCAAAGAACAATAGTTTTTATCGGCTAATTCTTTGAAAAAGAAGATCAATTTAAAATAGAAAAAGTTCTTCTGAATCTCAACTATGTAGTAATAATAGAAGGTGTATGTTTATATGTTCGGAAAACAATAAAAAAATGTAGTTTCTTTTACTTTATGTCGAATTCCAATGAATATTAGATTCACTGAGTTATTTTTTCATGTCAAGTCATGTTTTATTTTTTGATTGGTAAGGACTTTAAGATGATGATTTTTTATAAACGATCAATTCTGAAGATGTTCCCTACAATGTGGTCTAAAAATTGGAGAGAAAGAGAACTTTGCCACACACGTCTAAATCCAAAAACCACAATTCAGAATAATGAAATTTAAATGCGTATTTTTTGTTTGAAGTCTCGAGTAATAAAAACCTGCGCCAAAAAATAAACTCTCCGAAAGGAGCTAAAAAAATTATCATTCCGCTTTCAGATACAAAAAACGCAAACATTTTAGGCTCCGAAGGTTTATTACACAAAAGAGATCCGATCGGTACAAAAAATTTATGCCTTGAAAATTTGTCACTATAGGATAAGAAATTCCGTATTTCGTGTTTGATACTCATATTTTTCCTTAACTCTCTACTGAGATTTGTAAAATAATGTTGGAAATGATTATTTTTTTACCAAGTATTAGCTATAAAGTAAATATTGTTCGTCCATGAATATAAGGCTCCAATCAGGTTACCGTTCACGGTACACTCTTAAATGGAAGAAAATCATTGCGGAAGTGCATTTTGAATTTTCCTTCTTCTCCCCTCTTCAGCTTTATTTTTAAGTTGAAATTAATTTGAGAAATGTGTAAGTTACGCAACTCCGCATTTCCGTAGCGGAAAGGAGTGAAGTGGTAGGGAGAGAGAAACGGAGAAAATTAAATTAAATTATTAATGACTTATAAATTCGGAGAAAGGTCGTAAATTGCCCCTACAAGATGTCAGCACAGATGATGATGCTAATGAGACCTTTCGCGACCAGATTCCTTGCGCAGTTATTTTGCAGAGTATTGCTAGGGAGAGCAACGTGATATTCTACGTTTGCACAAGACAAACAGGAAAGTATGATTCTCGTACTTACAGCGGATCAGTTATTTTTCAACACGTATATCATGCTTATTCAAATTATGATAATGTTTTAATGTATTCCATACAAAATAAGTATGTTCTAATGTATTATTTTTTTGGTCGTTCAAGTAAAAAATAATATAGTTATTTATATTAATTATGTTAACTAATTGCTGGCATTCATATTCAAATAGTACAAACATGGAGACTTGTTGATTAGATAATTTTTATTATAATTTATTTAAGCTAATATATATATATTTTTAATTTGATTGCATATGATTGATGTATTTAATATCTTATGTATGGTTTATAGTTGCAAAATTCTAATATGCGCCGTAATATCGTGTCGATTTATTTTTAAAAAGTCGTAATTTCAAGACTCTGATATTAAAGTGTTTTGCTATAGTATATGAGTTATCAGGATTTTGAATTATATTGATAAGAATATATTTTCATCAGTGAAAAGATTTTCATACTCCGATTCCTACTGTCGTATTAAAAAAGAAAAATAAATCATCAAGAAAATTTCATCATACTAACGCGTAATGAACACACGGCTGTAGGCAATTTATGCTTCCTCCTCGCGAGGAAATTGTCGGGATCTGGCAAGCTTTCATTAAAAACTTATCGCATAACTCAATACTTATGACGTAAACTAATTTGAATTTCATTGCTACCTGCATTATACTGCACCGTACGTAATTGCAATATGACATTATATTTGTTAAGGCAACATAAATATTTAATATAATGTCTCTACAAAAAATATTCTGTGGATAACTAAACCAGATATATATAATATATGCCATTTAGATCATCTACTGTAAGACATGTTATTTTAAATTATATCTTCCAAATCCCATTAACCATCATGCGCCACGATGTGTGGAAGGGATGGTTGAGGTAGAAATCAGGGCGAGGTGGACCACGATGGTCTTCATATCAACATTTTGAATGGGATTTTTTGGTTGATGGTTGGGGTAAAATTGCAGAGGGCGCCGTGGACGGGAGTATTTGCAGCAAGTGTCCGATAACATGAGTTGTAGCTCTTATGCTGAGCTAAAGAGGATTGTAGAGGACCGAAAAGAGTGGAGATCAAGATGCAAGATTTTGTTGCTGCAAACCAATCCACCAGATTAATACTACGAAGAAGAATCCCATTTACAAAAAAATATGTTGAAAAAAGCAATCCACCGAATGCCTCGATGATAAATATAATAGTTAAATCATGCATTCCCATTGGTACGTTTGAACCTAATGGTCATGCTATTCGACGGTGTCTTCCAGGCGGCAGAAAATTATACATGTTCTTAAAAATAATAATTGCTTTTCCTATCATTACTGTTTTTTTTTTATAATGTGCATCCTGCACCAACCATTCTCCACTACTTTTATTAATATGTTTTCTCGAATGTAAGCTGAAATGTTCTTGAAGCAGTTGTACCTTTAGCCTATTTGCATGTATAATATTTAATGTATATATATGTATAAAAATGCTTGTTATTTTTCTGTTTGATTTAACTAAAAATGAAAAAACAGCTCGATAAATAAAAAAATATTGTATTTTATTAAAATATTTAGCAACGGTTTTTATCAGATCGATGACTGTTTACTTAATTTGCAACGGCTTATACATACAATTTGAAATGTTTTTCTGGCAATATCAAAATGAGAGATTGACAGATTTTTGGATAATACACATCAGATTAGTCACGCAATGTTTTCTCCCAAAAGATTACTTTGGGATTTCATATGTTTGAGTTCAAAAGTAAAATTACAAGCACGTAAAATATGCCAGAAAGTATTAATCTGTATATAAATTTATATTGATATCCAAATATTTCATTTTCAATAAAGTGGTACACATGTGCGTCTTTCACAATTTTGTTATCATAGACAATTTAATCTCCCCATTTCGACAAACACAAATTAAGGCTTTTAATCCACCATAACTATTTATCAAAGTAAATGTTTAAACATTGTGAAAATCTACTCGTGTATTTAAACATTTTCTAATGTTTTTTTATGTAAGCACAAACGAATATAGTATATACCAACAGTGATTAATGGAGAAAACTTTAATGTGGATTTTATGGACGCTTGCCAATTTTAAAGGACAGTTAAGCGTTGTGTTTGAAGTATTGACCTGCAACGTCATTAGACTACAGCCTGGAGCTTACTTGTCGTTTTTTTACTTGGTTTACTACCGAAACTTTCATCTCTCACTAATTTTGATATAACTATACAAACCGAAGGTATTTATAGATGTTTTTGTATTATTATAACTATACAAATTAAATGAATTGATTACTAAAAATTTGAAAAAAAATGTGTATGTAGAATTTCGTGGCAAATGAACCCACGGCCTTTCACATAGTAGCAAAGCGCTAAACTTTAAAACCACACCTCCAAACATCGTGGGATAAATAAATAATATTATAAATAGCTCTCATATAAGCGACACAGGTAGTAGATAAGCATAAGAAAAAAATACATGACAAATACTTCCATGGTACCACTTACATATTAGTGTGTTAGCTAATTTGAATTTAAATTTACTTTTTCTGGTATCCGGTCTTCCAGGGCGGCGAAGACCCCTGAGCTTTCGCTGCCCTGGAAGTCCGGATACCAGAAATATAAAAGATAATAATAGGATATAATACATAATAATTACATGGCCGGGAACTATAAACGGAATCAACATTTTAACAATATTCGTTTCATATTCTCTTAATGAAGAATGTTTCATTCTTTTTATGGGTGGATTCTTGCGTTAAAAAGCCAAGCTCGAAATATTTATATTGATTATTAAAAGGTTGTTTGTATGGTTTCATAAAACAATATGAAAATTATGTATTTGGCTTTATAATATATTCCAAGGAACAGTACCGGCCTTAGACCCTGCGGCGCCCTAGGGCATTTTTATAGCGTCTCATATTGCTTATATTTAAAAAAAATTAAGACAGATTAATTGCCCTCGGCGCCCTTAGCTTATTCGACGCCCTGTATTTTGCATTGTTATTCCATAAAAACATTGTAAAAATAAAATGTGTAATACCACCACAAAATTGTTTTAATACACATTTTGATGTTTCGTAATATTGACATTAATACAAAGAAACATTTTAAACGACATAATTGTTCATAATTCGTGAATTTAAATAAAATACCTTTATGTGAGTTTTTGCATCATACAAATATTATGCTTAATACTTATACAGTAAACATTCACTAGGGTGCAGAGAATATTTAAATTCGTATGTTAAATGTATATATATCTTTTTACACTAGCAAAACGAGTTGCTATGGCAATTCTAGGACTCTTTAAAGATTGATAGTTTTGTAATCCCTCGGTCTCGTAAAGAGTGACTTACAAATAATTCTTAATAATAATATGATATTGTATAGAACGTTTATATTTTTAAGCAATATTATTATAAGACAGCAGATATCATTCGTTACTCATCTTGAGTATCTACATGGTTTCTGTATTAACTGGCGAAATGTTATAATAGTAAGGAAGGGTTCTCTTTGGGCTTTCACAATGTCTTGGAAATACGATGTCGGTAATATGATACAATCTGCAAAGATATTATTATCTTTAGTCTGAAAATATTTGCTAACTTTATTTTAATTATTGGATTGGATTGAAATCCACGATTAAAATGAAACAAACTACGGCTTCATACGTACATAAAGTTTCAATTACATATATTAAACCAAAAGTAGTGATGTAAACCAATGACAGCAATGTATAGGATCACAGGTAAGACATATTTCTGGAAGCCGTACTTTAAAAATATGTTAATTAACAAAAAACCCACCGAAATTTACATTTAGTAAACTTTACAAGTATTCATGCAGTCTTAATTTATTGAACAATAATAAGTACCTATTTTGACACATAATTTAAAAAAAAAAAAATGTGGTGATACGCTGCCATTTTGAGATTATGTAAACCCTTAAATTGATATGATAATTCATTTGTCACGAAGTTATTGCATTACAAAAAAACCTTAATTATTTCATGTTAAGGTTATGCTCAATTCATAAAAATATAAAAGAAAGCTGTCCATTTTACGATCTACACAAACAATTATTGAACTATATAACGCATTATACAAATATACTAAATGAGATATTTTTTTCATCGTTCATTACGTATAATATGTAATTAAATATTCGTATTTGAAACGGCCGCCAAATATGAAATTATCTATGAACGAGATTCAATATAATAAAACTTGCATTTTATATTTATTTCGTACGTAACAAGAACACGTTAAAATATATAGGGCGTAAATACGGAACATCGATTTAGTCATATGACATATCGTAGATATGAAGCCTTTCCTGCTTAACATACAAAGCATAAATCGATTTTCTAGCTATAAAATAAGCCTGACCCTTCAAATCTAAGAAGACGTCCCACTCATAAAGGATCATATAAAATAATCTTTTGAAATTGATTAAATAACAGGCAGAATAAAATGCAAGTAAACGAACGTACAATTAAAAATAATTTTAGTTTTATTTCCTGTAGACTATGAAAATATAGCCACAATTTGACTACAGAAATGGAAAAATTTGTGTATTTATTTATTTGGTAAATAATTTAATGTTTTATTAACTGTAATCAGTATGTTTTATTTTTATAATAAAAAAATAATAATCTAGAAATATAAATAATTTGAGAACAGTACTGAAAAAAGCTGCAGTTGTGGCTCTTATGCCGGGGCGATATTTACCAACGAGAGTCAAAAATCAGGGTGACAGATTTACTAGCTTCTACTACCTATTTTTTTTACATAAATTGTCATGAAAATTATATGGATACCCTATAAGCTAAAGATTTCTCTCCTTGTGTCGCTTTACGTCATAACCTCAAGTAGAATTGTCTTTTCGCAGTCAAATCTCTTCGGAGTAAATATATTAAACTGTATCCTACTATTAAAATTCTATATTAAACTGTATCCTACTCTTACAGATTTGATGGCTTAGTGCAATATTGTCAGTGCAATAAATGTAGAATTAATCCTATTTTAAAATAAAAAGTTATAGAGTAAATTCTGTTGTTTATTAAATACTTAATAAAACGTTTTTTAAGGTGGTGATATCAGCTTGATGTAGAAAAGGCTCTCTTAGACTGACGCCGAAAATCCTCGAAAAACGATCTTTTGTCTCTTATTTTTGTTCGCTCGCCTGTCAGTTAATCCCCGTTCAACCGGCCAGCGAAAACGGGGTATTTTTTATATTTGAAAACATAAATCTCATGAGTTAGTACAAATTATTTAGATATAAATAATATTAAGCCCAGGTTGAGCTATAGCCAAATTGTTCTCACTTACTGTTTTACCTTGTTGAGTAATTATTCTCCCCTTCAGACAGAACGCTTGAATGATTCATTTAATCAACTAAAACAGACAAATACAATTTACAGCCTCCCTAGTAATCATTGTTTAGTGTCTGCATCTCCAAACATCAAACAGATGATTAGATTATTTTATAATGGAAGTATGCACTCAACAAATCACTAGTGCACTTAGTACTTATAATTTGAAATAAATTTTATTTAAAAAATTAAGAAATTAAAAATATTTAATCTTGATTCACATTTCTTTTAAACGATTACATGTTTTGGCCTCCTTGGAGACCATCGACCAGAAAGATTCGATGCCATTATGTACAGAATATAACATAGTTCAAATGTCTTTCGTACTTCTGGGAGGCGCGCATCCGAAATGTCTAACTTTTCATGATTCTGGTGCATAAATCAACCTTAATTTTACTGATGGTATGTGTTATGTTTGCTGTTATTTCCGCTGAGGTTTGTACTTTATTTGTATAGACCTGCAAGTTGAGAAAACCCGACAAATAAAGTCCAACGAGGTCAAATCAAACGATCTCGGTGGCCAGTTTACATTACCCTTTTTTCCACAATATATATGATTTTACTGTTTATTTTCATATATCACAATTTATTGTTTCATATATTCACTGCTTTACACTTGATCCCACGCACTCAAAATGCGTAGAGTTTATATGTGGTGGGGGAATGTATTGCAAATGTTCTTCACGTGAGATAACTCTGCCCTCAAATCAGTGTAGAATCTTCAACGTAAGATAACATGTGCGGCACATATCGCCATTCTGTTCAAACCACGTCTCGTTGCTATCTGTATCACTCAATTCAGGCCAGAATAAGTTGGTAATCGTCAAGCCCCCGTCGTTAACGGTGATTACCTGGTGAACGTCATTCTCTAAGAAATATGGCCCTAAATCCACACCAGACAATGACTTTTATAGAATGCATCGGACGCTTTTGGATCTCATGTACATTTGTATCGTCTCAAATTCAACAGTTTTGTTTGTTGTGGCATATCCATTCACGCAGAAATGGGTCTCATCGCCAAAGACCGCGTAGAACTTTGTCCGAACGAAACATTCATTTTGATAAAACAATTGTATCTATTGTGCATTTTGTTGATCGATGTACTCGTATATTATTTGGTAAAACTGACTTAATAAATGACGGCCAAATAAACAGATGTCGCTTCAACAATATAGCCGCTATCAACTGTCAAAGTTGAAAAACCGAAATTGGAAAACTCTTTATTTCAAAAATCAAATTGATATTGTCATTGAATTGTAGCCGATTAAAATAATAATATTAAAATGACACCTTTTGGTATAAAACTTACGTAGTGATACAGATTGTGTAAAATTTCATATTCAATTAATCTGAAACGCGATTAAATTTAAATTTAACTTTTATGAAGCCTTTGATCTTCGCCAATATAAATTGCCAAAGTGTGTATTTAACTCTCTCCCTAGCTGAGATTTTTGCAAACAACTTTTGTGATTTAATCTCTTCTACGAAGTGAGGTGATTGTCAAAACAGAGAACAGACGGTGGACGCTTTATTTGCTGCGAAATAATAAACAAGGTTTCATTTTTATTATATTGTCTAAAGTGTCTTTAATATGCTTTTAAACTCGAAAGTGCCCGTTATTTTTAATGTAAACAACAACAAAAATTTAATTCGTTTTTTTGATCCATATTCATAGATAGCTTAAAAAGTTTCTACGTATTAAAAGCTGCAGGCTTTGAAAACAAAAGCCTTATTACTCAATCTTCATAAAACGTTAGATAACCAAAGACGTAAATATGTATGTGATATTGCAATTAAATGTATTTAAAAAATAGATGCATTTAGAAAAACCATCAGAAATTATACATATAGGTGAAGTCTCGGTGAAGTTTCTGTATGTTGAGATGTCCGGGAACGGGATAAAGATCAACAGGAAGGGACAAACAGAAACTTTGATTGCGGGTATGGAAAATTAATATTATTTATAATTTTTCCATTTAATTTGAGATCCATTTTAATATTGAATACATGAGTATTTCATACCTTTTTTTACATGGATCACACTGAACACTATTTCTTAAATGACAAACACTTCAATTAATTTCAAACTATGGCATAGAATAGTTTTGTATTTTAATGATTTATTGATAATAAAAATGCATTAACATTTTTAAAATCTAATAGAAAATAGCGAAAAAAAATACTTTTGTTGGAATTTCTTCATTTCATGGTGTCGGTGGTGGAAAAAAACGATGTGCAAAATTACCTTGTTTTACCATCTCGTATATAATTAATAAGCACCATTCGCTTGGATGTTAATAAAAAGATTATTTTTTTTACTAGAAGATAGGTATTATTTATAAATACAAATATTATTATATATGAATATATAAGTAACAAGACAAAGGGACTTCGAGATATTCTAACAAGATAAAGGCCTTACTTTGTCAAAAGACAGAGTAAGGCCTTTATATTGTACACGAGCACTAGATTTGAAATATGTATTGATATCCTCCTCTTAAAGTTGGATATTGAAGACTAGATGAAGGATGCAGGATCAGGTTCACAATACAAACACTTGTTTCTGTTTCACATATTACGCGTTTATTTCTCACAAATGTCGCCCGCCATAACGAACGCCCAAAGCGCGCGCACTATGCCGGCCGCGCGTTAAACTTCAACTGACAACTCCCCGCGCGTTTTTTTACTGACAGCGCGCTTTGACATCTGGCGGTAGACATACGAAGTAAATGTGGCCAGCATGAAATGGAACAACTGTCATAACAAGCAAGATGGCGCATGCAAACGCAATGCAAAATTATAAAATTAATATTACATGTGCATATCAGGCGAGCAAACAAAAAAAGAGACAAAATATTGTTTTTCGAGGCTTTACGGCATCAGGCTAATGGAGCTATTTCAAGCTTATAACAGTTTATACCAAATAATTTGACGGTGAGAACTGAAGCGATGTGTGGAATAAATAATCAATGTGGTGCGCAGAGTCGTCAACAGGGAGTAGATTGGATATTTCGTATATTAGAATATTTCATATATTAGAATATATAACTATATGAGTGGTAGCCTCAGTGCTCATGCATAAGTGCTTAGGTAGACCAATGAATATCATTAAATTAATGATCACATGTTTCAGCTAAATTGTGTATTTTGCATTTCCATGAGTTCCCAACGGTGCAAATTAGTATGAAAAGATTCCAACAATATCAATGGCGTTAAGAAACAACCACAAATTTTTTGTCGTGAGCCAAAAAGCTGACAATTATTCTAGAACCTGAATAACTTTATATCAGTAAATTAATTTAAATTTAAATTTCAAATAAATGAATAATTATTAGCAGTATAAATAATATCTGGGCAAATCGATACCTCGCGATAATCGACCACAACACACCTTACAGCAGAAGAGACGGAAGTTAAGAAGAGACTAAAAACCTTAACAATAGCGGACAGATCAGCTTCGCTAAACTGGGTTTCACCACCTTTTTTTCACAAGCAATTCGTTGAATGACTCATCGGTAACGACGTGGGGCGAACTGCTAACGCACGCTAACCTAACCATGCTAGCCTAACCTAACCTAAGGATTTTTCCAATGATCGTAGAGTCCAGAGGTCTCGATAACGAAATAATTAGGTAAGGTTAGGTTAGATTAGGTTAGCGAGACATCCCGTGCACCAGACGTCTAGTGCGCCCCACGTTGTTACCAATGAGTTGTTGAACAAGTTTTCTGTGAACGAAATACGGTGTAACCGCTAAACTGGTTCACCAAATGGCCTGTACTTTCCGTATATATATTTAATAAAATTAAATATTATATTTATAAATAAAATTAAATTATATTTTAGTAATGGCTACTTATATACTCACAAAACACATTACTGTAGAGTTATTTTTTAATGAAAAAGTATGTTTGTCCGCAGTACTTGACTCCTCTCTGCGTGATAAGCTTCGTGTACGCGAGAATGGCTCTCAAGCTGTGGGGTTCTCGAGCTCCCGGCAACGCGCAATATTCCAGGGATGCTAACCTTATGAAGAACAAGAAAAAGGTTGGTGATTTATTTATATGTGCTGTATCTAAGTCACAGTTTGTGTTCATAATATAATATTGCCTTTTAAACCATGATGCTAGTAAGGACGTGTCTTACAGGTTGTGGTCGTCATATGCTCCATGTAATAAACCGTAGGATATGTAATTAAGATGTATGTTAATTAATGTAAGATAAAATTAATGGCATTCCTTGATAATCATTATTTGGACATATTCTGAAAATTATAGCAGCTGTGTTGTAGAGATCTGTTTGAATATACATTCATTGTATCATATTATAAATATTTCTTAACTTACTTTGTAAAAACCAGCCTTATGACGTTATTATACGTTTTTTTTCTAGTCTGTTTTATACCAAATTGTAATGATTGATAATATATATTAATTAATAATCAGAATGTAAAAGATAACAAGAGTATTAATTTAGAAAAACGTAGTCAGGTAAACACTGTGTCTTATAATATTCGATCCAAATAACTGCACGCTTACGTTTTACAATATATATTAATTTATTTTTGTATTCAAATATTTGATGGTGATCATATATATTTTTTTAACATAATTAATGTCTGAAAAAAATCTTTTAAGTAATCTACTCTTACATTAATTTCTCAGGTTATAAAGATGCTGTTCATCGTAGTAGCATTGTTTGCTCTCTGCTGGTTACCTCTACAAACCTACAATGTTCTACAAGACACATTTCCAAGAATAAACGAGTAAGTATATTAAAACTTTTCATTCATTTTCACACAAACAAAATTTCTAAAAGTCCCAAGACTTGAGTATTCATTACATGTAAGACCTATAACTGAATAATATTTTTAAAAATTCGTCGATTACATACGAGTATATTTTACTTTAAATTTGAGGATTGGATTTTTACTTTTACGGCCTTCGGACTAAAATTAAAAAAAAAACACTACGATTAGGTACGTTGGTGTTTATCGGTTTATGTGAGGTAACGCTATATATTAAATTTAAATATTGAAGAGAGGTTAAACATATTTACTAAGGCCTAAATGAAAAGCGACCCTTTTCAGGTTCACTCAAAAAACGAGGTAAAAAATTTCGACGCACTACAAAATTTAGGAACTTTTTTCTATTAATAAATTGCGCTCAGAGATGACGAGACAAGGGGTGCTTAATATTGATGAAATTAATGAAAAATCTGTTCTGCAATATAAAATATGTTCGTCGTTAAGGTTTTAATGTTGGTTCGATTATCATAAAGGAACGCGGCTTCAGGCTTAGTTATTACGTGATTGGGACGTACATTGTGACCATGAGTTAGTATTGTTCAAAATGTTTTATACCTAACTTTAATGACAATCTGAATTATGTGTGATTTTTATTTATTTTTATATCGAAAATATGGTCAAAATTTCAACATTAATTTTGAAATATTATTTCTTAAATTTATATTTGTAACATTAAGCATGGTAAAAACAAACATAAATTTTAAAATAAGAATTTTCATGAAATCAATTAATTTTAATTTCATAGCCATGTCATGAAATGTCATGAAATCATGTCTTTTGGGTTCAACTGAGTGGCGTTTTCAAACACATCACTGTCTAGAAAGAGGACAAAATTGGTCGATATATCGGATAGAAAAAGGAAATAATTACACACTGATCTACCCAAAATCCACGATTTTCAAAGAATAAGTAATTATAAAAGAAACAATCTCACTATCCCGTTTTTTTCTTCTGATTTATGGATACTAAACCCTACGCTCCCGATGCCTTGACACTTTTTGTTTGGTTCTTCAGGGGTGGCTCAGTCCTACCGGGGGCATGTATAATGCTAAGATTTAATTAAATCGATTTTATAAAATCAAGCTTGGTCGTGGTTTGAACCGACGGCGTTTGAGTGAGAAACAAACGCTTTTACCACCCCACGGCAAATTATCCTGATTAGACACATTAAATGCCTTCTGCTTTTCAAAACACGTATTAGATATTTAAAAATATATTTTAAATTATATAAGAGTATTTTTACATGTACTTATTTAATACAGTGAAAGTATAATATGAAGTACCGTATGCTCAAACGATAGAGAGTGTTTTGTAAATTAATATAGTATTTCCACGCATAAAATTTCAGAATTTGTATTGCCAAATTGTACAATGCTGTGTTTGAAATTATATTGTTTTTGAGACCGTATATTTTATATATATGTATATATATATACATATATATATATATATATATTTTATACGCACAATATTTGAGATTATAGCATATATAATGTATTTGCATTATAATCATTTCAAAGCTTTTACTTGAGCTTTTTAACGTTTGTCTACAAAGAAAAAATACCTTAATAATGAAAGACCGCTTGCATCATTATCTTGTCGTAATAAGCAACCAAAAAAAGATCAAAGAACTACCGTCTAATCAGCTAGTTACCAAATTCGTATAAATATTCGCAAAAGTAACTTTTGGTTGTCTGCAAATTGCAGTGAATAAAAAAGTAAGAATATATATATGTTTTCCATGGATATCAGCGCTTCAGTGATTTCGTCTTTAGTTTCAGCAATCAGAGCAATGTCGTCAGCAAAACTTATACCAATCTTTTGGCCGTGTCTTTTGACCCCCTCTTTATAGCACATTTTTTCTCTGATGGTTGAGGGTAGAAACTGTAGAGGGCGCTCTAGACGGGAGTATTTGCAGCAAGTGTTCGAGGACAAGAGTCGTAGCTCTTATGCTGAGCTGAAGAGGGTTGCGGAGGACCGAGAGGATTGGAGATCGAGATGCAAGGTTTTTATTGCCGCAAAACAATCCACCGGATTGATACTACGAAGAATAATATTTTTTACTGAAATACAACTATACAAAATTAGAAAAATTCACTGCTATTATGTGTTTAATTACTTTATTGGGCAAGTATTCGATTTCTTGCGTAACTAACAATTTTTCTTAATCAAGGGATTTGTCTACCGTTTTTAGATTTGTCTAGAGTAGTAATGAAATATAAATACCCTTTTTTATTTAATATTAATAACAAGTGATATCCAACCTAATAGACAACGGCACGATGGAAAATTTCTCTGTATTTTAAAAAGTTAGATTTTTTAATTTGTAATGTTTCTTTGTTTTTCAGATATCGCTACATTAATATCATCTTCTTCTTCTGCGATTGGCTTGCGATGAGCAATTCCTGTTACAATCCGTTCATATATGGAATATATAATGTGAGTATATATTTAATTTTAAATGTAATTAATATATCTATTATTACACATACATAAATGTAATGAAGTATGTACCAAGGGACCTTTGTCAATTTAAAATATATGATTATTTTACATACAATGTATTCAGAGTCGTCAACCCTGAAGAAGATCCCTGCCATAGCGATCAAAATATTGCATCGAAACAATTTGTTGGCGGGTATAGCTCAATAGTCAAAGCGTTTGTTTTGCCAGCCAAAGGTTGTGGGTGCAATCCCCAACGGAGATGAAAAAAAAATGATTTCTGAGCTCTAAGGTACCCCGGTTGGTGTGAATTTGATCCCTCACCCGTAAAATGGCAGTCATAGCGTTTTAATTAAAATTGCTGGTAGAAGAAATTTGTTTTGTGAAGACCACCCATTCATAGTGAATTCCTGTAATAATAAAAAATGATGCGTTAATCTCGGGCTATAGTCTATGACTTTGGCGGATTGACACTCCACATGCAGAGCTTATCCATATGCAACGTGGTAAGCATCATAGAATTCCACAGATGAAACTTCAGAATGACTATCACCAATTGCCGGTATTCTCCTGTATGTGTTTACATAAAAAAAAAACGCCACACGCGGCTTAGTCCAAAAGCCACAATAACATGTAAACAATTCATTCATAAAAAATATTCACAAAGAACACATTTTTATAGTATGTGCTTATGTTTTTTTATATGCATGGAGAATATGGTCTATGAATAGAAACATATCTTAATAATCCATACACTTTTCAAGTAGTATTATATTATAAATTTAGAATTATATTCATACACAGATAATATTTAATGCTTTGGTCTTCGGATTGATATAACAAGCAATTAGAGACGTCATGAATTTCAATATTGTTTGATATTAATCAAATAGTATTGATAGGTCGAACCGTATTGGATTTGCTTAAATCCTAAATGTATACTTACATATTTGCAAGTACAAACATAAATAATACGTAATTTCAGTAGCTATTATTGATATAACAAGATGATACTTTGATGTTTTGCGTAGGGATTAAATATTATAACAACATATTGTATGAACCCACAATTTATTACACACATTATTATGTATCCTATAGTTATTTCATAATAAAACGTTTAACTTAAAGTATATTGTAACATCCTCATCTCTTTCAAAAAATAGGTGTTATTCCGTCGCGTGAGGGCAGGATGAGGAACAGATCAGCAAACAAAGACTTTTTCAGAAGCACATTGACATATATTTACGTTAAAACTTTACAAGCTTCCGGCCGGGCGGAATGCGACCTTGTCTCGCTAAAGAATGGGGACCGACTGGCGTGATGCCCAGCGCTCGAGTGACCATATCTATAACTTACACAACCGTGAGCGGACCAAAATGACAATACGGTGGACATATAAATGTATGACAAGCGATCAGAAATATGAGACGAAAGATTGTACATCGAGGTTTTCGATACCAGTTAACAAGGGCTACATCATGCTGATGTCAGTTAGTATATACAAACTCGTTATTATATAAAAAATATATTAATAAATAATGGCCTGCATTTCTTTGTTAAGTAACTAATTCAAGGTTTTGGCAATAAGTTAAATCAATCGTCATTAAATAAAATTAATCGGGAGTAGACTAAATAAATTGGCAATATCCACTGTGTTAGTATGAATGTGGTCACTTGTCAGTTATGAAATTAAAATGGCAGAATATATTAAATATTGGTAAAAAATAATGTAAAATGAATTAATAATTAACCCATTAAATGGAAACTTATCCTCATATGATTGATTACCATTCATTAATTATTTCGTGCCAATTTATTATTTTTCTACTGCCTATTTATGTTTTTCTACTGTGAAATGATTATTTATTCAGTATTTAATACTGACCGTTTTCTAAATAATTACTACACATTAATTGAATCAGCAACTATGTGATAAACTTCTTACAACATATCAACTTATTTATAAATTGAAAAATAATTATCTAAATTAAATATTAAGTTTGTTGATTTTATTATTTAAGGGGTTATACATTTTGTGTACCCATATAAGTTTTATTTATATATTTTATTTATTTATTGTGATACATCATAAAACATTAAGAAGTCGCATCTATAATCTCATCTACGACTCATAATATTGAATAAATATTGGAATGAATGGTAACTTTTTCAAGAATTATTTTTAAAATAATGAAATATTGACGTTTTCTACCTCGCTTAAAATAAATACATATTAATTCCAAATTTCAAAGAAGTATTTATTTATTATGAAGTAAATTTGGTTAAATTTCAATTGTACATTTACACAATGAGTTTGCGGATCAAACCACGTCATATTGACAGTTACAATATTTGACTATCAATAGAGGGGCAAAGTTTATATTAATGGATACCAAAAGTTAGTTGGGGTTGCAAATTTCCATTCATGCAAGTCACTCATCTCAAATCTCGTCAATTAATTATTATCAAAGTCACCTAAATTACCACCAAACTTATTATAAAACATATTTACTACCAATGTCTCTGTTTTACATATTCTATACTCATATATACTGTAATGTTTTTCTTGAAAAAGAGCACACAACTGACTTTTTAGAGCTACCGGGTACTACATACACATATAATATACTTGAAGTATGCTTTTATTGAAAGAGAAACAACAATAAATAAAATCAGCCTGTCTATTTCTATGGGAACATATATATGTCTTTTAAGGGTACTTATAATTATTTTTTTTTATGTAAACACATACAGGAGAATACTGACAGATGGTGATAGTAATTCTGAAGTCTCATCTGTAGAATTCTATGACGCTTACCATATGGCTAAGCGCTGCATGTGGAGTGTTGATCCGCCAACGTCATAGACTACAGCCCGAGATTCACGCATCATCTTTAATTATTGCAGGAATTTACTATGAATGGGTGGTCTTCACGAGACAATTTTCGTCTACCAGCAATTTTAATTAAAACGCTATGACTGCCATTTTACGGGTGAGGGATCAAATTCACACAATTCGGAGATATTTTAGAGCTCAGATATCGATTAATTTTTTTATTTTTTCAATCTCCGTCGGGGATCGAACCCACTACCTTTGGCTTGCAAAACAAACACTTTGACCATTGAGCTATACCCGCCATGAAAGGCACGTACCTGTAAACAGCAACTAATTAAAAAGCAAATATTTTATCACTGGTAACACGTACATTTGAATATTAAAATCTATAACGATTTGATTTATTAATTTCAAAAGGTAATCATAATATATATTAACTTCTACATTTATATTTCTTCCATGATACAAATATACACATTTCCCATGTGAAGTATACATACTTTAAATAAATCTTATCTTCAGAGTTTACGATATTTATATTTTTAAAACTACTAATCGCAGCAAGTTGAGACATTCTTCAACGACAAAAGTCTAGCATTCAGGCATCATGCATCAAACACAGCAACCGGTTTCAAGTAGTCTTTGTGTTACTTTATTTTACTAGTAATTTTATTCAGAGTCATATAAACTATTGAATTTTATTTATTTCACATATCAAATTGAATTAAATATCTCATATTTAAAAATATTTCAATAAAAAATACCAGGAATTTTGTATTTTCAGGAGAAATTTAAGCGCGAGTTCAAATTACGCTTTCCTGGTGGTAAGAAGTGGAGCCAAACGCCGAACAATGACAGCTATGATCTGGTAATTGAAATTGAATAATATTATCCACCTTACATAGATTTTGAGTATTATTTGCTAAGGCATTAGTCACCAATGCGTTAATTAGACTTAAAAAACAAGACTTCCATACAAATATATTAATTTAAAAAAAACTATCAGATTATTACACATAATAAGCTGGTGTCTTTTATAATTTATTAGTTTTTTTTTATATTTTTTTGTTTGATTTTAAGCTCTTTAAATGTTATAAATATTTATTTATTTACCTTGTTTTTACATGGATCACGTGAGATAAGTTCTCTTTTAGGAGACTGAATTTTCGACTAACTCGTAGCCTTTCTCAATCCGTCACTTGTTAAGAGATAACTGAGCTGCGATAGTACTTTGCAAGTGGTCTAACCCATTTTATGTAGGCGAGGGGTTAGGGGTGTGTACAGCTCAGTTTTCTCTTAATAAGTGAAGGATTGAGATAGGCTACGAGTTAGTCGAAACTGCAATCTCCTAATAGAGAACTTATCTTTCGTGATCCATGTAAAAACAAGATTAATAAATAAATATTTAAAATTTATAATGGATCTCAAAGTGAATGCTGAAAACATAGTTTTTTTAATTGTGTTAAATAAATGTTTATTATAATTATTATTTCTTACTGAGTATTCTAGATTTAGTTATAAATGTTGTAAAAAGTTTTTCTGTATTTTAATAAGAAGGGTTCTTGAAAGGCACGTACGTGTATACAGCAACTTATTATTAAAAAGCAAATATTTTATCACTGGTATTACGTACATTTGAATATTAAAATCTATAACGTTTTGATTTATTCATTTCATAAGGTAATCATAATATTCTACAAAATATTCAGCACGTTTACTTAGCTAATTGTTTTGTAAAAGTAATTTTTGGAATAACAATCTTTCAGAAATCCTTTTCACAAATCAGAGTGAGAGACATGGTTATGAATAGTAATTTGGTATTACATTTATTAAAAAAATATAAGAAGTCTCTTTGTTGGAAACTTTAAAATAGATTTTGAGTCGGGCTCTTTTTCCTGGTCTGTTTTTGGCACCTCATTAATCAAACTAAAAATATATTAAAAATCACTAGAAAAATGTTCTTTATCTTTATCTATTATGCAAAATTGAGAATCCTTCAACATTTTCAGTAAAAAATATTTTTACGACCTCCTTAAAAGACAAAATATAAAACTGTTTTAATGAATGTAAGCTGATACTTTTATAAGAATTGTAAACCGCTTTACTTGTTTTTTTAATATTGTCTACAAAAAAGCTAAATTACTTTATATTTCCTATGTTCATATATCTGGGATAGTGATGTTGGTGTCACAACCTATCCATCTCAGACAATTCGTTCAACGACTCATCGATAACGACGTGAGGCACACTGGACGTCTGGTGCATGGGACATTCGGTGCACGGGGCAACTGGTGCACGGGATGTTTCGCTAACCTAACGTAACCTAACCTTACCTAAGGATTTATCCAGTAATCGTAGAGTCTAGATATCCATAGGTCTCGTTAACGAAATAACTTAGGCTAGGGTTAGCGAGACATCCAGTGTACCTGTTGTCCCGTGCACCAAATGCCACGTGCACCAGACGTCCAGTGCGCCCCACATCGTTACCCATGAGTCGTTGAACGAATTGTCTGGGAACTAAATGCGGCGGAACTAGTGATGTTTGAAAAAGTAATCCAACGTATTAATATAGAAGAAACATCGTTAAATGACTGGCAATCAATCAATATCATAGTCTATAATTCTATGCAATTGTTAGATTGAATCTCTGAAAAATACTAAAATGTATTATAAAATAATATATATAAAAATGAAAAATAAATGTAATACTCTCCACAGTTTTGAATAATTTTATATAATGATACGATGAAATAATGAATTGGTAAATACTCTATTATATCGTTATTTATTTGTGTTAAAGCAGTTAAGATTACTTATTTTAAAAGCTTGACACTGTAACGTTTATGTATTCTTGTCAAATCTTTTATACCAATAATAGTGGTATGCATTTTATCATAGTCAAACAAGCCACACTTTTGATTTTGAAATTCGATTTAGGATATTTTACCACAGCCTTATCCAAATATCGAAATTCTCTGATTTTGATTATATATTCATGACACTTTTTGTTTTTTTAACGTGATACGCATGTACCGAGTCCCGTGAGGCTCTTGTCAAAACTGATCCATGAATTTTGCGAATCTTTGAGATAGCTTCACCTCGTATTCCTTAGAAATTGAAGACAAACAACGACCTTCTACAAATCCTCCCATGTATTGTAGTGTCACGACGTCTTATCTATATCTAGTTAGCCAACGAGGCATATCAGACTTAGTCAAGGCGACAGATCAGTTAATTGGTTAAAGTGCTACACAAAATTTAGTTCAGTAATTAAAAATCTATTTTATAACTATTTATTTTAACTAGATTTAGATAAGTCACTATTTGTCCCAGACGATATTGATGTTTCTATTTAATCTTACTGAAACGAGCGGTTAAGTAACTTTTTGGTTGGAGTCTGGATTATGAAAATTAATTCGCAGTGTTTAATGAATTAACTTTAACACAGCTTAATGAATTACATTGTAATGAGTTATGTTTTTGAAGTAATTTGTAACATTTTTTTTTGGAATAGCAAATCGTGGTAGGAGAAATATTTTTATGTTTGTCAGTTAACAATTTCCTTCTTTGGGGTCTTTATATAAAAATTTAATCTGATAACAATTAATGTTTTATATATCCAACAGGACAAAACACAAACGTTGCGCTTCTCAAACTCTTTTCGCTCACACCACCAAGACTGTCGTCGCTCTCATCCTGGCGGACAGTTCCCCATGGTGACCTACAGCGTCCACTTCTGCGCACATCCCTGCTCGGACCTCAAGAGATCCCGCTTCTCCAGGTCCTTACACCACACTTCTGAAACTTCAGAATCCAGCTATCAGCCACGCTCCAAGCAACGTAACATTCATTATTCCATAACAAACCCAGACGGCACAGCCAAAATTGATAAGCTTAAAGTCAACAATTCAAGATACTGTAAAAATGACAAATCTGTGCATTATTTAGAACCAGCACAAGAGATGAATAGATCAAAAAGAAAGCAAGAGTATGAATCAAAAAGCTGCGGTTGTTTTGGTGGAAAATGCAAAAATCGTAAATACAACGCTACAGATGATAAATTATGTAATGGCGACAGTGATGGTTACAATGATGTTATAATAAACTCGAGACAAAGAAGATGCTTAAGTGAGAGCACAGTTTGTTTTGATCCTAAAGAAGCGAGTAGAAAGAAGAGTATGGACTTTAATACAAGTTTTGCGGCTACCGATAGTAGTCATTCTGGGACAGCAGGACCTTATTACCGAGGTGTCGTGGTAAGGAGACCAGCACAGACGAGGTGTTTCACGCAGACCAAGTGGGAGATGGGGCAGGAGGCGGAGCATGTGGAGACCGAGATCTACATCTTCCCTGAAGGGGACCGCAGTCAGCTCAGTAGCGGGGACGAGGGCCCGGGTAGGGCGCAGGACGAGCTCTGTTTATAGGTTTGTACAATTTCGGCCGCGGCGATTTATTCGTTTGAACATAATCAAGTTTAATTTATGAATAGTTTTTTCTTCACTTAACCGTTAAAGTAAAACTTATAAGTTATACGCAAAAACATAATTATTTGGCCATTTTTTTTTAGTAATTATCGTTATTTTCTCAATTCCTAGTAAACACAAAATATGTTGATGAAATAAAGTTTGTCTGTAGTAATTTTAAAACCAGTGATATTTTATTGGCATCATTAAACAATTTAAATAATTCAGCTTTTTATTGATTGAATAATTATTTACTATAAAAATTCTAATGAATATTAATATCGCTTCTAAGCAGGCGAGATACATTAAATAATTTAATTCCATTTTTAATAAAATTTCAAGAAATAGAAAAACTTTTATCCAGTAAGATATGTTGAATTAGTTGAAGATCAAAAAATATTGCCTACTAAGTGATCTGTTATTATTTACTGCTATTTTTATTACTTAACATAAAAAAGACAGGCATTAAATGATTTTACAATCTTTCTACATATTTTTTTTTGAGATGTGACGATTAAATTTTTTTTTTTAAATATGAAAGTATTTATTTTTAACTTTTTAAACACACTTCGTTTTAAATTCCAATTTTAACCTTTGTGCAAAAAATTAATTTTTCATTCATCTTTATCTCCTCAATCGGGTTTTTCTTTTCATTTATTTTTGCCGAATAACGTATTTTATAATGAAATTCTTGAGCTGTGGCCGAAATTTAGGTATATAGTTAGTTATAATATTGAAAAATATAAAATTTAATAAATGTATATAGTATATTGATTATTTATCTGTAAGAAATAAAATGTATTTTTCTTGTAAGAATAATGTTAGCAATGGGGATGTGTGATATTATATATTTCTTTTAGTGTAATATTTGAAACATAAATATTTTCATAAAAAAATCAAATTTCCAGTGTAAAATAGACTATTAAATGAATTCAAACGTAATTTACATATAGTTGTATCTTTGAAAAATATTAAAGTCTAACAGTTTTATTTGTGAGGAAATATTTACTTAGCTTAAACACAAACAATGTGTAAGTGTTTTCACATATTTTATTTAAGTATGACATTTATTTTTCGCTTCTCCCTCGTACTGTGAATTATACTTGACAATCTGCTATCTTACATTTACCTCAACAAGATTGTTTTATTTCCTATAAGAACTTCGTAGTCCATAAATAAAAAAATCAATAATCGGGTTAAACGACATCTTCGAAAGCTAAATATAGACAACTAAAATGTTTCATTCATATACTTTCTCCACAAATTACGATTTCCTCTTGACATATATAAATAAATGGACATGATGACCAAGTAAATAAAAGTATTGTGCGACTGTAGTAAATATAAAGATGTCTGAGACACAATTATAGTTTATTTATAGACGATTAAAGCATATTATTTTCTCTTTTTCATAAAATTAAAATCCGTTCTTCTACATTTATAATGAGATTGTATTGACGAGTATAATGCCAGATATATTTATTACATTGTACTTACAATTTAATTTAACTCCCACATATTTTAATCCATATGCTTCTATCTCATACGGTAAACTTAATCCAAGCTAAGGATTAAGCTAACGCTTAACAAATACCTATGTACCTTAGGACCTTGTTATTGCTTATCTGAAATATTAAAATTGTACAATTTTGGCATAGTTTCTTCAAACAATTAAATAAACTCTTCAGTAAATAATAGTGGTCTTAAAAATGAAGAGTTTAGTTTTATTGGCATAAAAATTGGTGGTTTTACTACAAGCCTCGCAAAAATATGTTTTAAATTTGTATATATTTTATTTTTTAGATTTTTAATATATTTTTAATAAATATTTGATGATTTAAAATTAAAAATGATCTGTGTTACTAGATAATATTTAATATTTGAGAATATTTTAACTTTTTAAAATTCATATGAGAAATTATAAAGCATATTATTAATAATGTTATTAATTGTAAAGTTAATCATTTCATCGTACAACATAGACATTATTGCGGAATCTTACAGCAAGATTCAACAGTATCGCATAAAAATGTGAAATATTTTTTCTTCGTAATTGATAAAAGATAATTATTATAAATATTCTTCTATTTCTCGGATTCCCTTGATAATTTTACTGTGTAAATACACTTAAACATTTGTACAAACTTAAGATGTAAATATAATAAAACGTATTCGAAATTTTTTGTCGTGTTTTCTTTGTAATTAATTATTGATTGAAAATTCTATTATTTAATGATTAAAATGTGTTTATATATTATCAAAATGTACTCAGGAGTGAGCTGCTCTTTAGACCAAATGACCTGAATTTAATACATTGTGATTAACGTGAAAATATTATTTTAATGGTAAGGGAGTCATAGTATCACCATCCCTCTCGATCATCAACATTCATCATTTAGTGTCCTGCTGATATTTTTCTGATATCGTCTATTATCGTCAGTCTTTTTACTAAAGGGTTTGGCTGATACTTCGTGTATTAGTAATACAATTACATAATGCAATTAATAATAACTTGCTAAATATAACAAAAATCAAGACATTTGGAAATCTAATTCTCATCTGATCGTCGAAGTAAAATAACGTTAGCTATGGAGCATACTTAAATGGGTAACCGAATGAAAATCTTCATTGTTTCTGGGCGGATTAAGCCAGTCCTTAATAATAAAAGAAAAAAACGAGGCATACTCATACGTCGCAGAAGAGCAACTACGTCTGCATTTTCTTCAAGCCCTCAAGCTCGCGCTATCCTGGAAGGCCGTCAAGAAATATATACAGGAGCTACGGAGGGCGGAGGTGACATGGGAAGAGGCGAAGACCATGGCGGCTGATAGAGATTTGTGGCGGCATCGTGATGAAAAAATTTCACGCCATCTTCGCAAAGGTCAGTTAAACTAAAAAGCAATCACTTTGCGCTTGGTAAATTTATCATATTTAATCATCTTAGTTCTATTTAGCGGAATAAAATGTACCTTTAAGAAATGAAAACTTTCACCGACATACAATATTTGTAATGCTTGAAACTCCGACTTAATGTTTATTGCAACTATTGTAATTTAAAGAGAAATGTTTAAAAAAAAATCATATCTTCAAGAAAATAATTTTACAATATAAAGAACTTTAGCTTTAACTTAGCGTTTTTTACTAGTTTATATATTTTTTATAAATATTTATTTACAAAGATAAATATTTACAATTTATAATGGATTTCAAAGTGAATGCTGAAAACTTTGAAAAAAAATGTTTTTTAGTTTTAGTAGTTTTAGTAAATAATATTTAATTGTATAACTCAAAATATTTACATTTCCCCATTTTATGAAATTAAAGTAAATATTTTTATTAACAAGTTTACTTACAATGTAAATAAACCATGAATGCTTATTATTTTATTACCAAGTAATAAACACAAGTTTTATTTCCCTATAAAGGTCGTATTATGTACCAAGGTGCTTTCGCGACATAATCCACATAAAATTGTAATGAACCGAGAACTGAGTGCCCTATAATTTACTGTTTGCTTTATAACTTTCGATACAGTTATGGAAATTAGAACTGAAACGCAATATAAACAAATAATAATTTTATACAGTACAAGCCACACTATTACAAAATTTTATTTACTACCTTATTTAATGTTGGCGAGTAAAATAAATATGTAAATTATATTTGATAAACAATAAAGAAATGCAATGTAAATGCTGTGCTTTCAAAGTGTAATCTAATTTGACATTTAATCGATATAATTATAGTAATTTCATCATCATCATCAGCTTGTAGTGTTAAATAAACCATTTAAATCGACGACAGTTTTATTTGCCTATTCGTCGAGTAGCATCCAATACTTGAGTTCTTCTGCGTATTTCCTTCGGATTCTATCTTAGCGACACTCCGAGCATGGATCTCTCCATAGCACGCTGGGTGACCTTTATTTTATTGACTTACTGTTAACATGAGAAGTTACTTCGTCTAGTTGATACTTGTCCCAGATAGATAAAGTTAGAAATAGGGAAAGTTAAAACTGTAATTAAAAACGATATCAATATTAATGTACAATCTTCGCCTCTTGTTCTATCTTTCACATACATGCTTTATTACATGGTAATACGAGTAAATGAACTGGAATAAACTTGCTTATCAATAAACTAATAGCATCATAATGTTCTCTCGTTAATTTAATAAATATAATTTTAAAAACCTATTTGATAAACTATAATGATAAAGGTATTAAAATGTAAATGTATTATATTATTTTACATTTCAAAAACATAAAATATTACTTTACAAAATTGCAATTGCAGTTATTAGTGCATGTAAGCTTAAGTAGTTGCAAATCTAAAAAAAATTTGACATTTTAAATTAAACGATAGAACTCTTTGTTTTTTGTCTTGTCATGTGGGGTGATTAAAATAGGTAAGTTTATGGCCGGTTTACACCGTGCCTAGTTGAAGCTGGGAGATTTCTTTTGGTAACTCTCTCAACCCTCCTTTCTCTCGTCAGTTCATCACATCACATCGTCAAAGGAATTGATTACGCTATCTTGATGTGACATGACTATGTAGGGCTCACCACGTACAGATGGGAGTGGAGTTGGTTGTGAGAGGCCATAAACTCTATTTTAATAGCAGTCGGTAGATGCGCATCACCACCCAAGAGCACCTGAAAGATGGACTGATGACATGAAAAGAATAGCGGGAGTGACCTGGATGCGGAAGGCGGAGGATCGAAAAGGATGGAGACTCATGCGGGAGGCTTACGTTCAACAGTGGATGGATACAGGCTGATGATTATGAGAACTCTTTAGTCATCACTTTTCATCCCAATTTTATATATGTTTGCCGTGTATTTGTATGTGTATATCAATTTGTTTATTTACTAATTTGTTAAATAATTTGGTTATTTAGTATTCGACCGCTTCACTGTTAGAAATACGTTTCTAGCGTGAGTATACCCTTCTCGATCTTTTAGCTTTTCGTATTTAGCCTGGTGCTGTAAAATGTATACAGCTCTTTAATTATTTGATTACCGAAGGTAACTTTTGTATTACTTTTTGCCTTTGATCTCGCCAGGTGTACTAATTGACTTAAAAACTTACTTAAAGGAGGATCTACCTTCCTGATAATGTTCCATTTGGTTTCATCCGCTTTCCAATAGTTAATGAGAATCTTTTGTATCACATTTAATAATACAAAATTGTACTTCTTAATCTGTAATTGACAGCTGGCATTTAACTTTTCTATTCCTTCATAATTAATTGACCGTCTTATGTAACCAAAAATGCTATATTATATATACGAATACTGCGAAACATTTTTTTTATGATAAAGTGGTTACTATTATTTCAAATGTCCAAAATTTTTCAAATCATTTCCCATTGAAACGTATCCTTGAGGCTATGGAAATAATGTTAGGAAATAATTGGAGTTTACAATATGTGAAAATAAAAAAAAATATTATTTTTTGAATAGTCGCATTAGATATAAACGTTGTAGAGTACGAATTGAGTTATACCACAGTACAATCAATCTCAATAGTTCTCGTATATTTATAAAATATACGGAAATACTCTTATATGAAATGTAAGAGTTCCTTTGTAACAGACAGCAATCCTTTAAACTGAAAGCTTCACGCATTTGAAGTAAATGCTCCCAATTACAACCGATGGATTAAAAGTAAGATGGATTAAAACCTGAAATTGTTTTATTTTATTAAAATATAATTGAAATTTCATTTTAATTTTTAAAAAAAGATAATATATTTAAATTCTTATTTCCATGGCTATTAGAATTTCGCTTTTAAACGAAGATTTAAAAAGAGTTATTATTTCAATAACAACTGAAAATATTTGCAAGATCAATACATATATTGGTAATAACACATGTTCACATATGTTTCTGTGTTGGTCAAAACGTAAGTGTGCATTTTTGTCTTTTGTTCAAAATAAGTTAATAATATATATACAAAATTATATATAATAATTCTATGGATTTAAAGTAATAATTTACATGTAAGGAATGATTACCCAGAGAGATTTTTATGGACAATTAAAGGTTTATAAACTGAACTCTACTACTATTGTAAACCGCAGCCGATCCTATGACAGTCAGTCTTAAACACTCTATCCTTTATGAATTAAAACAATGTAGGTGGTATTAAATTTGAAATCCCTTTCTTTTCACAAGATATGAAATATTTGAAAAATGTAGAACACGAAATCAAGTGGACTCTTATTATTTAATTTTAAATATTTAAAAAAGTAATTTATTAATGATCGAAAAATGTTTCAAGAACTGTAACCGAAAGCTTACAAACATTTTCATTATAAACTTAAAAGTAAGCCAAAAAAAGTTCTCACTTCATTAAAACTTATTCCTTAAAATAATGAAAATTCTTTGCACGAACCTTTCATGAGTTTTTTTTTATGAATAATGGTTTTCAGAAACGATTTGGACGATTAATGCGGAACGAAAATATATACTCTTCCTAAAAATATGTAAATCGTGAGGATATTCTTTCGGTGCTATTTATAATTCTTTCGGGTCCTTAAAATAAAACGGATAGATGACCCAGCCGCAAAAAACGCGAGAACATATCATCTCGTTTAATTTTTTACTTTCAAGTATATTGTACGAAAAATCTTTAGAATCTTCGGTGGAAAAATAAGTAAAAAAGTAGTTTTTATTGAGTAGCCTTTTATGATGAATGTACGTCATTGTTCAAGGATTCTTATAAATTATTATGATAATATAAAAACCAGGAAAGAAAAATTGAGCTTTGTAATTTTTTAAACTACTTTTTAGACAACGCCTGACTTTTATAATCAAATCTATGGCAATTTTGTTATTGACATTAAGCAGTGTATTTTAAAAATATGCATTATAAAATATTTACTTTGGATTATACCACTCTGTATTACTCTCATAATCCCAAAAATTATTAAATGATTATCATTGGTTTCTACAATCTCCTTGTGGGGCAGGATCTAATGAGGCCAACGGTAATAGGCAATTATGGTCTTCCATACTGATAATGATAACGAAAAGCATTTTATCGACGTGGCAAAGATGAACCAGCTCATAATTAGTTCTATAATCTTCCCTCATAGAAAAAATCCACAAATACATATGGACCTTTCGTGATGGCCACATGTGTATTAAAATTGGTATAGCAGCTTTTATACTGAGGTCTATTTGACATCTAATTGATGTAGCTAGAATTACGTGAAAGCCTCTAGCCACTCTCTTTTTGCGTGCGTCTTTAACGGGTTCCCATCTGGGTTTCCTAAGATAGAACGGGACAAGAAGGCTTTTTACAAAACGTGTACTTAACTCAGCATATGAAAGAGGTCATGGACGTTAAAACGTACAGGTGTGCCGACATAGAGCAATCAAGATTTGTTTGAGACTTGCTGAAATCCTCTCTAAGAAGACAGATCCAGACAAGATTGATGCTCGTAGGACAGTTCACAGGCTCTAAGGTAAGCTATTGAAATCTTCGTGTTGCGACAACCATCGCTTCTTGGATGCTTGGTTTTCTGGAGTAGAAGCAGCCATATAATGCGATTGTAAAAACACATAATTGCGTAGAAAACTGGGGATAAATGGTTTAAATTTATGAAAAATTAATACAGTTGGTTAAGCAACGACGCCCATGAGTTCTCACTGTCCTAGAAAGCTGAAGATAATTTTATAAATAATGTTCTCGTTAGAGCTCTGAAAAGCAGAGCTAGCATGGAATGAGGTGAGAGCCATGGCGGCTGACAGAACTCTGTGGCGACAGCTTGTGATGACTTTATACTCCAGTAAATCCGAGTGAATGTGACTGCGGCGCGGAGCAGGCCCTGTCACACCTTCTGGAGTGTGCGCTGTGTCCGAGTAGCTGCACCCAGGAAGATCTGATGATGGCCGAGAGTAACGCCATCGACGTCGCCCACTTCTGGGCAGACAGGATCTGACACTGTTGTTTCCGACACGATTATATATACTCCAGTAAGACGAACGAGCATCGAACGTTGACGATGTTGATGGTTTGATCTTGAATAGATAATATATTGTTTGGTTAACATATACATATTTTAATCAACATTTGAATATTATGATATATTTTTTATCTAACACATACAGGAGAATATCAACAGATGGTGATAGTGATGTTGAAGTCTCATCTGTGGATTCTATGACGCTTAAAATGTTACATATTATTAAGCGCTGCGTGTGAAGTGTTTATCCGCCAACATCATAGACTGCAGCCCGAGATTTACGCATCATCCTTATTATTACAGGAATTTACTATTAACGGTAGTCTTAACGGGATGAGAATGAATCATGTTTTCTAAAATTTTATTAAATAAATCAATTTATCTACGCCGTAGTCAAAATAAATAAATAAAAATACTTACTACGTGATTGCATTGCGGCGAACTTCACTTCTGATGCTTGTTTTTCTCTTTTCGCTCGTTTCATTCGAGTTCTACAGCTTTAATGGTAATTCTATTCCCTTCGTGGTTGAGGCAATCAAACAGTTCTCGTTACTTGTCAGGACGAGATATTCCCGGTATTCGTTAGAGGGATGCCTGTCTGTGGTTTACTTCAACATTCAACTACCCCTATCATTTGATGACTTATCGTTATCCTCTACTGGTGCATGTACCACCCAGTTAATTTATAAGACAGCTAAATTCCTGATTCTATCCAATTATGGTTCATTTGATTAGCGATGACTTTCTTAAAAGAGAATCTGACACATTTTTTTTTGCTTTTAAAAAAACTGAAAAATACTTAAGTGTTTCGTTTAATTTATAAAATCTTATTTTAACCAAAAAATATTCCTTAAAATTTTTTTGATGAAACTGAGTATTAAGTGTAAAAATAATACAAATTTAATAAAGTCAAATTTCAAATCAATTTGAACCATTTATTGACAATATATTTTTTGCCAAGAGGCAGAATCTAATGTAGGCGTTATTGTCAATAATATCACGGAACTAATCTAATAAATTATATAATAAATAATTCACTTACATTAATACTATATAAAGAAACATTAATGTTTGATATAAGTTAAACTATATTCGAAGATGATTTGATTAATTCGTTTATTACTGAAATGTAGACAATATTAGATAAAAACATTATTTCACATTCAGTTTTCTAAGAATATGTTAGAAAAAATAAGATAAAAATAAATATTTTCCATTAAATAGAGGACATCTAATTCAATTTCGTATGTCTTTTTCATATCTGGAACATATCAGCTTGATATAGCTTCTTTAGGCTGATGAACTAAAGCCTCGAAAAACGAACTTTTGTCTTTTATTTTTGAATTCGCTCGCCTACCAATAATAATGTTATTTTTAATTTTATAAAATTAGACGGCGTTTGCATACGCCATTTTACTTCTTATGACAGTTGCTCCATTTCATTTAGGTGCAACTGTCATCTTTAATTAGCTTTTTTGCCGCGACTGTCTTGGGGCGCTATATGTCACAGTGTTTGGCAGTTGTCAACTGGCGCCCGGCCGGCGACATGACATGCCGGGCGTAGAAATCAAGTCTTTATTTAAAATAAACTCAAATTCTGCTTCGAAAACAAGTTCTTTGTGTTATTAATCTTCTCCTGCATCCAGTCACCCTGTAATTCGATATCCAATTCAGAGAGGATGATATCAATATGATCATCACAAATTGTCGCCACTTATTTCTGTCACCTGTCACTGTCGATTCCGCATTCTAGGACTTATCTGCACCTGAAGGTTCAATTGAGAAAATACTCGTATGTCACTGTTGAGTCCCGACAACCTCCAGAGTAGCAGTCCAAGAGTTTAAAGAGGAGGTAGCTACTATAGCTATCGAGCCATATTTTAGGTGCTTTGTTGATAGGATGTTTTAAGGAAATCAGATGACGTTCCCGACTCTTGGATTATTCTTGACTTAAGGGGTGACTAAATTCGTTTTTTTTTATGATAAATCATGGACTTTCAAGTTAAATTTGATAGTTTGATCATTTTGCGTCCGGCGCTATTGGCGTGGTACTCAGCTCGGTTCAGAAACTTCGGCTTAACTCGTTGCAACAAGAAAATTAAGACAGTGAAACAATTTTTGGTCTAATGATATTTCGATCCTTGACAGTTAGTTTTCCCATCTCGAATACCCATCACGCACTAACAAGTTTTCCACTCTCCATCTTGATGTAACATCAAGTTTGATAAAAGCGTACACCCTCCTTTGTTCTAATATTCTGCAGCCACTTAGCTCAATTTGATTAAAATATTTAATAATAATCGTAAATGTGAGACATATTTTCAATTAACTATATATATATAACAGAACTTAATGTAGTTCATAAAAATATATAATTATATAAATTTATCTTCAAACACTGGATAAAAAGATAGAATTACGATAATGATAGTAAGAAATATTGAAATCTGAACTTGGGGAACTGATATATTTTACTTTTATTAGAAAATGGCAGAAGGAAAATAATATTTTAGTTTTGAATAAACTATTAGTATTACTATACGTATTTAACATACTTGTTTATGTTTATCATATACAAATAGCATATAGTATTGTGTATAAAAGACAAATAATCTGCCATTGGAGAATAAATAGACTAACAAAGAGAGAGGTTATTTAAATCATCATACAATTTTACTTAAACAGATTAAAAAGTATTTTAATTCTACACTTATTATTTCTACACATAAAAAATTCACAGCAAACATAATGTTATGTTATAATAATATTCTAATATAGTCAATGATCTATAAAAGTAGATTAGAATATTGAAATAATAAAATAATATTCTAATAAATAATTAAAAAGAATCCAAATGATAATGTTATATGGTAAATCTATCATCAATAAATCGGAGAACAATAAATGGCAGAAGCTGGGAAAGAAATTAAGAATGGTTACAATGGTTACAATGGTTCGCGGTTTGAATCCCAGCGGCTGCCGTCTGATTTTCTCCAATTTATTTATGAGAAAAATAGAAAACAAATTCAATTTATAAATTAATATGATGCAGCTCATGTGTGTATCATAGGTGCCTGCTTGGAATATTTGGGGTACGATGGTTTGAGCTTGTGATAATTGATGAGGCAAGCTGAAAAGACAACCTTCATTCCTATAGTCGATCAAAAGATGAAAGTGGTCCTTGATGAAACAAGATTTTTTAGATGCCACAGCAGAGCAAAAGCTCATTCCATTTTTTCTCCTCCTTAATTACAGGTAAGTTCACCGTCCTAGAAATATACTTAAAATCTAGGCGGTGGAGCTTCCGGAAAGTAGACTACGGGGGCAGACAGAGTTTTGTGATAAATTTTAGTATGCTATACAAAAAAAAAACGCATCAATATCGTTTATTACGTAAAACTGTATTTACTTATTCATCGGCAAGTGGAATATGCGACAGTTTGCTCTGATTTATTTTTCTTAAGCGCTTCAATCAAACTGTTGGGAAAATATACCCACATCATCTAACAATATGAAAATATAGGCGGAGTAATAAATCATTTTGCATTTTCACGAAAAATTGGCACATGTAGGCGCTACAACAACGTAGGGTCATGGTTATAATTGACATTTGTTTTTTGCCGCATAAAAAATCTACCATACTGTAATTTTTTTAATAAACACAAATTCTCTATATGTAATTCTGATGGTTTTATGAATTGTATTTTTATAGTTGCAAAAAAAGTTTAACCGTAATAGTTCATATGCATGAATCTACGTTTTATGAGTTTTACGCTTTTGATAATAGTAATAATTTGATAATGTACGCTTTTGATAATATCAAACCATTAAATATTGCATATCAAAAGTAATATTTGAAATGTTTGTGATGTGGTAAGTTGCTTTGGAAGATGATGTAATTTCTTAAAAAATGGTAGACAAATTTCATGATGAGATTTAAATATGCGAAAATGAAATTATGTATGAGAATCAAATGAATGGAAAATATCAAAAAAAGAGGTAACTTTTATATGTTTCAAATGAATAAAAAAAATGGGGAATACGTTTTGATGTAATAAACTCTTATTCTAGTCGGTCCATTCTACAGTCAATTCTAATCTTATTTAAACGCACGAAACGTTTGAAATATTTTTCAACACCGTCAAAAAGAAGTATATTTTCAGCACAAGAGAAAAATGTAAGACCAAAGGAAAATTTCCATGGAATTTATTGCGTTTTTTTGGATTGCCAAAGCAGTCACAAACGACCATTTTTTGTCAAGAAATGACTTCTACTCATATTGATCACAAAAAGGAGTCAAGTAAGTGCTTTCGAAGTTCACGTAAAGCTTGACGCGAAAACTTGGCTAGCTATGATATTTTTTATTTAAAGTTGACAAACAATGAAAATATTCGCGCCGCATAGAAAAATGATCTGAAAAAAACTAGGCATGCTGAATAAAACCAAAATTGTGACGAGAAACATTTATGGATTTAAAATAAAATATAGATAGTTATGTGTAGAAGTTTAAAGAACCGTGTTCAAAACTTTATTTGAACTTAATTATTTTGTATAAAACATGCAAAAGTCTTTAAAGCATTTATTGTCAAATTATAATCAAATTCTTTATCTTAGCTCGAATTTGTCAATTCATACAGTCGAGTACGACACAGGGCATTGACCATCACAATATTCTGCCACTCTATGTAAATTCAAGGGATCAAGGTCCAAAACAACAGTTATCGAGGAATTTGCGGTGTATTAAAATCAAGACAATAATATTAATTTTATGAAATACAGAATGCTTTCTCATGTTTTACACTATGATATAAAAAGGGGTATGTTATCAAATAAATCAGTACCAATTCAACTCCGGTATTTGGACTTATTCTCAGTGCCGGAACCTTGGTATTCCGGCGTCACCATTTAGCTGACGCTGTAATTTCGGGACCGCGATCTCGGTTCCGGAACAACCGTATAGAAAATCATGCTGGAGATACTCACAATTTATTACTGGTCAAACGTATGAGCATAGCGTGCAGATTATTAAAGTTGGTGAGCAAAGTTCAAAAGCTCATTGTTCCGCACATAAAATCTCAGCGACTCGCGTACAACGAGCTTCACAGGCCGCAGGTTGCGTATGGCTAATAAAAGGGTGTCTTATAAAATTTTAAAACGCATGAGTTGAATATCATTTATCAATTTAGAAAAAGCAGATCAGAGAAGCTAAATTGTCTGATATGAAATCAGACAATTTAGTCACTTTATTTCTATTATTTAATATTGAAATAACATAATGTGTATTGTATATAAAGTAGACTGGTTCAATAATGACATAATCACAAAAGGAGATCATGTCAACATATATTTGATATTGATAATACTATAAATGAAGCAGTTTTCCCGGATCTGACTCCTTGTGATGTCTTCTGTTCCTAAAACAAAAAAGTGACGATTTTCCACGATTTTTAAAAAATCCCAGCAAAACTAAAACACGTCTGAATAAATAAATTTACATCTATTAAATAAACATGTAAAATAGCTAACCTTGTCAACATAAGTGAGTCACATATATGCCAACATAATGACACAAAAAAAATGAAAATCGAATATACATAGCCTGCGAAAATACAAAAGTAAAGCTTTCATCATTTCGCTAACGACGTCATATAAGTATTACCGAGTATATTAAGTTTAATTGCTTCTTAAGATTACAGAATAATAGAAATTATCACAAGGTCATCACATTGTTCTGTCAACTATAATAAATTGTCAACACTCAAGCTCCACTCCGCACTTTATATATGGTTCGCGCCGGCTTACAGGATGAGAACTCGAGATATTTAAGAGAATGCAGTTATAGCATCCAATTCGTATTTGAATATAACAGCATTTTAATAAAAACCCAAATTACGAGTATGTATTGAAAAATATGATAAATTAATTCCAAAAAATTGTTACAAAAACAATTGTTCTATCATTTAATTTAATACTAATACGTTGTAATTCATAATTTCTCCACCATACCTTACTCAAACGCTTTCATGCGATATTAAAACAACAGAATTGTTTACTTTGAATTTTCTTTTGAAATAAATTGTGTTCTAAATTGAATTTTTTACGAAAGTTGTTTGAGCAAACAATAACACACTGAATAATGTTGCCGTGATTAATTTTTAGTGATTATGGGTTTATAAACAATGCTACGTGCAAATTGGTTTGGTACTTATTAACTAAACATTTCCAATTACTAATAAATTGTGTTATCTTAAGTACAGATTAAACAAATATATTTATTTGATTTAAATCCTATTTACTATGCTTTGTTTACCATAAAATCAGTTTCATCGTTTATTTTTACTACCTTGCTATACGAGCATAAACATAGTACTTTATTTTGTTAACATAGTACTTCCTGTTACGTATCTTCTATCTTTTTTATTGAAATATTCTTCTTCTTGTCAGTGACGTGATGTCAAATTGTCCCAATATCTGGCAACATTGATTGATCTCGTGTGCTGATTAGCATTAGATCTTGGAACGTGCAGGTAGTAGGGCACATGGGGCAGGATATTAGGTGTGAAGCGGTCTATGAGTATCAACAGCCACACAGCAGTGAGCCTCTCTGCCGAAGTACTCCCTACCATTCAAGGATGTCTTGTTTGTTCTGCTAACTCCGGTTCTTAGTTTGTCTAGGAGTTTTCAGGTCCGCCAGTCAAGATACTTGCCAGTTGGGAGGCTTTCCTTTGGGGTAATAAAATCTTCTTATGTGATTTTCTGTCAAAACTTGAGTCTCTCAGTTTCAGGGCCGGATTTTAAAGGTTGGGTGGATCTCAGAAAGTTGCTTGCAACTTCAGTCTAAATGTTAGGGGTGGTTGGTTACACAAGCAAAGAGACGGTAGGTTGATTGCCTTATGCATTTTTTCGGCGTATATGACTTGCTACTGTAACTGATTAAATTAAGTAAATTGATACTATATCTAAGAAGAAAGCATTAAAACAAAAAATATCAATTCGTGTATAAATAATTACACACTTAAGTATAACCTCCAAACCTTGGAACATAGACATAAGATTATTTAACTCATTCTTTTCTACTGTTATTGATCTGAAATCAAAGAAATAATTCCTTTGGCAACCAACAAATTCGTCTTAAACATGCAGATCATTCATACACATCCAACATTCCTTCCTTAATGCTGCCAGTAAGGTCTGTAATGCTCTTTCAGTATCTGTTTAATATAATCTTAATCTCTTCAAAAAATGTTTCAATATACAATTCTTCTTCTTCGTGTCAGCGACGTCAAATTATTTCTGCCTAGTATCTGGCAACACCTATAGCCCATGTGTTGCCCAGCATTAGGTCTCGAGGTGTACAGCTTGTTGGGCACATGGAGCAGGATCTTAGGTATGAGGCGGTCTGCAGATCTCTATAGTCACACAATAGTGACTCTTCCTATCGAAGCATTCCCCACCGCTCGAGGTTGTCCTTTGTTCTACCAACTCCGGGTCTTAATCTGTTCAGGGATATCCAGGTCTGCAAGTCTAGGTTCTTGCCAGCTGGGAGGCCTTCTTTTGGAGTAATGAAATCCTCTCATGGGGGAGCATGAAAAGAACCTCCACGCGGTGCCCCCTGGAAACGGAATTTCGGACTTCCTCCTCCGGCCAATCTTTTAAACCCAGCGACAACAAAACGAAAATATACAATTGCAATCCAATGTACACTCTCACATAAAAAGCAGCGTCCTGACAACCGGTTATGTTCGCCTGCATGCTCTTTTATATAAAAAAAATATTTATGACGAGGTAGAGTTAAGGCTAATGCATTGTTTATTATGTGGGGCGAAGCTGAGATTAAATAAAATAGATTTTTTATTTTTAATCGTTATGACTATCTAGTGCACCCCTGAAGATCCACGAGCCGCCTCATTGGAATATACAAATTCAAGAAAAAAATATATATTAAACATACGAATACGAGGAAATATTTACATTCTGAAATAAATTTATTTATTCATACCATACTACCGGTATATTATCAGAATTTAAAATAATATCTGTTAAGCTTAATGATAAATAATTTAGTAAAATTTCTCACGTTAATACATAAAGTTTATAAACCTTTTTGTTTGATGTTACACCCATACATAATTTAACATGAGATAAAATAATTCAAACAAACTATATCACTTAAAATTTCCCCCATTGTTCATTTTTATTTACCTTGTGATATTTTGCGAGGAGACATTTTTGGCTCAGTCCGCGTCACAAGTGTATAACAAAAGCTTGATAAAGTGAAGGCTATAAATCACTTGACGAATCTGAGAGTCTCCGAAACAAATTATTTTCAGTGTCTCAACAATTTATGCTTTGACATAATCGCCTTATTTCACTAAATTCGTATTCTAAAATTGAAAAAGGTTTTTTTTTATGTTAACACATACAGGTGAATACCGACAGATGATGATAGTAATTCTGAAGTCTCATCTGTGGAATGCTATGACGCTTACAATGTTGCATATGGATAAGCGCTGCATGTGGAGTGTTGATCCGCCAACGTCATAGACTACAGCCCGAGATTCATGCATCATTCTTATTATTACAGGAATTTACTATGAATGGGTGGTCTTCACAAGACGACTTTCGTCTACCGCTAATTTTAATGAATAGGCTATGACTGGCATTTTACGGGTGAGCGATCAAATTTACACCAACCGTCAGAATTTTAGAGCTCAGAAATTGATTAAAAATCCTTTTTTTTTCAATCTCCGTCGAGGATCGAACCCACGACCTTTGGCTTGCAAAGCAAACGCTTTGACCATTGAGCTATACCTGCCGGCAAAGTTATACAATATTAATGTGAAAATTCAATTTATGTTATACTCGTACATCCGGTTTGCCTCTTAAAATCTTTCATTGTGATTCAGAATAGACTCAGTGAAAAGCAATCGATAAATTTTCGTGCGAAATCTTACAAAATTGTTATTGTTTTTACTATTATTATATAAAATTATAAACTTGACATATAAATACTTATAAGAGTATTTTAAATTAATGATAAAAAGTATTTTTGTCATTTCCTGTAAAAATATAACACAATTTTTGTCATCTCCCGTAGGTTTTAATGTTTTTTTCATCATCATCATACCATGTCCGCTTCACTAACTGGAGCATATGGCATTCACAAACTACCGCCATAAAGCTTTGTCAGCCGCTATAGTCATCTCATTACTCATTCCGACGAGTACATTCTATGTAAAGTTTGCGACGGCTTCCCAGGACGCCAGAAGACTGTAGAACTACAAAAAGGCAGGTATAGTTTTTGCTCTTCTTAATACATGTCTTTAGCCAAGTCTACCTACATCTCTTGATCGTCATTTTATTAATATATATTTTTATTATAAATTTATTATACTTGTACTCGTTTATTTTATTTAGACATATCACGTTTGAATTTCAAATTAAAAACAATGAAGAATGTAATATATTGATTTAAAGGTACACAATAAAACAAATAGTACAATAATGCAACTTTTTGTTTGAATAGACAAATTATTTGAATAATTTAATGAATTTATTCAAATTATAGTATACATCGCAGTGCTTTAAGGATATATATTTATAATTTATTATTCATGTTCTAACTACTTAAGGTATATGAAATAAAATACATTGATGAAATAAATAAATTTATTTGGAAATTTCATCAATACTAAACATTGAGAGGATCAGTGTCACATCTTGCAGGTGACACATTTTATGTTGAAGTTGTCATGAATGGCTTGAAGTACTTCATTATTCGCAGGCTTAATACAATTTTAATTCCAGTCAAAATTCCAGTTATTAAAATTTATTAAAAATTAAATATAAGTTTCTAAACTTTTGACCCTATTTTCATTGTAGGTTGTACAAAAAAAGACAAATAGATGTAAAGCAAATAGAGGTTGTGAAAGACTAAATTCTATTTGGGACAAGTAATACAACAATGACGAATTAACTTTTCGAAAGAAATCGACAGGCGTATACAACAGGGATGGGCAGCATTGGGAAAACTAAAGTACATTTTTAAAGGGAAAATTCCGCAGTGTCTTTAAACAAAGGCGTTTAACAAATGCATCCTCCCTGTATTAACTTTTGGCGTAGAGACGTGGAATCTGACAGCAAGTCTTACCCGCCTGTTGAAAACCCTCCCTGTCCCGTCCTGTTTTTGGAGACCCAGATGGGGACCCGTTACTGGACGCACGCAAAAAGCTACTTGTTAGAGAGTGGCTGAAAGTCTTCCCGTGATTCTAGGTGCATCAGTTAAATGTCAAATAGACCTCAGTATAATGCTGCGAAGTAAGTATACTAAAGCGAGTCTCGAATTGCCTTCTTTGGTAACACGTTGCTAGCCACAAAATACGTGGGAATGGATAGGTTCGGAAATGAATTCTACAAAAAGCAGACATCAGTTAGGAATCATTACTTGCGTCTGCACTCTTGCAGACGGAGGTGCAGAAGCGCTCAAAAGCAGCGTAATTTCGTTTGTTAGCAACGAAGTCCTGGTATCTGACCGGACCTGATGCCGGCCGGACCACTTCAAAGAGCGTAATCCGAGCAGAGTGGTGCAGCGGACAGTTCCACAAAACGTGAGGTGCGTCCTGCGGAGAACTGCTGTCACATGGGCACTCTGCCTGGGATGTGGGATTCAACTGACCAAACCTGTCGAGGTAGCTCCGGAAGAATCCGTGTCCGGTTAGCAGCTGTGTAGTGGTTCGGGACGAGCCACTTTGCGGCCATTCGTTCACAAATCATCACGAGTAGCAAGTCTTACCCATAAAATAAAGGTCACCCAGCGTGCTATGGAGAGATCCATGCTCGGAGGGTCGCTAAAATATAGAATCTGAAACGAGGATACCCGCAGAAGAACTCAAGTAGTGGATGCTACCCAACAAATAGGCACACTGAACTGGCAATGGGCAGGACATATCTGTCAAAGAGACGACGGTCGACGGGGAAGAAAAGTATTGGAATGGCGCCCAAGAACTGGCAAACAAAGCATTGGCTGACCCCCTGCAAGATGGACTGACGACGTAAGAAGAATAGCGGGAGTGACCTGGATGCGGAAGGCGGAGGATCGAAGAGGATGGAGACTCATGCGGGAGGCTTACGTTCAACAGTGGACGGATACAGGCTGATGATGATTAAAATTTACTACATTATCTTATATCAAAGTTATCTGCGTATTTCAAATATATTGTTGGGATGATTTGTCACGTATTTATTTTCAGTTAGATCGATTGAGGAATGATCCTAAGTAAACTTGAAATATTTACATAGTTACATCTAATTAAAATATTATCACTCACGCTTAAAAGATTATACTTTAACTGATAATGTGGATTAAGCGACTTTATAAATCTGTTTACGTCTAGTACATGTCAGTGAGTAATGGAGGTATTCCAATAAACCAAAGTAAGGCTATAGTTCATCTATACTTTGTAGGTAAAGCAGAGCTTAGGAAGAAAGCCCTTCCAGGTTAAAGGTCTTCTTTATCCACATGCGCCTTCTCGCTGATCAATAATGAAATGTAAAGTTATCATTTATACTATTTATAGGACGAGCTTAATCTAATACAAGTCAACCATCGGTCCGCGTATCGCATGCGGCCCGGCAAGCTTTTTTATGCGGCCCCTCATACATTTATTATCTTGAAATAAATGCTTGGATACATAATATTTTAACTTTTTTTAATACTATAATTTTTGACGAACAATGTCTGTGACCTAAAGAAAAAAGGATGAATACCACACCATTATAATAGAATACAGCTGAAAAGCTTTTTTTATACATAAACAGGAATATAAATATACTGATGAAGAATTCCCATTTGAGCATTTTATGACTCACTCAAAACTATACATTTTATTATTTAATTTCATTGTATTAAAGTAGGTACTAAGGTAATAAGTAACTTATTTAGGGTTGAGCCACCTCTTAAGAAAGAAAAATGCCAGGCCCCAGGAGCGTCGAACTGATCATCTAATATCCTTAAAAAAACCTGATCAATGGACACCTTAATATTTCTCTGGTACTACAGCCGCACTCTGTGCAAGTTCACGGGCTCCGGCCCTGGAAGCTCCGGGGAACTATGTATGTTCCAGACCTCCAGGTATACATGTATTCAGGGACAAGGTATAGACAATTTGAGCTTGTAAAACTGTTAAGACGGCAACTTGTGGTGTCCATATGCTGCAAATATGGAGCGGATACGGTTAAAAATTACCTTATTATATCGTGATTTCTTAAAAAGATTCACGCATCATTCTTATTATTACAGGAATGTCCTATAAATCGGTGGTCTGCACGTGACAACTTTTGCCTACTACCAATTTTAATTAATAGGCTTTGATTGGCATTTTACGGATGATGGATCAAATTCAAACCAACCGGGGTGCTTTAGAGCTCAGAAATCGATTAAAAATCCTATTTTTTATTATCCGTCGGGAATCGAACCCACGACATTTGACTTGCAAAGCAAACGCTTTGATCATTGAGCTGTGCCCGCCGGAATAAGTTTAAAGTTCAAAAGCAAAATGTCTAAAGATGAGTCGTTCAGTGTGTTCCGGATTTTTATCGTTCGCTTTATAAAAGTACTCCGTACGACAAGTACAATCATTATCTTATTTTTATGGAGTGCGCTTCTAAAAACAATGCGGAGTTGTCTTTGTTCTACAATGGATCAATACAGAGATGACCTATTATAAGTTCAGAACAAGACGTTCCAAGATCAATTATATTTTAAAGGAAATGGACCCTTCACACCACTTTGATGTTACTATAATGTTCCTATTTCCATTCAAATTTTATCACAAATAGTATTAACCCTTTCGTTACGGCTCGGTAGAATACAAATTATACTGTCAATACGGTGTGAACTTTTCAAACCATTTTTTTTGCTAAAAACTAGTATTTGAAGCATAAATGTACTTATCTGACCTATTTTCATTTGTCACATTGGTTTTTGTATCCTTTAGCTATCAGATGATGAATAAAAACTATTATATTTAATAAACGTTTACAGAAAAATCGCACCTGTGACGAAACCTAACGATATATATTTACCTGCTTTACATATTCCTTCAAATAATACATGTAGGTTAATAAAGGAAATGACTCTTTCAATTTCCTATCGTAGATGTCACAATATGTACTGAAAGTAGCAAAACGATGTATCACATCAACCGATGTCAACGGTCGGGGAATCTTTGACGGCATATATCGACAACCGATGCGAAAGGGTTTAAGTAAATTGTTATAATTCAATATTAAATTAAAGTATTTTAAGTTAATATTTACCCGTTGCTTTGTATATTTTGCTCTACGATATGATTTTTTATGAGTATCATTATGCTTTTGATAATCATAAAAATCGAATGATTTACGATCATTCATTAGAATATAAATAATAATAGTGAACTCATTTTTATCTAATGAAATGTGCCATAACGTAGATTTTTTTATGTTTTATTATTGTTTTTCACAGTTGACAACGGAACTGGTGATACCTGAGGCCACCCTGCGGCTGAACATATGCAGAAACGCAACTGAGGGGAATACTTGGATTGCCCTGAAAGAGGACCTAGCCCCTGGACACGACTAGGGGTGGAATATATGGACTGGAGTATGAAAGACGAGGAAACAAATTAAAGCCGGGCAGTTTTACAGCGGACCGACTAAATGTGACTGCGGCATAGAGCAAACCCTGTTACACCTTCTGGAGTGTGCGCTGTGTCCGAGTATCTGCACCCAGTGAAGACCTGATGGTGGCCGGGAGTAACGCCATCGACGTCACCCACTTCTGGGCAGACAGAAAAACAAACCAAAAACTAAATTGCACTTAAATAAATTTGTAGGTTTTCACGACCAGATTATTGTGGCTTTTGGAAGATACCCATCGTGCGTGACTCTCTGACATGACGCTCATGGAAGTACGTTAGACCGACGACTTAATTACCTCAAGATATCAACTCATTACAAAATCGTCAACCCTGAAGATGACCACTGAACACGATCAAAATATTGTTGCGAAAAAGTTCGCCACACACGCTAAACCCAATAGCCACAATACTAACTTAATTACAATTAACCATGCTAATGCTTATTTTGGATATAGAAAATACATTATTCATTTTATTAAATATACAGGCATGTCATAATTATAATAAAGATATTAGAAATTACACACATACATCAAATTTTATACGCATCAATTTATTCAGAAAAAATATCGGCAGACGCGGGATTCGAACCACGAGCCTTGCAACCTTTGCTCTTTTCTACACACCACGGGGTCCACACGACGATTCTCCGCCTCAGCAGATACGCGAAAATTGATGTATTTATACCATTGCTACCATCGTATAACGATAGATGTCTCTATAGCATATATTCAGAGTATTTATATTATTATTTTTTAATATTCACTAGTCAACATCTATTCACAAGCTTTTTTTTATATTATTAGTACAGTATATTTATTTAGTAAGTACCACTCGGGTCTCGAACCAAACTATAGACTGTAATAAATTGATGCGTATAAAATTTGATGTATTATTGTATGTGTGTATTTAATTACTAATAATATTGAAATATAGTCAACGATCTATAAAAGAAGATTAGAGTATTCAAAATTTATTTAATAAAATGTAAAAAATCCATTTAAAGATATCAGAAACAAACATTATTACTGAAAAACGACTGCATGACGCTTTGCTTATATTTCTTAAGTATTTTATCCACCACCAATTTTAGAGAATTAAAAATAGGTAATCTTAATTAAATCCCTAAAACATTATTCTGCTACCGTTAACGTGAATTTTACTTTGAGTAATCGGTTGCGGGTGTAGTTTTAGTTTTGGCATATTTGTTTTGAAGCTTTTCGATGGTCAATATAAAATATAATATAGTTATAGTCATGGCGACGTTGAAATCCCCTCATGATAGATCACCGGAACACCTAATGTATATTTCAGGCTTAGTAAGACATCGGTTGAGTATACTTATTCATTCTGCCCGTATCGACAGGCGTGGAAAGGGGACAGTTTTGTTTTGCATGTATACATAAATAACGGCTTGGATGATTTTGAATTTGGATCGGAGGTCACCTTAAATAAACTTTGTGAAAACAAACAAAATATTGCTGAGTGTTTAGCGAAATAAAACCGTTTTTGGTGAATGTTTTTTAAAAATATAATTTTTAATGTTATTATTATTTTTTGTTGTTGATAAACAAGTCGAATCATTATCTGTATACATGCGCTTAAACTTATAACAGGGGCTGGATTTCAGTAAACTGAAATTCTCCTGCTTTTGCTATCTTGGAAGATCTTTGGAAACTATGCATTTAGACTTGACGGAGATCCAAGATAATAGTTTTTTATGTAAACACAAACAGGAGAACACCGACAGATGATGATAGTGATTCTTAAGTCTCGTCTGTGGATTCTATGGCGCTTACCATGTTGCATATGGCTAAGCACTTCATGTGGAGTGTTGATCTACCAACGCCAAAGACTACAGCCCGATATTTACGCATCTTTCAATTATTATTCCAGAATTCACTATGAATTGATGGTCTTCACAGAACTTTCGTTTTTAACCCATTTTAATTAAAAAGCTATGAATGTCATTTTACGAGTGAGGGATCAAATTCACACCAACCGGGGGTGTTTATAGAATTTAAAAATCGATAAAAGAAAGTCCTTAGGGGATCCAACCCACGATATTCGGTTTAGAAAGCAAATGCCTTAACCACTAAGCTAAACGCGCCGGCGATAGTTTGTTTTGAGACGACATTATATTCGACTGATTGAAGTCTATCATATGCTCCAGTTAGGGAGTGAAAGTGAATGAAGATGATTCCTGCACTCAGTTTAAAATAGAGGATAGTGACGTTTTGAAAGATCAACAAAAAGAGCATCAGTAAATAACAGGAATGACGATATGACTAGACAAAGAAAAATTATTTCAGAGACTGCTGACGTAATTTTAAACTGGTGATTTATGGCTGATATAAGCTTCAGTTTTATTGACCTAAAAATTAAAGATCTAACATACCATTCCTATCAACGGTATTTTCATTATTGTCACCTGTGTCCACATAATCAGCTCATCAAAGTCAGACATCCCTAGAAAGCCTATATCATTCAATAATAGAGAAATATTTTTTTAATTTCTCTTATTTATTTTAAGTAACAATTTTTAACTGAGGCATATTTTGTTTTACGAGTATAAGTATATTAAATTAACTAAGTCATTTTCGTAAGCAATCGTAATTAATTTCCTTGAATCAATAAGAATCCCTTTAATAACAAAACTACTTAATAATTTGATAAGATAGGCGAAGGGTTCCAATTAAAATATTTAAATAATTCACTGAAAATATTTTTGTAACATAAAAACACTGTACATTTAAATTTTAAACGAAAAGCTTGTAATCTCATAACAAGCTCGAATGATTTGAGTAAATTTTCAGGAAACATAATCCTAATAGAAATGAAATATGTTTGAAATATTAATATATTATATAATTATAATGCCCATAAACTTAAAATTTAATTTAAAGCCTCTTAAGATAACTATAAATTAAAAATTAAATTTATAACTTAAAACGTTTTTAGTATTATTTTGCGTTGGAGTAGTAGGTAGAATATTCTCAATTTCTCGAGAGTCAAAAAATAATTAGCTTAAAGCTTATTTTAGAGAGACGCCCTCAAAACTACTTATAGCTAGTACTAGTACTTTTATTTAAAATTTCAAACTACTCGTATAACACAAACTAAAAAGTACAATCTTTGAAATAATTACTTTCAGTGGTATTCACTGAATTTGAGAGACAACCTCGACATATTGACAGCAATGTTGAATGATATTAGTGACATAAGACCGAAAATATTATTCCGTTAGCTTAATTGAAACAATAAGTCAATTTTTATTTAATAACAATTTATAATGATTCATAAATCTAAGAAAAATCATCGACAAAGGAAGATAAAAAATAAAAAAGGATCAAGATATGCTAAAATAAAATTAAAAGCGCCATTTTCTTTACTATATATAGGTTATGAAAAACTTCACAGATTTAAGAAAGATAAATACTTTTTACCTTTATATATAGTGTTTTTTTTTTAATTAGAATAAATTACAATTTCTTATGCTTTTTAAACCACAAACCAATATTTAACGACTAACAATCATACAAATTCACAACAAACATCACTTATGACATTTTTCTTATGAATAAATTTAAAAAAATATGACTGGCGGATCAACACTCCACATGAAGTGCTTAGCCATGTGCAACATGGTAAGCGTCATAGAATTCCACAGATGAGACTTCAGAATTACTATCTACATCTGTCGGTATTCTCCTTTATGTGCTTACATAAAAAAATGTACCACCAAGAAGATGAAATGCGTGTTAAAGTACAGCTATTGTTTGAGACTCTAGGGAATGATATGAAAGCATCCTAGAAGAAATTCAGTGGGATAAAGGAACTAGTCGATTGAATTGAATGTATCATTTCCATAGTTATAAAAAAAGAACCGCCAACTATTTTTTCTATGGATTCATTCGAACATAAAAGTGTACGAGTATATTGAATTGATAAGCCTAGATAGTTGAGAAACTATAGCATATTTATCTTTCAGGAGGTATGGGAGTACTTCATAATAAATTTGTCGGATTTATATTAAATGTATACACAACAGTCTGTTGTCGACGGATAATGTTAAACAGAGCAAATAACTGCTTGGACAGGAAGACATATACAAAAATATCACACGTTATATAACATGAAGCTTTTTTTTTTTATAAACACATACAGGAGAATACCGACAGATGATGGAAGTAATTCTGAAGTCTCATCTGTGGAGTTCTATGACGCTTACCATGGTGCATATGACTAAGCGCTGCATGTGGAGTGTTGATCCGCCAACGTCATAGACTACAGCCCGAGATTCACGCATCATCCTTATTATTACAGGAATTTATTATGAATGGGTGGTCTTCACGGGACGAATATCGTCTACTACCAGTTTTTATTAATAGGCTATGACTGGCATTTTACGGGTGAGGGATGAAATCCACTCAAACCGGAGGTATTTTAGAGCTCAGAATCCGATGAAAATTTTTTTTTTTTAATCTCCGTCGGGGATCGAACCCACGATCTTTGGCTTGCAAAGCGAACGCTTTGACTATTGAGCTATACCCGCCGGCAAATTACTTTTAACAGGCGCTGGCTTGATGAGATGGCTTCTTAATATGTCACTGCGCACGGTCTGAAAAAAAACTTTACTTAACTAGTTATTAACAAAACTATACTTAATTTTATAAGACTTTTATAATTGATTTATCACTTTTATATAAAACCTGACCAGATAAATATAGTCTTAGTAAACAAATGTATTTTTTATAAATATTATATTTTACGCTATTTATTATGATAGGATACCGTTTTAGAGCATCATGACTGGTATCTAGACTTTTAACCAAAAGATAATTGACTGACGGACAACTGGCTAAAGGAACATTTGGCAGAATGTAAATTTAGTCAAAAGACATTTTACGAAACAGATTTTTCAAAAATATTTTAGAAACCTACTTAAATGTTTATTTATATCTCAACCATAACCATCAAATCTCTTATAAATTGTAAACACAACTTTGATGCTTTTCTATGCAGATGTAACATCCCAAACAGTTACTTAAACCAAACAAATATTATGGTAATTATTTTGAATTAATTCAGAACAAAATTTTCATAATTATAATTACGGCAGAAAATTCGGTAACCTTTGTGGTCAGCTTGAAGAACAGATGGCCTACATAATTAACGATAACACTTACCGTTAATGCCGATGACCTATTTTATTTTCCAACAAAAGCAGCCTGTATTCTCGTATATCCCTATCAGAGTATCAAGCCTTCGGGGAAAAGCTTTCACTACGACTATTCATCAAGTGTGGTCACATTTTAACAGGATACCTACATCAATACAGTTGTTTTTTTGGCAATATTTAATTTAATTAATTGGCAGTAATTATTTAGCAAGCAGTTAATAATAAATATCTTAAAAGGTATGTAAAAAATCATGATTTGGCAGTAGAAAAATATCAATCGGCAGTAGTAAATTAATAAATTGTCAGGAAATAACTAATGAATGGTAATTAATAATAGATTAGGTTAGGTATGGTTAGGTTTTCATTTAATGACTTAATTATTCATTCATCTTATTTGTACTGCCACTTTATTTAGACTATTACCGAATGATTTTATTTACTGCCAACTGATTTAGCTTACTGCCAAAAGCTTTAATTAGTTACTGAACAAATAAATACAGGCTTATAATACACAATGCATTACTGTTATACGACTGTTTTAATCAATAAAAAAGCCAAATATTCATTTGAATTTCACCATATTTATTTCACCGTACGCGTTTTGATTAATGAAGTAAACATCGCCAATAGTGCTCATATGTAAATAAATGAAGAAGACCATCTTGGCGCATGATGTGACCGATCCATCGGGCTCGCCTCTCTGAGATGATTCTTACTATGTGCCTATCTTCCTTGATTATGCTGAGAACCTCACTATTCGTGACGTAGTCTCGCCAAGAAATTCCGAGAATTCTTCTGTATGACCTTGTGGAAGGGATGGTTGAGGGTAGAAACTGCAGAGGGTGCTCTAGACGGGAGTATTTGCAGCAAGTGTTCGAGGACATGAGTTTTATATCTCATGCTGAGCTAAATAGGATTGCAGAGGATCGAGAAGAGTGGAGACCGGATTGATACTAATACGAAGAAAAAGTAAATAAAAAAATCTTAAATATAATTAAAATATTAAAAGGAACATAAACATTACCCTTTATTTTGCATCATCCATTTGAATTTTTCAAATGGATGATGCAAAAATCAGTCAAATCAGCACTGACAATTGAAATTATAAAACAAATAATTTAGTACCTTGAAATCTATCCACTATGAAACCTTTCTTAATATTATCAATTAATAAATTATTAAAAATGCCGCGAATCTCCTTTGCGAATATTAAATTGCACTCAACAATATTCTCAAAGTGCATGCGGGTGATGGACTTGTCTCACGATTCACTGCATATAAACAAACTTCATGGGACAAAACGTACCACAAACACGTAGAAATTAAGCGGTCTGTTAAATGTACGGGTGATGTCCATTACAACATCGTAGTATGTCGCCACTAATTATAATGATTATTAGGCTTTGTGAGGCTTTCAATACAACAGGATCACTCACTGGTCACATGTCAAATGTAAGGTATTGGTAATCTGAAGAATTGAGCCATATTTTATGAGCTTAGTGATTAATCAATATACTTGTATATATTATCATTTGTACAGAATTGTATAATGAAACTAATTCTCAAAAATTAAATGGCGACGTGCGTTTCTTTACTTCTTTACTTTATATACGAGTATCGAGATGCAATTTAGTTAAGCGATTCTAGTTTTGGTAAATATAACTGAATTATTTTATAAGTTTTGACATCATCATGATATAGCCCTTGCTGACTGGTACCGAAAACCTCGATAAACAATCTTTCGTCTCTTATTTCTGTTCGCTTGTCGTTCATGTATGTGTCGCCATATTATCATTTTGGACTAGTGACGTAGATCGTCACTTGTGGCGCTCATTTATGTGCTGACGTCCGAGAAGGTCGTATTATGGCGGCCTGGCATGTTATTCCGCTTGGGCCAAAAGTTTGTAAAGTTATCGAAATATATATGTCAATGTGCTTCAGAAAAAGGCTTTGTGTTGTTAATCTGCTCCTTATCCTGCCACCACGTGACTGAATTACAACCTTTTGAAGAAAAGAGGATGCTGGTATTATATTTCTTTGGTATCATTCTCAAATCATTTCGTTAATAGAATTTTTGCATAGTGTTTTTCTAGCCTACATTCTCATAACATATCTTTATAAGCATTATTTGTTAAGAATTTGTAAATCCAAGAGTCTAGTCTATAGCATTTTAATATAAATCATAATTACGTTTGTCTAAAAAATACTTTGGATCTAATACGAAATCTTTAATACATTAAATATTTATATATTAAGCTTATAATGCATGAAAATAAAACGATTTAGATGCTTTATTTTGGTGACATATATATAGATAAATAAATATATATATATATATGTATATATATATATATATATATATATTTATATATATATCACTTTGCTCCCAGATAAATGAAATTGAGGAATACAATCAGAGGCTAAAGTACTCAAATCTAAACTGCTTAGTTCATCACATTACGAAGCTTTGTAGTTAAGCCCTAATCTGAAGGGATAGAGCTCTAGAGGGGTGTGAATTAATACCTGGAAGTCGAGTCCCTGATGACGAGCCTGGAATAGCCAGGACTAGGAGGACGCGGCCAGGGATGAGTGCTTGCCTCGAGGGTTTAGTCAATACTGAATCCGAGAAGAGGGAAATTCTCGAGTGAGTTATGCCTAAATCTTAACTATACATTTGTCAGCTGACCCTGTGGCGTGACGAGAAATTTATCAGCCGACAGGCAGTCATGTTGACTGAGTGCTCTCAACCATTTTTTGGCATTAAAAACATTTTTATCTCTATTTTTTGCTTATGAAATATCTGGCTGCCTAATTGCCTAATTTAATGTCTTGTACTAATAAAGGGTTTATAAGGCCTCTTGTTAATTAAGTGAAGTTATTTAATGAGTTGCATCAGACATGGGTAAAAAAATAATATAAATACGTCAGTAAATTTAATTAAATATACTCAGATTTGATATAATCATAATAATAAAATAAAATACATCCAATTGAGTACATAGACACAATATCGAGAAATGTACTCGTATAAGAATGGTTCGTAGATAGTTACTTATTATTATTTCATTTTAAATGCTTTAGAGCACAATGTGCATACTATTTTTACACGGATTTAAAGTGATGGTAGCTGTAGTATTTGAGAAATTATAATGTAATTTTTTTTGCAGACTCTCCTCCTTATAAACATGTTGATAAAAAATAAATGTTTATATAGTAAAATACATCATTTCAAAGAATAGTTACAAAGGCTCTCATTACATGGATCTCATGTTTAAGCACGATTTTCGCAAGCGTGGTGGGTAGCAATAACTATGAGATGGCTATCAGTTTTCCAGCTTTTCTAATAATGCTAGCATACGAACTTGAAAGGTTGTGTGTGGAGTAATGAATGGTGTATGATCGCATGTGTAAATTTTAGACAAATTAATACAAGCGGAAAGAGAATTCAGATGAGTAAGGTATCCTGTTAATCACACCGAGAAGTAACGAGTGACCTACAGAAAGTAGCATTTTCCTATGGGTTCGCACCGGAGCGGCGTATGGGTTGATTTGTAAAATTAAATATTTTTCGGTTCACAGACCCTTTTGTTGTCGAGAATATGGTTTTTCTAGGACTAATAAGGTCCAAAGTCAAAATCCCAATTCCTCTTCAGTTACTTCCTTAAAGAGTAGCAAAATCTCACTCATATTCTATTTACATAATTTCCCAGTAACTTTCATCAAATTTTCCAACCATGACATGCAAATAATTGATCGTATATTAAATGATAAAATAATACACTTTATAAAACCATTTAAATTTAATTTTCCTTGATCCAGCGGGTTTGGAGATAAATATACTTCATCAGGACAAACTTACAACAGATTCATGTTTTTCCTTATAAAAGAGAGTTGCCTCCAAAACTGATAGACAAATTAAAACTAAGAGGCAGTGTGTTATTTCATTCTTTAATACTAGTACAACAAACCACAAAATTACTACGTTCTACGAGAATGGATCGTACATTATAAATTAGTACTATATAATAGAAAATAAATTCAAACATTATTGCCACGCATTTGGCTTTTAGTAATTTGAGATAATTATTCTGCTAAAATACAAATGGTACCAATTTATTTTTAGGTACATCACAGGAAAATCTTTTGTAGCGTGAGTTTTATTTGTATGAATGAGTTTTTGGCATTTTTTTTTAAATTTGGAAAACGAGATCACGGAAAATTACATATTTTATTTATAATTTATCAATTGAAATTTCTTCTTTATATTATCCATACTGTTATGTACACATACTTATGAAATAATAATATGCGATTAACTTAAAGTTATACCTAGACTACAAAAAGCCTGTCATATCAATGGATATTTTTGAATATAGATTTTCAATATAGATTTGATTAGTAATTGAAGTATACAGATAAAATAAATAAAACTCCGGATAATAATAATGACATTTTTTTTCTTTATAGTATTTTAATGACTAATTTACTGGCCTTGAATGGTATATTTATTAAATTTTAGCTGAAAATAATGTTTTCAAAATAATCCTATTTTTGTACCTTTCTCCAAAGAGAATTAAGGATGGAGTTATTTGTATCCGTATGTAACATCACTAGCATGTGCTAAGCTCACAGCTGTTGTTTAAAATAATAAGGATAGAAACTTGATACGTGAAAGATTCAGTGATGCCTCTTATACGTGAATATGAAGAAACTTCAAGCGAAGAAGGATGTCTTCATAAAATTTTCAGTCCTCAAAATAAATTAACTCTTTCTTTTATCGAGCTGTTTTTTTTAACGGCGTTTAATTTGTAAAGTATAGCTGTAATTTGAAACGTAATATTCCTAACGATATAAATTAGTAATCAAAAATAGATTTCAAAGTAAATATTAATATCCAAATGTAATATAAAATTGACATAGAAGTAACATACTCGTATAAGTATATTTGTATTATTTCTTTGTTACTTCGCCCACATAAAACCTTTTCATTTCAAAATTGCTTCTGTTTTCGTTAATACCTTATGTCATTATTATGTCAAATAAAATGAACTCTTATCCATCCCATTAACATAAAGCTTCGTATAATTATTTATTAATGTATGGATAATTTAGTACTTCTCAGAAAATCATCGATGACGAACTAAGCGCCGTGAAGAAAGACACGTTAAAATTCGTAAAACAAATTTTTAGCGTAGAAACTAAAATTTATAATTCCACATAAACATAATATTTAATAATTTTAAATACATATATTATAGTATCCGATATATTTTTTGTACCCTTAAAATATAGAATCTAAAATGAGGATATTTGAAGAATATCTGTAGTAATTGATGCTACCGAATAAGGGATATCTCGTCCATTGCTACTCTCGAGTGGCAATGGACGAGATACATACTCGTATGTAGAAAAGATGACTAGGAAAAGAAAAGTAGGAGAGATGTTTAACCCTTTCGCATCGGTACCCGATATATGCCGTGTAAGATTCCCATACCGTTGACTTCGATATCCGTGATATATCGTTTTTCTACTTTCTTAGAATGGTTTTTTATGCATCATCTGATAACTAAAGGATACAAAAACCCTCGCTTTATATGAAACTATATCAGATAAGTACATTTATGCTTCAAATACTTGTTTTATAATTGACAGTATAATTTGTATTCCACCGAGCCGTAATGAAAAGGTTAAGAGCTCAAAAATTTATTGCTAATTCCTGCAAGATGAATTGATGACATCGGAACAAAATAAGATGAATTATGTATGCGGAAGACGAACGATCGAAAGAATGGAGACTCATACGGAAGGTCTAAGTTAAAAAGTGGATGGACACAGGCTTGATGATTGATCATTAATTCAGTAGTGGTAGACTTTACAAAACGTCTCTATATTCTTTAGTTAAACAAATTCATAATCAGAATTTAAAATAGTTTTGTTTCTATGACGGGTATTTAAATATTAATTTATATATTTCGTCATTTTGCTGAGGTGAGCGGGCGGTGTGACTAGAGTAGACAAAGTTCGAAATGAGCATATTCGGGGTTCATTTAGGGTGGCCCCAATACCTGAAAAGATAAGGTAAAACCGCCTAAGATAGTATGGGCATGTGACACGGAGAGAAGAGAACCACATGGTGAAGAAAGTCCTCAACACACCCACGCTGAGAAGAAGACCTGGAAGACCACAGGGAACCTGAACTTCAACTGTAGACAAGGATCTGAAATCTCTGGGCTTAACCGAGAATGCAACGCAGGACAGACAGACATGGCGAATGTGCACAAGGGAAGTGGATCCCAGATGATGGGAAATGGCAAGGGTAAAGAAGAGATATTTTGTCATTTTAAGTTAAAATTATATTTAAAAAATATATGTATTATCTATCAGGTACATTGCAATCTTATATTCGTAGTAATTTATAATGTTTAAGTGTTTTATACAGATAAAATTATACTCATTCCGATGACTACGGAAAGCATGAAAATATCATATTCTATTTATATCAAATTATAATACATATCCATATTTACTATATGTATTTTAGTTTTAATATGGAAAGGGGAAATAAAAAATTATATAAAAATATACCCAAAACCGAAGAGATTTCCTAAACATACAATTTTGTTATGATATGATTTTATTATCCATCAAAAACCTTAATGCAGACAAAAATATTTTTTGTGCATTATTCGTTTAGGAAATGTTTCAAAAAGGAAAATGTCACGAGAGTTTTTTCTTTCCTAAAGCAATATTCGCAAATGAAATCAATTCTAAGTCTACTTATAGAAATAACAAATCCAACTTCTTAAAATAAAGTAAAATCATATTGCAGATGATTTTTCGACATTCAAAATGAATATAAATGTGATATTGTATTGTTTTTTTTTTCATAAATTCTTTATTGCTGCCTAAAAAATTGTAGATTATATTACAATGTATTTCTATAAATTTTATTTATTTTGTACTTAATAATATATTCCTATAAGTATTCTTGTGAATAAATTATCTTCCTTGATAGGTGAACTAGAGAAGTAGAGTAAAATGTAATAAAAAAAAAACTTTAGATGGGTCGAGGCTATTAAAGAATCGAAATATATATGAAAATGATGCTGAAATTGTCGACTATACAAAATTTATAAATTTTAATGATATTATTTTATATTCTAAAAAAAAAATGTTATTTTGTAAAAAATGTAAAAAAATAATAATATAAATTATACAACACTTAAATCAAAGATGAATCCCACGCCACACACAAGATCTACCTTTAAGTGGCGTGGAAAGCGAATTCAAAAAAAAAAAAAAAATAAAATAATAATAAAAAAGTAATACTGTCAATAAAATCTTAAATGTATCCTATTATATTTGATTAAATAAAAAAAAAAAAAAAAGTGGGTGCTGAAGACTCATCCAGAAAGCATATGATTGTCACTAACCTGTTTTGTTTTGTTTCATGACAGATATACCTCCCTGAGTTTTGCAGGGAATATTCTAAATAATGTTTTCCATAGCTTTCCATGAAACCGAGCCTGTAATGTATGCTCTCATGCGGAATCTAAAGTACATATCCCAGCTAAGTTCGTAGAACCTGGCCACAAACTCTTATCTTGACTGTAATATGCAAATCAGCTACAACTCATTGACTGATCTCAGACCATCGTGGCGCATGATGTGACCGATCTATCGGGCTCGCCTCTCTAAGATGGTTCTTACTAGGTGCCTATCTTCTTTGATTATGCTGAGAACCTCATTGTTCGTGACGTCGTCTCTCCAGGATATTCCGAGAATTCATCTGTATGACCACATCTCAAAGGCCTCTGGTCTTTTTTTATCACTTTCAGATAAGCACCATTGCTCACAGCCGTAACTAACTGACTAGAGAAACAAAAGTAGAAAATCCTCAAAAAAATAAAATTGATTGAGAGAGATGAACATGATGAAAAGAGCTGATTAAAATATTTACTTGTATTTTAATTAAATAAAAATTACTTCTTATCATTTGAGTTACAAAATAATCTTGATTCTACAATATTAAGTGAACTCTAGCGGAAGAACTCTAGTTCACAAAATTATATGACAGATCACAGTATTCAATAGAATCCAGCCTTCAAGGTAGGGTGAATAATGATAATTGAGTGTAGCTATACGTTTTCCTTCACTAGTATATTTTGTACCTCCATGTCGTATAATCCGAGAAGACCTTTCCATAGAAGATCCTCGGACCCGGATCATACCAGGTGTCAAGACCGGATGTGCCGCACAAACGCCATAAAAATCGAATTTTGAATCGTTACGTAAGAGACTCAGTGGTAAATCAATCGACTGTTATGTAAATAAAATTTCTACTCAAGTTAAAATGTTATTTTATCTGAAATTAATCATATTTAAATTTCATTATTATTTGCTCACTGCTTCTGTGAGACTATTTACTGAGCGTATAGTTTAAATGGTGTATTAAATGCTCAACGTTTTCATAATCAGCTGTGAAAATGTCCTGTATTAGTTTCTCGGAATGTGTGTGTGTAATGGAAGTGTTGTGATATTGTAAATTACTGAGAAGGTATTGTTATGCGTGTAAGGAAAATATCAATAGAAAAACACGGAAATTCCGAACATGTGAAAAGTAAAAATGTGAGACTGGTCCATATGCTTGTCTCCTTATATAGAGCTCAACTCACACCTTGATAGGTGCAATAGTATTACAAGCGACCTCTGGTGATGGCGATTCTAAAGACATATATGTGACATACAAGGCAAACCTTATAAGATACAAATATACCGAAATTGGTACAATTGATAAAACAGAAGTCCTGTACAAGTTTTAACGTTATATTTACGAATGTTTTTGCATGTAAAATTGATCAATCTTAAAGCTAAAAGAAAGCCGTATGCTTAATACAGTTAGTGATTTACTTGTACTTTTAGAGCATTCAGTACTTCACATATCTTTCAAATGAATGATAATGATATTAATTATGCACCCTCTGGTGATATTCTCCTGTAGGTATTTGCAGAAAAAAATACGTTAAATTTAATACGTCCAGTTTCCGGTTGCTTTAGCAATTAAATAAGCTCGGCGAATTAGTTCTCGAAATGAAATATTTTATTCAGAGTAGACCGGCATCATGATAAATCCTATTAATGAGCATTATTATATTTAAGACGTATAAATTTTCAGACATATTTTTTAAAGACCAGATTAAATATTTCCGTTCTTAAATTTAAATAATAAATTCGTGTATTACAAGATAATATTTGCTCATATTGTATGTCTGTTAGAATTAAGTTCTTAATGATTATTTAAGTTATTCTAATTTAGTTGTTGTGCAAACATTACCTTATCATTAAATATGAATGAACATAAGCTGTTTACAACTCATGTTTAACTGGGAGGTTAGTGGATAACTCTTACTTAGAAAAACAATGATTGATATTTTTTCTGAATATTCTTTAAAGCCATGAGCTCATGATTGACCCGTAAGTATAAGCGATTTCTTATTAGTTCTATCCCACTTCTTCCACAACACAGTAGTCCGTTGAATCATTTTTATATATACACATAGTGCTGTTATCTGATTGTTAGATGTTAGTTTCAAATGAACTGTCAACCGTTTTTTGCCAAAATAATATTTTCCGGCGGGTATAGCTCAGTGGTTAAAGCGTTTGTTTGGCTAGCTGAAGGTCGTGGGTTCAATACCCAAAGGAGAAAAAAAAACGATTTCTGAGCTAAAAAATACTTGGTTGGTATGAATTTGATCCCTTACCAATCGAAAAATGCCACTCATAGCCCATGTATTAATCAAAATTATTGGTAGACGACAGTCATCTCGTAAAGTCCACCCATTCATAGTAAATTCCTCTAATAATAAGGATGATGCGTGAATGTCTGGCTGTAGTCTATGACGTTGGCTGATCAACACTCCACATACTGCGATCAGCATGCAGCATGGTAAGCTTCACAAATTTCCACAGAAGACTTCAGAATCACTATCACTATCTGTCGGTATTCTCCTGTATGTGCTTACATAAAAAAAATATAGGATAACAATAAATGTTTCCATAATAAAGAATCTCTCGAGTTTTTTTGGCGTTCAACCCAGATTTCTCATTATTTATACAATAAAATCCAAAAGTAAAAAAACTAAAATAATGTAAAAGTACATTTCTAACGTAGAAGTGCTCGGTTTAAAATACAATTTACAAACTAAAATGTTGAACAAGAGTAGAACCATTTTCATGAAAGTTCAGCCTGAACAATGAAATCTATTACGCGGGAAATGATCTGCCTACGTGGTTTCATTCTGTATTACTTGTTGAATGCTTATATTCGACGTTTTTTCATTACATCAACAAGCGTTAACAAAAAATCTATGCTTACGAGACAAGACATATTTCGAGCTTTAATACTTTAGAAAAATGAATAAAAAATCTCTATTTGCTTATAAACAGTATTTTTTAAATTGATATTTTTCTTTGTTCTTGTACGCAAACCAATTTGATATGTGGTTATAAAAAATCGTAATATGAATGAAAATCACATTACAAACTCATATTTTGTTTAATTATTTTTATATGGTTATAAATGTTACTGTGATAATAAATACGTGATTAAAAATTAATTAAACAATATTTGTTGACCTCGTGACGTGAAAACCATTAAAAGGGGATAAAAGAACACTATATGACTCGAAATGGTGATTAAATGTTGAAGATAAGTTTAATTCAAGTAATGAAGCACTTATAGCGATATTGAACGAATTGTGATTACGGGCATATGGTTAACTTCATTTAAGAAAGTTTACATTTAAATTTAATAATATGTGAAAAGTGAAAAATACTAACATAATTTTAATAATTTGGTTTAGCCGCCCCTTACGATAAAATGGTCAAGACCTTGGGAGCGTCGGGCTAGTCATACGATTTTCTAAAAAAAAATGTTTATAATAAAAAAACTAAATTACCCAAAAATATTCCATGGATACTAAAGCTACCCCCTCTCCATGCTCTTGGACTTCTGATCTAAAGGTTGTCAGGAACCATAAATGTTCACAAGTTGACCTTCAGGTGTAGATATGGCTTAGAACGAGAAATTGGCAGTGGTAGATGACAAAACTTAATTATCATAAATTTGTGGTGGCCATATGATCCAGATATGGAATGCTTATATGGACGAATGATAATATTTCTTAAATATTCATACATTTAAAATTTTCACAGAAATTAATTAAAAATATATATACGTGAAAACGACATTTATAATCCATTTTACGATTTACGAACAACTCATAAAATATGGTGAGAGAGCTGGAAATTCGTGTTCCAGGAAAATTTTATAACCCAGTCATAGATTACGCATAGGAAGAAAAAGCGATAAATTATGAATTTTTCGATCGAAGTGAATGAATAATAGACAAATAAAAAGAAATTTTAGTCTTGAAAGTCATTTTTATTTTTATTTCATATAATAACAATACAATTATACCACAATCATCATCATCAACCTGTGTCCGTCCACTGTTGAACGTAGGCCTCCCGCATGAGTCTCCATCCTCTTCGATCCTCCGCCTTCCGCATCCAGGTCACTCCCGCTATTCTTCTTATATCGTCAGTCCATCTTGTAGGGGTCGGCCAATGGTTCGTTTGCCAGTTCTTGGGCGCCATTCCAATACTTTTTCTTCCCCATCGACCGTCGTCTCTTCGACAGATATGTCCTGCCCATTGCCACTTGAGTGTGCCTATTCGTTGGGTAGCATCCAATACTTGAGTTCTTCTGCGTATTTCCTCGTTTCGGATTCTATCTTTTAGCGACACTCCGAGCATGGATCTCTCCATAGCACGCTGGTTGACTTTTTATTTTATGGGCAAGACTTGCTGTCAATTCCACGTCTCTGCGCCATAGGTTAATACAGGGAGGACGCACCTTAGTTTTAAGGCATTGCGGAATTTTCGCTTTAAAAATGTACTTTAGTTTTCCAAATGCTGCCCATCCCAGTTGTATGCGCCTGTCGATTTCTTTTGAGAAGTTATTTCGCCCTAGTTGTATTACTTGTCCCAGATAGGTATAGTCGTTTACAACCTCTATTTCTGTTCCTCCAATGGAAATAGGATCAAAGGTCTGTGAAATATGACTATTAATCATGGCTTTTGTTTTATCCATGTTCATTTTCAGACCAATTTTGTTCGACGCTTCATTGAGGTCGTAGAGCATGTCTTACTTGTTAGGTGATTCGGCTATTAGCACTATGTCATCCGTCGCCAAAGACCTTTGTTTATAGAAATATTGTTAGTGCTATCATGGAGCTGGACCATCACGTGATGGCAGGGTGATGAGCAGATTAATAACACACAGACTTTTTCCGAAGCACATATATCTTTACAAACTTCTGGCCCGGACCTAGTCGCAGCTTTCAAAACTGGTCCAATATGGCGACTTAATGGCGCACCATGCCATGTCGAGCGAACAAAATCAAAAACCAATACGAAATGTTGATTGTATATCGAGGTTTTCGGCAACATCCTGCAATGGCTATATCGTGATATCAGTATATAATACTGCACTGGACATGTAATTGATATAAATACTTGGTAAAGCTTAAAAATAGGTCATATATTTTCTAAGTCTGTTAGATTATCACGAAACGGCAAATAAAACTATTTTTGTGGTTACCTTAGCGTAAAACTCTCGTAAACCAGAAAAGCAAAACAAAGTTAATGAAGTTCTAATCGATTCTCGGAAGTATCCCCTCGACGCCGTGTTTATAGCGACACTAAAGAAGACCTACATATATTCATTAACATATTAATAAGAGAATTGGGTCAAGCTCTCAAGGGAGAGTTTCCTAAAAGACAAAATCTCAAGCAACCCACTTCCTCACAATGATGGTAATTTATGATTCAATTTGAGGAGAAAACAGTCAATGTAAGACTGCATAAAATAATTTAAGTTTTACTGCAAGCATTCTAAATACAAAAATAAATAGATATAATAGAACTTGTCTCTTGACGGTGATGTATTCAGGAAGGTTATGAGTTAGTCGAAACTGCAGTCTCCTAAGCAGAGGCCATATTTTACGTGATCCATGTAAGAACACCGTTAATAATGAACTATTTACTAATTAGAGTTTAATTTATTTCTCAGGTGATCTAGTTTTATTTTTTCTGCATACAAGTTAAAACTGTATTAAAAAAGTAGTTGGAAAATTAATTTATTTTATAACATAAGTAAAAAAGATACTAATTAAATTATAGATTTATAGAATATTTAAAATCTCCATCTCAGAAAGGTGAGCCCGATGGATCGGTCACATCATGCACCACGATGGTCTTCTTCACGACATTGCGGAAGGGATGGTTGAGGGTAGAAACTGCAGAGTGCGATCTAGACGGGAGTATTTGCAGCAAGTGTTCGAGGACTTGAGTTGTAGTTCTTATGCTAAGCTAAAGAGGGTTGCAGAGGATCAGGAGAGTGTAGATCGAAATGCAAGATTTTGTTGCTGCAATCCAATCCACCGGATTGATACTATTACGAAGAAGAACAATATTTGAATTCATTGATTGTTCTTAGAAATATGTGAACCCAAAATATAAAGTTTTATTAGTGGATGTTATGATTGTAGTACTAGACATTATGATTTACAACTCTTAAAATAAAATTCTTCATATTTGAATCGCTTCCTCGAAATCCTTGCTTTTAAATTGTACTTGTAAATTTCATTCCCACATCCGACAAGATGAATTTTTTACTCCCCTATACGACGAGTGGCGAAGCTTTTAAATATTAATTTAATTTTAAGTGGAATTATTATTCTTTTATAATGTTTGCTCACTGATAGACCATCATTTTTTATTATTATTGTTATTGCAAATTGCTAAATTCGGAGAGTTGGTGCGACATAATATCTCCTAAATAGCCAGTGCGACATAATATATATTCACAGGTAATAAGTAATGGGTTCATAGGAATATATACCGTCTTCCATACTTTAGGTGTTATTTCTATATTTAAATTGCTTTTTTGCAATTACAAGAAATATTTTTAATTTTTAGTAAAATTAAACATTAATTTAGACATTTACAAAGCTTTAAAACTGTTTACTACTGCCATCTGTTGATTATTTTGAAAATACGTTTACAACACTACCACCCTTTCAAGAACGGTAGCAAAAAAAAATATTTTTACATATTAAGTCTTGTTTTCCACATTTCCCAAAAGCATAAGCATATTGAAAATAATTTTATAGAAATATATAGATGTAGCTGATCACATTTTCCGTTTATGAAATATATTTTTTATTTTTTATTATTTTATCAAATATCTACTGTCATTATTTAGTAATTAAAATAATAAAATATATTCGTTGCCATCAATTCAATAAAATATAAGCTGTTATTTAAAAAATATTATAATTACAATATTAAATAAATTATTAAAATTTATTATAAAACCAAGTTATCTTACTTACGGCTATCATTGATATAAACTATATCCAAGAGATGTCTATGATATAAATTTAATATTATTTCCGATACCTTTAACTACGCACAAGATTATTTTATTGTTAATGTTAAAATTGCGTCAGTTCACATCGTATTTTATAATAATAGTTCATAAAAACTATTTGCCGTTCATTATTAATTGCTACAAAGTAAACAAAAAAGGGAATAAAATATGTACAAGTATTAATTTATATCATTTTCATACCACCATTAACTGTATGCTTAATATTAATTAATTTTATTATACTCTTTAATACAGCATTAATGTATTTTAAATTTAAAAAATACAAAAACATTACAATCGGCTCTGTCCACAATGTACAGGGCGCGGCAAAAAAAGTTGACGGTTTTAATTCAAAACAACGACGAAAATCGTCAGCCTTTTTTTTGCCGCTCCCTGTTTAGCTACTCGTATTTATAGCTGAAATTGAGGATGGAATAAAATACCAGTACGTTTTTTTCACTACATATATTGTTCTATAATGTATTGAATTCATTCTTAATTTTAGCTACAATTTGTCAACATTAAATATTTCACATACAACAGTTTTGTTGGCTTCCAGAAAATCACATAAATAAAACATATTTTTTCTTTAGAGACTCACTTCATCTTTAGCGGTTACAAACATAATGATACGAGCATTGGTTGATGGTTATATATACGAATATATTCATATTTATTTGATTGATTTATTGATAGGATGTCAGAGTTTTCAAAACATTTATTCAAAAAACCTTTTATAAATATCTAACTTGTACAAACTTTGTTGAAATCATTTAATAATATTTATGTCACCATAGATTTTGTTTAATTATTTGATAAAATTGTGATATTTTTCCCGTCAGAACTACTCACCATAAGCTATGTATAAAATTTTGTACAAATAAAATGTACATACTTAAAATAACCCGCATAATAGCTGGATTGTTCGTAAATTTAATTTTACAATCGCATACCGTTAACATAATTTAATTACCTGTCTATCAAAGAGCTATCTTTGACAAAAATAATCCTTCAGATTAAGTTAAAAATGACTCACTCAGTGGCTGTCTCTTTAATCTTTACTCTGATAATCCAATATCCAAAGTCACGCAGATAATATGACATCTTTTCATACAATTTGCGCTGACAGTGTACATTTTCTACCCCGTATATTTTCCACCCCGACCTCTCTCAGACCTCACTCCTGGCCGTAATTAATTATTTGAGCTGGTAGAGGAAATTTAGTTCATTTTACTTTGAGGTCTCAAGCTGACATATTTAAGGACCATTTTCTAACCCCTATTTTGTACAAGACTTTATATCTTGATACCCAATATTCGAACCGATTTCACGGCACGTTCATAAATCTGTATTAAATCAATCCCCTATTTATAGCTTGATTACAACGTTTATTAATATTCCAAAAAGGCTTAACCTCTGAATTTAAATTATTTTCTGTATCCTCAAATTTTGTGCTGAAATATTGTTTCTGAAAGTTTTGAAAATTGTAGTTGCTAATTGTATTATATCTATTATATGTTTACTCCAGTATTAGTTATGAATAACAACTTATGAAATATGCTTATTTTAGGTGGGTGTATATTCAAATTCAAATACACTTGAGACATTGCGATAATTTAAATTAATTTGTTTACAAGCTATCAAGTTACTTAATAATTTTCCATGTTTCTTAATTAACCTCACTAATACAAACATTCGTTTTAGTATATAAATTACAATTAGCAGTAATCTGTAACTATTTGTTTTTTCTGCATACATATTGGTTTATTACTTGAAAATTCTTGGGTGCAACTTTACTTAGCTCCTAGTATTTCTTATTACTAAATAAAACCTAAAAAAAAAATTACCTAAATAAAAGTCACCCAGCGTGCTATGGAAAGATCCATGCTCGGAGTGTCGCTAAAAGATAGAATCCGAAACGAGGAAATACGCAGAAGAACTCAAGTAGTGGATGCTATCCAATGAATAGGCACACTCAAGTGGCAATGGGCAGGACATATCTGTCGAAGAGACGACGGTCGATGGGGAAGAAAAGTATTGGAATGGCGCCCACGAACTGGCAAACGAAGCATTGGCCGACCCCCTACAAGATGGACCGACGATATAAGAAGAATAGCGGGAGTGACCTGGATGCGGAAGGCGGAGGATCGAAGAGGATGGAGACTCATGCGGGAGGCCTACGTTCAACAGTGGACGGACACAGGCTGATAATGATGATGATGATTTCTTATTGGGATCATTTTCAAAAAGGGATATTTTTTTTTTCAACAAACAACGACAATGTATAAACCTGAATTTTTTTATTATTCAGAGGACGTTTTGTATTGAGATAAATATTTTTAAATTCTTTAGCATAACAAGGAGATCAATTAGGAGGGTTCTTCGGTGGTAGATTTTGAAAGATTTTTCAAACAATTTCAAGCATCTTAGTGCTTAATAATTATATTGGAAAAAAATATAAGCGGCAAATTATGATCTCGCTCAGATCGTCATAGATCTTTGGTAAACTATTGCTTGGATAGTAGAATAATAACTAGAAAAGAGATTACATATTCTCGAAAAAAATTAAAGAAAAAAAACTATATACCATTCTGTTTTATATTTTTACTACAGTTCTGGTTGTTTAGATTTCTTGTACGTTGGTCTTGTTATCTGGTGGGAGTAGTTTTTGCGTTGATCCCCTCTTGCATTATGTGTCACTCAAGTGTCGCTGACCGGAAGAGGCGACTGCATCTGCGCCTGCGCGATAATGGGGAAATGGCGCACCTACTCTTACCTGCACGCTTGAGTGTGGCATCCGGCTTGTCAAAGTCCTTACGCCGACAATGTTAATTAAACCTCACGAGCAGAACTCACAACTAAATAATTGATACCTTCTTAAAGCTGAGCTATTAACTATGTTGCAGAATAAACCTAAGTATCTTTTCTGATACTTGTGAGCTGTTTTATCCCTACAGGAGTTTGAAGTATTTCACATATTTTTTAGTGTCACGCAGGTAAAAGATATGGCGGCTGACTTACTGTTTGTGACTCTTTTGGTGACCATATCCATCGCCTCGAAATTTGTAATTATATAAAGGATTTGTAGATCATTATAATTAGTTTCACAGACCCAAGTAGATCATAGCTGAATACAAAAGTTGTCAGTTGAATTAATCACACATAATATTCCAACGTTTAATTAAATATTTTATTAATTCTAGCGTTTACATATAAGGTAAATCAGAAACAAATGTATTTTTTCTGGCGCGTCACTTCAAAATCAGTTTGTCAATGGTTTTCGTTAAACTAGCACTTTGTGGTTGATAACATTTTGAAGCTCTGTATGTATTATTTCCATCTCAACCAAAAAAAATCATTGTAGAAAAATGGAGAAGCCTGAGATTGAAGAAACACATTTGCGCTTTATTTATTGCTGTTTTTATTGAGGAAAAGTGACCATGAGTATTAAAAAGAATACTAATATATATACAGTATTACTTACAATATAGTATGAAATATTATTGATATAAATATCCAATGATCATTCGAGAAGTCATATAAAACATAAGCTTTGAAAGAATGACACTTTCTGTGTACGACCATATATAACTCACATAATTATTATACAGCTGATATGATGTCAATGTCTTCTTCTTTAGCCTAGCCATTTCCCATCATCTGGGGTCGGCTCTCCTTGTGCACATTCACCATGTCTGTCTGTCCTGCGTTGCATTCTCGGTCAAACCAAGAGTTTTCAGATCCTTGTTTACAGTTGCAGTCCAGGTTGCCTGTGGTCTTCGAGGTCTTCTTCTCAGCGTGGGTATGATGTCAATGTATCAACATAAAAACAATCAAATAAATAAATCACAAATAGTTTTGCACAGCCCTAGCTCAATAATGTGAAATTGCGAAAATACATTATTCAGAAGAAAAAATAAAAACGTTAAGTGATAATAAACCCGATGCGCCGCGCTGTTGCGCTAACCACTGGACATGGTTCAAAATAAAACCAGTGCAATAAAACTAACTCAGTGCCGAGGAAGACTTATGAATGCTGCAGGTGGTGATGAATGATTTTTATTCCGCGATTCCAAGTACCGGTCTTTAACCGTGGGATTTTTTTTTCTCAATGGGATTCCTCATATCTGAATGAACGCTTTATATCTTATGTCGTTTTGAAATCATTTTTCTGTGAAAAATCTTCCAAATTGTTTGCATTTCCTTGATTATTTTCAATTATTTAAAGCTTTCATTAATGTGAATGTCCATTTACAAGTATAATTTAAATGTTATTAAGACTAGGATAGCTTTATTAATTCACAGCTGGTGATGTCTTTTTTGTGACACGAGGCGAAGAAACAAAAAATTGTATAATGTGACTAAATTAATGTATAATGTGACTAAATTAATGAATTTACTCGTATTTAAGTGTGCCTTTATATCCTTTCTATTAAAATATAACCCCACATAATCTCTTATTTTCTATGGGAATGGTACTAGAGTCCATACTACCTTTGATTAGCTTTTGCCTCCAACTCTTTTTGTTATCGGCTGCATCCTGCGAACTCAACAGTTATAGAAGTTTGAATGCATCCTTTTATATGTTTTATTCCTCACTGAATACTATCACTGCCTCCAACTATTGACTTTTCATCTTCTGGACGTCATCGACATCACGCGAAAGATCGAGGGTCTTAGCACATTTTTTTAATATCCACGTTTCAAGCCCATATAATACCACCATTCTGATGTTTTTTTTTGTATAAACGCATGCAGGAGAGCACACCCAGTCAAGACCAGTGCAGTCTATGACGCTCAGCCAGGGAGGCTGGACGCTGCATGCGAGAAACGTGTGTTGTGTTCGTGTTTGTGTGTGGATTGGGGAGATTGCAAGTGTATATTTATCTGTTTCTTGAAGAGATCCAGATTGTAGGAAGGAGGAAACACAGACGCTGGAAGAGCATTCCATAGCTTACTGGTGGCATTAAGGAAGGAGCTTTAGAAACTGCCAGTTCTTGTTCGACATATATTAAACGTGAATGGATGTTCTGGACAGGAGTAATTAGTTCTTTAAGTTCCGAAGAGCAGCGACCGTGGTAATAACGGTAGAAAAGACTAAGAGAACCAATCTTACGCCTGTGTTCCATTGATTGCAGGTTAGAGGTAAGAGTGTCATTGTTTATCAAACGAATTGCTCTTCTTTGAACTAAGTCAATTAAGCTTAGAAGGTATTTTGGGGCTCCAATCCAAAGGTGACTGCCTTAAAATGATGGTTTTTTATGGGATTTTTTTTTCTTCTATAGACACATTCAGATTTAAATACTGGTTACAGAGAGAAGAATGCTTTGGCTGTTATAATATAAACAATGGATTGTAATTCCTTTTTTTCAACCTTTATTTGCGTATATTGATAATTTCTCGTTAATTTAGTATTACCTGGTATTAGAACTTATGATCATGAAAAGACATGAATGTACATTTTAGAGCTTTAACTAAAATATTAAATTTTATTTGACTCATAACAGCAATGGCTTAGTTATATTATTCAAAGTACGAGTATCTTGTTATGATTTATCAAAGTATATCGCATTGATTCAGCTGTAATTATTATCGCATTAAAAATTACTCTCTGTCAGCGAATAATAGGGACATAGATCAGTGTGGAGGACAGTTGCCTCAGATCTTGCTTGAAGCAAAGAAAGCAAAGGAACAGTTGCGCTGGCACTTGCCCATTACGGTCCGACAGTCTCCACTCCAGTATTATATTTGCATACACCATAGTACCTTATAATCAGCGCCTCCCAATGTTAACACTGTAAACATATAATTATTTCAGATTATTTATATCTCTTCATTACTTTTTTATTTATTCAGTGATGATTTTTAAATATTAGACTTTAAATAATATGACTTGATGAATTAATAAAGTGGCAATTAATATTCATCCAGCAGTCTGTATAACATTATTTAGTTATTCGCTTCGTCTATTTAGTTGATCAAATATAAAAAATAAACTCAGACAAGTGACAAATATAATGGATGCTTTAACATTGACTTTTTTCTTAGGGGATTTGAATAATGAATAAAAAATGTAATATACATACATTTCTTCTGAAAATACAATTAAAAATATGTTTCTATATCATAATTATTTTTTGACTATCCCAAGTCTTGTACAAAATTGTATAAGGTATATATTTATACAAGTTTTTATGTTATAACAGCTTCTATGGGACATTTTACATATACCTTTTTTAAAGTTGAAAATTAATTATATTTTTTGTTTATACGAGGAAGAACCTCGGCGCTTTATTAAAAGTAACAAAATTTTTAAAATATATATTTCAAAAACAAAATTTGTATTGTCTACGGTAATATAGGGTCCGCATTCTAACGTTTTTTTCAACTAGTGCTTTTTTCGTGAATGGTAACACTTAGCTCATGTCTGATTTGACAGATAATTAGTTTTATCTTTCCGCTGAACGAATATGGTTGTGTATACGCTTGAACAACGCTGGGAAATGTTTCGACATTACTTTGAAATTCAGGCCATTTTTCTTAGAAAATGAGCAAAGAGTGGCCGTTACAGTCAATGACGATCGTTATTGGGCCATTATTCTTCACAAAAATTGATGAAGAGGATATTGGCAACATTTGGTTTCAACAAGACGGTGCTACGTGCCACACAGCCGAAGCTACATTCGATGTTTTGCACCCCATTTTCAAAAAAAAAAAAGTTATTTGGCGGACCCGTTATAACTAATTAATGAATTTTTTTTTTTCAGGAAAATCATTTATGCAGTAGAATTACAACACTGGATAATAGATTATATCATACATGACAATATCATGTTTGCCATTTTTAAGAATAGCTAATCCTTGAACGTGGAGAGTTGATCTGCAAGCAACATTAGAATACAGACCCAAAATTGAATGTGTGGTATTCACTAGGTGACCTTTAATCACCACTTTTAATTCATTTTACAGGTGAAGTATCAGTTTCTCAACAAGTATCGAGCGTTTTATTTTTAGGTTATATTCCTTAGCATAGCGATCTAAACACAAATAACGATTTCAGTTAAAAAAGTAATTATGAACGTAAAAATGTAGTACAAAAATAAAATAGTCGACTTTTACAAGTGTGTGATATTTATTTTCACTCAACAATCTTTGATATTCATGTTGGCGTGGCGTGTCAATAACAATAATGATTTCTTTGGAATCTTTGACATCAAAATGCGACTCTATTGTTTCATATGCGTACAATGTATTCTTAGCATTCAGTTTAAGATATTTTTTTAAGTTTTTTTTTATAATTATATTATTCACACATCCCTTTCATAATTGAAACATACCGTTACCTTTAATTTCCTCCACAATTCTGACAGTTTCCATTGTTCGTGCTTTTTCCCGAGACATCTATGCATACGAAATTTCACCTAATATTATACGAGTATACTCGTATATAACTATATAAGAGAACTCTCCACACCCACCAGAGCAGGCGCCCGGGGACTTGAAATGACTGCTGTAGTATCCGCGGTAATTATTCTGTGATTTATCAACAACAACAAAATAAGGCGATTCGATGATTAGTCCGACCATTCGGTTCTAAGAAGTGGCTCAATCATCTAATTATCTAAGTGAACGAATATAATAATTCACGCACTGCACACAAAAAACAAAATTATGAACAAACTTATGATTTTAAATAAAAAAAGCATTTATCTTAAAAATATAATTATTTTTATACATTAAGTAACTACAGTTTTGATTGATAAATGTATCACAATATGCATTTAATTGAAGATACATTTATATCGTACATACCTTTTTACTTTACTTTATAATTCAATTTTCATGTTTAAGATTAGTATAATTATTAAATAGATAATGATATTTTACCAAATAATATTTAACATAGATCATGTTGAATAGCTGTGAATCGCAGAATAAGATCGTGATTACATGCACTCTACACACATCGTTAGTCCTTCACTATTAAGTTATGACTTAATAAATAATATAATTATATTTGGCACTGGATGCGCCTTCACGTGGCCATCCAGCGGGGATCCGGTGATCCACTCACTGAGTAGTAGTTGTTAAAATTGTTAAATGTTATTTATAACTCTGTATTTTATTTTTATATGTATGAAATTGTAATTTTTATGACTCTGGTGACTGAATTAATAAAAATATTACTTTTATTATTATTTCAAATTACCATAAATGATAATACTTCAAATATAAATAACTTGAATATCTATCGAATTAATGTTTCAAATCACCATTTTATTTTTAAACGAATTTCATGATATTCATTGAAAATTAAATGAGCAGTTACTATTTGAAAGTTAAGTGTTCAGTTCTTCGTCGGCTCGCAGTGCTCGGGATGGCCGCCTCCGTATAAGGTTATAAGGTTTATGGTAATTGTTGCGCTCAGCCGAGTTAAGAAGATAACATAATCAACGAGAGCCATTTCGATTCAGTTTATTTGCATAGAAGAACTGCCGAGACGGATCGCGAATCTAACTTACTGTTAACAACTCATTTAGCAACTAAGCCGCAGCCCACTGCCTGCCAGGGATTACTGCATCCATGCAGCAATTACAGTTAAACAGTTGTGATATTACGAGTACATTTATTTATTCAAAATTATTACGAGTATCTTCCTACCAACTCATTAGATGAATAATGATTTATAAGACATAAAATATTCTCAACATAAGAGTTATAATCTAATTTAAACAATATTTATAATTTAATTTCAGCTTCTAGTTTTTAATACTACACATTTCACTTTTTATTTGTACTGGCAATAATATATTTGGTCTAGTGTCTACATGTTTAATTATTATAAGATTTTCGAATAAAAGATAAACATCTTTTCCTGTGATAGTATTGTATATTTTACTAGTTTTTTATGTCGTGTCGCTCATGATTTAACATCGTAGCAAGTAAAGGAGTCTCATATATATTTTACATTGTTACTCTCATTCCACATTGCAATAGTCTATTGACTCGTTTTTATAACTAAGAGTATATCCCTGCTCTTAGCTTAAAGATATATTCCAGTTACAGATTATAATCAGAGATTTCTTGTCACAATACTATTTGAAAGTTCTGCACTACACTTTTATTCATTTTAAATACTAAAGACAATTGGTGTTTATATATTTCTTACTATACTGACGAAAATGTCAATGAAGGAGCTATTTATCAAAAAAAAAAATACTTTTTTAATTACGTAAAACCCAAAATCCATGAACTTTCAAAATATTTTCCCTTTGAAAAACCTAACTTCAAATATCAATTACATTTAATATAATATATTATTCGGTCACAATGATTTAAAATACTACTTAACGCAGTTCCACTATTATCGTATTTTTATTGAGTCAAAAAATTGATTACTAAATCAATTGATTATTTATCAAAACTCAGTGGATTCATACAAAATTTTACTTGTTATATTCATACAAAATTCACAAAAAAAAAAAAATAATAATAAAGTAAAAGCAATGGAAATAAAACCAAAATACTTATAATATATTCGTAAGTTCTCGTATTATGTCTCATTATATGATCAGTTCTTGACGTGTTATTTAATTTTTCTTAATTTTGCTGAGCATAGAAGAAAATTGAGATCATGAACACCATAAGCTGTCTTATCTGTTAATGACGTTGAGGATCAATCACGATATATGAGTAATTTCCCACGATGCGTGATGAGAATCTGAGCACGTGGGCAATGAACAAATATCTCAATATTGGCAATACCCATTACTAATCAACTGTTAACCAATGTCGTGATTATTGCACGTTATAAACAGATACAGATAAGAAATGCATCGCACTTAAACCAATTATACTTGTACATAATTATTTACTATTTAATCATTTGAAAATCTGAGAGCTGCAACGTTAATTTAGATCATGGGTCGTCAACCTGATCCGTACCACCCACTAGTGGGCAATACAGGCGGTGGACGATTTTTGTAGATTTTAAAATCTCCTACATTCCTTCTAGAATTGTTTCCACCCATACAATTAATTGAAATATAACGAGGGTGGTGGGCGGTACGAAAATTTTACCATGAAAAGTAATAAGGTTGATAAAAAAGGTTGACCACCCCTGATTTATATGATTTAAAAAAAAAAAAAAAAAAAAAAAAAAAAAAAAAAAAAATGGTATGTATATATTAAAAGGCTATTATTTATTTATTGATAAATAAGTATTACAGATAATTTTCCCGATATAATTTTAGTGACCAAAGGCTTTGAAATCCCCCGTCTTTAAAAATACGTTTCTATCAATGTGGTGGCAGAATGAGGAGCAGATTAACAACACACATACATTTTCTGAAGCTAATATTTTTTTCGTAGAATGATTTCGTATTAACTGTAGAAACTTCTGGTCCGGACCTAGTCACAGCATTTAGGTCAGGTCAACCTCAATTGGACAGTCGTCACGGTCGGCAGACCACTACTGACTCGGGCACCGCGTCGTGGTCGGTGACACCCAGCGCCGCTAGTGGCGATCTCTATAACAAACGTCACTCCCGTGACCGGACTTGACCAAAATGCCAATATGGCGACACATACAAGTACGACAAGCGAATAGAAATAAGAGACGAAAGATTGTATATCGAGGTTTTCGGTTCCAATCAGCAAGGGCTATATCATGCTGATGTCAGATTCTAAATATATTATTTTTATAAAGTACTGTAATATGATTGAATATAAAAAAATACCAAATATTCTATTATAAAATTTAATGTTTTAATGAGTATCGTAACCAGACATTTATAGGCATTCATTAATAATGTTTTTTTTTTTAAATAATAAAATACTCTATTTTACTGTTTTTTTTTTCAAACGTTGGCGTAAATATTTTTCCATTACACGAGTTGAATAAGACAAATAACTTGAATTGACGAAATATTTGTAGTAGGAAGTTGGTATTGTATATTAAATAGATTGTAATGTTAAAACAAAACACATTATTTTAAATTGTCTGGAAAAAAAACTACCAAGAAATTCCCTTTCAAAACACATTTATTCCGGAAAAAATGTATTATATTCGTACGTAAAATTACAATAAATCAAGGTAATTTTCTTAAGAATTGGGGTTTAAAGACAATCAAATAGGCTTTATCAAATTATTTAACAAGGCAGAAATATAAGTTAAGATACTGCTTCTTATATTTAACAATTTATAAAATCGAATATATATATATATAGAATTGATGAAAGATCAAACTCATTAAGCGAAATATATTTTCTCCATAAAGAGATATTAATGTAAGATATGTATTTGTTAGAAGACATTGGATTTATTTAGAATAATGCCTTTATTAAAGTTTTTTTTTTTAATATATACTGTGTCCAATTTAAAAAAGATAAACATAAAAAACAACTCTTATATTGTGTATAAATATATAAAATGTTATATCAAAAATAATTCCGACTAAGTAAAGTTTGTACAAGTATTATCATAACCTTCATCCAAATAAGACATACCTTTAACCTTCAGGTTATCAATCGTTTGATGCCACAATTTCTTGCGGTAACCAAAAGGATAAAAGACAGACAGACTAATATATATCTACGTTTATTGAACATAAACTTTAAACAAGTATCTATCAAGATGTACAGAACCGTAACATATATTCTTTATGTAATTTTAATCAGTAATAGAATGTAAGATATACACTTATTTTTTTCAAATTCTATGTCATTTGCCATTCAAGAAGATTCACCAACTTTTGCTTTTTTAAACTTCGCCAAATTCAAAGCGAAAGGTTTTTCACTTCATTAACAATCGCGTGATCTTTTTATGCCTTACAATTTTCTTCCCCCCTTTAATAAATGCAAGTATAAAGATGAGCCTTCATAAATATTTACAAACTATATAACAAAGCGAAAATCGCAAATATTTTTGAAGAACCTTTTTGGCGGATATTATATTTCCGCACAAAATTAATTTAAGGATAATGATGCGGCATTTTTATGAGAGATACGATAAGCAAATCATTATTACAGTATTAATTTAACAACCCATGAATGCGAATCTAATCTCTTTCACGGGTTCTTTCTTTTAGCACTTCTGTGCAGTGGCCACAATTGTTCAGAGAGCTCCCACTAGACTGATCAGTTGCTAACTGATCATAATCTGAATGAGCGCGTCATCAAGGAGACTTAACTGTCCTCCGGTGTGATGCGGGTGTGAGGCGGGTAAAGTCCAGTATTAATTTAACACGTTGAGTTGAGCTGCTCGCTTCGGCCTTCCTTAAAAAATCCGATCTCCTTAAAAAAGTCGATTCAAAAATCATTCAAAATATGCCTTGGATACTAAAGCTGCAGTCTTTTATAGTCCCTGGATTAGAAGATCCTGCAGTGCTGGACTTTTAGGTTCAGCAATGTCGGGGATAATGCATGGACATAGGACAATAATACTTTACCGAACTGAGTGGCTGCAATTTTTGATTACCATATGTTCCAGGTATGGAAATGTGAAAAAAGATTAAACCAATGAGTAATTAAGTCGGCACCGAACATTTCCCACCTCACACTTGTACGACACCGGAAGGCTATAAAATCTCTTAATGATATCATTAAGATTATTGTCAACTAGCATCTGATAAGTCCAGTGGGAGTCTCTTCTGAACAATTGTGACTACTGCACAGAAATGTTCAAGATTAATAAAATATCGAAAGGAATATGTTGAAAGGAAATAAAGACATAACAACAACAAAAAAAAATGTAATCTGTAAAAAAATCATAACCTCCTTCACTTCCTTCAACACCAATTAAATTCTCCAAAATGCTCCTGTCACAGAATTTGATTTATTTTTAAATTTAATTAATTTATTTATTTTATTTATGTAACAGAACCACAGTTCCATACGTTACATACAATAATAAAGAATAAGAAACATAGAGCATACATAAACATACAATACATACAACAACAAAAAAACATTAAAGAAGAAGATGACATGTGTTAAAAATCACAGAGATCTAGGAGAAGAATATCATCGACAAAAGAGAAAAAGGATGTATGAAAAGGATCGAGGTGTCCTGCCATATATTAATATATACTTATGAAACTCCAATTCCTTAATAAACACAACTATAACATGGCCTTGTCATATGTACCGTCTAGCCAATCTGATAAGGCTTCAGTCAACTGAAAAAACCAAAAGTCTGCTGTCGCTGTGTGAGTTTTTATACTTTCACAAGTGTACAAATATGCACTAGTAATCTGTTCGATATTAAGTAAAAGCAATAAATTGAACGATAATTCATTTAACATAATAAGTACCGAATACATAATTTTATTATTAACCTAATTGTAGCTTGAACATTAAAAACTCTACACAAAAGAAAATCCATTGTGGAAATCTTAAACTTTTCCGTTAAGAGGCATCAAATTGAATCATTACGAAATTCCTTTGACGTAAAAGCTTTTAATCAAGTATTTTGAACGACGATCGAAGTATACCCAATAGGATTATTAACAAATTTACTTGGTTGTTTCACTCAACAGAAAATCTTTATCTTGCCTATAAATAATTGGGCGTGATGTAAATCTCTGACATCAAAGGATTTCACAAAAAAGGCACAATAAGACGTTTCGTTTTTATTAAATTGGCGTCTGTTAACAAGGCTTTACGGATAAACAAGTATGGTTAGTTAGTATAATCAACAAAAGGAATAATAGATCTACCGTTTCAGATTAAAAAAACATTAATTTAAAAAATAAACTTGATATATTATTCAGGATTGATAGGAAGGTAATATAACGTTAATTATGATAAGACAAACATCATATTTGAAATTTTCTAAGAGTGACTCGCTTGGTGAAAACCCTCCCTGTCCCGTCCTGTTTTTGGAGACCCAGATGGGGACCCGTTACTGAACGCACGCAAAAAGATACTTGTTAGAGAGTGGCTGAAGGCCTTCCCGTGATTCTAGGTGCATCAGTTAAATATACCTCAGTCTAAGGCTGCGAAATTAGTATACTACAGCGAGTCTCGAATTGCCCTCCTTGGTAACACGTTGCTAACCACGAATTACGTGGGAATGGATAAGGAAATGGTGAGGTTGGGAAATAGATTCTGCAAATGGCAGACATCAGTTAGGAGTCATTACTTGCGTCTGCACTCTTGCAGACGGACGCGCAGAAGCGCTCAAATGCAGTGTAATTCTACGAGTGACGACGACAATGCAATACCATTTAATTAAAAATAAAAGATTTTTTTACCATGAACTTTAATTTTCTTTAAGTATATTGATGTAATAAACTGCCGCCATAATTTTCTGTTAACTTACATGGTTTTTTCTTTTAACGTCCATGACTTATTAATAATAAACCTGATCCTTGTTGTTGAGTACCCGATTTGAATCTCTACAGGCACGATAACAGGAAATATTTTCTTAAATTTATTATATAATACAATATTACATTACATGGAAATAGTGATAGATAGATAGGCCCTAACCGTAATACTGTTTTTGTTCTGAGAACCATAGATTATTTTATTAGCTAACCCTTAAAATAAAAATAATCTGTTTTTTTTCTAATCTATAAATAAACTTTATTTTTAGTTACAGTAAAACAAAACCTAGAGGGCTTAATTTAAAGGAAGCTGTGGGCGTTTGTTAACGTTTTATTTAAAGAAATCAGTTAATGAGCATGATGTTAATCGTAAATACCTCAGAACTTTGCCTCAAAAAAGAGCTTAAAGCTAATAATTATTACACATTATACGACTATGTAATAATATATAAGCGAATAAATTTCACGTGGTAGAAGTTTTTTGTCGTTCATTTAAAGATAATTTTTTTCGTTCTTTGTACACACAATATATTTTAAATTTGAACACATACTATGTAATGTATTAAATTATGGCGACTAATTTTTTGACTGTATTTATTTCAATTATTGGGTAGTAATTATTTAGCAAACGGTCAGTAATAAATACCTATAAGTGTAAGTAATAACCATTTAGCAGTAGAAAAAAAATGGCAGGAAATAATTAATGAATAGTAATTAATAATAAGTAAGGTTTGGTTAGATTCTCACTTAATGGGTTAATTATTCATTTATTTAACACGAATTAATACCAATATTGAATCATTTACCAACATATCTGCACTTTTAAATTTTATAACTGACCACATTCATACTGACACAGTAGATACTGCAAATTTATTGAGTTAGCCAAATCCTTGAATTAATTACTGAACAAATAAATACAGGCCTTAAACTATTACACAATACGTATGAATGCTGAAAACCTTCGAAATATTATTATTATTGCTTAAACGTAATATTATTATCAACATTGCCTTACTCAAAACAAAACTTTGTAAAACTTAAATAACACAACCTTCAATTAAATTATATGGTTTAACTTTCATCTAAATAAACATGTTTCAAATATCACTCTACTTTTTATATAATACCACTCTACTTCTAAAATATTCTCAATTTGGCTCTTAAACCACATCCGTTATTATCCACCCTCTCACCTCCATCGAAACCTTTCAGTAAGTGTTTCAATCCTCCTGGCCCCAATTCTCTGGAAATTCCTTTACAACTTCTGCCAACTACGAGTATAATATCGACTCCCAGTGCCTTCTTGAAGGGTTCCAATCAAGTCAACGTCGTATTAAGTATCGAAATCTCGTACTTATAGGCATTCAAGATATAAAAGGATTCTGAGAATATTCACTGTATTGAAAACATAATCCTCTATCAATCATAATAAGATCGCTACTATTCTAAATTTGTTAGATACATTCTCTTCGTGAAATTTGTTCGGTATATATTTGTCGTGAAAGTACAACATACTGTATACTTTTACAGGTGTATTTACTATACTTAATGTACAAGTATATTTGTTCAGCTAATTATTGCGTATTTTTTCTTATTTCCATATCCGTTATATTTAAAGAACATACAGTCACTACAAATTGCCACCATTAAGTTTTGTCAGCTGCCACTGTCCATTTTTTCATAGGTCATATCTGTACCTAAAAGTCCACATGGAAACATATATAGTTCTCGACAACCTCCAGAGCAGAAGTCCGTGTACTTGAAGAAAGAGTAGCTGTAGTGTATTCGAGGCATATTTCTTGGGTAATGTGTTAATTAATTAATAATTTTTTTAAGTAACTGGGTGATTAGCCCAATGTTTTCGAGGCCTAGACTATTTTGTTCTAAGGGGACGACACAAACCAAACAAAATATAATGAGTCATACATAATCGTTACCTTAGCGCAGCTATATTTGTATTGTATATGATCCATTTGTATCACTGCGATGAAATTCGTATTATATAAGTTAGGTTACGTAGGTTTGTATTATATAAGTTAGGTACCACAAAGTCATCAACCCTGAAGAAGACTCCTGCAATGGCGGTCGAATTATTGGATAGAAGAAATTCGCCACACACGGCTAAGCCCAAAAGCCGCAATATCAAGCCTGGCCGTGAAAACCGATGAAGTTATTTAAGTTAGGTTAGGTAATGTTTTTAGTTATTATCAAGTAGCAAGGCATATTTTCTTTCAATACCTTCAAAATTTATTTTTCATACTCAAAAACATCAATTTACACAAATTATGTTTTTTGTGTCCTCTTTTATATTCTTCTTGATGAGATTTATCAATTACCGTCTGTTAGTATTGTCTTAAATGTAATTACTAAAAAAAAATGTATAAGCAAATAGTTTTAATTTTAAGGATCCCGTTCCCAAAACAATATTTAATCATTTTATTCGTTCACAGCAGTTTTCTTGCTAAAAACTCTCGTCTCCAGGTATCTCACCTACGCACTTCATTCTCATTAGCAATTACACAAAATAATCGCTGAATATGTTTTGATATCAACTCTCTTAGGCTGATGCCGAAAATATTTGAAAAACTATCTTTTGTCTCTTATTTTTGTTCGATCGCCTGGCATGCACACCTTATAATGTTACTTTCAATTTGATAAAATTTCACGGCATTTGCTTACGCCATTTTATATGTTATGACAGTTGCTCCATTTCATTTGAGTAGAACTGTCATGTTTTATTTGTTTTTTAGCCGTGATTATCTTGGCGGCGCTGCATGACACAGTGTTCCGGCTCTCATCAGTCTGACCGGTCGGCGAAAACGTCATGTAAAGATCGAGCGGGAAAATCAAGTCTTTAATTAAAAATAAATGCGAATTGTGCTTTAAAAACAAGTTTTTTGCTTTGTGATCTGCTCCTGCATCCTTCCTCCACCCGGCCACGTGACGAACCCGCGACTTGTCTATTTTTTAAAGACGGGGGATATCAGTTATTGTGTAAATTATCATTCGCTTCACGGTTATTATTCAAAAAGCAACGCCTTCTTTAAGCGGTCGTTAACGTCATAGTTTTTAATATCAACAAGTCTCAGACTTAATTATGAAATCGTGATTTAAATTTAATATTTTCATTTTAATAATGCACAAAACTATAATTGCGGTGATTCTAAAGAGAGCGTATTTTCTTCAGAATTTCAGCTCAATTCGTACAATGCTTTGCACGTAAATCACAACTTCAGACTTTAGTCTATCCTCGAGATTATCATTTGACTTGGCGTAATGAAAACGTATTATTTATCACCCTTAATATGATATGTGAGATGGATTCGAAAGTAAGTAATGTAAGTGTAATGCAGGCTTTCGTGGTCAACGAGCGCGTAAACAATATGTATGCCTATCTTTCATAAGAAGTAATATCTCTGTACAGATCAAAGAGACCTTTTGCGAATAAAACGTATTATTTGATCATTTTTTCTCTTTCAATTATTTATAATGGCGACTCTTCGTACAAAAAAAATGTTTCAGTAAGGCTTTTTTCTTGTGTGGCAAATTTGATCACAGCGCCACGTAGCGGTTTTCTTTGTATGTGCGTAATGATAAAACCTAGATATAAGACTAATATCCATTATATGAAATCTAATAAGGTTCAGTTCATTTTATCAAAGGCTTTATATAATCATGTAAGTATATATCTATTTTAAATCAAATATTAAATATATTATATAACTAATTTTCGATTCGCATTATTATTACATGTTATCTATCCATTCTTCCTCTCTCTCTCCCATGATAATTACTCAAAAATCGTATAATAAATTTCATTTCAATTTCATTTCAATATATTTTCTTCCAGAAACATAACAAATGTAAATATTTAATTCTATGTAATAATCTATATATAATAATAATTAATGATATAATACAACAATTTATAAATAACACAGTAATAATACAATAATTTAAATAGTCCCGGAGCCCGCTACACAGAAGACTCCACGAAATTACTTTGATAAATAAAATTGTGGAGCTCATGTCGAAACTGGGCTTCTCTCAAGTGGAATATATCAATATTCGAGGCGATATCGTTGAACAGTCTGATCACTCTCCCAAGAGGCATAGTCCGTGGCAGATTAGTATTACCTCTAGGAAGAACAAACAAAGTATAAGCATAATATCTATATTAGATTAGATAGACACAAACACTACAAACATTAAATTAAAATGTTTTTTATATAACATTTATTATATGCATTTTTTTAAATGTTTAATTTTTGCGTTTCTTCAATTATTGAAAAGGAACAAAGCGTTACAGGAATCTGTAGAATTTGGTCTCGTTTAACACACAATGTTATCATAGCAACTAACAAATACTTCATAAAATATCGCAAGAGTTCATAAGTAAAAGATTAAACTATACTAATTATTTTATCAAGCATATCGTGCTTAACTGTGTCTCTTTCCTAAAATCATCAATCAATTCGAATCACTAAATTCGAAACGCGCTTATAGAAAACCTTTATAAATAAAAAAAATTCAATGGTAATCCATTAAAATGATTCATTATAATTTTAAATTAATTTAAATTTAAAATAAATTGAAGAAATTAAAAATATTTAGTTAAAATTCATTTGTATTTTAAAATACTGAATACGTTTTAATTGTGCAATTTCACTAAAAAATACAATTCATAACCATAAGATTATTTAACTAACGTAGATTACATTTTTTGTCCACAGCAAACCTGATTTATACAAAACCTTATTACCTAGAGTTCATTTTTAAATATTAGAGAGTTTACAAGATACTTGTCATAATTCCATCGCCAACATTATCACTGTGTTCATAAATTCGTCGTCTAGTCTAGTATCTGTCTGCATCTTACGAAGTCATCTAGAAGTCAGTTTCATATCAACCGCCACTGTATGACAGTGTCTATAGTATGTATTATGTTACTGTCTCCCAGTCTTTATAAGCGAGGAGTATGAGCCTCGGCTTTGAATCCATACAAAATATCTATTTGAGTATAAATTTGAAAGCTATTATATATACTATACTATACTTTAATATGTAACTAGCGATGTGTATATTTGGTACGAGACTGATTTATAGGAAAAGAGGTTATTTTTAAAAAATATTTTCAGCTTTCACTTTGACATCCATTATAAATATTTATTTAGATACATTGTTTTTACATGGATCATTGGATCAGTTTTAAGAGCCTTTAATCCTTCTCTTGTTAAGAGATAACTGCGATAGTACTTTGCGAGCGGTCTAATCCATTTTATCTAGGGGAGGGGGTAGGGGTGTGTCTTTCAGGGAATCCTAAGAGAGGGAGACAGATAGGGTTGCAATAATGAAGAAAAAAAAGAGTTAGTTATATATATATATATCTATTATTATTATTATTATTTTGATAATAATTATTATTAACTTTTTTACTTTTTTAGTATATATAATTTTTATCATTACTTATTTATTCAACGGAAACATTTTTAAATTGGTGAATTACATAAGGCATTTATTTGATTATTAATTATTTCTTATTTCTTATAAATGGCTTTATAATTTAAGTAAATGAAGGATTTAAAATTATAACAAAGATTAGAAGAGACACGAAGAATAATTAAGTTATCATCTAACGTTATTTTCACGTGTTTGATAAAAAAATTAAAGAATCGGCTTTGAGGCTCCGCTAGACGAGACAGTTGGCATGTCTTTGATCGCGAAGCTGTAAAATGCTAAACAATGCATTCCCTGGCTCACTGGTCGGGGCCCGGACCTCGCTACTGGATATTCCTAAATAAGGCTCTCGCGCAGACTTAACCTCCCAGCGAGAAGCGACGAAACGGCTATGTCGCTCGCATCAACTTGTTCTGTAACCTGAAAGTAAGCAGGCGGGATCAAAATAACCCTGGCATATTTTGTGCAAATATAATATTCATTTTTAGCAGAGTATACTCCTTGTGAATTCCCACCCGAGTGAAATCCTTTGATTTCATTATAATACAAAATTAAAACATATAAATATCATATGGATTCAATATTTATTACAATATTATTAGTAATTAAATATACACATACTATACATGTTAAATAATAAAATAAATAGACTGTCGGAAAGTAACAATATTAAGTCCTGTGAATAAATGTTGACTGATTGAATAATAAAAAATAATAATGTACATACTCTTAATATATACTAAAGAGACATCGTAGAGACATATATCGTCATACGATGATAACAATGGTATAAATACAAGTTCTCATGCGTGTCGGCTCAGACAAAGAAATAGCCCAGATGGCTAAGCGGTATATAAAGACCTGGGCAAAGGTTGGTTCCAAGGCCCGCGGTTCGTATCCCGCTTCTGCCGATATTTTTCTGAATGAATTGATCCGTATAAAGAATTTGATGTATAGTATGTGTATATTTAATAAAAATATCATTTCACGTTGTTATGATTAATGATAATGATTATTTAATGAACACGTTCCATCTAACGAACGTGATATATTCTATACTATATTTTTGAAATTGACTTTAAAAATGTGAGTTGATGTATTTGAAAAAAAAAAGATTATTGTATTGTCCCAAATCACATCCACACCTGTGGTCTAGGTCTCATTAGGCTAATTGCCCGATATTGCACAAAGTTTCGTCAGATACTTTACCTGTATTTTATTCCATTCCTATCGCTGACGCCTAATACGCCAAATTTCAAATAAATAAATCAAAAATATATTCAAAATACGAGTAAATATTATCGTGTTATCTTTTTCTACACCACTAAACGCAACCACATATTAACACATGCTTAGAGAAATCGAAATAAAAAGTAATATAAAATACTTTTTATTTTGTTTAATATGGATTACATTAAGCATTTCTTCATGTTACATTCACGAATGTAAAAAAATATGACGTATTGAATGTTTAAGCATACTTACATCAGCATGATATAGCCCTTGCTGACTGGTACCGAAAACTTTGGTGAACAATCTTTCGTCTCTTATTTCTGTTCGCTTGTCGTACATGTATATGTCGCCATATTGGCATTTTGGACAAATCCGGTCACGGGTGTGACGTTAGTTATATAGATCGCCGCTTGTGGCGCTGGGCGTCAGCCCTCAGGCGAGATCACATTGTATTGTGGCCCGGCCTGAATGCTGTGGTCCGGGCCAGAAGTTTGTACAGTTATCGAAATATGTATGTCAATGTGCTTCAGAAAACGTCTTTGTTGTTAATCTGCTCCTCTTCTTGCCACCACGCGATTGAATAACGTCTTAAGAGAGGAGGATGTTAAAATAAACACAATACTTTAATTTTAAAATAAAACTAAACAAGATAACCTACATAGGCGTAATACATCCCTTCAAAAACTTCAGTATGCTCCACATATTCCCCCTTCTTACTTTCTTATTAGCACCTAATTCATTATTTATCTCACCAATGAGTACGTTTATGGCTCAACCTAATCCATGTTAAAACAAGTTAAAAATTATTTATGTACTTAATATTTAGTATAAAGCCGATCTCGCTTCCAAAAAAAGGTGTGTTATATAGATCACGTCGGTATTTCAACGATAAGCCACTTCTTCTTCTATATAAAGGACAAATCCGACCTATCCTTGAATACGACAGTCAACTTTGGATCGGAGCCCCAAAATACCTTCTAAACGTAATTGACTCAATTCAAAGAAGAGCAATTTATTGATAAGCACGCTGCTCTTCGGAACTTAAAGAAATAATACGTCCTGCACCCACCCACAACCGAAAAACTCGTCTTATACTTGCCGAATATCCATACACGGTTAATGTGTGTCGACCTTGAACTGGCAGTTTCCAAAGTTCCTTCCTTATTGCCACCGGTAAGCTTTGTAATGCTCTTCCAGCGTCTGTGTTTCTTCCTTCCTACAATCTTCAATAAACAGATAAATATACACTTGCAATCTCCCCAATCCACACACAAACACGAACATAACACTCGTTTCCCGTCCAGCCTCCCTGGCTGAGCATCATGGAGTGCACTGATCTTGACCGGCTATGCTCTCTTTAAAATAATAAATAATAAATAAAACTCCTAGTGTATAAGATGCATTTAAAAGTAACGGTGAAAATTATTTGTTTTTAGTGACTTGATGGTTGATACAAGTAGCTCGATACCCATGGAGACTCTCAGGCATGCTACTCGGTACTTAGGCGTCCGTATTGCGACATTTATGCCAGACAAGTTCCTACGCACATATTATTACTCCACTTGATACATTAAAAGAATGAATCACGACTTGCCTCAAGTGTGATTCATCATCAGTCAGATGTGTTCAATTACAACTTTGGCGCGTTAGCCTTAATTTATTCGCTGAACTTTATGAAACTTTGCGATTTTGAAACCTTATGTCACGGACAATTGGACAAGACTTTATCAAGTGGAGGTCTTCCTTAATTAATTTGTTGACTTACAAAATTAACGCTCTGAAATATAATTTTGTAACCTATTATGTTATTTTATTCTTGCGTGTACGTAGTAAGTGGTATAAAGAAAATATAATTTGGTAACTTAACGTTAGTACAATAAACTCAAACAATTAAAAAATAACTAAGGCAATTAATCTACCATTCTTTATTACTCTATAAATATTTTTGCCTGTATTTTTGCTGCAAACCAATCCGGTAGATTGGTTTGAACACTTGCTGTAAATATTCCCGTCTAGGGCGCCCTCTGCAGTGTCTACCCTTAACCATCCCTTCCGCAATGTCGTGAAGAAGACCATCGTGGCGCATGTTGTGACCGATCCATTGGGCTCGCCTCTCAGAGATGGTTTTTACTAAGTGCCTATCTTTCTTGATTATGCTAAGAACCTTATTGTTCGTGACGTGGTCTCTCCAGGAAATTCCGAGAATTCATCTGTATGACGACATCTCAAAGGCCTCTAGTCTTTTTTTATCACTTTAAGATAAGCACTTTGTATAAATATCTTTGTTAAATAAAGTTTGTTACTTGGTATAAAATGTTGTACGTTATAATAAGGCACAATTGTATACAAAATAAGTCAAAATCAGTTCCCCGGAAAAATAATATGATCTTTTCTCTGAACCGACGTACGGTATACTTGGAATGCCCCGAAATTGAACCTACCCCTGGACACGTCCAGGGGTGGAATATATCGAGGTCCCTTAACAGACTTCGGACTGGAGTATGCAAGACGAGGACACAAATGAAGGCCTGGCAGTTTTACAGCGAACCAACTGAATGCGACTGCGGCGTGGGGCGGACCCTGTCACACCTTCTGGAGTGTGCGCTGTGTCCGAGTAGCTGCACCCAGAAAGACCTGATGATGGCCAGGAGTAACGCCGTCGACGTCGCCCAATTCTGGGCAGAAAGGATCTGACCCTGTTGTTTCCGACACGATTATATATGTGTGCACATATATCTAAACCGAAAAAATATCCGTTAATATATACGAGTTTTTGTAACTGAAAATCCTGTATATATACATCGAATTCTTTATTATTATTCTACATTATCTGCTCCCTAATTTTCAGCGAGCATAGCTTAATGTTTAAAGCTTTTGCTTGCCAAACCGATGGTCATGAGTTCGATCCGCGACGAAGATTACAAATTATATTTTATAATCGATATCTAAGCTCTATAAATACTCCTGGCTAGTAGGAGTTTCATTCTTCATCCGTTAAATGGCAGTCATAGCCTATTAATAGTCATCGTCCCGTGAATACCACCCATTCATAGTGAATTCCTGTAATAATAAGGATGATTCGTGAATGTCGAGCTGTAGTCTATGACGCTGTACGCGGATCATCACTCCACATGAAATGCTTGGCCAAATATGGAATGGTTAGCATCATAGAATCCACTTTAGAATCACTATATTACTATCTGTTGGTATTCTCCTGTATGTGTTAACATAAAAAAATTGTAACATATAATCTTCACGAACTGCCGTCACACAGCTCTGCTTGCTTACATGATCTTCGTCTTATCGCATGCTTTCTTGCGGAAAGCATTTATCAACTAAGTCCATCTTCATATATACATATATATGAAGATGCTTAACCGACTGTAGGAATAAGGCTGCTATGTATAATGGGATTTAAAAACATGTGCCTTCTCAGAAAATTGTTAGTACGGAATGTCTTTGAGGAATGTTGACGTAAGAGATCAGAAACGGAAGTCTTCCAACTAATACTTTAAAGGGAAATATAATACATAAAAGGCCCATTTGAACCATTTTAAATGAATTCTGAATAATTATACTACATTCAAATAGGATTTAAAATTAAATATCCTCATATAATTTGATTAAGGTAATTGTTAATTAAAAGTACTTAGGTTATTAAATATAAAAGTATTTCATACTTTGTTTTAACATGTATCACACTGAGCACTGTTTTATTTGCTGGAAGACTGAAGTTTCGCCATCAATGAAAGTTTTATAAGTTACAACGTGTATTAGCGCACTTACTCGTAGATTACCGTGAGATTAAATTTAACTTACTTATTTTATTATACAATTTAATATACATTTTTTAAAGTTATTGCTACTATATTATATATTAATATAGTACCAATAATTTAGATCTGATCGAAATAATAGTTTTTTTAAAACAGAACATAATCTTAATTTTGTCATTTATAGGTTTTCTTCCTTGTTTTTTACTTTAGAATTATATACGGCGTGTGCATTGCAAATGAGAGTTTTGTATTGCGACTCATAATTCGGCAGGTATATATCTGATCAGGCTGAAATAAATTTTACCTGAAAGCTACAACCCTAGGTGGTAATTATTTAAAGATAAAATTATAATATTAATGATTAAGAACATATAATGAAGTTAAATACCTAATAAATTGATGTAAGAAAGTAGTTTCAATCAAAAATTAAAATAGGCCGTAGAGAAATCAATATTTTGTACCTACCCACCAATTATTGTTGCCGTTCATTTGAATGAAACGTCCAAAGAAACGGCAATTATAATTTTCAAAAATAGAATTAATTCTCGAAACATTCAAACTGCTTTTGTTTATTCGTTGGTTTGCTGTTTTTCTCAGCATAAAAAGTCGCGTTGCTTGAACTATAAGTAATATATATTTATTGCTTTTATTAAAATTAAGATTCTTAATATACGCGTTTTCTTCTGTTAACGATTACTTTTATTTCAAAGCACATAGTTGTAGTGATTTGAAAATCATACCAAGTTCATTTGTGTTCGTGTGTGTTTCTGTGTGCAAGCAAATATTAATTTTATTTTTAAAGATTTCAACTGATTAACGGGTAAGTTTATACTTTATCTTCCATAATGCTATTATTTATTCATATCTTATAATGAATAACAATTTTAGGTTATCGAGAAATTTAATTTCTTCACCTCTTTGAAAACAAAATATTTCAAAAGTCACAGTCCACAGGGGTCATTATTTTTACAATTTATTATTTTTTGTTATACCTACCATCACATTTACATGCTCAAAACGGTTTAATTTGTGCAGTTTTTTTTAAATATTCTATTCCATATTTAGTTCTAATTTTGATCGAAAGAACAATTGAACCTCTATCGGCTATCGTCCATCGGGAACATTTTGAATCTGATTATTTTGTAATTTTGGTAGATTAGTCGCTTATCTTTTATAACATTGCAATTTGTATTATATATTACTATAAATAGTATAGCCATCATCATAATAATCACCATGTTGGCTCCCCTAATTATAGCATATGGACGTCACGCTGCCACTACAAAGCTCTGTCAGCTGCCATGGTCCTCGCATCATCCCATGTCAGCTCTGCCTCTCGCAGCTCCGCCGAGTATATTCTATGTTTAGCTCCCTGCGGCCTTTCAGGACGGCGCGGTCTCAAAATATCTAATTTCTCGACTAAACATGTTTGCTTGATAATAATAAAGATCTATATCCCTAAATTAATTTTTTTATTGACAATTGTCATAATTGGTGGCTTAATTCCACACAGTGTGGTAACTTTCTCACTTTGATGTACTTTTTTTTTACATTTAATCTAATTTCCTTACTTTTTTCAAGGATACTTTATTGAGTTTTATTTTTTTAAATAAGTCAGTTAAACTTCTGCTAAGCTTGCATTTTTAATAACATTAAGGTTATCAAATGACAATACTTGGTGAAACTGCATAACTATAATTTTAAATAGTTTTTTATTAAAAATTTAACAAATTAAAAATATTTAGTTTTGATTCACATTTATTATATACGATTACATGTTTCGGCCTCCCTGGAGATTATTGAAGATAGTCTCCAGCGAGGACGAAACATGTAATCGCTTAAATTAAATGTGAATCAAAACTTAATATTTTTGTATTGATTTTTTTAATATTTATTAGAACATTATTTTATTAAATATTTATAAGAATATTATTTATCTAATTTTATAGATTATTGCCTGTATTACAATATTATTAGTAATTAAATATACATATACTATACATAAAATTATTTTTAACGCGTCAATTCAAGCAGAAAAATAACGGCAGAAGCGGGATGTGAACCGCGGACCTTGGAAACCAACTATGCCCAGGTATTCATACCACTCAGCCAACTTGGCTATTGCTATGCCTGAGCTCAGTCGCGTTGGAACTAGTATTTATGTCATTGTTATCATCGTATGATAGATGTCGCTATAGTATATATTCAAAGTATGTATATTTTTATTTCTTATTATTCAATCAGTCTTCATTTATTCACAAGCTTAATATTATTACTTTCCGACCGTCTATTTATTTTAGTAAGTATCACTCGGGTCTCGAACCAAACTATAGACTGAATGGATGAGAAACAACTACTTATAGGTCCGACCCGGACTTTATAACCAATCATTTTACCTGTGTTACTGATGAATAATTTTATGAATAATAGCCAAGTTGGCTGAGCGGTATGAATACCTGGGCATAGTTGGTTTCCAAGGTCCGCGGTTCGCATCCCACTTCTGCCGTTATTTTTCTGCTTGAATTGACGCGTTAAAAAGAATTTTATGTATAGTATATGTATACTTAATTACTTTTAATGTTTTTGATTTGAAAATTTTCTTAATTAAAATTAATTTAAGATAATAATTTTGCAGTTTCACCAAGTATTGTCAGTTTATAGCCTTAATGTTATTGAAAAAGATACTTTATTATATGACATTATTATAATCTATACAATCACATACTATTATTAAACTACTACCGAAAGATTTATCGGGTATATTTTTTATGAATTTAATTTACGTGATAAGTTACGATAGGAATTACTTTTTGCTAGAAACGGACGTATGTTTTTTAACAGCATTATCATGAATAATTACAGATCGTTTAACTTCTTGCCTGGTCTACGTTTTGATGATATGCTGTGTACATTTAATGGGGGAATCAAAGAGAAACATTATCTATTCATTCGCCACAACACTGTTATTAATAACCCCACAATCACCCATATCCGCTTTCGAGACTACTGGATAAAGATACAACATTTGACTACTACCAGAAACGTATATATATTTATATTCTTTCTCGGTAAATCAAATATTTATATCTTATTATCACATTCATGTCATTGAAAGCTTTCCGTTTAAAATAGTATGTTTGATAATAGCTTTATAAATTAAATTAATGATAAAAAATAATAACTTTTTCATTGTTTATTATAATAATTTATTTATTCAGCTACTAGTACCATAATCAAAATTTTACATACAATAATTCCAAGCAAATACAGAAAAAAAAAACAAAAATTAAATTAAACAGAATAGAACGAAAATATAAATCGGCATGTACACCTTATAATTATTGTACTACTTAGTGAGTGGAGCACCGGATCCCCTCTGGATGGCCACGTGTAGGCGCATCCAGTGCCCCTCCAACTGTGAGTCCCACATATCCGCCCAAACAGCGACCATTGCGTTAGGACTCCCGTGAACGCGCACCCACTGAGAAGTGCAACGCTTCCTTATTATGGCATTGGAGCCATCTACTCGTGCCACCGTCAACATACCTGAGGCACTGCAGTATCGCGGCAGACCCATCAAATTTGAGATGGCAAGTTTATACTCGTATCTAGTTTGTTATGTTTATTTTTATAGGAATTAATTATGATGATTTTTTTTTAAATTATTTGAGTCACTTGGATAGTATATTATTGTCAATATAAAATGCTATTCAAAAATACTCAATTCGTTGAATATGTACTTTTTGTGCACGTAATTTTTTTTTACTGTTATTACGAATTACAATTAATTCATTTTATATGATTTTTTAAACTATGTTTATGCAAATATTCTCAATTTTTTTATCAAGCTGTCCAACTTCTATAATCCCAAAACTCTAACTATAAAAACATATTATCATCTTCGTGAGTATCGACATGCTTCATTTATCATTTCCTTGGAATGTTTCCATCTCCTGCAATATGTGTTAAGCTCGGTAGTGAAATTCGACTGACATAAATAAACACAGATATACGGGCTTATCTGAAGATTGATACTTTCATCGTCAGTTAATAATTTTCATATGATTTATAGCGTTTCAGATTATATAGTGAGACTGTGTTATTATTTGTTATTTCGACACTGCAAAACGAGTGGATTTGTTACCGTCAAATTCGTTTTAAAGTAAGTTGTAACTATTTACTATCCCAGGTGTGTTTTATTTATTGATATGTTGCTATCAATATTTTAAAGTGTGCTATTAATTACATGTCGGTATGATATTCATAAACTGTGATTATATAAATAAATCAAATAATTTTTAACTAACAGTTGAAAGTTCCGTTGAAAATCGCAGTCCTGAGGCTATCGTCATTAAAGAAGGCCGTAGATTACGAGTTAAATAATGTTTTGAATAAAATTTTATGATGCTATAGTTGAACGATTCAAATTAAGTTTAACTTAAAAAGGTGATGTTAACGAACAGCTTTCGCTGTCAATGAGTCGTTAGATTTTATTTTTTTACTTAACCTTGTGTTGGTTCTTAGATTAAAATAAAATTTGTTTAATCGTTTTTATACGTTACCCGTGTTTTACATCAAAAAAATTATGATTTATATCAAATACATAATTATTTATAAAATATATTCTCAAATTTCACGCATTTTTCTAATTATTTTGGTTGTTTAAAATACCATTTGACTTTGAAAAATTTATTTGTTTTTCAGTCTGAAAATTAATTGCTGTATAAACGACACCATATTTTATGAAATAGTACTTTTTTGCTTCTAGAAACATCCAAAATCTTCTTATTTACGTAATACCAGAAAATCTCTAGTGCATATATTTAACATATTGCGATAAGGTTCCATTGTTGAGTAATATAAGCCTTGTTTTATTTAACGTCTCCAAATTTAGATTTTGTGCTTTGGTCCAACAAACACAATCAATAAATAAAAAATGAAAAAATCATCTGTTAATGTTCAACGATTGCCTACTTCATAATGTAACCTTCATTAAAATTACAGTTCGTCAATCTCATAGAAAATAAAACACTTTTAGTCAATCAATTTCCGGGTAGGCCTTGCATTGAAAAGTATGGTTGAAGTATTTTTTTCATTCACAGACAACTGCCACCATTACACGTAGACCAAATTTGCCAAGTCCTCAAATATGGTGGTCATATTTAGATGGGATTCTCAAATTAGTTGTTAGATCGAACCGATCCAATTAAAAGAAGAGTAGTGCGTTTGATAAATAAGGGCACCCTATCGCATGATCTTCAATCCATGGCACACATGCATGTTCAGTGTATCCACAAAGCCTATTTTATCGGTACTACCATGAATACTGCTCTTCCGAACATTCTTAAACGAACGAATCCTGCAACTATTCATCAACGTCAAACCCGTTGAATCCTTTTCGAGAACTCCTACACGTAAGTCCACTTAGGAAAAACAGCTTCCACAGCTTATTTTTTAACACCTTGAACAGGTTTTAAAATGCTCTTCCAGTATTTGTGTTTCATCCCACATACAAGTTAAATCTCTACAAAAATCAGATTAATGAACAATTTTCAGCCGTCAAACAAATAAAATCTTTATTTTTTGTCTATCTTATTATCTATCATTTTTATTTATTTTACCTCAATGTTCCGGGACCAAGGTAGCGATACCAAAATTACAGCATCAGCTTATATATGGTAATGCCGGAATACCAAATATCCGGCACTGAGGATAAGACCAAAGACCGGAGTTGAGTTAATACTAATTTATTTCATGCGAGTCCCCCTTTTATAACCTAATTTTCAACATGAGTAAGCAGTTATAAAAAAATATAAATACATTTAAATTTCATACACTGCACATTCCTCGATACGCTTTTTGGACATTGATCCCTTTAATTCACATAGAGTGGCAGATTTTTGTGATGGTCCATGCTCCGTATCGATGCGTAAGCATTCCTTATTAATATTAATATAACTAATATGTACATAGAATTTCGTACACCGCAAATTCCTCAATACTTTTTGTTTTGGACTTTGATCGTACCTGACTGGATGAAACTTAGATAAAGAGTTTGATTATAACAATTACTTTGGAGGTTTAATTCAAATAGTTATGTTTAAAATAACGTTTTAAATACTCAAGCTTACTATTATATAGAGGGCCCTTTTATTTACTGTGTTTACAGACTTTTATTGATTGAAAATCTCAGTGTCATTATAATTGATGTGTATCTCTTCGTTTCGCATGGTCACTTTGAAGTAAAAAGTATATTTTCGCAATATTCTAGTTAACACCGCTACACGTCAAAGCGTTGCAAATTGCAATAAATCTACCTAGACAGTGTCACGCTGAAGTTTGCTGCATCTATAATAACATGCACACTTGCATTCCCCTGCATCAACCTGATACATCGGCTTTTTCACAACGATATGTCGTGTACCAGTTTTTTTTTTGTATCCTGTTCTCCGCAATTGACTGACATGTCCTCCATATGGGACTGAACATATCAGTTGCGAGCTGAAATAATCTAATTATTGAACGTGTATATCCCAAAATTATATTCTAATGATTTGATGTCGAATATCATATCGATGACTATTGCCAATATCTTCAAATTATTTATTTATATTTATTTTTATTTGATATGAATATTCAATATTACTATTTTCCATTTCTGTCAATTAAATTTATGGAATGTTTAATGTTTTAATTAAGTTAATAAAGTTTTGTGGTAAAAACCAGAATTATTATGTAACTTAAGAAGCGTGATTCTCCGTCCTTCCGATTATCGACGTTCTCCATCCGGTATTTCTATATATTCGCCTGATGTTGTTAGTCCATTTAGCTCAGTGGCTTTAAAATTAATAACGCTCGCTTAGTATACCCTTCTATTGAAATAATCCTATAAAATAATACATATTTGATAACTAAATACAGCTGATGTAATGGTGATTTGAAGCGGATGTATATGCTGAAGGCAATTATTTTATCAAGGAGTTGATATTTGTAGAGTCGTTTTAGGCCCATATATTCGACGAACATGCCATGTTAATACAATGCTTAAAAACGAATTGACTAAACGGTGAATAAGTATTTAAAAAATATGATGATAAGATTGTGATATTTTTTATATCTGTTAGATTTTAAGATAGACAACTATTTTATTTAATTTAATAATATGACTAAAATACTATATAAAGTAAGAAGCAGTCTGATCTACTGATCTCGTTGACTGTCGGCCTAACTCTGCTTAGTAGTGATTGGGTGTTATTTCAAATTTTTATTTATTTTTACGATAAAATGTTAATTTATGCTAAATATTGACATCAGCACGATGTAGCCCTTGATAACTGGTACCGGATGCCTCGATAAACAATCTTTCGTCTCTTATTTTTGTCGCTTGCCATACATTTATGTGTCCGCCATATTGGGACTACTTATATAGTTTTGTTATTTGCCACCGACGGCGCTGGTGACCGACCACGGGCCGCAGAAGTCTAAGTGCCGATGAGCGCGTCAGTTATGCGTTGACGACCGAGGAGTTAGCATTACGGCCAGCGGCATGTCATCCTGCATGGCCGGAAGCTTGTAAAGTTTTAAGTAAATATAATCAATGTGCTTCTAAAAGAATGTCTTTGTTTGCTGACCTGCTCCTCATCCTGCCCTCACGCGACGTAATAACAACTTTTTTGAGAGAGAGGAGGATGTTAATATATATTAACAATGTTTATTTACTTCGAATTCTACCGCAGTTGCTAGGAAATCAGTCTAGTGGATATCTACACGTGCCTTCCACGATGCCGTATTCTGTTTCATTGTTTTCATGTAAACTGTAACCAAGTAATTCTTAGCACAGTTGATCCATAGACTTATTAACTTCACGATTAAAAAACATTCTAAATTACCCAAAATTACATTATTTAACTTGGTATTTTTTAAATATAATCTTTAATATTTGTAGTGACCTACATTATTTTTTTCTCTTATCGAAAATATCCAGGCTGTTGAATAAAATTCGGCAGCGTGCAGAGTGCCAATATCATTTTGTTTTTTATTGTATGGAGCAGTGAATCAATCATTGTCGTGCAGTTTGCATCCTGCATAATGTATTCTATTCAAACGAGGACTCGGAATATAGATCATTCAATATAAAAGCCAAAGCGTTTAACATATAACCCATTTAAATCAGAATATCATAGAAAAGTTATGTTGCACGTTATAGTTTATTCCTCAGTATGAGGCAACTTCATAATTGTAACAACAACAAAAAAATGTAAAAAATAAATCACTAAGCATCTTTAATAAAATAATAATACAAGGACATTAGATAATTGCACACAGAATAAAATTTTATAATCTTAAAATGTAAAACAATACATGATGATCATGGTATACGTAGCTGAGTTTGCTTTTTCGTTTTGAATGTCATTTCATAATTTTAGTCTATAATAAAACATCTGAAATAAAATAATAATACGAGTACATTAGATAATTGCACACAGAATAAAATGAGTTTGCTTTTTCGTTTTGAATGTCATTTCATAATTTTAATCTATAATGCTTAGCAATTTATTGATATTTTTTTATTCATGCCGCCATACTAGTGAAAAGCATGTGTTTTGCTTTTATACATAACAAGATTTTATTTTTTAAAAATGTTCGTCAACTAGTAGGTTTTTTATATGCAATAAGTCGGCATTCTCAAGCTTCTGTTTACTTTTGAATAATAAGAACATTTGGCTTGTTTCGGATAACAGACTATGAAAAATAAAAGTACTTTCTAATCATCATATCAAAGGATTTCTTTGGCTCTGTATTTTGTAATTTTTTGTCTACTCACATAAATACTTTTGGGAGAGATTGTTTTTACTGATGCTTTTATTATTTTTTATAGAATGCTTTTATCATAATTTTCCTCTTCACTGATCTAAGTATTATCTAAGTACACGAGAAACATTCCGTATTTTTTTTCGAAACAAATTTTATTTTTATAATAAATCTCAAAGAACAAGTTCCATAAAATGATCATTTCAAACTTGAAACATTTTACGTATTTTCAGTACATTTATGTGCCTATTGGAATGCTATCAATTCAATGATATTTTCACAGTACTTATTTTAATATATGAACATTATGCATTTATTTATTTAAGTACTTTTTTGTACTTCTCGAGAAACATGAATTACACGATAATTAAATTCCGTTGTGCTCAACAATGTTTAAATTGTTAATTATCTTTGGCTAACTTAATTTAAATTCAACACCTTTCGATGTAATTAAAAAATTGAAGTAGTTAGTTTTAGGTGGGGAATGTTGATTTTTTGTAATATCCATTGAAAGAAAACATAGAAATTGTATTTTTATTTAATTGACTAATAAATCAGCTGTTGTGTGCAAAGTCTGCTTAGTATCTAGAGCCCAGTTCTCAATACCATAAATGATTAAACATGATCCTACATAGCTCTGTAGCAGTTTGAAGGGCTTTGGAACGTTAATACTATTTTTCTCGCTATATGGGATATGTAAGGATATGCCTGTACGTAACATTTTTCGCAAGTGCAACGTACTTCTGACTAAATAATATAAAGTTTTTTAATTACACCATTTTTTAAAAGCTGCGTTGAAACCCATACGACATACAATTTTCATGGTATTAAAAACATTGTTTATGGATTTCTTTTAAATCGTATTAAAAAAATGTCACTTATTATTTCAAATACAAAAATGAACGAAACGGTGTATTACTTAATAAATTAATTAATTAATGTGACATAACAGGTATTAATCTAGAAACATTAATTATCACTTGTAATCTCCCAAGGGCTGATTGTAATTTTGATTAAGACATAATTGTTTTGGGCTTAAGAGTGTTGAGCTAATCTTCGCATCTCCTTAAAATGATGACTAACAAACTTCTAAGAACTCCTCAATTACTAGAATTTACTTATTTTCAAATCCCTGGCCTTCGCTTTGAAGGTCATTGTAAGCTACTTGGAACAAGACGAGTATAATATCAACTTATAGGTAGTTAGAGACGACTATAGCTATGGTGTGCATATAAAAGAAAAATTATCCCAACCCTTGTAAAAACGTTATATTTATGGTTTTCATACAAAATCGTTGTGGCTGAGCATTTTAAAGTGTTATAATGTATGAATGTGTCCACAAAGCGACATATGATTATAAATAACGGACCAAAAATATTTCTTACATAATGTTTAAGAAATTGTAATTAGTTTTTACTCGTATAAGCGTTTACTTAAAATCACATCGACCGGTATACTTAAAATTAACTTAACAAACTACATGTGTATGTGAATATTTCAGTTTTTTTAGTTAGTCAAACTGAATAAAATTGATCAAGCATAAATAAAAAGTGAGAACTTTGAAGACAATGAGTTTCTTTCGAAATTTAAAAATATACCTACATTAACTCAAGCGTCCAGGCAATAAAAAATATTTTACTCTGATTAAAATTACTTCTATTCTAAAGTATTTCGTTATTCTATAGTATGTAAAAAAATAAAGACAATTTAAAATCTAATAATTCTCGAAACTTTTGAGATTTAATAAAAACAAAAAATCCCCGAAAACTTTTCGTTAAATGATTTGTAGAATTTAATTATTTTTTTGCTTGGCTTATTACTAATCGGAGTTTGTTTTTTTGAAAATTCGGCAAAACTTTTTCTGTCATCAAGATAATTATCATTTTAAAAGTTGGTCGTAAAGTGTTTTTTTTTGTCTTCGTATATAAAAAAAGCCTTTTTAAAAAAATATTTATATGATATTAGACTTCAGACGAAATTTACATTTTCGTCTGAAGGCTAATATTTTTTATTATGTTGATACAACAAATCTAAGCTTGGTTTATTTGAAAACGTTTTAGTTTTATAAATGCGAGGAGCGATCCAATTTATGATTCAATGAATTACAATAATTTTTTAATAATATTAAATATATTTTTTCTTTTATGTACTGTAAAAATAAATTAGTTCACATTGCATGCATAGAAAAAATTATAACTTTTTTTTACTAACTCATTTCTTTTATTTATTGTATCAGCCACAGTTGGAATATTTGATGTTTTCCATATGTAAATGTGTATGAATTTCTTATAATGACATTGTTCATTACTGTCATTTAAAAAAAAAATATAATTGTAGCTTCGCAGTTAGTTGCCGTACTATAAAATCCAAATGTACATTAATCGCAATTAATATCACTTCGTTTTCCAATCCTTTATTGATGTAATTACTGGAATAAATATTTGATAATATTTATATGTCTCTGTGATGTAATGGCGTACCGTTAAATTTGACTGCATCGTAAATTGCGCCAAAAATGAAAATATCCGCATTCATTTTAATCAATGTTATTCTGACAACAAACGTGATATTGTTTTATCACTATCTCTCATTGAAAGGCATTTAATTTACCAATTCTGTTGAATCCGTTTTAACAATTGGGTAAAGTTCTCTTTCATTGACAGCTAATCTTTAGAGTATACGGACTTAATCACCTAATCCTTTCCGGTAAAATTATAGGCATAAATAATGTAATTGTATTCAGAGATCTTTTGAAATCGTCACACATACAATTTATTTCCGTATGCTTATTATATTAGTTGCTACTAGTTTGAGGTGATGATAGTTTGAGATGTTTTAACTCATGATCCATGGATCTAGGCATTTACTGGGTAGATTTTATTTAGCATAATTTACACGAAAAATTAAGTATATTATTATAGTTTTTATTTTTTTTTTGTATTATTCGTGTAGTGAATAACTGAAGAAAAAGTCGACTAGAGGATATTACGGAGAGAATTAATACACTCAATTGGCTCTGAGCAGGACATATCTGTTGAAGAGATGACAGTCGATGGGCAAATGGAGTGCTTATTGACCCCTTTCTAATGCCGTAGTCCTTCGTCGCATGGATTGCAGTCATCAAAAGAAAAGTGGATGGCTGTAGGAAGGCAGAAGATTTAAAGGAATGGAGACTCGTGCGGGAAGACTACGTTCCACAGCAGACGGAAACAGTCTGCTGTTGATAATGAGGGATTCTTACATGTTGTAAACTTAATAACAATTAAATATATTACAATACACGTTGCCATTACCTCACGAAATCAACAAAAGAGTAAGTAAAATGCTACGAAAACCATAATTTGGTGGATTTTTTATGATGGCCAAACATGTGTTTTCTTCTATTCGTAATGATTGTCGGTTTTTTAAGTTTTTTTTAACTTCTGGAGGCACTTCTGACCTCGTTTTCAAGATTGTAATAGGGATTCGACGTACGTACAAATAAAGTGCATTTTCTCTACATTAACAAATACTCAAAATATTTAACATTATACGTATTCTAAAGCCGTAATTACTTCGTCGCATCAATTCGATCCACCATTGAATGCTGGTCATTAATATGTTAATACGAGTATTATTAACGCCTTTAGAGGTCCCTATGATTTCATGCAAATTCAGCCTTTGCTGCGAAGCAATTCTTGCTAGCAATATAAGCGATTCATAACAGTGTCTTTAAAGCATTTTTTAGTACAAGCTTTTTGTAAATTGTAATTATAATGAAGCGTTTAATTATTTTAGTCACTTGTGATCTATTATCATGTTACTAATTTTTAATGACAAACAGTTTCATTGTTTATGTTTTGCTTCTCACAAAGTTATTCGTATTATCTATGCCGTATAAACTGGAGTGACACTTGACCACGTTTTTATTTCATTCATATTTTAATGTGATATAATTAGAAACTAGCATTTCTTAATAAATCAGTACTAAACTATTGTATAATCATACAATAATTAGAAAACACTCTAATTTTCTTTTCCACGATGTAATTATTTTCTAAGATCAAAATTATCCAATGAGCAAAAAAATAAGTAGAATCATGTATAACTTTATTTTAAGTATTTTAAAATGGTAGAAATGGATGTTTTATATAAAAATTAATACATAATACATAATAACTTTTACAATCATCTTTCAATTTGCTGGCAAAATATGTTTATTTTTATAATTACTAACTTTTAAACTAATTAATTTTGTATGTATATTTATAATTTTTTAATAAAATTTTGTTATAAATATTTTCTAATCTACATCTAAGCATTGTAAATAAAATCTAACTTCATCGCAATTTGAAGGCTCAATATGAAATTGTTCATATATCAACCGATTGACAACAAATAATGGGCGTTTTTTTTATTGATCTTACAAAGGTACAATAAATAATTTATTTATGAATTGATTTCCCTTTAAAAATATGCGTTTAATTTTAATCAATTTATACATATGACAATACATAACACGCATAACAATAATATTTATCATTTTTAAATTTCATCAGATGATATATATATATATATATATAATCGTGTCGGAAACAACAGGGTCAGATCCTGTCTGCCCAGAAGTGGGCGACGTCGATGGCGTTACTTCTGGCCATCATCAGGTCTTCCTGGGTGCAGCCACTCGGGCACAGCGCACACTCCAGAAGGTGTGACAGGGTCTGCTCCACGCCGCAGTCACATTCAGTCGGGGAGCAAAGAAGGAACCTCCGCGTGGTGCCCCCTGGAAACGGTTATTTACAATGCCGGCCAATCCTTCTACTACGGAAACAACATCAGATGATGGAATGCCGCAATTATTGACGAATTATTATTATTATATTAGTATTTGTTTAGCGCTCTTTTATGGCCGAATGATCATTTCAAAAGCGCTTCTTTGCCTCTCTGAGTAAAAAGGTGGGTCTGGAGTCTGCTTCTGAAGGTCTTCTTCTTTATCCTAGCCAATTCCCATCATCTGGGGTCGGCTCTCCTTCTGCACGTTCGCCATGTCTGTCTGTCCTGCGTTGCATTCTCGGTCAAACCCAGGGTTTTCAGATCCTTGTTTACAGTTGCAGTCCAGGTTGCCTGCGGTCTTCCAGGTCTTCTTTTCAGCGTGGGTATGTTGAGGGCTCTCTTCACCATATGGTCCTCATCTCTCTAATTATTGCCGAAGGTATTTTTTTTTATCTTAGAAAAAATGTAGAAAAAATATATAGTTGCGTGTTGTACCCTGCAAGTTACACACAATGATAGATTATACGTCTGCCAAATAGTTGAAGGACATAGGAGCCTATTCCATGTCAACCTCGTTAGCCGCGCGTGTAGCACCGACAATTTCCTTGGTGAAGCTTAACAGCTAAGGACCGTCAGAACTAAGCAGCATTTCAGGAAAATCCTTCCAAGAAATGGAAGAGACTCCCAGGCGACAACACAGAATGCGTCTCTTTTTCTCGTTGATGATGCACTCCATGAGAGAGTGTCTCACTGTCTGTTGTATGCCTGAAATGAGGTATAATGATAAAGAGACTTGTGTGTACTCTCTCAGCCCCTTTTTCCGAAAAATTGATAAAATAGATGTTCAATATGTTGGATTTTTTTGAAAAATCGTCTTTATATTAATAAATGGTTAAATCATTATGATAAACATTTTTATTTTATTTAGTTATATAAAAAAACAAGGGTGTAATAATTTTAAAACAAACATTTTTATTTTTTAAAAGGTGAGACGCGTGCCCAAATTTGTTTTAATTATCGCTGGCAATTCAACCGTTTGCTGTGGTTAACTTTATGAAGAGTAAGTGGGTTGAAAAAAACTGGAGTACGCAATCGTGACTACCCCATGGGAAAGCGAATTTACAATACGAAGGTATAATGTTATTAGTTTATCCTACCACCAATTTTTATTGATAGACTATGACTGTCATTATACGGATGACGGATCGAATTCACACCAATTTGAGGTATTTATATATTATAGCTTAGAAATCGTTTTTTTTTTTATCTTCGTCGGGGATCGAACCCACGATATTTGGTTTGGAAAACATACGCCATAGCCACTGAGCTATACCTGCCGGCAAAGTTGGAGCATAAGTTCGTCACAAATTATCATCATGGTTTCTTGGTCAATGTTCATCAACTGCTATGGATTTCGTTATCAGTTCTGCTTCAGTGCATTGTACGAGTATGTATAATTTCTGTCGGCATTCGATGAACATCAGGTAGCAAGAGGAAAGCGTCATTAAGTATTATACAAGTATTTTAATAAAATGCTTTGTAAAAAATACGATATAGAATGTCTTTTTAGAATAAGTGTCGAAAATTTTTAATTATTTCAGTGCATCCGTGTCATTAGAAAATAAATGAAATTTTACAAAAATTCCCGCATCCCCGCATATTTATGAGGTGGCGCCAATGACTAAAGAGGGTTAAAAGCCCATCCCCAACCTGACAAAGGCGTTAAAGTTGTGTGATTTGTAACCACAAACGGACCCTTATTATGTTTGCCAAATGCGTGTATAAAATAGCTGTTTTAATGAAAATCGTATTCAAACTGGCATAAGCCGTAAATATTTTTTTAACAAGTTCGTTTTACATTTAAATTTTACTGTTTTATCTACCATTCAATTATTTTATTTAGAAAACAGTTCAATAAAATACCAATAATACATATATCTTTTTACTAAGACATCTAACACTAACAGACATCAGCAAGATAGAGAGTCCTTGCTGACTAGTACCGAAACCTCGATATACAATATTTCATTTCTTATTTATACGTTTGGCGTACATGAATGTGTCCGCCATATTGGCATTTGGGACTAGTTATATAGACCGCCGCTTGTGTGACCAGTCGTGCGCCGCCGGTCGGCGAGAGCATATTGTATTTTGGCCCGGCCGAATGCTGTGACTAGGTTCGGGCCACAATTTCGTAAAGTTTATCGTATATGTCAATGTGCTTCTGAAAAAGTCTGTGTATTATTAATCTGCTCCGAATCATGCCCTCACGCGTCTGAATAACAACCTTTTGAAAGAGAGGAGGATGTTAGCACTTACTGCATTCTGTGGCTAACTTTTTATATCGTTTAAAGATTATTTAATAATTAATTGAACATTACAATTAGCTGACTATTTTAATGAGTATACAAGTATTAAGAGCTTTTGAGTTTCTTTTACAAATTATCGATGGCAAGAAAAATTTACAATTTCAAAAAAAAAAACAACGATTGCATGTTGATTTGGTATCGGACAAAGTATTCAATACCTGTAAACAATATTTTTTTCTAGTAAGCGTATATGAAAAATTAATAAATTATGACTAAGCCTATACAATGAATGGGACATAGTTTTTTTTATGTAAGCACGTACAGGAGAATACCGACAGATGATGATAGTAATTCTGAAGTCTCATCTGCGAAATTCTGCGCTGCATGTGGAGTGTTGATCCGCCAACGTCATAGACTACTGCCCAAGATTCACTCATCATCCTTTATTATTACAGGAATTTACTATGAATGGGCTATCTTTACGGGACGACTTTCGCCTACCACCAATTTTGATTAATAGGCTATGACTGGCATTTTACGAGTGAGGGATCAAATTTACACGAACTGGGGGTATTTTGGAGCTCAAAAAGCGATTAAAAATCTTTCCTTTTTTTAACCGCCGTCGAGGATTGAACCCACGATCTTTAGCTTGCAAAGCAAACGCTTTGACCATTGAGCTACACCCGCCGGCAGTATTTAATATAACTACTAAAAATTGCTTTGCAAGGCTCAAACTGTACCCTAAAAATACATATAACATGGTTTATGAATAGGTGATGGACTGACATACTCGTGGTACTCTATATTCAATAGTTTTATGATTGAAGAGAAAACTATCTAAGACTCTATAATTTGATTAAAATAATATAATGCAAAAAATCATTAACCTGTAATTTTTAAAATTAAAAACTAAGGTCTATGCACTAGACCAGGAAAATTATTTCATTTTTAAAAAACAAATCGTAGAATTTCATATTTTCTGTTTTTTTTTAAATCATACTATGATATAGTATCCTACTTGGTGTCTTGCATGTCATAAATCAGGAAGAATAGTCCTGGGTGTCGCGACATCGCGTGGTCTCTACCTACAAGAGTTGGCAGCAATTTCGGGCTAATTTATGGGAACGTTTATTTGTTTTTTTACGTGTATATTCCAACAAAGGCATTCCAGCGCGGGCCAAATTTGATTAGCCTTTACGCATATTGAATAGGAAAACAATCCGAATATATTTTAAAGGGAAAAAGGTTTCCACTTTTTAATTTAGGGATTTTTTTTTATTTAAATACGTACAGCAAAAACAAAGAAAGGGACAAAGTTTTGGTATTAATTACCATTCAATAAAAATAATTTTATTTATGTGAACACTAAATAAGTGTTTGTTAAAAAAGTTTTATTACTAACAACAAGTTATAACTTTTTTTTAGTAGCTGTGTGGTCCGAAATGGATGCAAAAGTAGAATAGAGGTTATAGTCATATTTGTTTATAGTATGATCTACCAAAGATCAGACTCTAAGTCTCTTAAAAGACTAAGAGAGGTATTGCCATGCAAATTTGCTGAACAAAATTACTTGGTATATCTCGTATATAAAAAAGTTTTACAATAATGATAATCCTTCCAACTTTATATTCGTAGAAATAAAACTTTTGTTATTTTTTGTTGCCACATACCGCCCGGTGCATTTCAATTATAAGATGAGTAAGCGATTAATTGTAGAATTATAAAAAATATTTGATAGTGCTCCACTGGGGGGAGTAATTCTGTGTAGATTTATTTGATCCGTGTCTGCTAAAGTAAGATATACCGCATTAGAATTTCTTCGTTAGCTCCGAGACAGCCATAAAGTATTCGGAAGCCTAATGGTCTATTTTCCTTGCACATTGATTTGCATTTTCCTCATTTACTGTAGATATATTTACGAGCCCGCCCGCAAAGTTATGGCCCTTACGGAGACTTTCCTTCGTCAAAAGAGCTCAACGCTTTTAAATGTGCTATGCATAAATTACATGTACAAAATTATTTTAAGCTCAATCTGAGATACAAAAAATATACAAGTGCGCAATACTTTATTACATGATAAACTTTTTGGGAGAGTTGTACTATTTGTCTCACCGAGATCTTATTTACTTACTTACTACAGCCCGACATTCACGCATCATCCTTTATCATTACAGGAATTCACTATGAATGGGTGGTCTTCACGGTATGACGATGATTAATTGACTATGACTGCCATTTAACGGGTGAAGAATCAAATTCACAACAACCGGGGTATTTTAGAGCACAAAAGTCGATTAAAGATAGTTTTTTTTAATCTCCGTCGGGGATCGCACCCACGACCTTTGACTTGCAAAGCAAACGCTTTGACTATTAAGCTACACCCGCCATATCTTCGGGATAACGCTATAAGCTTGAAAATTTGATGTTTCGTTTATGTAGTTGTATTCTGGGTGTATATCTGTCGAAGAGACGACGGTCGATGGGGAAGAAAAGTATTGGAATGGCGCCCAAGAACTGGCAAACGAAGCATTGGCCGACCCCCTACAAGATGGACTGACGATATAAGAAGAATAGCGGGAGTGACCTGGATGCGGAAGGCGGAGGGTCGAAGAGGATGGAGACTCATGCGGGAGGCCTACGTTAAACAGTGGACGGACACAGGCTGATGATGATGATTCTGGGTGCAATTCATAGAACTTGTTCATATGTTTATTGTATTTTTGAGATCTCTAAGATGTGGAGCTGACATGAAACTAAGCAACCTCTCAGTGAAAAGTTCTCTGAGATTTTGTATTGAGTAGTTTATGGCGGATGGAGTAAAGTGTGCATTTCTCAATCCTTTTTATCCTCGTTTGGCTTAAGGCACTCGCATAATCGATTACGCGCTGTGGGACATTGTAATCTATTTCAAATTGCCCGGTTGGTAATTGTAAAAGCCGTCATCGGAGTGATTCCAGGACGCGGAGAGGAGATTAATTAAGCCGACCGTTTTAGACGATTTACGATCGCATAATGCTCTTGTAATTCGATCAATATAATTATCTCCGTTGGTCAGAGTCTCGTGCAAGGCAATCACAATTAACTGTATAAGAATATTTATGCGTAATACTCGCCTTTCATCCGGCAATTTCTTATTCAGCCGAAGGGAAAACATTGACGTATTACGTATAGGTTTTGTTCCTTACATTATGACATGGTAAGAGGCGTGAATTTTTGCTAACGTGTTTGTTTGTTTATTAGTTTTTTTAATATGAAATACCAGTCATACTGATTCAATCATTTTTAAAATTACAACGTATTAAATTGATAAGAATGCGTTTGCTTTACGGTAAATGCCAATTACAAGAGTTATCCGTAAAATAAGGTTCCCATGGCGCTACAGTCCTGAAAAGCTCTGTTATGGTGGATCCCGCGATTCTGTAGTGTATTATACCTTGGTTCCACCACTATAAATCACTTCCCTAGCGAGCTGCCTGCGGAGCTCAGTCTTGGCTTGGCAGCCGTACGTGGTGAATCTCCATCTCGCTTCGCCTGCCAGGTGATAGCTGCGCTCGGTGATCCGTTTTCTGTCTGCAAAAAAACATTGCGCCGGTAGAAATTCATGCCCAGCTATGCGAAATCGTCGAAATCGAGACCGTTCCGGACGGCCATCTCTTAAATGCATTGACTTCAGTGGTGACTATGTATAAAAATAGGTAAATGTCTGAACTTTCCAAAAATGTAAGCATTCATGGAATGAAACATGTTTTACACTGTGAAAAATCACTGAGAAACTTATTTTACAATACGTTTTTTAATGTATCGAATCTGAATGTTCCCCTTCATGCCTTAAGTAAATATAATAAAAAATACATATTTATTCATTTGAGGCATTATAGAAATATCTTCCCTCTTTTATCTAATCATATTCGTGTGATCTTTTACACGTCGGAAGATGACTGGCATTTTATATCATTTATACCGGCTTCAGGTTCCCTTTATTTCAGTGGTTATGTCAATCACTTTGACTTATTTTTATTATTCATCTCTAGTAAGAGGCCACGTCGTTCAAAATCAAGAGGCAACTGTAATACCTAAAGCACTTACATTATGAGAAATTCAATTCCGTGTAACAAAAAGGAATATTTGTTTTATTACATTTTTTATATTTTCACAATATCAGACAGATTATATCGTAAATTATGAGCATGGTTAAGTGGTGTATGAGTAGTTACGTTCTAATAATATGAATAGGGTCTAGTTCGTAATCCACGCAACGTCTATTTTTGAGAGAACTAGCATATCACTATTTTTTATCAATAGACAGTGAATGTAGTTTTTCTGATAATTATAAGATTTTAATATTCTGATACGTAATTATTTACAGATATGCAAACAATATAAAGGGCCTATTTTAAATTTGACATGGCAAGTTTTCTAATTGAACTAAACTTGTGTGGTTTTAAAAACATCCAAGATTGAACTTTTCCGCATAAATGAACAAAAAAATAATTCATAAAAACGTAACGTAAGGCCTTGCTCATTTTTACCATGAAAAGTAATAAAACTCGACGTGCGTAAATTTAAACGTCCAGATTTGTAATTTGTATTACTGTTTTTGACAATTTCAATTCAGCTTCAGCGAACGTCAAATGGTATCATTACATACTTGTTACCTAAAAAAAAATCGGTTTCTCTATTTAATCGATGCTCACATTTACATTTGTATTGTGTTTCTGAAATAAAATAAAACTCAAATGTGTTAGAAAATTTCGTAACCATGGCTGTTATATATTATTATTAATTTATATATGAGGCTTCATTCTCTGACTTGATGGCGCCCGATAAGTGCAAAATTCTTATCCAACCAAATTTTTGCGAAAGAATATATCATTCCTCTTCATCTTATTTTTTAATCAGTGGCTTCATTTTCTTTTACGGGATCTTTCTCTGCAGGAATTTTGTCTAGATACGACAGTTGCTTAGGAATGGATTGAGTAATATGAATTAGCGCATCATCAAGAAGAATTAATTGTGGTCCAGTGTAAGTAAAGTTCAATCCAACCCTTGACAAAATTATGACATTTAAATACTTTGCGAAATGATACGTTGCATTAAGACAGTTCATCATGCTTACAAATTGAATATTTTATTATTGATATAGAGAGATCTTTAAAGAATAAACTTTTAAGAAACTCCAAGGGTAAGATAATTACAGCTAGCAGATCTATAGTTTATGGTAGTATTTTGTTGCAATCATTTGCTATATTAGAGGTTGATAATAAAATTGAATCCGTATAAAAATATTAAGTTACTGATGTAAATAATAAATATCCTTAAAACATAAACTTAAGCAATAGTAAAGGTTAACGAATAGATGGTGAAGAAGGCAGTATATCAACGTAGTTATCTGCCTTCTTTCTACCAACCAATCTTCTCCTCGTAGCAAGATAATATCACCAAGCAAGTAGTTCTCGTAAATATGTTTCATAGTCTCAATAGTCGCGCTTCTAAAGACTAAAGGGAGGGTTTGGAAGGTAGCAAATCAGCGAATTTATCTGATTTCTTAAGACGGGCAACACACGACAATATATCCTTGACTGACGGTGTTGCCATTAGGGTTGGATGCAACACAATCTCCTGCTATTTATCTGCAGCTACGTTCACTTGTGGGCGGTAGACAATCTTCCTTTGGGTTATCTTGATGCAGCAAATCCTCGCATGCATCTTGCGCTTACCCGGTGCAACAAATTAACTTTACAACCAACCCTCCTATTAAAAACTAAATGATAGCTTTTCCTTACTGGGATGTTTATAAAAAAAAAGTGTATATAATAAGTTCCTTTTTTTCACAATACTTTCCCCCCATCTGCCCTAACTATACTAATAAAATAAGCATCAGTATTCTGAGCAAATCATAACAAAGGTTTTCTAAGAACACTAATTAACAGATTAAGAACCGGAGTTGGTAGAACAAAGGACAACCTCGAGCGGTGGGGAATGCTTCGGCAGGGAGAGACACTATTGTGCGACTGTGGAGACCTGCAGACCGCCTCACACCTACGATGCTGCTCCATGTGCCCAACAAGTTGCACATCTCAGGACCTAATGCTGGGCAACACACGAGCTATCGATGTTGCCAGATATTGAGAAAAAATAATTTGACGTCGCTGACACGAAGAAGAAGAAAAACACTAAGATTCATATATTGAGTTTGGAAGCTATAATATTTTTTTATTACCCATAAAAAAATCTCTAAGTTATTTTATATCCTGATGTAATATAATGTTATACTAAATAATAACTTCGTCGACTTGGTATTACAAAGATTATGATTACATTGGGAGAATTTTCAAATGTATCAGGATTATCTCGCAAATTGAATTGAAGATCAACTATTATCCGGAGTCATCATTTGAAAATTTCGTCGTAAATCTATATTTCCAGATAAATAAATTTAAAAAACTTTCTTCCACTTAGAATTATAAAAAATTATCTTATGAGAAAACAATTCTCAATTTTATTCTATTGCAACAAAAAAATTGTGCAAAAAAATTACAGAAATTATTACGAGAATTGGGGCATAATTTTATTAACAGTCTGTAAATTATGTAGATGTAAGGATTATAAAATATATCAAAAGTTCACTATGTAAATTCAGCAATACGTTTCTTCATTTTTGCTCTTTAAATGTGTTTATATTTACGCCAGCGGGTATGGCTCAATGGTCAAAGCGTTTGCTTTGAAAGCCAAAGTCGTGGGTTCGATCCCCGACAGAGATTTTAAAAGAGGGTTTTTATTCGATTTCTGATCTCTAAAATACCCCCGGTTGGCGTGAATTTGATCCCTCACCCGTAAAATTTCAGTCATAGCCTATTGATTAAAATTGGTAGTAAGCGGAAGTCGTCCTGTGAAGACCACCCATTCATAGTAAATTCCTGTAGTAATAAAGGATGATGCGTGAATCTCGGGCTGTAGTCGATGACGTTGGCGGATCAACACTCCAAATGCAGCGCTTAGCCATATGCACCATAGTAAGCGTCATAGAATTCCACAGATGTGAATTTAGAATTACTATCACTATCTGTCGGTATTCTCCTGAATGTGCTTACATTTAAAAAAATTAGTCAGATTTGTAAAAAACAACTGAAATAATGCACTTTAATATTACGAGTATTTCACCATGAATGCGACTCTCATTTGGTGACTCACAGTACAATAAGAATTGTTAACAAATATAACATATTTTTGGGTTGATTTGGCAATGATCACGTCAGTTCTCTAAAATGAATTAAAATTGGAATTAAAATTTTCTAACATGTCCGTTGTCGGGCCGGGCATGGTCCAGTCGTTTCAGTGGTAAAGCACACGGGTCATCGATGTTGCCAGATACTCGGCAGAAATAATTTGACGTCGCTGAAACGAAGAAGAAGAAGTGGTAAAGCGTTTGTTTGTCCCTCAGAAGCCGTCAATTCAAAGCCCGAAGAAGCTTGATTTTTTAAAATTGATTTAATCAAATGTAAGCTCTATGCATGCCCTCGGTAGGGTTGAGCCACTCCTTAAAGACAAAAAATGTCCAGATTGCTTATTATCCAATCTCTTTAAAAATACTCTTATTATTGAACACCCAAATATTTTCTGGTACTACAGCCGTAGTATGTGCAAGTTTTTCGGGTTCTTGCCCTGGAGGCTTCCGGGAACCATCTATGTTCTCATGTGGACCTCTGGGATACAGGTGTTCTGAGATAAGTCATAGACAATATGAGCTTATGGAACTCGTAAACGGCAATTTGCGGTGTGCATGTGCTCCAAATATGGAGCGGATATGGTAAAAAAATAACATGTCCTTATTTACCTGCGTTGATATTTACACGCCACAACAAACGCAATATAAATGATCACCTGAAACATTTACTAATAAAATAAAATAAAATAAAATAAAATAAAATAAAATAAAATAAAATAAAATAAAATAAAATAAAATAAAATAAAATAAAATAAAATAAAATAAAATAAAATAAAATAAAATAAAATAAAAATAAAATAAAATAAAATAAAATAAAATAAAATAAAATAAAATAAAATAAAATAAAATAAAATAAAATAAAATAAAATAAAATAAAAATAAAATAAAATAAAATAAAATAAAATAAAATAAAATAAAAATAAAATAAAATAAAATAAAATAAAAATAAAATAAAATAAAATAAAATAAAACCATTTTATGAATAAAAAATTAATTAAATTAAACTACAGTTTATATTTCGTAGTATTTATAGTATAACATTGAAAAAGGTTATGCCCTCCGGCATCATTTTAAGAATTTACCGAACAACAATGAATATGGTTCACATCACAAAGTTTCCGTAACCGCGAAATCCTCAGCTGTTATAAGTTATAAGAGGCTCTGTAACCAGAAAAGTTTTGCTCCCTTTTTTTCTACTTCAGAAAAGCACAAGAAGATTATTTCAAAGTAGTTACGCATTGAAACGCTATGTTAGTAAGTAATTTCAGATTTACTTATGAAGAACTAAAGTAAGTTTTTTTTGTGTAAAAACAAAATAAATCTTTCTTATTTCAATTGATTAGGTACAAGTTTTAAAACTTAAGATCAATGACTCCGAGTTTTTTTTGTGTACACATAAATGAGAATACTGACTAATGGTGATATTGATGCTAAAATCTCGTCTTTAAATTTTATTACGCTTACCGTGTTACATGTGACTTATTGCTGTATGTGAAGTGTTGATCCGCCAATGTCATAGAGTATAGACTACAATCCAACATTCACGCATCATTCGTTTGTTACAGGAGCTTATAATGGTGTCCACGGGGGAATTTTGTTCGGACTCAAATATTAATAAGTAGGCCATAACTGATATTTTACTGGTGAGGTATAAAATTCACACCAACCGGGGTTATTTATAGAGATTATAATTCGGTAAAAAGTTTTTTTTTTAACCGCCGTCGGGGATCAAACCCATGACATTCGGTATGGTATACAAACTCTTTTACCACTAAACTTAGTGGTCCGTATAATTATCCGGTGAATATAACTATACTCGCCGGATAATTATAAAATATTTAGAACGCAATAGAACTAACTACCTTACCATGGCTTAAAATAAAAATATAATACTTTCAAAAAGTAATAGTAATAGAAAAATGATTACGTTACACAACACTGCCCTATTAAGCAGATAAATTACTTTTGCAGGTATTACATCTCTCGAGTCTTATTATTAATGTAAAATACAGTGAAATCAGATAAATATTTTTTTGTTACAAATTTTTGGAAGAATTCATTTGTAAGTATTTCATTTGGCATTTTCATTTGATTACGATTTCTTGTTAAATATTGAACAATTATGTAACCGATTATAATCCAGTACCTAACTAAAATATTTTTGTCTCTATATTTGGTAAGCGTCTCCATGCGTATGTACCATTAGCCATAAGCCGTTCATCTGGAACAAATCCACCTGACGTCCAGCGGGCGAGATTATAATAAGGGAACTCGCCCACCATCGTCTACCACGTCTACCACGTCTACCACGTCTACCACGTCTACCTTAGTCTACCAGTCTACCTCATTAAGTCTGATCTTGCTCGAGAGCCACGCTGCTGCTGTGTCAGGCTGCTGAGGAGACGTGTAATGGCTCATTGTCTTCCAGGAAAATATATCATTTGTAGAAGTACTGTCCTGTACGTCATAGACTTAAATCAGCACCTGTCCAAATGGGTGGTCCTCCAGTGGAATGTATAACAGTACATAGCTACATTGACTATTGGTATTCCATACTTGTGAGAACTGGTAGAATCGTACATATGGTTAAAGTACAGAATATTGATGAAAACATAATATAAACTAGTGATGATAATATTTTATTGGTAGAGGTAAGACTATTGTATTGTAAATTCAACAAACACATTCAGTAAACATAACATAACGGCTTAATATTTAAAGGAGAATTGTTATTTGCCTACCTTACATATTGAAAAATACTTGAAATTCATGAACTTGGATCAACAGTTGTCAATACGTATGTACTTTATATTTCCAACATAGGCATGCGCATATATTATCAATGAACAGAACCTGAGATCACCAAAGTCGCGTTCAGTAGTGGCTGATGAAGATGTTAAAGTAAGTTGTAACAAGCTATGTCCTGAAAACCCGATATGTATGTAAAACGTGAAACTTCAACTATTTATAAAGTTTGCTTCACAAGTAGATCCTTAATGGTTTATTGTCTTCAAGTTAAATATTTATTCTACAGATATTATCGCAATCACTTAATATTCTTGAAGCGGAAGCTATGGAAATGGGTGATTCTGTAACACCATCCTTGCGTCTATACCAGGGGTGGCGAACCTTTTTGAGACTCAGTACCAAAAAAAAATATTTTTTTAATAAAATAATATGTCGCGTGCCACATGCCATGGAAATAAACATGCATCAAATGTTTGTGTTACTTCAGATTTAAAATAAAACCAAAAATTATTACGTTAAGGAAAATAATTAAGTACTTAACCCTTTTCCTGCCCAAGCAATATACTCTGTCAACTATGACACGCCAAGCTATTTCAGTATTTTTTAAGTAGTAAATTAAATTAATGTCCACGGCATTCCCGTTGCCATTGAGGGCTTTGTTTATATTAGACACTCATGTCTTATATCTGTAGTACATACTTGATAAATAATTTCAATCCTCAAGTGTATGAATAATGTATTTTTGACATAAATAACAAACACTAACAGAAAATTTGACGCGAGCAAATGACTCACTAACACAAATAAACAAAGATATATAAGATATGCACTCACACAGTGTCGTGGATTCTATCGATTTTGGCAACGATTCCTCAACTTTTTTCACATTTTATATTTGATCTTGCACTAGATAGCATTCAATTTTATTTACACAATGTTTTAAAGATTTAAAATTAACATTTATACAAATTATAGACTCTATACCATCGTTTTTTGATTCTTTAATGTTATCTTTATTTGTGAAAAACAGATGATATGATTATCATAATTTTGGTTAAAAATACAATTCTTATTCAAGTATGTAATTATGATGTATAATATATCATTTGAATAGGACCTGAGCGAATAAATTATTTCATTTTCAATTGTAATAGAATATTACTGGTTTTTCTGTTTTTTTTTTAAATTATAAAACACGCGTAAACGCGTTGGCTTATTAATTTATATTTAAATATGTAAATATTTTCAATGCACGTATTTTATATAAATATAATAAATACGAGTACATTATAAAGTATTTATTCCCATATCATTATGCGAACAACCATGTATTTTTTCTGTTAGGTACCATATTCAATTATATCGACTGACTTGTTAATTTTCACATCGTATATGATTACAATATGTTAATTTACAAAAACTTTTTTTAAATATAATGTTTTATCAACATATGTATTAATATTATTAATTATTTGGGACCTTTTATAATTACATAATATAATAAATGTCATATAAAAATAAGTACAAATACTTAATGGCATTAATATAATAAAACCATTAATACTTTTAGTTTATTCTTCTCATTTTTTAAGCTCCATGTAGCCAAATCTCCTAGCGTGTATTACGTATTATAGGGATGTGTTGCAATATTTTGAATAAATTATACCGGGATATTTCGAATCATCCAATAATTATAATTAAAAAATATTTTACGGTTATGTAAATATTCATTTAATTTAATAAAATCATTAACACGATAAATTTATTTTCAATGAACATATTTCTTTGGTTCATAATGAAATTCCTTATTCGGAATTAATTTTCTGGCCTTTTAAGTTATAAAATATCTAACGGTAAATATTTTATTATAAATTTATGTTTCTAATTCAAGTAAAGTCATGAGATGTAGAGTATAATAATTATTAATTTAACAATATTTTATCCACTTTGCTTACCAATTCATTAAATTTATAAAAAGATATTTACCATGTTGTAAGCTGGAAAATATAATAATTTTATATTGTTAAAGCATTTCTAAGTGAATAATAAAATCACTCACGCTCACACCTGGTGGGCGATGCGAGGGGGGGATCCATCACATGCGGCTGCCAAGACTGAGTTCCGCAGACAGTTCGCTAAAGAGGGGATTTGGAGTGGGGGAACCAAGGTACACTACAGAATCGCGGGATCCACAATAACAGCGCTTTTCATGACTGTAGGGCCATGGGAAACTTATTTTACGTATCGCCCTCGTAGTTCATTCTACAAGGTTTTCGAGTCCAACGTTCAACAACTATTTTTAATTCTGGTAACATTTACTTAAGCTGTCAGACTGACATTGTGACATTTCGTATAGACAATTCTAATCTTAAGAGTAGAAAAGGTCTATTACAAAAACAGTTATCTGCTTTATAATAATTTTTATTTAACTTCTTCTCTTATGTTCAAACAACAATTCCATAGATTTTTTGGATTTATTTCGTTCATTTCGACTGTCAACGTTGCACTATGCGAGGTTTCTCTTGTTAGAATACAATGTAGTGAAATAATATCCGTGATACCGGGTTACCGGGAACCCGGGAATTCGTATTCGTACCCTGGATGAAGTTAATAGTCTGGAATAAGGCTTTCTGGGAATCTGCTTTGGAACTGTCACACTGCGGGAATTTCTTTTTCCTTACTACTTGTTCGGCAGAAGCTTCCAGAATAATCCTATCATTTCGATTAAGAAAATTACAATTAATTGAATTTATAAATTACCAAAAATGATCAGTGGGTGTAACACGTGTTGGCCCAATGGTAATTTAGCCTTTATCATATTATTTGTCAGGAATGAAATTATATATTTTTTAATTTTTTATGGTACCTCTAAAATTTAATCAAAATATTTGAAATTTGTAAAACTCAATAATAGAATCAAGTGCGTGTACTGTATATGTATAAAGAATTAAAATATTTCATGATTGTTGTTTACATAATTTATATGATATTAAAAAAACAATACTTGTCATGTAGGTACACTGAGCACAATAAATTATACCTTGAAGCACAGTCCTTCTTTAAAAAACCTAAATTATAGTAGATAAAGCTTTGTACTTGGAAAAATAAGTTATTTTATGTGTGTTTTGTGGCTTGAGCCGCGACCTGCTGCAGAAATTTATTGTAATTAATACAAAAATGCAGTTTGGAAACGTTCATCCTGAGTGCACTTGTAAGTAAATATCAGATAACACGATGCAGTTTATGACTGGGTCCTTCAGAGAGAAATTCTGGTTTTGCACTGCAGTTACTATTAACCGAATCATATTATAACACACTGGAAAGTACTAATCAGGTAGTGTGATTGTATTGAAATACAAGTAACAATTGAAATACAAATGTTGAGAAGTTTTCGAAAAAAACAATAAAGTGCATACAACATTTCCTTTCTAACTGCTCATACAGTCAAAGCTATCGAACAGATATTTGATATTTAAAAAAATATATTACGCGGGATGGTTCGAAACAAAACTACTTTGATTAATAAATATTTGATTTTGATATTCAAGATGCTTTCTATAGATCTGTTATAAAATTGCAGTTTACGGTTTTAATTAAAACCTTTACATGTTTGTATAACGAAAAGAACCCTGATATTTTCATCTATGATAAAACAGTAATAACACAAAGCATAACAATTTACAAGGCTTGATGATGATAATGAACCACATATTATACCATGAAATTCAATATTTTACCATGCAGAAGTAAATATAAAAGATAAACTTTAACACGATGAAAAAAATGTTATTATTACAGGTACGAAAATATTTTTTTTACTTAACAATTAAGTCTTTTAATACAAACCTTTCAATTATCAAATGACATTTAGATTTAAAAACGTTTTTCTAAGAGTAAAATTATGTCGTTTTTCTGCGCAATTTTCTACAGGTTAAAAAAAGCACAGTATTTTTAGATTGTTTTAATGCCACGTTTTTCTTCCCTTACTTATGTCCCCACTCTCTCGGCCTTGTCTCGCCTAATCCCCGTCACCAAAGCGTGTCAGTGTGTAAGTGTGTCTCAATTTCTTGGGAGTCATTTTCAGAGTACCCTGTACACCTATTTTTGTAAACCTTAACTTTTGAAAAGATTTAAAAAATGTCTTAAAATAAATTAAAACTCTTTTGTGAAAAAATACTTGTTAATCTTTTTAATACAAAGATAAATTTTCTCGACGATCAGCATAAATATAAAAATATTTATATATATAATAAATTTAAGCAATTTATTGATGGCAGGAATATTGTACACGTGTATATATTACCATATATAGTCGTCAAAAAAGTATAACCTTTTTGTTTGAAGGCGTAGGAAGTTGAGGTCCCCCGGCTTATTAAATTCACGTTTGCTTCACAAAAATGACTCCAATATGAAAACCTAACGATCGAAAATGAGCTCTCCAAGGATTGAGTCATGACAGTTCGGACAAAAAATTATCTCTATGTATACAATAAATATATATATCTTAAATTCACACAGTTTTATTTCCGTATGGAACACTTCATTCCTTTATTAATAATACGGATTTCTTTAACTTGTTTTTATCTGAATATCATTATGTAAAATATTTTTATGTAAAATAACATGTAGTTGAAGTAAAAACATTTCATCATATAATTTTACCTGCTCAATTTATTTATTTTCATCGAGTTTTGTAAATTCACTATGAATTATTATTAGAACAAATTTAATGGTATTGTAAAACATTCATACACGAAACGTTTTTTCTTTTATAAATTGTCTTACAATTTTATTATTCGCTTTGATAACCACTTGATCAAAATCGATATGAATTATCATTTTAAGGAAAACTGTTGTGCACATTTTTAGAATTTGAGATGTTATTTCATTAAATTTTTAAGTTATTATTTTTTATATGACACACTACTTACATTAAAAAAAAAATACTATTGTTCCACTACTTTATCATGACGCTATTTTCAAGTGCCGAAACCAAAATCGTTTTATAATAAGAAATTTGTAGAAAAATCATTATTTATTTTCATTCGTTTTACGAAATTCCACCAAGAACTATCGATTGAAAAAAACTATAGAATATTTACGTTGGTGCCGCGAAAAAATATTTTTTTATTCCTCCTTCCACTTAAATAAATCTATAGTATATTCGACGTGTCCGTTTTAAAGTAATATTTTAATAAATAACAGTTCTAAAAAAACAATTCAATCAAACGATTTAGTATATTGTATGTTAAACTTAAAACTTCTTCATTTAAAAAAATGTTTTACTTAGGTTTCATTACCAGTATACTCGTAACTTCTAGATCGTATTTATTCGATCGAATATTATTTATTCTTATCTTTTGTAATTTCAAATTAATTTTATTTAAAAAATTAACAAATTTTGATAAATGTTAAAAATATTTTACGTTTCATTTTTTGTTGTACGAAATATTCAAGTGAAGCATTAATACATGTAGAAAAACAAACATTTTGAGACTTGGTCAAAGGTTTGAAATGTGGGTTTGTTTTAAACAGCAAAGTTATTCGAATTAAAATTAATAAATATATACCACTTAACAATAATTCGTTTCATTACTTTACGTGAACAGAAATAATTATTTTGGTAACTTCAGTTCACGATTAAAGTAAAACATTTTATATTTGTCATCGATCATAAAATATTTACTTAAAAATTTTGTGCTCTACTATAATTAAAATCAAATAATACTTACAAGATATAAATTATATAAGTGAAGTAGACTCTACAGTCTACACGAATGACACGTGACACAATACTTAATCCTAAAATAACAAAATACAATATATACAAAAATAGGTACTTATGATTAAGTACTAAAGACAAAGTAATGAATACAAGCAACAGAAGGTCCCGATGCTCATCAAACAGTCGACGCCAACAAATTATTCCTCCAAAGAAACTCGTGGTCCATGTCTGAATTGGGCTTCCCTGACGTGAAATATATCAACATCCGAGGCGATTTGGTTAAATAGTCTTATCCCTCTTCCAAGAGGCAGACTGTGGATTTATACTTGTATTTATTTTAGGGAGTTATCAGCTTGAGCATTATTATAGAAAAGGCTTTTACTTTTTACAATTTGACGAAAAACTTAATCCACTTCAGAAGGTTCTAACTTCACCATTGAGCTTTCTGTGAGCCAGATTGACGCAAGTGTAAGACAAATATAACCTAGTTTTGTGACCTTTTGTTCACGATTGTGTGTCCCCACTGTTTCTCCATTATTTACTCATAAGTTATGTGGACGAGCATACAGTGACGCACCCCATAAACTGAGCAGTCAACATATGTCCCGCCTACACGAGCTGCGAAAACGCGACAAGAATACGCTAAAAAAAACTATTTTATTTAATAGTTCTTCAAATAAAAAATACACCGTTTTTCACAATAAATAACTACCCAAAACTATTTTTGAAGGATAGCCATAATGAAAGAAATTCATTTGTTGCAAGGATATTAGAGTGCATATTAATTAATTTTCCCGTATTTGTGTTGTTATTTATACTTTAATTTGTTGCATATTACAGTCAACCTGTAATTACGTTTTCATAAGGTAGTATGATTAGCCCATTGCTTCTGAGGACCTTTTCTCCATTTGGTTCTAAGAGGTGATTCACTCCAAATAACAATAATATTATACACAAATTTAAATGTTTTCAATAAAATTTCTTATGTTTATTATGTGTACGAGTATTAAACTTAATGTACGAGTAAATAAATGAATTCTTGGAGAAACTGAATATTTATTATTATCATCATTATTCTTCAGAAAGCTTAACGTACCAGTAAGTTATGGAGGTGCCTGAACCAATCACTGTCTAGAATTCCATATATGCTCTCCAGGTGTTCTCCTATCCTCAACCTTGCTTTCCATTCATAATTCTAATCTCCTCAAATAAACCTAGATTAAAATACATAGTTTTCATATATATATACAAATAATACTTAATTACTAGTAATTAAATACACACATACAATTATACATCAAATTTTTAAACGCATCAATTCATTCAGAAAAAATATCGGCAGACGCGGGATTCGAACCACGAGCATTGCAACCTTTGCTCTATTCTTTTATACCGCGCAGTCCACTCGACTATTTCTCTGCCTGAACGGATACGCGAAAGTTGATGTATTTATACCATTGTTACCATCGTATAACGATAAATGTCTCTATATTATATATTCAGAGTATTTATATTATTATCTTTTATTATTCAATCAGTCAAGATTTATTCACAAGCTTTTTTTATATTATTACTTTCCGACAGTCTATATAGACTCAATTAACATTTTTTTATTTGAAATTTTATTTTTATTTTGTACATTATATGCAAAGGTCGTATTTCTATCCTCGTGTACCCGTGGCTGAGCGGCGGTCATACGACACGTACCGCTGCCTTCTAATCTATCACGTTACAAGGACCGCGGTAATGACAACTTGTTCAAGACTTCTGTCAGGGATTCGGATTTTGATGAGCTTCTTATAAGACATCACTATCATTTCATCTGCTCTTAATCAAACAAATATTATTTCATGATCAGATGTATGCAGAGATGTTTCTACCCGGATTATCACAAATATTTAATATATATACTTTTAATACACTTATTTTTCTTCCTATTTCAGTTACATATCTGGAACATATGGTCACTGTGAAAATTCCCGTCACTAAGTTCTGTCAGATACCACTGTATATGCTTCATCCCAAAACATCCATGCACCCGTAGGTCCACTTGGGATTATAATACACATATGTACCATGATATACTTATAACACGGTTTTTGTTGTCACAAATCCTAACTTTTTGCGCTGCGTATTCCGACACTTGTTCTGAGTGTTAGGTCATTGACACTAAATGTGTCAATACACTTATATCATCACACTTACGTTAGCACTTCAATAACGAATTAAAATTGTATATTTTGTAATGTCATTGAAGGAAAAGAAATAAAAATTAGAAATTAAAATGTACCTATATTGAAGCTTACATTATTCGGCTTCCGTTGCAAATTGTGTGCACTGAGCCAAAATACTGAACCTAAACAAATACAGATTCGTTATTTTAATGGTTATTAATTTTAATAGAAAACACATTACGATTATTTTTATACCTGTATACCTAAATTTTAGCTTAATCTTAGTCTGTATTCACTCCCATTCCTTATCCATATCATTTGTGATTATCATATAATGTAGCTAGAGAGAGGATATATAAAAATAGATACCTATGAAGGGGAACTTCCCCACCTTGAAGATGACACAGCCAAGCTTGGGGTGGGGATGGAAGTACTACCTGTCATGGTTATAAATAATGTATAATAGCAATGTTATGACTTCAAAATGTATCTACGACGCATTAAAAATTGATCAACAAATACTTGGAGGGTTGGAATTATATTTGTTTTGTAAAAAAAACCTATTCCACAACAATAATAGCTATTCTTCCTTAGAGATAAGAGTAGCCTTTCATAAATAACAAAATATCCCACAATAAAATCTTACACTTTCCCTTAAAATATCTTACAAATGGATCTATCCCAGAAATTACTAAAAATTACAATCAAATAATCATGGCTCTAGAGCTTTATCTTCTTAATAAGGGTGTATGTAACATTGAAAGATATTGTTAAATTAATTAAATAGTATTTCCCTTTGTTCACATGGATGTCGATGAGCAACTTATCGAAGTATTAAAATAATGAGTTTAGTTATAAGCAACGTTAAAACAACGTAAAGTAATATTAATTTTTCCATAATCTAAATGAATCTGAAAGAAAATGTTTCAATCTAATATACGCATTTTTTTATTACAGGCAAATTCTAAAAACATTTAAATCAAAATCAAAATCAACACATCGTACGAACTTTTTTTTGTGACCTGATGTCCTAATCTTAAACAATTTTAAATTCAAATCGAATGAAAAAAATGTGGAAGCACGCCATACGGTAATTATGAGCATCCATCAATATCACATTATTGACAATCTTTATTTGTATCAGATATTTTTCACTTCAAACTTATTTACGGTTGCGTGTTGTATATTATTCAAATGTTCCTTAGAAGTGCGGCGCGGCCACAAAAAAAAGTGTCTGGTAAAAATTAGTTCAACTCTTAATCGAGCGACACAGCTTTTTGATTTCGTATTTGTTCTTATAAATGTGCTTTATACACGCACTTAATTGGGGTCCAACAATAAATTACTCGATACATCTTCTTTAACCCTTTCGTTACGGCTCGGTGGAATACAAATTACACTGTCAATACGGCGTGAATTTTTCAAACCATTTCGTTACTTAAAACTAGTATTTGAAGCATAAGTGTACTTATCTCACCTATTTTTACATATCATATTGGTTCTTCTATCCTTTAGCTATCAGATGATGCATAAAAAACTATTGTATTTAACAAACGTTCACTATGTAACTCCATACATGTGGTGGTATTGACAAATGTGGTTTACAGCAAAATCGCACCTGTGACCGAAACCTAACGATATATATTTACATGCTTTAAATATTCCTGCAAATAATACATGTAGGTTGATAAAGGGAATGACTGCACTTTCAATTTCATACCGTAGATGTCACAATAGGTACTGAAAGTAGCAAAATGATATATCACGTCAACCGACGTCAACGGTCGGGAATTCTTTGACGGCATATACCGACAACCTATGTGAAAGGGTTTAGAATGCCTACCAGTTTTGCATAAATACTAGTTTCATTATGAACTCCGAATATTTTATAATATTTGTATGATTGACAATAATAGTGTTGTATGTTCACACACTGTAAATACAATCTGTTACTTCATATCTTAATTTTTTTAATATTTATATTAATGTATTTGATTTGTAAAAAAATACATACAAACTCGTATTTTATTTAAATTTTAGTAATATTTTATTGATTTTGAAGCATGCTGTTTTAGTTGAGAAGAATATTTGAAGATTTTTTTTTTTAATATTACAATCCTTATCATATTACAAATCATCCCATTAAACTCAAAATGTTCGCACAAATGTATGCTTAAAACTATAATTAACAATGAAAAAAAATATTTGCCGGCAGGTATAGCTCAACGGTCAAAGCGTTTGCTTTAAAAGCCAAAATTCGTAGGTTCGATCCCAGATGGAAATTAAAAAAAAAAAAAGGTTTCTTAATCGATCTCTGAGCTCTAAAATTACCTCGGTTTTTGTGAATTTGATCCCTCTCCCGTAAAATGCCAGTCATAGGTCATTAATCAAATTGGTGGTAGACGAAAGTCGTCTCGTTAAGACACCTATTCATGATGTTGTGGCTTTTGGGTTGAGCCGTGTGTGGTGAACTTTTTTCAACCAATATTTCGACCGCCATTGCGGGGGTTCTCTTCAGGATTAATAATTTATTTAGTTTTTAGTTTTCAAAACTAAATAAATTATTAATCCTGAAGAAGACCCCTGCCATGGCGGTCGAAATATTGGTTGAAAAAAGTTCACCACACACGGCTCAACCCAAAAGCCACAACATCAAATCTGGCCGTGAAAACCTAAGAAGTTATTTACACATATTCATAGTAAATTCCTGTGATAATAAAGGATGATGCGTGAATCTTGGGCTGTATTCTATGACGTTGGCAGATCAACACTCCACATGCAGCGCTTAGTCATATGCACCATGGTAAGTGTCATAGAATTCCACAGATAAGACTTCAGAATTACTATTACCATCTGTCAGTATTCTCCAGTATGTGTTTACATAAAAATAAAACGAGGTTTCACACCAAATTAATATTTTATAATTATCAACGATACTTTTTAGGCTGAATATATGTTCTCATTATTATCTATTTTTAAGCACGCTTGTTACTATTAAACACGTGAATGGGAATTAATGCGAAAAGGCCCAGTTGTTGTGCGACAGCATCTAATAGAATGTAGATCAGGTAACACACGAATGGGATATTATTAGAATTTCCTCCTAGCAGAGATATCTCACTACTCGTTTTGAAATCACCTTTTAATTATACATGTAACACCAAGAATAAAGGCTTGCAGAACTGCCCTCAATCAAAATTATGCGCTGCTTTGACAGCGCCTGTATTATCTTTATTTTTTGATACAGTTACGAATCCTTAAATTAAAAAAGCTGACATCGGGATGATATAGCCCTTACTGACTGGTACCGAAAACCTCTATTTACAAACTTTTGTCTCTTATTTCTGTTCGCTTGTCGAACATGATGTGTTGCCATATTGGCGTTTTAGACCGGTCCGGTCACGGGTGTGACGTTAGTTATATATACCGCCACTTGTGGCGCTGGGTGACAGCCCATCACGAGCGCGGGAGTTGTGTGCCGACCGTCGGCGAGATCGCATTGCACAAGTCCCGAACGATCGAGGCGAAAGTAACGCCATATTACGATCGATCGGGGTAACCAAGTTTTATCGTAAATATATGTTAATTCGCTTCAGAAAAAGTCTGTGTATTATTAATCTACTTCTTATCCTGCCACCACGCGACTGAATAACAACCTTTGAAAGAGAGGAGGATGTTAAAGCGAATTCAATAAAATGAGACAACTCTTTGCTTCGAATGTTCACGGTAATATAGCTGAGCTATGTTGTTCAATCACCGTGATATATAACTATCTTGAATTCCACAATGTCATTGTTTGATGTAGTTCAATCACCGTGATATATAACTATCTTGAATTCCACAATGTCATTGTTTGATTTAGTTCAATCACCGTGATATATAACTATCTTGAATTCCACAATGTCATTGTTTGATGTAGTTCAATCACCGTGATATATAACTATCTTGAATTCCACAATGTTATTGTTTGATTTAGTTCAATCACCGTGATATATAACTATCTTGAATTCCACAATGTCATTGTTTGATGTAGTTCAATCACCGTGATATATAACTATCTTGAATTCCACAATGTCATTGTTTGATGTAGTTCAATCACCGTGGTATATAACTATCTTGAATTCCACAATGTCATTGTTTGATGTAGTTCAATCACCGTGATATATAACTATCTTGAATTCCACAATGTCATTGTTTGATGTAGTTCAATCACCGTGATATATAACTATCTTGAATTCCACAATGTCATTGTTTGATGTAGTTCAATCACCGTGATATATAACTATCTTGAATTCCACAATGTCATTTTTTTGATGTTGTAAGCGAATTATGAACTATTTAGCTTCCGTTTCCACTATCCAATGAAGACATTTCTGCATTAGAATATTGTTATAACAGCAACAATGAGGCAGGAAGTTAAACCGACGATCTGCTGTGGCTTGAGATGATTTATTGATCCTTGGCTGCGACATGCGTAACGATTAATGCGATGAGACTCGGAGTAGTTACATGCACCCACCATGTATATCGGACGTTTACAAATTAATACTTGTTTTTTCTCTTCCCCGTACACGGTTTACCATATTGAATATCGAATGAATATATTAATGATTCCCACGCTTTCATAACAATTATTATTTTTATTATATTCACTCAAAATTAGGAGCATTTGTTCGTAATGATTTATCATAAATGAGATTTGGCAACTGTAATATACATTGACACGGCTTTTAATACAGGCAAGTATCTGAAGGGTCAAAATGTGAAGAGATGGATGAGTCATAGTAGAGACTCACCGGAGTTCCAGCCACGTGCTACCTGTGATTCAAAATGGCAGTGTTAGTGGCGTGGTTGCTTACAGCGGAAATCAAGTGTCTTCGTCGAAGGCCGGAACAATAGAAACCGTCTCAATTCTCGCCTTTGACGTACTATGCTTAAAATTATGGTGGGGGGTTTTGTTTGGCCAGCCCTAAAAATGACATCTATGGCTCGGTTAGGTATGCTCGCTACACACGGATGCCAACCCCCCTTTCAGATATATATTTGGCTTAAATTTATTTACATATATCTATCTCACCTTATTTGTGTATCAGATTATTTTTCGCGGTCTTTTGGTGTGAGCCTGAAGGAGCCATATCGAGTAGATGTCAACATATATTGTATAATGAAGTCCTAATCTGGCTTTTTGCAGAAAGTTCCCGAATATACTCGTAGTTATTGATGATGATGGCAGTGCCATAGTTTGATAAAAAAAGGTGGTTTTGGTTTGTGTTTTGATGTTGTACCCAACCCAAGGTGATCAATTTAATTAACATCTTGTAAACTTACATAATTAAATTTTATTTCTTAAATCATTCTAAGAAATATGTAAGAGAATAAACACAATGAAACACAAGCTTTAAAAGTGTCCCGTTATTTTCCAAATAACAGTTTTCCCATACCGAAGATTTATTTTAATTTCATTCAATTATAATAAAGGATATATACGATACGATATACAAGTCAATCATATTGAATGAAATTTTTTTCATATGACTACTACGACTTTAGTGAATTACATACCTGTACATATTTCACATGATAATTTTTAAAACGAAATGTATTATAGACGTATGCGTTCTGTCTTTTATGTAATCTCATCCAGCACAGTCTGTCAAGACCAGTGCACTCAATGACGCTCAGCCAGGGAGGCTGGACGCTGCATGCCGGAAACGTGTGTTGTGTTCGTGTTGATACAGATTGTAAGAAGGAGGAAACACAGACGCTGGAAGAGCATTACAAAGCTTACCGTTGGTATTAAGGAAGGAACTTTGCAAACTGTCAGTTCTTGGTCGACACTCATTAAACGTGTATGGATGCTCAGCATGTGTAAGACGAGTTTTTTGGTTGTAGGTGGGTGCAAGAGGAATTAGTTCTTTAAGTTCCGAAGAGCAGCGACCGTGATAATAACGGTAGAAAAGACTATGTGAACCAATCTTACGCTTGTGTTCCATTGATTGCAGGTTAGACGTCACAGTGTCATTGTTTATAAAAAGAATTGCTCTTTTTGAACTGAGCCAATTAACTTTAGAAGGTGTTTTGGGGCTCCAATCCAAAAGTGACTGCCGTATTCAAGGATAGGTCGGATTTGTCCTTTATATAGAAGAAGAAGTTGTTTATCGTTGAAATACCGACGTGATCAATATATTACACCTAGTTTTTTGAAAGCGAGACCGGCTTTATACTTAATTGACTCGTAATATTCAATATTATTAGAAAATTAAATTAAAAATTCCAATGTTATTTTAATTATGATTCATTATCCTAAGTTATAATAATTATATTTTGATAAATAATTTACATAAGAAAATAATATCCATAATAAAAAGAAATCGAAATTCATTTTTTTTGTATACTTGACGGAATTTATGTGTATACAGTTAATATGTATAAATAAACGGTAATGCCTACTGAAAGATTTTTCTTATTCAGACGGCAACTAATGCAGCTGTGGAAATGAATTAAGAGATTCAAAAGAGACTTAAAATGCTCTTGTATTACGCTACAAAGGCACAATTTGTACTGTACGTCTCTACCCAGGTATGTTCAGATTTAGCTGGGAGAGTTCGGTCAGGAGGCGCGGGGACGAGGTTCAAAAAAACCTGATCGAGGGCTTTCGCAATTTGCATGCCAAACTAGCATGGAGGCGTTTCAGATTGTTTATTTTCAAGCGAAACAGGAACGTGCGACAAAAATCTCTGAGAGCGGGTCAAACGGTTCTGTCGAACTTAAAAATTAAAGTACAATTATATACATTTTAAAATGCTTTAATTACTTGTAAATTTATTACAGAGTTACCATATTGTATACATAACTGTAAATTTAAAGATCCATTATTCGATATATCTCATAGGTAGAATTAATCAAATTTATTCAGAATATTGTTGCAGTCTATGGGTTAAGACCATTGGCCTAAAAGATATCGTGTATTTAGGCATGATTAATCAATTAATGGTGTAAAATCTTAAATGTTTTTCTTAACATAAAAATCTGTTTTTTTTTTGTTCTCTCAACGTTTGCATTACTGCAAAATTTATTAAACATTATTTCACACAAATTAATTTAAATTTTACAGTCAGAATAAATAAACAACAACTCTTGTCTAATGTTTTAAATTTGAATATAAACAATTTACATTAATATTAATTTGTAAATAAACCTGATCTTTAAAGCAAAAGTTAGGTTTTCATTTATGAAAAATAAAAACATTGAATAAACCAAAGACCCAGCAGGCCTCTTCAGAAAAAATATTCTCGATTGTCATACAGGTACTTGTCTGGTCACAGAACATTATCATTTGTCTCACATCAAGTTCGAGCTCTGGTCAACCATTGAATACGATCCATATAATATACATATAACGGATCTTTATGGCAAATAATTTAAAAAAAGGCAATTTTAATTATGAATTATTTATCTCTCAAACGATATCTAAAATTTTACGCCCAATTCCATGACAACTGCACTACGGAAAGACATAGAGACACATAGTTCATTTTGCCGTAAGATGGAAACTGATTATTATCATTCCTTTTGAATCAATTCAGGGTAAATGAAGTAGAGAAAATTTTCCTCCTGTTCTCATGAACATTTTTAAAAAACTTATATTATTGTAAAAATTAACAAATAAATATTTATAAATATATTTAATAATTTTAGTACATTAGAATCTACAGTAAATATGATTCAATATGATATTTCATACATATACGAGTATATACTGTCTAATGTTCGAGTCCAGCATCTGAAGTTCATTTTTCTTTGATTTAATGAACAAGATATGTTATATAAGTTTTTATTTCTTGTAGTTTTCTACGTCTTTAAATTATATATTATTTTATCTTTAAGCCGGGCAGCGTAATTGCAAGAATCCAAAAATATTAATAATTTAATTACTAAATTTATGTTGTATGTACTATATCACAGGAGTTTTTCTTATGAATTTTGGATTGGAAACGTTAATAATAATTGCTGCAATTAAGAGCGGTGATTTTTACAGTACTCTTCCCTTACACGGTAAAATCCGCGATGAGATATTTTTCAACTTGTCAATAAAATGCGTAAAATATTCAAGTTTACCTGCTTGAAATGCTCCTCGGCGGGTCGGGCCATATCGAGAGGCCATTGAAAAATTCTCGAATCGGCTTAATTACTGTCATTAGTCAATGGCGGATCATACTATATATTATATATCATTGGGTAACAAGTGGTGTTTGTTGGCAGCGAGAGCGCGGCTTGGACAAAACTTGCGCAGCAGGTACCTTCGAAGAATAGGATATTGAAACTCTAGAATCGTTCAATTGTAATGAATACGTCTACAATTTACATAATGATCTGCACAAATCTAACGTTCTGCAAGAAAGAAAAGAAATTTGTGGACTAAAAATACGGAACTCATGGCCTCCGCATATGTCTCCTTGTTTATTAGCAGTTGGTCAATGTAATCCGTGTAATTTTTTTATCTATTAGACTTTCATACCAAGGTTAAAGATGTTTCACGAAGTAACTTCACATACAGAACCCCTTTTGGAATGACGCAATGCATCTAGAAACTGATAAAGATCTTATGATAAATAGCTTTTAATAACTTTTCTGTTGTTTTCTAATTATTTATATTATTTTATGCTTTGCAGTGTGTACACGCCTATGCCGGACACTGCGTAGTAGTAAGTTCGCTCCAGTTTTAGCTGGGAATATGAGCGCCAGTCGTCCATAAGAATAAGCCATTAACAACATAATATTGCTATATTAAACCTAAATTTATTAAACGTCTCATTTAAAGTAAGCACCGTTGGGATATTTACATTTTTTGTGTAAGGTAACGTGCGGTAATTGTTTCTGGTTTGCAATAAATCATCGGCCGCCCGTTCCGGTGGGTAATAAATAACTGCTTTTTCTCGTCGTGATTATTGATTTATTTTATTTTTGTCGACGAACTTCTTCACCGCCCTGGTCCAGAGGTACAAAATATTTAAATCTTTTACTTTTCAATGGGACTAAATTAATTAATTATTTCGATTTTTTCGATCGATATTTCTTGGTGGAATTCCATAATATCAGATATAAAATAAAATATTTTGTACAATTTATTATAATTATCATTATTTTGACTAAGAATTGCATAGCTTCCCCATCTACTTTTGGATTATCCTCCAAAATATTTTTTGCTAAAATTATCTAGAATTCTTACTTAAGTGCATTTTGATCTAAATGTTTTTTGGTTTTTTAATGGCCTTTGTGTAATTATAAATATTATTTTGTTGTGACATCAATGAATTCCTTTATACATTTTTGATTTCCTAAACCACATTTACCCATCACACAATTCATATCCACCTTTTCACTCACTCTTTGCTTTATATAGAGCCAGCAAACATTTAACTAATTGACTTGAAAATGGCCATACGACCTGGCTGAAACTTGTCGTCAAAAAATATATGTGGAATAAATTCTAAAAAATCTTTATTTAATATCTAAATTAATTAACTTTTTTTGCCTTGTGCAATACGCACTATTATTTTTTGGACTTTTTTTCATATCTTTAAAAAATAATGAATTTAAATAAGCTACAATCAAAAAAACAAATCATTATTAACCTACAAATGTATTTATTTATTTTAATTATCCACTATCATCAAGAATTGTCAGTTATACCCTTAAACTTAACGTTACTTAAATATAGTTATATCGCATACAACCACTCACAAAACACATGGTCGTGACAAAACTAATTGTATAAGTTATGACATATTTTTTCAAATCAATTATGGAACAAAAGTTGCATTAAATTCATACTACGTTCTATGGTCTACAATGAAGGCGACAATACAAGGTCTTGAAAAAACTGCTTTAGATTATACTCGCATGCGGCTTCTCAGTTACAACATGACAACCATATACCGCCCTCAAAGAGATCTTAAAGAAACATGTTTGGATAAATAATTGGAAAATATGACCATTTTTATATTATAACCACCCCACATCTGCTCTGTTTTGAAGATTTCTAATTTATGAACTGATTAATTTTATTCAGTTTCGTTAAAGATTATTAAAAATATCCCAAAAATCCAAACTTATGTTCACATAAATCATCTTCTTTCTAAAACAAATAAAATTCAAAATTTTATTATAAATATTTTTATTATAAATAAAATTAAATATATATTAATACTTCTTCTTCATAGTATCAATCCGGTTGATTTGTTTGCAGCAACAAAATCTTGCATCTTAATCTTCACTCTTCTCGATCCTCTGCAATCCGCTTTAGCTCAGCATAAGAGCTACAACTCATGTCCTCAAACACTTGCTGCTAATACTCCCGCCTAGGGCGCCCACTGCAGTTTCTACCCAAACCATCCACAATACCGTGAAGAAGACCATCGTGGCGCATGATGTGACCGATCCATCGAACTCGCCTCTTTGAGATGGTTCTTACTATTAATACTATTAACTGTGAAACCAGTTTCAATGATAAGATTTGACTTATTACCTTAAATAATATTGATAGCCCAGGTAGATTATATTGGGATCAATGTTTTGCTCCGATCGGTGATTCTTTAACCTAGAAAAAAAACAACTGACTCAGTAATATTATGTTCATTCTGAATTGAGACTTAATTAGGGACGTAACTTAATAGGAGATGGTGGGTTTTGCTTTAGTGAAAAGCTTAGTATTGAGATTCCTATACAACACAGAAAATGGTTTAAATATAATCCTTTATATTTTTGTACCTAATTTTTTTATATAATTCTTCTTAAACTCGGCAACAAAGCTTACGGTTCAAGATTGACGGAACAACTAAACTTTTACCTCTGTATTGAATTACGAACTTCTAACGCTCACTGGTGTTTATGAGTCTTGTTATATTGTTGTTTATATGGAGAGCTCATTTCCTTCGAGAAAAATATTTTTAAAAAAGACGCTATATCGCGAAGTCTTTTAAAAGGCTATTAAATATCGACCTCAATATTCTCCAGTAAGTACAACAACCAAATAGATACAGAATTTGTTCAATAGAAAATTATCGGCGATGGATTGTATTGAAATTTAAGACTTTAATTGATAAACCGACAGTATGACCGCTAAGATACAGCATTGTTAAAATACGTTTATTGAAAATAAAAATAAAATAACAACTTTGCATTGCATTGTTGTATATACGCGTTCTTAATTATTTTGTCCAAAAAGTACGGATCGGCACAATAAAATGGCAATAAAGCATTTATTACTCGGCTACCTACTGGTACTGCCGGGGCCTTGAACTTGCTACAGATAAAATGGGGTCGTAAAAATACTCGAATAAAAGAACTAATAACATGACCGCAGATCTGCACATTATAAAAGACAAGAATAAACTAGCTTTATCAGAATCATTGTCTGTAGCAGTGCTTCTCAACTAATGAATTAAAAATACGCCAAAACCATTCATTTTAACTCAAGCACAAATCATTAACATTTTATATATTGATAGGTAATACGTATGCATACATACACATAAACTATAGCTGCTTTTTCCTCATGCCTCCGGGCGCCCACCGTCATGGAAAAAAACCGGGAACTATACATAAAATGTACTCGGCTTGTAAATGAAGCTGTGGGAGACGGAGCTGACGGGATGAAGCTGTCCGAGCTTTTTGGCGGCAATTTATGAATGTCATATGCTCTAGTTAGAGGAGCGGCTATGATACGATGATATATTTTAGAATACTTTAACGTATTTGCTTCAAGAACGGATAATACAGATGAAAAAGCTTAAAATCTCGTGATTTATCTGGTATATATATATTTTTTTTAAATGTCTACCAAATATTTTCTATAGTACATACCGATTAAACACAAATTAAGAGCAAACCTTTGTCGTTAAAAGTGCGAGTAAAATTGATCTTTTTAACTAGAACTTTATGAAACTATAAAAAAGCTATATTTAATGTAACAAATACAACTTATTACATTTTTTTCATTGTCCTTCATCATAACCATATGCTGTCTTTTTATTATAATATATATTAATTGTAATATAATATTCCATATAAAATTTATATAGGGAGTAGATAAATCAGGATTTTGTTCCTGAAGAGTTTTATCATCGTTTAAGATAGATTATTTTGTTATTGTCCACAGTGTTGCCTATATTATACGAGTACACTAGGCTGATGACAACTTCCTACAGTGTTGTGCCGTTCTGTTACATACAAAATATTGACTTTACTGCCCAAATCGATAATATACCGTTTTCTTAAATATATTTTCGGGAGTATTAGAAAAAGCAGCACGTTTTTTTTATTTATTTATAAAAAAAATATTTCTAGTAACAACAAAACATTGGTTACTTATAACTATACTAAGTAACAACAGAAGTACTTGACAATAAAATAGCGAAATTACTTTCTTTGGATAAATTTAACAGATACCATGTGAGCATCACACATACGAGTACATAACTTGTAGTAATAAATATGAAATCGATTCTCTACGATAATCATCAAAGTGTGGAATATTATTTTCATAAAAAAAACTCGACATTGTTATTTTCAAGTGAAAATTTAACACTAAATGAATGATACTAAAAATAGGTTATATCGCTTAGATCTTTTTTTTACTCATGTTCATGTTTTGTCTAAATTATTGTCTTCATTGTTCCCATTTATTTTTTAATCACCTAGTTATTTTATAAAATAAAAATATATTTTCAAGTGAAAAATTTAACACAAAATGAATAATAATTTTACTAATTCAAGTTCTTTTGAACGCTTAATTAATTTCAAATTATATTCGGCTTCATTATTTTAGTAAATAAAATTGAAAATTGGACAGTGTATGTTTTTTTTCATAATTTTTGCTCAGTGATAAAAAGTTTCCGCAATATAATATTTCAAAGGATTGTTAATATTAAAACTTTTATTTTCATTTGGGATGGTGTTAAAAAATATTCCTAGTGGAGTCAATTTAATGAGCGCTCCAACATGAGAGTTTAAATAATAAATAACTTTCTCCCATATTAAATATATGAAACTTTTAACGTGACTTAACTTTGTAATACATTTTATAATAGCAACCAAAATTGACACATTTATAATAATTATTATTCCTTGAAATCATTTATGCGTCTTATGTGATATGTGCGGACGTGGAAAACGTGTTTCTTCGACAATTAACGAGTGAAATATTGATAACCAGCCAAATTTCAACGAAGGTAGAAAATTTAAGGTATCAATACTTGAACATTATTGATAAATGTTCACCGCTATATTAAAGCACTTCACTTGCCATATTTCACTGCTTGTTATTTATAATAGTACCCCCTTTTGTATTTTGAAAACAATTTTACGGGCTGTATAAAGTTAAAAAACTATTGATGTTGTTAAAATAAGACTATTTGTGTATTATTACTCTATGGTTCACTAGTAAGCAACAAGAAGTTCGCGAGCCAGGACGATTTTATTCGGTCCCCGGACTTGCGGAGTTTTGAAAACAACTGTACTGTTGTCCCCAAAGCACATCGAAATTAATATTTTATTTTATTATTATATTGTTTTATAATGTATTTTACATTCAGATTTTCCAATAGATTTTAAATCAGATAATACGTATGTATTTAATTTATGTACAGTGTTACTTCTATATTAAAGTAAAGTAAGACGTTGAAAACTTAGTAAATAACTTGAAAAGAATGTAACCTTTGATAAAATTTCATTTTTTCAATTTTATATTTATTGTTTATGTAAGGAAACATTAACAAAAATCAAGTTATCGGATTTGGTAATTTCAGTAAATAACAAACAACTTCGTTACAATATAATGATTATCAATCCAAGATCTCTTTCGATCATTTTACTTTTACCATAAAAAAGGAGGTAATAAAAATAAAAATACTGAAAAATTGACTGTCAGCAACGTTTGATTTTTAAATTTTTATTGTATATTTATTTATTTATTTATTTATATACAGAATCGAAATTCCAATTTGTATATTAATATTGCTTAACCAATTATAAATTATGTTATTCTTATACTTTCTTATTAATATTTTTTTATATAAATTAAGCGATAAAAGTTCCGACTGGTATTAACTTTTAAGGATTAATTTACATCAATATCAAATTTTCTCAAGCAGTGAGATCCTCGTTAAAAATAATTTCAGATTTTTAAAAACTTCTTTTACATTATCAGTTCTTAATTACCTCATTAAGGTTATCGAAAATATAACAAGTTACTTATTATAATTTTTTTTTGATTTAATTGAAAAATTACTAAATCTTATTTCACTAGACATACATAGACAATTGTATATAGTAGATTATAGTTTATTGTACCATGTATTCTTCAACTTTTTATAGAAATTTTTACAAGGATAAGGAAAATTACATCTACAGTTATTTTTGATCGTTCCTTTAAAGTAGTTCAATTAATTTTCAAAGCAAAAAATGAATCTAGATCATGTCATCATAGCGAACTATCTGAAATATTGTGCAATTGTTTACCATAATTTTTTTTTTTGTTTTTTTTTTATTTAATTAATATATCAAATGTCACTTATCCCAATTGATTTTATATTTATGAAAGGAATAGTAAGCGTTTGATTCTTTTTCATGAAATGTACGATACGTAGGATATGTTAAGATTGTAAAAAATTTATATAATTTACGAAGGTAATTATTTTTATTATGAATCATAAAGTCTGCGAGTACTGTAACTCAATCTACGTGTCATTGACTCTTGAATTCGGTTAACACTCTCAACCCCAATGGAAAACATAATAAAAAGATTTACTGTGTGAAATTGCACATAATCGTGTTGTAATGTAATTTTATTTAAAATGCTCTTTTGATTTCTAATATTGTATCATGTATTTTTTAAATATATATATTTAATTGATATTTTATTCTTAGCTTCCATTCAAAATTATAATGTTGAATAAATGCTAGAACAAACTGCCTTGCAATAACACCACTCTTTTTTTTATCAATGTTTTCCGTATCTATATTCATTCTATCTATCTCCCTCTCTTATTATTTCCTGATAGACACACCCCTACCCCTCTCCTACATAAAATGGGTTTGACCACTTATAAAGTACTAACGCAGTTCAGTTATCTCTTAACAAGTGATGGATTGAGAAACGCTACGAGTTAGTCGAAACTGCAGTCTCCTAATACAGAACTTATCTTACGCGATTCATGTAAAAATAAGGGTAAATAAATCAATATTTATAACTACCCTTTTATGTAGCAAATATATTCGATTTTTCGAGAATGATGTCTAACAAAATAAGTATCTATATAAACAAGTAAAAAACAGATTCCTGAATATGAAACTCTCTTCAACAATAAAGAAAATCACTTTTTCTACCTACATACCACACACTACAATGTATACAGGTATACAATATAGGTGTATATAATTTTAAATTAAATATTACCTACTGAGAGTTGTGTTGTGTTTAACAACTATTTTGGATTAAATTTTCAATCTCTCGTTCTATTTCTACCAAATTTAAAAATATTCTAGCTATATTCTATATTATAAGATCGTTGTCTACACAGTTATATAAAATTGTGGCTGTTATGAACATGTGTGATTAGTTCAAGGCAAAACTTGTTCAGCAATGGATGTACACAAGTTGTTAAATATGATGTACTCATATCAATTGATTAACTAAAATTCATGTCCATAAAAATAGTTACATCATACACTGAGTTATAAAAACAGGTGGTATTGAGGGTGTTGACAATAACTAGCAATAAAAATTCCGCATAACAATAGCCGATATGTGCGACAATGCTCTATCACATTTTCTTTCTAAAGATGATTTGCGACTATTGACTCACAGAAAAAAATATAACGAACTAAAAGTAATAAATTATTATACTCGTATGTTACGAACAAATAACGTAAAGCAGTATAATATATTATGTTAAATTTTTAAATATATAAATATTGAAAATTCGTCTTGAAAGTGATGCATAAAATAGATTTAATTCGACAAAATATTAATACTTGAAATGGCTTTGTTCATTTTTATTTAGGTTTGCTAACATATGCAATACCATATAACTTACATTAATAAATTACAATGGGGTACTAATCATTAAAGAGTATTTATTCAATTGCTGGCAAACATAACATGTTCGAATAAAATAGTCTCATCATCTCAAATACGTGTGTTTTATCATTCAAACAGTTTAAGTACATTATTTTTCCATATCCACTATATTTAGAGCATATAGTTACCACAAATTGTCGCCATAAAGTTCAGCTATCTTAAAACATAAACCACGTTACATTATGTCGCTAGATTCGAACTTTTAAAGAAACAGCCATATAAATGACCGAAGTTCAAAAATAGATCATCAGTCTGGGCGCCGTCTTTCCCAGGAATGGAGCATCTGAACTGGAAATTCGAAGAAATATGTAACATGGCGAAATGAATTAAAATTTGTGAAAACTATGCAGGTGCTACTTTATTCACTCAAAAATAAAGATCCGATTAGTTAAAACATTAATATTCTATATACCATTGTGTAGTTTAGTAAAATTGACACGGAATAAATTTTTTTTAAATAACATAGATGCATTTAAAATTTTCGGTTATAATAATGATACGAAACTCCACACAACATTTCTAATTCGCAGAAAATGTGAATCGCACAAATACTATCACCAACATGCAAGTACAAAGATACTACTTCTACGCTTATGTGCATGTTGCCAGATAAAGATTCGTAAGTATGAAGATGATTATAGTGTCAGAGACTAGAAAATACAATTTTATTCAAGTGTACGAGTATATACGAGTTAACTGGTATAAATATTGTAAATTTAAAGGCTTGAATTCTAGCAATTATCAAAAGGGGATATTAAGCTTAATTAAGAACTAAATACCACCATATTTGTGTGTGAAATTTATTTGTACAAGTTTACTTGTTTCTATAATCAAAAGTATTGACAGAGAGCAGAAAATTGTCAACCTCCATATACTTGGTCGTAACTTATGCGCTCTCAATACTCCGCCCAAATGAGCTACTTCCGGATATCGTTTCCATACTGTTTATCAACGATCTCTTTCTATCGTTTCATTGAGATCTCTCCATGAATACTTTGAAAGGGGATATTATGAAGGAGACGTAAAATGTATTATTTACATACATATAAATAAGATGTTTGTAGTCTCCATCATAATATTAAATAATCAACAACAATAACAAACTCCTAAAACACAAGAGAGCACCAGTACAGCGTTTTGATTCTTTGCGGACTTTACGACACTTAACCGTTTCAGTTGGCTGCTTAAGTTTTCCTAATAGTTGTGTGCTTATAGGGAGATTCAGATGAATCATGAAAATATATAGATTTTAACATCAACCTTGTCCGTCCAATGTTGAACGTAAGCCTCTCGTATGAGTGTCCATCCTTCTCAATGCCATCATGCAGGGGATCGGTCAATGCCCATTTTTCAGTTCTTGGATGCCACTCCACTTTCCTAAAAACACTTTTATTCCCCATCGACCGTCGTCTCTTCGACAGATTTCAACAGGTCGATACAGCTTTATATGACATAAAACACAGACACTGGGAGACGATTACAAATCTTACCTGTTGTTGTGATGTCAATGAAGATTATGTAAACTACTGGTGCTGAGTTGACAAATATTAACTATTAGAGGATGTGTGAAAATAATTCAGTGGTTGTGACGATTATGAATAAGTCCAGGTAGAATTCATTAATATTCTGAAAAACAGTGTCAGTCATAGAAGTTCTAAAATAAACTAACGTAATCGATAAAACTCTTATGTTCCATTGATTTAATATCAGACTTTAAAGTTACATTGTTTACTGAAAACATTGCTCCTGTTTAAATTAAATCGATAGGATCTAACAGTCCATTTGGGCCCCCATCCAATGGTGGCTGCCGTATTTTACAAATTGGCGACATTGGGTTCAGTATATAGATATCAGTTGAACACAATGAAAAAACAAGGCTTTATACAGTTTTATTAACAAAACCCCCAATAACATAAATAATTTGTACATATGCATATTTAAATATATCATAATAGTAGTAGCATTTAACGTGAGGTATTTCACAATAATTAAATAATCTAATTACAATTCAAACGCTTCATTATCAAAATACGAGGACATATCATTAAATATGACATGGGAGAAATCAAAGCTCCGATGCTCAATAAAATTGATAGTTGTAAATATATAGGTTGTAATTTTTTGTATAAAAATGGTTAATCATTGAGATAAAAAATGATTGCGAAGCAAATATTTAATAGCATTTTGTTTTCGTGCTAAGTCTTCCTGAAAGTTTATGAAAAGAGCCGTTTCAGTAGAAATCGTAGAGAATGACTAAGCTTGAAGCAATCACGTCAGACCTTGTCTTCCGTGAAAACTTTTATCATTGCAAAGTAAAACTCGCAATCATGCGGGTAATTAATAGGTCACTTTCTCTTGGAAAAACTGTCAATTTAACGAAGATTTTTCTTTATAAATTATAATATATTTACTTTGTATAATAGCTCTGTACCAAGGTGTATGGCCATAAGCTAAGGTTCTTGTCTTTCAACGAAGTTTTAATAAAATTGTAGAGCTTCTTAACCTTTTTTATTGACTACCAGATTTACAAAAATGGTGAATCAAAAGAATAGATTGTACGGATCATCATCATTAATGATACATAAAACGTACCAGATGATTCATAAAATCTTTGATTGATTATTTGGGAATTATAAATTTAGAAAAACTTCTCTTAGAACTTGCTCTTTTCGAGAAAGAATTTGGTATTTTCTAAATATTTATACAAAGATCGAGTTGTTTGATGATAATTCATTTTCTATTAAATTTATAATATTTTATTTAGGATTTGGCAAGAGACCGGTAGACCATTCTAAGTGTTGAGAAAATGACTAAATAATTTATATATTTATAATCACAACTTTATTGCAGAAACATAAAGTTAACCTCTTAAAATTCGGTAAATATTTGAATGAAATTTACGTTCGTGCAATATGTTGCAAATGGCTGTCGAGATTTTTACCTTTTAGATAAGACGTAAGCGAATCAGAGATTGTATTCAGCCAGTCACAGTACTGTCAATACAGTCATACAATCATATATGATAAGATAAAATAGCCATCTGTGCGAGAGGATTAAGGATTATGGAACTTTTAAAAGGGTACGCGACTGAATCGGGATAAGCACTGTGTGATTTGTTTTCCGTTTTATTGTCAAATACGGAAAACAAAAACACACATGAAAATATTTTTACATGCTTTCATTAAGTTTAGTTTGTCCGTATGTGGATGGCAGGTGTGGGAAATATGCCACAAGTGAATTTTTACCTACTGTTTGATATGTTGGTTATCAATGGTTATCGAATGCTTTAGTAAGATTAAGCTGATCCTATGAAGGACACGAATGATGATAAAAATATGAAAAAACATGCAATCCTCAAGTTAACGCTTTATTGAGTACTCTTACGTTTATTAATTTTTTTTTTTTTTAATTTACATAACTTCTTGTCTTTAAAAAAATTTTGCCTTATTAACAATCAACCTTTATTTTTTTATATTAGCACCCAAAAATATTAAATATTTTTTTAAGATTTTTTTTTATGTTTTCACATGAGACGAAAACTTTTCATTCGAAAATAGAAGTTGGCCTGATGTCACATATAACAGTCAATTAGTACACTTTTCGATTGCATTAACTAAGTTCTACGTGTATAACAAACGAAAATGAATGAAACGAATAGATAACTGTTTCTTACTAATTACGAGTGCAAAGTTTTATTTTATTTTTCCTCAAGGATGGTCACTCGGTCACGAATTTGATTACACAGCATGGAAATATCGGCTATTGATGCATCTAATATACAATCCACCCACAATCCGTTCATTTCTCTTGAGATCTTTTACTTTACGCATCCTCCATGTACACCACACTAATGTCAACAGTTTAAATAAACAATTCCAGCGGTAGCTTCGGCGGTTGACTTATTTTTCCTTTACAGAAGCAGTCTAAGCTGTACACGTTATTTCAATCTTTATTAACCTTTTATCCGTTGGATATATTTCCTTCAAGACACATGGTGATATATCCCGAAATATATTTGTTTGGGTTTTTTGTTCGCATCCTTCACAATTTAATATATCAAAAAAAAGAGTCAGAGAATAGTGTATGTTAATTTTTAGTATCATTATAAATATGTATTTTTAAATCAACATTTGTTAGTAAATAAGTTCGCAATATGAATTAATGTTTCTATATATTTTGTTAGAGTAACCACTTCCCAACATAATAAAAAAAATCTTATTTTATTCATGTATTTGCATTTTCATTTTTGTAAATATTGATAAAAAAATACTAAAAATATTTTATAAATTATGTACTTAATGCGAGTATTTACAAAACTATTCGGGTATTTACAAAAAAAAAAGCATTAAAATATATCTCATTGATGATATTATTAAACAATATTTTTTTTATAATATTATGGATCGCTCTCCTAGATTGACGAAAATTTCTTTAAGATACAGTTTGATTGACACATGCAGTCCCCGCAATATCTACACGCTCGTAACCACTACGTATTCTTTCCACGCGCAACGTCCAGCCGACCTCGTCTTGCGTCATCGAATCCGTGGAAGACCATGGCCCTCCGAAGGTACTCTCTTGTACACGATTATTTTTTCTTCCCATATCCGTTTCATATCGGCAACATATAGTCACCATAAATTGCTTTTACTTACTTCTTTCAGCTGCCACTATCCATTCCTTGGGCCTGAAAATTCACTTAAGAACGTGTATTGTTCCCGACAACCTGCAAATCAAAAGTATGAGTACTTAAAGAAGGGTAACTGTAGTATCCGATGCATTTTTTGGGTGATTTGTTAATTGGTATTTTTAAGAAATCTGTTGATTATCTCGACGCTCTCAAGTGTTAGACCATTTAATAAAGGACGGCTCAATCCCTGTACGTGCTTGCTTTAAATAAAATTTATAAAAAATAATCTGACTCCAATGTGGTACTCAAAAAGTCTAGTTACATCGTTCTTAATCTTATGAATCGTATTTTTTTTCATGTGTCTGAAAAAAGAATCTAATGCGATATGTACAGTGTTCTTCTCACCGTAAGATATTGTGATCTCGAGTTGAAAGCTTCGCGACAGCGCCCCTATCCGCCCCCGTCCTCCCGCTGCCCACTCCACCCACCACCCACTCCGCCCCCTTCGGTCGCCGCCTCGGGCCTCAGTCGGCTGACGCTCATTGCCCGGTCGGTCGTCGCGGGCGAGCCACCTCTGGCAATATCTCTCGTGACTCTCCGTACTAGTGAGCAAAGGAAATCGCGATTCGACGTCCAACATTCGAGTTCCGACGGCGCTATGCACTTTAAAACTGTTCGCTGAAACTTTTAACAGGTCGCTTAATTTAACATGAAAAACTATTTTTGTCATTTGATTATCAATTTTATTACTTTGCGTAAAGTATTTCAAGTTTTCAGTGTTTAGTTGCTAAAGCATTCAGTATGCAAGCGGAAAACTAGCGATAAGTTTATTATTATTTATTGAAATATTGACGAACTTTAACAAAAGTATGTTAGTGTGTTGTTTTATATGTTATTTTTATTTAATTGGTTATGGATCATAAATACAATTTATTATTAAGATAGATATTTGACTGTCAACTTTCAATATTTTTCGTAAATTATTTTAACTTTTCTAAAGCATTAAGTTAACGGAAAACTAACGAATAGTTTATTTTTGATTTATTTATATATTTACGAACTATTAAATATGTTTGTGTTTTATTGTATAAGTTTATGTTTTTTCATATTATTGATTATCAATTATAAATATAAATTATTTTAATGATAGGTATTTTGTCAGTAATAACTTTAAGTGATTTTCGTATGCCCATTAGGAAGTAAAAGTTTTTTCATAGAGAAATATAAGCATTCTGAATTTTATGCGTGCACAAACTTTTAATAAGAGGATTGTATTTATAAAAATTAAGTCTTATACGGTTTAAAATAAATATAAACATAAATGTTAAGTTTTTTTTTATTCATTTGATTATAAATTGTAAATGTAAATTATTTTAATGATAGGTATTTTGTCAGTAATAACTTTTTTTTAAGTTTAAGTTATTTTCATATGCCAATTAGGAAGTAGAATATAAAAAGAAAAATATAAGCATTTTGAATTTTATGCGTTCACAAACTTTTAATAAGGGGATTGTATATATCAATATTAAGTCTTCCAAGTTTTAAAATAAATATGAATATATTTGTTTGTAATTTAATTATTTATCTAATAAATCGGTATGCTTTATCTAATAGGAATGTAGGACATTAACCATCATAAAAATATTCTAGAGTTTTAATTTAAGATTTAATATATATTATTTTTATATATAACATAATGTGTTCGTTTGGAATTGACAATATTATTTGATTTTTAATCAAAATCATCATAAAAAAATATTTCCATCATGCTAAATGTTGTTTATCATTATTCGGATTAAAATAATTTATATTATAAAATGTGCATTGTTGCCCATATTGTAAATCAAAGTACTCGTACGATTACCATTCTTTCAGCTATAATTTGAATTTCCAAACGGTTTATTCTTCATAGTTTCATATTACTTAATTTCATTACGTTTATTTTCTTATTTGAATAATTTTTGAGGAGATAAGCTACAGTTATATCGAACCATAGTCTTATAAGGAAAACTTTTATTTGACATTTACAATATCAAAAATGAACTTTTTTACACCTAAACTTGTATGTTAAATTTATTTTCATAACGATTTTTATCGTTCATTTTTATATTTAAATAAGTTTAAAAAAATTGATATTGTTTTATAATTATCGGTTCGATTGAATAAAAAAACATAAATTACCACAAAAAAAACCTTCTTTAAAACATTTAAAGTTCGAGTATTTTTAAAGGTCGTAAAATATAAATTGTAATGTTAACACAATTTTTTTACAATAATTGTTTTATGTATCACGCCAAAAAAGAATTCTACATTTTTCCCAAGTATAAAATGATAAAAATTCACACGGCGATCTTATTAGCAATTAATGAATTAAGATAATAAATCTAATGAAACATAATAATTTAAATTTTCTTTTCGCAGCGATAAATTATGCGCCTGTATTGTTCCTTTGAACTTTTTGGCTAAATGCAAATATCTGCAAAGTTTTCGGGCGTTTTAGGGCTTCCTTCAAACTTTGCACTTGGCAACAAGAATAAAACACACATTTTGTATTATAATTATAACACTCCTTCGTTTTATTTATTTTTTATTTCCTTTTTAAGTAATTTCAACGGCGAAACCAACTTTGTAAGCGTGTAAAAGTATATATATATATATAATTTTATATTTCGCTGCTTTGTATGATATTGAAATCTGAAACTCGGAATGCGGAACGCTGGATTTTCATTAGCCATTTCCTTTCGTAAATATTTTCATAAAATCTCTAACAAAACTTCTCGATATAAATACACTTAACTTTCCTCCAAATATTATTTTTAATGCATCGACTAACGTAAATATTATTTTTAATTTCAGATTGTAAAAAAAAAGTGAAACGCTTTAAATTTAAGTAAACATTCAATCGTGCAACAACTATACACTATCAAATCCTGAAAAAAACATATAAAAGTGATGACTGATAGATTGAAAATAGCTTTGATCTAACTTGTATTAAAATAAAGCAGTTTGAAAAGTTATCGCAGTGCTTTGAATTTTTAAGTTGTTTTACTTGTGAAATATTGGTATGTGACGTTGATAGAGCAATCTGTCATTCTTTGCGGCAAGTCGATGTTACAAGTATATTTAAGCGATATTTTGACGGCGGATCAGCCTCGGGGTAAACGATCTTTGTGAGCAATTATTCTCGTTGAGAGGGACCGGAGCTTGAGCTGATTCAATAGTAGACAATGGACATTTGGGTTTCACTGTGAGTGCGTGACTGAAGCGACCATTCCGCTGAACTCCACTGCTTGACCGCTTATCCACGGCAGCCAAACTAACCGCTCCCGAGACGAAGCGATTATGTGATGTGAGTATATAATTTCAACTGTCAATTTGTCGCTAGTGTTATAATATTGTACTTATCTGCTATGTCTAGAATCTTATTATTTTATTATTCTACATATATGTACACTTATTAACTTGTAATCATTTTTTTGCTGATACATGGGATGTCTTTTAGACCTTTAATGTGGTATTTTCCCCTTTATTTCCACATCCTAATGCCGTTGACCATAAAGGTTCATCCGCCTTAGGAGAGCTTTTACTCCCTCCAGGACAATAGAGTGCCCTAACCAGCTTGAAAAAAATGATTACATCTCAAGTAAAATTATGAGGAATGGAGATCGAGATGCAAGATTCTGTTGCTGCAAACCAATCCACCGGATTGATACTACGAAGAAGATTAACTTGTGACAAACAAAATAGCGTTTGCTTACAATATTACTAATTTCTTGGAGCAGCTATAAAGCCTATGATATTTTTGCTTTGGAAGAAGTTCACTTTCATTAAGAGCATCATCAGCAGTGACAAACAGCAGTTGTTATCCAGAAGAATATCTGAATATTAAATGAAAATAACACAAATATATTACATTTTCGGTATTTTATGACAATTACTTGATGGACAAATGACTGAAATGGAAGATTTATATATTTATCAAACGCATAGATGGGGTGTTCTGAAAATAAAAATTATAAAAAACAATTACACTCGTAAATAGTATTGGACCGAAATTAATATATTACCAAACCTTTTGTTTATTTTACGTATAATTATACAATATTTTTTCCCTTAAGAAGACTATTCCTTGAAAATTAATAATAAATGTTATTTTTTTAATACAAAACAGGTGTTTATCTAGGTTATTATTCATAAGATCTATTAGAACATATCCGGATGCATAATAAATTGTTATAAGTCATCATAATATGTACTTATTTGAATTAGTCACGTACACATCACTGTTTGACCGGAGCTAAGCGTATTACCATTGTGATATAATATTTAAAACATAAGCTTAACAACAAATGTATTGATTCGTTTTTAAAGAAACTGTATTCAAATTACTTTTACAGACAAGCATTGTTATTTTCATTTTTTTGTGACACTTTTTTATCACATAATACCAGCAACTTTCTTTCCATATTATATTGGACACTTTCAACAAACAATTCACTAAAAATTATTCACGATTTTGGAATATTTTAAATATCCTCAATGTTTCCTTACAATGAAATATAAAAAACCATTATTTATGTATTTTTAATTATGTTTGTAACATTTTTAACAGGTTTTATAGTAAGTTTTTTGGTAAGTAGAGAAAGAGTACACAAAACTAATATCGAATATACAAGAAAATTTAATAAGGATACGAAAAAAAATCATAGTAAAATATTTTTAGCAGGCTCGAGACACATGACTCAAGATGCATTGATAAAACCCATATTTCGCAAGGAGATTTGATCAATTATTGGCTATTGTTTATTACCTTAGTCCTACACGGTTTAGTGGGTTTATTCCTCTATAGCGTATATCCATATATGCAGGGCATAGACTTGGCTTTATTCAATGAAATATTCTTCACAAATAAATATTTATATATATTTTTGTAATCCGACTGTCTCACTCCGATTAGTTTTATATGTGACGTTTCTGTTCTACACACTGCCTCTGGTATTTTTTTAAATTTCCGCAATCTAACTGGAGATAATGGTCGTCATTAGTGGCTGCTATAATGTTACCAGTGGCCAGGATCTTCCTATCGTTTTATGTCCACCCCAAAGTTTCATTCAATGAATTTTGTACATCGTTATTGAAAACTTTCTTACAAAGCAAATATTCGATGTAGTGCAGAAAAATGGCAGCTGTAATTTATGCTCTCTTGCGGCAAACGGATAACATATCACAGCGTAAGCAATATTTGTTTCTTTATAGCAATTGGGTTTGAGAGCTGCCTCTGCTTCACAACATCATTCCTTTGAACACATAGAAGAATATGGACGCTACACAAGAAGCATTTTCTTTGATTGAGTAAAGTGGTGAAAATGTAAATTGTGCATTTCATTGAACACGATTCGAAGCTTACATTTCCACCCTTTGATATTCCGCGTATTAACTTCAGCATTTCAAAAGTAAATGCGTGTCACTAATTATTGGTTATTAATACCCCGATTCAGTCCACTCCTACATGCTTAAATGGGTTTATTCGTATTCGTATTCGAGGTAGTTTCACATGTAAGTGGATCATTGACTAATGCACACGTCAAGTGTGGGAGTCACTTCACATTCCGCACCCTTGTTTGTCTCCCGCTTTAACTATGACGGAACTAGCCCCGCGTTCATTTGCAATAACTACGCATCACAAAAATGTACTGAAGCGATGTCTTATAATCAATCATTATATGGATTAAACAAAAACAATCATAAACCAGCAAAAAAATGTCTTGAATCAATATTTTTCCATATTTGCTCGTTGATAGGATTACGTTATGATTACAAGGAATCGCTTTAGTACACTTCATAACGTAAAACAGTACTTAGCCATACTTTTGTACATAGTATTCCACTGGTTCTCAAATCATATTAACTTTATATTAAAGCATTAAAATTAATAAAAATTATATATCGTTAAATTCAGGGAGCGGCAAGAAAAGCTGACAGTTTTCGTCGTTGTTTTTCATTTAAAACCGTCAGCTTTTTTTGCCGCTCGCTGTACATTCAAAAGAAACAATGTACGAATATAAATAATTATATACATTTTTTTCTAATAAAAAGTATGGAAAGTAACTGATTGGAATTAAATTGAAGGACTTTTTATTATAGCACAAAATAATAAAAAAATATACCTGTAAATATGTACATTCAAAAATAACAAAGTAGGAATATATCAAATAAAGATAAATAAATAATATCACAGCACCGTATCAAGTATTTTTACGTCGTGTATTTCTAACTAGTTTACTTAATTGAATATAAATATTGCTTGATTGAGAGTGAAAATTCGGGCCGCTAATGAATTCGTTAACCGTGTGTTTTGCTAATGATGATTTCAATCGCTCTTTTAAAAACAGGGACAACTTTAAACTGTGCGTAAAATCAATTCGGAACGACTGTTTAAACAGACTGCGGTGTAATGGACTCTATTTACCTGTTTGCAATTCATTGAAATTAACGCTTTGCGTCACGTTTCAAAGGCGAATGAGTGAGATAACTAATGTCCTACTTACTGTCATTGAAATGTGTAAAACAAAGCGACCAGTGATTACATTAATGGTTCTTTTCTACAATTTTCTTTGTGGCATTTTGAGAGCACTGTACATAATATCGTTACGACGTGTTATAATTACTTTAAAAAATCGTAAAAATCGTACAACAATATAGTACAAGATCTATCATCAAAATAACAAGATGTATTGTCAAGTTTGTGTTATAAATCATTCAATTACCAGGTAAATTTAAGTTTTTGCTTCGGTAATCTCTATTTCTCAACGTTTTGAAGATGTTTAGCCTCTAAATATTATAAAACAATGCTTAAGAATTTGAATATACGAGTTGGTGGAAGTATCTGGCGATAGACTACTGGAGTAGTATGCTGCAAATTAAAGGAAGAGATTCTATATTATAAATTCAATTCAATTCAATTCAATTTTGTTTATTTTGCCTTTCAGAAACATTACAAATTATGTTAACTCAATTCATTTCTGAAGTACAATAAAAAAAATAAAAATAAAAAATACAATATATACAAAAATAGGTACTAATGATTAAGTACTATGAACAAAGCAATAAAGACAAGCAACAGAAGGTCCCTATGCTTATCAGACAGACGAAACCAACCAATTATCCCTCCAAAGAAACTCTTGGAGTTCTTGTCTGAATTGGGCCTCTCTTACGTGAAATATATCAACATCCGAGGCAATTTGGTTAAACAGTCTGATCCCTCTCCCAAGAGGCATAGTCTCTGGCAGGTTAGTGTTACTCTTAGGGAGAGCGAACAATCTAAATAACAATAAAAAAAGGTTTTGGAAGATTCATATTGATTTATTATGCGGACATCTAAAAAAAGGATTCTCAAATTTCCAGATGCTGATTTTGTAAATTACTATGCAATAAACTATTTGACACAGTCTTCTATATTTCGGGCTACCGATGCCTTACAAAGGCAACAAAGGAAAATAATTATTTCCGATGACGCGATGCTATAAAAACACTATGGATGAAACTGGCGGATGAAACGTTATTACTTTTTCATACGAAAGTCATAAATAATACTCGTAATAATATTGCTGATTTGGACTCGGGTAAATGACAAATACTTTATATATGTACTACTTCTACATGCGGGTATAGCTCAATGGTAAAAGCGTTCGCTTTAGCAAGCCAAAAGTCGTGGCTTCGATCCCTAACGGAGATTAAAATAAAAATGATTTTTCATCGATTTCTGAGCTTTAAAACACCCCCGGTTGGTGGGAATTTGATCCGTCACCCGTAAAATTCCAGTCATAGTCTATTAATTAAAGTCGTCCCGTGAAGACCACCCATTCATAGTAAATTCCTGTAATAATAAGGACGATTTGTGAATCTCGGGCTGTAGTCTATGACGTTGGCGAATCAACACTCCACAAACAGCACTTAGCCATATGCACCATGGTTAGCGTCATAGAATTCCACAGATGAGATTTCAGAATTACTATCACCATCTGTCGGTATTCTCCTGTATGTGCTTACATAAAAATAATAATATTAAAAGTAGTGTTCTTATGTAATGGTATAAACGTATTTTAATTAATTATTAATATTATCACTAATGAAAATAATGAATGGTATCAAAAAAACAAACATTTATTTTTTATTATAATAATTTATATATATTTTTTTAAATACGATTTTATACATAAGCTATGAACTGTTCACATTTCCCAGCAAACGGATGTACAATTGTAAAATATTAAGAGCCATATTATATTAATTAACGTAAAAGAACGGACTTATGGTATGTTTGTATGAAATTACTTAATCTATCTTTGTATTGTAAATCAGAAGTCTTTAATCCAAGATTCGCAGAACGGCTTCAGTACACACGATATTATTGTGAGTCTGCGAAATTTTTCACTTGACTTCGTTTGCAAAGATGTATTATTCTGTAATTAAATTTTAAGCTTTTATAAATTTTATTATATGTAAAAATGACTTGACGTTTTACTCTTAAATTTTTATTCCTAGACAAATATGTATATTCAGTTTTTGACGTACGACTGGCTTCCGTTATCCGAAATAGGGAAGGAAGTTTAATTTCTCATACATTTTTAATTCATGTAAAATTAATATAATATGTATAATTTTTATTTAAATAGCTAATAATGTAAGCAAATGTACGATAAAAGAACCTAAATACTATAATATATTTTATCAATGTCCCCTTAAAAAATACCTGCGGTGCAATTTTCGTTTTAACGGTGACTTGTTTTTCTTTTACTTTCAGAGGCAATAATATAATATCTTAACTAAGTAATACTTATTTTGTAAGAGAATTGGAAGATATATTATTTTAATACTGTTTATTTCGTCGAAATTGTCGAGTCGAAAAAATATGGGAATTGGCTTGCTACAGGACGTTAAAGTTCTTCAGTTTTCATAAATTGTTAAATTTATTTTATCACAGTAGATAATGTAAGACAATATATATATATAACTGAGAAGCTGTCAAACATAAATTTTTGTTTTAAATATCTCTACAGTGAAAATGCGTTGTTCTTTCGTGTTACCCTCCATTTTAAATAACCCTGAGCTGTCAAATTTCAAGCTGTCTTTTTTTGCTGGCAACATTTTACCGCACAAATATCGCAAAATTAAAATCTTACGGGAATTTCTAAGTGCCTCTTTAACCGATTGACGTCGGTCCGCTAAACATTGTCATTTTCATTACGATACAAGGATGCTTAAAGGTTGAAGAATACTGTCCTTAGCTGTATACATTATTAAGCTGTTATTAACAGCTTAACTAGGATAACGTTACAGCACTTTAAAAGATTAAAGGTTATTCACTTAATTTTCATTTTCATGTGGAATCTTAATTTATTTCAGCCGTTTTCTATCTTAAACTATTAGAATGCACGACCAGACTCCTATCACATTTTTGGATTTATTTTCACCTGCTTTTGTCGCACTGTCTTGTTAACGTCAAATAGAACCTGCTTTTATTGCCAGTGTACACCACACAAATTCAACTCATTAAAAACGTAAATATTAGTTAATCCAGAAGAAATATATTTTATGAGCTAAAAGTTTTCTTTTAGCTCATAAAATAATATATAATAAAGCAATAAAAACGTTGATTTAAATATAACATAAAACATCTTTTAATAAAGTTGTAGGTTTTTATATTTCAATTTTGAATACGAGACTGGTTTTTTTTTATAAAAAATTGTTTTTTTCATCGATAATTTGAACACCATTACAAAAATCGGTATCAAATAAACATGGTTCCTTCGATCAAACACATTACATTAGAAAGTCAAGATATTGGTCCTGCATAAAAGAAGAGCATAAATATTTTAGTAGAACCTTACTTTCTTACTTAGACTTGACGTGACACAATGTATATTTATATTTATTTAATTTTCGCCACATAAAAAGCGTATCTGAATAAAGGCGAACGTTTTCAGCTGAAAGTCTTACAACATTTTGTGAGTCACTTGTTATTTATTATAATGAGCCCGGATGTTTTACATAAATGTGTCTACAATCTGCAAACAAAGGTTCACTTAAAGTGAACGTTGTCATTACAATGGGAGACTCGAGTGGGAACCGTAATGACGATGTCGTGTTTAAAAATAGACCAAAGATGCAGCGCTTTCAAGAACCCTTATCACATTTTCTTCCAAAGATATTTCTCCGTTCTCGCATATTTTGCACGTTTCTATTGCTTTTTTAATATTGCAAGAACATGTTGTATATTAAATGTGCATTTCTATTCTGATTTTATTTAATATAATAAAAATAATAAAAAAAAATTTGAACATTTCTCGTAATTCAATAAGCATTCACTTTGAAACATATTTTTATTAGAGTTTTGACTTACATTAACCCTTTCATTACGGCTCAGTGGAATACACATACAAATTATACGGCATATATCGGGTACCGATGCCAACAGGTTAAAGTCTTAAATTTCAATACATTTCACCGCCAATAATTTTCTATTGAATAAATTATGTATCTTTTTAATTATTGTATTTACTGGCGAATATTAAAGACTTATGAAAAATATTTTTTAGCTTATTGCAACATTATTTTTTCCTCGTTTTTCCGTTTCCTAACTGAAACATGTAGTCCCCACAAATGCCACCTAGCAAATGTCTTACTCATTGTTTGCCTCCTTTCAAGTAAGATTGACATTCATCAAATGTTGTGAATGAAAATTATTTTTCCCAAAACCTTCGAACTAAGGAATTATTAAAACTTTTTTAAGAAACTTTATTCGCGAGTCATATTACATTAATAATTTTTCTAAAATAAACTCGAATGATATACTTATATTTCATTTCGACATACTCTTAATTGAGATATGAGGATTCTCAGGGAAGCAAAAACATTATATTTTTTAACAAATGAAGGGGATAACTTCTAAATATCCCACTATTTCTTACACCATATTGTGAATCAAAACTAAATATTTTTAATTTATTAATTTTTTAATTAAAATTAATTTTAAAATTATAACTTCAGTATATGAAAAATTAGTAAAACAAATATGAAATTAATGATTTTTTTAATTTTTATTAGAATATTATTTTATTATTTCAATATTCTAATCTACTTTTATAGATCATTGACTATATTACGATATTATTATTACTTAAATATACATATACTATACATAAAATTCTTTTTTCAACGTGTCAATCCAAGCACAAAAATAACGGCAGAAGCGGGATGCGAACCGCGGACCGCGGTTCGCATCCTTGGTTTCCGCCGTTATTTTTGTGCTTGGATTGACTTGTTGAAAAAAGAATTTTATGTATAGTATATGTATATTTAAGTAAATATGAAATTTGTTATAACAAACCGTGTTGGAATTTGTAATTTTTATTCAAACTTCTCTTTCGTTATTTAACATATAGTTTGATATTATGACACTAACTAGTAAAGTTTATTTAGTGCATCATAGGAATACAAATATTATAACAGTGAAAAAACTCAAATTCGAGTTTGCTGAAAGTTTACTAGAAAGTTATTGAAAAACTGCGTTGACCTTTAAAAATAAAAATACAGTAAAATACATTTACGGGATAAAAATAACATGAAATAATCTTAACTATGGATTCAAAAAAGACTATCTTGTATCATGAAGTTTTATCTTTATGTGGGTGGTTATCATATTTCTTTTTTTTTTCATTATTGCCCGACTAACCAGGGATTATTATCGAGAAAACGTAACGATTTTTTTAAATATATAGTTTCATTTAAAAAAAAACTGAACGCGAATCGCCTCCTAGTGAGATGACATTTTCAATAGTGGCTTATTTTGAAAACAGTAATCAATAGGCAACAGCCAACAATTTGTTCAAACAGATTTAAAGATATTCACTCATAAAAAAACAAATTTGTGTAAACGTGAGTTTGACACACAAGTAAATTAAATTACAATAAGTTTAAGGGTATGTTTTATATTATGAAAGGTTGGTATTTATATTACATCAGCTCTTTCTTCCTTGAAGTCCACTTGTGAAATCAAATATTTTGGGATAAACAATTTTTAATTTTTGATATCTTTCAAGTAAATAATTTTTAAATCTCATTTAAAGAAATCCTTCAATGTTTTTAAGTCTGCGTATTTGAAGCTATTGTTTAAATTTATGAATTCAATAAGAATAATCATTTTATTTTGTAAAATTAATACGATTGAGAGAAATACAACATCCAATTGAGGCTCACTCTATTTAACACGAAAAATGTTTTAAACTTTCTTCTCAATAATTTCTCCTCACAAATTGAATAAACGCTCCAAGTGTGAAAACCACAAAGTCGCTTTTAAGTCTTTTTAAGCGTTCACGTAGACTCTGAACAAAATCTCACTCACTTAGACTTTTAAAAAATATTCCCAGTAATGCTGTAATCCCCCTACGCACTGCCTAGACTAAAAAAATACCTTTGAGAGACAGAGAATTTAATTATTTACTCTTAAGAATCTTAGAAAAGCATGTCAAAGGATCATAGCGCTTATATATTTAATGGTTTCACTAAAACATTTTAGTATTTTTAACGATATTTAATATAACAGTATTTTCTAAAATGTAGTATTAGTAATATGTAGTTATTAATATAAATATTAGTATTTCCTTCTAATTTTAAAACACCTTTAAAAAAGTCTAAGTGTATTACAAAATGGCAAACATTAAATAATTCATGTGATAACAATCATGGCAATACTCTACAACTGATATAAATTCATAGTAAACACAATATTTAAGATACTTCTGTCATCAATTACTCAATGCATAAAAATAAACGATGAAATCGGAGATAAATAAACATGTAGTTTATATAACAAACGGTATCTATAAATAATACTTATTAATCATATAATTGAGTGGCGAAGCAACGAAAATATAAATATAATTGGTCGGAGAGCTGGACAAGTTACAAGGTTCATGGTTCGAATCTCCACGTCCGCGTTTAATTTTTCTCTGATTAATTTGTGGAAGAAATATGATTTTAGATGTTATCTTTTAATTTGTATATATATCTTTAGTGGTATATTAAGAATATTGAAAAGTTATTATTCTTGCTCCAAAAATTATCATGGCAATACTTTGAATCTCTATTAAATAGATACAACAGGGGAATAATCCCTTTCTTTTTGCACTACTTCGTTATCTCATATTACATTATTTTACAAATACTTAGTACACAGGAAACAGAAAGAGAAACGTGAGCAGCGTTATTGGTTATTACTTGTTATGACAAGAATACAAAGAAAATAATATAAACATGATCACATAATGCAATATTCTGAATTCTGATTATTATTCAGCAGAAGATTTTGATTAAACACGACTCTGTAGGTATAGAACATCTTAACGGGAGAACTACAAATGAAAATTAAATAGTAAAAAACTATCGTTTTCAAATCAATATATCTTAAATATATGACCTTACACTTGTTTATTATTCGTAATACAATATGTATATTGTGGAACGCATTTAGACGTATTTGTATTGTTGTTTTTTCTTTGAAGTAAAATGTTCTATAAGATTGTGAAAAAATAGTAAATACCACATACCTTTGATGTTTGGAGGTCAATCTGTTTGTATTCTTTTTTCCCGCTTCTATACACGGGTCACTTTTGTACGGGGAATGATTTCAAAGAAGATGCTAGGTAATTCTACACTCTCTATCCATACGAATATATGATTTCCCGCTTGAACATTTCTATATTTCAAAGTAAAAAATATGAAGGAGCTCAGCATATTCTCAGATACCAGAATATTCCCATTTACTGTGTAAAACAAAGTCATATCAATTCTTTGTACGTTTTTGCAAATTAACAATGTTTTATTTTAATATTCTGCAAAATATTGTGGACATTTGAGCCAATTAATGTCTGTGTTGCAAGGTTATGAAAAATGTAATAATTTTCGCAAGACAGATTAAATTAAGATGACATGAGACTCGTGTGTACATCATTAGTGTCACAATATTTAGTTATAATTGTCACCAATAACTGTAATGTGTTAATAATGTGGAAAAAAAGTCATTTTTATCATCATTTAGATGCCTCGGAAACCAGAATTAAAATAAGGAAAACAATAAAATTCTTAAAATATCTTTAAAATAATTAATTTTACAGCCTTCTCCTTAATAGTGAAGTCTCGCGGGTGCTCCGCCGCAAACCTCACAGCATAAAGTTGAATGTTCAAAACAACTGATTAAATAAAACCTCACGGATTAAGTTTAATTCCCACTTGAGAATTCTTAACCAGCCATGTCATGGCTCCTCCAAAACAATTTTCTTTAAAGTATAAATTTGTCTAATCTTTGTAATTTCGTACTCGTGCATTAAACTTCCTCATTACGCTTATATTGTTTTACAAATAATTATTAAATTTAAATTATTTTCTCCTCAACACTATTTAAAGTTAACAATTATTTATTAGCTGGAAAATATATAATAAGCACGATTCATTTTCGTAGTTTCAATCCGGTGGATTTGTTTGCAGTTAAAAATCTTGCATCTCGATCTCCACTCTTCTCGATTCTCTGCAATCCTCTTTAGCTAAACAAAAGAGCTACAACTCTCCTCGAACACTTGCTGGAAATAATCCCGTCTAGGGCGCCCGCTGCAGCTTCTACCCTTAACCATCCCTTCCACAATGTCCTGAAGAAGACCATCGTGGCGCATGATGTGATCGATCCATCGGGCTCGCCTTTCTGAGATGGTTCTTACTAGGTGCCTATCTTCCTTGATTATGCTGAGAGCCTCATTGTTCGTAACGTGGTATCTCCAAGAAATTTCGAGAATTCTTCTGTATAACCACATCTCAAAGGCCTCTAGTCTTTTTTATCACTTACAAATAAGCACCATGTCTCACAGCCGTATATCAAGATTCTCCAAACAAATGCGTTGGCAAGTTGCTTGCGGAGCTTTAAGCACGATTAACTAAGCAACATCAAATCTGAATATCCGATAAGATTCACAAGTTGCGGTCACATTTTTTCACATTATCAAAAAATCCCTTAAAACGAGGTGGAAATCAATGTTCCATTGCTTAAAATAAAATGTCAAGTTATTCGTTAAATATATTAAGAAGAATATTATTAAAGTTTTAATTTTACCAAGAGTAACAGAATTTTTCATATTAAAACACATTTCATCAAGAATATACATTTTTTTTTTTAAATACGTTTCCATTTTGATTATTGAAATACTCGTGTTATCAAACCTGACAATTAGGCCGGCGGGTATAGCTCAATGGTCAAAGTGTTTACTTTGCAAGCCAAAGGCCGTGGGTTCGATCCCCGACGGAGATTAAAAAAAAAACAAAAACCATTTCTGAGCTCTACAATACCATCGGTTGGTGTGAATTTAATCCTCACCCGTAAAAATGCCAGACCATAGCCTATTAATTAAAATTAGTGGTAGACTAAATTCGTCCCGTGAAGACCATCCATTCATAGTAAATTCCTGTACGTATAAGGATGATGCATGAATCTTGGGCTATAGTCTATGGCGTTGGCGGATCAACAATCCACATGCAGCGCTTAGCCATATGTACCATGGTAAGTGTCATAGAATTCCACAGATCTGTCGGTATTCACCTGTATGTGCTTACATAAAAAAAAAAGTATCATCGCTTTTGATGAATATTGGAGACTTTTAATGTGAATAGATTTTTTCTACGGTATTTCTATTGAATACGTAATGTAGCTAATTATATAAAAAGCCGGTTTATCAAATAAATGAGGATTAATAGCTTCGATAAATAAAAGTAATATTCATATATTTGAGAAAAATCATTGACGATGAACTTTAATTGGTAAATATGACATAAAAACATATTTTACAAATCCATCCTACTTTGAATGGAAGTGTTTGTAATATTTTATTTAAATATCTTTAATATTTATTTATAGTCATATATTTGTTAAAATAAAAAATACATATCACTGTGGGTCTTAAAATTCTATGCAAAGATAATTATTAATTAATTAAGATACAAAAATTATAGAAAACGTAATTGGTGTTTCTAACATTTTTTTACATCTATGGTTCACAAATAAAGACAGTAAGATGTAGTGTTATGAGTACAATATAACAGGTAAATAGCTGGTTCATGGTAATGAAAAGTAATACCTCGGTTTTGCGAACTTACGCAAATCGACTATCACTGTACCGGGTTGAAGTAAACATCGACAAAAAAACTGATATAAAATTAGCATTTTTATTAGCACAAAAAGCCGCAGAATTTTCGAATCATAATAAAACACAGATTTTCTCAATATTCATTAGTCTCTTGTACACGTTTATTACTTACTATTTTATTACTTTACTATTTTGGTTCATTTGTATTTTGTATAATTGAGTTTCATACAAGCCTTACGTATTGTTATACAAACATGTAATATATGTTTCGTTATATTTTTAACATGCGTCATCACAGTTTTCAATTTATATTCCAGAATATTTGATAACTTACATATTTTATTTCAGTTGCGTTCGTGGGGTCTGCTGAAGTGGATACAATAATTGATAAAAAAATCTAGAAAAAACATTTCTAAGAGATGTTTAACTGTGTTTCGGTTTCTCAATATTTCACCTATTTATTTACCCATTCAATTAATATCATAAAATATTACTAATACATTAGTTAAATAACTTCTTAGGTTTTCACGGCCAGATTTGATTTTGTGGCTTTTGGGTTTGAGCCGTGTGTGGTGAACTTTTTTCAACCAATATAATCTGAATAAACCAACTCAAAACTAAATAAATTATTAATCCTGAAGAAGACCCCTGCAATGGCGGTCGAAATATTGGTTGGAAAAAGTTCACCACAAACGGCTCAACCCAAAAGCCACAAAATCAATACATTAGTTAATAATCATTTTATAACTTAATACTCAACGTTTTCATTTTAATAGTAAATAGTATGTTTAATCATATAATATTTAAGTCAAAAATAATGTTTGAATGCGTCAAATAATGTTTTTACTTTTCACACAAAAAAAATTTCAAACAAAAAGGTTTAATTTATTACGTTTTTATATAAGTTCATAAATTCAAGACGAAAAATTGAGAAGTTTCATAAATAATATTCTGCAAACCTGTGAAAAATTACAAACTTTTCTCGCGACAAACTAAAAGAAAAAGCGCTGACTGACAAAAAATGCGTAATTTAAATAAAGAATTTTTCGTCGGCCGGCGCATTGTCATCAGTTGAGCTAAAACTTAACTCAAAATCGAACTTATTTCTATAAAAAAGTTATTTTTAAACTTCACTTAAAATCTCGTTTTATATATCGCTTCTGAATGGCTCAACTCCTCCCTGAGCCATCGCTGGATGGAGATGATGCAGCGACCACCATGAATTATTATGTTTATATATAATTATTATTTTGTATGTACTTTATAAATGTATATGTATCTAAAAATAAGGCAGATTGGGTATTGCACAACCCACCAAATCCTACTGGAATAAAATATTTTGTTATTATTATTATTATATATGAAATTGTTACTTGAATCCAATAGACCATTAATTTGTTCAGTTTTATTACAACATGTATATCGGCACTGGATTTGAAGCTGCAAACTAAATCCCCCGTCTTTGATTCTGTACTTTTTAATGCGTTATGCATGTTCATTGTTCATATTATTCAATTATGAAAGATGGTCGAGTAGCTTTATGGAAAACGCAGTGGAAATGAATAACATTAAGATCTTAGTTTATCTGTCGAAATCCCATGTCCATCGTTATTCTCCGACAAATCAATGGTGACTAAATTAACTATCATTAATAAAGCAATTAAATATTCAAATATTTACTTCGCTACTTCGCTAACAAAAAATTTTTTTATATAATCAGAATTTAAGTAATCATTTTACTAAGAAAGCGTTTGGTTTGTTAGCATTCGTGGATTAAGAGTTTCTTGCTTAAGTGCAAAATAAAAAAATCTTATCAAAATAAATAATTTATTTTAAAAAATAAGAACAATTCTTTCGAAAACAAGCTTAGAGCTTTTTTAAGGTGACTTCAAAAGTTGATCTCTGTTATAATGGTTGTGACCTTTCTTCGAGAAAGGATTCTTAGAATTTAGAGCGTCTCCTCTAAGGTGATATAAATGATATGTTAGACGTACAATTGTCATTGAAAGCGGGTAACCTTCACAAACTGGTTAAAACAATATCATAAATCTCATCTACACTCCTTGATTGCATTTTCAATATAAAATCAAAATGATATGGAGCGCGGTCTATCTGATACTAAGACTGGTAATTTCAAATTTAAAATAATTTTTATATATTTAAAAAATATATATATTGTTGCATTTTTTTCAATACGACTGATGTTTCAAGGTATGATTACCTATTATAAAATATTAATTATCGGTATATGGTCGAGGAGTCGGTGGGCTCGTCACCGCAAGTAATGTAATCGTTGAAGTGATCAGAAAATTAAGCGGGAGACAAACAACTAAAAACGTACTTATTTTCTGATTTGTAATTACGCGCAGTATCAGATTGTATACTAAATCTCAATATATATTTCTATATTAAAAGACACTAAATGTATATTTATTCAGAGATGTCGTAAAAAAACTCAAAACCTAAAGGCTAATACACTTTACAAAGAAACAAGAAATGAAATATATATAATCGTATCGGAAACAACAGGGTCAGATTCCGTCTGCCCAGAAGTAGGCGACGTCGATGGCGTTACTCCTGGCCATCATCAGGTCTTCCTGGGTGCAGCCATTCGGGCACAGCGCACATTCCAGAAGGTGTGACAGGGTCTGCTCCACGCCACAGTCACATTCAGTCGGTCTTGCATACTCCGGTCCGAAGTCTGTTAAGAGACCTCCATATATTCCACCCTTGATGTCCAGGGGCTAGGTCCTCTTTCGGGGCAATCCAAGTATTCCCCTCAGTTGCGCTTCTCCACATGTTCAGCTGCAGGGTTGCCTCAGGTATAACCAGTTCCGTTGTCTTCTCCGTGAACTTCTTTTTGATTTGAGCCGTGTGGTTATCTTTTGATACCCAATCATAGGGTGGAGTGCGTCGTGGGTTGCTTTGATGAGAAATGAAATAAAAAAAACATAATATATTGTCTTTTAGTTCTAACTTTCTTAGTGTGTACTTGTTACATACAATCTCTGATGTAATAACAAGTACACACATTTTTCCGGCACCTACCCTAGTAAGATTTATTATTTATTATTATTAAGTTATAACATCAAGACCTCCCATAACAAAGATAATCTGTTTGGTCCGCCGTCAAAGTATAATGGGCGAGCGAGTACTTACTTGTTATTAAAATAAACAAGATTGCTGTTTGGTGTACGTAAAGTCATCATAAACTTCGTAATCTCACTTAATCACAATAAAAACGAACTACAAGAGTAACTTAACCCCTCGTTTATAAATTATCAATGTACGTGACCCACACATTACGCCGTGGCTGAGAAAAATGCCAATAACTATTATTAAACGGATAATACTCCTTTAGTGATAGGAATAAAGTATGAGTAAGTTATATTTATTAACATTCGATGGCGGTAAAACTAAAATCGTTGTGTACCGTAAGATTAGTATATTTTTTACCAATATATATACGTTTTACAAATACGTTTAGTTTTATATACTGAAACGTATATATGATAGAAAATTTCACATTAAACGTTTGAGACATAAATGATAACACAATAGAAAATTTGTTACAAAGAAATACATTCAATTAAAAACACTTCGATTTTATTGTATTTTACATGTTATGGCTACATCGAGTAGCCATTATAAGTGAGTGAAATCAAAATTCACTCGATAATGGCTACTCAAAGTAGACGAAACATGTCGTCAACAAATTTAAAAAATGTGCATATTCGTAGAACGCACAGTCTTTTAGTAAGTAGCTTCTGAAGAAGGTGCTGTGGCACTGTAACCGATACAGTGATTATTTATTATGATTTATGCCTTAAAAAATTGTGGACTGAGTGTTAATAAAATTTTATTTTAATTAAATATTATGGGATTCCATCAATAATCATCGATCGATAATATTTCAAACACAAATGATTACACAAGAAAACATTCATTGATAATATGTATCATACTTTAAATATGAATAAATTAATCTGTTCTTTATTTATTTATTATAAAATATTTAAAAAAATGAAAACGAATACATTTTTTGCTTTTAATTTTGGTGTTCACCTTTTTAAAACACACATATTTAAATTATTACGCATGAAAAATGTGTAAAATACGATTAGATAATTTTAATTGTAATGCTTCATGGCAAAGAAAATATCAAGAGAAATATATATGCGCATGATAGAAATTTGGAGCATCTTTTTCATGGAACATGTCTCGTACGTCGAGTATAGGAATTTCATTCATCTCGTATTTAAATGTGCTCGAAAATGAACGAGGAATTTTTAGGCATTTTTACATATTACGTGGAAAATAAACCAGGTGGATTAATAAGAATCCAATTCCTCTATCATTAAATATATATATTTCATATATATAAATATTTTAACCATATAGTCAACCATATACAAATTGACACTTAAAATAATATTTATATTTTGTAAAAATAATATACATATATGCATAAAATATCTCTGTTTTCTTTCTATTAATGTTGGATTTTACATTTCAGTAAATTCAATAAAATACAAAAAAAATGTAAATTTTTGTCATTGGCTTTATCATCAGTTATCTATTTTTCACTGAATAAAGTCCCACTTTTTAATTTTATAATTATATTTAGAAAATTTACGTATTTTTTTTCACATTGTACAGCAATATATGAAATTCCGGGCATTTTTATCTTCTTGACCGAATGTTCAACCGTGAAAGGCTTTCCATATCATATAATATAAGCAGACAAAATAAAATCTTCAGAAGTCTCCGAATCATCAGCGTGAAAGTTAGAAGGGTAATAAAAAACGAACCGTCGTTTTTTCATTTATTTTTCAATGCTTTACGTAGCAAATAAATATAATCTTTTCAACTATATCACTTCTATTTCAAATGATTTTCCAGCAACAATCTTTTTTAAAACAATATGTGGTTTTTCAAGAAGATATTAACAAATACTAGAAATTTCATTCATTCATCTTTTATCTGACGTGAGTGAGCGTAATAGTTTATATTGAAGTGCGTAGCTTTCCTATAATACTCTTCTGAATCTGTTTGCATACAATTCCACATATAAAATACTAACAAAGTTAATAAGATTCTTAGTTTTCATGTCAAATGAGTCAATGCTAAATTTAATATCATTCTAATATTTTTTGAACTTCAAATAAAGAACTTATTCAACTTACATGACATTTATAATTATAATTCATAGGAGTGTGAATAGAGAACAAGTTATCCAAAATATATACATAATCGATTGCCTTTCAAGAATATTATTTTTTAACATTTCTTATAAATTTTTAGTCACAAACCTTACAATAAATCAACCAATAATATATATTTTTCACTCACTGCTTTACGAAAATCCGTCATATGACTCCTGAATCACATCACATTTAAAAATAATTATTTAACCCACTTATATTTATGTATAGAAATCCATATACCGATTCTTTATTTTCTTATTGTTTCTCTTAGGTAGTAAATAATTATTAGATTTTTTTTAAATTTGTTATCCAAAGCGGCCATCTTATATTCAATGTTTAAAAGCATTCAGTGTATTAATGAAATAATGCACAACACAAAAACACGCTTGTTTTTATTCGGTATGTTTTTGTATTTGCCAAATGACATTTCACTTCAGTGTTACAGTCGCCATATTTAACTCAATTTAGATTCAAATTTATAATCGATATGTCGTTTCTTCTCTATTTATTACTTTCATGGTTCGCACAATCCCGTTACATAACTTACAAGGGTAAATAAATATATTTTTAGTTTTTGAGTATTTTAGTTTGTTGATGATTTTTTCGATAATTAATGCAATACTAATAATAATATATAGGTGAAAGTCAAAACTGGTTAAATACGAGTACGTAATACGTAAAAAATATTTCTTCTCGAAAAACTCTTAAAATAATATAAAGAGAGTGCTCATTTTAAAAATAGGTATTTATGCTTAAGCTGTATAAAAAATGTATATTTTATAAGCAGTATCTTAAGTGCTTGGAGATTTTTTTCACTCAATGAATTTAACCAGTTCTGCCAACACATATATCGAAATAAATTTTACAAAAGCTGAAAATGATTTATAACACTGACTGCAATCGCTGTCGCTGTAAATCCAGCTTAAATCTTGACAAGTGGCCGGTCGAAAGCTCTAAAGAGCTTTGCACGCGTATATTACACTCATATATATCTGAATCGATGCTAAAACAAACATTTTACATGGCATTTTTATTACGTTTGATGCTCGCAGCCGGTAAGTTATCGATATTACCAAACCACAACCTACTGAAGATACGCGTAAAATCTTTCTTTTGCATACGCCGCAACTCATTTCGTATGCAGTGTCATGCAATGTATACTTATATTTTTAAATCCATGCGCTTATTTTCATTTTTTATTATCAAAAAAGAAACTCAGTTATATAACGTTACTTATCAACTTCGCTTTCTGATATAGTAAACTGTATGAACGCACATAAAAAACTTATTTTGAGATTTTTCTTTACAAATTAATGGTTATCATTGATCCTGGTTGTACAAATCGTAGTACGATTTTTTAAATAATAACTTTGAAGTGAAGTGCTTGATTACCATACTAAAGGTTGTGTGTTTGATTCCTGTCAAGAATTAAAATAAAAAATATTTTTAATCCTTTTCAAAAATCCCTCGCTCGTAATATGCCAGATAAAGGCTATCAACCAATATAAGTGGTAGATGAATTTCGTCTCATTAATATCACCTATTTATAAAAAATCTTCATAAATATAGATGATGCATTAATTCCGGGCCGCAGTTTGATAAGTTGGCCGATCAACAAACTACGTAGAAAAATCAGCCTTTTTTCAAAATCGACACGTAGAAGTCACAGATGAAATTTCTCCATCAACGTTTCTCGGCATTCTCCTGTACGGTATTACTTAAAAAAATCAATATAAAACAAATTATGTGTACTCACATCACTCATAAAAACCATCATTTTCGAGTCTTAAAAGGCATAAAATGTAACAAAAACTAGTAATTACAAACTTAACGTTGTTATCTCTAAACCAAATTAGAATTCTCAATTAATAAATCGTTTCATTCTCGTAAATATGATTTATAATTCAACTGTGTTTTTCTAAAAATTATGTTTATTTGCTGGTATATCAAGTGTATTTAAAGAAAGCTCACAATAAATTGAATTCATTCGCATTTGTGCCGCCCTGCGCTGGAAGTCGGCTAAAGAAAGTTTTTATTTGTTTGTGACTTTATCCGCGGTTTGTCGAACTTGCTACTCCATAAATTATGAATAAGGAAAGCGACAATCATATATATGTTATTCTTGTATAGACTCAAAGTTATTCTCAAATATATACCTTTAGCCAAAATTATTTTTTATCACCTCATACCACTCATTGTCATTATTATTATTTATTTACGTTTTACAATTCTCAACAAGTTCAAATTATGCATAAATAGATTTTTTTAATAAAATTTAAAATTTAGATGGCATTTCTTCTTAAATGCGGCTAACTTCAATTGAAAAATAATATTAAAATTGACTTATAAAAAACAATACTTTTATTACAATAATTTAATTTATTTTGTGAAAAAAATACAAAATGAGTCAAAAAATTCTTGCAAAATTTAAAATTTAATCAAAATGAAACATTTTTATGCATCGAAAGCTCTCAAAAATTTCTTTAAGAACACATGTTTTAGATCACGTGTCTAATGAATTTAGTTTTAAAGCAACTTTATACTGAATTTGGTTAGTATCCTTGTAGAGTTTTTTGCACGCAAAATGAAGCACTTGTTGTTATCTCATCAAATGCTTCTTAGCTTTATGGTTAAAGTTTATGCCGAAGATTTCGTACGGTTAAGTGTGCAAAAATAAGTAAAAACCATAAACCGAGGATATTGGTTACTAGAAATAAACCGAATTGACGATTTAAGTTTTTCTTGTTAAAGCTGGGATTTATTACATTAAAAGAAAAAATATTTTAAAAGTAAAAATCTTATGTTTGGTTAAAGTACTTTTATTATTGGGTTATTTTGTTTCCATTCCACGAAGGCTTTGTAATATGTTGATACTTTAAATTGATTATTTTTGTGGTAGGTACGTGATTTTATTGTTAATATTTAGAATTATATAGAATGCCAAGGTTTTTTTAGTTGTCACAGTACTAATTTTAATCTACTATGTTGTATTATTATTAGATACAGTTATTAGTTTTTTTTTGTATTTAAACGCTTTTTAATTTAAAATATTATTTATTAATAAAAAATAAAAAATATATATTATTTCAATACTTCACCATGCTTAGAAAATCATAATGTAAGCAGTCACAATTTGGTTTCACTTAGAGGCGTACGAAAATATTTATTCCCGGAAATTACTTTCTTCCTGGAGTACTTTCACATGTGCTTAGCACTGAAAACTGAGCACTGGTCTCTGAGCACATCCTGCTGTTGAGACTGAAATGGAAAGCAAGTGGATATGTTTAACATTTTAATTATCTTAGATTAAAGAAATTAATTCAATTCCAGTCAAAATAAAACTGACAGGATGATTTAATACAATATACAAAAATAAGAAATTACATTTATAAAACGCTTTACTTATGTTTTTATGTATTAAGCATACAAAATTTGCATTAATTGTATTGTACTCGTTTAATCAAATAAAAATCAGTATTTTGTGTTTGGTAGAGTTCATATTTTTTACAAATATCTTTTACCAAAATATGCTGGCGGGTATAGCTCAGTGGTCAAAGCGTTCGTTTTGCAAGCCGAAGGTCGTGGGTTCAATCCCCGACGGAGATTTTAAAAAAGGATTTTTAATCGGCTTCTAAGCTCTATGCTTCTTGGTGTGAATTTGATCCCTAACCCGTAAAATGCCAGTCATACCCTAATAATTAAAATTGATGGTAGACGAAAGTCGTCCCGAGAAGACCACCCATTCATAGTAAATTCCTGTCATAATAAGGATGATGCGTGAATCTCGGGCTGTAGTCTATGACATTGGCGGATTAACACTTCACATGCAGCGCTTAGTCATATGGATAATGGTAAGTGTTATAGAATTCCACAGATGAAACTTCAAAATTACTTTCAGCATCTGTCGGTATTCTACTGTTTATGTTTACATAAAAAAAAAACAGAATAAATGTTTGTAATGAAAATAAAATAACAATATATACCTACTTTTCAACTCGGCCACAATTTTTTGTAATAATGACAAAGTATTAGATTTCTAAAAGTAATTAAAAAAGACCACAAATCATGAACTTTACTTATGCATTACCAAGTCTTCAAATGAAAAGAAGCACGTTAAAAACGGTGATTAAAATATACAGTCAATTTATCTAACTTTTATGCGACAGTGTTAAATAAAAAACGCTAAAAACTTATTTAAAAGTACATAACATGTTTTTCAAAGTAGTTATCGGTTCAATAATTTTGTTTACTCAAGAAAACCTGACACACTTATTTAATAAATAATATACAAACTTACCGACCAAAAAACACTTGGTACATTATATTGCCGATTTTACCTTGCTTTACATGGATCCGTAGGAAAATTATTCTTGTAGAAAATCTCTTTGGAAGGTTATCGACACGAATACAGAAAACAAGACTTTATGTTCAGGAAAAAGTGTTTTTTTTTTGCAAAGTAAATTATCTTTTATCTTTTTTGGGATAGTCGTAAAATATTTGGTTGAATAACCCTGCATATTCTAGTACGTGTGCGAAGCAAAAAAAAAAACATGAACATGTTCTCCAGAGCAGGTAGCCTTTTCTGGTCTCCCTGATGTTTAAGATCACTCTTTAGAGTTATTGGAAGACATCTTTCCATAAATATATCCAAGAACATGTCAACCGGAGTATTTCCTTGATGCTTTTATCATCGGGTTATTCTGTACGATGGTAACACCTGAGAAGGTATACTTGTTGTATCATTTTTTATTATTCAAAATACGGGAACTAACAGTGAAATTACATAAAAAAAATATTATGAGTTTTTTTATAATTATACAGTATTATAACTATAAACTATATCGTGTATCGTTGCGTTTTAGAAATATAAAATTAAATTATTTCATAATTTATTGATAATCTTCATCTTTCATTCGCATATAGCTTTTTAAATGTATTTTATATATTGGCTTACAACTTTTATAGTATAATATGTTGTTATTTTAGCTGATTTCTAAATCCGTCGTTATTATTTCCTATCCAGAGCAGAATTTATACAGTTACTACCATGAAATTTGCAGTCAGCAGTAACACTGCAAGCCTGCAAAGCAATAAATATTATATGAAAGTGTACGTCATCGAATACTCATAATTCATAAAAATGTGAAATTCTATTAAGTGCGTTCATTCAACATTACTTACATCATTAGTAAATCAATGCACTTAATATCTCTATGAGCACTTTTAAAATATGTATATTAATTACAAGTTTCTTTGTATATATTAATTCGTCCATGTCCGCTCCCTTCACTGGAGCATATATGGCGATATCACGAGCCGCCGCCGTAAAGCTCTCTCAGCTTTCTTTGTCCTCGTCTCGTCCCATGTCTTCTCTGCTTCCTGTAGCTCCACCGAGTACATTCTGTATAAAAATCCTGACGGCCTTCCAGGACGGCGAGAACCCGTGGTCTTGCCGTAGTTAGTGTCCCAGTCAGGTCCACCTTCATCTCTTAAAGTACTGTAGTATGCAAGGCTTCCTCGTCTGCTCTCTCACTCAGCCATTCCTCACGAAGTCAAGCCATTGAACTCATAGAATTCTACGCAGACATCTGTTTTCAAAATCCATCATTCAGCTGCATTGGATTTTGGTGAGACTCCAAGATTCACAGCCGTAAAGAAGAAGACCCAGATATTGCGCATGGCATCTTCGTTACGCTATAATTTATTTATTACGATAGTACTAGTATATTCGACTATAAAGTTTCTTTGCTCACAAGAAGAAATAAAAAATAATTTATATTTCCTGAGTAGCGAAAACTACCCCAATAAATTAACATCCTCCTAAATAATTGTTATTTAATTTAATTAAAACATTAAGTATCTCGTAAACACGATTCCTTTTTTATTATTTTCTTGTAAACACAAGGAACGTAAAGTGGAGGCGAGGGCCCCGGCCAAAGGCAGTATAATTTTTCGCCCCTATATAATCCGTTAATGAAAAACAACTCTTGACAAGGAAGTTTTCAAGGGCACCTCCTTAACAAAACACTTTCATTATAGTTAATCATTTTTTTTTCACGATCTTCAGCGTCTTTTTTATGCGAAAAGTCACACTAGCATAAAATAAACGGTGAAAGCTCGTAACGAATGGTTATGAATATTTGGGTAAATTTGGTTTAAGAGTAAGATGTTCCTAGAATTTTTTCCCCCAGGGTATAAAATAACTGTGGTTGTAATTCTTAAGTGTAAGTATTATAATATCACATCAATAAAATATAAAATTTGCTTTCAACAGCTGTCAAAAAATCGGAAAGAAGGAGAATTTCTAAGAAATTCGCCACACACCTCAACCAAAAAGCCACAATTCCATGTGAAAAGTACAGAATATATCATTATATTACGTTTTATTTTCATTTTTATTTATGTTCCTATTAACCAGTATCTATATATCCAATAGCATTAAAATAAAATATAATATGTACAAGGTTAATAACCCGTATATAATAATAAGCCATTATTTGAAATAATGTATCTAGCTTAGTGTATTATAAATATTTATTTATTTATTTACCTTGTTTTCACATGGATCACGTAACAAAAGTTCTCTATTAGGAGACTGCAGTTTCGACTAACTCGTAGTCTTTCTCAATCCTTCTCTAGTTAAGAGATAACTGAGCTGCGTTGTACTTATAAGTGGTGTAACACATTTTTGTAGGGGAGGGGTGGGGGTGTCTATCAGGAAAGGAGAGGGAGATAGGTAGTGTTGCAAGGATGAAGGAAGAGATAAATACATAAAAGTGGCTTTCACCTACAAAAATGTGTTACACCACTTATAAGTACAACGACTTAACTAGAGAAGGATTGAGAAAGACTACGAGTTAGTCGAAACTGCATTAAAATAAAATATACGTGATCCATGTGAAAACAAGGTAAATAAATAAATAAAATTTATAATTTATTATGGATCTCAAAGTGAATGCTCAAAACATTGAAAATACTAGCTTAGTGTAGTAGAGTGTAGATATTTCAACAATAATTATAATTTTAGAGTGAACAAAATTTATATACTTTGTGGCAAGTACAATAAGAAAGTTAAAATGTCTATCTTGGTAGACTATATGTCCCTATATATTCTGATGATATGTGGTTACACATAAAATTTGAAAAAAATTAAAAAATTAAATAGTACGTTAAATATGTTGTTCCCTTGAAATCGTGAAAAACTTTATAGTTTGAAGAATTTTACCCACAACTCTAATAAAAACACTTCTTCTAAATTCTCTCAGCTTGTAGATTTTTCAAAAATTCATGTAAATTTCATCAATAAATAATAGTTTTATTTAATAAAAGAAACGAAAAAATTTAAAACTCCACCGATTTATGTAATACCATAAGTGATAAAATATGCAAAAATATATTCAAAATTTTCTTGGAAATGACTATTCTTAGATATTGTTCTCATTTGAGAAAAATAATAAAAAGTTTTATGCTTTCATTAAATATTTGTTGGAATAACATGTCGACAAATAATTAAAATTATGTACTTATTTAAATTGTGAAAATTGTGTACTTGGTTATTTATACACTACATGAAATACGACTTTATTTTTTTTCAATTAATTTCAAAGCAAAATTGAATTACAACAAAAAAATAAACTCAAATGAAAATATGTTGAACTCACTGCTGGGTGTCGCGGTCCTTTAGAATGTCACCAAACTGGCATGGCAATAAAAATGCATAACATGGTATTTCTATGATATTTATTCATCAGGATTATGTGGGTGATCCGTATTGTAACAAACGGTTTCTAATTTTACAAGAAGGTAACTATTTTGTTAATTAATCATACGCTTAGTTACCATTTACCGGTAATAGCTTAGTGTATAAGGCGTCTGCTTTCCAAACCAAAGGTCTAGGTTCTATCCTCGACGGTTATTTTAAAAAATAAAAGAATTTTAATCGATTTTACACCCGGTTGGTGTGAATTTGATCCCTCACACGTAAAATGCCAGTCATAGACTATTAATCAAAATTGTTGGTAGAAGAAAGTCGTCCCGTGAAGACCTCCCATTCATAGTGAATTCTTGTAATAATAAGTATGATGCTTGATTGTCGGGATGTAGGTTATAACGTTGGCAGAATAAAACTCCACATGCAATGCTTAGCCATATGCAGAATGGTCAACGTCATAAAATCCATAGATGAGACTTCAGATGCATTATCCCCATATACCCCTTTGCTGACTGGTACCGAAAACCTCGATATACAATCTTTCGTCTCTATTTCTGTTCGCTAGTCAAACCCCTAAAAGGACTGGAGGACTCTGCGAAATGCCTTAAGGTCACAGGTTCGATGAAAGGAAAATCCTGATCTATCTCCTTCTCGTGGTGGGGGTTGAGCGACATCAGTCGGCCAATATAGACAGGGACCGAATGTTGGCCGGAATAAGCTAACACCCAGCTAACCTCATCAGGTCAAGCTGGTTAGGGCACTCTATTGTCCTGGAGGTAGTAAATGCCCTCCTAAGGCGGATGAACCTTTATGGTCAACGGCATTAGGATGTGGAAATAAAGGGTAAAATACCACATTAAAGGTCTTAAAGACATCCCATGTATCAGCAAAAAAAAAATGATTGCATCTCAAGTAGACCGAGAGGAATGGAGATCGAGATGCAAGATTCTGTTGCTGCAAACCAATCCACCGGATTGATACTACGAAGAAGAAGTCAAACAGGTATGTGTCCGCCATATTGGCATCTGTGATATACACCGCCGCTCGTGGCGCGGGCGAGAGCCCATACCGAGCGAAGAGATCAATTGCCTACCGCCCTTCAACGAGAGGATATTGTACTGTGGCTTGGCATACTGCTGCGCCTAAGTCTGGGCAACAAGCTTGTAAAGTTTTATCGTAAATAAATGTGAATGTGCTTCTGAAAAAATCTTTGTTTTGCCGACCTGCTCCTCATCTTACCATCACGCGACGGAATAACATCTTTTTGAAAGAGAGGAGGATGTTAGTGCTTACATAAAAAAAGTATCAAAAACAATATGTGCCCAACATTTCTTGATTAACACGATATGATAGTTGATCTTCCGATATACCTAACGTATTTTATATCAATTTATAATGTGATTTATGTTATTTTGGCTCTCGGCTATAAGCTTATTTAGTCGGCACGCCATTGTGTGCAGTCATTACATCTTTATTTATTGTAAAAATGGATTCAGTTTATTGAAAGTTGAGCAAGAGAGAGAGTCGGCAAAAGCTCAAACGATCGCATCTGATTTATTCGACCGGTAATGAGGCTCTGAGCGGATGGCGGAGGCTCCGATTGTTATTATATTGTTGCTGTTGACGACTAAATATATCAAACTTCATGTGTCATTTCTCTTTGCAGCAAAATAAAGCATGCTTTTTATATTTCTACCATTGACGTCTGAATATATCATATTTTTTACAAGGCAGTGTTTCAATTTTCTTCGTAATAAATAGAACTGTATCTTGGTGTTTATAAAAATATATATATTGTTTAATCAGAAATCATCTTTTTACTCGCGTATATATTCTTCATAGTTTATTATATCAATAACTGATACATTCCAAGAGACCGATCTAGGTTTTTTTATATGTAAACACATACAGGAGAGTACCGACAGAAAGTGACAGTAATTCTGAAGACTGGTTTGTGCAATTCTATGACGCTTACCCTGATACATATGGGATAACCGCTGTATGTGGAATGTTGATCCGCCAACGTTGTAGACTACAGCCCGAGATCATCTTATCATATTGTTACAGGAATTTCACGAGATGACTTTCGTCTACCACCAATTTTAATCAATAGGCTATGACTGGCATTTTACGCGTGAGAGATCAAATTTACACCGAAATTTATTATATTGCCTAATTTATTTATTTTTAATCTCCGCCGGGAATCGAACCCACGACCTTTGGCTTGCAAAGCAAACGCTTTGACCATTGAGCTATCCCCGCGCGGTAAAGAGATGTTATCAATAGACTAACTACATTGTCAGTATTGTAGAAGAAAACAATAAACTAGATTGATTCGTTTTATTTAGAACTTTTATTTTTATTCAATGCCTTTACCATTGTAAAAAAAACCTTTTTTCTTAACGTTTTTTTGTTTATTTTTGTCTTGAGAACAGCAGAGACTCCTTGAACCAAAATAAAATTAATAAAATCAGCTGATATTAAATATGAAGGTTTTAAGGCCTTTATGTATTTTATTTATATACGACCAGCATATAATAAAGTGACGGAACAGTGTAATTTTATGGAGCATTATTCCAATATAAAGTCACATAAATTATAATGATGCATTGTGTTGAAAAAATAATCTTCAATTGAATTCTTAAATAACGGTGATCGGCTAATCGGAGAAGTAAATATTGAATTCAAATCAAAAAAGATAATATTGTGAACTAAAAGTTCTTACGTAAAACTTCAGTTATTTATAAGGTTGTCACTAAATTAATGGCAGTAAATATTTTATTTAAATTTGTATTATTCACATAAATGTATGAGAGTTCCGGCTAGAATCCAGTACAAAATATGCCTCTTAGCTTATAAGGCACTCAACGGAACTGCACCGGGCTATTAGACAGAACTGATCATGCCTTCGGAAATAAGCGCGCAATAAGAGACACTCAGATCAGCCAGAGCAAATAGAAGCAACCTGCAGCTGACGGGAGGTAGTCCTAGCACGATCTTTGGTAATCGTGCTTTCAGCTACGCGGCACTAATGGCCTGGAGCTCACTACCGGAAAGCATCATCATCATCATCAGCCTGTGTCCGCCCAATGTTGAACGTAGGCCTCCCGCATGAGTCTCCATCCTCTTCGATCCTCCGCCTTCCGCATCCAGGTCACTTCCGCTATTCTTCTTATATCGTCGGTTCATCTTGTAGGGGGTCGACCAATGCTTCGTTTGCCAGGAAAGCATAAGCGAACTTAAAACGGAGGCATCCTTCAGAAGCAGACTCAAGACCCACCTTTTTATTTTCAGAGCGACAAAGAAGCGCTTTTGGAATGACCATTCGGTCATAAAATAGCGCTATACAAATACTAATATAATAATAATTACAATAATGTAGTTAGTATATATGTATAGGTATAATTTAATTGAATATATAAATACATTTTTTTGCGTGTCTTAATTTTTTTGTTTTTCATTTTCTGTTAAAATGTTGTATAATTTAATGAGTCGTTGTTTATTTCGGCGTCGCCCCCGCACTCAGTCATGACCACGGTCAAGCTGCTCTACACAGGCTGTGACACCGGCGACCTCTCGTGGACAAGTTATGAGTCGGAAGTGCGCGAAAATCTCTAGCCAGCGGCGTTACTAATACCATGTAAGGAGGGTAAAGCAAAACCCATAATTTTTTAGGGTAAATTGTAATAAAAACATCTCCTCTTTATAGTCTCATGATTGGCCATCTCCATCTCCTCCACTTCGTGATTGCAAATCTTTCACAGGTTCTTTCTCATTAGTATTAGCAATGATACGTCCCTTTCATAGACTCGTGTCTGATAGAAAGAGAAGTCCTTTTTGATGCAGTTTGAGGGAATCGCCTCGGCCCTATCGGACCTGCAAACTTTGTGGCCACTAAAAAAGAATTCCACGCATATACAATTTTTGCTCTTATTTTTGGTGAGCGAATCTATCTTCCATCTCCATCTCTTTACAACCCGTGAATGCGATTCTAATCTCTTTCACGGGTTCTTAGCTTATCACTTCCGTGCAGTGGCCACAATTGTTCAGAGGGGACTCCCACTGGACTTATCAGTTGCTAACTGATCATAATCTGAATGAGCGCGTCATCAAGGAGACTTAACTGTCCTTCGGTGTGATGCGGGTGTGAGGCGGGTAAAGTCCAGTCTCATGATTGGCCAACTCCATCTCCTCCACTTCGGGACTGCAATCTCTTACACAGGTTCTTTCTCATTAGTATTTGTATTAGCAATGATATGTCCCTTTCATAGACTCGTGTCTGATATAATGATGATATCCGACTACCACTGGACTTATTCGCTTATAACTGACGACAATTTGAACGAGCTAATCATCAGGGATACTTAACTGTCCTTCGGTGTGATATAGGTGTGAGGCAAGTAAAGTCTAGTCCACACTCATGACTGAGCATTATCATCTCCCTTTAACCCGTGACTGCGATTCTAATCTCTTTCACGGTTTTAGTACTGCTATGCAGTGGCCACAATTGTTCAAATACCACTGGACGTATCAGTTGCTAACTGAAGATAATCTTAATGAGCGCATCATCAAGGAGACTCAATTGTCCTACGTTATGATGCCAGTGTACGGCAGGCAATGTGCAGTCGTCTAGTTTCATGACTGAGCAATGTGGCTCCAATAATAATTTACCAAAGTGCGAATCTCACCAATAAGTAATCATTAATTTTCAAAAGAAGGTAGTATTTAAATTTACTTTTTCTCTATATTTTATTTATGTTTCTTGAATGACAAATTTTAGGTTTTAAATTACTATAAATAAAAAAGTTTTCTAACAATACTCTTGCTTTTATTGTGTCGTTAAAATACTTTAATTTTTTGTGTCAACCTCTAAAATACGAAGGTGCGAACATGTAGAGTTTTTTTATTGTTAAAATATGACATTGGATGTATGAATTTATGTCAATTCAGCAAGTTTTAAAAATACCAAATTAACGTAATTAACACGTAATTTTTACTTTTATTCCACATTTTGTGTGGATGCTTTTTTGAGTGTCACTAAAAGATTGAATCTGAAACGAGGAAATACGCAGAAGAACTCAAGTAGTGGATGCTACCCAACGAATAGGCACACTCAAATGACAATAGGCAGGACATATCTGTCGAAGAGACGACAGTCTATGGGGAAGAAAAGTGTTGGAATGGGACCCAAGAACTGGCAAACGAAACATTGGCCGACCCCCTGCAAGATGGACTGACGACATAAGAAGAATACGGGAGTGATCTGGATGCGGAAGGCGGAGGAAGAGGGTGGTGATTCTTGCGGGAGGCTTACGTTCAACAGTGGACGGATATAGGCTGATGATGATTTTCCTTTTAAGCCTGCTACAAATCCAGTTACGCTACTGTCCCGTGCCAGTATGTTGCAGAGCTATAGAAGTGGTCGCAGCACATCTGCGACCGCGGCAAGCGCGATATAAAGTAAAAAACTTTAACAGATATTGTTATGCCGGAATCAGCTCAGTACCACAAGCAGCTCTACGGAGGCAAAAGTATTTCATATGTTAGTAACGAGAATTCATATTGGCGGCGCGGTATTCGCGAGTGGCTGAAACATTATATTGTTCCCAAGATATGTTGTAATAAGGTGGCTTAAGATGTATTCTGAACTAATAATATCACTATTTTATTACAAGCCTACAGCATTTTTAGAATAATACATATTTTCACTTTACTATTCACTAATCGTGTTACAGTAAATGTGAAGAAAATAATAATAAATAAATGCATTGCTAAATGTAAAATAACGTGAAGTTAAGACTTTTGAAAGGACTTTCTTACCGATTATTTTATGTATTTTAAGAATCTTAAGTAGTTAATAAATTTAATGTGAGGAATTTACACAGTTAACAAATTTTCCCGATTTCCATTCCACATGTAGAATCGTTAGTAAAAATTGCGGCAATTCAATTCTGTCAGCTGTTATTGTCCATTCTCTCTCATTCTACTAAGGTCTACTTGGGAACATATTGAGCCGGCCCTTAGGACAAAATGATACAATCCTAGGGAGCGTCGGGCTAATAGAAAGCTCAGAACTGCAAATGATTTACAGTCAAAATAATATAGCTCAGAATTTATGTATCGGCGATGCAATAGCGCACTTGCTGCCACTGTATAATAACTCCTGATATGTGTACGGGTTCTCTCACATAGACTGGGATAATTATTGGTTAATTAACAACGCTTTTCGATACAAAACTGTAATGTCTGTCTTTTAAAGATGGTTCATATATTTATCATTAGATTTGTAAGAAATTATTTCTTTTAAAGTAAAATAACGCTTGAAGCACTATTTCAGTAAAGGTATTTTCGATATGATTATAACAAATGACTTCCTGAGATAATAAACATGATTAATGATCCGTGTAAAAGTAGACAAAGCAACTTAATATATTATTTTAATTAATCCTCCAATTAGTTAACGATTTCTTAAAAGAATCAGCGTAAGATACTTGATTGGAGTTGAGAAGTAAGAGCACGAATGAGAATTATTAATTAGGTACTTCCTAACTTTTCTCTAACTGGGGCAATTGAAATTGTATTTGAGATTTGGATTCTCGAGAGCTATTATTTCCTTAAAATAAAAGGTGACTCGCAAAAAGGAGGCCAATTACTCTAAATAAATCATATTCAATTTTATCTACTTAGTATGAAAGAAATAATTTTTAATAAAATATATAATTAGAAGCTTATTTTTGTTTTGGTAATACTAGAATGCATTTGATTATTTATTCTTCAACAGGTGTCGTGCTTAACATATTTATGTTTACCAATTTCTGAAAAGCAAGGAACGACCAAAGCTTTACCTTAAAATTCGCTGATAGATTACCACAAATATCATGTTTGTCTTACATTGTTGATGTTAATTTCGTACATTTATCGAAAGTATCCATAGTACTACCACAAAAAAGCATAATATACTTAATTTGAACTTGCCATCAAGCAATTAAGCAAATGTGCGTACGATTTTATATGATCATAGCATTTTAGAAAGGACTCTCATTGACTTAGTCACCTGCAAATGCCCAATCTATATCGATTTAAAAGTCAAGATTTCAGTCATCAATTATCAGACCATAATTCTACGCTTCATATTATTAGTTTGACATTCAAGTGAATGGTTCTCTTCTTTAGCATCGCCATTTCTCATGATCTGGGTTCGGCTCTCCTTGTGCACATTTGCCATGCCTGTCTGTCCTGCGTTGCGATCTCGGTCAAGCCCAGAGTTTTCAGATCCTTATGTACAGTCTCGGTACAGCCCAGGTTGCCTTTGGTCTTCCAGGTCTCAGCGTGGGTATGTTGAGGGCTTTCTTCTCCATGTGGTCATCTCTCCGTGTCACTTGCCCATACCATCTTAGGCGATTTTCCTTTATCTTTTCAGGTATAGGGGCCACCCGAAATGAACCCCGAATATGCTCATTTCGAACTCTGTCCACTCTAGTTACACCGCCCGCCTACCTCAGCATCTTCATCTCTGCCACACGAATCCTATCCAACTCACGTTTCAGCGGGGTCCAACACTCCGATCCGTGGATCATAGCAGGCCTTACAGCAGTTTTGTAGATTTTACCTTTGGTCCTTACTGGAATCACCCAAAACCACAGAGAGAGACCTCCATTTCAGCCATCCTGTGTTTATTCTATGCTCCACGTTGGATTAAATTTAGCTTCTAAGGATATCACGGAGCCGAGATATTTCATTATTTTCATGTGAATGGTTGTATAACTACCCTTTGTCATGAGATTAAGAACTAGATATATCTTTGCATCATACTACCTTCTTGGGTCAGTATAAAAAAAATTAATTCAACGTATCAGTAAATTTTATTAATCCATTAAGGTAGAACTCAGAACATAGATTCATGTTGTAATTTCCACGAATCGTAAACTTATAGGATATACTCTCATATAATCGACAAAGCAGTCCCTACGTATTATTGCTTCATGGAAAAATTAAACCATTTCAAAAGGTTTTGTAAAGCTCCGCCTCGCAACTTTTACTGTCATTTTTCGACAAGTTTGCTGGGGCTTTTCGGATTAGACTTCTTAAGTACTCTCAAGGATTAGGATGTATGGATGTGTTGAGGTATTTACTGGAGAATTATAATTTGTTATTTAAGTTACACAATTTTCGGTTTTATCTGATTTTATATATTTTTTAATTCGTCAGTTTCTCAACAATGATTACGCGTTTTTTTAAATTGATATCATATAATATTATGAAAACATTGAAAAGTATGTTTTTAGAATGATTCAAGATCTATACAAATCTTTCTTTTATTAAAAATATATATAAAAATAAAAAACAATACAAGAACATTCAAGACTTAAATAAAGTATTACCTTAATTTTTTCTCTATAGAATGATCATATTAATTACTTTCATAGATGAAATTGATTCTTTTTTTTCAACAATTTTATCGTGTCACATCTCTCATGAAATGTGTGCAATTAAGTATTTTAAAATCAAGAAATAAGTAAAAGAAAGAAATTATTATACATATATCCACATGCTCGTTTATGCAATCGGTTATAAGGTAAACGTGATTTTTTTAGTCCTTTTCTAATGCTCTATATGTCATCTTATATTACCGAATCCCTATTGGATTGAATTTGAAACCGACTAGCTCTCATCTTGTTCAGTATTATTGGAATACTCACCCTGAATAAAGGGGTCTGAAACTCACAACAACGACCGTCCTTCTCAATATGAGGGCAAAGACCGTTATATTTTATCGCATTAAGCACTTAATATTGATGGACCTGGAGCCTGATACAAGAGTTTCTATGGCCCAAAGCAACGCTGTTGAAATATCATAAGCCGCCATTTCCCAAATAGTGGTCCGCATATAACTCCGGTTTCTTTAAGATGAAGCCACTTTAAACCTCAATTCTTTCTAATTTTATATTATCTATTAAACTTATGTTTATATTTATTGTGGCTTTTGGGTTTACCCGTGTGTTATAAATTTCTTCTTTCCGATATTTCGACCGCCATTGCTGGGGTCTTCTTCAGGGTTGATGACTTTGTTAAACCCTGAAGCCAAAAGCCACAATATCAAATCTGGTCGTGAAAACCTATGAAGTTATTTTCTGATGTTAATAATTTATAATTATTTTTAAAATATCGGAATGATAATAAATTCATACACATTTTTATAAGGGCTTAATTCTAATCAATATAATTTTGAAATAAAACATGCCTTAATTGTTAAATGTACTATCAGTTCAAGAATTTAACAATATTAAATAAGTTTTTCTCAGTTTTATTACAATAGTAGTACATTGAATATACATTTTCAATTTGTAAATCTAAGTAATTTAGCTTTTTTATGAATCAATTGAATATATTTAGTAGTATATAGTAGTTTGTAGCACTGAATAGCCTATCAACATCGCCCATATATCAAATTTGCCATATGGTTTTAAAATATGATACATCAATCTTATTATAGATTTTATGTATTATTTTACTATGTTATGATGTTGTGTGTATGTATCATTGAAGAAATGTATAAAACTTTGAAGAGCTTTGTAAGCTGTGTGGCTTATTTATTTGAGAATCTTTGTTATAAAGTGACCAGTAAACACACTCTCGCAAGTAGCTTTTAGTCGATATAACATCTCTTCCGATATCAGGACCCACTATGAAGCGCTTAATGATAGGGTAACTAAAGAAATAATACAAAGTATAAATATTGTTTTATTCAGTAAGTATTCCTTTATAAAATCTACAGATTTTTTGAAAATATATTTATGTTTGGTATTGTATCAATGTTTTTCAAGTAAGTCGTACTTGAAGAAGATTTTCAATTGTCCATATTCATTACATAAAATATATTGTTCTCAGTTACTACAATCACCACCAATAACGTCTGTCAGCTTACATGTATGGCTCTCTCTAAGCCTGTTTTGTATCTCTTAAATCCATTTAATAACCAATGGACTTGAAATTAATGCACTCAAAGTAATAATACCGCATTATTATGTTTGGAAGTCGTCACAAAATTCTGAAAATAAGAATATATTTATTATTTACTGTTCCGGAACCGAGATCGCGATCCCGAAATTACAGCGATGCCGGAATACCAAGGTTCCGGCACTGAGGATAATTCCAAAGACCGGAGTTGAGTTGGTACTGAATTATTTGATAACATATCCCTTTTTATATCTTAGTGTACAACATGAGTAAGCATTCTGTCTTTCATAAAATTAATATTAATAAATTGATTTTCATACACCGCAAATTCATATATACCTGTTGTTTTGGACCTTGATCCCTTCAATTAACATAGAGTGGCAGAATATTTTGACGGTCAATACGCTGTGTCGTACCCAACTTTATGAATCGACGAATTCGAGCTAAGATAGAGAATTTGATTATAATTTTACAATTAATACTTTAAAGACTTTCGGATCATATATACAAAATAATTCTTTTCGAATAACGTTTTGAACATTTACTGAATTCTAGTACTAGATATTCTCAACATGTATTCAATTAATACATTTTAAATGAAAATACATATTTTCGCATAATATGTTATGTTTCAAATACTTTTTGATTGTGAATTGAATGATTGAGCGTGCGTCAGTTTTTGTTCAGGTCGGGCCTTCTTACAAAGTTTATTTCTTGTCAGCAATACCAGCGGTGATGAAGTGGAGCAAAAAAATGGAAATCCCCAAGAAACTGAACCTTTCCACTACTAGCCACAAATGCGTTAAACTACCGCCCTACTTTTTTTTTCAATTTCCTTTTTTATATTAAAAAGTTTTATTTTTTAATTTTTCTTCCAAGTAGGTGAAATGTTTAAAATAAAATGTGAAATTTATATCTGATTACTTTATGTATTATCAGAGGTATTATTCTCTCTAATGCTCTCAAGAAATATGATTTTTTTATATCTAAGGAATATAAAAATTTTATTTTAGCAATTCAAAGTGTACTTTATAATTTTAAATTGTATGTTATACACAAAGAAAGACCTAAAATAGTTACTTATGTAAAACCAACTATAATTATATGTAAGTAAAAATAATATTTTTAATGTAACGGAATGAAAAGTAAATATTTTCATTATTATCACTACATTTGATTTGTTTGAAACTTTTTATTTATAGATTCAATTTATACCGTCATTGATATATTGATATGAAGTTTACCCGTGCTCGTAGCTATCCATTGTTTTTGATCCCAGTTGATACCCAGTTGGAGCTTTGAGCACTCAATTTATTACAACGGCAATGGCGCTCCTAAATGGCCTACCAGCACACCTCGATCCTTTTCATACATCATTTTCCTCTTTTGTCGACGGTATTGTTCTTCTAGATCTCTGTGATCTATGACACGTGTCATCTTCTTCATCTTTTACGTTTTTTTGTCGTATGTATTGTATGTGTATGTATACTCTATGTTTCTTCGGGAGTATTTGCAGCAAGTATTCGAGGACATCAGTTGTAGCTCTTTTGCTGAGCTGAAGAGGGTTGCAGAGGACCGAGAGGAATGGAGATCGATATGGAAGTTTCTGTTGCTGCAAACCAATCCACCGCATTGATGATTTGAGATTGACTTCGAAGAAAGATGTTTCTTATTCTTTATTATTCTATGCACCTTGGAACTGCGGTTCTGTTAATTAAATAAATAAACAGTAATTGATGCTTCCCATATTTAATTTAAGATTATCAAAATATTACGTTCAAATAACTTTCTTACCCGCAGCTGTATAACCAAAAATAAACATCAATATTGAATCGCACAAAAATAATCTTAATTTTTAAAAGTCCATTTTTCTAACGATTTCTCGCGTTTTCTCGCAAAAGCCGAGATAAAATGTCAATATGGGCAACTTTATTACTTCATTACAATTTTTATTCGGTTTCCTCTGTTTTCGCTGCAGTCTGAACTAACTAAGGATCGTGGTTTTATGATCCGCACTCGAGTTAAAGCATGGATTTTCCGTCGATTCACTTTTGCGGGGCTGTGAAGAAATAATAAAACGAATGCAGCCACCAAAATCGATGAATTTTGAGGTTATAATTTTAAATTAATTTTAATTAAAATATTAATAAATAAAAATATTTAGTTTTACATGTGTGTACTAATGTGGGAACTATTTACTTGTACATACCTATATAAGCCACTGCCAGTTTTTATTTTATCATTATTGTAGATGGTTTCCAGGGAGGCCGAAACATACAATAAACAAAATATTTAGTTTTGAATACCATTAAAAATAAATGATATTCAAAACTAAATATTTTTAATTTATTATTTTTTAATTAAAATTAATTTAAAGTCAATTCCTCCGTCGAGGATCGAACGCATGACCTTTGGCTTGCAAAGCAAACGCTTTGACCATTGAGCTATACCCGTCGGCTGGTAATACTATATAGTAAAATTATAACAGTTCTAATATGATTAAAATCTAGTAAAACGGAAAAATTTATGAAAAAAGTATTATCTAAAAAATGTGATGGAATATCGAGATAAATTTATTTCTAAAAGTATTGTCAGTTGATAACCTTAATTTTGAGGTAATTTAATCGACAATTATCCTACAAATCGTGTACAAAGATAGCGACAAATTTAATAAATCTCTCTTAATAAAATATGAAGTGACCATTTTCTCGTCGTATTCACTTATCAAAACTGAGATGTAATTTGCACATAATTGTATAAATTAAACCTAAGACGCATTACATAAAAAATCACATTACATTTAAATATAATACCGCTCTCTTTTCTTTACGCTATCTTCCCCATTTGCTTGTATTTGTCTCAATAAATAACCCCGCACCGACACCTCAAATAAGATATAATCAGATAATTACACTAGATGCTTATTGGGATGTGAATTTACTTAACCGCTTCTACCCCAACATTTGTATTAAAGCCATCATTTCCTTACTTATCTCGGTGAATTATTGTCTTCTTAGTGCGTGCAGAGGTAAGTATCATTATCTCAACCGACGGAGATGGGTGCGACTTCCATAATTTGTATATCTCACTGAACCACCCCGCGACTTGGATTCAACTTAAATTTTGAAAATATATCACTTTTTAAATAATTGCTTACTTAGACTAAACTTTATTATACAACTCTTCTAAACTGAGAATATATAAAATCATCTCCTCGTGAGACATTTTTAACGGAAGCAATAAATTTGAAAACAATCGATAATAGGCTCACCAGTCATTATTCCTGAATCTGTTCCAAAAACCGATGGCTTCTGTATCAGTTTCAGAATAAATAGAAAATTATGTAATTTTGCAATTTAAAATATATGTACAAATGCCAATATATTCACAGAACACAAAGTAAAACGTAAGGAATTTATAAATACAACACGTAGTGTAATTTAAAACATAAAAACGTTAAGAATTTTTTTTTTCAAATACTGCCGTTACTGGTTTTTATGTTAAACCATTATCATAGGAATATATTTGTACTTACAGTTTATTTGAAGAAACTAAAATGACAATATTATCTACTTAGAAAAACTATGAATGATAAATAATTTCCAAATTATACATACATGTCGAACAATCAACCGCACAATATATACGAAAAACATCAGGATGTGAAGGTATGATGGATCATTGTGGTGGACATTGTAGATGATTTCTTTAACGAAGAATAACGATCTTATTAATAATATAGAATATGAATACGAACGTAAGTAACCTTGATATTATTGGCACAAAAACAATAATATACAAAGTATGTTAGGAAATTGTTGTTTCAGATATTTCATTTATATATCACTGTTTTATGTTTATATGTGTCTATTTATTGTTTTAACAGTTTTACACACTCGTTTTAAGTTGCTTACTAAAGCTTGCTGTGTTACTCGTATAATGAGAAAGTGCTTTAAAAACTAATGCATTGAAAGTCTTTCTAAGGAGGCCTAGAGAAAATCTCAAATTACAGACGTTTGAACGTTACTTATACTTATTATACTTGGAATATTTGAGTGGCCTAATTTATCATTATTATATTATACACGCGTAAAAGATCTAATGCTTACTTAATGTATTTTAATTAAATATGAAGAACAAATTTAAAGCTAATGTAATTATTATCTACAAGTGTATCAAAGCTTGACTTCGTTTAACTTTCACTGACATATATTAAGATGAAAATACTTACATCGAATATCAATTAAATACTGTTGAAAAATAGTGAATTAATTTTTCATAAATGTTTATATTTACCTCAAATTATTTTTGACTCTTACTACTACCTAAGGAGTAAATAAATCAATTAATTAAATTAATATTGACGGTAAAAAATATTTATATTGGAAGATGTAATAAAAATTACTAGTCTTAAGTTAATCATTGTTGTTACCAATATCTATCTCGAAAATTTTACTTTCGTAAGCATATTCACCTCTTCTGAAATGATTTATTTTCTAAAATTCTGAGATAAACTGCTGATACGCCATTATAATAATACTTTCTTAAAATCGACATGAATTGTAATAACCTTGTTGTTTGAATAATGTTTTTCTGGATTTGGTACAGCTTTAATAATGCACCATGTTAATTGGTTCTAGATTCATACGATATTCGTCATTTGGAATAAATAAGTGATTAACAGAACACAAATATTCTATTAAATTTTCATTAATTTATTTTCGCTGCATAAAGCGATGAAACATGGTATGTTCATTCACCTCTATGATGCAGTGTTACCGATCTTATGGCACTCGACTGTCGTGCGAGAGGTCACGGTTCTAATCCCTGACGGAAATTTAAAGTTAAAATGAAATATCATTAATTATTCTAATTTTTTCACAAATATCAATGTATAAACAACCGTTTTGTGTAGTCTGATGAAGTTAGGGAACCATTTTGTTATTTTTTATATCGATTTGATGACTTTTTGGCCAAATTTCCTGGTGGAAAAATATCCGTTTGACAAAATGTGCATTCGACTAAATATCTTATTCGCCAAATACCTTTCAGTCAAATATTCGTTGGTCAAATTGGTCAGATAATTTTCCACTGAATCAATTTATGACTATATTAAATTTACTTTAAATAATATTTCATTTCGTTTTATAATTTACGCTGGATTCGTAAATTTCATTTCCCACCTGCATAATTTCAATAATTGTATTTTCCTTGGCTTCACCTACACAAACACACAGAGATAACGTTCTCCTGATTTGCATAATTCCGCGATACTCCACCAAGCCAACTGCGTGTAGAAGGAAATTTTACGGGATCTCTCACGAAAATGTATAAAGGGTTATACCGTTTTGATAGGTTTCGAAGGGAATAGCCGAAATACAAAAGTTGCACTGCAAAGAAAGCTCCACTCGCCTCGGGGGACGTATGAAGGCAATTTCTCTGGCCAATGTCACCCCGACTTTCGTGAATTTTCAGGCATTTTCAGAGGCAGTTGAGCGGCCATCGCATCCTTGGCATTCACCCCTAGCCTACAAATTGCCACATTATTAATACCCACCCACCTCTGTGTCAGAACTCAAAAATACATTTTTCTCTCCTTCCCAAGCATTTTGTTTCTCTTCTACATTTTAAAAATGATAGTATTTTTAAAAAACATGCTTATTCACTTTTCTTTATAGTTCAACCATATAGTTACTCTTACTTGCGAAATGTGATTATTGCAATTTTATGTTTTTCCAATGTTATCATGAAAATCGTTAAAAATTTAAATGTGTACGATTATAAGACTTAATTCGCGTTAATTGAATAAAAACATGGTTCATAATATCCAAATGTTGTAGCAATTAACCACTAACGGAGCAGGATATATAGATACAAAAACAAGTTAATAAAGCCCTGCAGTTTAGAGAGGAAGTTGGATCTTTACCACACTATTCTTCAAAAGAACATCAATGATGAGGATGGGTGACATTCATTTACTCGTCCTGGATCATTTGTGCCGCGAAAACGTGAGCAACAAATTTCAGAAGAAAAAATGTATGAAAAATAAAGAGTAACCATTTAAAAATGTAAATTATAATATATTATACCTAACGGTATGTATAGGAATCAGATTAGGGGGGATCTTAGATCTACGGTTTAAATTAAGTACATTTTTAACATTCTTATAAAATACATTTCGAAATTTAATATTTCGAATAATTATAATGATGGAGCTTTAAATAAAAAAATATATCTATTTAATCATTAAAAAGTGTTTTATAAGGCTTACAAACAAATTTTACATTTTTCATATTAAAGGTATATTATATTGATTACACTCAATTTATAAAGAAAAACAGATCATTATTTTTGTACAACATTGAATTAATATCGTATTATACGAGTAATATCTCATTTAACGAGTATTTTACAAGTCTTCAATAATGAATACGTGGTATAATATGCTAAGCAAACAAGATTTTACTCATAACCTTGAGTTGATTAACTAATTTTGGCGGAGTAGCATAGTTATGGCGAGTAGTTCTTGAAATTCACTTTCAGTGTTGACAATTCTCTCCTCATTTATTCTTCATATCTTTACAGAGCGAAAAAAATGTTTTTTCTTAACCCTAAAATTTATATGCTAACTTTCATTCCGCTTTTCAGGCTCAGTCATTTTTTTTTCTTATTATCATTTATAAGAATAAATAAACACAAAATTTTGTCCATTACAATGTCTATATTCCTAAGGAGATATTATCCACAAAATTATTTTTAAATTAAATCTATTGAACACACATCGATTACATTATTATTTATTTATTTATTAGCCCAACTATAACTGTAATAGTTTTTTAAATTTCGAATAAAGGAATAACTGTAAATTGCATCAATGTTCCACTGGAGGAACTTTAATACTTAATGTTTTATTTTAATGTTTATTTGATATGTAAGTCTATAATCACAATACACATATTATCAGTTAACCAATTTTTAGACCATTTACCTAGCTGATTATGCTTTAATATTTATATTAGACATAACATTACGGTGACAATACTTGGTGAAACCATATAATTATAATTTTAAATTAATTTTAATCAAAAAAATAACAAATTAAAAATAATTAGTTTTGATTGAAATTTTGAAGATGGTCTCAAGGTAGGCTGAAACCTATAATCGTTTTAAATAAATGTGAATCAAAACAAAACATTTTTATTTAAAATTTATTTAAAATTATAAGTTTATTAGACAAAAATATTACATGATTTGTTTGATATGTTTTAAAATTTCGTATACTTTTAGCGAATATCATTTCGTTCTTTACAAAATGGAAAAGAAACTCTTAGTATGACATTAGTAATGTTTTCATATGATAGTCTCACATTTTGTTAACCTCTATCCGAGTTGCTAAGCTTCCGGCTATTCGGAAATATCTTCGCGATGCATTTGTTTCATTTTATTTCGCGCCATTTACTTCGCATCTTCAAAACATAAAAATCATCTTTACAACATCGTTTGTCTGGCAAATGCGAGGAACATAAAAGTTTTTCTTGTTTTCCCCAAAGTCAGAGATAAGTAGCTGTGTATGTGCTCGCACAACATTTGTTGAGTGTCTTTTTGTCTATGATTATTATATTCTTGACTATATGCACAAAATGATTCGTATCAAGTTAACCCGTTTGAATTTAAATCTTAAAAAACATATGATTGTTTAAAATGTTTTACGTATTTATTTTTAAAGTATTTATTATGCATAAATAAAATAATTTTATAAATATGTAAATAATCATTTGTTTAATGGATGATTTATATCTTGATTCATACCACTCTATTTATAATTTGTTAATTTTTAAATTAAAATTGATTTAAAATTATAATAATGCAATTTCACCAATTATTGTCAGTTGATAACCTTAATGTTAAAGATTGATAAGAGAAATATCATGTACGATGACTCTTGCTATGATTTTGTATATATATGAATTTGTTCATTAGGCAAGAGGTTTTTGTAAAGAAAGCTCTTTTTTTCTGGTTAAATTATTAAAATCGGTTTCATTAAACTGGCAGGTTTTTAAATCCTCGCTTTTTTACTTTCACGCGAGAATACTTGCGCTGCAATTCACGGTGCAGCGCTAAAACTACTTAATTAATAACTCCTGATACAATTTTAATTAGCGGGGCAACATTTCTGGCTCTCAGATAAACTTCTCCCTCCACGATATGAACCACTGCAAGCTTTGAAGCCTGGCTTGCACTGACAGCGAAACTAAAAATCAAAATAATTTGATATTATTTTCAACTTAAAATATTAAAGTCAATTATTAATCTTACTATAGCGTGAAGCAAATAATCACATTATTATATTTGCAATATTATATATTTATAAATACAACATAACACTCAAGTGTTCGGATAGCTTGTTTATTTTTATTTCATGTCAAAACCGCTACTTATCTTAATTATAAAGCGATTACTTGTACAATAGTTCAAGGGTTCAAAATATTGCTATGGTTCTTACTATCAAAAAGCCTGAAATATAATACCAAGGAAAAATTCTCCATACATAGTTTATTTGGATATTGTGAGAATACTCATATATCTATGGCAATCTCATAGTTAAATGTGTGTGAAAATTACCTTACCTTCAAATAAATTATTTTTGTGAATAATTATATAGGCACTATTGCAAATAGGTGATTGACTTGACAGTATTTAACATTCCGAACCAGTTCATGCACGTCAGAGACTGTCATTATGGGTTTATAAGCCGAGTGTGCGACTACCCTGACGTCGTACTTTAACTCGATCAGCCATTATATTGAGAAGTATGTTATATATTGAAGATACGTGTTTTCAGAATGAAAAGTGCTCCTTTATCGCTGTAAAATCTAATATTCATCTATTCACATGGTGTGTTGCAGGCTCTTATATGTTCGAGGGCTGAACTTGTTATATTAACCTTACATCAGTGATACTTCTGTGAAGAATTACAATATAATATTTAAAGCAAACTGAGAAAAATGAATAAAAAAACTTATTGAAAATATATTTCTTCAAATAAAAGAATATACTGAAAAATACGAGGAATTTTACATATGCTTCCTTATTTAATAATAATATGCTCAAAAAGTTGAGAATTATATCCCAGCAGTTTATTGTTGAAGTGTTTACATATTATTTTTTTACGTTTTTTAGTTTACTATGAATATCTGTGATACTATAATATGAGAGCATATTTGCAATTTTACGACTTTATTTGAATTTTGGTTATATCATTATTTGCATCTTCAAAACAATATTATTCTAACAATAATTGGTAATAAAAAGAACATACAGGTATTATTATTACATAAATCATTATATTATTAAATCGAAAAACTATTTATTTCAAAAACTACATTAAACTTTAGTTTATACGGCTGTTAAGTTCATATTATCATGTAATTTATAAATCATTTTATACAAAAATCACCATCAACGTTGTATTATTATGTTGTAGCCAAATAAAATTAAAGATAATTTTTGATATAAACTATTATTTATAAACCAAATTATTCATATTTTATTTTAACATTATTTAGCTAAACGTGTACTTACACTATTATACGTTTACTGTACATCTTGTCAAATGATTATTTACACTTTTAAACTTTCACTCAGGACTTTGGACACTTGACATTGGATGAATCTACCATGTTTTGCTTCAGGAATCTAAAATGAAGTGATTAGCTAATATACTCGACATCGGTTGTTCTTGAATATGTCTTCCCGAACGGAATACTTCATCACACCTTAGTTAAACAATAAACATTACAATAATACAAAACGGCGTGTAGTATAGAAATAAACACAAACTACCTGAACACTATCAACAACGCTGACTTACACATCCTTCACATTCTCTCACTTGATTCGGCGCTTCTCTCTTATGTACGTAGTATTCTCAATTTATTTATATCATAGATTCTGCGGGATTCAAAAAGTACTGCAGGTCTCAAAAATACAATGCAAAAAAATCTTTCTGTATATCTACTCTCTAGATGGTATCATTTATATAATAAAAAAATGATTGACCATTTTTAATAATTTATATTACATTAGGCAGTTGTAAAAAAATAATATATTTTTATGATCATCGTATAAAACGTAGTATATAATTACGATTCAACAATTAAAAACATTGCTTACTATATTAATGTAAAACAAATTTATCGTTGCCTCTTTTCAAGTCATTTTTACATCCGAAACTCCAAGCTCCTATATATTCTTACCACGGCTTTTATGACGCCAACTGCAGGACATTAAAAGGTGACAACTATAATATTTAACTGAAGCATATTGATGCGTTTTTATTAATATTTTTAAGGAGATTGGATAATTAGATAGTCTGGATTCAAGGAACAGGTTAACCCAATTCAAATATACCAATAAGAAATCACTACTGAAAAAAAACAATTTAATTAACACATAACTTATATGTGTAAGTTTTGCTCTGAGCTCAATTTTATTAAGCAAATGTGCGAAGCTCGGCAAACAGTACGGTTTTCCATTTCCCGGCGTATTATGACGCGATTTAACGTTTTTTAGTTTCTCTTCCCCCACACACTTACTTGTATACTAAAATTATGTATATGTTACTTGGCTCTCAGTCTTATGTTTATATAATAATTATTAATAGACTAAAGATGAGTTTTCAATTAACATTATAGTGTTCGACACAAATTTGGATGTTTGTTAAGTAGTTATTAAAGGAAATCGAAATTAGCCTAACAATACAGACGTCTGGACCAATTGATTGTAAGGTTTAGCAGTGTTGGGCTAGCTTCTTTATTGATAAAAATTTATATACAAGTAAGAATTTATTTACTTAGTCATATATAAACCTTCGAATATAAATATTTTTTAACCATATAAAACATTCAGCCAAGAATTTCAACATTTTAATATACTAGTACGTATATTACGTGATAAAAGGAATACATTTTTCAGGATGATGAACGGCTCCATAGTGTATTTTTACCGTATTGGAAAGTAATCATCCGTCTTAAATATTGGTTTTTGTAAATATTTTACCAGATGTGTAATAATTTCCGTACAATCAATAGAAGGCTTCTTATATTTTCAAATCTTTAATATTATATGTCAAGGAAAATATACGTTAAAGAAGACCTTTAATAAAATATCGAAAAGAGCGTTTGCGAGGCCACAAAAAAGAAAATGACAAATTCGGAACATTTTTGGTGAAAAGAAGCATCCTTATAATATTACACTGACAATGAAGTGGCGCTCAGGCAACATCTACAATGTAACGGGTTAGGCCTAGAGGGATATAAAAAATAAAAATAAATTCAATGTTAAATAGAGAAATTCTACGTTGTATTATTTATATGAATTCTTACAGTTATATTTTAACACTGCCTTTTTAAACTTTTATAAAAAAATCCGTTAACATTTCGAGGAATTTTCAAAATATAAAGGTCTAACCATTGTTTTTAATAATAGTATCAATTTATCCTTCAATATTTATTTATTTTTTAGTTGGAATAATATTTTTTTATAAAATGACTTTCAATCGATAAGAATAAGTGCATAATTTTTGCAAATTAAAATAAATTTACGACTTGCTCTTCACTTTCCATGTGTAATTTCTGTAGACATTACATACAGAACTGAAACATGAGTGAACTGATACATCAAAGTCGATGGAAAAACAAATTCACAAAAGTAAAAATAGTGTCGTATATTTTTGTGTTTATTGTTGTGTTATTTCATTGTGAACGTTTAAACAGTGACGTACGAAGAAAAGTATAAAAATATTGTCTTCTGTAGTTTCATGTTGAGTAAGGGAAATAAAAATATTTTTGATAAAATTTCTACATTCATGCTTATTTAATGAATTGAAAGAACGAGTATAGTTAATCAATTTTGAAGATAATCTTAGAAGTTTTTTTTTCGCTCGAAAATTGCTTTTCAACGAAACCGAAACCTAAGATTTGAACTAAAATTTTGAAATTCAAATTTAAAACTTTCATCGATGTACAATATGGTTTTTATAAAATCACTTGAAGAGCGGTGGACTAAAAAAAAAAAACAAAATAAAGTATAATCTAAAATGATCTAATGACACGACAGTAAATGTAGAATAACGGTATTGGAAATGCGCCCAACAACTGGCAAACTGATTTTTGACGACCAGGTGATTTAGACAGAGAGAATATAAGAAATCTTAAACGAGAAATGGTTGGATGCAGTAGACTAAATTTCAGGATTCGTGAATACCTAAGTTAAGTAGAGTATTCTGAGGATAACACAATAAATATATTATTGTATTTAAATAATTAATTTTGTATGAACTGTCTGCACTGGACATATTATTATCCATGTCATTGAACCACAAAATCGATTCCCAGTGATAAACAAAAAAGGGTCCGGGACTGGACAATAAAAAGGACGTAAAACAATTTCACCCTTATAAAGTCAAGGTCTCATAAAACCTTAGCAAAGTTATTCGGACCTCGTAACAATGTCCCTTACAAGATGGAGCTATCAACCGAACTTGTTTGCAGATGTTTTTGATGACCGTGGTTGATGCATCGATTTAGTATATTTTTTATGTACTTACAAAAAGATACTTTCCAGATGAAGAAAATTTAATATTTAAAATTTAAGATAGACCAATTTTTTTGTAAATATTCCGACATCATTAGAATACAGGTTGACGAATCATCTATGCTACACAGAGAACTGTTTTACAGAAATGATTTTTTGTTTCCCTTAACTATTCATGATATTATTTTTTATCAGACATCACAATTATTTTTTGTTTTTACTTTGATGTATAAGTTAAGATCACAATGTTTGAAACTAATGAAGATTTTAAATTTAGAATTCAATAGCATCCAAAGTTAATTTACAAGATTTTAATTTTGGAATTCCGCTGAAAATTGTCAATCAGAAAATCTAACAAGATAAAATTATCCGTAATAGATTAATAATCATCTATTTGTTAAATTAAATTGATTGATATCAATTTTAAATGCATATTTTTAGAATTTCTTTTAAATTAAACGTTAAGGTCAGACCATCGATCCAAACATCAAATTGCTTTAGTGCAACTTTACTGCTTAGTTTATTCTGTTCAAACTTAACACTTTAGAAATATGTTGCAAATATAAACCACAAAATATATATAAAACACACATTTTTTAGGCAATTATTGGACTAAATTATCAAGGTTTCGGGATCATCGATACAATCACCCAAGCATACTTAAACTACACTCCATTGAAGCTCTTAAGTTTTCGTCCTATGGGACCGTCAAGTACTACAAATAGTATGTACATGCCAGACCTATGGGTGTTCGATTAACTTAAAAGGACGATGCAAATATTATAGCCAACAGAACTCTATGTAGTCTTTCTGTGGCTATTATTTGTTCTATGTGGAAGACATGAATGCAAGAAGACGAAGATGGTCACTAAGTATTCTTCACGTTTTTTAATAAAAGAAAATTACATATTATGGCCAAAGTAACATCATTATCTTCTTGGTCTTTTTTTGAACTCGGAGTATTCTGGACTGAGAGATTCGTAATTGAGTTAATTCTAAGCGGTAGAAAAGACCTGAAATTGGGTTAACGAACAAGAAGATTAAATTGGGTTATCATGTAATTGGGGTCTTATGTCTCTAGCCACCAAATCATCTGGACTTTGGAGCGTACCCGTACCCTAAACGCAAATGCACCGCAAATGAGGCCAATGAACCATGATTATTTCAAGGGAACGTGACAGAATAGCTTCGCAGTTTTTACTTGAAATATCATAAAAGCTAAACGTCCCCAATCAAAAAAACGTTGTTAATCAATTAGTTTTTAACGAATTCGCTCTCGTAGGTAATTGTAAAAGTTCATCTTCTTCTTGAGCAATGTCAAAATGGTGTCGTCCAATTAATGCCTTAACTGTTTCTTTGAATAAGAACTACACAATGCGCAATCTACCAAGTTAGTGGCGATAATTTCGACATGTTTTCCTACTTTGCAAATCTCACAATCAAATAACAATCAAAAAGCTTTTTAATCCATAATCAGTTCAAATTATAAGTCTGTAAAATAGGTGGCTCTTGGGTGGTGATGCGGACCTAGCGACTGCTATTAAAACAGCAGTTTATAGCCTCTCACAACCAACTCCACTCCCACTTGTACGTGGTGAGCCCTACATAGTCATGTCACATCAAGATTGCGGTAACCAATCCTTTTGGCGATATGACGTGATGAACTGACGGGAGAAAGGAGGGCTGAGAGAGTTATCAAAAGAACTCTCCCAGCTTCAACTAGGCACGGTGTAAGCCGGCCATAAACTCGCCAAGCCGCCTGGCAAGCGTGGCGTTTTAAGCCAACCACCCCAAATGAAAACACAACAAAAGATCCGGCTCCTAGTTCCCAGCAGCTTCGCTATTCCTGGCCACGGCAGCAGCCATGGTAATATAAGAAGAATAGCGGGAGTGACCTGGATGCGGAAGGCGGAGGATCGAAGAGGATGGAGACTCATGCGGGAGGCCTACGTTCAACAGTGTACGGACACAGGCTGATGATGATGGTGATGAAAATAGGTGGCTTGAAATATCATCCTGGTACGAGTAATAAGACTTTTATTACTATTTATCTGTACGACCACTGGACATTTATTTTATATAAGTCTATTTTTATAAAGCGTTTAACAATTTATAATCTATGAAATGGAAATAAAAACACAATGAAGGTTAAAAAACAGTAACATACATAAAAAAATTCAAAAACTACAACACATTTATTATAATAAGAATAAAATAATATGTTACATAAAAAAATATATAAATAAGAAAATATGTTTTGAAGTAAGAAACAATGATTTATAACGTTAAGCAACATAAACATATAAAAAACACGTTATTATAAGAGTATGCCTAATTTATAATATAATTTATTATTTAAGTGTTGAAATCTATTTAACTAAAATGAAATAAATGAGAGACAGAGAGGGATACATAACATCAAAAATATGGTAGATCTAATAGAATCTATTTATTTCTATTGGTGTTCTGAGTTTGAAATTTTGAGTATAACACTCGTAGTACGTGAATGTTAGATACTGGTATATATTTTTAAAATGGGAGTTGGTGTACTTAGAAGTATTTTATCGTACTTGAATCAAGTGCACCACTACAGTTTGAAAACCTTCAAGAAAACTTCTTAGTGGAGTGAGACTCATGTAGTTTCAATTGAAAGAGATACGAGTCCTAACTTTACGATATATATTGACTAGTCTATTATGCCTTTCTTCTTTTCTTTTCGCCATTACATTTTGAAAATAAAATATTCCAATTGAATTCATTATAATTTATTTAATTTGTTTTAAATTAAATAAAAGTAAAGATTGATTATATTTCCTCCACAACACTCTTCATTGTCTCGGTATGTGCATATGCTCAAATAAGAGAGCGTATATGACTACAAGAAAAATCATATATATCACTTATTAGGTTTTCAGGGCCAGATTTGATATTGTGGCTTTTGGGTTTAGCCGTGTGTGGCGAATTTCTTCTCTCCGATATTTCGACTGCCATTGCAGGGGTCTTCTTCAGGGTTCAAAGTCATCAACCCTGAAGAAGACCCCTGCAATGGCGGTCGAAATATCGGAGAGAAGAAATTCGCCACACACGGCTAAACCCAAAAGCCACAATATCATATATATCAATGTATCCTGGCTCTCACCATCCTGATGTTTTGACATCTTCAACGTATAGTCAAAATATTATTTTACTTTAAAACTTTGAGTTATTTAAACAACACCCGACAGCTAAGGGAGCAATTTGTATAACTGAGAGAGCATGTAATTTTTTATAAAAGTGAGAAGAAGAAAAAACATTTTCCTCGTGAAATTTCCAAACCATTATACACATTTATTATGCAAAGGTTAAACAGTTAATAGACTTGGCATAACTGGACTTTGTCATTTTTAGTTTATAATAATAAAAATAAAAAAAACGAACTTATTTGTCGGGAAAATCTAGAAGCAAAACACTTCCGTGAAATTCAATCTCAACGTTGGCAAATAAAAATAAAAACGTGATTACTAAAAATTTATTTACTCTGCAGGTTACAGTAAATACTCGTTTATTTAAATCAAACCGAGAATAATGAATTTAAAAATACTCTTAAACAATATATTTCTTGAAATAAAAAAAAATACTGAGAAAGGAACATAACATACTCTTCCTTATTTGATAATAATATGCTCAAAAGGATGAGATTTATTTTTCAGCATCTTAATGTCTGTGTTTTCATATGATGATTAGTATTTCATAGACAATACTGTGACACTATATATGTGAGTATATTTGCAATTTTACGACAGTATTTGAAGTTTGGTTTTATCATTATTTTCATCTTCTACTTCGACTTCGGTAGTTATATTTTATAATAAAACCCTTGAAAATATTTTCCGAATGTATTAGCCGGGAAGGTCTAGAAGCAAAGCACTTCCGTGGAATTCAATCTCTGCGTTGGCAAATAAAAATAAAAACGTAATTACTAAAAATTAATTTACTCTGCAGGTAAGTATTATTTCATAGTACAAGACTTATCGTTTAAAGTAATACAAACAAAAGAAACATTTTTTCGTTTAACCTTGTTAAAATTAATTTATTTTCATTTCATTTATTCAAAAGAAATTTATATATTTTAAATAAGGCCTTGTGGGATTTTTTTCTTGGATATTTTCTCCGCTATTGAAAGCCTTACATGGTTGGAGTGTTTTCCACAGTATAACAAAAATCATATATACAATCCATTAAGTTATAGACTATTTTTTTTGGCAATCGAAATATGTATATGCATTTATGAAAATGATTACGGACGATCTGAACTATTTACTATCAACTATTAGTTTCTGGCAACATTTTTTTGGAAGGCATTATTCAAATCAATTTTTAAGTATATATTACTCTGGCAAATATGAAATTCAATATTTATATATACACTAAAATAAATAAAGGAAAAGAGCATGTTACTTAAACTTTTGATATTCTCTCTGAAAAAAAATTCAAATATTAAATAGATAAATACTCTTACATTGTTTTGATATTGATAAGTATTTTAATAAGTGTAAGTGAACGTGATTCATTTTAAGACCAGGTAAAATTATTTTTTTGTTTAATAAAAAAACATTGTAAATATGTGATACATACACATATTTATTGCTTTTATTCATTTTAATATTTGAGAAGTGAGATTAATATTCGTTACCGTTCTCAATAACATTATTATGTGAATATTTGACTATGTGAGTAGTAAATTTCAACACGAAAGTAATAGAGCGTATTAATTATTTATTTATATCACAATCTATTTAAATTTTCAGAGTATGCTCCTCTGTCCTAACTACATCTTATAATTAGGACATAAATCAGTTGTGTTTTATAAGTTCATGTTGGGGTCACATACTACGAGCTCTTCTCGATAGATCGCATAAAAAACCAGGTTTTGCTCTCAAAACATGAAAAACCATCAAATAGTGATTCAATTTGGCATAATTCTGTGATATAAATAGATAAGATATGATTGAAGATATATGTCACTAGTATATACTTTTGTGTTCATAAGCCTTATATTGGGAACGAATAAGGCATAGAAAGATTTCATAATGAATACCACACATGCTCTGAAAGTCGACAGATATTTATTTTATGATTATATTCAAGTATGGATTTCATTAACATTATTTCCTCATATTCTCAGAAAAACAATATTTAACATATTTTTATGTTCGAACAACGTTGATTTTCTGAAAAATTATTAACATATTCACCCAAAAAATCGTCGATAACATTGTCACAACACATACGATTTCCTCGTGGAATATTTTATAATTTAAATAATCAAAAAAATATGAGAGTATATTAAAGAAATGAAAATCAAAAATATTCCTTACATTCCCATGAATCAATTATATATGATATTGCCTGTCAATTAATATAAATTTCCTTTTATAATATATTTATAAGAAATCAACTAGAGATTAAATCGGTTTGAATATTATTTTATCATATAAAAAAATATGAAGTAAATATATATGATCCATTAAATAGTTTTGTAACTACTGACAGAGAAGTCCTCTTACCTAGAAGGAGCATATTGTCCAAACAAATAGTCGCCATAACCTCACGTTGTTTTCGTCTCAAGGCAATATTAACCCTATATTAAACCAAGTACATAATGTATGTCGTTATCGACAGTCATCCATGAAAACGTTAAGTACTACGTTCCATAATATTCCATAATATTTTCTATCATGACAAAATCATACCAACAAAAGTTTAATTACTTTCGAAGCAACCTAATATATAGTTTTCACATTTGTTGTCTATACATCAAGATATGTGAAATTCTCAACCCTCTTTAAAGGCTTGCTTATTTCCGCTTGTAAAAGTTGTTAATTACGTATTAAAAGTGTCTTTTTTAAACAAACTGATTCTTTAAATCTCAAAAACACTTATAAGGGATTATAAAATATTTTTAAAAAAATATTGTGGTTATGTTTACAATGGTTATTTATACTCGTAGTTGTGTTCTTCGAATAATTTATTGTTGGATGTTTTTGGATAAATTGTGTGAACAAAAGTTTTTCCTTCATGGGCGTTTATGTCTAATTGATTTGTAGAATAGAGCATCTTCAATTGCTGTCATTAAAGTTACATAATGAAAACATTTGTTTTCAAGCTTGCAATTTAAGCAAACGACTTTTTAAATGTTTGACACAAATAAATTCCAATTGCTTTAAGTGTTTTTTTTTAACATTTTATTTGGGTTAGTATTATTTCTTCCTTAATGAATATGTTGGAACAATTAATAAACATATTACGCTATTTAAGAATTATATAAATTAATAAATGCTTCAATTACAGTCTACATTCTACAATGTATACTCGTGCATAACCAATGTCTAAAATTACTTTAGCGAAAATCGTAACATATTTTTTGATTTATTATAGTTTACACATGTTAAAAGATAAAATAATAATATACTATAGTATATATTTATTATAATATAGCATTATTTATTAAAACAACATATTTTTTACAAAAACATAACCTTTAATTGTATTATTCAAATATTGTGAAATTTATTCATAAGCAGTTTTCGCACATTCTATCCCCACTCCTTCAAATTTGATTGGAGGATGAGGTTAATCAAATCTGTAATGTAACGCTACTCTATAAATTGGATGCAAATTACCGTCTGCGGTTCGACAGGTTAAAACAAAACTATTTGCATTAAATTAATAGTCTTGCCCGTATTATAAGATCCTTTGTTCAATATCTAGTTCTATGATCATTTGGACTAAATGCATACTTAAGGCCATTTCCAAATTCATTATGGCGGAGGAATATTTTGAGGTATTTTCCAAAAAATGTTCTTTGTTTCAAGATATATATTTTTGGTCAGCTGAAGGTAGTATAATTTACAAAACCCCTAAACACATATTAAAAATAAATATATTTTACGTAATGAATGCAATCTTTCGAAGAGCCAAAGTGTGTGATAAGGATTTTATTTTATAAAACATGAATACAGACATGTTATTTTGATCATTTTTGTTCCATCACTGGCAGGTGTCACGATAAAGCTAAAACCAACCAAAAAAACAATCCCTCCCGGAGATTGCTTTTTCAAGTGAGGCGAAGAAGCCAAACGACAAAAGATTATTTCACAAATCGTTTATTTTGCGGAAATGTTGTCCAAAAACAAGGGAATCCTATAAAAGAAACCATTTCCTGATAATGCATTGCGGCGGGGGACGTAAATCACCTTCTCAGGGGCCGGGCAGGACTTGCCACTGCCAGGCGGGGACCGCTACGAGTGCAGCCGAGCCTGAGGCCTGAAAAAATATCAAATCGGTTCTTTATATCCACTTAAATCTCAAAGGATATAAAATATAATAACGACGAGCTTTTTCGCTGACTCTAATATAGGCAGAATTCATTTAGGATTTGACCAATGGGTGATAATGTATATTTAGTGTCGCTCGCCGTATTATACGACGTCATTTTGAGAAAAAAAATTGTGGTTATTGTTGTCTTTCTGTGTTGACTTTATGATGCATATCCAAATTTATAATTTAATTCGCATTACAAATTGGAGAAATATTTATGTTATAACTTAAATTTTAGGAAGTCGAGTATGTCGTTTATGACCTATATTGAGATATTACATTTATTTCAATGAAAGCAAAACATGAATTAAGTATTTAAAGATTGTATTATAATCAATAAGCTTTAAAAAATAGTTGGATCGTCACTAAATAAAAAATACACATCACATACTCGAATGCTCGTAATTCAATATTCTGATGGTAATAATATAAACAACAAATAAGTTGTAAACACAAGACTTATTTGTAAATCGGTTAGCTTCTATTATCGTAATATTATGTTGCTAATTCTTATGTCAGGTGTCATATGTGATGTGTGGTAAGGATATCATCGCATGCTTGCCTAGTTTACATACGTGGTTGACCGGTTTATAGAGACTGCTGACTTTGAACACCTAGCCGCACTACGTGCTCAAAATAACTATGTGAAAATGTTAAATACTTCAACACTCTCCACCCCGCTCTAGTGAACTCGCATTATTTCAGAATAAGTTAGAAAATAATTAACAAATACCTAGCTCGTATCTAACCTGTATCTTTTATATGAAATATTCTAAATATATTAAATTCTAAATATATCGCTTATTAAGCCATAGCTACACATTTATTGTGCACCTGCATTGATGAATGCATTTGATTTCATAAATTTTTTAGTCCTCCAATTGAACACAAACGTAAATCAATTAATTATTAGCTTATTTACGGTAATTTCGTAATCGCACCAAGCATTCACTCATCGATTATTAAATTCTCAAATTTATTTACCAGGATTTTCAAAAATTAATAAATCCGCGATTTAATATTTTTTTTAATAAACTCCAATGGCCAGAAGTAACGCCATCGACGTCGCCCACTTCTGGGCAGACAGGATCTGACCCTGTTGTTTCCGACACGATTATATATAATAAACTCCAATTTTAGGGAATTCAATTTTTTTTTTAGTGTCAAATAAAATAACTTTACTATAAATATGCTTGTTCTATTTTTAGCATGCACTTTGTAATCCATTTCAATAATAAATAGATAAATAATTCACACCTTGATTTAATGTGGATCTCACTGGGCACTGTTAACCACTTGCTTTAAGACTGCAGTTTCGTCATCGATGTAGGCAAAAAAACTTCATCAGTTTTAACATGTACGATTATACAGTAAAATTATATAGTAAAATTACTATTATTAAGTTATGCAAACGCGTGTACCTCTTTAACCTATTATTTCCTAAAATAGCGCATATGACCAACGTAACCCACTGCCAAGTACCCTTAGCAACAGCCAGATCCGTATTCTAAGTAAATATTCATATTGTTTCATCAAACATTGGAGCTACACGAAAGATTTGCTTGAAGTGAAGACAGTCGTAGTATATTTGTAATATATATAATCGAGTCAGAAACAACAGGGTTATTCCCGGCCATCATCAGGTCTACCTGGGTGCAGATACTCGGGCACAGCGCACACTCCAAAAAGTGTGACAGCGTCTCGTCCACGCTGCAGTCACATTCAGTCGGTCCACCATAAAACTGCCAGACTTCATTTATGTCCTCGTCTTGCATACTCCGGTCAAATTTTACAATCTAGTGGATCATTTGATATTTCGACATAAGACTGCTGAATGGATAAGCCCTGATCACTGATCTACCCAACTTATGACTGGGCACGGCGCTTTTAATAACAGATTATACTCATTTAATTTAGTTTCAAACCCTAGTTGCCCCTGTGGCGCCCCCTTCCAGGCCTCAGAGCGCATTCTCTGAGACTGTCAGTTCCTTTATTATAAACATGAGTCCTTTTTTATGCAGTTCAAGGGAATCGCCTCGGCCCTATCCGGCATGCAGACTTTGTGGCCACTAAAAAGAATTCCACGCATTTACAATTTTTGCTCGTATTTTCGGAGAGAGAATCTATCTTCCATCTCCATCTCTTTACAACCCGTGAATGAGATTCTAATCTCTTTCACGGTTTCTTTCTTTGTCTTCTCTGCAGTGGCCACAATTGTTCAGAGAGGACTCCAACTGTACTTATCAGTTGCTAACTGATCATAATCTGAATGAGAGCATCTTAACTGTCCTCCGGTGTGATGCGGGTGTGAGGCGGGTAAAGTCCAGTCCAGTTCGACATAAGACATACAGCTACAGAGTGTGGTACTTTCAGTTGACTGTTTTAACGCATTAACGTAGCAACGAGAATGAAATTGTCGAGGAACGCATCGCTGGAATAATGAGTAGGTAGGTGCATCGCACTGACCTTGCGAATTCTGCAAATAAATAATTTACTTTAGTTACGACACGCAAATACGCAACGGCCCGGCCAGAGAGAAAGCATAAGAAGAAAGTGCTCGAGTAAGTTTATGGGCAAGAATAAAGTTAAAATTTATATATTTCGCGGTAAGCACTGTGCAGAAGGCAACCATATTTTATATTATATAAGTTTTTAAATTTAAAAAAAAATACGAAGCAAGCTTTTCTTATTTACTGCTATCATTTGGTATCCATTGAAGATCATACACAGTTTTTCTGAACATTATCTTCTTTTGATTAAATTTGATTGAATTTCCGGAGGGTATGGCTAAGTGGTGAAAGTTTTTGCTTACCAAACCAAAGGTCGTGGGTTCGATACCCGACGTAGGTTAAAAAAAATGATAATCGATTTCTAATCTCTATAAATTTCCCCGGATGGTTTGAATTGGATCCTACACTTGTAAAAAGCCATTCATAGCCTATAATTTAATATTGTTGGTAGGAGAAATTCGTCCCGTGAACACTACCTACACATAAATTCCTGTAATAATGAATGAATGCGTGAACGTTGGGCTGTAGTCTATGACGTTGGCTGATCAACATTTCAGATGCAGCGCAACCCATATTTAACATGGTGAGCGTCATAGAATACACAGATGATTTTACTGCATCACCTTGACCACCTGTTGGTATTCTCCTGTACGAGCTTACGTACAAAAAAATATATAATTTGTTAAATTGTGGCTTTTGGGTTTAGCCGTGTGTGGCGAACTTCCTTCAACTAATATTTCGACCGCCATTGCAGAGGTCTTCTTCAGGATTGATGATTTATTTAGTTTTGAGTTGGTTTATTCAGATTACCTTTTTTTATAATAATCTGAATAAACCAACTCAAAACTAAATAAATCATCAATCCTGAAGAAGACCACTGCAATGGCGGTCGAAATATTGGTTGAAGGAAGTTCGCCACAAACGGCTAAACCCAAAAGCCACAATATCAAATCATGGCCGTGAAAACCTGAGAAGTTATTTATATCATTTGTATTTACAAGTTTGTTCCCATACAAGTTCAATAACACGAAGCATCCCAAAAATCAATTTTAAAGTATTATTGTTATAAAGCTTTATAATTTTGTATTGCATTTTACAAAAAAATATATAACAAAACTATTTAAGTTAGACTAAAAATATACTCAAATTACAATAAGATAATATACAATCTAAATACAAACCGTGTCCGTTTTCCTAAAGGAGATCCGTTTTAAGGCGACTCTATAAATAAACAAAATATTTAAAATCAAACATGTATTCTTGAAGACCAGCCGGCATCTGGAACTTTGGTCACTTGAGTCGTACATGTTACCATTTCATCCAGTCAAAAATAATGCTCTCGGCGCTTAAATATACAAGGAGCCGGCGGAATTTATTATCACAATTTGTTCTAAGAGCAGTCGCGGAAGATTCTTAATTTTCTCCAAGTCGGTCCCTTTTACGATAAGCAGACGCTCAAATAATAAAAATTCATGGCGCGATAAAAATCTTAAAATTAACTGGTTAATTAATTTGCGAACTCCGCGCGGTATTCTCACTTTATTTCGACATCCTCCTACACTGTTTATTGGATAGTAATTATTTATTAAATCGATTATTTATTTAATTTGGAATGTTACAATTAGCGTTTGTAATTGTTTACGGATTGTTTACGGATTGTTAACAGCTGATATATCTACAAACAATACATAATTTTATTATTATGAGCAAAATATTTGCAATTTTGATTTACAATGTTTATGTATACTTGTGTTATATGTTTATAGCATATGCTTTATCTATGCAGCGTCTAGCCATCTTGGTTGTGTTTCGTAGAGCCGAAAAGTGGTAACATCCTCCTCTCTCGCGTGAGGGCAGGATTAGGAGCAGGTCAGCAGACAAACACTTTCTTTTTGAAGCACATTGATTATATTTACTTTAAAAACATTACAAGCTTTCGGCCAAGCGGAAACATACCGCTGGCCGCAACGCTGACCTTGTCTCGCTAAAGGGTAGGGACCGACTCGCGATCTCCGCGCCATCCCGGCTTCCGATAGCGCCGCGAGCGGTAGTATTCTTAACTAAGACACCCGTTAGCGGAACCGTCAGCACGGCGCACCTAAATGCACGACAAACGACCCGAAATAAAGAGACGAAAGATCGTATATCGAGGTTTTCGGTAACAGTAAGCAAGGACTACATTATGCTAATATCAGTGATTACTGTAGTAGTTATTTACTTATAAATACTCTCAATATAATATTCATCCTCTCCATATTTGGAAGATGTGAACACCGCGAATTGCCGTTTCATATTCACGTAAGCTCAGATTGTCTATATTTTGTCTCAAAACACTTACATACCTGAGGTCGACATGGACATAGATGGTTCCTGGGTGTGGTGCCAGAGGAATATTTGGGTGTTCAATAATCACATTTTTTATGGTTATCGGATAATGAGCCTGAGGCTTTCGAAGCCTGGACATTTTTTTTTGTTCTTAAGAAGTGACTCAACTCTAGCGGGCGTATGTGTAAGCTTAGTTTTGATTAAATATTTTTTAATAAAATCAAGCTTTGTAATTAAATACACACAAACTACATAAAATTTTTACGCATCAATTTATTCAGAAAAAATATCGGCAGACGCGGGACTGTCCACACGACCATTCTCTGCATGGGCAGAGACAGCGTGTAGGATAGAGCAAAGGTGCAACGCTCGAGGCTCGAATCCCGCGTCTGCCGATATTTTTTTTGTGTTGTACGTGTGTATGTTATTACTAATAACATTAAAATATAGTCAATTATCTATCAAATAAGATTAGAATAATATGAACAATATTCTAATAAAAAATAAAAATCCAAAAAATCAAGCTTTGAACTGACGTCGTCTGAATGACAAACAAACGCTTAACCATTAGACTATGCCACCCGGTGACATGTACATTCATAACACTCGTCATTAGCATGTCCGCTCCCCTCACTAAAGCATATTGCATTTACTAACTGCCGCCACAAAGCACTGTCAGCCGCCATAGTCTTCGCCTTATCCCATGTTGGCTCTGCCTGCCGCAGCTCCCCGAGTACATTCTAAATATAGTAAAATTTAACGCCAGTACAACACATCTCAGAATTACTTAAGAGTTATTTTTATGTTTATCCAGAAAAGTCTGCGTTGTCAAGAAATAAAACGTTCATCACTACAATGTCGACCGTCTCACTGGGTCGCGGCGCACTTCAGTGCACTGCTGAAGCAGATTAAATCCACTGCAATTGTTGAAGTATTACGTGTTAAATAAATTAAGTAAGTGCCTTCTTAGCGTACGTTATTGTTCTTTGTGGCGAGTGGAAGGAAATAGAGTGCATAAAGCTCAATGCTTCCGGAGATGCGCGGCCTCTGCCAAGCTAACAGCAGCTTCAGTGCAGGGACAGCAAACAAATTCAACCGGTTAATTCTTTTGTATGAGCGGTATTGAAATCAATATTTTCATAGTAAGATAGCAATATGGTCAATAAAATATTTAATTTAAAATTATCGTATTTTTTATAATACTCATAAAACAACACCATATTCATATAATCCCATCCTTAAAATGTATAATGCTACAGTAAGCTAACGATGATATGCCGACTTTTCAAGTCCCCGGGCTTGCCTCATTGGGAACCACATATGTTCCAGGTGGACTTTCGAATGCATACATGTCTGGCGACGAGGCGTAGACAATGGCAATGAAATAACTAAGTGGCGACAATTTGTTATAACCAATGTTCCACATATGGAACAGATATGATAAAAATAACTCACAATTAATTTGATACTATTATACTGTTTTTAGATGTTTTATAATATATAATATTTTTCAATATTCTTATACTTGATAGATAATTGAAGATCCATACAAATATTTTTTAACAAATTGATATACGCATACTACATATACAGTAAATTTCATTTTCAATAACATTTCTCTGATTTTAATGACAGAAATGTAATTGATGGTGATGTTTGCTGAATATATTTATTTATATGTAAATTTGTAATAATAATAACAGTACTAATCACCATAAATTAAATATCTTATGACAGATATTTAAATGTGAAACTATTCATATTTCATTTAATTTCGACATTTTACCATTATGAAAATTAGTATTTACGGAGAAAACAACATTTTCTTGGTTAGTAATACTATATGATAATATTTATTATTTCAATGTTTTGAGTGGAGAATCGGTTACAATAATAATATGTAATGATCCTTTTCTACCGCAGTAAATCACAAGTGTCTAATAAATCAACCCGTTAGTTCGTTGGGCATTTGCGTGACTAAATCATTTTATTTTTGGCTAGAGACAGTGTGCTGTTGATGCATGGAATTAGAAAATGTACTAAATGAGCATGTCTCTTACTTAAAAATTTAGAAGTTTTTTTAAATTAAGTTTCAATTAGCAATTAATGTGAAAAATACATATTAAATCACTGAAATATAACTTTATTTGTTTAACTAATGGATATTTAAAATTTGCTTAAGATGTACGAGTATATAAATAGATCTTCAGCAATTGTTAAATATAACCATTATGCCACATTTTGACTTAATTTTTCATTAAATTAAATTAATTTCAAATGGTTATGGATTCTTAAACCTTTCAACCCAGATCGTTGGACGATTCGTGATACAGAGGTAAATTTTGCATGTTGTTTTTTATCGAATTAACGGAAAATTGCATACCGTTAAGCACACCCTGCAAGCATGAAACAACGTACCAGTACTCAACACAAATGTGAGGATCATAATTGTACTATTTACGAAGATGTAAGGATGTGTCAACGTGCCGCACAATACATACGTTAAAAATCATTCATTTACTGACACTTTCTCCCAAATTTGATTAAATACTAACATCTTAAGGCTGAATGGAGTTTCAAAGGAATTCTTAACAAAAAACTAAATTCTTCTTCCTTCCAGTAATATTAAATAAAGATTATTATTTTTTTAAATCAATTGTGAAGTTAATTTTACTGATTAATTTTTGGTTGTCATGGTCCCAAATCTCTTTTAAATATTTATTTAACGATTTCAATTGACAAAAAAACTATTTTAGTATTTATTTTCATTTGTGACAGTTTGCTGTGAAAATTTACTGTTTTGGAAAATTCAGAGCGTGTATAAAATATACGTTTGTAAACTTGTCACGTTCCGAGACATGGAGAATTTTACTGCTGAACTATGAAGACTTTTTATATAATAATACTATCATGTATGACTGTCCCAAATATCGTTCCGAGAAAGTTGCAATCTTGGGATGTAAAACAACAAACAGCAGTAGTAGAAATTCTGCATAGATAATATAATATTTTACTATTCTTTTGACTAGTTGTTTACTCATGATACTAAAAATCATTTTGATTTTTCAATGCACTGATACTTGTGAATGATTATTTGTATCTGAAAATCAAGTAATATACGTAAAATGAAATTTTAGGAACCAAAATGAAGGATGTAAGATTTTTAAATGATTGGCGATGAATATATCGATTGTGGAAATTAGACGTTGGTAATTTATTAAGAATTACTGACCAATATTAATTGCACTATATCCAGGCATACAGCATCGTCTTCGTTCACAATGAGACTGGGAAACTTAAGCTAGTACTATTATTATACGATAGTACTACTAATAATATATTAACGAGGCGTCTTAGGTGTCACGTCTTATGCCTCGTTTGCTCATATTTTAATACTATATGTTTTCCATTTTAAAGTAAGCTATCGGCGGCTACTCTTTTCGATTTGACAATTTGCATTGACAATTTGATGAGAAACTTGAGCCATGTACTTCATGAATGCCTTTATAAAGTTTTTGTTTATGATTTACATTTGTATTTAATTATATTTGTTTAAAAATTGGAACATCACTACTATAAATAAATTATAAATTTTGCTAATGAAACCGAATTATATAAAAAACATACATATCCAACTTTTTGTCTTACTGTTTAATGTAAAATGTATTCAACAATACATACTATTGACAACAATATTATATTTACTATTGTATTCTCTGATTCAAAGATTATTTTATTATTCTAAAAATGCTGTTACCTAAATTGTCTTCATTCAGAAAGTATTCTGAGCAAAAAGAACAATAATGAGCCATATTCAGAATAAAGCATTTCATCTTACAAGCTTATACTTTGAAATATTGTTATACATAACTCTCAAAACCTATGTTTTCTAGCTCAATTTCGTAATGTATGAAGCTTGTGCGTCGTATACCTGTGTATTGTATATCTGTGCGGATGTTTGTTGTAGACTTGTGCAGAAACAAAACAATTTCACGCAACACAAATTCAATTTAAAACCTGTTACTGACAAACTCAAAAGTGAAGTGAGTTTTGACCACAATAGAAGTTGTGCTATCTACAATGATTCCACATACGCCAGATTGCGCTATTTTTAGAGTTAGGTAAGCTTTATTGTAACGCAAATTATTACCAACACGATGCAATATCGTATTTTGCTTGATAAAATTTCATAATAAAAATAGCACATATAACAGTGGAATAACAAAATTATTTTGTATTTGTCTGTTAAAAAAATTAAACTTAATAAACGTTTCTTTCAGACTTTTTTAAAGTTAATCCACTGAAAAAAATCTTATCGTTTATATGATCTAATAGTTATCAATAACAACCATTTCATTGTTAGTTACCATAATGATTAACCGATACGTTTTCATTATTATCATCTTGATTAAACTAGAATTTAGATTAAAGGTAGAGTTTAGAAGTAGTTTTATGGCATACCATGTTGACCTGGTGTTATTATGATTCATAGTCAATACTTTTAACACATAGCTGAATTATATGATCAACAAAAATATATGTATAAACTCATACATACGGAAGAATACCAGTAGACACTGATAGAAAATATCTTCATTGAATTTTATAACGCTAACCATTTTGTAAAAATAACTTAACAATGAAAGTAGAGCATTGAATAGCCAACTTCATTATATTATAACCAACAATTCACACATCGTCATTTTTTTATTACTTTGTTTGGAAATGTTGATGGGACGATTTGCTATAATAATTTTATGGGAAAGTTCGGTTATATTAGAATATTAGATCAATATTTAATTATTATATATATGCTTCAAGCGAGACACGATGTTCTAAGACGGTAACCTAATGAAGTAAAATCCGCACTCATTATTGCTTAACTTGGTGATTTTATAATGAATAGTATTTAAACACGGTATGGTAATTGCTTAGTAAACACCAGACCTTATAAATATTTTTTTCCTTACGTTTCGGCATAGATCGAACCCGCTAACTATCGTATTATCATACTAGACGAGCCCTTTACTTCTAAGTGGACATAAAATATGTTTGATTATGCTATAAACCATTACAACTAAAAAAAATGATCTTGATTAAAACTGGTGCAATATGTAGATTAGTTACATAATATGAAACCATAATTGTCTTGATAAAAGTTACGTCATTCATTATTTATCTTGAAATTAAATTTATTTTTATTTAATTTACGATATGTATAAAAAAAGTCTTCTATTTACATTATAAATGGAATACATCGACTTAAATGGATATCAAAAATAATGTAACGTTTGCCTACGTAATTCAACGTAATTGTATGTAACGCAAAATTATAGTATTATAAGCAGCGTAACATTACATGTAATGTTATAAGAACAGGTCTAGTGGTTTTTTATTGTTTTAACCGCTGTGGTTAGTAATATCGGCTATTTCTATAATAATTGCATGATATTCTCATACAAATTTAATGACGTGAAGTTATTTTCATAATATCCCTAACATGCTTTGAAATATATTAAATTTTCTCAGCAATATTACCCATTATCTTAACCGATAATATCACGGCCTATGTAATGTATCTACTTAGCAACCGGTCTATTTTCCCATCATTATTAATTCGTAGTTATTTTTAATGTTTAACCTTTATTTTTTAGCTTTCTTTACTACTCGTTGATGAGAATTTTCATAAGATTTTTTTATTTTCTAACAACAATCGAGCAAACTCGTATTACAAGTACCTTGTTATTGCACCATTTCGATGAATATTCCTCCGTAATGAATGTTAAATAAAGCTGACTCCTTCTCGCGGCAAATAAAACAACAAAATAAATATAAAGATGGTATAGAAATTATTCCACATTTCATAATCATTAATTTATTTAACTTGTTTTTAGATGGATCTCGTTAGATATGGCTTCTATTTAGGAGACTGCAGTTTCGACTAATTGGTAGCCTTTCTCAATCCATCACTATCACGAGACAACAAACGACATATCTCTTGACAGTGATGTATTGACTCGTAAGTTAGTTGAAACTGCAGTATCCTCAATAGAGGCCATATCTAACGTGAGACAACTATTGACATGTCTCTTGACAGTGATGGATTGAGGAAGGCTACGAGTTAGTCGAAACTACCGTCTCCTAAATAGAGGCCATATCTAACGTGATCCATGTAAGCACAAGGTAAATAAATAAATATTTATTATTTATAGTGGATCTCAAAGTGAATGATGAAAACATTGAAAAAAATATTCCACATTTTTTTTTATTGCAAAAATAATTATTCTGCTTGTTTCATTTATTAGGAAAATATACGTAGAGAAAAAAAGTTACTAGCTCATCTTTTATATAAAATAATGTATAAGAAGCTCAGAAATGAATGGGCCAAACCAACAGAACAGTCTTTAGGAAGCTGGGAATTGCACAATGTCTCGTTTCGATCCGATAATAATCGTTTCTTTTCCAAACATGCTTTGTGCGTCATGTTCTCATATTACGCCGAGATGAAGAATCGATTTCGACCGAACCATAGTGGGTAATAAATATTTATTAGAACTACAGTGGGCGCCCTTATCCGCTGACGCTCTCAGCATTCTAAGCAAGACTGCCATTTCGGACCCAAAACATCGTTCATGAACCGTTCAAAAAGTAAACGTTCCTTATAGCGCCATGTACCGAAATTACTCTCTTAAATTCACTTCGAAACCCAATATAAATGTTTTATTTGTATCGTATAATATTTTACTGATCATTGTATATTTTATTGCATGTAAATTACATTGATTCAGAGGGAAATCTTTTTTGGCGATAAAAAAGTTTCTGCGTAAAATGAACAGTCATAATATGTGTACAGCTAATAATAGAAATAGTAACTTTGTTATCTTCGGCTTGGTCGTTTAACCCTTTCATTATGGCTCGGTATAATATAAATTATACTGTCAATACGGCGTGAATTTTTCAAAACATTTTTTTTACTTAAAACTAGTATTTGAAGCATAAATGTACTTATCTGACCTATTTTCAAATATCACATTGGTTCTTCTATCCTTTGGCTATCAGATGATGCATACAAAACTATTATATTTAACAAACGATCATTATGTAACTCCATACATATGGTGGCATTGACACATGTGGTTTACAGAAAAATCGCTCCTGTGACGAAACCTAACTATATTTATTTACATGCTATAAAGATTCTAGTAAATAATACATGTAGGTTGATAAAGGGAATGACTGCACTTCCAATTTCCTACCATAGATGTCACAATGAGTAGCAAAACGATATATCACGTCAACCGATGTCAACGGTCGGGGAATTTTTGATGGCATATGCCAACAACCGATGCGAAAGAGTTGAAAATCTCTACACCATTGCATATGCTATTTGTTTATAATTAAATATTATATTATGTAACTTTCTAAAAAAAATGTATTCTAATTATTACAATCATATTATAACACTTAGAATGCCGGCATGTATAGCTCAATGGTCAAAGCGTTTGCTTTGCAAGCCAAAGGTCATGTGTTCGATCCCCGACGGATATTAAAAATAAGGATTTGTAATCGATTTATAAATATATTGTCTTTTCTTTTGGGATGTAATGAAAAAAAATATTTATTGAAATGTTAGAATGTTAATACTGAGACTAGTGAGTGGTTTTTCCTAGCGCTACATTTGAATTACGAAGGTGGGGAAAACGGGTTGCAATATCCCCCTTCTCGGTAATTACCTGCAGAAACCGCTATGTTAATTCCCCTTCTTGGTTTTCTCTCAAGGTGTCAACGGGAGGCGGTTCTGCACCGCGGTCCGCCCACCGGACATTAGACGGCCAAGTCTTTGCTTCAAACGATACGCCTGTTAGACAGAGAGTAAGATGACAATTATAAACACAGAGGTCGACGACCGATATCACCGAATATTATTAACAGTTTTTATAAATTCTTCTAAAAGTGTACTTCTGTTAAGTATAATAAATAACATAGCTGGATTGAATAATTAGATAAATGTTTAATGTCGTGTTGTTGATCTGCAATGTCATAAATGTATAAGTATATATACATATATACTTATACATTTATGTATATATATATATATATATATATATATATATATATATATATATATATATATATATATATATATATATATATATATATATATATATATATATATATATATTAAATAATGTCACCTTGAGACAATATTAAGAAGGTAAAATTGTTCATCAGTAACACAGGTAAATGACTGGTTGTAAAAGTCCGTGTCAGACTGTGTATGATGGTAACAATAGTATAAATACAAGTTATTCGGCGCAACAGTTCAGGCAGATGATGGTCGAGTGGTCTAGGGTAATGAACTTGAACAAATGGTTGGTTCCAAGGTTCGCTGGCTCGCATCCCGCCTCTGCCGATATTTTTACTGAAGGAATTGATGCGTATAAAGAATTTGTTGCATTATAGTATGTGTATATTTAATTACTTATAATATTGTAATATTGTCAATGATCTATAAAATTAGATTAGAATATTGAAATAATAAAATAGTATTCTAATAAATATTTAAAAATCCATACAATAAATATAGTCGCTGTATCGAATTATTATTATTTTATTATAAATTAAATGTTTAACCCCATAAAAGTTTTGGCTCACATACAATTTAGAAACGAATCTTCTTAAAGGCGATGCATAGAAGCACCAGTATGTCATCATCAACTTTAGAACCGTGAAGATCTTTGCCAAACATCATTACTAGAATATTTAAGAATAATCTCACAGCATCTCTATGTCCTCATAAAATCTGAAAATATTCAAGGATCAAAATTATAAGTACTTGTAATTTAATAAATATTTACACGTGTAAAAGCACTATACATATTTTTCTTATCGTCTAGAGCAGTGCTTCCCAAAGGGGGTTGCGAAAATATTCAAAGGAATGTATAAACTTTCATTTATGAACATGTTTGCACGTAACGTGTTCAAATAATGTTTATATTGAAGCTAGTTGTAACCTTGTAATTACTTAAATATGTGTATTATTATTGTAATATTTATTGCTAAATAAACTTTTTGACTATATTTTTTTGTAGAGACCGGGAATCAATGCTTTCAGATGGTTCCGCCGCATTACGTTCACAGACAATTCGTTCAGCGACTTATTGGTAACGACGTGTGGCGTACTGAACTTCTGGTGCACGTCAATTTGGCGCGCGGGACAACTAGTGCACTGGATGTCTCACTAATCCATCCAAACCTAATCTGACCTTTTTTATTTCGTTAACGAGACATGGATCTCTGGAACCTACGATCTCGGACAAATCATTAGGTTAGGTTAGGTCAGGTTAGCGAGACATCCAGTGCACCAGTTGTCCCGTGCATCAGACGCCCCACGTAGTTATTAATTAGTCGCTGAACGAATTGTCTTCGAACGATAGGTCATGACGCCCTTTCAAATTTAGGGGGCCGTGACATGATATTATTATGGAAGTACTTGTCTAGAGTCTAGACGACTAGGCTTGGCGACGCCGTACAATACAGTGAAGGTGTCCCAAAATCCCCTACAGGTACTCCTATAGATGATATATATGACATTATTCCCCCGTGATGTTCGTAATTGCCTTCAGAAAATATTAAAATATTACATGACGATTTGTTTTGGTGAAAATTTTAATTGCTCGTAGACCTGCGGTTGCTGACTTGTTGTTGCGCGTCTTATGTGTGTCAGCTGTCAGTCCAAGAATGATGTGAGCAGTTGTTGAAAGAAAACTTTATGTACCGGTAATTTTTTTGCAAATATACACATATACCAGAAATTATTTTCAAAAATAAGAAAGCGAAAGACCAGCGGTGAGTTTCTTTGAAATGTCTTTATTCTTGACCGCGAAGCATAAATTATTATCGTTTCATAAAACTAAACAAATTACCTCATTTTGCACACATTTCGAATGAATGTTATAATTCCGTGGAAAAAAAAAATATTACTTCACACAGCTTAGTCATTAAAATATGCTTCTTCTTCTTCGTGTCTGCGACGTCAAATAATTTCTGCCCAGTATTTGGCAACATCGATAGCCCGTGTGCTGCCTATCATTAAGTCTTGAGGTGTGCAGATTGTTGGGCACATGGAGCAGGATCTCAGGTGTGAGGTGGTCTGCAGGTCTCCGCAGTCGCACAATAGTGGCTCTCCCTGCCGAATAATTCCCCACCGCTCGAGGTTGTCCTTTGTTCTACGAACTCCGGTTCTTAATCTGTTCAGGGATGTCCAGGTCCGCCAGTCAAGGTTCTTTCCAGTTGGGAGGCCTTCCTTTGGAGCAATTAAATTCTCTGGTGCGACTTGTCGCCGAGGTTGTCGTGAGAGGTAGTGTGGATCTCAGAAAGCTGCTTCGCGACTTTAGTCTAGGTGTTGGGGGTATCTGATTATACAAGCAGTGGGATGGTTGGTTGATTGCCTTACGCAATTAATATGCTTACTAGAATCTGTTTGATAATGATTTTATGTAAGCACCAAATGTGATGACAATTAACAATATACATTTGCATAATTATCCCACCATCATTACGCCTGTATCCCTTTTTTGAATAATTGAGCCACATCGCTCGTGTGCAATCCATCAGACACTTATTATTAATAAATATATTTAATGTAAATTTGTTTTTAATCGAAATCAGAAAGTTCTAAATTAATAAAAATAAGACATGAAAACCTTAATTTACCTCTAGTTAAATGAGGCAAAATAAATTATAAATATGTCTTAAATTAATATGCACAAACACCTTCAAAATGCAAGCAATTTCGTTTATGTACTAACAAATAAATATTTGTAAATTACCGTTTATTCAGTATTTGAAGTTCAATACTACAAAACCAATAACAATGGGTACAATTCCCAGATCAAACAATAATCAGGAACGTGGCACAGATTTTCGGATAATATTATCGAAATGTAATTACATTTTCCAATAAAATAATATTACCATACACATGCTAATTAAATTTCCCCTACATCATCATACAATATTGACTGTTGATATAAATTATTTTCATTAACAAAGTAATTTAATGGTTCCGTTTGATAAATCCTGTACAGTATATAGAGAAAGATAATGATAGAGAGAGATACAGGTATAGAAGAGGAGAGAGAAGAGGAAAAAGAAAGAGAGAGTGATAAAAAAAAGTAGCCTTCTATCATATTCTCGAAGCTGCTCTAGGAATTGACGCTCCTCCTATCACTCTTGGCTAGCGTATTTTAATGCCTTTATATTTGTTTTTCTTCATCCTCATTTTATTCACATAAAATAAAACATTACTCCAATTAAACAATAAACAAAACTAACACATAATCGACTTATCAAAATGCTAGACAACACAAAGTGACAAAATTAAAGATTTAAATCAGAACAAACGCATGTTTTAAATCACACGCTTGACAACAACCAAATACAGGTAAAAATATAGCAGGTGTATTATATTAATCTAGAATACATTTGATACAACAATACCAATTGGAATCGAAAATGCAAAAAAAAATGTATGCATTAATAAAAGTGGTAATGCATCCCATTATGTATAGTCAAAACATAATGGTGAAACCATAAATTTAAAACATAATTAATTAAAATATTTATACTATTATATATATATAGTGATACACATTAAAATCTATAACTATTATATAAATGAATCGAAACTACTGTAAGTGTAAGAAAATGCACTAATTGGCGGTAGAGAAGAATTTCATTTACCGATATACCATAGTATATCTCATTCTTACATTCATTTACTATGTTAATAGTAACATTAGCTTAGTTTTATTTCATGTGAATTAATTTTTGTTTATTATGAAGTTTTTTAAAATACAACTATTTATCTATGATAAATGAGAATTAGGTTTTATTGAGTGAAATGATAAATAATCTTAAAAAATTATGTGAAAAAAATACCCATAAATATTCACTTGCAGTGTTTAGTATGAGAACATATTCCACGCAATATCACAGTTCATCACCCTTGATATAACATAACTTTTCGCGCATTGCAATTACATTTTATTGCGTCGTAAATTCGGCGGATTCATAAAATGATGTTATTACTGAAATCAAGTCCCTCCGCATTAGAAAAAAAAATTTACGCTCGTAATAAACATTAAGCGAGTAGCTTAGTGATTATTGCTTTCAGGACATTTGACATAGTAATGTTATGCGGTAAATGTAAAAACTAGAAAACGATTAAACTTTATGACTAACATTTATTAGCATATTCACTCCACAGATAAAACATGAAACTATTAGCTTGACTATATTTTACTAAATAAAATAGTAAAAGTATATTTTTTCAATACCCTATAATAAGTATTCAACTGAAATAGTTTAACAAAACGTCGTGCTGCTCTGGGATCTAAGACACAGACAGCATTTCTGTAACGGGGCGACTCACACGTACGCTATATAATTATTATTACATCCGTTTTTAGCAAGCGACTCTCAGCTTACCGATTTTAAAGACATTTAACTTCAAAAATATAAGTGATAACCAAAGATGTATAGTAAAAAATACCCCATTCGCTCCATATTTGGAGAATATGGACTCCGCAAATTGCCGTTTTTAACAGTTCTGTAAGCTCAAATTGTCTATATCTTGTCGCAGATCACCTGTTGTCCTGGAAGTTCACATGGAAATATACTCGTATATGATTCCCGGGAGCCTCTAGCCCGCGAACTTGCATAGACTGCGGCTGTACTGCTAGTACCAGAGAAATATTTGGGTATTCCATGATCATGGTTTTTTAATGAGATCGGATGATCAGTCCGATGCTCCTAAGGGTTGGACATTTTTTTTTGCCCTTAAGTAGTGACTTAACTCTACCGGGGCATGTATAGAGCTTAAATTCAATTTTAAAAAGGTCGCATTTTGAACCGATAACCTCTAAATAACATTCAAACGCTCTTACCAAATAGACTATGCCGCCCGGCGAAAATATTTATATTAAGAAATATATATTAGAAATCATCTTCGTCCGTATTAATAGACAACTCTTTCATACTGGCAATGTTTTCATCATAATTCTATAAATGTATTAAGTCCTTGTGTCTAAAACGCCACATTCCTGAGTAGCGCCGGTCAAGGCTCTCACAAGCATCACAACCGCGAACAGGTCGGTCGCCAGGTTGATTGCTGATTAGATTGACAAGGTGTATTGAAACCATAAAAGGACATCATATTTAATATCATTATACAAAGGCCAAGGCAAACTATATAAAAAATATCAACTATTGTGACTACCGTGGAAAATATTATAAAAAATGGTTATAGTTCGTTTCGACGACCTTATTAACGATACGTGATAAACATTTGACACGTACTTTTTTTCTCTCATTTACTTTCACAGCATAACGTCCGTTAGAACAAAATAATAATAAAACTATTAAATTGTTCAAGCTTTCATAATAATGCGAACCTATATATACCTTTAGTAGGATTCTAAAAACAAAACAGCCATCCTTCAATATATATATATTTACATATTAGTCTCAATATATTTTTGTCAATTAATCCACGTGTTTATCTTCAGGTAATAAACTGATATTCTTGTAATCTTGTCAGTAAATTTTAAAAAATGTTTTCATACATTTTTTTATGATTTTTGGCTTATTAACAACAACTAAATTGTAATTGTTCTTAGTTTTCAGTCAAAATTTATATCATTCGTAAAATGGGAGATTATAACGTTATGCTATGGATGAATTAAACTTACAAGAAGCGTTGATTTATATTATTAAATTTTACACATAAATATTTAAAATCAAATTTATATTATCAATTATAAAGGACGTGCGGCTTCATGAATGAAAATCATCAATAATTTATTACGTTTATCCTGAACTACGTTATTGCAATAGCAAATATTACTTAAGCATTCAAAAGTTAAATAATGTTGAACGCTGATAATAAATAATAAGGCATGCGTTGCGCCTTCTAATTCAGTTTGTATTTATATCCAATGTATGTATTAAAATTACAGCTTCATTATTTAAATTGCATTGAAATGCAAATTAAAGGTCTTTGTGTCGATCATGGGTCTATAATTAGAAAATGCGTTTATCCAACATATCTAATAATATATTATAAATATTACCAGAGATTTGTATGTAACGTTAATATGCTTCAATTAACATTAAACATAAAAGTATATTCAGTTATTAATTCATCTTATATTGAAATAAAGCTTATACAAATATTAAAAAACCATTTAGAATAAATAATGTGAAATTGATGTAAGTATTTATTAATTTAATTAATTTAACTTCATTTATTATTTAAAAACGGTGCTAGAATTTACATTATGTAAAGAAAATTAAGTATCAAAACAAGTAAACAGCTTAAATATTATTCCAAGAAACATTTAAAATGATTTAATTAAATCTAGTAAGTTATTTTTAAGTAATTAGTATTAATTAAACCAAAATTACGTAAGCATAAATCAAGGTAAATCAAACTTTATTTTGATACCTATAAATTTGATAAATATTAAGTACGGGAAAATACGTGATTACTTATATTTTTACTAGATTGCTAAGGCTGCTTTATGCATACTTTTAAAGAATTACCAGAATGTTTTTATACTTGGCTTTAACGAAAATCAATTTGATTTTTCATTCACTGATGCTGAAACCTACGTTGAATAACAGGCTAATCTAAAAAATAGTGTACTAGTGTTTATCTATGTTTGTTTGTATTTTGAATGTTACTTATGGATTACTGCTTATATTATATGTTTTTAAATGTTAATTTTATTTCTGGGAAGGTTTTTGTTTCATTAAAACCATTTTACAAATATATATGACTATGTTTTAAAATGAAAAAAATACCAATACTAAGGGTCTAAAATCTATTGTTTGTTAGTTCATTTAGCACGTTTTAAGTATGAAAGAAATTCCTAGAATCATACGCGATGTACATACCTACGTAGAACCGTTAAGAACGACGATCTATTGCTTAATGAATTAAAATAAATAATAATTTATAAATAATAAATAAATATAATTAAAAATCAAACACTTACTTTACTGTTCTGAGTAACGCCGGTTACAATGCACTAGTGAAGAATAAATTAATATAATGTTAGGTATTTTATCATTTCTATTTGTACGAATTGCAATGCCTTATAGTTGATCTAGTGACTAGGCACATATTCATATCATTTTTCTATCACATATTCGCACCACGTCAAGCATTATCCATATTGACATAGCGATATGTTCACACTGAGAATAAATCGAATGCCGAGTACCCACCACTTACATCGCATAAATGCTACAATATTTTCGATAGAAGCTAACGCGTTTTTTTCGCAGCCTTGCGTCATGCTTTATATTGCTTGTCGAGTTGATTTTTTATCGCGTAAACACTGTCCAGGGAGCTTTCAATATGTTTGCATTGATACAAAAAAAACTCCACTCAAATACGAGTAAGTATATTAATTTTATGTGCTCATACAAAATGAACGTTCACCATCGAAAGCTTTTTTTATATAAATATGTTGATGAAAATTCAGCATTCAAAAATACACTGCACAGTTTACACCTTAGATTCTATGTGGACTTAAAAAATGGATGTATACTTTAATATCTACGTGAATAAATCGGTAAATGCTCTATCAATGTACAGTTCACTGCATAGAGAACACGTTGACCGTATTGGAACGTCAGAGCTTCTGTCAATTCTATGCTTGATTCTAGAACTCAATCAGCGATGCAGCCGTATATTAGGATTGAAGAACAAGATTATTGCGCTGAATATTGGGGTAGGGATGGCTTAACTTTGTAAGCAATGAACTTCTTCACAGTAAAAGAGCAGGCACGAGTTGCCATCCATTCTGTTGCACTCAATCACTAGATGGAAACATGTTTTCTGAGCCCCACAAGATAGCTGCCATTTCTAACAGCTCCAGTGCTCTCGTCACCCTGAAAGAACTTCGAATATATAGAAGATATCCGATGGAGTTCCGAGATACAGAGTTGACTTAGAAAATACATTTTTTAAATTATGACATTTATTTCTTGAAATTTATTAATTTAATCATTTATATTATTCAACATTCCTATTTATTATTATCCATAATAATCAGTATTTTATGATTTTTGAAGCTTATTTTTAAGCTGTCGCGTTAAAATAACTTCGAAAAAATATTACTAAATTATTTCATTTTAAGAATCGTATTTTATCAAATGTCGTTCATAAAAATATAAAAAGACATTTATTTTTTATGGAAATATAAAAAATTCATGCATTTTTGTGAAAGAATATCAAGAAAAATTACTTTGCATATTTTGCTCAAACAATTTATTAGATTATCATTTTTTATAATTTATCAAGCGTATGCAGACAGGTCTGATGAAAATGATCTTGAAAAAATCTCATCATAAAAGATACTCACAAACTCCGCTTATACTAGACGACAAAGAAATCTCCTTAAGCTCGTATCTCAGTACCCACTCATATAAAATAAATTGTACAGACTTTTGATGCAACGACTAGTTAAGCCTCAATTTATTTTTAAATTAAATCTGTAATCACACTAATCCTCACGTCATTTATTAATTCTCGAGTAATAGACAGAGGTCTGTAATGAAAATATCGACCATCTATCGGATAATCCTATAATGTATTAGAGATAATATTCACTTACTTTAATTGATTCAACAGTCTCCAAATATATATAAATAATAATAAATAAAAATACTCACACTAGGTAAAAAATAATTAACACCCAAAAACAAAAACAAAATTCACAGAAGAAATTTACGAGAAATTTAATTATATTAATGGGGATCATATAAGATAGAAAATTGTAACCTGCTTACTTAATTTCTCTTACTTAATTTAAAATAAAAGTAATTAATAACCTGAAAAGATATTAAGCATCTGAAACAACTAGTTCTTCTTCGTTCTAAAAAAAACTTTAAGATGACCTGGATTGATGTACTTTCAATATCATCATCATCATCATCAGCCTGTGTCCGTCCACTGTTGAACGTAGGCCTCCCGCATGAGTCTCCATCCTCTTCGATCCTCCGCCTTCCGCATCCAGGTCACTCCCGCTATTCTTCTTATGTCGTCAGTCCATCTTGCAGGGGGTCGGCCAATGCTTCGTTTGCCAGTTCTTGGGCGCCATTCCAATACTTTTCTTCCCCATCAACCGTCGTCTCTTCGACAGATATGTCCTGCCCATTGCCACTTGAGTGTGCCTATTCGTTGGGTAGCATCCACTACTTGAGTTCTTTTGCGTATTTCCTCGTTTCGGATTCTATCTTTTAGCGACACTCCGAGCATGGATCTCTCCATAGCACGCTGGGTGACTTTTATTTTATGGTTAAGACTTGCTGTCAGATTCCACGTCTCTGCGCCATAAGTTAATACAGGGAGGACGCATTGGTTAAACGCCTTAGTTTTAAGGCATTGCGGAATTTTCGCTTTAAAAATGTACTTTAGTTTTCCAAATGCTGCCCATCCCAGTTGTATGCGCCTGTCGATTTCTTTTGAGAAGTTATTTCGCCCTAGTTGTAATACTTGTCCCAGATAGGTATACTCGTCTACAACCTCTATTTCTGTTCCTCCAATGGAAATAGGATCAAAGACTTTCAATGTATCGTTTATTTATTTCCATTTTTTTCTATAATAATTAAAATTTCCCTACAAATGATAATATTTTTTCGGATTACTTTAATGTTGATTTTGAATACTGAATAAAAAAATCATTGCAATACCAACGTAATCCCCTCAGGGTTTCTTATTAACAAATAGATTATCACCATATTTTCACAATGAATGTCGCAGGTGTCACTCCAAAATTAAAATATTGTAAGAAAATAGAAAAAAATAACGCAATCGATTTCCCCCATATATATATATTGATATCAAATAAAAAATCGATCTTTGTCTATTAATGACATCAATCGAATGTTAAGCGGTGTTTGCATACGCCAAAATAATTGTTATGACATTTGGCCTATTGTCGGTTGGTAGGACTGTTATTAACCGTGGAGAAATAGTTGAATTATCGCGCCCGCACAGTGCGCGCATCCTGTGCGTTCGCTGTGGCGGGCGACGTTTGTGACAATAAACATGTATCGTGAAACAGAAAAAAGTTGTTTATAATGTGAACCTGATCCTGCATCCTTCATCCAGTAAGCCGATGTCAATAAATGGAAGAGGAGGATATCAATTGGCGCCCCACGTTGGGCGCCAATATGACACGGCTCTAAATACGGGCCGTATCTAGAGGGTCAAACTGTGGAGGATAGATCAGCTTGCCAGAGTTCCCAACACGTGTTACCCGTGATTCCAAGATTTAAAATGAGGTATCCAGTGAGCGAAGCATAGACAACAGATCATTTGTCGCGGTCTTTTGGTATGAGCCTGAAGGTATATGTAATTAAAATATATATTCGGGTATATTTGTGCGCTTAAATCGGGTAAATACGAACTGAAGAGAGAAATATTTTTGATTGGTATATTTATAATAAAAATTTAAAATAATAATACCACGAATGGGTTTGTGAAAAAGGAATGCAGGAGACCGTCAATTGTGAAGAAGGCTAGTATATATACAATAACAAGGCTTATGAGTGCGATGTTTCAAAATATTAGTCAATAAAGATACAGTTAAAAAACATTAACGAATAACAACAATGCATGTTTTTGTTTTTGTTTTTTGAACTCAAACAAAGTTTTTTTCGTTTATAATACTCACAAGAATGTAGTAATTGTTACGAAACATATTCTCTTTCGCATCGAGTTTTTAGCTCCTATTTTGTAAAAAAACGTACCTGCAATATGTTTTTTTGTCAAAAGTGAAATTTTTAATTTAAAGAGTGTTCCTCTGTCAGCGCAAAATAAAAAACGTTTTTATTATCTGTATCATCAAAGCACATCTCAAATTTCATGCCCTTTTAGATCAAATAAATAAAAGTACACAACACGCTGATAATAACACTAAGTGTAACGAAATACGCACTTATATATTACCATATACGGTTTGGAAAAATCGCGAGAATTTAATATTTTTTTCCTTTTGTATCTTCTTATAAAGCTTTATAAATAAGACCTCTTTGAAGGATCTGGCGAGACAGTACGTGCGCAAGCAGTCACGTACCAATGCTTTATATTAATTGTCAAAGATTTTCTTTAACGTAGGGCTTAAGCTTTTCACGGAGCGGAAACATGTCCTGGACGATGATGACCAGGGAACCTCAATCCTGAGCCAAACTGACCGTCAGCTTCTCATAATCCATGGGAAATAATTAAGTTTAACACGTGTTTTCTTCTAATATACTCGTATATTTGTTTCCTTTCTTTTTCTACCTATCCTATTCATATTACTTTTTGTCCTCATTTCTACATAATATCTTCTTTTAACTCATTCTCTTAAGCCAAAAATCTGTGTTTACTGATTCTTTACACATACTCGTATATCATTTAAATTTTACATGAGCCGCCCTTTAAAAACAAATGATTTTAGCATTTTATAGCGTTGGTGTAAGCGTCAGATGATTAGTTCACAGTGCGATGGCAACTTGTAGCTCCAGCTAGGGAACTTATAATGATGAAAAAGGTCTTTACTGATAATACTTAATGTTTTTAATTACGTGAATGTACGAAAAATACATTTCAAACAGTCTCATGTTTTTTGACTTACATTATCGTCCAAATGAATTAATACAGAGGTATAACGAATATTTTTATTTTAAGTATTAGAAGAAAAAAAATTAGAGTCATTTCATATACAATACAACCACTTTTTTGGTAATTTACTTACGATAGTTCAGTTGTCGAGTAAAACTCGCAATAAATTGTCATTACTTCAATGATCGAATAGATGAGACATTCCTAAGTTGTCTTAAATGATACATTATTAGTAAAGTGGTTTATCAAATAACTATATTATTAAATAGGCTAATTGGTTTATTAACTTCATAATTTAATGATACAATTAGTCTAAAATTCAGGTTTGGAAATACTAAAAATTAAACGTTGAAAATATCTGTTATTTTACTTTGAAAGTAAAACAGAGTAATCGAGTGGTGATCGCTTAAACTTTAAAAGCCTAGCGAGTAGGTATGGGAGTAAGCAGTAGATTATTACATAGTACGGCTCTGGATTAGGCTCAGAGGAATTAAGACTAGTTCATTGTCCTCGACACTGTTTTTATGGCCACTTCATTACAACTCTCTTTTTGTCGAGTCAACAACATTTTTGTTAAAGGATACTGAGGGTAGGTAATATACAACTCGCTTACTTTCTGACTTATAACTTACAAATGACGTCACTCGAGGAGTTTGTTCAGTAATAAATACGGGGACAAATACTATCTTATCGGATTATTTCATTCTAAGGAATTCGCCTTACAAGCATTTGATCTTTCAAGGATTTTTTTAGTTATAAACCAAGTAATCTCAAGTCCTAGTGTCGTTAAATATAAGTACCATTTTATATGATATCTTTAAAAAATAACATTTAAACATTTATTATTCAAAGCATTTTTTTTCTTCAAAAGTATTTTAAATTTTTGTTTAGAAATATGATTACTTTACACGAGTCACATCTTCTTCAAAATAAATGTGTATACTTGTCGATGCGATATTCTTTAATACTGTTTACTCTCTTGCTATCAAATAATTTAAAAAAAAATTTTTGAAATACTTTAATATGAGTGCAGTCAAATATTTATTTTCGCATGTGTCGCTAAAATCATTTATAGAACTCATAATATAAATTTGACGAAGCTTTTAACTTAAATAAACTGTATTTTATAAAAAAAAAATACGTGTATAATATATATTTTTGGTAGCGTTATTGCGCAATCCTTTTTAAATGTCAAAGGGTGATTTTTGTAACAGAAGTCACTCGTTTTGAAAGTCTTTGAAGTTTATTTACTTTCACTTTTCCTTTGGTTTCACCAGTGTACCTTAGCTCCAGGTAAACCTGTTAGTCAATGTTTTTATATTTGACTACAGTTTGTTATATACCCAGTGAATGTATATAGGACACAGCATGTTTAATGTGATTAAGCTTTTCCCAACGAAAAACACAGGTTAAACAGCCACTTGTAAGTTAAATGTAAATTTCCGCACATAGAGAGATTTTTAAATCCTACAATTATTTTATTCAGCTGCTTGATCGTCAAATGACATATAAAATGATTACATAACATATCTCTTAAAATTATTTTTACGCCCTCTTTTGCAACTGGTCATCCAAATCTTGTTCTTATATAAAGACAAATCTGTTTAAAAGAGCTTAAGACTAAATTACAGGCTAGTATTTAATGAAGAAACGCAGTTTTATCAAATTATTTTTATATTAAGAACCAATCGGAGAAAAATCTTTGCTCTTATTCAAATTCACTTTTTGTTAGCATAGTTTTAGATTGAATGGTAAAGTGTTTTTGTTTTTCTGATTAATAATATGAAAGATAAGTTACATATTTAAAGTGACGATTGAAAATAAATTTGTATTGTTTGTGTTAAAAGTTTTTCACGCATATGTAAGTACATTTCACGAGAAAATAAATCATTTTATAGGTGAATTAATGAAAAGTGTCTTTAAAGATATAACAGCCGAACTATTAATTATTATTTTATCGAAGGACATCGTGAAAAATAGTTTACATAAAAATAGTAATAGTACCTTGTGAGATGATCACCTAAGTTAAGCAACATTTGACGCAGACCAAAAACATGAATGCGTTACTGCCTATTTTTAAATCCTACGCCTGGATCATTTGGTCCTAAGGGGTGGCTCAATCAAAAAAATTACGCGTGTCCTTGATTCGGTTGAGCCACCTCTTATGACCAAGTGATGCAGATCTCGGATTTAAAAACAAACAATTAAAAATCTCCAAAAAATATGCCTCGGATACCACAGCTGCTATCTCATCAAGCTTATGGAGGTAGTCAGGAACCATATATGCTCTGAGGCGGACCTATAGGTGCAGAGATATGACTTGGGGCAATATGGTCAATACCTGCCAGAACGAAATTTTGTGTTGTCCATTTACTCCAACTATGGAAAGTATATGGGAATAAAAGAACCTTGTATTCTATTACATTTACTTTCCATCATTGATAAGTATTATAGTTAGATAGTGTTTACAACAGTTATATTATCGGAAAGGATTTTAATTGTAATGTATAGTTATGGAAGTGGTAGTTTTACTGTCGGCCTCTTCTGGTTTATGCCTGAAGGCGTCTTCTATTATTTTACACTCAATAGACGAAATTTACAATCCGAGCACTCTGCGCTGCCGCCTAGGGCCAGGATGCCAGGATCCCTCCCAAGATTAACTGCCGCATCCCTCGCCAGGGCGGCTGCTGCTAGTGGGCGGGGGCGGGAGGCGACCACCGCAGTATTATCCACGGGTTACTGCAAAGTACTGGAACGTGCCCCTCGCCGTCATCCTTTATCAACGCCCAAGGACAATTTATATACAGTTCATATCGATCAAAAACATAAGTTATTCATTATCAAATGCAAATATGTTTTTTACAAACACAACATACAAGGACAATGTTAATAAAATATGAAGAAACCATTAAATAAATTCTGATTTATGTACACGTATTACAATAAAAACTGGCAAATTACGTTTTTTTTTTATGTAATATATATAGTATACAGGAGAATACCGACAGATGGTGATAGTAATTCTGAAGTCTCATCTGTGGAATTCTATGACGCTTACCATGGTGTATATGACTAAAAAGCTGCATGTGGAGTGTTGATCCGCCAACGTCATACACTACAGCCCGAGATTCACGCATTATCCTTTATTATTACAGGAATTTACTATGAATGGGTGGTCTTCACGGGACGACTTTCGTCTACCACCAATTTTAATTAATAGGCTATGACTGACATTTTACGGGTGATGGATCAAATTCACACCAACCGAACTTTTGTACTGAAAACTATTCGTATTACATATCATAACCTCAGCACCACGAGTCCCGTTTGATCCTCATTATAGGGTTCTTTTTTTTCTAGATGTACCGTTTTCAATAGTCTTTAAAATAATTAATTTATATCGTAGACTTCCTTAAATGTTGAGGTTATGAAAAAGATAAAAAACAATTCTTAAATATAACATTAAAACATTATTTAAAAGGATGATACACCGATATCTTTTTTAATTTAAATAATGAACAAGTTTAGTGGCAAAAAAAGTTTAAGTACAGATTAGTCTCGGAGATTTCCCGTCTCCGGTATATTCTGAAATATTCAGCATCAGCTGCTGTGCGAGAGATCTCCGCTGAACTTTATCATTCCGGAACATTTCTTCGGAATTGTTTCAGCGCATCCTCTTACTTATTTGCTGCACTTGGGCGAGGAAAAGGTCTGAAAGTGGACTGAAATGCTGAAGGAAACGCTCAACAAAGTACGTGCAACAATCTAAAATGTAAATTGTCCTGTTTGAAAAACGCACAAGAAATAATAATTGCTTGAAACTCATAAAAAAGAAATTACCCAGTTTTCTCAGATGTTTTTCTTGAAATATTCGCTCTGTTTTAATTGTTTGTTTTTATTGATTCACGTCAAACAAATGTATGATTAGAAATGATAAATATATTTAATTAAATATATTATTTTTAATGTATTTTTTCAATATTTTCAATAAATTTTGTACCAATGAATATTCTCACCAATATACTTGTAGAATAACTGATACACATACAAATTCACAAAAAATATGCCATCTTATATGACATTTATCTTATCAATTAATTGGAAAATTATAAACAGCAGAGGCGGGGATTCAAACCACAAACCTTTTTTATATTTAATTTTTCTATTTGTATTCAAGCCGAAGCATTTATTTCAAAAGATATTATTATTTATTTATTTTAGGTAAAAAAAACGACGTTTTATAATTTAAAAGGAGCTGGAAGACCATCTATGATAAAAAAAAAATCATCAATTTTGTGAATTTTGATTCTTGAACAATTCTTTCCTGTGTGAGTAATTCTCAAATTCGTATTTTAAATACAGTAAAATATTTAAAGTGTCTAACTGATGTTTATATTTTCTATTAAAATATGTACTCTTCTTGATTATTCTAACCTGAAAATGGTTCATTAAGATAATCCAATTCATATTTTAATTGGAAAATTTATTCATCTTAACTTATGACTAATAAATTAAATTCGAAATAAAAGCATCTTATTAGATATAGCCGCCCTTTAGAATCAAATTAATGGTTTTTGAAGGCGCTAGGATAATATTTTGTTAACAATATGATTATTAAACAGCCAAATATGCTTTCTATTCAAGCTACATGGATTGTCCTGGAAGGAACCTTATTATATACTCCAACTATGTATTTCGCGCTTTAAGCCTAAAAACAATTGAGATGTGGCAAAAATCATGGCAGTTGACAGAACTGTGTGGTGGAAACTCGTGGCGATAATAACCTGTAGCTAAAGAAGCAGATATGGATGAAGAAGGATATGAATTGTGCTTCCCCTTTGAGTGATAATTCATATGACATAATAAAACATTCTCAGAAGCAAATATCTTGCTTTTAAATTAAAGACACGAGGCATGCATTCATCTTCATGTCAAATGGTCCATTGAAACTCTTCAGGAACGTCTATTATTAGGATAACATTCCACTCCAGCAATTACCAATTTATTTATTGATTGTTCCTGAATAGAGTCTTCAACACTTTACAGATAAGTGCCGGAGACTTGAATCCGGCCACTTAACATCCCACGAGCTGATCTATGGTCATTGGAATGTATTGCATTCAAATATTCTTAAAAAATGTTTATTTATAGATATGACTGCATATTTGATAATCCGTTTCGACGACCGAAAAATCATGGTGTTGTATTTATTACCAATCCATCTATAGTATATTAGGTTATTGATGCTCCAGACACTGCTTAAATAAATAATATTGTAAGTAATAAAACTCAATGTTTAAATAAAAACAAATATTTTAAATACTTATTAATTTATCCAGCTAAGAAATTTTAAAATGTGCGATGCATCAGCCTTATGAATTCAGCAAACTTTTGAAACTCGATAGTCTTGCCATCGTGCAGCAATGTATTTATCTGTCTCACAAATGTTGATCTTCGTCAGCGTCGATCAACTTCCATATCTTCGCAGAGAATCTTGCTCCCGTTTCTTGTCATAAAAATATTCGTCAAAAAAGTAACTTTTTCCATTTTTCCGAAGCGTTCCATGTTTCGATTTGAGATGATTGATAGCTTTCTCTGCGTAGTGGTTTTTTGCGGTGCACTAATAGGTGTTACATTATATTATATCGTTGCGTTGCATCGAACTGTTACAAGGATTAAATTTCGTAACTAAAAAGCTACATCAGGATTATAAAATCCTACATCAAGAAAAAAAAATCTCTTTATTGCAAATTAACTTTTATGTATCAATTTAAAACCCTCCTAGAATCATCGTGGGTTGTTTAAGCTTAAAGCATACGTAAAAAATATTATTTTAGGTTTCTAAACACTATAATATCTTGTCTATCAATATTAAGCTTGTGAATAAATGAAGACTGATAGAATAATAATAAAAATATACATACTTTGAATATATACTATGGCAAAATCTGTCGTACGATAATAACAATGATATAAATACTAGTTTCATCGCAAGTCAGTCTGGGCATAGCAATGGCGCGATTCGCCGAGCGGTATGAATACCTGGGCATAGTTGGTTTCCAAGGTCCGTGGTTTGCATCCCGCTTCTGCCGTTATTTTTGTGCTTGGATTGAAGAGTTGAAAAAAGAATTTTATGTTTAGTATATGTATATTTAAGTAATAACTATAATATCTGTCACATGTGAGATTATTTGCATATTTAATGGTAACATAATGGTTCCAATAATGTTTTTCTTCATACTATTGAATAAGTACGTTTGTATAATTATTTTATTCTGAATGTCAAGCAAAAACCTTTTTTAATAGATTACACAATGTATTACAAAACAAGTGTTTCAAAATAAATTTTCTCGATTGCTTTTTTCTTATACCTGTATTTACGTTGTGCTTTAATTTTCTTTCACATTCTTCGCGAATTCGTTTAGCTTGAAGTGCAAATAAAACGTTAAAAAATATCCTTACTCTCAGTGAACAATAACTCAATTTTCAGATAAAATCAGTTACGTAACTAAATTCACCTTCGACGGTAACGAATTTCTCTTTTGAGCGGCGCATCAAAGATACTAGCAATATGAAGAAAAAATATTTTTTCATATTTTTCTTCTTGAGCTTTCTTTATATTATGTACACACGAGTAGTTACTTAAAAACGTGAATTCCTATGATAATATTTTTAATAATTTCATACAAATCGCAGATGACATCTATATGAGTCTGTTAATCTAGTAATAAGCTATGAGACTATATCAATATGCTAAGCTTTTTTTCATTAAAATGATTTAACTTCCATTATCGTACAGTTAAATATTTTATAGATTACAGATAATTATAATATAATGTATTTTATATACCATACGTGCGGTTTGTTACTTTTCATCTCCGTATACGAAAATACTTTGTATTCACTTCTTGCGCTTGGTAACCTTGACGTCTGCAATCATCCAATAAAAATGCACCATTTGAAGCTTACTTAACCAATTGTAGCAGCTGTCAATGCTTCACGTGATTATTACATATAAGAAAATTGTAATGGTGCAATGTTTTTGGGATTTTTATGATTACTGCGTATATTTTGAAATAACATAACTTTTATAACACAAATATTTTAAATATTATCCAACATTTATTACATAAAACGATGTAACTTGTAAGGGCCTTTACCGGAATTTATTATTTATTTGAAGGCATTTTTCATTATACGAAGAAATATATAATTGTGTTATAATTAAAACCTTATTATATAAATGTTTTTTTTACTGTTTACTTTTCAAATCTTCAAAGGACCACATTTAGCACATTTACTCAGAAACATTAAGTATGCCATTTTGAACCCATTTTCATTGAAATTTATTTATTTTCAAATTTACGATTATATAATTATTTTTCATCATCATTTCATATCTGCCAATTTCTGTGAAAGTGTTATTTTTGTAACAAAATTATTTTTGTAGCTTAATTATTTTTCATGACTTTTCTTTATATAATTAAGTTAATAGATTATTTTGAAAACGCAAGAAATAAAAAGCTTTTTTATTCCTTGAATTATGTAGAAAAAATTGCATAAAGAAGCGTATATTTAGCTGAACCACTTTTTATTTATTAAATAATTGTTTCAAAATCATTCAAATTTTTATAGAATTTTATTACTTGACCAAATTTTCAAATGGCTTAGTGCAGAGACGAATTGTCACTAATCAAGAATCTTCACATATTACAAAATAAAAAAAAGTAAGCTTAACTATAACTATCAATTTTATAAATTTCTAAATACAAATGCATTATAACCTCAAAGCTTGTACACAATTGTAACATTTTTTTAAGAGAGAAACTAACATCTTTTATTTAACCCTTTCATTACGACTCGGTTTGAATACAAATTATACTGTCAATTATAAAACTAGTATTTGAAGCAAAAATGTACTTATCTGTTCTATTTTCATATATCACATTGGTTCTTGTACCATTTAGCTATCATATGATGCATAAAACACTATTATAAGAAAGTAGCAAAACGATATATTACGTCAACCGATGTCAACGGTCGGGGAATCTTATGACGGTATATGCCGACAACCAATACGAAAGGGTTAATTTTTGATCGATAACTCTTGGTGGAATAACATGATATAAAATACAAATAAACTTGAAGTGGCTACCCGATGTCTCCGAAACATTTTTTGCCCAATATGAATGTGAAATAAGTCTAAAAATGTATTTATGATTGACATGCGTTTCTTTTATTTCAGATGCTGCAAATCACTGTTGTGAACCGCGTTTGAACAAAGTAGTTAAAAACATTCGTTCATCCATAGTTCGCGATGAGGCGATAGGCCCAGGAAGGCTTTCAAGGCAAGGATGGAGTACCCAGCGGAAGCCGTGATGTATCCTCTAGCGCCGCCCACGACGCGCGCCTTCCTCGCAGGTTCGGTAGGCGGCGAGGAGCGTCTGGGCGGCAACGGTTCGGGCCTCAACCAAAGCTGGGTCAGCGACCCCGGGGGCAACCAGACCACCAACGTCATCAACCACTACTTCATCTATGAGGTTCGTCATTTAATAAATATATTTCCACATTTTAAGAAAAAAATCTACTTTATTTTGCATTTTAATCGTGTATGCTAACCAAACCTAACATAATCTTACCTAACCTAACCCAAGTAAAAGTGCTCTCCAGCTGTGTTGAGCTCATATTGAATGCATTTGGACACACGATCAGCTGCTGCAACCAAAACCATAATGGTTATACTCTCAATACTGATATTATCGAAACAGTTAAAATTAAATATTGTATGTATTATCTCAAGGAAAATAGTATTCGATTAAAATTTTTCTAGAAGTTTTCCTGATGTTTTTTAAGGGAACCGCCAATAACCGAAAAAGATTGAGAGCCTCTGAATCTACTGAAGATATAAATTTCTTATAAGATGCCATTATCCGGTGGATATAGCTCAATGGTCAAAACGTTTGCATTGCAAGCCAAAGGTCGTGGGTTCGATCCCCGAAGATTTTTAGCCTATTAATTAAAACTGCTGGTAGACGAAAGTCGTCCCGTGAAAAACACCTATTCATAGTTAATTCCTGTAATAATAAGGGTGATGCGTGAATCTCGGGCTGTAGTCTGTGATGTTGGCGGATCAACACACCTACATGCAGCGCTTAGCCATATTCAGCATGGTAAGCGTCATAGAATTCCACAGATTAGACTTCAGAATAACTATCACTATCTCTCGGTATTCTCCTATATGTCTTTACATAAAAAAAGCTATGAATTATTATGCACGATCAATTTTGAAATTTTTGTATGCTTGCAAGCATACGCATCGCTTTTTCTCTAAATCCTCTTTTAGACTGAGCGAGCAAATACAAATTTTATTCCGTCAAATTTACTTGCCTGCACTAATCAAATTGGTTCGAGTCACTGAAATTTCAAATGTAGATTTGGCATTTTCTCATTTGATGCGGCTTAATGTGAGAGGGAATACTTAAAAATCTAGATAAGATCGACACATAAATGGTACCAAATACTTTTTATGATAATAAATAATAATAAAATTAAGAAACATTATAGTCTGATAAAATATAAAAGGGGTTTTTAAAAAGGTAAACATAATATTTTATTTCAGCGTGAAAAAACACTTACACAAATTGTTTTCCAAAAAATCTGCTCCTATTATGGACTAAACAGAAAAAGGTTAACAATACAAATAAATTATTAGCAACAGCAAAAACATTAAGTTCAAAACATTATTAAAACTATACAATTTACATTGTAATATTTTTGATAAGTGAAGGATTGTTTTACGAGTATTTATTAATCAAACTAATATAACATTACTTTCCATTCCTAAGCATAATACTATTAAACTCATGTGAGAAGATTATACATAATACCTGTAAGGCTCAAAAATTCTCACTCTCTCTCTCTTAAACATGTTGTAATTTAGAAGTACTTAATACCATTTACATAGGTTAAGGGTTTGTTTTCGAGGAAACATGAATACTGGGTTATACACAGCACTCTTCTTTAGAGTTCTAGAAACTTCACCAACTCATAGAAACGTTTATCATATTTGGCATATCTCTTCTTCGGCGAAACACATATTGCAAGCTATATTCACTTATTATTTTCAAGAAATATTCTTAGTTAACGATCTATGTTTGTAAGACGACTACTACTGCTTTCTACGAGTATTATACTCGTAGATGAAGCTATTTATAAAGTAGCGAAATTATTTCATTTTATCAATCGGGTAATCCACACCTTATGACAGAATGGTCCAAGCGATCCGATTTCCTTCAAATCTGATTAACAAATCACCCTAAAATTTGCCTCAGATACTACAGTTACACACTCTTTAAGTCCTTGTATATATGCTCTGGAGGCTATCGGAAACTATAGTATCATCATCATCATCAGCCTGTGTCCGTCCACTGTTGAACGTAGGCCTCCCGCATGAGTCTCCATCCTCTTCGATCCTCCGCCTTCCGCATCCAGGTCACTCCCGCTATTCTTCTTATGTCGTCAGTCCATCTTGCAGGGGGTCGGCCAATGCTTCGTTGGCCAGTTCTTGGGCGCCATTCCAATACTTTTCTTCCCCATCGACCGTCGTCTCTTCGACAGATATGTCCTGCCCATTGCCACTTGAGTGTGCCTATTCGTTGGGTAGCATCCACTACTTGAGTTCTTCTGCGTATTTCCTCGTTTCGGATTCTATCTTTTAGCGACACTCCAAGCATGGATCTCTCCATAGCACGCTGGGTGACTTTTATTTTATGGGTAAGACTTGCTGTCAGATTCCACGTCTCTGCGCCATAAGTTATTACAGGGAAGACGCATTGGTTAAACGCCTTAGTTTTAAGGCATTGCGGAATTTTCGCTTTAAAAATGTACTTTAGTTTTCCAAATGGTGCCCATCCCAGTTGTATGCGCCTGTCGATTTCTTTTGAGAAGTTATTTCGCCCTAGTTGTATTACTTGTCCCAGATAGGTATAGTCGTTTACAACCTCTATTTCTGTTCCTCCAATGGAAATAGGATCAAAGGTCTGTGAAATATGACTATTAATCATGGCTTTTGTTTTATCCATGTTCATTTTCAGACCAATTTTGTTCGACGCTTCATTGAGGTCGTAGAGCATGTCTTGGAGCTTGTTAGGTGATTCGGCTATTAGCACTATGTCATCTGCAAATCGGAGGTGAGAAATGTACTCTCCGTTAATATTTATTCCACATTCTGTCCAGGATAGCAGTTTAAAAATATCTTCTAGGGCGTTTGTGAAGAGTTTTGGAGATATAACATCTCCTTGTCTAACACCTTTGTTTATAGAAATATTGTTAGTGCTATCATGGAGCTGGACCATCATTGTTGCAGATTTGTATAGAGATTTTATTATCTCTATATACCGATAGTCTATTTTGCAGCGTTGTAGTGAATCTAGCTCTGCCCAAGTCTCGATTGAGTCAAATGCCTTTTCATAGTCTACAAAGGCGAGACAGAGTGGCTGATTATATTCTTCGGTTTTCTGAATGATTTGTCTTAGCGTGTGAATATGATCAATTGTACTAAAGCCTTTCCTAAGCCCAGCTTGCTCTCGAGGTTGGAATTCGTCAAATTGACCCGTCAGCCTGTTTGTTAAAATTCTGGAGAATACTTTATACACATGGGAAAGAAGGGAAATGGGTCGGTAGTTTTTGAGCAGTGATTTATCCCCTTTTTTGTGGAACAATATCACAATACTCGTACTCCATGTCGCCGGGGTTTCTCCATGTTCTATTACCTTGTTGAATAGTTTTTTTAGCTCTTTCAGCAGAGGGGTTCCTCCTACTTTCAGAAGCTCAGATGTAATTCCGTCTTCTCCAGGGGCTTTGTTGTTCTTAAGTTGTTTTAACTATAGTATAATATACTATAAATGAAACCAATAAGACTTTCAGGTGCAGATATATCCTAGAACCAGGAATGGACAGCTGACAAAAATATGTGGCGGCAATTCGTGGTGAACATATGATCCTGATATAGAACGGATATGGGAATGAGGATTAAGAAATCATCAAATATCAGTTTTTCAAATATTCTTCTTATTTAAAAAAAACTCTTAAAGCTATTTTAAGCACAATTTATCGGACGCTGTAACTCTGCATTCCAAAATGATATACTAACCATCCTTTTTGATTATTTGCGCCATTTTCGCAATTTATAGAAGGTTTTGGGTTTACACATCGTCGGCTCGATATCCTAAACGTCGATATGGATGTAGAGTGTTTACATATTTTTGGTGTGCGTTTGAAATAAGGTTTATGTTATAAATCACGGCCAAGCGATATTGAGTCCGGGCTCCGGCCGCTCATTACTCAATACCGCCTCTATCAAACTTGAAGTCTAATAATAAAGCTCGCACCGAGGCGATAAACGTATCGCTCAGCAAAAAGCTAGTATTAAAGTGTATTGACATGTTTATTATCTTAATACCCCGTCATTATATGTGATGAATATATTATAGCATCAAAAATAGGAAATATAAAATGAAAACATTTGTGGTCAATAATCTGTTATATAATTTGCAATAATACGCTTAACTCACGATGAGTTTACCAGTACTAATCATTATAAATTAAATTTATAACTGTTGGTATAAAATTGTAATTTTGACTAGAAAAGAGTTTGGTTATTTCCGACATTGTCAAAAACAATATAATATTTGGTTAATCTATATATATATATATGTGTGTGTATAGCACTTTGAAAGTTCATCGAGGTGCTCGGTGACATAATATTGAATTAGAAGATATGTAATTATTTTTAGTATACTATGAAGCAAAGCCTCTTGTTCCTTTGTTATACAGTATCTGAGTTTATAATCATTTCATACATTCGTCAGAAATATTTTTATTTACGAGTAATATTGCTTTTTACAAAATAAGTTATTCATAAAACTATGTAATTAAATAAATAGATGTCTCTTTTTATATTATTGTTATTCAATTTTCCAGCGCATCGAGAATTAAAAATATATTGTTTAAAATATGTTTAAACAACGTAGCAAAACATTTTGATAAAATTGTTTTTTTCGATTAAGTATTGGAACGTTTATGTCAGATTATACTTATTAATCTGACGTCTGTAAAAAAACTCATTACTAAAAATCTTATTTGAGAAACTCAGTTCGTATTTGTTTCTAGCGCCGGAGCTTTTACTATTACTCGGAAGTTGTTCGAGCACTTTGCAAAGCGGTTTAAAATGTGCTGAACTTTCCATTCCCTGAAATCTGGGCCTTGAACTTCGCGAGATCGAAAATTCAATAAGTAGAAGTCATCACTCTTTCTCTCGGATGACACTTCTACTACATTGAGCTGATTTTGATTGATTGTAAATTTTGAAACACGTTCAACGAAATCACTGTAAAACGAAGCCATCGACAACTTCAATTAATTTTACTTTATATTCAATTCAAAAAAACCTGAAATAAACAAACTGAATCAAGAAACAATAAATACTTTATTATTATTCGATACTTTTGTAAATATTATTATAAATAAACGCCTCTTAAAAGAAATTCCTTGCAGCATTTCAAAATAATGAAATATTTAAATGAGATTCTAATAATCATTGAAAATTACGATGGAAAGTCAAATAATTAGTTAGATTGCCGTATAAAAGTTAATAGTTTAAATAGTATATTTAAATGTATTTGATGTATTCGATGGATATTTTCTTATGGAATTAAATATTTTCAATGGCTGAAATGAAAGAAGATTCTTAGTTTGAAAATCCACCATTTTATTTATCACGACGATAATAAGATACATGAGAATAACTTTTCGATGTTTTTTTTTGAGAATACTTTTTTTTTTAAATTGACCATTTACAATAATTTAATATTTTTCGATTAAAAGTGATGTTTTTCCTTTCATTTTAATCATTTCCCTAAATAAGCATTTAAAAATGTTTCATTTTTTTTCATTATTCATACTCATTATATTTATTTATTATTTATGATTATTTCTCCGCATAACCGAGCAGTTGCTTTTTATGTTGTATTCTTTTCAATTGAATATTAAATAAATAAATTTAAGAAATTAGCTATTCTCCAACATAAGTTTTCCTGCGAACGAAATCGTTACCGACACATAATTTGTTTATTTGAAAGCTCGGTTACAGCTGTTGATATGTTTGTTATAACTTGATTACCACAAACTCAATGAACTTCTCAACAATTATTAACAGTCTCAGTTGCTTATTCTTTAGTTATATTTAGTCGTTTTTAATGACAGGAATATATGAATCAATCTTGATTGAGAATAGACGTTCTTATTATCAGCGAAAAATGTGTGTAATAATAATGTATGTATCACTTGAGTACATTTCATCATACTCTTATGCACCTAATAACTAATATTCTTTTAACTGAAAAAACGATTTTAATGACCTCTATAAAATTGAGCTGTTTCTGAGAAACAAATATTTCCGATCTCGAAAACGATAGGCTTATAATCATATATTTTCTTAAAAATTGAACAAAAAACGATCATATATGCCTATAACTACCTTATTATCAAGCCACTATCAAATTTTCTTAGAAATCTATCGGAATTTACACGCTCTACAAGTAGGAACACTACAGAACTATGTGTGCAGGGGTAAAGGTAAATTTTTGAGAATTAAGAGAACTATGTAACGGAAATTTGAGTTGACCATATGTCTCAAATAGGTAATGCATATGGATTATGAATAGAAAAGTAAACGACCTTAACTATAGAGATCTATTGAATTATGGTTGACTTTAAAATTCGTATCATACACATTTTTTATATTTTCTCTTTCGACTTGAATTTAAAAATAATATTACTTACACGTCTAGTTTCAAGTATTAATGAATTTCAAGAAAACTTTTAAATTTAATTATGTAAAACTTTGTCAATCTTAAGTGAAAAGCTCAGAGTTATTTTAAGTCTCTTCCTGTTGTTCTCTCGCTTTACCAACATTTAATTTAATTTATTCAGACATTAGATAAAGTTGATGATTTTCAAATACTTTATATTTTTTTATTAAAATACAGGCATTCTTTGTATGGCGTACATACATCTCCATCATTCATACATACTCTTATGTATTTTTGTTGTGGTTAACAAACATAACAAATTGCCCTGGATAAAGTAACTCAGCCACTTCGGTACTCGTAGCATACATTAAAATAATTCACTAACATGAAAGCATATTTGAACAATATATTAAAATTTCTAAAGGTCGGGTATGATATTAGCGTGAACAGAATACAGCACGACATTTAAGTATCATGCAATATAAAAGTGCCTCTTTATTATATTATTTATAAACTGTACATATAAAGTCAAAAAAGTTAATAAGTATTTTCAATGTTTTGAGCATTCACTTTGAGATCCATAATAAATTATAAATATTTATTTATTTATTTACCTTGTTTTCACATGGATCACGTAACAAAAGTTCTCTATTAGGAGACTGCAGTTTCGACTAACTCGTAGTCTTTCTCAATCCTTCTCTAGTTAAGAGATAACTGAGCTGGCGTTGTACTTGTAAGTGGTGTAACACATTTTTGTAGGGGAGGGGGTAGGGGTGTGTCTAACGTGAAAGGAGAGGGAGGTAGGTAGTGTTGCAAGGATGAAGGAAGAAGGTCGAAACTACGAGTTAGTCGAAACTGCAGTCTCCTAATAGAGAACTTTTGTTACGTGATCCATGTGAAAACAAGGTAAATAAATAAATAAATATTTATAAGTTAATAAGTATAATTCTAACTAGGAAAATGCATAATATGAACAATCAAATTTTGCTTTTTGTGGTGTTAAGTCCAACATGATTTCATAAGGCCTTAAACTGTATTTTTATTCTATACTTGATTTCCTGAGTATTGTAAAAATTCAATCGTGTGTAAGACCGATATATTTGCTGGGAAGTACATCATCCTGCAGACAGACGTGAAGAGAAGCACTAGGAGATCAGCTCCTGATCCATCAACATGCAGCAAGATCGTGGGCGGCACTTGTGGGCGGAAAATTCTACAAATCGTGTTTAACCTTTTAAGTGCTACTATGGTAGTTCAAGATCATAGCAAACATGAGATCGTTACATTTAACATTGTACAGTCTTATATACAGTAACATGTTTTAATTAGAATAAAAAAAAATTTAAACCTTATATTATATTATGTGCGTAGTAAGAAATTTAATAGGAAAACGAAACTATTAAAGCATTAAACATTACTCATTTTGTCTTCTACTATGATGCAATTTTGTATCCTAATCATATTGTGTTATGAAGTCTTCGTTCTGATATCAACGGATAAATTGACTAAAACCACAACTGTTGAGTTACACTAATTTATTGAAAATTGATAAAAAAAATATCAGGAAATTTACTTTAAACCATGACATGCGCGGTAGATGTAAAACTGCTAAGACCATGTGGGAAGTGGAACCTTCACCGACCACTACCTCATTGAGTGGCGCCACAGGAAAGCTCACTTTCTTCGTCGACCACTAGATGTGAGTGGCGCTACAAGAAGCGTAGTTCGTGATTTCGACAGTGGCGCTGATTGATTGGCTATTCGTTGGAACATGATATACTCGTACGACGCGAATCGACGCAAGCACAACGACAGATATTAGTAAATATTAGTAGTATATGGTCTTCAAAAATAGCCGTTCTACAGAAGTTGGAAATAATAAATTGTATATTTAATCGAAGCTGGACCTGGTGGAGACATGTAGTGCAAATGCCGTAGGAGAACATTAACTACGGCTTCCTTTTCTTTAAGCTCCTGTCCCCTACAGTAACTATATACAGAATGTACTCGGCGGAGCTACGGGAAGCGGAGCTGACATGGGAGTAGGCGTAGACCAAGACGACTAACAGACCTTTATGGCGGCGTTGAGTGGATGACAAATGGAATGAATGTTTTATCGCTTGCGGTTTTCTAAGATGATCAGAACCTAGAGCTTTAAGAATATTCATCTGCAGTGTATATATCATATTTCAATATTTTTTAATAAGCTTACTTTAAAAAGATCGGTTTAGTTTTTCGACGCTTTCAAAGCGTTATTTTTATTACTCCATCAAATCAAAATATAACTACAAACCATTCAGTTACACAATGTCTCAAATCAAAAAAAAAACATCTTACAATGCCACTTGTTCGTCTATTCCGAATACGTAAGGCGTTTAAGAGCTTCACGTTGAAGTGAGATGGTTAAAGTGCAGTGTGGTATATTTCAGGCTCAGGCAATAATTTGTACCGGCCGACAAGCGCCTGTACCGACATAAGAGCCACGCGCCTCATCAAGCCATTAATCACTTGGCGTTAGACTACCGACCAGAGCCAGCTGCGACAACTTGTGAGCTTCTTTCACAACACTTAATGAAGAAATACAGCCGCCCTAACTTGTATTCGTCATATTTTCTAAGATGCGTATCAAACTAAAGGATATGCTGTCAGACGGATAATTCTTGTATTGCTTCGGCACTTTTCGAAATGCAGATCGGGTACTTATCAGCGCGAGTCAAACTATTGAGATGGTCGGGAGTTTCAGATATCTTGGTGTAGAAATAATTTAAAGCAGTAGTCTGCAAAAGGAGCTCGCATCACAAATTTAAAATTCTAGAGCGATTTTCATTTCTACGCACAATATTTGACACTTGCATCTTTCCTCGATCTATACAAAGTGATGTTTTTATTATCACCAATCTTCTTCACGGCAGTGAATCCTAGCATTCCGCTAAAAGCCAATCACTTTATGGGGCTTAAAAGCAAATGCCCGTATAGACTACTGAGGGAACGATGGTTTGACTTTGTCAGGAACGACAAAGTGAGAGAGCTGACTAAGCTGCCTTTCATTCTACAGTCGGTCAAGAAACGAAGGTGGACCTGGCTGTGAAATATATTGAGAATGCCGCAAGAGAGCATAAACTATAACCGCCTTTTCTTTAAACTCCCGGGCTCGCACCATTTTAGAAATCCATCGGGAACTATACATATAATGTATTCGGCGGAGCTGCGGGAGGCGGAGCTAACTTGGGATGAGGCGAAGGAAATTACGACTGACAGAGCTTTGTGTCGGCGGTTCGTGAATATGCTTCAATAACATTAAGGTTATCAACTGACAATACTTGGTGAAACTGCATAACTATAATTTTAAATTAATTTGAATTAAAAAATTAACAAATTAAAAGTATTTTGTTTTGATTCACATTTATTTTAAACGATGTTTCGGTCTCCCGGGAGGCCGAAACCTGGAGATTATTGAAGATGGTCTCCAGGAAGGCCGAAAAATCGTTCAAAATAAATGTGAATCAAAAGTAAATATTTTTAATTTGTTAATTTTTTTATTAAAATTAATTTTAAATTATACCATATGCTTCAGTTAGGGAAGCGGACATGGTATGATGATACGACTCAGTTTTTTAAAAATCTATATAATAAGACAAACAGTATTAAATTTTCTTAAATTTCTCAAGTAATTTGCATATTTAATATAATATATTTTATCAAATCAGGATAAACTCGAGACTCCTTGCATGGCTGCTGACCACTTTGACAGTTCAGCCACATTCCTTTTGCTCTCACTCACAAATATTAATGAGGTTCACTTTGTTAAAAACCGCTACGCTAACGAAGTGCACCATTTTTTAATGTAAAACGCAAGCGAAGGAATGCTGACAAACGACGGAGCTTTTTAAAGCTTCTTGGTTGCAGTGTACACAGGATATGAACGATGATTTATTTTTATTTTGAAACTATTTTCAATATGTCGTATACAGTACAGTACAGTACAGTAATTAAAGCTCCACTTCTATACTATTTTTATATAAAATGGGTTTTATATATTTTTCCACTATATTGGATTTTATCAAACTTACAGGTACATCTATTACAATAAATATACACTCTGATATCAGCTTGATATAGCTCCCTTAGGCTGATGCCGTAAAGCATCGAAAAACGATCTTTTGTCTCTTATTTTTGCTCGCTCGCCTAACATACACATCTAATGTTAGTTTTAATTGTATAATAATACACGGTGTTTGCATATGCCAATTTATTTGTTATGACAGTTGGCCCATTTCCTGTTGGTACCACTGTCATCTTGAATTTGATTTTTCTGCAACGACGGTTGGCAGCGCGATATGAGAGCGTGACGTCAGTTGACAGTAGCTCGCTCGCTCGTTATGGCGCGCGCTTAAGGGCGTTCGCCATAACGGGTGACGAAAAAGCAAGTGTTAGACAAATAAACGTGAATTGTGAAACAAAAACAATTTATTTATATTGTGAACCTGATCCTGCATCATGTCATCCAGTAAATCGATATCAAACTTTGAGAGGATGATATCAACTCGTTTATAAACGGTTTATATATAACATATTTTTCTTCTTTCTTTTTATACTACTTATGATTCTATTCAAGTACTTAATACCGTATATTTCAATACCTAACTATGCGAAGTTAGTCTCAAGAGTGTTTTTTTGAGGCAAAACAAATTATTTTCGTTTGTTAACTTTTATTAAATCATAATCAATGAACTATTTCCATATCCATATCATCAAACAAAGTCCTTTAACATTAATATCATGAAAAATTAGTTGTAGCATTGTACATATTGAAGACATCAAAAATACATTGAAAACAAATAACCTTCTATATAATACAATATTACATTTATGAACAGGGAAGTTGACCAATGAAGGTTGGGTGAGAAAGTTTTTCGAGTTCATATATGGAAGTAATGAAGAGAAATACAATAATAACCTGATACATTTAATCAAGGAGCGCGGCAGCTGTTGCTAAGGGATTAATAGAGAAATCAAATATTGTTGCAGTATATTGACTTATTGAATGCCAAAGACGTGAATTTCCGGAGTTTCTTCTACAATCTATTGATATATCTTAAAATACTAGCAAAATAATAAACCGCATATTCATCACAAATATTAGGAATAACTAAATGATGTAGAACAATATCAATTGGTTTTTTTAACTACCCTGAACACTGTTGCTCTGCTGTAATATTCCAAATGCGTAATGGCAAACTGTTTATTTATTTTTCGAATTGTAAAACTGAGATGATAACTGCTTACTTAAAAAGACATTTGCGATTAAGTTTAATTGGAGTTCGTTTGTTTTATTAAATTTGAGTGTTTTTTAATGTTTTCATGACTTAAGGTACCCAAAAGAATATTTCAGCAATATAATTTTATGATTTAATGTATCTAAATACCATTGGATATTTTTATCGAGACATTTGTACTCATCTACATTTTTTTACAAATATTTCCAGCTATTGTCAAATTTTATTAAAATCTAGAGAATTTTTAAAAGTTATGTAGTGAATTTTTACTTTTTTTTTTAAATATATATAAACATTATTAGTATTAGAATAATAACGTATTAAACACGTTACAACATGCTATTGTTGTCGGTCTTCTCCACAATTACTTAACCAGAGGCGGAGGATCGAAGAGGATGGAGACTCATGCGGGAGGCCTACGTACAACAGTGGACGGACACAGGCTGATGATGATGATGATAATGATTAAAAAATTCGAAAACTGTTAGCATTGACCTTTATTTTGAACCTGTTATAGTTTAATTTACCAACGTATCGATAAAATACTTTTTGATGAATTGCTTGTATGCGATCTTAGGAAAACGTGTTCATAGAACATGAGCTACCCACTTGATCAACAAGAAAAACCTTATTATCAACAAAGACTCGTGTTAACGGTGCATACTAAATATTAGCCTAACTAATTATATTCTTGTACATGTTAACAAAAATAAATTCATTCATCTTGGTCAAAAAAGCCTATCTTTCTCACCTAATTTCAATTATTTATTTTTTCCCCTCGTTTCTAAACGATTTTAGTATTTATGTGGCTTTCAAATACCTCGACTTATACCTAATACCGCTTACCCATATCACACACGCGCAGTCAAACAATGGCTGTCATAAAAATACTACAACCCGCATCTCATCTGCATAAAACGTCCTCGGAAAATCAATTTCTAAAAGAATTTCACCTGTGCTTTGACTTATTCCTTTATTATTAAAATGTTACAGTTACTTCTTTAGAAATAAAATTTGAAAAATACTTTTTTTATCATCATTGTAAACGGCAAGAAAAATATGGTATTTAATTTTTAAATTACGGGTATTAATAATAAAAGAAATGGTATTGCGATAGTATCAGAGTTATTTATACTTGTTTTTTTTTATTTATATTTAATTATTATATTTTATTTTGGAATTAATATTGTTCACCGTGAAAATATAACAAATAGTGGTACACACTCATATAAGATAATTTTAATAACATTATACGAGATTCAGATAGAAGTAAATATATGACAGATATTAAACATAATATTCTATTTTATTAGGTTTTCAGTAAAACCAATTAAATTAGATTTTTTTCGCTTATATAATTAAATTCTATTACATATAAGTATAACTCTTTTTATAAATACATCACTAAAAAGCACTTTTAAATATACAAGTGTTGTAAAAGCTGCAGCATTGTATATTAATTTCGTTTGTACAAAAAATAACTCAAATTTGTATATTTTTTGTTGGATTTGAATTTAAATAAACACACATCTAAACACATATTTTTAACAAGTCATTAAATTTCAAATAAAATAATATTCAGTTATCCAGGTTAATCTATTAATAACCTAATAGTTTAATGTTGAGTCATGGAGTCAGCTTAAACGATTTGTTTACATTTTAACGTTTACATTGGTAAGTTATTTGATAGCGTGAATGTTTACTTCCAGTTGTATGTTATTTTTTCAAATGTGCACCAAAAAATACATTTTTCAACGAATTCATCAATCTGATGTTCTCTTTCTTTTTAATTGTGAAAACAGTGTTTTTGTTCTAGCGCTTGATCTCTAAATTGTAAAGATAAATAAAAGAGGTGTTAGGGATCTGATTTCTAACCCGACAAACACTTTTCAACTAAAAGTGGAGAGGGTTGCACGTCATGGGAGATAATGTAATTTCAGAAGCAAAAAATATTTTTTGTTTGCGCAAACATTCTAAGAATCGAACGTATCAATATGTAAGATACTCTTTTCTGTTTCCATAAATTATTTCAACGCCTGATTTATGGCAAATCTAGTAGATAAACATTTATTTTCTAGTATTTGCAAATTAATAATTGTTTTCGCCTTTTTAAATGACTATGAATTAGAGTGTTCTTAAATAGCAATCGTTCACATTAACTTATTTTCAGTTGAATACAAAAATTCGATGGAACATCATTGATTTATGCATTGAAATGAGCGTTTTTTTTTTATAAAAATTGACAATTTATTTTGAGAAGAATAACACACTCAGATCATTCAAAATACTGTCCATCGGCAGCTACGACCTTCTCCCATCTTTCAGGTAGTATGCGAATTCCACGCTGGAAAAAATCTTGGTCTTTTATAACCCATGTTTTGATATCGTCTTAAGAAGAAAATCTCTGCTCATCCAGGCTATGTGTCATCGACCGGAACAAATGGTAATCGGAGGGGGCAATGTCTGGTGGGTGGGGTGGGACTTCCCATTTGAGATTTTCCAGGTATTACAAGTACGAGTATCGTGTGCTTTTGAGATAATCCATATAAAAAAATACAACGTTCTTCTGAGATGTCTACCATTATTAACTAACATATTTTTAACATATCTTCTTAGACTTTTAACTTAATATATAAAGTTCTTCGGTGTTTTACTAAACGCCATTTATTTTTCATTCAACGACTCACAACATTCTAGTGACTTTTAGCGAGCTCGGAGAATTTTAAAGTTCCATGACAGTTTTGCGGTGTGTTGCCATATTGATTCTGAAAGCTTTCTGAGTTATTCCTACATTGTACAACTTTTGACATATTCTCTGTCAATACGTAGCATCGCAGCGTCTTCAGATAATGTTCAGGATTGATTTTTCAAAGTGGTTTTAAAAGTTGAAATATTTTTACCTTCTTTATTTTACAAAACTCTTGCATTTTTAAATCGAGTTGATTTATTTCAAGTAACTTTAACTCAGTTTTTTATTTTTTTATTTTATTTATGTCATATTGTTGAATTTGTCATGATATAGTTAAAAATACTCTAAATTTTTTTTTTAAATAAACTTTTGAAAGCTCACATAAAGTTTTGACTCCTCGCTTTGTTCTTTATTTTTCGTGCAAACTAATGTCCGGAAACTACAGAGTGAAGTATGGGAAACTTCTGTTTGAGTATTTACATATTTCGAAACCCAATGTGCATTTAAAAATATTGGTGGTTCTTTACAGTCAGTCAATATTACTTTTTACATATAAATCTGTTAACGTCTTTACTCTGTTTAGACTGAAACAGTAATCAATATGTTTATGTAATGAATGGTGCAGAATTTATGCAAGACTTGAAATTAAACCTAAATACAAACTACCAAAATTAAATTCTAATATTGCCTCCATATCTAAACAACACATGAATTATTTTTGACAAACTCTAGTTTGTAGCAAAAAAAACCCTTCACGAAAATCGTATATTAAATGTTCCACAATTATATTCAAATTATACCAAACTGACTTCAAAAATTTACAATAAGGTTTTAACTTTAACAAAACTACATATTTAAAAAAAATTTAACCCGTACGAGTAAACCTTGTTAAAATGGACTTTAAAATGAATTATTGTTTATTCGTTTGCGTGCAATGCCGGTAGGTATGATAGGTAGATAATATGATAAGATTAATAAATAATTTTGAAAAAAATCAAATTTTTTTGATTTTTTTATTCAACAACTCTTGGTGGAATTACATAATATCAAAATAAGATATTATTTAGACTTTTCAACTTATTTTCCATCAATTTGCTGAAAGTGTAAATTCGAATGAAAAGTAAATAAAAAGTATTGTTCACTTTTGTCGCAATGGAAATTATAGTCGTATTATTTTAGACTTGCGTGTTTGGATGTATTGTTTATTTCATTTTTGTCTGTAAAATGATTTAAATTTAATATCAACCATTTTAGGTACCTACCAAGTACGTGATTAAAATTGAATTTCGAAAAAAAACCCAATGATTTTTTGACATTTGTTTCAGTTTTCAATTGAGTGAGTAATGAAAAGAAGCGCCAAATTCATGGCCATAAATTAAAGGAAAACATAATACATTATATATTTTAAATTTTACAAAATGTGACGTTTCATGTGATCATCGTTTAATATAGCATTGAGAAAAGAGTAAAAATACTTGTATGTATGAATGTAATTTTTGGTACTTGTATACGAAATATCATCTATGAAGGTATTATTCCAATAAATTATAATAAGATTTTTATTTCTTGATAGACGAGTTTTTATATTATTTCCCGTTACTAATTTCAATAATAAATTAATGCATTATTTAAAGAATAAAAATGCTCTTATTTCAAAAATAATAGAATAAAATACATTATACTCGTATGTTCATTTTTAAAAGTGATTTTATTTTATAACGCAGAATTATTAGATACTATATTTATCTTCCCTGACAAAGCCTGTAGCGCCATCGAAGAGAGAAGAAGAAAGAAGTTCAAGCCTAGACGAGTACCAAAACTAGTATTCTATATGTATTTACACACACAATATTATCAAACATATATACTGTTTTGCTTTAAAGTATTTTATATTTATATTGGAGAGCATTCGATTTTCATATTTTTAGCTTTTGGGTTTAGCCGTGTGTGGCGAACTTCCTTCAATAAATATTTCGACCGCCATTGCAGGGGTCTTCTTCAGGATTGATGATTTATTTAGTTTTCAGTTGGTTTATTCAGATTATCTTTTTTATACGAGCGTTATTGATTTATATCTCCATGGCAACTACATACTCAAGTTTCATTCCGGAGAATCGTGGGTATGTTCTAAGACTAAGGTATGTTCTAAGAATACGGTATGTATGTTCTAATAATTGTACCTCCACGAACGTCATTTTGGACTGTGGTCGTCCTTGCTTGTGTGAACAGGTTTTAGAGTATGTGCTAGAGGTGGAAGCCGTGCTGTTTTAAAAATCAAACCGTCATCCATATTGATGATAGAAGACCCCTGCAATAGCGGTCGAAATATTGGTTGAAAGAAGTTTGCCACACACGGCTAGAACCCAAAAGCCACAATATCAATCTGGCCGTGAAAACCTAAGAAGTTATTTATTAAATTTTCAATTTTCCAAAAAAAATGTAGATTAACAATCGCTTTAATATTTTTTAAATACTCCATTTGCCTTATTTTATCAACATTTACCCTTTATTCTAGCTCTGGGTTGACATATTATTTGAGACAATGCAAGTGTACTGGGCAGCTGACAAAACTGAGTGGCTGAAGTCTTAATTAATCTCATGTAGTTATGAAGCGGACATTATTTTCACAACTCTCCTTCATTTTCTTAGTGCGATGTATAATTAAACTCAAGTTGATAGCTTAGTCACTTGCAAGGCGGAGCTTAGGCGGGAACTCATCTGAGTGTCAAGTGGGCGGCAAAGGCGCCCAGGTGAGATGGCCAGGTGCTAAGGCAGATCTGAGGCTGCTATATCACCTGAGACACAGACACTTGCATGAGCTGACTACGCTAACTACCAGCACGCTCGTTACCGGACGACCGATGGACAAGCAAATTGCCGTAAACTAGATGAATTTAAATGAGGTGTGCCAGTCTCTATAGATCTATAGATAGCTCAATACCTCTAATGCTTAAGTAAGTACACAGCTAGATCACTTAATTAATACCATGCAACATGTAAAAATTAAATCAATCTTTGGTCACAATTAAAAAAAAACAATCAACCATTATATATATTGTTTAATTTAATCCAGGTTTATAAGGTTCTTTGGTTTAAGTAAGGTAAGGTTAGGTTGACTTAGATCAATAAACTTTAATGAACGCATTAAATAATTCGAAGGAATAATCATTTTATTTTATATTTCCACCAAAAAAATACTTATTATTTTCCTTCTTATTGTTTCAGTATCAATCTGTTTCAGTATCAATCAGTATCAATCAGTATCAATACAAACGACCAACCCACCCCTAAAGACACAAAGTCTTTCATATATGCGGATGACTTAGGTTTGACAGCACAAGCAGTAACGTTTGAAGAAGTTGAGGACATCCTAAGCCAGGGACTCAACGAGATGTCCCATTACTACGAAACCAACCATCTCAAACCTAACCCATCAAAGACACAAGTCTGCTGTTTCCACCTTAGAAACAGGGAAGCTAACAGAAAGCTTCGTGTCACGTGGGAAGGTAGAGTACTGGAACATAGCGACCATCCAAAATACCTCGGAGTCACTCTAGATCGCACCCTCACCTTCAGGCGTCATTGCAGCAACACCAAACAGAAAGTTGCAACAAGGAACAACCTCATCCGCAAACTGACCAACACTCACTGGGGAGCCCAACCACCCCTTCTTCGTACCTCAGCTTTAGCACTTTGTTTCTCAGCCGGAGAATATGCGGCACCAGTGTGGGGTCGATCAGCCCATTATAATCAAGTGGATACTGCCCTGAATGATGCATGCAGAGTCGTCACAGGCTGCCTCAAACCAACACCCATTTCTAAACTATACCCCTTGGCTGGTATCGCACCACCGAACATAAGACGCAAACTCATATGCGCCGAAGAAATGCGTAAGGCAATCAACCAACCGTCCCACTGCTTGTATAATCAGATACCCCCAACACCAAGATTGAAGTCTCGAAGCAGCTTTCTGAAATCCACACAACCTCTCACATCCGGCCCTGAAAATGAGAGACTCCAACTCTGGCAACAAATCGCACCAGAGGATTTCATTACTCCAAAGGAAGGCCTCCCAACTGGCAAGAGCCTTGACTGGCGGACCTGGAAATCCCTAAACAGATTAAGAACCGGAGTTGGTAGAACAAAGAACAACCTCGAGCGGTGGGGAATGCTTCGGCAGGGAGAGACACTATTGTGCGACTGTGGAGACCTGCAGACCGCCTCACACCTACGATGCTGCTCCATTTGCCCAACAAGTTGCACATCTCAGGACCTGATGCTGGGCAACACACGAGCTATCGAAGTTGCCAGATATTGGGAAAAAATAATTTGACGTCGCTGACACGAAGAAGAAGAAGAAGAAGTATCAATCTCATGTAGCGTTCTCACCAGTCAGTTAATGAACATGAACACTATACCAGCAGGTATAGCTCAATGATCAAAGCGTTTGCTTTGAAAGCCAAAAGTCGTGGGTTCGATGCCCGACGGAGATGAAAAAAAAGGATTTTTAATCGATTTCTGAGCTCTTAAATTACCCAAGGTTAGTGTGAATTTGATCCCTCACCCGTAAAGTCAAAGTGCCAATCATAGCCTATTAATCAAAGTTGGTGGTAGACGAAAGTCGTCCCGTGAAGACAACCCATTCATAGTAAATTCCTGTAATAATAATGGATGATGCGTGAATCTCGGGTTGTAGTCTATGACGTTGGCGGATCAATACTCCGCATGCAGCGCTTAGTCATATGCGTCACGATAAGCGTCATAGAATTCCACAGATGAAACTTCAGAATTACTATCTGTTAGTATTCTCCTGTATGTGCTTAAATAAAAAATAAAAAACTTACGATCTGTTCCGGTAAAGAAATAAATCTAAAATCTTTGTTCAATAATAACTGTGATATTTCTCTTAAAAATGTATTTAAAATATTTATTTCCCTAAATAACAATTAAAATGAATACGATTATTATGTGAGTAGGTATCCGATAAAGGTATTATCAAAATTTGCCGCACAATTTCGGTAAAGTATAACCCTTACATTAGGTATTAACGTTAACAGTGATATTCTTATCTCTTAATATAATGCTCATTCTAGTGTTTATTACAAATGAGTTTGTATCCTTATTAAGAGACATGAAATTCCCTACTGCTTTTCTTATATTACAGAATACGCTAATGACCTTATCACCCAATTCAATTCAATCGTGTAGAAATTAGATAACCCATTCCTGGAATAGGTACAATATGAATATTACCTTGTCGAGTTTTATTATGAAACCAAATTATCATCAAACAATGTTTGTTTAATATTATTTGAATTAATTTTAACCATAATATATCAACATACAAATCGAATTCACTCGTCATAAAATCATGTTATCGAATGTAGTCGGATTTACAGAAAGCCTACTGAAATAATGATAAAGTAAGATAATGTAACACAGTATCAAAAACAATTATTATAGTAATGTCAGTAATAACGGTGGCTTAATAACGGTGAATAACCTTTTTATGAATACTTTCAAGTTTTGTATTGTGTAAAAAGTAACTGTGATAATATATATTTAAGCTATAAAGAGGCAATCAAATCGTCTGGCGAGCGCATTCAAAAGTCAGTTAAATCTGTATGTTATATTAGAAAGCAAATAATTAATTTGAAAAAAATCCGTTTTTCTTCGTAGTATCAATCCGGTAGATTGGTTTGCAGCAACAAAATCTTGCATCTCGATCTGGAGATGCAATCATTTTTGCTGATACATGGGATGTCTTTTAGACCTTTAATGTGGTATTTTCCCCTTTATTTCCACATCCTAATGCCGTTGACCATAAACGTTCATCCGCCTTTGGAGAGCATTTACTACCTCCAGGACAATAGAGTGCCCTAACCAACTTGACCTGATGTTAGCTGGGTGTTAGCTTTTTCCAGCCAACATTCGGTCCCTGTTTATATTGGCCGACTGATCGGTCACCCTCTACCACGAGAAGGATATAGATCAGGATTTTCCTTTCATCGAACCTGTGACCATAAGGCATTTCGCAGAGTCCTCCAGTACTTTTAGGGCGTCCATATATATCAATATCCGTTATTTAAATAAATAAATCTCAGAACTTCAATCAAAATATGTATCCTCAACGTTAAACTCATTGCTGAGAGTCGTGGTCCCTTAAGTATATAAGCCCGTGCAGCATTTGCTAACATATCTTCTTGTCCTGCTCTACAACTCTTATTTGGTCTACATTTGTTGTACTGCTTACTGATTTTAATATTTATACGAATATTTATTTTACTATTTTTCGTTCCAAAAAAAATGCAATTTAAAAATGCCGCGTTCATTCGTTATAACGTTAGCACGTATGAGTATGGCCTCTCTTATTTTCGAGATAAATCCAAATTAGTTGTAAGTTACGGTGCCGTTCTTTGCAAATGTGAAGTTGTGTAAATCAAAAAAATAACCAATCACTCGTCTCTTGTTTTAGCGCACATTAGCGCACCCGTGTGTTCGTCTCGCACAACACACCCGCAGTAATAAATATTCAGAGTCGGTTCTCATCTAAAATGAAAATTTACTGGCTCGATGCAATGTTTCCTCTTAACTAATTGCTTTTCTCCGGGACGCTCCTAATAAAAGTCTCGGACAATAATCAAATACCCTTTCCATTAAATTGGAAACAAAACCGAGAATAAACTAGCGTCATTGTTCCTTGCTGCGTAACGAATGCTTTGAATCGTTCAATGTACAATATAATTTGTGCATTTTATATTTAAATCGAAATGTTTTCCACAACAAAACACTTTTCTGAAACATTTTTACTGAAGTGAAGATATTTATGCATAATATATTATAACATTTTTATTTCTTGGGTTATCAATCTCGAATAATGTCAAATATTACGAGTCAATTAAGTACAAAGCCGATCTCGCTTCCAAAAAAACTAGGTGTATTATATAGATCACGTCGGTATTTCAACGATAATGAACGATATTTTTAATGTAAAAATTATTATTAAAATTGTTCTTCAATCGGTCAATACGAATTTTATGGAAGACAAAACATATGGCAGGTGCTGAATATAAATTTTGAATTCAATTAAAATAATTTAACTACATTATACAGTTTCATCAAAAATTAACTATTACTTTTTTGCGACAATATTTAAAGATATTTGTTTTATAACAAAAATACCTTCATTTATATTTTCAGACTGTATATTATTGTTAGTATAATAGGCATAAGTAATTATTTATAAACGCGAGTACTAGATCAAGAATAAGACCACGTTTAATTTTTATACAACGACAATATACATCGTAAGCACTGTTCTTGTTAGATCGGCGAAGTAAAGCAACATCGGGCGCCGATCACAACTTAGATGGGTTGGACCACCTGTTGATAGCCGCATTTTGCTGGTCGGGTTGAACTGCTCCTAAGGACTAAATAGTCCACGCCTCAAAAATGGTGGGCTAATCATCCAATCTCTTTAAAAAATCAGATTGACATATCTCGTTAAATACTCCATGGATACTACCCCTCTCGCGGCTTCAAGTTTTTGAATTTTTGCCCTAAAGGCCGTCGGGAGCCATATATGTTTGTAGATGGACCTTCAGGTGCAGAGATGGCTTAGTACGAGGCATGGACATTGTTACCTGACAAAAAGAAGTGGCAGCAATTTGTAGCCACCATACTTGAACGTTCCTGATATGGAACGGAAATGAAAGGAAGAAAAAAACATTCTAGAAACCGTATTCTTTATAACTATTTACATTCACGTTTTAAATAAAATACATTTTTTTAATCGAATGTAAAGAAATTCGAAACTCCAGCAATCTGGAAGTTCTATTACGAGTACAAAATAAATTGCCAAAAAAGCCCTTCAAGTGATATTCCATTTAAAATTTTCCAAACGTGATTCGAATAAAAACATCCAATTTGAATCTCCTTTTTTTCCTTTTTAGAAAATTTTACAAAATTTAAAAGACCTTGTTAAGAAAACCAAAAATTCCTGAGGGAAGGTAGGAGCAATTATTATAACAGTGACATTTAAATAAGTTAATCTCATATATAGTACATTTCTATCAAATAAAACATGTGAGCTTTGAATGTGAAAGCTTTCGAATACTCTGCGGAAATGAGGTACCTCGCATTAAATTATTCCATTGTTAAAATTCAATTATATTTCAGATTACATCTCGAACCATCCCCACGTTGAATGAATTAAATGTGTGAGTACATCTATTCAAGATTTCTGCTGAGCTTGCAAGGGTATTATAAACCTACCAATCTCTTGTGTAGAAAAAATCGGGTAAATTTCAAATGTAATCAAAGAGAGAATCATTGTGCGAACTGAAGCGAATCTATTTGCGTATTAAAATATCCTGCTACCTGTAATTTATAAATTATAAAAATCCGAGTCCAAACTCACATATAACACATATACTTTAATTCTCATTTCAAACATAATATCATTGGCTTTAAACCCATCTCATCAACTCTATTGTTATTTATTTTTTTAAATGAATGTATTTATTTTATTTATCAACGCATCATCCTTATTTCTACAGATTTTTACTACGAATAGGCGGTCTTCACAAGATGACTTTCGTCTACCGCCAATTTTGATTAATAGGCCATGACTGGCATTTTACGGGTGAGGGGTCAAATTCACACCAACCAGGGGCTGAATGTAATCCTTGCTCTTTATGATTATTTCATACAATAGGATAATTTTCTATCACCGAGTCCAACCAGTGCAAAGGTTTTATAATTTAAAGTCATAGCAGATCTTAGAATTGATTAGCTTACATGTTCATGTTAATATAAAATTCATATTTTTCAGACTGTCCAGTATACGGTGATGTGGATCCTTTTCGCGGCCATCGTTGCTGGCAACAGCTGTGTAATAGCCGCATTGCTGTTATCCAAACCACGCAAGAGTCGCATGAACTACTTCATTATGCAGCTTGCAATTGCAGGTAAGAACACACTATGAAATAATTCCCTTAGTCACAAGATATTTAACCCATTTCTCAATACTTACGAGATTACTTAAACTTGAGCATACAACTAACTAATATCAGAGCTTAACTTTTTGTTATCAAAAACAGCGTGTATTTTTTTATCCATTTATCGCATATTTAAAATGTATGCAATCAACCAAAAGTGGACTTTTACTTCGCTCATTAGGGAGTACTTTTAAATTATTTAAAATGGCACTTCATCAATTAGTGTTATGTAATATGATTCAGACATTAGTACTTGTACGTTCAAAAGTTTATTCGAGTAAAGTGTTTCGCTTCGAGTAAATTTTTTATTGAATAGGTTAAATATGAGAGCAAAAGAACACAACTTATCTACTGAAAACTATATTGCTGTCAGCTTCACCTTTGAGAGCAAGTCTAGCAAAGGTAGAAGCATCATAAATGCCAAACAAACTGTTCAAACAAACAAAAACAATGTCTTAAAAAATAGCTGAAAACATATTGTATTACAGGCAAAATGTTCGAATATATATGGAGCAATTTTATCGTAATATATATAATGAGGCTATATTTTTGGAATAAACGTTTACTCCTCTGGTCATTAAAGCACTAGCGTGTCTATTGTTGTATTAAGTGAGGGGCCAATACCCAAATGACCGACCGTTCGTAACTAAATTACTTATATTTCATATATAATATATTACATTTCAATTTCATTTTATCACAATTACTTACAATTTTAATTAACTGATACATTCTCACATACTTATGGACAAAACTATTTTTAAAATATTATTTATCTAACAAGTTTACGGTGTATTTTCATTAGCATTATTAATAAAATAATTAACATTGAATGAAATATTAAATCCTGTGAATTGAAATACAAAAAATACTACTGAGATCGTAATTAATTATGTATTAATACGATTTACATTTGGTATATTTTAAAATCTTAAGCTTATTTTTAATAATTTAAATAAATACCTACCTAATAAATAATATAAATAAACAAATATATTTTTATTCCATACAACGAACTCCATACTTAATATTCGCTATAGTTAAATATTACGTTATTAATAACGATCACATAAAATGCCGTAATAAGAATAATATTTTATGCGTAAGATGATAAGAACAATATTTGTTCTACTGTTATTTTTAGAGTAATTTTTATTAGCTGAGTTTACTTAATTTTGTCTTTAAAAATAAGTACTAGTCTAACTGGTGTAACTCAGTAAGAACTGGTGATGTTACAAGTAATTCAATGAAAATCTTGAATGTTTTATACTATATGTTATATTGAATATTGTAGTTCTAAAATAAAATATTGCTTGATTGCATTTGTTTAAAAATAGTATTTTTTTAAATCAAATATAAGGGATTTAATATTTTACGCCCCAACTGTGAATTATATTTACTTACGTTTTCCAAGTCATAAACCAGCCAAACTGTACATTCTAAACCATTATGGTCTCAAACGCAGCATTTTCGTTTAATAAAAATGATAAAATAACATCCGAAGTCATGTCGAAGACGCTTCTTATCTTGAAAGACCCTCGTTTTTAAACATTTATAGGTACCCTGAACGTTTTATTACAAAATGTATAGCTCGGTAATAGGACACTAAAAATTATGTCACCATTTTTACTACTGGATTTATGACATGTTTATTTTTACGCACCGTAATAAAATTGAAATCAGTATATAATCAGCATGTTTTAATTTTATTGAATCGTTTTATTTTTGGCACGCCATTAAATTCGTTTTATCGGCCGGTAAATTAGTAGATAAATTACAACACAAATATGTGTGAACTATTTACTCAATCCTGGGTGTAAGCGTAGGGCATGAATTTCCATCTCTCCTGAATAAACAACAACTACATCAAATACAAAATAACTTTATAAATAAATGATAAATTAAGTTGATGGTTATTTCATTACTTATGTTATATTTTTTAAAAGACGATAAAATTGCGTGGTCAACCAGTATTGAAAATACTGCAAGCAAATAATTTAGTTTTTATGTGTAATTTTTTAATCAAAATAAACCGTCTAACTAACATACTCATAAACTAAAAAAATCCCAGTGCTCCTCCATATTTTAGTATACTTTTGTCATTTTGAAGTTGACGCGAATAGTAAAATATGACAAAAGACCCCAGTTAGCTCGTAATAAACCTCCGCGGTTACTGACCTCTCTTGACGAGTTATTGTTGTTCGCAAGTCCGAGCTTTTCTACAAAAGGGGATATTTATTCGTCTAATAAATTCGCGAAAATAACTTGAGCTCCGTCCCATTTTTATTCACTGTTCGAAAAAGTGTCGTTTGTAAGGAAATCGCAGCGATGAATCTAGTTCAATAACACCGATCACATCAGTTTCTGGCGCGGGAATTATTTAAATACCACTTTTATTGCCAATGGCAACAAATGTGGGACCGCCTACAGATAACCTCTCTTTATTGTCAGCTATGGAAATATTTAACCGATAGCCGCAGATAGGTCATGGTTTTAGTATCTCCAAATATTACATGATGAAATTACAAAGGATTTGTAAAAAAAAAATATTAATTGAAAAATAATATCGATTATAGAATAGATAATGACTAGAGACCCGTATTTTTAGTATTTTTCAATAGATACTAAATAGATGCTAAAGTTCGGAATAAATGCTAGTAAATGCGATTTCCAAAAAATATGCCAATAGATTTATGTTTTTTTTTTAAATAAATTTTCATTAAGTTTATCTAAGTCGACTGATTATTATTAATAATCTGTCAACCTTATTGAACTCGATTATCGCCAGGTAGGATTTTTTCAATTTTTCTATAAATGAACCTTGTAGCTGTAACTTAGAGGTTTCCTGAATAATTTAATTTATGTTTTTATGATTGCCGTATTTTAAAATTATTTTGTTTAATATGTTACGTATGGTTATTTGTAAGTAATATGAATAAATAAATAATAAATAAAAATGTTTTGGAATTATTGATTATTTGCATCTTAAAAAAATTGATGCTTCAAAGATAATAATAGATTAATTTTTTTAATTTTTATTAGAATATTATTTTATTATTTCAATACTCTAATCTACTTTTATAGATCATTGACTATATTACAATATTATCATTACTTAAATATACATATACTATACATAAAATTCTTTTTTCATCGCGTCAATCCAAGCACAAAAATAACGGCAGAAGCGGGATGCGAACCGCGGACCTTGGAAACCAACATATGCCCAGGTGTTCATACCGCTCGGCGAATCACGCCATTACTGTGCCCAGACTGACTGCGGTGAAACTAGTATTTATAGCATTGTTAGCATCGTACGACAGATGTCGCCATAGTATATATTCAAAGTATGTATATTTTTATTATTATTCTATCAGTCCTCATTTATTCACAAGCTTAATATTATTACTTTCCGGCAGTCTATTTATTTTTTAGTAAGTACCACTCGGGTCTCGAACCAAACTATAGACTGAATGGATGTGAAACGACTACTTATAGTTCCGACTCGGACTTTATAACCAATCATTTACCTGTGTTACTGATGGATAATTTTACCTTCTTGATATTGTCTCAAGGAGACATTATTAATTAATTTTTTTTAATTTTATTAGAATATCATTTTATTATTTCAATATTCTAATCTACTTTTATAGATCATTGACTATATTACAATATTATCATTACTTAAATATACATATACTATACATGAAATTCTTTTTTCAACGCGTCAATCCAAGCACAAAAATAACGGCAGAAGCGGGATGCGAACCGCGGACCTTGGAAACCAACATATGCCCAGGTGTTCATACCGCTCGGCGAATCACGCCATTACTGTGCCCAGACTGACTGCGGTGAAACTAGTATTTATAGCATTGTTAGCATCGTACGACAGATGTCGCCATAGTATATATTCAAAGTATGTATATTTTTATTATTATTCTATCAGTCCTCATTTATTCACAAGCTTAATATTATTACTTTCCGGCAGTCTATTTATTTTTTAGTAAGTACCACTCGGGTCTCGAACCAAACTATAGACTGAATGGATGTGAAACGACTACTTATAGTTCCGACTCGGACTTTATAACCAATCATTTACCTGTGTTACTGATGGATAATTTTACCTTCTTGATATTGTCTCAAGGAGACATTATTAATTAATTTTTTTAATTTTTATTAGAATATTATTTTATTATTTCAATATTCTAATCTACTTTTATAGATCATTGACTATATTACAATATTATCATTACTTAAATATACATATACTATACATAAAATTCTTTTTTCAACGCGTCAATCCAAGCAATATAAGATAATATTGTAATATAACAAACCAAGATAATATTGTAATATAGTCAATGATCTATAAAAGTAGATTAGAATATTGAAATAATAAAATAATATTCTAATAAAAATTAAAAAAATTAATTAATAATGTCTCCTTGAGACAATATCAAGAAGGTAAAATTATCCATCAGTATCACAGGTAAATGATTGGTTATAAAGTCCGAGTCGGAACTATAAGTAGTCGTTTCACATCCATTCAGTCTATAGTTTGGTTCGAGACCCGAGTGGTACTTACTAAAAAATAAATAGACTGCCGGAAAGTAATAATATTAAGCTTGTGAATAAATGAGGACTGATAGAATAATAATAAAAATATACATACTTTGAATATATACTATGGCGACATCTGTCGTACGATGCTAACAATGCTATAAATACTAGTTTCACCGCAGTCAGTCTGGGCACAGTAATGGCGTGATTCGCCGAGCGGTATGAACACCTGGGCATATGTTGGTTTCCAAGGTCCGCGGTTCGCATCCCGCTTCTGCCGTTATTTTTGTGCTTGGATTGACGCGTTGAAAAAAGAATTTTATGTATAGTATATGTATATTTAAGTAATAATAATAGATGCTTAAATCATCTTTAAATACTCCAAAACGCTTAAATCAGCTTTAAATGCTCGAAAATGCTAAAAATTAAAAATAGATACTAAAAATACGGGTCTCTATTAATGACGTTACTAGCGACATTAGTATGTTGTAACATCGGTTCTCATTCGATCATTGAAGTTAAGTAATATAATTCCCGGAACATATTTACATCGTGACCGCTTTTACCACGTATCTCTGGTTGAGTTAAATCGTATAGGTGGCGCGCGGCAAACGAATGGCTTCATATGTAAAATACGCTAAAATCCATACATCTGCCGCACGCCATCCTGTATGTATTAAATGTTCCAGTCTTTGTCAGGCTGATCATACTAACTCCTTAAAAATGTCCCCGCACAAGACGTACACATAGACCTCCACCTTGTTATATGCTTAGGTTAAGGTCAACGTGCAGAGATGACATAGGATATGGTGACAATTTGTAGCGGCCATATGTTACATATTTGGAAAGAATACATAAAATATATACAACATTTGAAAAATTCCCGTCTATAATTGGACGTCCATTATTTCAATTAGTAGATATTAAAAACTTATGAAAAAAATCGCAATGAAATATAAACAATAATATAAAGCGTCAGTTAAATACAGGCTGCATTTTATTCGGCTTAAAATTCTTGGTTGATTTACGTCATTAAATAAAGGCAAATAAAATAATGTTAATGTTATTATATTTCATAATATGTACGTATTTTTCAGATTATATATTAGCTTACTTCAATCAGCCGCTATTTATAATTTACATAAATATTGCCAAAAACAATTTGAAAAATCACATCATCTGTAGTACCAAAAAAACGAAAATCTTAGCCTCGGAAAATCAATTCCAACATCATACAAAGTTTTTTTGTGACAACTTCATTGGATTCAAGATTCTCTACTCGCTTAAGAAATCATGCGACGAGAATATTAATAGTTTTATTAATGATTGAAGCTATTTCTCTTTTCCCCTTCTTCCCATTTTCCCGCCATTATTAATCGTTCCTGACGCGCCGCTGCAGCTTTTAACACTCCGCGTAATTTATCGTTAACGAGGCCACGGGAGCCATCTGCGTAACTCAGGCGTCGCGTAACACTGACTCACGTAACACTGACGCCGGTGTTTGCCGCGCTCAACACTGCAAGCAGTGATACCATCTTGAGAACACATTTGCTCGAAAGCGAAAATAATAATAAACAACTCCGTTGACATTCAATTTATTCGCCCAAGTAAATATAAATTTATATTCGTAATAACAACAAAGAACAACTTTTATCATTCAAAACAAAACAATTGAATAACTTTGATTTATATCATATCTAACAGCGATGTTCACACTGGGATTCGTGAAAACTGTTAAGTACTTACGCGGATCAAAATTATTTAACATTGTTCACCAAAAACAAACAAAGAACAACAGATGTGAAACAATCGCACACAAATCACAAGTTTTCGTGTAGAATTAATGAGATTCCTTGAGAGAAAGCATTTCTGACATTAAGCCACATACTGATTTGATTCGTGTATATTTCTTGAAGGTCCACGATTATTTCTTTCGATATAGGCCGTGGTATGAAATAGTTGATATAATAAACATTTATTTATCATATAATTATCATTAATGTTTTCTACAAAATTATATTATTTCTTTGAATTTCTCAGAAAATAATTTTTGTTTCATTGTTATGAATATAGGCGTACAGATTTACGCTAAAAACTCGATTTTTTACATTTTTTTTAAATAATGATATATAATTAAGTATTAAATCATTTTAAAAATAATATATTTATTTATATATTGACTCACATAATTTTTATTACCTATGATTCCACAGGTGTAATATGTGTTTTCAAGTACGGCGTCACCTGCGTTATGTAGGGTTGCTTGGCGTCGCGTGCCGCTACCTTATAATTTCTTATTCCACAAGCTAAAATTAATCATGAATTATTTAGTTGTTGACAGTGGTAATAATGCGCGTTATTTACATATCTTATGACCCCACAAGTGCAATATTCACAATATCAGCTGCTTGGTGTGCTGTAATGATCTATGTTACGTTATTGCAAGCTTATTTCAATCAACATATGCTTATCTCAAACGTGTATGTATTTTGTTTTGTTCATTAGAGGATGTAACTGAAATAATTCATTTGTGAGCAAGACACATCTGTTAAAGTAAGTGTAATTGCCAAGGAAAAATAAGCTCCGCAGAATCATCAACCAGTGATTCTGCTTATTTTAACCTAGATTTACTGTATTTTTTTATTTATTTACTGAGAGTGCTTAAAAACTACACTTTTTTTTATTAATATTAGAAAGAGATATATAGTTCAAATTTATGCCGGATATTTACATCTAATCTACAGTCTGTGCATATATCACACGCTGAATCTCACATGATGATTGTGTATGATGTATTTGATTGAAAATTCTAACAAGCTCGCGGTTGCAATCTGTAAAGACAGACGTCACGTTGTATCACGTAGTGTCATCGCGTGGCATAGTGTGGTGGGGCGTGGCGTGACGTGGCATGACGTGGTGTGGCGTAACGTGGCTTGACGTGCTCGACATCGCCCCGTAGGCGACTTTTTTTCACGGAAGCGTAATTGGCCGTTAAAACGAAACGTTGCCTTTATAACTGCAATATCAATTTGGCACAACGTATTAGCGACCAACAATTTGAGTTGAATTAAACGTAGCAATTTGACAGATTTATATTTACTGACTGATGATACATTTGTTTTACCTGCTCGTATATTTAAAATAAAATCAAGTGTCACAACAGTCAGCATTAAAATGAATAAGCAGTTATGTATAATTAGTTTTATTTTAATACGAATACGATCATTTAATGTTATTATTTGAGACAATCAATATCTTATAAATTGACGACAAAAAACATGGTTTTTCCTAACGACAGTGTTTTTTAAACATTGTTAACGAATTGCGAGATATTATAGTATTAATAATTTTAAAAAAAAAAGTATTTTGATAAGTAATATCATCAGCCTCTTATCAAAATAAATGGTCACAAAAAGTTTGTCTAACAGTTGAACGGACATGTTTTTTTGGGCTGAAGCATGAACAAAACGTTTTAGACAAGAAATATTTTTTTTACATTTAGGAAGGCTTGACATGAAAATGTTTCCAAACTTATGCCTTATCAGATAATGCTCCATCCACTTCATTAAATTTGTAGGATATAAACGTGAAACAAATTTTCTGGAAAACTGCTCAAGTATGCAGTTTACATAAGGAACAAATTTTTATGAAATTTTTTAACAGCTGATTTTTTAAATTAACAAAATAAATATATGTTTTTATTTTTAAGTAAATCCATATTTAAAAATATTAACCACCATTATACATTTTAATAGCAATAAGTATTATAAAAAAAATAAAAAATATGTCCACTATACAGTCCGATTACACAACATGTGTGTAATCGCCAGGCCTAACGTTAAAGACGGGTCAAACAACATGTGTGTGATCATTCCGCCAACGCTTAGTGGCCGACTATATACAGCTTGTGTTATGTATTTTCAAACGTTAGTGGCCGATCACACATGTGTTGTTTTTACTTTCGACCATAATTCAAAGATCTCAAACCTTTTCAGTGAGGGCATATTTAATTTTATTTGAACACATGACGATAAAGAATTTAAGCGAGCATTTTTTGTAAAAAAAAAAGTGAGATTAGACTTTATCTCGCTTGCTATAATTATTATTTTTAAAATTGGGAAAGCTTTGATCGTTCTTCTCGATCAATATTTCGATTGTATGCATTTCAATTGTATATGTTTGTTAGCAAAGTAAGTATTTCCCAAAATATAAATGGTTTTTTTATATTTCATTTTATATTCCAATGCAATATATTTTTGGTTAAAATTAGTTGACGATATACTAAAAATATTTATTAAATAATATTTTATTACGGCATTTAATGCAAAGAAAGGATACACCTATGTTAACAAAAAAAATGTAAGAAATCAAATAAAAAAATTATGGTTAGTTTTTGGTGATGTATTTGTAAGAGTAGACAACATGTTTAATCTCACTACATTATTACTGCCACTTATTATAATTCCTTATCATAATTTCTTTGTAGACTATGAAAAGGCATTTGACTCAATCGAGACTTGGGCAGTACTAGATTCACTACAACGCTGCAAAATAGACTATCGGTATATAGAGATAATAAAATCTCTTTACAAATCTGCAATAATGATGGTCCAGCTCCATGATAGCACTAACAATATTTCTATAAACAAAGATGTTAGACAAGGAGATGTTATATCTCCAAAACTCTTCACAAACGCCCTAGAAGATATTTTTAAACTGCTATCCTGGACAAAATGTGGAATAAATATTAACGGAGAGTACATTTCTCACCTCCGATTTGCAGATGACATAGTGCTAATAGCCGAATCACCTAACAAGCTCCAAGACATGCTCTACGACCTCAATGAAGCGTCGAACAGAATTGGTCTGAAAATGAACATGGATAAAACAAAAGCCATGATTAATAGTCATATTTCACAGACCTTTGATCCTATTTCCATTGGAGGAACAGAAATAGAGGTTGTAAACGACTATACCTATCTGGGACAAGTAATACAACTAGGGCGAAATAACTTCTCAAAAGAAATCGACAGGCGCATACAACTGGGATGGGCAGCATTTGGAAAACTAAAGTACATTTTTAAAGCGAAAATTCCGCAATGCCTTAAAACTAAGGCGCTTAACCAATGCGTCCTCCCTGTATTAACTTATGGCGCAGAGACGTGGAATCTGACAGCAAGTCTTACCCATAAAATAAAAGTCACCCAGCGTGCTATGGAGAGATCCATGCTCGGAGTGTCGCTAAAAGATAGAATCCGAAACGAGGAAATACGCAGAAGAACTCAAGTAGTGGATGCTACCCAACGAATAGGCACACTCAAGTGGCAATGGGCAGGTCATATCTGTCGAAGAGACGACGGTCGATGGGGAAGAAAAGTATTGGAATGGCGCCCAAGAACTGGCAAACGAAGCATTGGCCGACCCCCTACAAGATGGACTGACGATATAAGAAGAATAGCGGGAGTGACCTGGATGCGGAAGGCGGAGGATCGAAGAGGATGGAGACTCATGCGGGAGGCCTACGTTCAACAGTGGACGGACACAGGCTGATGATGATGATTATAATTCCATATTGTACTATTCCAACTGAATTTAGATATTCAAAATGAATTCGGTAAGATTCGGTGAAAACCGCAAAACGAAACACATTTATTGTTGCATCACAACATAAACACTATTATTTATTTTCCATTGCAACCGCCCATAATTATCACTGGTAGCACGCACGCCAAACAAACTAATTCCTCGCAAATTTAGATTAAGTTATTTACGCAGACGTAAGAGAGAGTAATATACTGCGTGAAGACGAGAAAAGACGTCAAACATTACACCGGCCAGTAATGGCGAACCTTTCGTAACAAATAGTTTAGTATTTATTTGTGATTAGGCAAAAATTTCATATGTTCAATGTGTATCAGAATATGCAAAAATATATAAATATGTGATATTGTAAGAGAAGTATTATTTTATGAGGCACGTATTATGTCGTATTCGGATACCATTTGTTATTATTATAAAATAGGTTATATATACAGGTTAACCATACCGTAAAGAATGTCATATCTTGTATTAATATGTCAATATTTAGAATGATAACGTTACATTTAAGATTCATACGAGTATAACACATGAAATTAATTAAATAACTTCACAATTTCTTTTATTTCTGAATTAGGAAATGGCTTCAAAAATGTTTGTTGATTGTATCGTGGAGCAACCCATGAATCTACCAAAATGACGCTGAAAAATAATCATGTAATTCATATAATTTTGTCAATGTTGGGTGCAGAACGCAAACATGGTAGCATGTAATAAGTGACTTAACAACCTTCCCGCACTCCCCATTTACTGCACAGCGTGAAAATCCCAACGAACGTGATTCTTTTGTACAATTTCAACCTTTAGAAATACCCAAAGCTCACCAGCTCGTACATCACAGGCTCTGGACTAATTACTAGCCTTCTCTTTAGTTAAGTCAACATAACAGGTGACTTCGCGAATGTGAGTTACTTCCTGGTAATTTTTACGAGATCCCGTGTGTTATTTAATTTTGAAAATACAAAGCTGTCTAGAATAATAAGGGAATATACCTCAATATTTTTGTTTAATTTATGATATGCTGGAGAACCATCCAGTAGGATTTAAGAGATCTACTACTCTCAATCAGGTCAACTGGATGCTGAATGCAAAAATTATGCTTTTTGTTAGTTTACGGATTGAAGAAAATTGCAAATGTACTCGTATGTAATGAATACATCTAGATGTTTATATTAAAATATTTGGTTGAATGTATAACGGAGAAAACATATATTATGTTGGCGTTACACAGGTAGTGTTTTGGAAGGAATTTTAACGATTTCTCGTTCTTGGGCGACAAACATTCAACGTGTGAAAGTATTCCTCTAGTGTGCAGCCATTTGAGGGTATGTAAAGTGGTGATTAATTTCTTAGTTTTTTACTTTTTAAAGATTTCCCTTTTTTTACACGTTATGAAATTACGATTAAAATTTTGCATTTATTTCATCAAAACTATAATTATATAATTTATAATCATCCTTAATTTTATTATCGTTGGAAAATATAACATTTTATTTTTTATGAAAATAGTATTTAGTAAAATGAAATCATCCAAAAATATATATTTAAACAAGAAACTATACTGAAAACAGAATGGCAAGATCTCTGACTATTTATCTACATTATTATTTTTCATTAAATGTATAAATTTTAACTGTTTGCTCCAAAATACTGATGGCTTGTACCTTTTTTCAGTGATTCTAAGTATTTTAATTTCATAAAAGCTCCGGTTCATGTAAATAATATTTTTTACTTAAATAGTCAGGGATCTAGTAGGTTTTACTTGAATATAAAGTATTCATTAAAACATTCTTTAAAATAAAATACGTCTTGTGTGATCATCCATTTCTTTAATTTACTGGATCACTAAAGTGGTAATTATTTTTTTCAAATTTATAATATCTTATATTCGAAGAATCATCTATTATACACTAAGTAAAATTTTTCTATTACATGTTATGTCCACTAAGGTAAAGTGAACAAGGTATTTTTCAGTAATATGAGGCATATAAGAAACACATGAAAAAGGAAAATGTCACCTCTTGTAACTACCTAGACATAAATAAAATGTTTCCAGGCTTACCGTTTTTAGAAAAACGTATTAATAACAGTTATGGCTTCAAAAAAAGCAAAGGTAAATATTCTTAGAACAAAATTCAAGCCAGACAAAAACAATAAAATTTCCTTGAAAAATAAAGTTTTCAAGTACTTAAAATTGATTATTATTTAGTTGTTAACATCTTACACATGTGACACATATGGTTGGTTCACCAAGTCTTTTTGACTACTATTACCAAAGCCGCTGCACCTCTGAGTTTGAATACATAGTTAATTTCCTTTGCACCCACTTACAATTGGCAGACAGAAGAATAAACAATTTTCAAAAAAAAAAGTTGATGTTAAGCTTTGAAATCCTCTTCCAAGATCTCTGTTACTTCCTATCTAAAACATCGATCACTTAAAGAAACATCAATACTTATGCACGTCTCCCCAACCCTTAAATAAATATCACAAATCTTTTTCACATGTAGCGTCCAGCTGGACGAAAATATATTACACTCGTAGAAATCCATTCTCAAGTATGAAAATATTTTCACTCTTCGGAATACCTTCTTGCGAAGCGGAAACATGTCTTCTAAAATAAAATCTGGTATTTTTATCTTAAAATAACACCAAATATATATAATTTTGCGGTATTATCGACTGCAAAAAAACGGACAAATAAAAAGTTTATTATAGCTTCTTCCTGAACAATATAATCCAATTAGTTGAGCTACCAAAATCTTCGATTCGTCCAATATCAAATCCGTATCTTAAAGCTTATTTTCTTCCCTATACTCGATCCATATCTGGATCATATGATCGTCACAAATTTCCGCCAGATATTTCTGTCAGCTTCCAATGTTCATTCCGACTTCTAGGACATATCTGCTCCTGAAATAAGAACTGGACTGTCCTATTTTAAAGGGTGGCTCAACCCGAAATCTTAAAGGTTCATCTAACACATAATTTTTGGACGACCTTCCGGACGTCGAAAAACCTGGTAGGTTAGGCTTGAACATATTATTGAAAGATTTTATCGGTTTTAAATTAAACTGCAAATATTATGTATTCATATATTAATAAAACAGTCGTGTGCCTTATGTTCCAAGTGGCTGGGGGAGATTATAAACACCGACATCAAGAAAGACAGAAGGCGTCCGCCATTACAGGAGGACGCGTTTATTCCAAACAAAAGACAATGACTAATGATCCTGCGACCATTATCACAGATTGTGTGCCCGCTATTACTTATCACATTATCCACACTTCCGACTACATTGTTTTTCTTAGAATTGCAAATCGCCCGGCTCATAATAAGCAACTATTGTCTTGTCCAATTGTGTAATTCATATTATCTTCAAACATTGAACGCGTCGTATCAAATTCTGATGGAAACATTCATACTAGTTCACTGAATAAATTTATTATGTGTAAATATTTCCTCGTAGCTTTGTTTTCAAATTAAATTTCATTGATAATTGCGTATCCGGCCTTATCAATATTTTAATAAAATATACATTTTTTTAATGAACAATTAATACTTATTAAATTTATATATTGAATATCGTTCAATAATCATTCAAGAATGTTAAAAAAACGTTACAAAATTGTAATTGGTTTTCTTGAAAAACGATGATAATGAAAAATACAAAATTTGTAAGTATTAAAATATATGTTATTTTAATAATTCATATGCGACTTCTGATTCTTTGAACTTTGAAGGTAACACACTCATTTGAACAAATAAATTGTTCCTTAATTGAAACCCGATCGGAAACATTGACGATTCTTGAAACAAAAATACTGTATATGGTATCCAAAACCGTCAGTTTATATTTTATTTAATGATTTATGCCGTAAAATGTCTGGCAGACCTTGATACGTAAGCTCGTTTCAAAGATTGTTAAGAAAACACTTGGAAACGCTCTTTTTCACCAGAAAATAAACATTTATTCTTAAACATTTCAACAACATTTTAAATTATTAATATTTATAATGTTTCGTCAAAAAATATTACATACAAATCTTGTCAGTATTTAACAATTTAAATAATTTGAGAAAAACAGCTATACATCTACGTGGATCGTTCAAATATAAGTAAAGCACAATAAGGATAAGATAGCTCAATAAAAACGAAAGATTCGACACTTTAATTTCATTATAAAAGTATCTCGCTGCATTCTTTCAATATTTGTTATAAATGGTCACAAGTTGCCGACACTCAATTCTGTCAGTTGCTACTACCCAAGCCTTGTCTTAAGGCGTCTCTGTATCCGAAGGTCCACCTGGGAACATATGTAATTTCCAATAACCTCCTGAAAAAGAGACCGTGCGTTGAAGAGACACCTGTCGTAGTCGAGGCATGTTTTGTGGATAATTCATCAGATTTTATCAGAGTAGATCAGAGATTATGCCGTCACTCCCAAGTCCTTGACCATTTATTCCTCAGAGAAGGCTCAATCTAAATTAGTCTAAAAATGGTCTTCTACCTATTGATCGTAGACTAGCAATGGTCGGCAATAGGTTATTTTAAAATAAAATTATGTAATAAAATGTTAATTATTAGTTATAATATTACATTATCATTTGTTTTAAATACTCATTATTTGCTGAAGTGAAAGCTTACCGTTTTCATAATAAAACTGTATTATGAATAGACTCGTATTTGTTAAAAAAAAAAAAAAACTTTATTATCCTGCATTCAATCTCTAAGGTATTTCATGCTTTTTGAAAAAATAATTAAGTGATTATCCTTGATAAACTATTTTCATATCTATAAAAAAAATTCTTCTCTCTGAAATTCCACATAGAAGCTTTCACGGACCGGAGATGTTTACAGTTGCTTAATTTTGATGAGATACTAAGCCGGTTCGAGTATCAAATCCACTTCAGCCTGAGGAAATATTTTTCACAGACATCTGGTTCTACGGTTTATTTGAAAAAATATTAGAAGTGGGGATAAATACTATTTGAAAATACACCTCTGGAATGTTATCGGCTATTAAAAATAACATGTGTCTAATACACGGAACATGTTATATAACTACTCAAGAAATCTATTCCTTACATCACAGTTTGCTGAGATCGATTTAAAAATTTACTTTTTTTATTATCACCACTTATAAAAGTATTTTTTCTTTCATCGAAAAAATACCTCTGATAGTATTATTAAAACATTTATATGTATTTTGGCCACACAATCTGTTTAGTTAGTTAGAAAAATATTTAACTTCAATGGATGAATTTGTAGAAAAAATATAGCTGATGTTTCACGTCCGGTACATGACTTAGTAATTTTCTATACGACTACGGGTTTCGTCCCTTTCCGCTAAGCGGCCTTATATCAATTACAATTATCTTGCCTCTTTCCAAAAGTTTTTAAACATGTATTGACAGGTGGATCACGATAAAGTTTATTGCAATTACTAGAAAGCGTTACAAAAAGTTTATTCATATCCGTAGTTCTCTAAATGCGCCATAAAGCGTAAAGCGAACAGGAGTCTTTAGAATTGACCGAGCCGAATTTATCCGAATCTCAATTCGTACCAGTGTCGCAAATGAAGCGAAAGCAGTGAGTTCTGAGTTTCAAATTTGTAATGCTAAATATAATATTTGCCTATTAAGAACATATATTTTACCGTGCACGTGCGTTCTTGAATATATTAGACTCTAAGAAGTTAACTTAATTCAAAAATTAAATACCTATTATAAATCATTTCACTTTATCAATAGCGGGTTTCTTGTAAGCTAAGCATATTACAAGGAAGGTATATTAAAACTCCAGAGAAAAACCACTCGTAGTTAAAAATTCAAATTGAAATAATAATGCCATATTATGACACTTTGGAATCGGGACTCATTCGTTCGTTAAAACATTAAAATTGTACAGTTACGTTCTCAATCCATCATTAGGAATTAATAATACAAGCCCAATTATATTAAACATTCGCGTTTAACCTCTTCTCCCCGGTGATGTCTATCGACTACACATTGCTTGTAATAACTTAAATATCTCTGTAAATATAATACACACAGGGTTCAGATTTTAGGTATTCCTCCTTAATACATTTACGTATTGAAAAAAAAATATTTATAATAATAGGCACTCATCGGGAGCAGGAAATATTTTTCTAAAATCCGGAATAAATTCACCACTACAATCAAGACGCGTCAACTGTCATGAATTCATTCGACCTGTCGGAAGCGTGTGCAAAAATAAAATTAAAAAATACCCAGATGCGTCGGCATTTATACTCCTCACTCTCGCTGACGTACTAATATGAGTGAGCGAGACAGTAAACCTCAGTTGGTCGGCTAGTTCGAAATGATTTCGATGCGCGTCGGCTTATCGATATGTCGACAGGTTAGTAGCTCTCGGAAGTTCACGCGCCAAGGTGCGTCTGGCCGTTTGAGGTCTTCGTCTGATGTTTTTCATGTTTTTAGCTATTAAATGTCAATTATTACTGCTTATTGACATCAACTATTATAAAATTAAGCGATATCTTTGAATATTTTCATTTTTTCGAATTTCTACTCATTTTATTCACTTTAAATCAGAATGTGTAACGAGTACACACCATCGGAACGCGCGGAAGTTTTTAACATAGTAAGGCGAGGGTTAAAATCTACATTGTTAATTTTTTATTTGTTTTCTGTATGTTGTTTTTATGAATAGTGTTTGGTTTGCATTACAGACTAAAATAATAAAGGTACACTAAATATAATCATTCTGCGAAATATTTTTTATTTATGCTGATTCAAGTGATTTCATATAAAAAATATATTTTACAATGCATGTAATTTAATTAATCTGAATGTTATGACAAGGATTCTATACTTTGTTATTTTGTACTTACATGATATTGTTATTATTGTATTATTAGCAGTCGGATTCTATTTAACAGTTCTAACATCGTCGTATAGAACGACAATACCTGTCACGAACAAATGCATAAGTCTTGTTAAACAGGCACCACAACACATGTATTTTATGATGAACTGAATCGTTGGTAAATTATATACGTGATTTGTATGAAATAAATACCAAAGCTAGCGTTCAATAAAAAAAACTTGAGTCAAAAAATATCCATTTAAAGCTCCGCAAGCAACTTGCCAAAACATTTGCTTGGATCATCTTGATGTACGGCTGTGAGACATGGTGCTTATCTGAAAGTGATAAAAAAGACTAGAGGCCTTTGAGATATGGTGATACAAAAGAATTTTTTAAATTTCCTGGAGAGACCACGGTCACAAACAATGAGTTTATCAGCATAATCAGGGAGGTTGGGCACCTAGTAAGAACCATCTCAGAGAGGCGAGCCCGATGAATCGGTCACATCATGCACCACGATGGTCATCTTCACGACATTGTGGAAGGGATGGTTGAGGGTAGAAACTGTGGAGGGCGCCCTATACGGGAGTATTTGTAGCAAGTGTTCGAGGACATGAGTTGTAGCTCTTCTGCTGAGCTGAAGAGGACTGCAGAGGATCGAGAGGAGTGGAGATCGAGATGCAAGATTCTGTTGCTGCAAACCAATCCACTGGATTGATACTCTACGAAGAAGAAATTAAACCATTTATTACGTGTATTTTTCGTAATATGTAATCAAACTATACAATTCAATTATTTTCTTTCATATGGTTCTTTTCACTATTATTTGTATACTTATGTAATCGGAAGTTAAATTTATGCATATATATTTTTCTCAGAACTCTTTATATCAGATGATACTATGATGGTTATAATATAAACTAGAATCAACCACATAACTACGAATGTGGTGTATTTCAATGCGTGTCTATTGCTTGTAAGTTTTTTGTGAAAAATGTATCTTCAAACTCTTATTTAGTGATAATATTTAATTTTAAATTCAAATATACTAATTATATTACTAGCAGTGTATATAATTCATGCAACAATTTCATTTAATTTATCGATATATCAAGGATTCTCAATTTATCGTGCATTATTTTCTCTACCGATAAAAATCTGGTATCAATTCAATCTTAACGTCCGTACATACTCATACCTAGGGGATATTATTATAGCGACAGTTCGGAATAACATCGATACCCACTTAAGTATCCTTTATTCCGATACATGTTTTACACTCTCGGGCGGCGCGACACGAGAAAATAATATTTTCTTTCTTAGAATTACGACGAAATATTATATTTCTTAAGAACGATATCTTCGGTAGTTTTTACTTATTCATTTTTTCTTGTAATTGTTTAATTGAGTTTTTATTCGTATCAGAGACCTCTAGTAGGTTTTTTCCAGCATTTCACATCAGTGATGATCGTAAGGAACAAAACATAGCAGCTTTTTAGACACAATCAGTAGAATCTCAAATGGCATGTGGTTTATTTATTTATTAGAGCTGCGATTGCTTAACCAATTTCAATCTTTAGATATCTAATTGTATGTATACAATTAAATTTTAAGAACTCTTATTTGAGCCATATCACAAGTTAACTACATAAAATTATGTGATTATGCAACGATCAGTTAAACTAATAATATGATAACCGGTCGTATTGTTATACAAATTAGTTCATTTCCACTGCTTAAATTGAAAACCCTAGTGACTAGTAAAGGAAAGGAGACGAAAGCGTAGGCAGGAAATATAACTGGTGAAGATGATAAATGGAATCGACCTTCGAAGCGACTGGAATTTTCCAAGCAAAATCGCTTCAGACACTCTGAATTCCCGCACCTTTCCATATTACCTCCTATATAATTTCTCTATGGTCGTCTGTTGGGGTGATACTTAACAGATATTTGCATGTAAGCATATTACAGCCACTCCGATGGGATGTTTAATTCATCATCTTGTAATTGTGTTAAGTGAGTTACACAAATGTTTAATCCTGCATAAGACCTTTTATTATTAATTCCTAATGATTTAATTTAACCACCTCGTAAGTAAACTGTTTTCAACAAAGAATAATATAATAAGACTAAAATTGTATAATCGTATTCATTTCTGTTATATTTATAAGCACAAATCTATTTTCACTATTCATTTAAATCATACATGAAATTCAATCGGACACCTGTATAATATTATGTAAGTTATAACAAAGTTCAAAAATGTTTTTAAAATATTAAAAAGTAACCTGTCAGCACGGGAAAAATACAAAATTTTATATTTCTTTAGATTCTTTCGCGGTTATCGAGGACGACAAGGAATAGACATATATATTTTTTTTAATTTTGTCTCTTCGCTTGATCTAACCGTTTTATTTATTTTATCTATTAAGATCTTTATTTTATCTATATCTAAATTTTTATGTCATAAAAGAAAATATATCTATAAATTTAAGTAATATTTTAATAAAAGAAAAAAAAATTACATTTTATTTTATTTCTGTCACATATATCTGTCATATGTCCAAATATAATTTAATAATTATATTTTAATTAAAAAATATCGTAAATACATCCAATATTTCTAAATAGTTACTATATTATTTTCACGAATATTAGTTTAATTAAGTACATCATTGGCAGTAGATTACTGATAATACCGATAGTGAAAGTGTGACCTTATAGCTTCTCCCTTCATTGACTGTCTACCGAGTTTAGGTCCGTGAATAGTTTTACCTCACCGAAGGGTGAATATCAATAGTATGGAAATTAATGTAGATTTGGAGGGTATAATGAATCCTTTGAGATTAAAGTAAGACCCTTTGGAAGGTTTATCTAACAGGTAATCCAGTAACAAAAGAAAAATATTGAGTTATTATACACTTCACATAAAACATTTAATTAAACGAATTTACAATATCACTTCTCGAGTAAACTATACCTACCAATAACAAGGGCTGAGCCTTTATTTAGCACCAAATGGTTGAGTCTTCCAGAGAGTTGGGATAATCATTTAATCTCCTTGAAGTAATATTATTAACAAACGCCCAAATATAATCGTATTCTAAAGCTGCCTCTTTGTCAAACCCGAATAGAACTATACATAGTTTGTACTTGACGGAACTTCGGAATGCAGATGTTATGACTGAGAACATGTGGTGAACATATCAACTGACTAAAATGAAACTTAATGTGATAGATTCAGAAGAAGGTGAATAAAACCAATGACAAATACAACTAGTAACAAAACAACAACAAATAATCTAGCTGAGGGGTATGGCACAGTCTAAAATCGTAAGAGTGTCATAAAAGAGGTCGCGTGTTAAGATCTACAGAGAAACAATACTTTTTAATTTATTAGGAAATAACTATAAATACCTCAGGACTGATTCTTCATTCGAAAAAAAACTTTAATAGGTTATTTATTCTGCATAGTGTGAAATTAATCATTCATCGGTAAAAATGCATTTATTTTGCTATTATTAAAAATAGGTTACATACAAAAGTCATTCCGTGTAGTATTGAACCGCAAACTTTCGAAGTTCGCGCTTCAAATCCCAGCGTCTGCCGTTTATTTTTATCCATAAAAGAATTTCTGAAATAACAGATTCTTTTATATACATACAAGAATCTCTAAACGTTGGGTTATATATATATATACACAGATAGTAAGTATTCTTACCGGGTGGATTTTCTAAGAAGAAAATTTTTGCAAAGCGTGGAGTATTCCATAAATGTATCGAGAATTTTACGGTATGATCACAACTACCGTAAAATCCTTTTATTTTCATGCATCACGTATGATTTCTATTATTATTGATGATCGTCTGTTTTTTTTCAGCTGAGTTCTTATGTCGTAGGGTATTAGCGATTCAATATCAAAAATCCTGCCCAATCGTAAAATTGAACGTAAATAGTTATTTTTATTACTTGAATAATTATATATAAGTATAAGTATAAAATACATAATATGAGAGACAAAAAATACAGTAAAAATTGTATCCAAGTACTGATTACATATGTTAAATACCTGTATAGCTATAACTACCAGTTTTTAAGTTTGTAAGACATACCCATTTATTTCATAATGTGTTATTCATTATAGTCGTATTTTAGGTAAATATTTGAGCAATACAATTTTAACTTTAACGCTATAATATAAATTAAAAGTACAAAAAGTAATTCGTAGCAAAACCTTATTATGCCAACATCTTTAAAAGAGATTCTTCAATAAAAAAAATGTGTATCAATAGTCTTCAGATGTGTTTTTAGCAATCTTTTCTTAATGTTTTCCTTTCATTTTCAATTTACTTTCCCAAAAAAAGGTTCAATAAAAATATGTTCTTCTGCAAAATGAATTAAAAATACATCTGACAATTTTCATGTTAATCATAAATCGATGGTCCTGTACAAATTTACAATGTTATTAAAACTTGCATGTAAGCAAATTAAATATACGAAAAAAAACATAAAATATTAAATTCTTATTTATTATGATTTCATTGAAAAGTTTTCAAAATATGAGATATGTGTCAACTAAATATGTGGTCTTGTCTTATCAAAAGAAATCATATTATTTATTTTGATTATGTTTTTATTTTTATTTACAAATCTACACGAAATTTAACTAAACTATTAAACTTTACTATTATAATTATATTTATTTAAGCATACTGTCAGAATTTTATAGGTTAAATTCATTATCAAACAAAAAATTTGTATTTTTGCATAAAAAAATATCTCCGAGCTTTTTAGATATGAGAATTTAGACTGCTGTTGAATTTCTTACATCTTTCGTCAATGAAGCAAGGGCATCTTGCCTCTTGATTTTAGTTCAAAGCTTAAAAATATTTTTCTACATTTTTATACCTCGATTCAGACGAAGCGAGAAAACAATTTATATTTCGTGGGTGTTGGATATTTAGTTAATTCAACTTATTCGTATTCCTATAAATCACTTAATATTTAAATATATTTTGAAAATACATTTAAAAAATCTACATTAGATTCAAAATTAGTAACACACTTTTATTCTCATATTTATTTATCTAATGTGTTGTATTATGCTTACTACATATCAGAGAGTGTTGTGTGTTGTAAGTTACCCCACTTACTGCTGCTGTTACTCCCCCACCCACTCTCCTGCTCACTCTCTACATCCCAGCGCACTTATCCACAACTTTCTAATAAATTCCCGTATCCGATCCTTACATTCAATGCCTACTCCCCAACCCACTCATCCGTACAATCTCTTGCCCACTATCACGCACACTCTCATATTCTCCCAAACCTACTTCCCAATCCACGCACTTCTCTTTAATTGACAAAAAAAAACTCTATTTTCTTACTCGAAGCAGCGCGCGTGCCTTCCAGGTGCATACGGAATCTTCTCATTCCTAGTTAAGTTTTTAATTTAAACCAAATCGTAACATACAAAAAATATATAATTTGTTTTTGTAGTAATAGCTAAGTAAATTTATTTAAATTGTCTTACCTTATTAGAGGTGTTTTGGTAAAAATTTGATAATATGAGAATGATATTCTTCGACCATGTAGTTCACACTGTATATTCTGTAACGTATTGTTTATGTAAACACATACAGGATAATACCGACCGATGCTGATAGTAATTCTGAAGTCTCATCTGTGGAATTCTATGACGCTTATTACCATAGTGCATGTGGCAAAGCGCTGCATGTGGAGTGTTGAACCGCCAACATCATAGACTACAGCCCGAAATTTACGCATCATACTTATTATTACAGGAATTTACTATGAATGGGTGGTCTTCACGGGACGACTTTCGTCTACCATCAATTTTAATCAATAGGCTACTAGCATTTTACGGGTGAGGGATCTAATTCACACCAGCCAGTAATATTTTAGAGCCCATAAATCAATTTTTTAATCTCCGTCGGGGATCGAACCCACGACTTTTGGCTTGCAAAGCAAACGCTCTGACCATTGAGCTATACCCGCCGGCAAAGTCTGAGTACTCAGATAATTAGAGTTTACATACGTTCATAATATCAGCGTATAAGAAGTTGATTATTATGTTATTATGGTAATCTAACGAAGTCTGTCATCGGATGTGCAATTCGCCTACTGAATAAGTAATTTTCTTTTTTATTTTTTACATCCGGAATAGATTACCTTCCAGTATAAATTTATAGTTCGGAGACATGAATAAACCATAATATACATTGTTCAATAAACGCATAATTTAATTCAATAGTTTAATTTACTTTTAAGCACACATCGTATTATTCGATACTTTTAAATTAATGACACCTTTATAAATCTACTCTTCTACTTTTTTGAAGTTTGATCATTTTCTGTTTTGAACCTGAATTTTTATATTTTAATAATAACTTTGAATTTTATCTCAATGAATATCGATTTCGTAGAAAATATAAATTATTAATTTTATTCTTTGCTAAATACTACTATTTTACAAGTATGCATCTTTTTCCCAAGAAAAATGTGTAAAAATTAATACAATCGTATTTTGAGGCTTGCTTTTTTTCTATGTATTTTTAAAAATAATACATTTTCTTCAAAGTATAATATGCTCACGTTCTTAAAAGAACGGTTCATGAAATTTCACAATATGGAAAACATGATTATAATTAGGTTTTCGCGAGCGTGGTTTGTGCACAAGAAAATTTAGATAAAACTGAGCAACTTATGGGAGGAATAATTTAATTGACATGTGAAATTCCTGAGAGGATGAAATGATTTCTCCGGGGGTTAAAGTTAACAAGATAAAAAATAATTTATGCTTCCGTAAATCATGTAAGTGTGGCGGGAATCTTCTTAGGTGTATGTTTTTTCATAATTATATTATATCTTGCCGTAAGATATTCTTACATTTTACCCATCTTCGTATTTTATGACATTTAAACATTTAATCCACACAAGTTCACTTTATGTATATCATACATATTTAACGTTGTGTTTTTTTTTTCAAAGAAAATACAAAATTTTGTTAGAAATAGAATACGAAAATGTAGTCTTACGTGTGTAGTTTTATGAACTTCTAGTATTTATGAAATACTTATTTAAAGAAAGATACTTATTTTTGGGTTGAGCCGCCCCTTAGGATAAAATTATTGAGGCCTCAGTAGCGTTGGGCTAATCATCCGATTTCCTTAACAAATCCGACTCACAAATTACCCAAAAGTATGCCACCTTTTCAAGCAGGCGGATTTCTGCTCTGGAGGTTGTCGGGGAAGCATATATGTTCCCAATGGACCTAAAGGTTCAGATATGTTGTATAACGAGGAGTGGACAGTGACAGCTGACAGAATTAAGTGGTGACAATTTATGGTAACCATATGCACCAGATATGGAACGAATACGGGAAGAAGACTTGTGTTTGGAAGAATGTTTATTACTATCACCATATTATAACGAATAAATCAAATATTAGTAAATAGTTTTGACTCTCGTTCGTTGCTCATTTAAACTTTTCGTTAAATTACAAGAAATATTTACGTTAAATTTCGCGTAAATTTTAATCTAAGCATATTGTTTATTAGTGGTTTTTGCGACCGCTGCAGATAATCTCTGCCATGTTCTATTTTTATTTTTTATACTTTATAACATGTAATATTCATGAAAGACAACAACCTTCGTCATTTTCATACCACCACTATTCATTGTATTTATACTTAATATAGAATTTTGTTTAAAATATAACTTTTATATTGAGTGACGTAATTTTCAGTTGGTTTATGATTTGAATGATATGAATGAATTTATGACTTTTTTATGCAATATAATGTTGGAGTGAAATAAAAGCGTTTAATATTTAAGAGCTCTCATCGCACTCTTGCGTATTACACTCTTAATCCAAGTCTCGAGTGGACTCTTGTGTCTGGGTGTAATTTGAAATGAAATGCTTGATCGCGCGCAGTTCCCCGGTGCAGCGGCCGGGTTCATCTCCGCTTTGACTCACTCCTTAATGACGCATCACACAGCGGGCGAGGAAGTCATGTCGGGTTCATACAAACAGCGAGCATGAGCGGACACAATTACTGAAGCCCATTTGTTCACGTCATTTGCATGCATTTTTATAATATGCCATGCGATCTAATCCCTACATCGGATTTCATGGCATTATTATTAACTGCGTCCATATGTAATGTTTTTGCGCTACGTATAAATATTGAATCTGATGCGGGCACTGATTATGATGCAATTCAGCAGCCAATTTTTCATGTTTTATTTGACTGCATATTTATGCATATTTTAAAATGATTTTCTAGAAATAAATTGCTCCAATCATGCTCTGTATAGGTGTAAGTATCAATCATTTAATATATATACGAATTACGAAACACATAAGAATTATAAAATTTAATGTAATTAAGATATACCAAATAGAAGATTAATTTAATATACAGTGTTATGTAAATCATGTTTAAAAATATTGGTTAATATTTATATTATTTACTCTTTAACGGCCATCAAAAGATCAAGTGTAAGAGGACCACACGTTCGAAAATGATCTCTGTGAGGTCCATCGCATTGGATCTGGTCCAAATACTGTCTTGTTATTCTTCGGGCCTGTTCTTTGTTTTTCCAAATAAAATCCATCCAATCAGAACGCGTCCCGATGTTCCCAGTCATTTTAGTTTAGCTATAATTATGTTTGTTCGGCGGTGACAGTTTTTGCTGGTCGGCACCAACTTTCTTTGTAGTTTAATAGTAAAGCGGCATCTACACTTAAACAGTTTTAAACAAATTACAATGTTTTAAAAAAGAACACAAATTTGAAATACATTTGCTTTATTACAAAGATAGTAAAGCACTTATAAATAAAAGTTACTTATTTCACTCGAGATTACATCCATCGAGATTCCATTCACCCTAGTTATCTCATCTACATCAGTGTAAGACGAATTTAGTTGCTGTTTGGTTACACCTGTTGGTTCGATATTTTATTAAAATGGCCGATTAAAAATTCCTTTATACATTTTTAGTTCAACGTTACTACTATCATGGTGACAAATTTCTCGAACGCCTTATAACAGAAAATGAAACATGAGTTTGTTACAAAGCACGAAAATCTAAACGATAGTCTATGAATTGGCACCACACAAACTCATTTTGAAAACCTAAAAAAGGAAAACTTATTATTCTCTCAACAAAAGTGATTGCAACAGTTATTTGAGACCAAAATGGCGTAATCGCGCTCAGTTTATGCCAAGTGGATAAACAGTAAGCTCAATGTCTTATTGTAAAACTCTTCAATCACTTAGGAAACTCCAATAATAATAAAAAAATCTGCGAGTTATAAACGTAATTTCGTGAAGTGTAAAATCAGAAAAACGCTGCCAGCTTAAATGGGGCTTTAGCCCTAGGGTGGCATCTGTCATTATCACTCATCATTCATTACTCAATAGAGGTGAGATATTATTTTTAAGTGTAAACGATTAGCTTTGATATATATACAGGTATATTGTTCAAAGCAGTTTCATGTAACACGTAGACTATCATTTAAATTGATAACTTGTCCTATGTAATTTTCACAGACGATCGATGTTAAATGAAAAAATAACGCAAAATTACTTTTAGAAATTCGAAATACTTTTATTTTAATTTAACTTCAAGTACGTCTTATTACATAGTAAATTTTCTATGAAGAATTAGAATTTACTTTCAATTACATTTAAATACTAAAATTGTTTTAATATGATAATTTTGGAAAGTTTTGTAACGAACTACAACAAGTAAAATGTCAATAATATTAGCATTTTCTCTTGAAATAAAACAGTACGCATAATTATTATTGAACTTACATTAAATTATGTAAATTTTTAACTTTGAACTAGGAGAAATGAATAAAACGAAAGTTTTAATAAGATCGTTTACAAGATAATAAAATTGAGGATATTCTTAGATTTTTGTGCTCTTGGGAGTGAATACAGGTTATCTTATAAGCATAAATATTACTCTATTTATTTTAAATGTATTCAATTATCAGATATCATTTCAATATAATGTAGTAAGGATATTTAATATGATTTTTTCAATTATATAAAAGAAAAATATTGCATTCATCTCAAATAGTTAACTTGTACATAAATTACACAATATTACTAAATATTATGTAGATATTATTTATAACATTACTCAGTGGTTATATTTGTGTATTTGTTATAACACGTATCTTAATACTTTGAATATATAATCTTCTTCGTAGTATCAATCCGGTGGATTGGTTTGCAGCAACAGAATCTTGCATCTCGATCTCCATTCCTCTCGGTCCTCCGCAACCCTTTTCAGCTCAGCATAAGCGCTACAATTCATGTCCTCGAATACTTGCTGCAAATACTCCCGTCTAGGGCGCCCTCTACAGTTTCTACCCTCAACCATCCCCTCCACAATATCGTGAAGAAGACCATCGTGTCGCATGATGTGACCAATCCATCGGGCTCGCCTCTCTGAGATGGTTCTTATTAGGTGCCTATCTTCCTTGATTATTCTGAGAACCTCATTGGTCGTGACGTGGTCTCTCCAGGAAATTCCGAGAATTCTTCTGTACGACCACATCTCAAAGGCCTCTAGTCTTTTTTTATCACTTTCAGATAAGCACCATGTCTCACAACCGTACATTAAGATGCTCCAAACAAGTGTTTTGGCAAGTTGCTTGCGGAGCCCTAAAGTAATATTCTTTGACTCAAGAATTTTGGCTTTTTTATTGAAAGCTAGCCTTGTTTGATGTATTCGACTGTTGACTTCTCTTTTTGTTCTGCCATCCCAGGTGATCGTACTTCCAAGGTATACAAATTCTTTTGCATCTTTTAGGGGTACTCCTAGCATTGATATGTTAATTTTCTGCTGCTCATTGCGGCTTACTCTCATGACTTTGGTTTTTGTGCTGTTTATCTTCATATTGTAGTTGGAATTAAATATGTTTTCCATGCATGTCAGCGCTTCAGTGAGTTCATCTTCAGTTTCAGCAATCAGAGCAATGTCGTCAGCAAATCTTGTATATAATATTACATCCTAAAATATGAATTTTGGCAATATTAAAAATAAATATATGTTTACTTATTATTAGGTCCTGACTCTGTGCCGCTTAGCACTGAGGCAAGAAGCTACATCGCTAAGCTATCCACGTAACACGTCTTCATAATAAGGCTTGAAAATATCATACAAATAGATAGAAAGATACCTTACACATATCATATTCTACTGATGAATGCGTTGTAGTCAATAAAGTTCATGACATACTACTTTTCAATCAAACTGATATCCATGTATTATGTATGGCAAACTAGGTACGATTTAACAACTTTCAGAAATATTGTTTTTGATTTTCAAGCAAACAACGATTGTGTGCTATTTTTATGAAGGCATAGTCCCCACTTAATTTACACTGGGTAAATAATTAAGATTCAATATAAGTCGAACGCAACAAACTGCGGTTTTCACCTAAAAAGATTTTCAACACGTCGATGAAAGTTTCTTTATCTGAAAACCTTAGTGTTAGTGTAAACTCAACTAAACTCTGTTTAAACTCATCAAATGCTCATGTATTACTCTAGACGACAGTGTAACGTTTTTTCAGCACGTTAAGTCTAACCTGGCAAATACTAAGGAAATAATTTAGGCGGCTCCACGTCATGTCACATATTTTTCCGTCTGAATAAAATCTACCTTAAATATATTTACCTGAATTTCATCTGCTATGGAGCTAGATACAGCTGACTCCTGTGACCACCCTCATACGCTTCACTTTGCTTCACAGGCAGAGACAGGCAGGATTCTTATTTGCTAACTTACTTTAAGTAACTGAAAATCAATGAGCGCATTTAGCAGATTTAATTGTTAATCTTCCAGCATAATCAAGGTGTTTGAGGGAAAAATACCAGTACTGACTGGAAATAAAAGCGTTCTAAGGGTAAATTTACTAAAAAAAGGTTTTGAAACCACTGGCATAGATGGTAAACTGCAACTTGAGTTAAGTCCAGTTCTCAAAAACTAGCTACAGTATCATACAAAGAACTTTTTAAGAATATTCCACTGTTAGCGCTTGAACAAATACTAACTATTTTTTGATTATATACTTTCTCGCTCAGATCCCGGAAGCCATTTATCTTATAAGTCTGATCCACTCACAACTTTTAGAACTGCACCGTGAATTCGAAGGGTATTCCAAAAGTTGGGAGAATCTGAAGATTCTTAATTAAGTTGTTTTCTTTGGGCAAAATTACTTCGAGCTCGACGGCAATAACTTTGAAAATAACACAGAATAAGTCAATTAAGGAAGATTACGGACTCGACATCTCTTAGTCTGGCGAATGAAAATTATTTTGATTTAATTGGTCTGCGGCGTGTTAATTTGCTTTGTGTCTGTTAATCAATTGTAGAAATTAATTATTTCAAAAGAACGCCTAAAATTCAATTCTTTTTACCTGGTTGACAGATTAGATTACTTTCTTTTATTAGATAATAATTTCGACGAAGACATTGTCAGTGATATTATAATATTTTATCATTAAATGACTGATTATTTGTGGCTTAGTTTCGGGAGATAAAATGTGATGTACAACTATCACTAAGTTTGCCAGATCTCATATTAAATACATAAAAATACAGTATTTTGAGTATCTATTGTATCAAGTAAGATATTTCCGGTATTTTTAAATTCGTAAATATACCCAAGGCTACTACAAAGTTCAGCCGTTTGAAGGGTAAGCAAAAGTATGCACGTTTTATCTCGCTTATTGCTCACCAAATATTCGGGAGCAAAAAAGGAGCGTTTATTTTTATCTCATGATTTTTTTGTACTGTTAAAGAAAAAAAGGATCGTTTTGATCATCAAGCCTTTGGATGGCAGACAATTGTTCACTTTTTTCTAGAGAAATTGTAGGATCTTCTACAATTACCTAAAAAGTAGTGTTATTTTTACTAATTGTTTTTTATTCATCAAAAGCATTTATCATTTGGCAAATTAAATATCTATATTCTCTACAGATTGATCAATTTAAAACATTAGAGATATTTTTGACATACCATTATAAGTATAAATTACGTACATAATCCAGTTATAAAACTAATTTGAAAGGATTTACCTTTATACATTTCCTTTTTTATTAGTACTTGTACCAAACTGAAAAATAATTTGTCATTATGAAACATAAAAGAATTGAACCATTAAAATTGGTCTTAAAATTTGAGTCTTAATAATGAAATATATTACATTACATCTTTTAAAAATTGTATTAAGTTTATATTCATTTTTATAAATACAATGTACGAGTACATTATGTGAACCAAGCTTACTGTTTAACTCGATTTTAATTTTTCTCTTTATTTTTTCCTTACAATAACCCATATACCTAATTATCCTTATCTTAGGTTTACCATTTCCATTATAATACGTATGTACGTACTTTACGAGGTCTTTTCCTCGGCTCACAATAAGCCACCCCCCGCATGGAGGCTCCTTACCAGCTATACTCCGATATAATTCCATTCTTCCTGCCTGGTGTGTGACTTAGACGGTATTTTCTTCAAGTACAAATCCTCGAGTCTTATTGAATTGCATCGGGATTTTTTTTTTTATCCAATATTTTAAATTCCATCATCAAATATGTTAAGCTCGGTACTTCATGAATTTCAATATCGATTTTTTCACTGTTTTTATTTACGCGTTTTCTTTGTGCATATTTCCGTTAACAAAAAATAAACTAATAATTAATTTTATATGTACTGAATGTACTGATGTGTGTATTTTATTAATCTACTAATATTTCAAAGATCATTAAAATTGTGATTACTTACATTAAAATGATTAATTACATTTTTGGGGAAATATATTAATCTCTTGAATTTATAACTTAATACGTACAGAAACAACTTTAGATTTTCACAACACAGGTGAGAAGTGTGTGCATATTTATCTTAAATGGGATAAACGCCACTCCTACAGTGGATGAAGGGCGGCTTCCTGGGATAACAACCCACTCTCCCATTTCTCTACGCAAGCCATCCCCACTCAGAGCCACACACATTATTTCAACATATTTTTTAGTCATCTTGCACCCAACGTTTTTCTTTATTCAGAATTTCTACACCTTAGTGGCCCACGATAAAGAATTATTCCTAAATCATGTGATAGTATCTTCAGCACACACAATTCATTTCATATCAATAAAAACTGATTCATCGATAAAGCAATAAACATTAAATATACTTAATGATGTCAATGAATTAATTATTTAATTCCGTCATTTGAAAACTGAATCCAACGTGGAGCATAGAATAGGATGGCTAAAATGGAGGTATCTCTCTCTCTGGGGTTTTGTGTGATAGCAAGATTCCAGTTAGGACCAAAGGTAAAATCAACAAAACTGCTGTAAGGCCAGTTATGCTCTACGGACCGGAGTGTTGGATCCCGCTGAAACGTGACTTTGATAGGATACATGTGGCAGAGATCAAGATGCTGAGGTGGACAGGCGGTGTGACTAGAGTGGACAGAGTTCGAAATGAGCATATTCGGGGTTCATTTCGGGTGGCCCCCATACCTGAAAAGATCAGGGAAAACCGCTTAAGATGGTATGAGCATGTGACACGGAGAGATGAGAACTATATCTTGAAGAAAGCCCTCAACATACCCACGCTGAGAAGAAGACCTGGAAGACCACATGCAACCTGGACTGCAACTGTAGACAAGGATCTGAAAACTCTGGGCTTGAACGAGAATGCAACGCAGGTTTGTATGGATTATGTATTACTTTTTACAGACAGACATGACGAATGTGCACAAGGAGACCCGACCCCAGATGATATGATTAGAGAAAATTCCATCATTTGATTTTGAGCGACATGTTTAAGCTTCAGCGTGAAGACATTATAAAGTCAGATATCACGCTTGAAATAAAACTATTTAATTATATATATTACTTCTCAAGTGTATTGTATTTAAAGTATATAATTCCAATAAGAATTAGCGATCGATATTATTAAATATATATGCAAACCATTACCTTGTATTACTATAGATCACTTGCACATTTAAATGGTCAAATTAAATAAAACATTGACGGTAATTTGGCGGAACTTAAGAGGGAAACAAATATACTTTTTTACCAAATAATACCATTAAAATTAATGGAAGAGACTCATGTATTCCAGTTGTAAGATATCATTGGTGTCTCATGAAAATAAATATTTAGAGCAATGAGTTTTAAGGAATTTCTAAGTGAATATTTGTACATTAGAAGGAAACGTTATATAAATATAATTACCAGCTTTTTACTCATGAAATGATCAAAGGTACCTTGTATTTCATCAATAAATAATAACAAAAATTGAGTTTCCGTCGTAAGTATAATATGAATAGTAGCTTTTATTAAAAAAAAAATATTAACAGGTAAAATACAGTAAAATTGGTCGTCACATATTTTTGCAGGCATTTCTTTATGGAATCTTATTATACATTTATTATTTTCTTACCAGGAAGTCTTTTTCACTTTATATTCAATCCTTCGTATAAATTTCTTCAACATTTTCGGGTATCTTTTATAAGTATTATTGAATCAAAGTGAAGTTTATTGATGTTAAGTAAATTATTCCATTTGATCCGTAAAACTTTTTGAGCGGTTTACTTCCCTTGATGTTCCTATAAATAACAGGATTAAATAAGGAGACAAATAACAACTGAGATAAGAATCAATAAAGAGAGATTTTTTTTATTATAATTTATTTCTCTAAGAATGAAAACGTAAGTACTCCTTAATTTCAACGGTTGGAGTCTTGTGAAAAATTCTGAAAAAATTCAGAGAACTGTATGTTCACATGTATTTATGTATTACTTTATTTATTACAATTTATGAAAACTTTATACCATTAGTTTTGAACGAATTCTAGTGTTAAAAATGTAAGTTGTTATAAGTATTAAATTTATAAATTATTGTTTACAATATTATTATTTTATTCAAATGAGGATTATTGATAAATCAACATGAAAATATATATATGAGTATTAAAAAAATTAAAAATAATAAATATTTTAAAAATACATTATTGAAATATTAATATTAATAATTTTTAGAATAATATTAAAATTTCAATAATAAAAAAATATTTTTTGCGTAGTAAAATATTATTTATTAAATAAAATATCTAAGAGAAACGGAATATTTAATCATAGTTTCTACAAATCACAAAAAATAATATGGAAAAAATCTGAGTATCCTAAGTTACGGATTTGTTTGGTTTAAAAAAAAACAAAAGAAAAGTAGCCCGTATGTTTACTTCTCGCATTAAGTTGTGAAGACTGTGGACTGTTGGCTGCTGCTTTGAACGTCAGCCACAAATCACTTCTACATAACAAAATTACACAAAAATAGGAAAAAAATATTCCTCAACATTTATAGTGGCTAAACCAGTTTTAAAACTTATTTGTAACTCATTTAAGAGGTTTTTTTATTAAAAGATTTATCGATCTTATTTTGAATATATGGCGATATTCAACAATGGGCTTGAAATAAAGAAAATCCTTTTAAAATGTTTTCACTCTGCTGAGAAAAAATAGTACTATTTTTAGTACATATATTCTTAGTTCTGCTTCTATGCAATGTGGCTTAGAATGCTATGTGTATATTGCTGAAAATTATCGGTGATTAATAATAGGCTGTGATACACAAAAAACAAAACGAATCATCGCTTCCTTAATATTACCTCATAGTTTCCGAAATATTAGACTTACGAAAATACAATATTTCATGAATAACTCTCCCTGAATTGTCTTCACTAAATAAAATGCAGAAACTCGAGGCGTGTCAAATATTTTGATGTATTCTAACTTATTCATGCCAAATGCTATTTTTGGGAAGCATTACTGTGGCACGAGACTCGAGCACCTTCTCTGCTCGAGGGTTTGTTAAATTCGAGAGTCGTGCGTTCCGAGTATCAGGGTAAACAAACAGAGGAGAAGGAGAAGGAAAGTTTCGGGACAATTGCGCCCCCAGTGTGCAAAATCAGCTATTTGGAGACACACACAGTATGCGAGTGTCATTAGAATTTCATTCTTAGTTCAAAATTTAAATAACAAATAAGTACTTTCAAGTAATCGAGTGCCGTTTACGTAACTAAACAGGAAACTGAAGCAGGGCGAATAATTGAAAGACAAATTAAACCACAAAAGTTTAAGAAGAATATATTACCATACGGTATTGTTATATCTTACTATCTAAAAGTAAATGCGTCAGCTAACTTTATAAAACTAAATTTGTACAATAATTTTTTCTTTACTTTCGCAATTGTACATTAATGTGTTTTTGTATATATTTATTTTTTAATTGTGTTACAATTTCTAAAATATTCGTTTTAATTGAATAAAAATTGTTTGAAATGTAAATAGTATGACATATTTTCAAAATTATATGAACGGATAATCAATAAATTATGGTATTTTTTGTACATTTAATATTTTTATCATGTAAAAATATTATATTATTTTCATTAACACATAAGCATTTATGCTGCATTTTTAATTACAAATGTACTTCAGTTTTTACTTAAAGCGTTGGAATTTTAATTGCATACATTTTTCTTATGTACCTAAAGCAGGGGCATGTTTTCGAATGTTTTTTCCAAGCGACGCCATTACACTTGGTGTGTAGTTATTTGTTTTTTTTACAGAAAACGGTCGACTTCATTTTAGTGGACACGCGAGCTAGTGACTGACTAGCAATAAGGCTCATCATTGTCGGCCCTGCTACTAATCATGAACACTATCACAAATTCCTAACTAAATTGGTAACCTGGTAAATAATTCAGAATTATTTCCTTTATTACGAGTACATTCGCTTTTTTTGTTGACAAGCTGAAAAAAATTAGGTACCTTATCGATGATTTCTCTTTTTACTGAAAGCATTGTAATTATTTTATGAATATTTTACCAGAACAAATAAATACATTGAATATTGTTTTAATTAATAATATTGTTCGATTATATTTTTTATCTTTTATAACCACATTTACATTTGATCATAACCACTTGGCACGGTCAAAAAAAGTATAATTGTACTTTAAAACAAATACGTATTTTTTTTTTATCTCAATCGAGTTTTGGAATCGTCAAACTCGAAATAATTATTTTTTATTCATTAATATCTTCCTAGTATAATACAGTATATTTATTAATTATTTCTATTTTTTCGATCGATATTTCTTGGTGGAATTCCATAATATCAGATATAGGGACTTGAGAATGGCCACCCGACCTGGCTGAAACATGTCGTCAAAAAAATATATGTGGAATAAATTCTAAAAAATCTTTTATTTTATATCTGACAGTATATTAATTAACTGTTCTTTAATTAATTTGATTAAAACACATAAAATCGGTTTAAAATGTACTACAAAAAAAAATTTTTCATGTTAAACTATTATCTCTACGGTCTATATTATATGATTGTATTTGATACAAACACAGCTATAATATTATACGAGTATGTTACGAACAAAAAGATTCAAATCTTTGAAGTGATTATTATAGTATCAAAATGATGGAAATACTATTTCAACGTATAACGAACATTAAATTTCTTTATGTCGTGTTTTTTTTATATTATATAAACTTTATTTTATATCCTTACGCAGTTCCATGAACATCTATTAATCTTGGATATTACATTCCGAGGGAATATTTTCAGCTTGTAAATTTTCTTTATGTGAATCGATTTGTCATTTCTCAGTCTCCTTTTCTTCTGATCTGATCACCAAAATGACCCATTGCACGCTGTAAATCTGCCGGCGCCATCTTTGCTCGTCGGGGACTTCCATGGATGGACAGAAACCCTACACCCCATCATGGACCTCCCTAGGGAACTCTACGAAATTTATACTTGGGAAACTACTGAACAATTACAACCATTGTAGAATTGTGTAAATAGAGATCTTATAATGTCCAAGTTATAGTGACTACATAATTAGACAATTACATTAAAAAATGTATTTTTTCAGAACAAAATTTAATACTAGAGTGAAAAGAAGACAACGACATTAAAAAATGTATTTTTTCAGAACAAAATTTAATACTAGGGTAAAAGGAAGACAACACACATATCGATAGCACTTCTTCAAAATTTACGTTAAGCTAAAAGAAAACAATGCCGAAAATTATATTTTGAAGGAATTAAGTAACGTATTAAAAAATTTTAATGGAAAACACATGAATATAAGTTAATATTACACCTCTGAAAAATATTATTTAACAATAAATTCGATTTATAAAATTTCAAATTAATTTCCTTTTATTTTGCTTGATAATATTTGTTGTTTACTTTTTACCAAACTATCTGTGTGCATTTTTTCTGAACATGTTCATATATTCGTAGTCTCGAAAGGTCGTTACTCATTGTTATACCCCCTTCTGGTAAAAAAAATATGCTTCGAGATTGCACAATGTATCTTTACTGCAGGAGAGCTGCTTGTAGTCGAGTGGAGGCCTCTAGGGAAAATCTGAAGCATTTTGCAAAATAATCTGGCAATAAAAATATTATTTACTTGCAACGAGATAACTTGCGGTGATTTTTAAAAATACACGCTAAATATTACATATTTTTACAAAATGTTTTTTAATTCATGTAAATAATATAAACTGAAAATTTCTGAAAAACTGAATGGATTTTTCTTATTTTTATTTTAAGCATAAAATAAAAAGAAAAGTGTATATTACCACAAAACAGAAAATATATGTTTCTGTCAAAATAAGTAGAAAAAAATAACTTTGTGATTTTTTCGTTTGATATTATTTGGTTTCTGTTAAAATTAAAACATTGTTTTGAAACATAGAAAGGTACTTAAAATATATAATTGCTTATCTTCTTGTCATTATATGTATTGAGGCAAACAAGTTCTCAAGAAACACGTGTCGGTTGCTTTACCCGAATACTTGGAATCTTGAAATTTAAAATTGTAATCCACTAATTATCATTAATAATTAACGATGCCAATTAAAATGGATCATTTGACATTTTCATTAAATAATTACACATTTCACTTAAGCATTTATATTCATTATATTCCTAATTGAACACCATCTTAGGTTATAAAAGTGACACTTCACTCACAATTGATGATCTTGTATAATGTATATATAGTATTATTATAAGTATAGTTTCATAATACCTTTCATACTATAGTGCATTTACTGTAATAATTTTGTAACAGTTACGCCCTTAGCAGCTTAGTGTCTTTAATTATTTATATATTTTTTGGATAAAAACATATTTACTCTCGTAATAACCTTTTTAATAGCTCGCAGCATTGGCTATTGTTACGTTAGCAAAACTGAAAAAAAAATTGGACTTCGAATTCTTCTAATTTCAAATTAATTTTAATTAAAAAATTAACAAATTGATAACCTTAATGTTATTTAAATTCTTTGGTAGATTACTTTTTTGATCGAGTACCTGCATTCTTCGTTAAAGTAAATTTTTTAAACTAAAATTTACTCTCACTGACAAATTTGTCGTAACCTTTAAGTATTATAAATAATAGGGTGGTTTATATATTGTAGATATTATACGAGTAATATGTACTCGTAATACTCACATTGTTAAAATCCTCGTTAGCCACGGTTTTCTTCGGTTTATAGTGACCATATTTTTATTTATTTTTGTGTAAACGCATGCAGGAGAGCACACCTGGTCAAGACCAGTGCACTCTATGGCGCTCAGCCAGGGAAGCTGGACGCTGCATGCGAGAAACGTGTGTTGTGTTCGCATTTGTGTGTGGGTTGGGGAGATTGCAAGTTTATATTTATCTGTTTCTTGAAGAGATCCAGATTGTAGGAAGGAGGAAACACAGACGCTGGAAGAGCATTCCATAGCTTACCGATGGCATTAAGGAAGGAGCTTTGGAAACTGCCAGTTCTCGGTCGACATATATTAACCATGTATGGATGTTCAGCAAGTGTAAGACTAGTTTGTCGGTTGTGGGTGGGTGCAGGAGGAATTAGTTCTTTAAGTTCCGAAGAGCAGCGACCGTGGTAATAACGGTAGAAAAGACTGCTTCGAAATAGGAGCGGGTTTGTCAGAAAATACACATGGTAACGTATTGCTTAGTACCGAACTATTCTTTGTTTCAGATCTATGTGTCGGGCTTATCAGTGTTCTCACTGATTTGGTGCAGAAAATTTCAGTCACTTGGGTCTACGGCAACGTTGCTTGCAAAGTCATCAAATTCATGCAGGTGTGCTTAACGTCCTCCATTCCCTCACTTGTCCTGTGACTATTTATAACAATCACTTTATTGTCAATTCATCAGGCATGCATAAATTGATGAAAGCGACAATGTTACTAATGCTTGCCAATGTGAGATGAATTAACAATACGTTGCTGCTATTCTTTGCTGTAATGAATACTTAATAGCATCACCATTTATTCAAATTGATGCAAATAAATAACAAATCTTCAGAACTACATCACCATAAAAGCAATAGAAAGTATAAAAATATAATAAAATTAAAAAATTCTTCAAATACCTAAGACTTCATAGAATTGCTAAGAAATTATTGAAATCTTCTATAGTCTTATATTTATTTATGGTTTTTTTATTATCCCTGCCGTGCCAAGTTATTTATAAATATTTTAAAAAGCTTCTTTATCCCACACATTTTATACTGCTATTTTTTTTAAATTAAATTACTTGTTTCCCCCTTGTGTGTATTTTTTAAATTATTTTTTATTGTAAATTTTGTTTCCTTCTTGATATTCTCTTTTCCTATTATTATACTGTTCGTTGTTTTATGTTTACAATATGTTATGCTTACTTTTAGTTCAACTTTATTTTTAAAATAAAACATAAAAAACGATTAGATATAAATGTATGTTTATACAAATAAAATATCAGCCCTTTAGTTCGATTTCTTTGATGCCAAAGGAATCAAGTAAAAAAGTCTATCGGGATCATTTTTTATGTATACAATTCTATACGATAAAGCATCACTCGGTAGCGTTTATTGCTTTGACGTTTTTTTTTACTCATATAAAGACATTTGCCGCCGTCTTCACTTGCGCTCATTTCTTATCGGATGCTAAAATTCAGCGTCGTGAGGAACAAACTTTGGAGGCTTTGTATCTTTCACTAGAACGTAAAGATGGTCTTAAAACATTTGTCCTAACTCTTATTATCGCAATAAACTTTTACACTTTTACACGAATGTTCCGTGTAAAACAAACTTTGAAGAAACTGAGCCTTCTCGAGAGGAAATCATTAATTAAATAGCTGCAGAGTTTTTTCAAAAAAATATTAATTATAACTTTAATAATAGAGGAGTGTTTTAAGCTCGACCATTTTAATACAATGATATAAATTCAACGTTTAAGTCTCAAATAATCTTTAAGAATTTGAATATTAAAAAGGTCTTTTAGGTGTATAATGTTTAATTTATATGTTTTTTTATCTAATTCGCCGGCTTTATAATGATCCAGAAGATCTTGCAAGCCATGGAACATTTTTATTTTTACTTTAAAGCTTTATTCATAAGTTCTTCTTAAATTTGGCTTGTACCTATTAAGCAAACTCTTATCATAAAATGATTTTTTCTTTCAGGCAATCGTGACATATTCCTCCACTTACGTCCTTGTGGCACTAAGCATAGATCGCTGCGATGCCATCACACACCCAATGAACTTCTCAGGAAGCTGTATGCATTTATTTAAATATTATATTTTTATTTTATTTATTATGTTTAAAAATAGATCTCTAATCGAACTGATTTTCAAATGCTCTATTTTTTATCTGTATTAAATACTCGTACGAGTATATTTTTTTGAAATTATCGGACTTATTACGGAAGATAAAATTGCTTTTGCCTGGAATATGAACACTTTAAATACTGATTTGAATGTAATGGTTTATTGTCATTTAAAATTATAAAATACATTATTTATGTACACTTATTAAATATCAATACAAATTAAATGTCTTTTTTTATATAAAATTCCCATGAAATATGTATAATCAATATATTTCATATTAATAACTCAATGTAAAAAACTTTCCAGTATTTTTTAAATTAGTAGTTTAATTAGTATACTCGTAAATACATCTGGGTGAACATATCATGGTTTTCGTAATTACATTTTCAATCAATATGGACTATAAAAACGTAACTTTCAATTATTTTAATAGTGTGCCTAATTTTGTCAAAGAACCGTAATTTGTGTCTTCATAGAAATGCTCTCATCGAGTCTGATGGTTAGTAACATTATTTTTGATTTATTCACTTTTCAGGGAAACGTGCCAAGGGGCTGATTGCTTCTGCGTGGCTACTGAGCGTTATTTTTTCGATTCCAATGCTCATACTTTATGAGGAAAAACTAATTCAAGGTAATGTTCAATTACCTATTCTATTCTTCAATCAATTTAATTATTCAATACTTAACATTATCCATGTGCTTAGTATTATAATTTTGCGATTATAAATCAATGAAGCTGATATATTACGATTTTATTATAACATCGCCAAAAACATTATAATATGCATGCAACATACCACATCGTAGAAAATAAGTAAGCTTTAAAAAATATTATATTATTAAGCCAACTTTAATAAGTTTTGATATTAATTATTGTAAAAGTGTTCGAATTTGAGTCTAGTAAAAAAAAATGTTTTCTATAGTAATAGTTATTTACAGGTTTATTAATACTATTTGATTACAATTGACATTTTGCCATGCAAGGCAATACTATTAAACATTTTTGTGTACACACTTTTTAAAAATAATACCTTACTGATAGAGGTATCCTATGTGTGTATTCTAATGCGTTGGCCATTTTGAATAGCGCTGTGTAAACGTCATTTTACCTCGGCATTCAAGAATCGTTATTTTTTAAGGCAAAAAATAGAAATACCCACAACCCCACTTATTCTGACTGTTTATCAGCCATAAACTTTGAAAATTTTGTTAATTCAGACGACAGGTTATTTTCATTTTATTTCGGGTAATGGGTTATTCTCACACTAACTAGGGGTATTTACAAGTATTTATATAAGATAGAGTCTTATTTCTAAATATTAGATGTACATAATTTATCATACAATTAATAGATAAGATATCAATGAAATGTATGTCAATATAAAAATAAAACTTAATAATCGCCAAATAATATGTTACAATAATATTTTTTTAACGCATCTTATATACATACTCGTATATGGAAAGTGATTCCGAGTGGGTGTCACGAAAAAGGAAATGTTAAACTGTATAAGTTCAATATTATTCATGAAAACACGCAAAAGAAGATATTTCTCACCCTAGAACTGATCGCTCGTGGAGCAACCCTGGGACACTTGGCGGTGTTTCTGATTTCGTCTGAGAGCTTCTTGTCTGTCCTCCTTCCCTTCTCCCTATCAACTCTAATTGGTCTTTGTTTCTCGCTCGCCCGCGCCTCTGCCCTCCCAGACCCAGAGTGTTTAAGTTGGCGTCTCTCTTTATTATACTCTGTACAGATTTTACTCAAATTCAGTACCAAGGTAAACGCTCAACTGTCAGTCGAACAGTTCAATATTCAAATCCCTATAAATTAGTTTATAAGTTTTCAATTAGCACAAATAGCTATGAATATATAAAACGCTTTTTTTCTCATCTGCTTGATACTAATCTTCACACTTGATATCTTAAAACTTTGTTGTTATATCATAATATGCATTAAGTTGATTAGGTTTAGGCAATACTGGTAGGGTAAAGTAAAGCAATATTTGCGGATTATCTCTATATGTTCATGGCTAAGCAGTAATATAGCAAGCGACATACTTGAGCATTAATCTCCATTCAAGATATATTTTCCCATTATTCTCATTAACTTCTTTATAATACATAACATTAAACTTATATATACATGTTTCATGAAACAAAATAATTAAATTACTGAAATATCATGTTATATCGTTGCAAGCAACATATTATGTAGGGAGTCACACATAGTAGGTAGTTACTTTATTTACACAGCACTAAGAGTTGTTTAACGACACCCTTGTTTATATATCGAATAACATGTAGAATAATAGTAATGGCTTTATTTGAATAAAAAACAAGTATTAATTAATGCGCCCACACTTAAGCATCTAATAAAGGAAAACATTTTATGATATATTACTGCAATCACTGTCGGAACTTTACGTGGGAGTATCAAAGTGTGGTTACCTGCTGATTTAGTCGCGTGCATGTTTGTTTATTTGGTTCAAACTAACATGATCCAAGCTTGTGAATAAATTAACAATCAAAATGTATGTATCGAATATGGTTGTAAGAAAAAGCTTGTTTCTAATTAAGCTAGATACATATCTTCAAACTTGAAAATGTGACATTTGTATTTACAGTCACAATAAAATAATCAAGCAATCAATCAACCTTTTAAAATTAACAGTATTAATGATAAAAGACAAACTTTTATCTGGAATTGTACCATTTATTTTCCCAATTTGATTAAGCCAGTAACCTGCCTCCAGGTACCTCTTCTAATCTCTGGCCTCGTGTTAAATCAGATCAGCATTGTCATAAAACAGGAGACTTGATAAAAATACTTTTAAATTATGTTGTCATGTAGCAACCACTCTCAGTTTTGTATAGTATGTATAGTGACATATAGTGACCATAATACAGATAACATAACATTTCAATAATTGATGTTAGAAGGTTCAAAAGTTTTCTTAAGGATCCCTATACTCTAAAAAAATATCTTCTGATGTTTAAAATAGCATTGATTTTATTCATATTGTTTTACCAAGAAGATTTCCTACTATTTTCGCATGCTGCCAAAATATTATAACTCGAATTAAAAGAAATTTATTTACATGTCTGTAAATGATCATTTTATTTTATTTCTCAATGTAGATCAAATGCAGTGCTGGATAGAGCTGGGATCTCCGAAGAACTGGCAGATCTGGATGCTGTGTATCTCCTTGACGTTGTTCGTTGTTCCTGCGCTGACTATCACGGCCTGTTACACAGTCATTGTGCTCACCATCTGGACTAAGAGCAAGGTGGTCATCAGCCCGCCAACCAGCTCTAAGAAACTGAAGAGAAATCGACAAGGTGAGTCAAAAAAAGTAGCCAATATTCTATAATATGGATATAATTATTATTATTATTATTTTTATTTTTTTTATTATTATTATTTTTATTATACCGCCGGTAGCCGAGCGGTATAATTACCTGAGCAAAAATGGTAGGTTCCAAAGGTCCGCGGTTCGCATCCCGCTCCCGCCGATATTTTTTCTGAATGAATTGACTCGTTTAAGGATTTTTATGTATAGTATATGTATATTTAATTGCTTATAATATTCTATAACATCATATTCGGAGTCAAAATATCGCGATATAAAATAATCATACATAAAATATCACTAAAATGCAACAATTATAAATGTTAAATGTCCCGTAAAATGTCAGTCATAGCCTATCAATTAAAATTGGTGGTAGACGAAAGTCGTCCCGTGAAGACCACCCATTCGTAGTAGATTCCTGTAATAATAAAGGATGATGCGTATATCTCGGGCTGTAGTCTATGACGTTGGCGGATCAACACTCCACATGCAGCGTTTAGCCATATACACAATGGTTAGCGTCATAGAATTCCACAGATGAGACTTCAAAAAATTACTATCACCATCTGTCGGTATTCTCCTGTATGTGCTTACATAAATAAAAAAAACCTTTATTTCCAAATAACATTAATTCTTAATGGAAAATAAAGTGTTTTAAAAACTGTATCATGATAATACCAATTGACATTTTATACTGAATTCTTATATAACATAAGAAACCAAATTACAAAACAAACACCCTAAACTTGGAATTTTAAGCATATCACCTTATTATTATTTTTTAAAACAAATACTTATAATTATAATTAAAAGCATGCCATGTTGTAATTCATGCGCACAGTTTAATTGTCGTTTGCTATCAACGTTGCATGATGGTTTGCATATTGCTTTATCTAATTACCTGATTAAAAGTTCATAGCAAAGTTTTTGCGTTTATTTTTGCATTTTTTGAATCACGCAATTTTGTTAAGAACGCAATGAAAAATTCATAAGCCTTAAAAATATAACGTATGAAATAATCTTAATATTAGTCAACCGACTGAATGTCTTGAGGCATTCTCCTTTAAGTGCTCGTTAAGTTATACATCAATGAATATTAATGAATGTGTATTCATTTCTGCAGTAAAGCTGTAGTTTCTTTTGTATAGTTTTATGACATTACATAATGATGTACTCTTATATGCTATTCCCAGCTCCAGATGATGCTGATTCTCGTCGCGCCAGTTCCCGAGGTCTCATCCCGCGCGCAAAGATAAAAACTGTCAAGATGACTTTTGTAATTGTTTTCGGTAAGTGAAAATACACCATATCTTGTCATTTTCCGCACGTCCTTAACCCCGGATCATTATCACACGGGCTCCCGGGATGAAAGACAACGCTTGCGTAATAATGTCGCGTACTTTAAGGTTTTGTAATTTTTCCACGCACTCCCAGCTGAAAACTTTACCAAACTTTTATATTAATTTTTAAAATAGAAAAATAATATTACCAAACAATATTTAAAAATATCATCCGAATTTTTTGCTTGTGGTGAAGCATCGTGGCACCAATGATCTCTCATGCGTCTTCTTTATTGATGGTCTCTTTGAAAGATAATGTAGTGAGAATCCAACGCATACATAGTAGTCATTTGAGTCGGTTTTACAGCTAGCATTTATTCTACTATATTAAGATGTTTCTTCAAATAGCAAACCAAGTGATTACTTGCATGAGTAGTATTTGAATGTTCTGCTTCACAGTTTAATTCAATTTAAATATAAAATCACTGTAATCTTTTAATTTTTTAATTGTCATAAAATCAATAACAAACGCAATCATTTTTGCGGTTATCTAGTTTTTATATATTGTATATAAAAATAGAACATTTTTAATTTTTTAAAGTGCTTTTTCAAAACGGCTTAAATTTCAAATATATCTACCAAAAAGTCATATGCAACATACTCGTACATAATAGTATAATGAAAAACTCAGCCTCCAAACATTTGATTGAAATTGGAAAATATATATGCCTTGATATGTGTAAAAAAGATAAGAGTTGAAATGTCCTGAGAGACGTGAAATGTCCTTTATACTCGTATGTCTTGTTTGATAAGGTGGACAGCTGGTACATCAGCTGGGTCAGTCCAGACCAGTGACTGATGGAATACTTTATTGGTATCTTGTGCTTCTTCTCACCAACATGTAATAATGACATCAATTATTCAAGTTTCGCGCGAAGCATATAGTATACTAGTAAAACTCTTTTTGTAGCGCAATAAACGACATGAATATCTACGTGATAACCAAGTATTTATTTACAATGCGTTGTTCAATATTTCAAAACAATTTTATATAATGTTATAGCTAGAATATGAATTAATGAAAAACAATATTTCTACTATGATTTAGAAAAAAATGTTAAGATACATGAACATTAAAATATTACACATCTGAATATAAGAAGAGAATACAAATAATAAATCAAACAAAATCGCTGCCAAAAGATATAAAAGGAAGTATTCGGGTAAATACGAAAGGAAATCTTAAATTAAACATCTTTTAACCCTTTCGTTACGACTCGGTTTGAATACAAATTATACTGTCAATTATAAAACTAGTATTTGAAGCATAAATGTACTTATCTGGTCTATTTTCATATATCACATTGGTTCTTGTATTCTTTAGCTATCAGATGATGCATAAAAAACTATTCTAATATAGTAGAAAAACGAAATATCACGTCAACCGATTTCAACGGTCGGGGAATCTTATGACGGCATATGCCAACAACCGATGCGAAAGGCTTAAATGTTTTGTTCGTCTCATTGCCTCTATTATGTATCTGAAAATGTGTTGATATTATTAATTAATTTCAAGTCAAATAAATGTTTTAGTTACAATTAGAATAAATCTTTCTATTAGTAAAATAAATATTTGCCCATGATTTTCTCAAATCGTTGACAAATGATGTGACTTATTAATTTGAATTATTACTTTAAGAAATGTATATTTTCACATCGGCAATATTTGCGCAGCTTCCATTTGATATTTTATTCCGCCGTTTCTATTTCTCGTAAATACGTTTTGGATTTTCTTGACACAATAAAAATGTGCTACTCACCGTTGACCTATATTGCATAATCCTTGGGAAGCAATAATATCGCCGGCGCAGCGGGGAACTATCGGCTATCCGCTATCGGGTAACAACTTCCTAGCATTCTACGGTCGATACATTCCGCCAAGCGAGAATGCTTGTTTATATACTTGGAAGTGCAATGCCTTCTTTGAGAATGACACCATTCATTTAGTATTAACTAATAATATGTAATGTAAGAACATTAATCCGTAAATATTCTGTATTCTATATCATACCATTTTACTCAAGTAAAAATCTCTTCACGGAACCTTTGACATATTAATTGAATCTTTTCGCAAACATTTCACAATCTTTGTACATACTAAAACATTGATAGAATATATCTAGTGTACATTCGTAGAACGTGACATTTCATCCATGTAACACTTCCAAACATTATAATTGAATATACTATTCTTAGTATGCCAACCAAACCTGATCCGCACAAGTGCTCTAGCTCTCTGTTTCTCTGCTGGCGAGTATGCTGCGCCAGTATGGGCGAGGTCTGCCGATACCAAGAAAGTGGATATTGCTCTGAATGAAACGTGCCGGGTGGTTAAGGGGTGCTTAAAACCTACCCCAATATCAAAGCTATATCAACTCTCGGGCATCGCCCCACCAAACATACGGCGAGAAGTTACAACCAAGAAGGAGCTTACCAAAGCAACCCACGACGCACTCCACCCTATGTTTGGGTATCAAAAGATAACCACACGGCTCAAATCAAGAAGAAGTTTCCTACAGTCGACAACGGAACTGGTGATACCTGAGGCCACCCTGCGGCTGAACATGTGGAGAAGCGCAACTGAGGGGAATACTTGGATTTCCCCGAAAGAGGACCTAGCCCCTAGACATGACCAAGGGTGGAATATATGGAGGTCCCTTAACAGACTTCGGACCGGAGTATGCAAGACGAGGACACAAATGAAAGCCTGGCAGTTTTACAGCGTACCGACTGAATGTGACTGCGGCGTGGAGCAGACCCTGTCACACCTTCTGGATTGTGCGCTGTGCCCGAATAGCTGCACCCAGGAAGACCTAATGATAGCCAGAAGAAACGCCATCGACGTCGCCCACTTCTGGGCATACAGGATCTGACCCTGTTGTTTCCGACACGATTATATATATATAGTATGCTAATCATTATAGCTAATAAATAGGCATCAGGGTATTTACACTTACACGAACTAACAGCTGCTTAACAGACAAAGGTTCTAAATAATAATTACCGTAACGGCCAGATAAAGTAAAAAAAAAAAATTCCCAGTACATATTCTTTGTTGTTAGAAATGGTAGCAAAATGCACTCGGATGTTTTCTAAAAACATGGTGTAATACCAGTTTTTGCGCGACTATTTTAGGTGATTTCGCTTTTACGCGATGTTTTGGACAACACCGTTACTTTTTTGTGCGATTTACTTAGGATTTTTTTTTTCGATATTTTGATTGTTAGACCCAATTCATTGATTTATAGAAAAGTTGAGCTTTTTAACGTACTACTTTCTAAAATTATTTATCGCGTAAAAATGATGGGGTGTACATATCATACTATCAGTAAGGAATTCTGTTTTTGTAGGAAGCTAGAAATTCTTCATTGTATCGGGGATCGAGCTTAAAAAGATCAGGCCGTTTGTAATACATTTTCAAACCAAAAAAAACTATAAAATGACAAAAACAAAACACCTGATTGTGATCTGTTACAATCAGGTGTTTTGTTATACATAATCATTTACTATGACATTCGGTCATCTTGGCCGAATATCATAAGAAACAAAACATTTATTAGTCCAACCTTTCTTTACAACACAAAAGAAAAATCCTTCAATAATGAGTTATACCAAGTGAATATTTTTTTGCTTAACTCGGGTCTCGGGATTTGCGCTATCCAGCGTGATTTGGCTATTCTCTGACTAATCAACATGCGAAATGGTAACATTGCTGGAATGACCGACCATGGAACTCCTGGCATCGCTTTGTCCTTAGTGTAGTGTTGTCATATTGCAGTGTTCATCCTATGCTGGTCGCCGTACATGGTGTTCGACCTGCTGCAAGTGTTTGACTGCATCCCGCGCACGCAAGCCTCCGTGGCGCTGGCCACACTTGTGCAGAGCTTAGCGCCCCTCAACAGCGCCGCTAACCCTCTCATCTACTGCATATTCTCCACTCACATCTTCAACAGCCTCAGGTACATACACTGTAACCAATAACTATATATTTCATTAAATTTAAAAAAAACATCGCCTTTTTTGTGTGCTCATCTTGTTATCATTTGTACTAAAAAAGTTTACCTTCCACTTAGATTTAATACAATGATAATAGTTTATGTAGCATCGTTTTATATTTATATAGTGCATACGAATCCTTTTCATCAGTGATAAATAAACTCACCGTGATCCACCTTATAACAAGGCCATTTTTTTTTTTAATATTTTATGTAATCGCATGCAGGAGAGCACACCCGGTCAAGACTCAGTGCTGAACGCTGCATGCGGGAAACGTGTGTTGTGTTCGTGTTTGTGTGTGGGTTGGGGAGATTATAAGTGTACATTTATCTGTTTTTTGAACAGATCCAGATTGTAGGAAGGAGGAAACACAGACGCTGGAAGAGCATTCCATAGCTTACCGGTGGCATTAAGGAAGGAGCTGTGGAAACTGCCAGTTCTTGGTCGACATATATTAACCGTCTCTGGATGTTCGGCTAGTGTAAGACGAGTTTGTCAGTTGTGGGTGGGTGCAGGAAGAATTAGTTCTTTAAGTTCCGAAGAGCAGTGACCGTGGTAATAACACAATAAATTTAGAAAATATACGAGTATATTTTTTATAGATTAAAAATTATCTTTATTATGGTGTATTTATGGCGTAATATAGTTATTTGACCAGGAAACCACAAGTAAAGTTGAGAGTTTTTGTAATAAAAGTCCTATAGTTTTTGAATTACACTCCTAATTACAATTTCAAGGTTGCTCCAGCGGAAAGAATGACATTATTGCGATCTTTTCCCCAATCACAATATCCCAATACTGACCGAACCCCAACTTGTAATAATACTACCGTAATATTTACATATGAGTAACTGAAATTATTATAAATCGTTTTCTTAATTCTACAAATACAGTTTTTTTTTTCAAAACATTTTTTTCATTACTATTTATTTAATTTAAATCTATATATTATATTTCCGGGAAAAAGTCTACTTCAAAAAAATAATGTAATCGTTTTATTCCCCACTCGTTCTTATGAAATATTTTTTGTGGGAAACGTTTAATTTGTAAATCTGATCTTGCGTCACAAAAAGAGATAAATCATCCCAGATGACCTGTTTAATGAAAAAATAACCGTTGGAATGGACCAATTTGAAATACTTATCCTTGTCTGAAACCAACTTCATATTCTTATTAGAATATATGATCTTAATTCATATATAAAAAAATATTTATATTTTCTTTTGCAATAATGTGTTGCAAATGAAAATGCCATCCATTGCGTGTTAGCCATAGTAACAAAGGCTATTAAATGTGATATATCTAGTATGTAAACCAGTACAATATTTTTAAGGATTCAATGATTTTTATATGATAACAGCTAAAGCCACTCTCGTTGTAATTGTTTACACTTTCTATGACTAAGAAAGTAAATCATGAAGAGGTTTTCCCGGGTAATGCAGTTAGTAGTATCACATAATTTATATGACTTCTTTAAGATTTCGATACATCACTTCCACAAAAAGCTGTTGTTGAAATAGGACAAGCATCAGAGCCACCTTTCTTCACAGCAATTTTCATCCTGGATGTTAAGTTAATATAATATTCGGCAGAAATTCGGGATACGAAAATATTTTATATTGTGATGAAGGATATAGCAACCAAATGTTGTTTTTGTGGTGGCCATTTGCTGCATTTTAAGCACGATATGGTAGAGAGGAAAAATAGAGAAAAATTTCGTCTCCAAACACCACAAACAGTTACCGGCTGTCAGAATCTTTGTCTAATCCAAAGTCAAGAGGTAGTAAAGGAGTTTTCCAAAAAAAAACTTCCTTTTGAAAGCATATTAAGCATATAATATATATAAAGCACAACACATCATAAAGGACGCTAACAAAAAAGCAAACATTTTAAATGTAACTGAAGGCCTTCCCGCGACTTTAATGCAGCGCACAGCGCAACACTAAACTGAACCCAACATAGTTTCGTTGTTGTTAAGTTGATGTTAGTACACTACATGCGTGCCTCGGGTTGATTTCATTGGTGATTTGTTGCTGGATCGCAAGGAACGTGAGGATTATATGTTAGCTACTGGTGCGACTCTACCGAAGGGTGCGCAGAAGGCGGTGTAGTTAGATTTGGTGGGAAGAAAATCGACATATCCGATTGGGCCTATTTTTTGACGAGAACGGTTTTGATTTTGGAGACCCTGTCTATAAATGGTATAAAGTCTGGACGATGAACGTGGCCTTGATTGCCCGCAGAAAGGTGCCGCCGTTCCGCTGGTTGTGCTGCTGGGGCGGGGCTGGGCGGCGCGCAAGGCACGCGGACTCCACCACGCTGAGTGAAATGCTGACGTCCTCTCATCGCGCGCGGCGTGCCACGCTGCTGCACCACGCGCACGCCCAGCGCGCAGACTCGGCCACCAGGAAGGTTAGTGATCCATATAAGTAGTAACATAGGTCTCCGCCAAGCTGAAAAGAATGCTCACTTCCACCCCTTGTGAATTATATATTTTTTAAAAGTAAGTCTCCATCGTAACTTATATAACTTATCCTATTGTATACAATAAATATTTTTTATTAAATCTCATTTTCTGTCTACGAAATTTGTAAATTCAGTACCACGTAAGTATGTACTTGTTTATGGACGAAAAAAAACTTTGCAAATAAAATACTTTGAGGCATTTTCAAAACTGAAGCAAATCTTATAATGAAAATAAAGTGACTTAAAAAAGCTATTTTCTATTTGTTTTAATTAAACAGATGAAAGAAATGATTTTTTTTTTGTTATAAATAACATTTTTGCTGTAAAATACTAATAATTTAAGTATATTCATCATAATCAGATGTGATGTGTCATATCACATCCTGATTACCCATACAAAGGTAAGCGAAATATTACAGACCATAATTTACCGCACACGGCTTAACTTACATACTTAGAATATCAAACGTCGTCTTAGAAATCCTATGAAAATATATTTAATTTATATAATCGTGTAATAGTTACTTAAGCTTATTCGAATTAAGAAGATAAGACATACCACATTGCGCAACTTGGTTATACAATATATAAATCCACGATACACATCTGTGAGATACGAGTATCTATCGCCATAACTAATTAAGTATGATTCAATAAATCCCAATAGAGAAAACGATTACACCTTTCATTGCGACACATTTTCAATTATGTCGACATTGTACATTATAGATCTTATTATCCGTTATTTTGTGTTCCTGAAACACGTTCATAGTATATTAGAATTAAAATCTGTAGTAAACTCGATAGTGTTAACGCCTTTTCGTCTTGTTTGATCGCTTTACTAGTAAATGTACCCATAATTTTGTCACATCAAAGAAAACTATTAATATCAGTTAATTAAATAATTAATGATCTGCTATATCAACACTACACTTCCGTCGTTCAAGACGTGACCATCGTGCCACCAAATTATCTAGCGTGTGCCATAAGGCTACCGCTTTTCATCAGTGCTCTCTAATGATATAGGTTTGGGTGTAGCGGTATTTTACTTAAACGTATCAAATATCAAAATAGAGGTTTCAGTATTTTAATATGTGGGATTGTTTTTTTTATAAAATCATAATATGAAAAAAGTACCACGTTTTTAATTCTACAAAAAGCTTATTATTCGGTTGTTCAAATCGTACCTCGAAACATTTTTACCAACGTACCAGGGAACCCGCTTCAAGAAAAAAAATCATATCAACATCACCGTCTGCACTTCATCCAAATGTTTGAAGACTGTCAACATCTTGTTCGACTTTAGTGAGAATTTGCTAAAGAAGATAGGGAGCACTACATAAGTTCTTTTCGTGCCCCATATTTTATAATAATATATATATTATATATATATATATATATATATATATATATATATATATATATATGATTTTTTTATTCATTAGAAAAATATATAAAGTTGCGAATTGTACCCTGTAAGTTACACACAAGGTTAGAATATACGTCTGAGAAATAGTTGAAGAACGTAGGAGCCTATTCCATGTCAGTCTCGTTAACCGCTCTTGTAGCCCTGACGATTTCCCTGATGAAGTTTAACAGCAAGGGACGGTCGGAACTAAGCAGCAATTCAGGTAAATCCTGCCAAGAAATGGTAGAGACTCCCAGGCGACAACACAGAATGCGTCTCCGGTTCTTATGGATGATGCACTCAACGAGAGAGTGTCTCACCGTCTGCACAACTCTTATATTGACATCCTGTTATTACCAACAATATTGTACGTTATTACTTTGAGTTACTTGTCATCAAGTTTTATCGATTAGAATGTAAGAAGCGAAAATTTTTATTATTTGAATGTGCTTATTTCTTTTGTAGAATCTTTTGAAAAACGGCAGTATCAACAGCATGCAGAGCGCCACCGGCGCAACTGCAGACAACGCTAGCGGGCGGCGCGTGCAACTGCTGCTGCCGCCCAAGTGACCGCGGCAGGCGGGCGCGCCCCGCAGGCCGCCCACTGCTGCGGCAGACTGCTACCTCTGAAGCAGCCCAGCTAGATCCCCATCCTTTCCAGTGTCGGTTTTAGGGGGTGGCGAAGTGGGTCGGTGCCCTTGGGCGTCGAATAAGCTAGGGACGCCGAAGGCAACCAATCTTTCTTAGATTTTTTAAAATAACAACAATATAAGGCGCTAGAAAAAAAAATCCCAGGGCGCCGCAGGGTCTAAAACCGGTACTGATCCTGGCATACGAAAACCAACATAAGGACACAAGTAGGAGCACTCCTCCAGCTTTCTGAGTGACTTCACACAAGAATCACCGCATCAGAAATATTAATTAACTCTCTCCGCTGTCCCTACAGACTATTGAAATGCAAAACTGGGTGAGTTTTCTGGGGACCTCGATCTTGAGTTGGAGACTTTTATCTCAAGAATCTGGACGCATGAATAATTCTACAAATGTTTTATAATGACCGTTTTATTTATTTATATATACATACTTTTAGATGTATGAAGCAACAGCACTTTTGATATAAGAAAATTTACTAAACAAAAAAAAACAAAAACAACTATACAAGTATGGTCTACACAACAACCTAGATAAGATAATTTTTATATATTTACTCGTACATAAGTATGATAATACTCGTTATTTACCTAATGTGCAAGTACAGACTAGTCCCAATAGTTGTGAATTGAATGATTTAGATTCGATATTTTTAAATATATTTGTTTAACATCGTAGGGTCTGTTGGGCTCGTACACTATTGAAAAATAAATTTATTATTGTATAAGAATGGTTATATTATACATTTATACATGTAATAATATATTATGACTTACAAATTTTTGTAACTAATGATATAAAATGTTATTTTAAATTAATAATTATCTTCCGTATAATACAAATACAAAAACGTATGGTCATAGGTATAAATCTAGTACAGTTATTATTTTGTGTATCCATATAACTAAATATAATTATTTGTAAAGTATCCAAAAGGAATACGTGTTATAATTTGTTTTATTTTTGTTATTTAGTTTTCTAGAGAATCGTTTATTTTTCTTTTATATCACAATTATTTATTTATTAGAAATATAATAATGTATTGTGATATGTACCACTTTATTAATTGAATGTTTAAAGTAATTAACACACTTCATAATTATATACACCATGAATATTAATTTATACTTCATATAAAATCAAAACTTATCACTCTTAAAAATATATTTTTTATTATTTAAATACTACCGAGAAGAGATGTATGAAGCAAGTTAAGTGTTAAAAAAATATTGTCCGCAGGAGTTAACGGATTGAATAAAGACCTAAAATACCTAAATTTGTGACTTTTTTGAACAATAGTGAATAAACGTCCCTCTTAACTCACTTCTTGTAATTTATTTCACAACATACCTTAAATTGATTCTTACTTGTTGCACATGTTCATACACATATATAGTGTTAAGTTGTACAGCTCATATAGCTAAGAATAAATACGAGTATACTAATTGTAATGGAATCCTTAATTTCAAATAAATACATAAAATATATCATTCATAAAGAAATGAGTTATATCATATATTTTGTAGCATAAAAGTCACAACGTAAAAGTTTCTTATTAAATATAATACATTTTATTATTTATTTTGCTATATGGACATTCCTCTCTCATTTTCATGATTGTGAATAGTAGAAATGTATTGATACTATTATTATTACAATACAAATACTATAATAAGTTTAGAAGATAAAATGTAATTAATTATGTCAATTTTCATAAAATATTTCAAAAAGTATACGTATTTTAAGGTGCCTGAATATAGTCACATTAAACTTAAATCTTACATAAGTAAATGTTGATAAAAAAAAGGTATTATGGCGTATTTAAAAAGTAAACTATCATGAATGTGTATCTTAAAGATGAGCGCTTGTCTCAAAGAATTGACGATTATTTCAAAGACAATTTGACTTATTATTTCCACATTGTTACCATATTGCCATCGATGAAAAGAAATGTAGCAAACTGATACTATCAGCAAGAGGCACACGAAAGAGGTATATCACACTTCAATTGACCGACAGAGGTAATAAATATACTCGTAAAATCAATGCTTTATGTCTACTAATCTATCTTTTGTATTAAATACATAATATAAAACTGACAAAATTAACGCTTTTAAATTTATAATTTGATTTTTATTTAAATAAAATATACCTGTTGTCGGTAACTCATTTTCAACTTTACCTAAATTTATTATAAGGGTATGCTAAATAAGTATTTCAAACAATGTAGAGATAGTATATATACCTCAATCGATCTCAGGTAATTATTATTGTCAAATTAAATATAAGAAGTTGCCGAGAGAAGACTAATGAAAATGCTAAATAAAGAACATTGAAATATGTAGATTCAGTCGGTAAAAATAGTTAACTAACATATTGTACATATTTTTTAATTAACAGGGTCAAACTTTTGTAAGAGGAATTTGTACTGCCATTTAATTTATTTATTACAAATATATTAAGCTCTGATGACAACTTTTTAATTGGACAAATTTATAATGTACCTAAAACATATTTGATAAGAAAACATTAAATATATATTCTAAGAATATCAAAATACCTTGTAAATACTCATTACATAAAATATTTGTAAAAAATACATACAATATTTATTAAAATAAATTTAAAATAATTATTTAAATCACATTTTATTAAAAACAACAATTTATAGATTTCATGCTTTTGCGTCGAGCCAATAACGGCGAATTATTTTCTACTAAACTTCGACCAACATTTTAGAGAAAATCACCAGGGTGTGATATAACTTACAACTATAAGTGAATGTACTTCCTACAACATCATACCCTAATGATAACCCTTGCAACGGTGATCAAATACTCCAAGTAAAAAAAAGGTTAAATTCTAAATTTGGCCGTGAAACCTACAAATTAACCATTTACATTTCAAAATACTTAACAGTTTTTTGTTTGATTATTCTATTATAAGGTAGTAAAAAATATATGCAAAGTAGTATAAAATACATCAAATATTTTTCTGTATCCCCATGATTATAATCGTGAAGTTTATTTGTAAGAATATGAATTTTTTGTAAATAATGGTTATAATATTATTATGTTTTTGTTATACCTTAATGGTATGCTGTATTTAAAAAAATATGATCATAAATTATTATACGGTTGAATAAATGTTGTGAAAATATTGTCTAACAAACGTGTTTTATTTATCGAGGAAAAAATATACAATTTCAATATTGTAAGTAGCTTTTTTAGCAATTACTACTAAATACTTTCCTAAATACTTGAGCAACCATAAGACCACTTCATAATTATGTTATTTAATAATAATATAACAGAAACGACCCATATAACGATATTACCTAAAGTCAGGCTTGATTTTCCGAATACGTAAGTTATTTAACCTTCGCTACTACATTAAAAAAAAATGTTATTTATATTGCAAAATTCTCATAAAATAACAACAAGTATTAGATCAGTTACTTAACCGTGGTATGCGTGCCCTTTGGAGGTAAGGTTTACAAATATAATGATGGACCTGCGAAAATAAATTATATGAACAAGTATAAAAAATAGTAATAATATTTCTGTTGCCCCCTTCTGCCACTAATAAAGAACTACCAATTTGTACGCGCGTTAAAAAATGTTGAGAGAAATGAACTGATGACATTTTCGATAATTATTACGATCTAAAAGATAGAATCCGAAACGAGGAAATACGAAGAAGAACTCAAGTATTGGATTCTACCCAACAAATAAGCACACTCAAGTGGCAATAGGCTGGACATATCTGTCGAAGAGACGACGGTCGATGGGGAAGAAAAGGATTGGAATGGCGCCCAAGAACTGGCAAACGAAGCATTGGCCGACCCCCTGCAAGATGGACTGACGACATAAGAAGAATAGCGGGAGTGACCTGAATGTGGAAGGCGGAGGATCGAAGAGGATGGAGACTCATGCGGGAGGCTTACGTTCAACAGTGGACGGATACAGGCTGATGATGATGATGATGAATTACGATTTAATTTATTTTTGGTTTTGTTAACTTTTAGATTAATGTGGAACAAAGCGTCATATTTTTTTTAGATATTATCAATTTGGCCATAAGCGGCTAAGAAAATAAAATATAAGCAATAATAAATAAGTATATGAAATAATTACTTATATTATTATCTATTGGGTAATAGTCAGAACTTAGTTTTACCTTAAGATTGTGACAACTCTCTAAAGTTCGTCACAGTTTCGTGAGTACTCCGTCAGCTTTGTCATCACTTAATTTCCTTTGAGACCCATTTAGTTTAAATGTGAAATACATAATATAAATTCTATCGAAATCAAAGTTATATTTCGAAAAGTACGAAAAAGAGGACAATGAGTATACGAGACTACAGAATTATAATGTATTATAATATACAAGTGCTTTGTGAATTTTCCAAATATTTAAATAACTCAAACTACAGGTATTTGGGATCTAATTGCATCGGTTTATATCAAAATTGATCAAATCCATGTTGCGTAAATATTTATTTCTAAAATACTCTTAAAATACTACTGACAGAATGATATTTTTAAATATACTTTTATTCACTGTAATTGTGTAATATTTAACATTACTTTTGAAAGAATAATTGTTATCTTGCTCAAGCAAGAAGAAAGCTGCTGAAATAGTAATTTTTCTTTTTGATAATAAAAATGTAAAATGCGCCAAAAATGCTGCTTTTCTCTATATTTGAAATAGTACCAAACAAAAACTCCTGCGTAAAAATTATCACACTTTTCACAAGTAAGCCTTGCTACTCATATATCATCTGTGAAAATACATATTGATTATTTTATTTATTAAATAAATCAAAAAATACAATTAAAATATTTTTTTGGAAAAAGCATCATTTATTAAATGCGTTTTAAAAACTAATGAAATGAATATGGTATGGATAGAAAATAGTTTCTCTCTATTTTACCAGATACGAACATTCAGTTTAAATATATATATAAGTCTAATAAACTAGCCTTTTCAAAGTCTGTAACATTGCTTCTTCTTGAATTATGAGTTATTTATCAACTAAAAATACATATATATTTTCTTATGAAGTACAATTATAAAGCTTTTGAAATCTTTTTTGATGCTTAGTGAGATCATTTTACTATTTTAAAATATCAATTTTCGAAAATTATTCAAATATTTAAAGATCATTTGAAAATAAATTAGTTTATCTTATAATTAAATTTGCGCTGGTTTTGTTTTAGCACTTAGCAGAAAGTTTCAGACTGTGAGGGGAATTTTTATGAAATAATTCAGATATTCATAATTAGATAATTGTGTTTTAATAGTTACATCAAATGTACACTATTTTTTTTATCTGCCCATTACGCTCTTAAATCGGGACATTAAACGCCGTCAGAAAGCTCCACTAAATTAATTACCTTATCCCAATTATCTATGCAATGTAGAACTATACGATTAGGTATTCGTAAATGTAGCTAATAGTAATCATGGATGATGAGAAAGCCACGGAGAATAAAGCAAAGGTCTGTAGCAACGGCTCCTTAATTTGACGATTATGATCACCAACGACTCAAATCCCATCTCCCAAATACACCTAGAGTGACAAGCTAAGACTTCAGTGCGAATATATAATAAATATTATTTCATTTAATCGCTTAATAAATCCAATATCCTAAATTTGCATACCTCAAATTACATACATTATCATTTAGCAATAAGTTATACTTTTTTATTTAAATATCAATAATTCGATTTTATTTACGACTACGATCAAAATTCATTATAAAGTTGCTCTTTACACCAAAATTGAAGAAAGTAGTTTTTCAATAAAATCTCAGGATTTTTTCTTACGTGAATAAATATATATTAATGAATATATATTATGAATATTAATACATAAATAAATTAGTAAAATATTTAAAAAATCAATTATTGTTTGTTATTATTACATATAATAAAATGTTTTAATTTATTTATTAAATAAATCAAAGTCGTTTTATAATTAGTTATAAAAATAAGATTCGTGTGTTCTTTTTATTATTACACAATATTTACCTTTTTGATTCATAGATTTTAATTTTTTTTAATTTATGCATACTCTTTAATCGGTATAAGAATAAACACTTAAACTATATGTAATCTAAATTTATAAAATATTATTGCAAATAATACCACATAAAATCGTTGTCAATTTAATTACTTAACTAATCTTACTTAACTAAACTAAGCGATATAATGATATATATTCGCGATAAACACCAAAGCTTTTCACGAATTTTCCAGTACTTTAGTATTTAATTAATCTCTGATAATTCATCTAGCCTTAATAAAATAATTATTTGAGATCACGATACTCGGTGCCCCAGGCTGGCGCCCCCGCCCACTAAAGCCGCAGTCGCGCTCATCCAGCATTATGTTCCCACAAATTTATCAAGAGACAAACCGACGCCAGATAATTCAAAGCAAGAAATTCATTAACAGTCACACAAATTCCAGCCCACGAAGAACACAGCGTTCAATACAAACTATAAAAAATGGCAGCAATTAGTATCCTTGTCGCAAAACTATTAGCCCTTAATAAATCTCACTTCGTACATATTTAATTATTTCACACGGCGAACCCGACAAAATAAATGTAGTGGAATTTTCCCGTATTAATTTTCTGCACCCTTGGTTGAATGATTCTTTGGGCCAATAACCCGGGAAAAGAAAAAGTATCTGTTGTATCGTAAACATATTGTGGGTGATTTGATCGTCGGATTTTTTAATGAGATCCGATGATTAACCCTATTCTACTAGCATCATTTAGTTTTATTTAACGATTGCACTTACTATGTTTAAATACATTAATATTCTAGTATCTAGATAACTTTAATTCTTAATAAGCAATCTTCAAAATTATTTTCATCGTTGTAGCTTAATGTTTTATAGGGATGGTACGAGACCCAGTAGTCTATTATCCAGAATTATAGCCACTCTAATACAGTCCACATCAGGCATATTATGCGGGTAACACATGTTTAATATTTTTCTTATTTATTAATTTAGGGAAGTAATAAAAAAGTATTCGTACAGTCACATAAACTATAATATGAAATCTCACATGTACAAGTAAAGCCTTTTTTAAATATAATATAATGGAAGTAAACTTTAAAAAAAAAAAATCTCAAGTGTACTAATCTAATAACAAATTACTATTAATTAAAGCACAAATCTCTATTTAATTATTATTAAAGTAGAGTATTAAATTATGAGAAATGTAATCGATATTTTTCTAACTGATTTGTTTTCGATTTTTTCTTAGTTTTCAACGTATTTTGTTGAGATTATGGGTATGTACTAACTTTATATATGAATGAAAAAAGTATTGTTTTGCAATTACAAAATTTTAATTTTCATGAAAAAAAAGTAATTTTTCTCAAATAAACATCAATAGTTTTATATGCATATATAGTTTTCTATCACTAAACACATAAGTTTGAAGGAAAATAATGTCATTCATTTTTAATAAATACTTATTCATTATAACATGTCAAGTATTATAATTAAGAACAATTTGTACGTGTTGATAAAATTGCTACTACCGCATCGAATAAAATTTATTTTAGGAAATATACGAGTATATTATCATAAATCACATATATTTATAATATACAAAAATGACAAACTACAGTAGTTTATTATTCTTGTAAATATGAGCAGCTTCAACAATCGATAAGGTTCCTGTAATTATATTCTGTTTCTCTGGCAACTCTTCCTGCACCGATGTTTTCAAGTCTCTGTGAAATGCGAGTAGTTAGCGTTTATTTACTTAATCATTTCATAAGGCACAGTCGGATTTTTTAATTCAATTATTTGCTGTCTGCAAGCAGTAAAGATACTTAATCAAATATTCTACCACGTTTTCAATCTAGTAGCAATTGTTGACTTTTTTCCTTTTTTCAAATTTAGTTTTTGTGGTAATTTTGAAATTATTTATTTTTTACATATGCACGTACAACAGGGACTAAATTAATCCCCATTATAGAATACATAGCTCGAAAAATGCCGCGATTTACATACTAGTATCAGTATTAATCTATAAATTACTATTATTGAAGTTTTCTTAGTATTGGATTCTTAGTATTATTATTGCCCAGTCAAATAAATAATGTGAAAAAAACATTTATTTATTAATATTTATTATTATTGTTATTTGAGGTTTCAGCAAAAATTCGCACTTAATTTATAAATAAATGGTATAAGTAATAGACAACCTCATTGTTATTATGCAAGTTATATGTTAATTATAACTTACTTAATTCTTTGTCGTAAGTCGAGATTGTTCGCTTGGAGTTTTCTTTTCTCAGTCATCAAACAAGCTTTCGATATGTTTGCTTGAGCAACCTGGGTCCAGAACCATTGAATATCACTGGAATTTCGCGTTGGAAAAGTCTAAAAATTTTCATAAAACATAATTAATGACATCATTATTAAAACAATTTGAATATAATATCCTTATTCGGTGAGCATTTTATTAAAATGGATTATAGATTTGTTACTACGAATTCTTAAGGACAATTTTAAATACATAAATTAATAATATTCTTTGTAAGATAATAACATTTTAAAGATGAGTTTTACGACTGAAAAAACATATCCCTGAAGTAAATCAATTGTATTTTTATTTTAAGCATTAGGAAATTTGAAAATGGAATAATAACAAGAGTTATATGTTAATTTAGGCATTTTAAAAATACCTCATCTTTTACACACGATTCGGCTCCTTCGCATGGAGGGAAAATAAATGCGTTTTTTTCATCTGTCAGCCATAGCGCCATCTCTGAACTTGTCAACAAACTTTGACACAATCTGGCGGCTGTTAGGACTTTCTGCCCCTTGGAGACAACATCTTCTAGCCACTGTCAAATGTTTGTCGCAAAACCAATATAATATACACCACAATAAAAACGTATAAAATACACAATAATAACCACACTCGTATAAAAGCTAATTTAATACTTTACTACTAAAGAATGGTATCGTATGTTTTAATATATTTTTCATTATTCACATTTTTAATAATATTTTTATACAACATGGCAGATGACTGCTATGACAAATATACTATATATTGTAAGTATAAAAAAATCCATTGCAAAAAAATATATTATTTAAAATTAATCATGTAAAGTAAGTACCAGTATTATGATCAAAAATATCAATACCTTAATAGACTTGTTAGATTCTTCGACGAGGTCTTTAAATTGTGTCCAATCCTTTGCACTGTCACCTGCCAGTTCCTCTTTTGCTTTCGAATATGCGTTTTTCTTCAAATTAAACTTGACACTGATATCGTGCATTACAGATCCACTTTCGTACATTTGCATGTCGCTGCGTAATTTATCGATAATATCCTACAAAGGGAACTACTAATTAACTACTGAATGATTAAATGTACATTATGTCATAATTTCACTTAAAAAAGTGAATTATTATAATAGAGTATTTTCTTTTATTAAGTATTAATAAATAATAAACACTCACAATATTAATGAATCTCTGCTTTTCTTGTTTACTAATTATTTTTCTCATCAGAGAATCTTTCTCTTTCAACTTGTTATAACGTGTTTTTGTTTGTAGTATTTTTTCGAGGTATTGCTTTAAGACTTGATTATATTTTGTCCAAACATTGCTGTCTCTTTCTATTGATTGTAGCATTTTTTCGCTCAAATCATTTAACTGGTAAATAAATGACAATTAATCAAATTGATTTATTTATGATTCTGAGAATACATTTATTGCATGAAATAATATATTTTACAAGTCATCAATTTAAGAGTTGTATCCAAAATATTATTATTTATACCCAGGTTGGTAAATTGAGAACAAAAATTTACACGTTTGTTTTTATATAGGTAGGTATTTAATAATTATATGAGACATTTATTCTTATTATCGACTAAATCGGTAACTAACAACTAACTTTAATATATATTATATAAAGATATATTACAAAAAATATCTACAAAGTTATAATATTATCATTTTTCAAATTAATACATTATGCATATCAGATTTAATGTTCGCGTGCACAAACTAAAGAGTTGCATCATTTTCATGATCATACTCGTCCGCTCCTCTAACTTAAGCATATATTCGTCACGAACTAAGCTCTATTAAGAGCTAGGGTCCTAGCCTCATTCTATGTCAGCTCTGCCTCCGGCAACTCTGCCGAATACATTTTGTGTATAATTCCCGTCGTCCGGAAGAGAAATCATCTGTAATTTACACACCCCTGCGCCATCCGAAGAGTTTATCTTGTTATATATTGTAAAAAATGACAGTGGAGGTACAGAACCATCCTGGTACGTAAGCTGATATCTGAACATCCAAAACAACTCATATACAGCTAGTAAAGCGAATCACATCAAAAAGCGGTAGTTCAGTAGTTCATTTCATTAGTGAGTCCAGAATATTCTAGTGCTCATTCTTTCAGACTCTCAGAAGTAAGAACAAAGTAGATTGCCTACCATCTTGTTCTTTTCGCTGTGCCTCACGAAAGCCTGCCCGCGGAGCTCCTCCGCCTGGTGCTGGTAGTCGTCTGTGACTGTGAAGGCCAGCAGCGCGGCGCGGCGCTCCGCCGAGACCCGCAACTGTTGAGCTTGCCGCCGATCATTAGCGCCCCGAGACAACAAGGCCGACACATCCGATGTGTGAGCTTCACCCATTGAGGAAACGAATTCCAAAAATTCACCTGAAAATTAAATTCACCCACATATAACATTATGTATTGTCAGTACCGGTTTCAGGGGGTGGCGCAGTGGGTCGGTTGCCCAGGGCGTCGAATGAGCTAAGGGCGCCGAGGGCAATCTATCTCATATATATATTTCAAATACATATAATATGGGGCGCCAGAAAAAATATTGCCCCAGGGCGCCGCAGGGTCTAGAGTCGGCACTGTATATTGTTATATAAAGACTTAATGTAGAATATTGTCTACTGGTAAAGATATTTTATAGTGTGTACAATTGTACATATAATATATTATATAGTGCTGCCTTGTTTAAAAATAGCTTGTATACTGAATTCACTTCATTTAATTGTTAATATTGTAAAATTCACGAATAAATGTTGCGATTTTAAATTTATAAAATATATATTTTGTATGTGGAAGCAGCAAATTTGAGAATGGCCCAGGATGGTAAAACTCTTAGTTATGCCACAGCCAAAACTCAAACAATAAAATAACTGTCTTGTTAAATTTATGTGCCTACGGGTGGATAACGCATTTTCCTTTCCTTCCAAAACAATACAAGTACATATGTTTAATCTTTGAAAATAATTTGTTTTAGAAGATACTCACTTAGCATTTTCGCACTTATATCAAACGAGACTGTTGAAGTCATGCGCTGTTGCATTTCTGAACCCTTAACTTGGCTGTACAGTTCATTTATAAAACAGTCTTTCTTATCTATCGCGCGCAGAAAAACATGCCATTCCACCTAAGTTTAATATATTTTTAATGCAAATATACTTTATTTGAACAATTATAGTAGACAAACAATTGAATTGTAATATTATTAATTATTAATCTTAGTAATATGATTCATATTCATATATTTTTATATATATATACAAAGAGAAACATACTTCGACTTGCTGACGAATAATGGGAATTTTTATTTTAAGAGAAACCTTCATCCAAAAGTTTTCTATTTCATCTCTTTTTTTATTCTGTGTAGCAATTTCTCTCTCCAAATCACACTAAAACAAATAATAAATTATAATATATTCGTACTAGGCAACAAGATAAATATGCCTACTCTATCTTAGCTAATAATCCGAGAATTCTAAAATCCTGTATTTCAACAAGAAGCTGGCAGTTATCTGAACTGCCTCATAGCTTTGAAGTAGCCATCTGCTCCAATTGGAAAGCGCTGGAAAAAAATCCTTTGGAAAATATCAAAAATATGATAAAGGTAACATTTTTTGACAAGATTTATAACTTTTTCAAGGTTACTATTTGAATTCACGTCTATCGTAATTAGGCCGCGTAACGAACTTCTGACGGAAAAGCGAATAATTTAATTAATTATAATTCAAACACTGTTCTTTCGCCACATAAGTACATCAGTGCGCTAAGTACGATATTTTCACTTATTTTGTAAATAAAATTATTGTCTATTTCGCTTCATCCACAGTATTGTGGCAGATAATATTCCATAAAACCCGCATTTATATATATCACGTTTAAATACCCTTTAATATAAAATAAGATTTATTTATTCATTACATTCAAACAATAACTCTAATAATAAAATTATATACCTTTTTCGTTTTTCTGTATAATTTCTTCTCCAAATATTTTTTTTCCTCGTTAGATATTTTATTCTTTGAAGATTTGTTCTTTCCGCCCTTTTTCATTCTGCGCAAAACAAGATATGTATATATTATTATTACTTATTTTTACAAAAACTCTTATTAGAACTAAATACGATGTTAAATATACTTAATTATAATAATATTTTTTGTGGTATAAAGAATGCATAGAATAGATCCTAAATTATTATATATACCTATTTATCTTTTAGTATGTAGCCTGTAAGAAGGAAGTCGTGTCACTATTGTAGAGTTAATAAAAAATGTATTTTTGATGCAATTCACAGAAGTCGTGTTTGAACACGGTTTCATACGAAATTTTACTATTTAAGGCTGTTTTAAAGGAATCAAGAGAGCAGAGTCGGGACTACTTTGTAACGTGTTTGTTCGACCAGCCAATTAGTAACAAGCAAATAGTGTTTACATAATTCAAGTGTAAACATCAAAAATAATATTCAAAATAGAAAAAACAGTATACCAAAATAATATTTTAATTAAATAAAAAGGTAACTCAGAAAGTGAATATTTCAAAAATACACAGCAATTTATGAAATAATTTTTATATATGAATATATTGTATACAACTTACTTGATTTTTGTCGTTTGCAATCAATTAAAATATGAATTTTGTAATTATTTTATTTTCATCCAAGCATTATATTATTCAAAAAATCTATAATAGCTGTATTTTAACTGAAAGCAAACAAAAATATTAGATTATATTAGAAAAACAATCGTGAAAAAATAAAATCTATGTAAACCTATCAATGTTTTCAAAAATAAAATCCATTTATGAAACCTACTAAAAAAATGCTAAAGGATATATAAGCTCCAAGTTAAAAAGGAAAACGTCAATTATTATTTCTTAATTCCTGTGGTCCACACTAATAATTGGGACCGTTTGAAGTACCCGGGGTGCCGTGAGCTTTATTTGTATTTTTAAGCCTTTTATTAGAAATATATTTTACTGTTATAATGTTTAAAAATAATTTAATATATTATTCAGAATGTTAAGCATAGATTCGTATCACCTATGTTTTAAAATATTCATTACGATTCGAGCTGAAGAATGTAAAATAGTTACACAGGAAAATATATAAAATTATACATTACTTCAAAAAAATGTAAATCCATAAAAAAGGCACGCTAGCAAATTGTATTTTTATGTGACCAATAGACTATACCTATTAAATAAAGCATATTAAATCATTTATTTTAATGCTGGCAATACTTAATTGTTTATCCTGAATACGCGAGAATGTTGACGTTAATGATGTGAAAGAAAATTAATAATATAACTCTTTAATAAAAGACTTCTGCTTGCTTTGAATGATTACTATGCACTCAGCTAATGTATAAGTTTCGTCAAAAAATAGTAACAGAACATATATTTAAAAAATATGGAGCGTTCTTGGAAAAGAATAATTTCTCCAGTCGATGATTCAGAATCCTCTTGGAGTACAGGTGAATTAATGTTTATTGATAATCGTATAGCTTAACAAAATATCTCAGCGTAAAAAATCTAAACACCGAGTCGCACCTTACACTAGCATCAAATTATTTATTCAAAATGTGCAAAACCAAGCCCATGTGTTTTTTCTAACCCATAATTAAAAGACGCTACAGTTTCTGAACTTTGTACGATACTGCACTAATTCTTCTGAAAGATTAACAAAATACATATATTATACTTGTTTATATAATGTAATACGTTTAATGTATAATATGTGTCTTACAATGCATGTTTATTTAAAAGCTAGGCAAAATAACCTACTTTACGACATCCACCACTGATAATTCAAGAGCATGTTTTTGTCGACAATACATGCTTTTTAAGTTTCTTACTTTGTCTGAAATTCACCAAACGCTCTGCGTGCACTTAATTTACATTATTACTTCAAGAACAAATTTAACAAATATATTTTGCTTTAAAAAGCTCTTGGTAACAGTATCATTTAATTTATATAGTTTTAGATAACCAATACCAAATTATTAAGGATGGGTAAAATATACATTTCTTAATATCACTACTGTCAAAATGGGCAAAAAATGTGTGAAAAACAGGATTTTTACTATTGATATGGTAAATCTAAAAAATGAGCAATGTTCCGGAAGATCCATCGGTTATAGTGTTACATATAATTTTAATTGTACTAAGCATGTGTACATTTTATAATACTCGATACACTTAAATTAAATGTCACATTGCCAAAATCAATTAAAATTAGAAATTGTCTAAATGACATTGACTTGAAAAAAGGTATAGACTTTCAAGGGCTTAAATTTGTTCCAGAAGACTCTGATGGTCATCACGCATCTATCGCCTGGAAAAGAATGGTGATGTCGGCAAAGAGGCAGCGGCCGCAGAATGAGGAAGGGCCGGGAAGCTCGGACCAGAGACCAGAGTTTGCCGCCCCCCTGCCCCCCTCCACCAGCTACCCCAACCCCTCAGATGTCCTGATGCACCATGACTATGTCGGTACATCAAGTTCATCCTTCCAAAACATTCGTATGTCACATTTTTAAATTTTATTTTTATTTTACCATATCCACTCTATATGTGGAGCATATAGACACCACAAATTGTCATTTCACAGTTTTTTAAACTCAGGTTGTCTATACCTTGTACTAGAACACTTGCACCCGGAGGTATATATGGGAACATAGTTGGTTCCCGGGAGCCTCTAGGGCAAGAGCCAAGGTGAAGTTAAGTTAAGGAGGGCCGCGTTAGCTATTCTCTATTTGAATCTGCATAGAAATCGTAACCGATGGCTCAAAAAAATACATCAAAGTAAAGGTTGAGGATAAGTGACAGCCATTGGTGGCTGACACGGCATGATCCGATGCCTCTTGTGTCAGCCACATGTGATAGACATGGCAGAAAACTTAAAACCTAACTACAGCTCACTTCTCTGATAACTTCTCTGCTTCACACCAGAGAACAATGACATTATCTTGATAATGCACCCATTCAGATTTGGTGGAGCAAATTATAATCCTACAGCTCAATATATAACATACATAGTATGTTCCTCGCAAATATATTTATGTATTAAAAACATTATATTTAAGTAAAATATTACAATTTAGAATCACAATGTGGAATTTAAGCTGCAGCCCCATAAGATACAGCTGCTGCCCTTAAAGACCAGCCGCTAGCATCTTGGACACCTTTACCTACTTACCAACCTCAACCTTCCTTACACATCTTGCTAAACATTACAAATCATTCTATTATTTTAGGTTCCAATATAAATCCTGGTGGAATGTTTGCTGCTAGTCCCGAGGAAAGAGCCCCAATGAGCCTCCTTGAAAACTTCTCTTGGGCCAATTATAATGAAATTTTTGCATGGTATGTACATTCTAAGAACATAATATCACATATGTCAACCATTATAATTAGTATTATGTAATAATATATGTTTATGAAAAATCTCTTATTTATCATCACGGTAACTAAATACAATTATGAAACAAGTGCTTCCTAAATCTGATGTGTAAGGATTAACACATATACCTATTTTTTGATCATGTTATCTATAAAGCATTGTCTTCAAATAATTTATATGACCGTCATTCAATAGTACGCTAATATATAATAATGTTACTTTCTGGTTATAAGGTATATATTTTCTGAATTTTACAATTCACTTTATAGTAACTATGTTCTAAAATTTTAACTTTTAGTTATCACAGAAAAAGAAAGCCACCAATATTCCCCGGAATGGTTGATAGTAGTCACTTCCCGAGGTATGCAGTGGATGCAATGGTCTCAAATATCACTCAAGTTAGTATAGTTATAATAGATTGTGTGTGTGATAGATCACTCAAATATTTTAGGCATCCTTTTATAGGAAACCATAAATAAAAATATTATAAAAGAATTTCTATACTTTACTTCCGTTACATTTTGGAATCAAAACAAAAACATTAAATCCAAAAGCACTTCGCTTTAACCAAAATTTAGAATAAAATATTTATATGATTAAATTCTATAATGTCGCAAGTATGATTAATTGATATTATTTCTTATAGAATAATGATGTAGAATCTCGCCCTACAATTATGCCATCAACAATTCCACTGGATGTAATAAACATACCCACATCCCCAACTGTAATGCCAGCCAATCTTGATGAGAGAACTCCAGCAGTTTTTGAATCTCCTAGTATTAATATTAGTCATAATATTCAACCTATTGATCTCGCAATGAACAATACATTCGCTGCTTATGCAGAATCAAGTTCTTCAGCATCACAAAATCCAGCAGGTAAGCAAATAATATGAATAACAATGTATTATTTGGATTCCATTTTACATCCCAATTTGTAGTCCACAAATAGGGCTTTAAAATTGAATCTGAGTTTCTAACCCACTACCAACATCCTTCATAAAAAGAAATAAAAACCAATTATATATTGGATGATTACATTATCAACTAAATAATGTACTTTACTGTTACTACCAATAAGTTTCACAAATTGACGGATAACAAATAAATAAATGCTGACAATATATGCTGAAGATATATGCTGAACTTTTAATTGTACTTCTAAACCGGTAATGTGAGAGTCTGACAAAGATGCAATTATTATATATATAACTATTCATTTTATCATTACGTATTAAACATTATTTCTAAATGATAATATCAAAAAAAATTTCTTTAGCTCATCAAAGTACCAAAGTCGAAGTTTCAATTTCATCACTGAACCCACACTCGACGCCAGAATCGAGACTTAATCATCAGGTACACATTCAAATTATTATTTTGACTTTAAGCTAATATTAAGTGTAATCTCTCTTCATCCTTCCTACCTCGCAAGTGCTCAACCCATTATATTTTGCATTTTTGAAAATTCACACAGTTAAATTATATAATTCAAATTTGGTTAATTTTTGTTTCAGATAGAAAACACCCCTCCACTAGAAGAAGTTAAAGATCTTACATCTCCCACAACATCAGTAGTAGACCCACCATCAAACAGTGCAGTCACTCTGTTAGATAATAATGGAAATCTCACAGGTATTTCTATTGATATATTTATAACACATTTTATTATAATCACAAGCCAGTAAATGATTTTATAAGTACAATGTTTTAATTTTCCAGCTTCATCTCATCAAGATAGTTCGCCAGTTAATGCAAAAATTGAAGAAACGAGTAGTAATGAACTACCAGAGAGCAGTCAGCAGGATTCATTAAATGAGGTAGGAATATCATTTTACAGACATGACATACAGGGGTCATCTTCAGTGTTGATGATTTGATGACTTGAAGATGACCCCTACAATTGTGATCGAAATATCTGAGAAAATAATTACTTTTGTATAAATTATAGAAAATTAATGTCCTTTTATACAAGAACTTCATTTCGGTAAACATTCCTAGTAATACGTTAACTGAAATACTTAAATGATAAAGTCCCTTAAAAAACAGCGGTATAGCTTGATTTATCATTGCCCTTTATTGGAATCCTCTAAGTACTGAGTTGTTTCTTCATGTTTGTTCTGGTCATGGATAATAAGTTGACTCTTCAGTAAATAGATAATTGTTCATAATACTCACTGGGCGTTATCTCATGTGCCTCAAGGTGCTACTGGGCTTGCTAGAGTGCCCCGTGTGTTGGGAGGTAATGGCGCCTCCTTTCCACCAGTGTCGCCGTGGTCACCTCCTTTGTGCTCCGTGCCGTGTACGCCTGTCTTCCTGCCCCACCTGCCGCACCACATTCACGTCTTGCCGCAATCTCGCCATGGAAAAGGTACTAACTACTCTTCAGATCGAATCCATTTGTTTTACAGTCTTTATTTTCTGGTGCAGGTCCTTCGTGGAGCCTCGGTAACATCTCCACAGGGCATATGAATTACATATGTTTGCAGACTGCAGTGTTTTATAATTTTGTTTATCGCACAATATCTTTGATCATATGGCAAATTTGTAGAGCAGGAAATGCAGAGAATGCATCAGTAAATAAAATTCATAGAAGAGACCGGTTTGTACCCACTGGCATTAGTGTCTAACTTCAAATTGGCTTGTGCACCTGTGAAGATTAATTCAATGTTCCTCATATGTCCTTACCAACACCTGTGTCTCATTTGTATCTCTATATTACTTGATTTTAAATACTATTGCCAATTTGCATTAAAAGTATGTAGGTACTAACGATCCTCTCCATTGCACGGTTTGAATTCATTTTTTCTCACATGACGTTCATATGTCCCCACACACAACTAACATAGTAGTATATTACTTAACCCCTTCAACCCAGATGAAGTTTATAGCGGTTATGAGTTTTACATTAATTTTCGAGAATAATATTACAGCTTTATTCACCTTTGTAGTGTTCAAAATCGGCAAATTATATATTAGTGAATATATAATATTTTGGATTTGAGTAAAAATTATATACGAGTATGATAACTGCCATTTGTTTACTGAAAAATATATTACAACCTATTTTTATTACCTATAAATCGATTAACAAAACCACCAAAAGATAATAGTATTTAACTAAATGACAAGACAAACATTAATTATTGCAAGTGTACAAATAAAACAAAAAAAACACATTGATTTTTAAATATGACTTGTGTTCATTTGCAGGTGGCAGAGAAACTAAAATATCCTTGCAAGAACAGCTCCTCCGGTTGCACTGTGTTGGTTCTTCTTCGTGAAAAACGTGAGCACGAGGCCAACTGTCCTCATCGCTTGTACAGCTGCTTGAACCCGTACTGCGCACCGCGCTGGTCGTGTAAGCTGCCCACGCTGCAGCTGCACTACCAGAACCTGCACCCCGACATGCTGGTGCTGGGGCCCTCTCACATCATCAGCGTCAACTATGATTTCTATCGAAAACCAGCAGCCTCCTTGGATTGGATCCTCTTTGCCTACCAGCAGCTCTTCCGAGTAAACTTTCATCTCATACCGACCGGTGAATTCTATGGCTGCGTCCAGTACATCGGGCCGCAGAACATTTCTCGGAAATATATCTACGAATTAAAAACCGAACTGCATCAAGATGTTCTTCGGAAGGTTTCGTTTGAGAGAACCACCCATTCGGATCAAATGAAAGTTGAAAAGAATTATGATATGAATGATTCATTCTATCTTTCTGCAAATTGGACTAAACGATTTTTATCGGAGAGTAGAGTGCCGAGGAATCTACGGAAATTGGAAATATCTGTTTGTGTTCGCCCCGTATAAACATTTTTCATACTTCTATTCTATCTACAACATTTGATATAGCTGTATGTGTGTGACCTGTATAAATATTCTTCATGCTTCAATGTATCTTAAAAATTGGAAATATCTATTACTACAAAATTAAAATAACTCACTTAATCCATTGTTGTTTAGCTTGTAGAGACAATATGTTTTATGTTGATAGTATATCGACATAATCATATTATTAATTGACTACATATACCTCTTTACTGTCACCTGTGCGTTTATTTTTTACTTTTGTTTCCATCTCTCTCCACAATTTTTCCTATGTTAATATGCAGTTTAAATAGAGTAGTTTCCACTACTTTTATGTAACAGTCCAGTCAACTTAACAGTTAGTATTTTCATTGCAGGTTCTGTATCTTATTGACAAGTTTTGTTTATTTTACCTCCCATGTATTGTAAAATGTGTCTCTCAAAGAAAAATAGTCATATAATAAATGCCTACAAAGGGTAGGCTCTATGCAGTATGTGATTAAAAATAAATGGTAAATATCTTACAAATGGTGATAATATTGTTTTTATTGATGGTATGCATTTAATAGTATAATTGTCTTGTTCTTTTAAAATTATGCAATATAATATATTTTTTATAATTGAGAATTATAGCATGATTGATTTATCCATTTAACAGCTGAGAAATTTCTTCCAACTGAACCTTGCAAAGATGCTTAGTTCTTTTATTTATTTTATCAAAATCATTATTAGCCTCCTTTCTAATAAATAACTAGTCATTTAGATTAATACATTTCATAAAACTAATAATTATAACAGATTAATACATATTATTACAAAGTAGATATATATATATAGATCATCATCATCATTTCCATGTTCGCTACCCTGCTGGAGCATATGGTCGTCATGAACTACTGCCATATATCGCTGTCAGTCGCCATGGTCTTCGCCTCATCTCATCAGCTCTAGGCAGAGCTGAAATGAGAGAAGGAGGCCCTGGAGCTTCTCTGAGTACTCAGCGCAGTATTTTTACATAGATTTTTGGTTCATAATTAATAAAATGTATATTTGTGCTAGTATTAAGCCTCAATAATCTTTTGTCTATAAACATACCCGCATTAATTTCAATTAAGATTAGATATTTTAAATATTTCCTTTTACTCCATGAATAAGAAAACTTACTTTTTTAATTATTTCTAAAAGAAAAGAAGGAAAACAGAATATCAAATGAAACATTGCAATTATCAATGATTGTGCTATAATTTCTCAAGTATACTTAGTTGATTGCTTTTGTAGTATATTGATATAACAAATAGTGTGTACAGTTTTAAAAATGTATTTATAGGATTTTATAATTCATTTTATGAACATTATGTTATATATTTTTTCAAATATCGAGCCAAAAAGCTGTATTGTAGTAAATTATTTATGTTGTAGATAAAACTGATTTCGTGCGAAAATTATTATAATCATCAATTTTGAAAATAAATGAGTTTTTAAAAGTGCTTTTATTATTTATTAGTAAATTACTTAACAATGTGGCATTCAATAATAAATCTACAATGTTGGCTGCGCCCCCGGCCACAAAGTGGCAATATAACAATTAGCTGAAGGCGGTCTTATAATCCTAAATTTAAAAAAACAAACTCATGTTGTCTTTAGAAGTTATATGTGGATTATAATTGCGTATTCACAACATGTGAGGGGTATATACGCATTTGAATAAATGGTTCATACCTTTTGCATGGACACCTACTTCAAATAAGTCGAAAAAAATACAGGTATAACCCCTTGAGTTCCCATTGCATGAGTCTTTTAATTTGATGGGTGTGATATTCGAGGGTTTTGATTAGAATGCGGCAAAAAATTATGTAAGTATTTAAAAATAAGATGAAAAATTAATAGGATTTCATCATAAAATATTTAAGTTATTTGAACATTTTATTGCGTCCTCCTAAATATAACTTAAATACCTACCATAAATTCTTAAAAACCTGACGTAAAGGATGTGATTCTACACATAAATTACAAAATATAGTCTAATTCTCTGTGCAAATACACAAATGAGAGATCTTAATTCATGTTGATACCTAGTAATAATAATTAAGAGCTAAATTTCATTTTACCTACTAATTTAGATTGATATCTATTGACAAATGTCACCTCGAAATTCTTTATAAAAATTACATATTTTAATTTTTCCAAAGCATTTTATAAATATATTAAATAATGATTAAATCCTTTTTTAAACTATAGTGGTTACTCCCCTTGACGGGATTTGTTTTTTTTTCCTCAAAAATATTTTTAAAAAATGTTTATCATTTGTTTTAAAGTATCTATTAGGTATATGATATAATAGAAACGGTATGATAACCACATTTATACTTTCATAAAAATAAATCTATGATCGATGTTTTTTTCCTCAATCAATAAATTATAGGCTTGGCAACATTGGCTTTATCAATCAATTTGACAGAGAGTAAGAACGTAAATATTATTGAAATTTAAAAATGACTTATTTTCCGCCTGAAATAGTTGAATTGATTATGGAATTCATGGATGGAAAAACATTTTTCAATGCAAGGCAAGTTAATAAGTCTTGGTGTGAAATAGCAGACCGGCTTGCTATGGTAAACATAAAAATACTGGTATACTTCTAGTTGAGTAGTATTGTTACAATAGATTTTTTACTATCAAAGGACCTTGCTATATTTTTTTCAAGTAAAACTTTTTATGACAAAATACAAATAGCGCATAAATTTACTGAAAAACATGCCAGTTTCGTATTATTATAGTTAGATTTTCTCTAAAAATACATACAGTAGAACCTCGACTATCTGAAATAATGGGGGATGAAGATAATGACAAATCCGGATAATCAAAATAAATCATAGTTGACAGAAAAAGATAAGTTTATTATTCAGTATGAATATTTTTATTTATTTAGATAAATAGCTCTAATATTATTTTTATCAAATATCTATTTCTGCTTAAGGTTATCTTTTATTTTTTAATCTTCCAAATCGCTCATACGACACATAATTTGTCCTGAATTCCAGTCTTCTTGACTCTAAAAGTACTTCGTGGCAACAACTAAAAACTGAAATGATTCAGAATCTGTAGGACTAATAGCTCCCCCTTGAAAAATGTCTTCTTCGTCTTTTTGATTGTGATGATATATCTTTAATTATTTCCCATCATTTAAAATTTAGAATCAAGGATCTCTTCCATCACAATTTAACCATTCTTTAACCTCTTAATTTCCCGATATTTTCAACATTACATTCTGAGCTCCCATCATCTGACACTTACACACATGGTAATCTTCAAGATTTTTCCTCCTCTCCTTTTTGGTTATTTTGACCAATCTGAATAATCAAATATCCGGGTAATCTAGGTCTGAATAATCGAGGTTCTACTGTTTTTTTTTGCTGAAAATCGGATAAAGAAAAAAACAATATTTTCAATATTATCTTAAAAGATACGCTTATATAATTCTTCAACTATGTAAATATAATTCTCGTTATGCCAGAATTTTCAGAAGCAATGCAAGACTCGGGATTTGCATTTTGATCTCTAAACAATCCCTTACAGATCCCAAATAACTCCTATGGTCATGGGAAGAAAAATCCTTCTTTGTATCTTCAAAAATGTGTTAAGACGCGCATTAATTTATATGAATAAAGGAGAAACCTGTGTAATTTTAAAAGCGAATACTATGAATCTAAAGAATAATGAAAATTTTGAGGAACGGGATAAGCCCGGCCGAAATTTATCATTGAAAGATTCTGTAATTAACACAGTCTAGCACTGTCACAAGCAACTACACTAGGAATGAAATTCAGATAATTGTTTGCTAATAATAAAATATCCTGAGTCTATAAATTAACGAAATTATGTTTTGTCTGATTTAGAAAAACACATTATGGAAGAAATTTTGTCAGAAAGATTTTGGAGATATTTGGAAAAGCATTAGTGACAAAGGAGAACTGTCTTGGCTCGAAATCTACAAAAGTATTTGTCTTTGGGGAATGTTGGACCGAGCTATAAAATATGATACAGAAATTAAAAACATTAATCCAAATAAGAAGGTCATCAAAAGTATATTTGTATCGAAAGGTAATACGCTCAATATATAACATCAAATATTCCTGAATTTCAATGGTTTTTTTTAAGCACAATCCCAAACACATGCAATATAAAGGAAAAATGTTCATTCAGACCATTGACAACATTAGCTCTTATGTTGACAGTAACTGGCAACATAAAACTTTACACTAAGATTTTGAATATGATTCAGATGTTACTTGAATTTATATTTTTCTCATCTATTAGGTGTTTGTTACTGTAATTAAGCATTAAAGACAAACCTATTTTGTAATAAAATAAGTACTGGATGATTTAAATATGTATTACCAATAGTTAAAAAAAATGGTTTCAAAATTCAAGAATAAAGAAATAATTCATATGGAATCTGGCAAAAATAAATGTATTGTATGTGAGGTCAATGGTTACTTTATTTTTATATTATGCATTTAAAACCTATGGTACAAGTTATAATATTATGAAGTTATGACTTGATACCATTACCAAACTGCCATTACACCCTGATTATGTTATTTTTACATTTTTGTTTATTAGATAATATTATGGTTTTACAGTTGTATTTCACTATATAATTTTTTGAAATTTTTTATCATGATTTCAGTGGGGATTTTATCAATAACTTTACCAGACAAAATATTTTTTTTTGATGCAGCAACTCTTCAATGTACGGAAGACAAAATATATGGTGATTGTAAGTTATTTTTTTATTTTTTTTATTACATAATAATGTTATATTTATATATATTTAAGTACATACAGTAAATTATTACTCTTTTAAAAATACAAGAGAACAAAACATTCATTTTGTACATATTTTTTAATCATGTGTGAATTTGATATTTAGATTATTGATTTCGTTGTAATATCTGTTTAAGTATCAAATGTTTAATGGCACATAATGAAAAAAATATATGAAATAAATAATATTTTCAAGTTGTACTTAGTTTTATAGAAGTCAAGAATTATAATCAAATAACAGAAACTGAAAGAATGAAAGAGTATATTCACAAGAGATGATTGTTTCCATGTTGCTCGTTCATGAACAACACAGCTAAAAAATCTTCATTTAATATTTTAATTATGCATAAAATAAAGACTTATTAAGATATTAATTATTCAATACTAAACAACAATACAATAAAAACAGAAATAAATAATTAAAATAAACATCCCGCTGACTATGAGGACCTTAAAGGACTTGGTATCTGATGGAAGCTATTAGCAGCATTTTTATGATACTCTTTTTAAGGAAATAATATTTCTGATGACTATAGAGCATCTTCTTCGTAGTATAAATCCGGTGGATTGGTTTGCAGCAACAGAATCTTGCATCTATACTATAAAGCAGAGCTCCGCAACCTTTTCTCATCTACGGCACACCAAAGTACTTCATTGGATTCTACGGCACACCAAAGTTCTCACCTTGAATACCGCGGCACACCAAAAGCCAAAAATTGATATTAATTTGATAAATTGCACTTTTTTTTAATTTCATTTAGAACTTAACAAAGCAAGTACGTCATTGTATTTCTACATAAATAGGCGATAGGCGCTGGAAGCTTGAGGACCGTTGTAAAATTATTTATTTAAAATATTGCCTTATTTGATCGCGGCACACCTGTATCGGATTACGGCACAACAGTGTGCCGCGGCACACCGGTTATGGAGCACTGCTATAGAGCATTACATGTTAATTTCTTATTTTAGACTGCAGTTGTCAATTCAATAATACAGGAACAAAACTTCTACAAATTCGTGACAAACTATTTTTATCCACCAATGACGATGGCTTATCTCAGGCGATGTACGGCCCAATTAACAATGTTAAAAGATTCAGGTATTATAGTTAAAGAAAATGAGAAATACACAACATATAATCATATGATAAAAAATTATTATACCCATTATACCCACTTACTAAACCATTTTTCATAAAGTAATTGTGAAAGATTGTTGAAGAAGGCACCCTCCTGATTATAAGTCCCCATCGTATATGTCCTCTCTGCCCTCACCTTGGATATGCTCCATGCAAGTGACATACTCCATAAGCGACATTTTCCTAAAAATGTACCTTATAGAAATTACATTTCTTTAGCGTTCTGTTCTTAAAGTATGACATTTTCTTACATCTTTTACAGGTTGCAGGATGAAGAATGCTTTTATGTTACCAAACAATGAATTATGTGTTTGCTCCTTGACAAGCGCAAATTTTTTGAAACCTATAATTCTAGCAAAATGGTACAAACCAATCAAAATAATGAGTATCAATCTTTACAAAGATAAAATATATCTTTTAACTATTACTGGAACACTTATACTCTATAATCAATATAGATTGATAGAAATTAATCATTTTGTATTGCCATTTAATACTACTGTATCGAGGAACGAAGTAGTTTACATATGCAGAGGAACCAATTTCATATATAGTAGTAAGTTTTTATTCTTGTTGATAATTATTTTATTTTAGCATATCACTAACCACTTAAGGACCATGTAATTAGCAAAAAATAGTCACAAAAAATCAGTTATGGACTGTTATTCCATCCGAAGTTTGAAGGGCGTATTATACCGACAGTATACCCTAAGTTTATCCCAAGTGACTTACTTGTAGGGAACAATGAAGATGAGTCTTCTTGGGAATATTGTTGACGGAGTTATTCCTATCATTTATTTTTCTTTGATTAATTGTTAAAATAAAAAAATCCAACATGATTGTCTATCCTGTTGCCCCATAAGTTGGTAATTATCACTTAGTCGAATATATAATATATTGGTTTTTTTTTTTAAAGTTCTTTAGTTCCTAAAATGTATCTGATGACAAAATCAACTAAATTTAAATCAATTTAAATGTTGATATTGTGGCTTTTGGGTTTAGCCGTGTGTGGCAAATTACTAATTTCCAATATTTCGACCGCCATTGCAGGGGTCTTCTTCAGGGTTGATGATCACTAAGTCATCAACCCTGAAGAAGACCCCTACAAATGTATTGTTTATTTTTTGTAATTAATTTTCTTATATATTTTTTTGGGTGAAGTTTACAATACAAATTGAGATTGTCTTTCCCGATACTATTAAAAGTGGATATTAGCCATATGTATATAAATAAGTTGATGCATAGTTTGTTTTTATCTTGTATTTTAGGCTTTACACCTATTGATTAACGTAACTAAATTATACATCTGTTAATTCGAATTTCATGTGTGCATTTATATACTTATTTAACAGATTACAATGAAAAATATTTTTACAGGTGAAGAATACTTATACATTTCACTTGGAGATAATTCAGGTGCTATATACTACAGAATGAAATATATCACTGCACTATTGATGCATGGCAATACCCTTATTATTGGAAATCGCCAAAGGGAGGTAGGTGCTTGAAACACTGTTGAATGATCTGTTTTTAATCAATTTTATAAATATGACAATGCCAAATATTCTACATCTAAATAACATAACATTTTTTTATAAAGATGTGATAATACAAGAAAAATTATTAACTCCTTGCCTACAGTTTGAAATTATTAAAGCTTATTTGTAATGACTATTTTTCAGATATTAATTTACTCCATAAAACATTTAGATGACCTCTTCCATCTTGACATTGAACATCCTATGCGTAAGTACCAAATGCCTCAACCAGCCACAGGAGACGCAGCCACACCTATCACCGAGTTGGATGTTTACGAACACAAGATGGGCGGCCACACTTTATTCGTTAAGACTGAATTAGAAGTTTATGCAAATTACTTTTTTCATGTGTAAAACATAATAAAATTTATTGTGACTATACTTAAGAAATTTACTATGTTCCTGTGACAGTTGTAGCATTTTTTTTCTTAAAATTGAAATGAGAAGCTGTTTATTTAATTTTCTTATTTACGTTTATTTCTTGGCAATGACTGTTTTTCACTTACAAGTTTAATGTTTGTGCCTCTCTCTTTCTGTTTTAGTAATTAGTGAAATTAAAAAAAAAAGTGATATTATATGTGTAATAATAGCATACTTATGATATTTATCTTCAATTAAATCGAATTTGTGGATGTTTGAAATACAAAATGTACATAATATATATTTAAGGTACTAATAAAATAATTATGTCAACAAACGGCAGTAAAAAATATTTAATTTTATTATTACTAATTATACACACAAAAAACTATGTATAAGAAAAATAATTAAAAAAATATTTTAACACCACACAATAAATTTTATACTATGTGTGTTTGTACATTCTAATAAATTTTAAATAAAATAAAATTTCACAAGATTTCTGATTATTACTATGGGACTGCATTTATTTTCTTAAATCTTTTCAGTTCGTCGATTAAGTTCGCTGATAAATAAATCTATATTGGAATAATCTGGAACTAATTTGGAATTTACCTCCATAACACACTGCAGTCTTTGCTTGCTTTCAGATTCTTCACCTATTTTCAAATTGGGTCTAAGTAGTGCTAAATACTTTCTGTAATGAATGATTCTTCAGAATAACAAGAGCTTAAAATAAAAGCAGCTTTATATCGTTATCTTACAGTTACCACCTCTGGTGAGAAACAGTTAAAACAATCCAATAATATTCCATGGTATTGATATTTCTGAATCTGGTGTGGTGGCAACATAATTGATTATTATAAATAAACGATAATTAGCCCCCGACTCTACAAATATTAAAAGTCCAATCCCATAAGTTCACTGATTCAAACTTTTGAAAATATGATTCACTTTTATATACCCTTATTTGATATTAATAATCCTGAATTTTATATTGCTTTGTTGTGACTAACCTGGATACATCTTACCACTACCATTGTTATATTTATCTCATGAATATTGTGAACGGCAAAAAAAAAACACTACAGAATCCTATTATTGCATGTGTAGGATCACATTAAGTAATTTCCTTTTAGAGAAATGGTACTATAAAGTAAACAACCAGAGACTTTTTGACTATGAATAGATGAAAAAAACGTATAGTGCAAGTGAAACCATAATCCATTTCTCTAAATGAAAGTTAAAAAAGAAAATCAGATTCATTTGAATATTAAATAGATGGTTATGTTTTATCCTTATAGAGAAGAAGAAAGGGAAAGGGAGGAGCTTATGACAGACTGGAGGAGAGTTAAGGGATGTGTAATGTTTACAATAATAAATTTTATATGAAATTATGTTATTACTGAATTGTATTTTATTATAGTGATAATTAATGAATTATTTCATGAAAACAGTTTTAATATTGTTGAATTAATTTTAAATATGATAAGTTTAATTATATATTATATCTAATTTACTTGCAAATCTAAACATAATATGGTTAAGCCAGTTTATTTATTAAATTTGTAGTTATTATTAATTAAATGGTTTGCCAACTTATAAAATGAATAATATTTAATCAACTCACATCCCTTTTTATTTTATTAATTAAAATTTCTTACTGTCTGTCCTGCCACCTGTTAAAGTGATATTCTCAGAAATTAATATTATTTTAAGCCTGAATTAAGAAGCAATATGATTGAATCAACTTGAAAATATTTATTGTAGTTAATAATGAAAAATAATTATGAATGTTGTGATTTTTGTAATAACGCTATAGATAAATAACTTATAACCTCTTGTACGCATTGTCTTTTTGGTGAATTTCTTTATCAGTTTTTAGTATTTTTTTTTCATTTCACGTGTCAGTTCTCTTATATAGTTTTCAAATCAATTCTAATATATTTTATATTTAGTAATATAGTCAGCTTATTTTGAATATACATCAGCAGAATATAGCTTTAATATGATACTCAAACTCCATGCAAAATTCATAACGGGTGAGATTTCATTGCAGTGATAAAAGAATGTCGATACAAGCGAAAATATGAATAATTATATTTTTTCAATGTTTTCAGCATTCACTTTGGGATCCATTATAAATATTTATTTATTTACCTTGTTTTTACATGGATCACGTAAGATATGTTCTCTGTTCAGGAGACTGCAGTTTCGACTAACTCGTAGCCTTTCTCAATACATCAGTTGTCTCTTGACAAATGATGAATTGAGAAAGGTGCAGTGCGAAACTGCAGTCTCCTAAACAGAGAACATATCTTATGTGATCCATTTAAAAACAAGGTAAATAAATATTTATTAATAATTATATTATTTTTGGGCTAAGTCTTATTAATATGGTGTAATTACTGGTATTTGAACTAGTACATCTGGCAAAATCATCTTAATAATTTGAAAGTTAAATGTGGATAAAATACGGCTGCAACATGTTGTTTTTTTTTTCATATAATTAGATACTAAAATTGTTTCGTATGAGGAGACTGGGTAAACTTACTCAATAATAAATAGTGTTAATCTAAAAATTCTAAATTAGTGATACATATCACCACTTATTTTTATGCACATTTGAAATATAAAAAGTTTTCTAAAAACTAAAAAATAAATATGGGGAAGGTGTTTAAATAAACATGTATAAATATTGATTACTTATGGAATGATTGAAATATATTATACAATGAAACATTTTTACAATGTGTAAAAAATGGTTATTCATTTTAAACTTATTTTTATTATTTAAACATTATCCCCATTCAAACAATTACATTACCACATTCATGCGGTTTAATAAATCTCGGGTTCGTTACTTTTCTATTTACTGATGCGAGGCATCTATTTAATCGAATTTAAAAATCAATAAAATAATTGTTGTATTTTATGTAAAATTATAAGCCTACATATTATTGGCTTCCTATAAAGTTAAATTATTTTCAAAATAATATTGACATTTCATGATTAAAATACTGCAATTTGTTAAAATATACAGTATCCATGTTTTTAAAGCAAATTTGTCTTAACAGTCCAACACAATCACGTACTAATGTTACCTGAAAAATATTATATTTATAATCTATATATAGCGTGACATAATTAAGTAACTCTATGTACTCAAGAATTTAAGGAAATCCATTTCTGCTATTCACTATATTATTAACAATTTTGACTATCACGTAAATTCTTATAGATTTACTTCGAATTTGATATAGCCACAAACAATCCTAAGTATTTTTATAGTATAAAACTGTAATTAATAACTGAAATTGCTTAATAAGATACAAATTACATAATAATACTCAAATATTATTATCCTGTAATGTCCCCCGGTTACTTAGTTAAGTATTTTAGCTTAAATCTTTTATTTTAACATGATTCACAATAACATTAATGTTTAAAAACCAAATGACTCACAATAATAATTACTTACAATTGAATTATCCAAAAAACCTGTTCAATATTGACTGTATGTTTTAATTTTTGTTTTAAAGATAAACCTATATGAACATATGGTTTAAATTGTGGAATAGAACCATGGTAATCTGAATTATGTTCAAATTAACAATAATTACTTTACCATGCTTAACGAAACATGTCTATTTATGACACTTCATGGAATGTTTTTGATTCTGTAAATTAGTGTATAAAAATACTGTTATTGTCATTCACTTATGTATCTAATGATAAAACTGTCTTTACAGTCACGAAGAGTTATTAATCAGTTAATCGTGGATGATGCGCATACAAAATACATGATACAAAAACAGCAAATACATGTAATGTACTATTTTTTATTCTTATTTTTAGTCTTCATTTGATGACTGCTTAAATCTAGAAGTGTAGTGAACCAATCATCTTACAAGAATGTAATAAATATTTTTTACAATAAAATGGCCGAAATATTTTATTGCACAAAGTTTTTTTAAAACAATAATAATTAATATTATATATATATAGCAATAAGAAATATTGCCAAAAAAGCAATATAAAATCAATCAACTGCAAAATTAATAATTTTTCAAACCAATAATATAAACATTTTTATGAAATGTCACAAAATAAATTTAGAAAAAAATGGTTTATAACATTATTTATACTGATTTTTAGTTTAGATATTTTTTTATTATTATTTTCAGTAATTTATTTTACCTGTATATATAGTGTAAAGTAATTAAATAATTAATTGTTACAAGAGATTGATATCAGTATTTTTAAATGTGAGGTGGTCAAGTCAATATATTTAATTAAAACGTTAACTAACGTTTTCTTTAAATTTCATGTGTCCTGATATACAACCTATTGCCAAAGTTCTTACTATATTCTACTATTGATTTATTTGGTAACAGATCAATGAATATCCAATTCATATAACTGTCTCACCATATATTATTGTTTGTACAGTGAAAAAAAAAACATAGGAACGATAATTAAATATGCATATATTTTAATATCTAATTGAGAAAAAATAACAAATACAATTTGTCTAAGTAATAAAATATATTTATCTATTATTCACAGATTCGATTCCTGTTAGTTTCTACATTATATTATTTCATTTTAATAATATATAAATAACAAAAACAGATACATATTATGAACTACTAACAAAAAATATAAGCAATACATTGAATGAATCATTAAAAACATTTAATGTCTTCATAATTATAAAAGCAAAATATACATAATAAAGTTTACCTACAGCATAATAAACTACACGTTTGTAAAAGCTTATTGAACACTTATAAATAGTAAACCGTAAGTACATTGTATATGTAGATTACTTTAATTTTGATCAATTAAGTAGGTATTATATTGCTATTTCTGAAAAGATTTTATAAATAGTATAAAGAGTTAAGTGAAAAATATTATAAAAAAATGTGTAAAAAAAATAATGTAAGTAAATGCCTCACTTTAAAAATAATTATTGGCGTTAATGAATCTTATTCATTATTTCCACCAAGTCATATTTAAAATGAAAATCAATTCAGCCTAGAAATTGTGGATTTTTGTTTGACCCGTTGTGGCAAAACATAATTCATGCCATGAAAACTTACCCACGTGAATCCAGCTAAGATTAATATAACAGTCGGTAACGATAATATTTTTGGTTTTTGATTTGGCGGTATCACATGAAGATTGTTACGAGAAAACAAATGTTTATGTATTTTTTACTATTATTCAAAAAACGTTTGAACAAAATATTATTAAATATTGTTTTTTTTTACTTTGGAAAAACCAAATATGTAATTGTATACCACTATTTATCACAACATTTTTATAAAGTTACATAAATCTTTTCATTGCTTAATGTCATTATATGTGGAGTAAATACGTTAGTAAATGAGTAAACAAGTCGGTACATTATCTACTCTCATTGTTTATTATGTTTAAGTAAAAATAGAAAAATCGCAAGCCTATAAGCTTATTCAATTGAAATCTATGGATATAATAAATAATATAATCGGCATTGAAAATGATGTGTCAATCTATTTTTTTAAATAATGATTTCTTCATTTTCTAGTATCTAAGTTTGTTTATTTTAATATATTTTTTAAATTTTATAAATTGATTAAAATATCTTTTGAAGATCAACAGATATTTAATAAATTTAATTATTTAATATTTCCGTTACTGTGAATTAGTATATATTTACGTAGAGTTTGTGGTTATGTCTGATTTGTGATAAGTAGGTCGGTATCTAATAATAAAAAAAGTACAAATATAAATAAAGTAGAAAGCCTTCTGCAGTCACGTGCGAGGCATATTGTAAAGTGAATCACTGTAAAGCTTAATATACAATAAATGTTTTAATTTAGTAACACAAATAAAGTGCAAGCCCTTAATAAATCGCTGTCAGCAGCCATTACAAATATTTAAAAAATTAAGTATACACCTGCGTGATTTACATCTAAACTTAAGCAAATTGATGTAAGCTGACAATGAATGTCAGCAGACTGTAGATTCAGCTTTGAAAGTCTCCATCCACTGGTAGCCCTCCATTTGCTTCATAACTGTTTTATACGAGTTGGTGTCCCTGGACTTCTTCGGAGTCAGGTTATGAATGAGAGTTTTGAACCATGCGGTGTCGGCCAGGCACGCCTAAACAAGGAACATTGTTACTATAGCAACATTTAAACAAACCGACTGGTCACAATCACATGATATTGGATAATAAGGATAATAATATTTACCTCGATAGCCATTGCCACCATCAAATGAAGCATAGGAATAATTAAGAGGTAGAATCTAAAATAGTTAGTTTGCATGTTTTCTTGGTCCCAGGGTTCCACTTCAAAGAACTCTGCCATTCCATGCCACGGGCACATGAGCAGCAGTGATGTGAACACGGTCAAAAACACAATCGTTAGAACCAAGTAAACTAAAACAGACAAATAAAATTATTCACTTCATTACACATTCAAAAAATACATTATATTTATTAAATGCGAATATAAAATTCTGATAAAGTCGTATATTAGAATGGCAAAACACTTCAGGGCTGATATTGATAATTATAGAATAAAAAATCAGTGTAACATTATTATTGATTTTAAAAGAGTATGCAAAATCAACAAATATTATCTTATCTTACTGTTGGAAGAAAACGCTTGTCTGAATGGTTGTCCTTTGGAGTACACAGCAGCCAGGATGAGGTATTGGTAGCTGCTGACCACAAATATAACCGTGTTCTCCCAGCACAGGATCTCTTCCACATCAGGTCCACCTACTACAGCTTTAAACCTAAAATAACAAATATTATTCACTTATGTGTTTGTTTGTAAAAAATAACTTTAACCCTCCCATTACTGTGCTAAAAACACCCGAGAGCTCCGATAATATGTATTTACTACACCATATGAAAATGTCATTTAAAAAATGGAAAATTGTGAATATTCCTTAATATTGCTTTGATTGACTATGGTTGAAGTTGAAATGTAACAATTTTTGTAATGTTAGTATCTGAAAAAGAGTAAATTCGTGATGCCGATCTTGTGCCCGGACAACAACCTTGTCTGTCAGCGCAGCAGTTCGCGCAGATGCACGATACGTGCGTGTAATTCTATTCCGGATTATTCCACAAATTATTTATTTCCATCGCTCCAAATGAAGAACATTACATTATTATAATTTTATTTAATACTTACTAATATTACAGAGGAATACAAAAATTGTGAGCTCACTATTTATTATATTTTATATGGTTATTCTCATTATTACAGTCAAGTTGTAATAAATACATATCATCGTAAAGCAAGGGTTAAAATGATGAAATAGACTAGTAGGTATAAGTACACAATAGTTAACACTGTGATCATATGATCACGCCCATCTGTGGAGGTTTTAAAGTACTGAATGATAAATTTAGTAAACAGGTAAATTTGTTTTTAGAAACACGATTGAAGAAAGTAGTAATTCCACTGACCAGGGTTGGTACGCCAGCACGTGCAGCGCGCCCAGCTGGGCCAGCAGGCAGGCGGCCACCTGCAGCAGCAGGGTACGGTGTTGCTGGCGCCCACCAGCGACACGGGCGGCGAGCGCGCGCACAGCGCGGCCGGTGGCCCGGCCCGGCCCATGGACAGCGCCAGCGACGTCGTCACCACCAGGTCGATGTACAGGAACTGCATGTTGCCCAGCACAGAGTATCTCTAAGAACATAATTCATTCATTTCCTAGATGCTTTGTATACTGATTTCATTTGAAATATTATATTCAGTACATGCAATAAAATTATTCGATTTTTTAATATTAGAACTGAATACTCCAGTATGCACTGAACATACGGTATGAACTAAATTTTCCGAACTGGCTATTCCGGTCTCAATATATATTTTTTCAGTATTTCAAAATAATTAATAAGTTATGATTAGATCATTAATTTAATTTCATTATTGTTCTTCTCTATTTATTTTACAAAACAAAATTTATGTCGAGTCAGACTAGACTACAAAGAAAATTATTTACAACATTGAAATTATGGAATTGTACCAAGAATTATTGATCAAAAAATGGAATAATCTAATCTAAATCTTTGAACTTCACAGAACTTTTTCTCGATATATTTTACTTTTTTAAAAACGGTTGATATGCCAAGGTTTATTTAATTATGTTTTGTTATATGGCCTTAACTTTGTACATTATAAAACTATTTTACTATTATACAAACAGCTACTGTGTGTTGTTTCTGCCATATTGGCATCTTTTTATGACTAATTATTTTTATCTGGAATTCTACAAACCGCAAGGTTCCTTATTTTCATGACCGTCATATATATTCAAAAGAGGTTAAATTTTTACAAAGTTTATGTAATATAAATAAAGTAAGAAAAGGACACTCAAAATGTATACTGTTTATTAAATTCATTTGAATATTAATTTCTTACAAGGTGGAAAAATGCTACCCAGTGTCTTTGTAATAAATTAAAAAATGAAGTTTATAAAAACTGTTATTATCATTTCGATTGAACCGTTCTCTGGTGAAATCTCGCTTATTTTAAGTAGACATATTATACATCTTGTTATTACATAACTTCAAAATACCACATTAGAATAGTGTTGACTGTTTTGCATAGATTACAAATATTATTTTTAAATATAATAAATATTTTTAAAATACTTACATTATATAGTATAAGTACGGAGAAAAACTGAATTAGAGAATACAGTGCCATGTATTTGAAAATGGCAAATGAAGTACTCAGAGCGCATCTTCCTTCCAATGCTAAATATTTAACGCAGGTAATATCTTGAATGCGCGATGTGAATGGAGCGGCCACTGAAAAATATGGTATTTTTGACATTAAATAATATTTCATTGAAAATGGAACAGAATATGATGTAAAACTTGAAGGCAAAACTAATGAAAAAGAAACATTAAAAAAATATATATAATATTTTTTTTATCATTTTGTGCATTGCCGGAGTATAGATATTGCCTTTAATACGCCTTATTTCATTAACCCTTATCTTAACGATAATTTTGTGAAACTAGAGGATTCTACCTCAGTCATTACAAGGGCCAATGACATAGTACATTGTTCAAAACAGTAATTTTGTCACAATTAACCTGATGCCTCAGCTTGTGAGAGTGAGATGCCGATGTGTGCGGCCTTAAGAGCGCCACAGTCGTTGGCTCCGTCCCCGCACATCCCGGCCACATAGCCCAGCTGCTGGAGAGCCACAACCAATTGCGTCTTCTGGTCCGGCCCAAAACGACCAAAAACAGTTCCTGTAATGTACAAAAAAAACCATTACGCAAAGCACATTTATATAATACACATATTTGACCAGGAAGGCAACCCAAAGTACTAGGAAATTATTTCTGATAGTATTTTAGTGCCCGTTTTTTATGTGTTTAGTGCCCTAAAACATTCATGCTTACCTTTCGTCAACAGCCTCGGTAATAGATCGGGATAATGCTGCCTAATGGCATTCCAAGTTTTTCCCTCGAGTGCAAAGCAGTACTTTTCATTGACCAAGGTGGAGGAAATTGTAACAGAGATGTGAGCCGGTTTGCTTGTGTGACTGTCCCGGGGTTCGCCCACCACCTCGAAGCACAGCAGCGGACGCCCGGCCTCGGCCCCGGCCGCTGCAGCGCCTGCTGCCGTGTTCACAGATATGAGGATGATCTTCTCATCAGATGGCACCATTCCACAATCCCGCGATACTGATATGGCCGTCATAATATTATCACCTGAAAAAGCAATATTTAATCAAATAATCCATTACGTATTCAAACCAGTCATAACAAACTAAATCCATTAATTTCACTGATGAAGCTATAAACAGAAGATGTAAAACAAATAACCTGCATTTTATAAAGACTGTCAAAGCAGAAAACTTTTTTAATGGCCGACATCAATTAAATATTTTCTTAAGAAACTGCATTGTCTCATAGAAACTACTTTTATTAAAGCACTTCTTGCCGTAAATATACTCCCTTTTATGTAAACAATCCTGGTAAATCTGAAGATTAAAGTTTTTTTTTTAAGAATTCAAGTTATAATTAGTAAGTAATTAATCTAAATATGACTTGAAACATGGCAAGAAGTTGTAACGTTTTACTAACCAATCAATCATAATTTGATACATTTGATCAGTAAGCGTACCTGTTATCATGACCATACGCATATTGGCATTGTGTAAATCTCTTATTATGGGTGCGGACTGCGGCTTCAAGCTGTTCTGCATAACCAGCAACCCCAGGAAGGTCATGTCGCACTCCAGCTGTTCTTTCTTCACTCTCTGGGCGTCGATCCACTTCATCTTTCTGTCCAGCTTCTTGTAAGCCAATGCGATAACACGGAACCCTCGGGAGGCGTATTCATTTAAAATAGGGCTAAAATTTTCAGGCAGAGATGATGGGCTGCACATTCCAGATATCTGAAAAAAAAGTTAAAAAGTGAAATAATTTATGACAATAATAGTTTTGAATTATTTATTTAAAAACAAGAATGCTAAAAAACGATTTAATAGTAACCGGTTTATCTAACTTTAGGAGGCATTAAAAATTCTGATTATCAAATTCTCTGATGTCTTAGATACATCGGCCCTTTTAAACCTCCAGGCTTTCGTCTGTTGAGAACAATACAAATAATATACTCAGTATATCAAGGATTATTGCAGTTAATACAAATTTACGGTGAAATTTTTTGGTAGCTATATACTGCAGGTACAAGTTATGGAAGAAGTAATCACATAGAGATTTATTTAAAATATATTATGTAGATTTCATAGGTGTAAAATTAGGTTTAACATAACAGAAACCTTTTCTGGAGCTCCTTTGACAAAGTACATCATTTGCGCCTGTCCGAGAACCCGGGCAACGACCCCCATGGCTTGATGCGTGGATGAGAAGTGGAAGCGCCGCAGAAGACCAATCTCGTACGGGATATCTAATGTGAGTGGATCCAGGTCCTCTCGTAGCAGAGATGCCTCGCTGGTGCTGGCAGGCTTCACCACGGTGGGCGCCAGGCTGTCATAGCGAGTGTTCTCGGGTCCCGGCTCCTCCAATACCTGATCGTTAACACAAAGCCACTGTACTCCGAAACTAGATTAAATATTAAATCAGCATTACTGGCATGAAAAATAGTGTAATTATCAACTCATTCCCTCAGTATGACATCAATAACGGTCATGAACTTTGTGGCCTTATATTGCAGCTTTATTCTACTGTTGTAATGTTCAAAATTTATTTATAACTGAATATAAAATATATTGGATACCAGTCAAAAACTACAAGCAATATCTGATATATTTATTTAACTAGAAAATATATTACAGTCTTTATATTTTGCCCAAATATGGATTGTAAAATGTTCTACAAAAAGGTTCAAAAGATTAATTTGAAACATTTGCTGTTTAATGATTCAAGGTTTCTTGATTTATCTATAATAGAAGTTCACCTGTGTACGACCATCAAAAATTTATACCTACAATTTAACCTATTACATTTGTGTTAAAAGGGTATACAATTATATTATCCGTCATATAAACTATAATACTTTAAAAATAACAATAAATTATGACTGCGAGTACTTCAGATATCCTTTCCTATTTCCTTTATATATTAAAATATATGAAGGAAAATATATAATATTAATAAATGATGTCTAACCCAACCGGTGGCTTCAAACATTTTCAAATCCAGGGGATCCCCGGTGAGCTGGTTGTCGATGCTCGTGAGAGAATGGCAGGAAGCCAGGGCCTGCGTCAGAGGCAACTTCACCGCCAGAGATGCCACGTTGTGCACCGGTTCTCCAAAGTTACCGTTCGTGTGAGGCAGGACTGCATACAGATCCAAGCCGTCCTCTGTTAAAGTTCCAGTCTAGAAAAATATTTTTTACAGATTAAGTCAATTCTGTTTTTAAGCTTCTCGTTTTACGTCTGTTGTAAATAACCATTTTATTATATTTTTGTTAAAAAATATTCAACCAACGAGAATAACTTTAGACTTGATTCTAAAATCACTGGGTTGCGCTTTTGCACTTCTCTATTTGTAATGTAGTATGATAGTTAATACTTCATTAAACAAAAAATTTCAATATGATTCAGAATAAGACCACAAACCGATCAAAAGACTGTACCAGGCCGGATTCAATACCAAAGCCAAAGAGCCGCTACAGTAAATAAATTTATAGGTACCTTGTCAAAACAGATGAGCTTCAGTTTGCCGCAGACGTTGATCCGCAGCGGGCTGATGCAGAAGATGTCGTGCGCCCGGAGACGAGCCTGGCTGTACACGGTGCCGGCTGTCATGGCCGCGGGCAAAGCAGGAGGCACCACAATTGTTATGATGTCCAAAGTACGCAATATTATAGTTTTTGCGGGACTCTAAAGACAACAATAGTAAACATTGTATAATGATCATATTATCTTTATCGCCATTTAACATTGTTTCATGCAAAACACAATATTGATAAATAATATAAATGAGTAATTAAATTGGAAGTAAAACTACATACCCCTCTTTCAACATAGAGCCATATGCAATAGCCCATTCCAATGGCCGATATACTAAAGAGAAATATCACAAATTTCACAGCGTCTTTATAAAACTGGAAACCCATAGGTTTAGGAAACAGAATACTTTTGACTAGTTCTCCTTTGGAAGTATAAAAGCCTGTTCTTACGACTTTAGCGAGTACCTTAAAATATAAAAATACTTATTAGAAAATTAATAACTCACTTAATTTACATCAGTATAAGTAAACATTGCAAAATTAGTCTGCCTTGTGGTGATTGTTACCTTATTATTTCCATAAAATCTGGTTTGAATTACATTGGTCCCGGCAAATAAAGTATTTCTTTTGTGGGTTGTTGTGGAATAACATTCAGAGCCAGTGCTGGGAGGAGACTTTAGGACAGGGACACTTTCGCCTGCAAATACAAAATAACAATGAAATAGTATATTTTTATTTGGATTTCAAGGAATTTGTTTGGGTTGAGTTTTATGCAGAGAATTGTCTTTTGTCAGCAATTTTTCATCCACCATTACAGTATGACAGAATGTAATATCAACGGTAATCATAAACTTGGCTTCAATCTAAGAATTTAAGAGAACTATCAATTGCCAAATAAATTATTATATTTGTAGCAAGATCGGTATTATTATTAAACATCCAATAAATAAATCTGAGGCCTTGTGGCTTTTGGGTTTAGCCGTGTGTTGCGAATTTTATAATAAAAATTTCAAAATCGTCAACCCTGAAGAAGACATCTGCAATGGCGGTCGAAATACTGATTAAATAATAGAAAATTTGCCACACACGGCTAAACCCAAAAGCCACAATACTAAATCTGGCCATGAAAACCTACAAAGTTATATGTCTGAGGCTCTTAAAGTTAAGTTATTTTTATCAGTATTAATTCAACACTACCTATACATAGTTCTTAGAAACTACAGGATAAGAACAAGAAGGCTTGAAGATGAGGCACCTGTATCCGAAGCCAATTTGAATGTTTATTTGTTGACATTTTTATGATTAGTGACTCGAGGGCCACGATCACTAGATCATTTGGTCTTAAGAGGTGGTACAATCCAAATTTAAAAATCCAAGTTACCGGTAAGCATGCTTTCATTCACGATGCAGGTGCCCGTGAGCAGAAGAGCGTCGCAGGGCATGTTGTAGCCGGCGGGCGGCAGCACCAGCACGTCCCCGGGCACCAGGCTGCGCGCAGCTATCAGGCACTCCTGCTGCCCCGGCCGCTGCACAGTTACCGAGTGACAGTTGGAGCTCTCCACCAGCTCGTGTAAGGCTATACTCAACTGGTCACAAGCAAAAACCAATCAATCTTCAAACATAAGAAATCTATAAATAAAAGACTCAAAATACACAATGCAGAGATTTAAAGCTGAGCGATGGTAAACCTGGAACCAAAATAATGACCTGTATTTATTTGATCAGTAACTAATTCAAGGTTTGGGCAATAAATTAATTGAATTAGCAGTAAAATAAATAAACTGGCAGTAGATTAACCTTTAAACACCCAGTGGTTTCCTTACGGGACCGCAGATTTGCGTCGTCCAATGCCCTACAGTCCCATACAGGAGTGTTTATGGTTCATTTCACAATCGGATTACATTAATTTGTAATAATAGTAGTAAAATAAGTTCATGGAAGAATCTATTGTGCGACGAAACATTACAAACATTGGCCTGCTAGGACATAGAACATAGCAAATTTACTTTTAAAGGTTAAATAAATTGTCAGTATCCACTGTGTCAGAACGAATGTGGTCAGTTATAAAATTTTAATGTCAGTAATATATTCAATACTGTCTGTAATTTATGCAAAATGGTTTTTATTTAAATTAAATGATAAGTTAAAAAATAAGTTTTTTTAAATAAATGGTTTGTTATAGCTAACTTATTATTAATTACCATTCATTAATTATTTACTGCCAATTTATTATATTTATACTGAAAATTTATATTTTTCTAGTGCCAATTTGTTATTTTTACTGACCTTTTTATGTATATACAGCAATACCTGTATTACTGAAATTTTCTTAAATATATACAAGCCATTAATTGAATTAATGACTGACAAAATACTTAGTTACCAAAAATATTTCACCTTTCATGGGTCATTAATAACGTTACAACATCTATGCTGTCTACATGTAGAGGATGTATGACAGATAATGTTACCACCATAGTCAAAAAGAAAGCACTTGGAGTTATTAAGCTTCCAAGGCTCTGATATTTCATTACAATTTATCAGTTTGTCTAAACACTCTAAACCCTGCAGGCCACCAAGCTTAACCAATGGAGAAAACGTTATCAAATCAGATTCCGATGAATTAAAAAAATTAACATCACATATCAATTAACAATGTTACTATCTACAATTCAAAGACATACCTTTTTGGTTTGATATAAAGAGGTTATGATGGAAACAGCGGAGAGGATAAACACGCAGGCCGCATAATGATAATATTCATCCAAGGACCAGAGGATGATTGAAAACACTTGGAATAAGTAAAACGGATTGAAGACTTCAGAAACAAATAAAGACCAATAGCTCTTCACTTCAACTTCGATTCCATTGTTGCCATAAAGTTTCATTCTAAAAACAGCATCAAATACAGAGGATTAAATAAAAATATTGTTCATTTTAAATATTCAAGAATTATACAAATTGTAATATAGGTTTTTTTTTCTAAATATGTAAATAATTGATCAATAATTACAATTCATTTTGTTGTTTCCTATTAATCCCAGTAGTGTTTTCCATCAACAGGGCGACGCTGGCTTTCTCATTCAACGACTGAACATTGACAAAGGAAGCGACATCTTTCAGCCAGATGTATCTGGTCAGTTGGTACAAGAAGAAGCGAATCTTCTTTTCGGGAAAATTTGATAAATTAACATCGGACTCTTGCACCACTTCCAATTTACAAACACCTTCACTGTCCATCACTGAAAAAATATAAAACTATTATGTTCTACCCAAATTTCTTCATATTATTTTTATACATAAAAATAAATGTACATATAATGTTTTAAAAATATTGTTTATTTGTCTAATTAATATTAATTTCGTGCTTAACCGTCTTCCGATTCCTTTATAATTTGTACAATATACTGAGTGTAAACTAAATTTTATACAAAAATTATGTGTTTCTTGTTTACAAAATACTTCAAAGATTTCAATGTATATGTTAAGAAAGCATTGATTTTTATTCCTTATTGATTAGAATTAAATTTACTGACTAACACCATTACTATTATTTTGGAGCTCTACAAAATACATACAATACATAATACCCGATAGCCTTTAGGGTGAGTGCCCTAAGCCATAAAAAGAACGGTGACTTAACCTTATATCTATTGTAAATGCAGTAAAATTAAATTTATTCGACAAATAAACATTCATATGTAATGGATATTTCTATTATTAATAACAATTCTGACAGTTTAGTTTAGCAAGAACAGTTTAAACTACAGAATGTTCCTGAAAATAACAAAGGTCAATCAAAAATTAAAAAATGCTAGCGAGTTGTAAAAAAATATAGTTTGCAATAAAGTGTGCACTCACAAAATATCAATTCAGCCGTTCTCAGCCCACATTTGGAATACTTAAGCATGCTGTACTTTGGATAGCAGCTGAAAAATATGTAAGGGAAGCCACAGCAAAGTACGCATAGTGTGTGAAAGAAGAACTTGCGTAACCAATTGTGCTTGTAGCCATACGCCTTTAGAATTATTTCATCCGTTCCTTGGTGTGCATTTTCTAATATCTGCCAGTGAGCTTCTCCGATAACTTCGTATTCACCTGGAAAATAAGACCAGTCTACATCGCGAGCTTGGGAACCCTGTCTGGCAAAAATGATTACTCAGTGTTTTGTCAAAATTGTTTTAATACTTTAAATAATATATTAGGAATATGAAAAGTAAGATTTTATTTTTGAATATTGTTGTGATAATGTATTTGTCTGATGAACTAAAACATGAGAAAGGGTCACTATTTAATACAATTTTTCTTCAGATAAGAATGTAACATCCATCACATTTGCCGATTTATTTAGATTCAGTTGTTCTATATATATAAACATGTACAGGAGAATAACAACAGATGGTATTGCAGAAATCTCATCTGTGGATTATATGACACCTGCCATTTTTAAGGAAGGCTAAGTTCTGCATGTGGATTGTTGATCCGCCAACGTCATAGACTACAGCCCGGCAGTGGTGATCAAGGGACGACTTTCATTTAACGTCAATTTAAATTAATAGGCTATGACTGGCATTTTACACGTTGAAGGATCAAATTCACAACAACTTTATAGAGCTTAGAAATTTATTAATAATCATTTGTCTTTTAATTTCCAACAGGTATCGAACCCACGACCTTCAGTATAGTATGCAAACGCTTTACCACTATGTATTACTTCACAGCAGTTTCGAAGCGATAATGCTATATTTATGACATAGAAACTTTTATTACTTTTAAAAATAATTTGTTTTGAATGCTTTTATATAGTATATCTCAACAACTGAGGAGATTATAATATTTCAACAATGTTGCTCGTGAATAAAATGTGGATTTTAAATTATATTTCAGCTGTGAACAACTGTGAATAAAATTGAATCAAAGCCAGCTGTTAATGGTAATTATTAATAAATTACAATGGAAAAAATATAATTCTTAACTACAACAATGCCTGATGCACAAATATTATGTTTACTATTAACATATATAATAATTAATACAGAAAACTGACTGAAGTATTGTCAAAAACAAAAAATTGCGCCTAAGTTATTATAATATTACCCACAAATAGTCTAAGATATATTGCAAACTACTTCATACAATTCAGACACAAGCAGCATGGGCATGATTCATTACACAATTGATATTTTATGGATGATTTCATTGAAATCACACAATATGATTATTTAATTTAATAGAATATTGAGTCCTATAAGGTCTACTCTCTCCAGCGATATGAATTGCAATAATCTCACTTCTGTGAGTAGTGTTGTAAAGATTTCAGTATCGCTTGTTGTCATGACAACACTTGTTTGAAATGAGAGAGTTATAGAGATTATTACGTTCGTATAGCTCTTATTCGTCTTTGAAAGTTAAGCAAACTAGTGATTCATATCGCTCGTGTGAGTATCCCTTAAAATACAAGTATTTAAAAAACATTTGTAGGTTTTCTATTAGAGCAATATTGATTGCATGATTGTCCAATTATTAGTGTCGACACAACTTTACAGGCCTGTTTTTAAACAAAGTATTGTATGATAACAAACAATATTTTAGATGTGGAAAGCTACACTTTCCATTAATTTAGGAATCACTTAATCACGCAATTAGTCCTTTACAATGCTCCAACATATATTTTTAAATATGTTTAGACTTGTTTGACATTTACTAGGTATCTGAGAGATTCAATGACTTTCTATAATGATTAAAGAATTTTACACATTACGTACAGTAACTTTTTGATTTCTCCATTTTCACAGCACTCCCACAGTAGCGTACATGTAATTAGGTATTTTGTATTTTCTGGAACAAAACTACTTCTACTGATGCAACAAACAATTACGAATTATTAATATGTTAATTAAAAAATATATATTCAACAAATATATTAAAGCATAAATTAATTTATTTCATGATCTGTGGGATAACAGAGAAGCAAGATTATGAATCCATAAATTAACAATACAATAATGGAATATAAAATTGTGAAACATTTTACACAAAAGCTATTTAAGCCAAGACTATTTCCAACAACTGAATAAACTAGTCCTTCAACACAAATAACATAAATCATTTTTTTTTAAAAAGACTAATAAAAAAAATGAGAGGATGCCTTACATAACTGTAAACTGTTGTGATTTTAAAAATCTTTCTAATTTAAATAATAATAAAAAATAAACTAATTGAAGCACTAAAATTGTATTTATTTAAAAGGATCTACATTTACTGCAAGGTTAAGCCACTCAACTGTCATGCAAGAGATTGAGGATTAGATCTCTTTCGAAGCTGAATTTTTAATCAATTTATAAGCTTAAAACTATTTTAAATATCTACAAATAGAGGCATTATTCGTCAGCCTGTAATGGCATATTAAACACGTAGACAAATTTTATCCTGTGAACACCACCCATTTAAAGTAATTAATTTTAAAAATTCAAAATGTGTGAATCGTAGGATATAATCTAACGCAATTGATGAATGAACACTCCACGTACAGCAGTTAGAAATCCTCAAAATAGCAAACTACATACAATCCCTAGTTGAGATCTCTCAATCAACGTCTTTTTTGGTTTGAATCTAATAAAATTATGAATTTCTATTAATACAAAACATATCTACCTACGTAATTACATAAACTTTATCATTATACTCATAGCATTTCTTCTAAATGGCTTATCTTAAAGTATGAACTCAAAACCTTCATTAAGTGCATGTTTACAGCAATCTTGCAGATAAATTTATAATAAATAAACAATGTGCTCATTTGTGGAGTACAGCGTTTTAAAAATGATCAAATTATCATACTAATAGCATCACAATTCATCAACTTTGGCTTTATGAAAAAATAGCAAGGACGGCTGAACAGAAACAAAATTATATTCGTTGACGCCTCATTTGAAATACATGATTCTGCTAAATTATCCGCTGTCATTTCAAATTATGAATGAGAGCATTGAAAAACATATTTGAAACACTGAAATACAATGGAATAATAATCAGTTCTGGATGGTCACGGTGCAGCCACTGACAGTTTATGCATAAAATGGTTTTAATAATTATTTTAAGTGGGCTTTAGTACAATTATTGCCATTTGTAAAAAATACAAATGAACCAACCTCCAGTGCAATGAACACCAGTAAACTGCATAGATTGTATTTTTGGCTATAAAATTCTATATATTCGGTCAATGTTATATAGCATGAGTCTACAATGACATCTATATTTTTCTAAAATAATAAGAATTGTTAAATCTAACATTGTTTAGTGGTTTAAATCTTTAATACAATATAATACAGTTGTGTTGTTAAAATGGATGTTAAATGTTTAAATGAAAGATATTCTCGAATTCAAAGTTCATTATGTTGTTTTTTATTACAACAGTTTCGTTATAGACGATTTATTTATTAATCACTTAACACATTATTCGCCAACACCGTTTTTGTCTAGTGACGGAAAGTGTTTTTGTTATTTTGATGTTAGAGCCGTGTCGGACATTCTGAATAGCAGTTTGTATGGAGCGCATGGCCGACATCGCAAAATGAAAAGCCAAATTTATGTTTGTTACAATCACGCAGTGTCGGCCACCGGTGGTCAACGCTGCGTGATTGTAATGACTCAGTGTCGGCCACCGGTGGCTGACATGGCGATGAACGTGTTAAATACTCAAACAAGAATTCACACAAGGTAGATAAGCTAACTCATATACCCGTACAGGTCTAGCTATTTAAATAAATTATTCCAGAACATTTTAGAAGAACATTATTGCCTGTAAGTCAATATGATAATTCACCACTCCGGAATATTCTGTCTGTGATGGATTACTTTATCTTATTCAAGAAGAATATTTCTACCTACTTTGAGTCCATGTGATTTGCCTAAGAAATTGTCACTTCAGAGTATTTTGCATTGTTTATTCTTCTTGGTAGCTATTACCACTTGTTATGGAATTTTTAAGATTAAAGGCATCCAATGTTACTTAACTTCACTGATCAAACAAGAATGGCTCTTACAGTGTGCTATTGTCGTCGATTGATTAATTATTTAATACATTATCTTTTCCTTTGTTCATCCCTTTTTTACACTTGGAGAATGAGATCCTGGCCGATTAATCTCTATATAGCGGTGATTTTCGATTTAGAGTTTCGTGTGAAAAATCAAGGTTGGTGTAAAAGAACTGAAACTTTATACGTAGAAAAAAATATATTGTATAAAAATATTTAACCTCTTCCCGGGCACACCCGAGTATACTCGCGTATTGAATGTTGTCAAAATCGCACACCACGAGATAACTCGGGAAAACTTCATATATATAAAACAATCAATTATTTTATATCAGATATAAAATAAAAGATTCTTTAGAATTTATTCCTATTATTTATATTAGAATTTATAGGAATAAATTATAAAGAATCTTTTATTTTATATCTGATATTATGGAATTCCACCAAGAAATATCGATCAAAAAAATCGAAATAATTATTTTATTAAATATGAATGTTTTATAAATGTTACACATGTGTTTGGTGTTGGAACATAATAATTCTTCGCTCTTAACCAGTGGCGGCTCTTGAAAAGTATATCACATATGATGTAAATAAAAATTATCAGAATATTTGCTGTTTTTACATGAAACCGCTCCGATTTTTTTTTGTAGATATTATATGTTAAGAAATTATTTGAAGAATTTACAATATTTGAATATAAAAATGTATAACCATTATAATATAAAATATATTTTTTATCAAATTCATTGATTTTTATTGATTTTCATTAATTTCTTCCCAAACAAAAAAGAAAAAAATTAAGAAATATGTGATCCTTTTTGGAACATTTGTTTAAATCAATTGGACCGGCAAGTGGTTAATCAAGGATTTTTACATGCAAAATAAAAATATGATAACCAAATGTCAAAATTTTAAAAACGAAAAACACTGAAGTTTAAAAAATTTTTTTCAAAAAGATGTATTTTTGTAAAATAATGTTTAAATACAAAGAGTTAGAAAGGAAAAGTACTCCATAAAGTATTTAGTTTTACGCAGCAGGTAAACGCACCACTTTATTGTTTACAAAATATATTTGGTAAATTTTTATGATGGTCTATCACAGGGGTCGTCAACCTTTTTATGCCTAGCGCCCACTTTTGCCTATTTTTCATGGCAAAATTTCCCCACCACCCACCAACCTCGCTATATTTCAATTCAGTATATGGGTGGAAAAAAATCTAGAAGGAATTTAGGAGATTGTAAAGTAAAAAAATCGCCAACCGCCCACCGCGGAAGCCTGTATCGCCCACTAGTGGGCGGTACGGACCAGGTTGACGACCCGTGGTCTATCATGACCTTCTGCGAAAAAACTCAAAATAGTGTCAAGTACATCCTTCAATTCAAGTACACATTGAATTATATAACCAGGGGCGCTTTACATATACATCTGTTTACTCGTTTCCCGCTCTCTACTATTTCATAAAAAACGCATACATGTGTCTCTTGGTTTCTACGCTTCTCCTGCTCCCCAAAATTTACATGTCAATTATATGTAAAAAAGGTAATTACAGAAAAAAAAATTATGCTTAAAATTGTTATGTTACATTAAAATAAATTATTATAGTAATATACGTAATGTTAATCAAATATACATAATTATTTAAGGCGTACAAACAGCATTAATGACGCTAGTGCCTTAGTATGCTATTTGCCACCACCACTGGGCGAGGACCGGGAGCAACTAGTACCAAAAAAACAAATTCAACCAAAAAATGGAACGTATACAATAACTGCTAATATTATATAAAATTATTTTCCTATACCAAACTATGCCTAGAAAAATATATTATTTTAAATAAATAAAAATTAAATCATACAATTATATTAGTGACTGGACGGAAAAATGTGTCAGACATTGATTTAGCACAACAAGTCAAACATAAATGTTGATTATTAACATGAATAACACTGTGATTATCATTTCTGCGTATAAAGCATGAGATTTGTGAATGATCAAATAAGGCAACATTGAAACAAACACAATTCTTACACTGACAGGATTCCCAAACATTGAGTATTGAATGTTAATATGAAATGTTAGTGGGAGTTTTCCAGGAAGGGTTATAGAAAAAATAATATATTTACTTTCGTTGTGAGAGGTTATGTTTTCACACTCATCCTTTAGAATGATTCATTGAGGAAATTCAATTAGTTATTTAAAATGTGTCATAACATTGTATTTACTCTAGTCATCTTATATTGATTTTGGTAAAATACTTGTAAAAATTGTTGAATGAAGGTGAATTCTGTTTAAATACTGATGATTTGTCCATGTGTAAAAACGATAATTAATATTTCGAAAAATGAGAAGGAAAATGGTGGAGGCCTAGTCTAGCATGAGTACATTGTACAGGAGAAGTCACTAGTATTTATAATGAGAGACAGTCAACAAATGTTATCTAGAAATTTCAATATTCATAAAATATGTAAGAGTACTGATAAGCGTGCATTTTATAATAAAATATATAAAAATCATGCACTTCAAAAAATACAAGAGGAAATAAAATATTGATTTTAAAATTGCATCAATTATTTTTGGATTATCAGCTGAAATGGCTATTTATTAAAAACAAGCGACACGTAGCATCCCTCCACAACTGCATTTAGTGAATATTATTGCAGGTAAGTATTTTTTTAAAAGACTCACCAATGTTTTCTGAAGACGCATTGTACATTTTCAAATATATGCAGTGTTAATTATTGTACAGGTAAAAACATTAATTTAAGTGGGTTTTTGGTCCACTTTAATTCATTACTAAGACATTTTTATTAAATATTATAATTATATTATTCAGAAAGTCTAATGTCACATTACATCCTCTTCCTATCAGATGACAACCTTCAATACTGAGAGCGATTTTGAAGATATAAATATTTCCAAATACACGTACTATTGCACTATGGTCAAACGGAAAATGGAGGCTAAATGATATTTAAAATACCTATTAACATTTTTTAACCAAATTATATTTATTTATTTATTATTATTCAACTTTTAACGTAACAAAGGAAGTATTTAAAATTATTTCATTCTAATAAATGGCAGAAAGTTCTTTTTTTAATTTAGTAATAGCGTAACGACTATACCTATCTGGGACAAGTAATACAACTAGGGCGAAATAACTTCTCAAAAGAAATCGACAGGCGCATACAACTGGGATGGGCAGCATTTGGAAAACTAAAGTACATTTTTAAAGCGAAAATTCCGCAATGCCTTAAAACTAAGGCGTTTAACCAATGCGTCCTCCTAACTTAAAACGTGGAATCTGACAGCAAGTCTAGCGTGCTATGGAGAGTGTCGCTAAAGATAGAATCCGAAACGAGGAAATACGCAGAAGAACTCAAGTAGTGGATGCTACCCAACGAATAGGCACACTCAAGTGGCAATGGGCAGGTCATATCTGTCGAAGAGACGACGGTCGATGGGGAAGAAAAGTATTGGAATGGCGCCCAAGAACTGGCAAACGAAGCATTGGCCGACCCCCTACAAGATGGACTGACGATATAAGAAGAATAGCGGGAGTGACCTGGATGCGGAAGGCGGAGGATCGAAGAGGATGGAGACTCATGCGGGAGGCCTACGTTCAACAGTGGACGGACACAGGCTGATGATGATGAATAGCGTAATCGTGAAAAGTTTATTTTTTTATTTTGAAAAATATTTTATTTGTAACAAAAATATAAAAAGTATGTTTTTATACTCTTTGAATCATTTGGAAAATACCATTTCATTATAATATAAGTTTTTAATACCTACATTCATGTGGATAATGTTGACATAATTATGCTAGCAAAAAGCGTACTTATGCAAGATAGAAAATATTAATAATATTTGTCAAGTTATGTTAGGCGAATATTATAACATCAGTTTGATTGGAAAAAAATGAAAATCAATATTATCAAATCATATTTTGCGCCCTTACAATTAAATTGCAAACGTCAAAAATACAAAAAGAGGAATTAAATTTGCTCATTAATTATTTATATGCGGCTTACTTTGTATTACGATCGTGATAGTGATTGCGATTTATGTTTAAGGAAATACTCTATGAAACTGTATTTATTTTCAAATAAGCTCCACTCGTTGTAGTTTTTCCCTTTGCTGTTGGTTTGCAAATGGACAAACGCTATCGTGAAATATTTGAGGTAGACGAAAGCTTTTTGGACAATTTTTTATCCTACATTAGCTCATTTGTGCGACTTGACACTATAAAAATTTATCTAACTCGATATTTTATACGATCGTTACAAAATTCCGTATTAAACCTACACAATCAATAACATTGCGTAATTAGTAATATTGTTTAATAATACCTACCGTTTTGACTATAGATTACATCTAATACTTATAATTAAATCGTAAATTTCTCGTATTTATCAATTGCAATATCCGATTACACATTACTTTTATTGTTACGTGATTGCCAGGTTATAACTGGTATTTTTTTTAGCTGTACACACTAGTATAACAATAATGGCGCGAATTTTAAATAATACTTCAAAATGTATATTTGTCTTCGTGAGGTTTAGCCGTAAAAGTACATATGATAGTAAAGCCGGAAATAAACTTATGCCAAGTGAAGACAAGCGACTACTAAATGATTCCTCCAAACTCGCGAAGGTGGCCTTGCCGTCGCTCGACATGAGTGTGAATTCAGCATTATGTATAGTATTTTAAGCCCTAGTGTGAACTAGAGCCTAAAATACTATGCACACTGGCGATTGCTTTTGTGGAGTGGTTTCGGATCTTATTTGTACTACGTGTTTAAATCGACAGCACGATTGTTGCTATAAACGCTAAAACATTTTGATAACAGTCAGATACGCATCCATTACTGTGAATCAGGAATAGTATCAGGGACTTAAGCTTACAACGATAAACACAGGAATATGAACTATTGAATTAATATTCACATTTACAAACTTTCTTTTTATAAAAATCATACTCGTTATAAAAAAATAAGAATGTTAATTTGATAATTATGGGAATATTTTGGAGTTGGTACTCGTATTTTATTTAATAAATATTCCCAAAAAAACCCCCAAATGAAGTTATAGATATATTTTTTAATTTGAACATTTAAGTGCCCATATCGAAACATTGGAACCCCTAGTTGAAAGCTAAAGGAAAACAATTATAAACGCTTTCGGGCCCCGCACATACCTATATGGTGCACTACAGAACATGTTGTACAATGAGAAAATCATATTACACGTCGCATTACGGATAAATATTTTTAGAGATGAAACTCCTCAAGTTTACTAAATTTAATATAACCAAATAGGGAAATTTGTATATTTAAAGAGTATTTTATTACTGTTTATTTTAAAATATGCATTAACAAATTAAAAACATATTTTGTTACTTATTCCTGATTAATTTAGCTTAACATATAAAATTAATACTTACAAACATTTTATTTTGATTCTAAAAATCTCATTATTGTTGTATACTCGTATAATTAATACAAATTTAATTTACACAAGTAACTAGAGACAGTTTAACATCCCCTAGCATACTTATATAATATCTTAATCCCTAATGTTATTATTAAATGATTCATAATATAATATTGTTAAGTGGCCGTTAATCCTACTTGTTGAGAATAAATATTGCGTATATTTTACTAACGTATTATTTTACCGTAGAGTTATTACTTCTTAATTTAATGTTTTACGTAATTATGTAATGTAAGCTTATTTATAATATTTTGAATTATATAACGTTTATTAATGAGTTTCTATAAAGTCAACTTAATACACTTCTTGGGAAAAAAATGTGCATTGATTAAATTTAAAAAATCCCTAAAACAGTCATTAAAATTACGTAAAATTATTCTTTCTGCTTGACTTTTAAAAAAATATATATCTTAAGTTATTTGTTTTGCAAAACCCTGTCTTACTGCTTTATAGAAATAGATTATATGTTTTATTATATTTACTAAGTACTTATTTAATCTTAGTTATCATTACTTATATCTTATTTGATAAGAAATTAGTGTTAATATTCTATTATAAAGGAAGGTAAATATCTTTCTTTTAGTTGTTTGATTAATAAATTGATACCGCGATGTTGCGATTGGTAATTTTCGCCTCTGTGCTGACATGCCTGTGCTGGGAAGCTCTGGGCCACGGCATGGTTCTGGAACCCGTCAACAGAGCTTCGAGGTGGAGATACAATGATTCTGCGCCGGCAAACTTTGACGACAATGGTTTATTTTGTGGTGGTAGAGACGTGAGTCCATAATCGCACAATATTTACCTATCGCTTTTTCTTTGACGCTGTATGCATCCGTAGTTACATTACTTCTTCCAGCTTAACCCGTTTCAAATAAGTAGTTTATTTATAAAACCAAAGTAATGTTCAATCGATGCCGATTATAGTAAATAATGTTGATTTTAGATTTGCTGGCAACCCCATTTATAAAAAAATCAAAGTACTCAGTTATATAAAACGAATTTAGATAGATATCTAAGTCGGCCCAAGGTTAATTAACAGAACGTTCCCGGGATTTGATATTTGTAAAAATTAGGCAGCTCAGTTTCTAGAACCAAATTGTCCAAATTGTCTAACTAATAACCACCTTCTCTTAAAAAATAAATAAACGGGCGCCCTAATAAGCCTCTGATTTAATAGCTGCTTTCCCTTCAGGTCCCAAGGCTCTTGTCCTGGAGAGCCGTCGAAAACTATATATAAAATTATTCGGCAGAGCTTATTTGAAATGAGACATGTTTTTGTAGATCATTTAAGTTGACATAACCTTAGGGCGGGGAAGAATATTTTCTTAAATTCAAACACGGAATAACTTAAATCTTAATTTTGTACGGTCGTTTCACAATTTCGTGGTATTCGTGGAATTGTAAACTTAACATATGAGAAAACAATTTATTCCCCATGATTCAACGCATAAACCCATAAACTCCAAATTTGATCGTAAAAAGTTATCAAAACACATCAACTATTTTCTCACTCTTTACCAATGGTTGAATTAATAAACATTGAACTGAAAACTTGGAACTTATTTCATCCCAATATTACTATTCATTTTCTTATTACGACCATGAAATCGTCAAAAGATTGTAATCTGTGTATTTTTTTAAGGACCAATGGAATGTAAACGGTGGGAAATGTGGATTGTGTGGAGACAATTATATAGATTCTACCCCGAGGAAATACGAGCTTGGAGGAGGCATTTTCGGCGAGGGAATAATTGTGAAAAAGTAAGTATTTGTCTTTCTTTTATGCTATACAACCTTGTGCTATTTATATTGAATAGTCTATAAAATCTTTAATAATTTACACTGTCAATAAAACTACCTTATTTAATATACTTTTTTGTCATCAAGTATTGACTATCTTTCAATATTGCATAGAAAACCTCTAAATTGGATTATTCACCTCTCTGATGGAGAAACATATTCGAGAATAAACAATTTTAACATTTTAGTTCTACAATAACACTTCCCTTTTTTCAGCTACATTCCAGGAAGTGATATGTTCGTGCAAATATTAGTAACGGCCAATCATTTAGGGCATTTTGCCTTCAACTTGTGTAATATAGACATATACACCGGTGAAAGTGAAGAATGCTTTGACGATGTCGTTTTACTGCAGAAAAATGGAGATTCTAAGTTTGTTATCAACGACAAAGTTGGACTTTTTAATGTTACTTTGCAACTACCAAAGTTCATTGAGTGCAAACATTGTGTGCTCCAATGGACATGGACGACAGGTTTGTTAATACAAATATACCTTATCTTTAAGCATACATCCACTATATACTCGTACCCATTAAGAAATGCACGATAGGTCAAAACATATATTTGAATATTCGAAGGACACATGAAAGAATACATGGTCACAATATTAAAACATTAAATTCGTTTGAAAGCATTATTCTGCCTGAATATTTGTTTTATGTCAAATAAAACAAAAATATTATAATAATATAATGAGATGATAAATCATAAAAAAAAATTAAAACTTATGAGACACAGTACGATTAAGGTAATAATATATATTTAAGTGTTAAATAGTATTTATATTTTTGAATAACTATTATCCTTATTTATGCATATATTTTTGAATTTAGGAAATTCCTGGGGAATTTGTGACAACGGAATGGATGAGATGGGATGTGGTCCACAAGAAACCTTCAGGACTTGCTCAGATATCTCTATAAGCTCCTAAAGAAAATACCTTCAAAGAATAATTTATTAAGTTTATGTATAAATGTTGTAATTCTAATACTAAACTAATAATTGTTTTTCATAGTGTATTATAATATGAAAATTATAAGATGCATATAATATTGGTGATTCAATAAATTTCTTACACATGAGATGCTATTTTTTTCTTTTCAAAATATTTATTTTCAAAACACTCCCATACTTTTGAACGATTAAATACAAATTTATATTATCTTTAATACAAAATACTTAATCATTACGGACTTTATTTTGGGAGAACTTCATTAGAATTTTCTTTATGAGGTAATAGAAAAAGCAGTGAACACTAATTAAAGCTTTTTCGGAAAAGCCCTACATATATATTTTTTTCTATGAAAGAACTAAAATTCTCAGTTTTTTTTTTTGCGAAAATTCAACTTTCGTGTGACTGTATTAAAACATTAAAATATATTTTTACTATTTGTCACAACATATATTGATTTTAAAATCAATTAATATGTAACCTGCCAGTGCTGTGCCGAAATAAGAGATATCTTCCTTTATTATTTTCAAGCACTTTAGACAATACACTGACAATTACATTAAATAGCACGGAATATAATTAAATATTTATTGCATCAGAACCATTTCTTGGACATTCAGATCTCCAAAACAGAATAATCCGTCCGCAAAAAAATACAATATAAAAAAAAAATAAAAAAAAAATAAGCTATCAAATCTATTGTAAACGCCAACCGTTATAATCCGTACATATGATTGGGAACTCCAACGTTGGATGCGGTCGAAGCTGCCATTGGGAAACTGAAAAGGGAAAGCACTGGTGTGTAGACGATATCAGTCAAGAACTTATCAAGGGGTTTTCAGTAAAACTTCCCGGCTGCACTCCCTTTGGACCACTTCATTGCATATGTGCAGAAAGCGGAAAATGCATAGACCCAAATCAATTAAGACTAAATAATGCTCCGCATATAAATACTAAGTTTTCTAGAAAAAAAAATCAGATGCTTTTGTAATAATTTATGTAAAACTAATAAAAAAATACATTACAAATATGCGATTATGGTATTACTCATTATGTACATGTTTTAAGAACAATACCATAAGCGGAAATTCGTCATAACATTTAAGCTGGCGATAAAAATCTTACTAAAGTGATATATTTATCGAACTAATGATTATTTTTGATAAGAACCAGGATTTAAGAAATATTTATTTTTACCATAAACGAGTGTCCTAAAGGTGCGTCCATACTATCGCGTGTGTGCGTATCGTATCTTAGTTTGTATAAAGTTTGCGTTCGATGCCATGATACCCGATACCATCAAGAATCGAGCATTTTTGTATCAAATTGGACATGTAACGATACAATGGTTTCTCATCCACACTTTTAAATGATACGCGTATATGCGATAGTTAGGATGCTCTCTAAATAAAAAAGAAATACCTACTTGTCACGATTCCGAGATCGAATTTTGTCGCCACCGAAATGCCATACCAACATGCCATTCTGAAACAATCTCCGCAATTAGAAGTACATATTAGCACAAACCCTTATTGGGTTTGGAGACCACTGCTCTAGACGATGCGATCAGTATATTATCTTAGTATATTCAGTTTGTTTACTAATGTTTAATATTTACAGCTACTTGCACCCTACAATATTTTTATCTTTCATCCTCTTTATGGCAACTATATATTACGGACACTGATCCTCCTAATCTGTTTCGGGACCACTGGACTGGTCCCGTTGACGATTTCTGCTGATGAAACCGGAGCACCAAGGTTTTTGGTTCAAGGAAAATTGTACACTGACCAGAGTTGAATGGGTACTGTTTTATTCAGTTAAATGACCTTTTTGTATTAAACAACTTTGAGTATATGATTTAGCATTTTTTGACATTAATATGATAAGGTTAAATAATCAATTACTTACAAAAATAACTGCGACTTTGAATGCCTCGTAAATTATTTGATTCATGTTTTTCTGAAATTTGAAATTAAATTATTAATAAAATAGTGTGATGCTAATCACATACTGTTGAGACTTTAAGCAGACAAAAATAATATTACAATGTACATTACAGAATTACTATGAAATTGAATACATCACAAATTGCTTGGTTGAGTATTGTTACAAAATAACACTTTTTTACAAAGGTGCTTATTCTACAAATAGTTATACTCGTACATGATATGATATTGTGAACTCAACATTCTACAACACGTGTAAGAATGCCATCCTCAACAAATTTGAAGGAACTGAGTTATTTAACTGTCATCATATTATACGCTTTTCGACCTTCAAAATAAACGATATTATGCTCAAAAATATTTTAAACAGAGCCCTTTTCGAACATCCCAGCTACATGGTTGACATTAACAGAAATTTTTAGCTCCTTCTTTAATACCACAGGCAGTCGTTGAGTTGGTCACCCAGCATGTTTGTTTCCTCCCACATACATATAGAATCTCTTTAAGAAGCAGATTATTATAATAATCATTGTTTCGCAATCCTTCAATATTCACGCAACCACTACATTATATTCCACATGCAGCGTCCACCCAACCCGATTGGGCGATACAGAGTCCGTGGTGGCATAAAAACACAATAAAAACAATCTCTTTATTTTCATTGTATATTAAAAACAAGAAATTAAATATTTATTCGTTGTTTCATTTATAATTCACGATAATAGGTAGAAAAGTAGGTATGAATTTATCATAGTACGAGCACATACTATATTACTAATAAATCACAGCTGTTAGATAATCCTTATCACTTTTTCATTGATAGTCATGGGCATTCATCTATAAAAAAATATTGATTGAAGATGTTTTTTTAACTCAAAGATTGTATATACATTGTTTACTATGTCAGGTCCAAGAACAAGATACAGGTAAATTATTATATCTTCTTAGATTTATGAATCATAGTATATACTCATATGAACACGCTATATTTACCTGAATACGTTATATTTTAAATAAAATATTAAAAACGTTTGAATGATTGTCTAAAGAATTTTACTAGAACAAAAGTTATGTAACTCTGACGCAGATGAGAAAATTCGAATCATCTACATCATTTTCACCCACCAATAATATACAAGTCAATGATTTGTAGCAGTGCGTAAACATTCACTGGTAAGCCGACGACAGCACTGTCCATGAGAGTACAGTCCATCTTCCTGTAACAATTTCATAAGATCGGATTATAATAGTCCAATGCTCCCGAGGCCTGGACCATTTATTTCTTACAGCGAGTTAACCCATCGAAAAATCACCGCAAAAATTAAAGAAGAAATAAAGAACTGAGCGTTATATGAGGTTGACTATAAATATACTTTTTCAAAACCTCCCAAAAATTCGGAGCTCTCTGCTGTTAGGGAATTTCTGGTTAAGAAAATGAACATGACTCGGCATGGTTTTAAGATGGGATGACCTCAACCCCGTCATATTTAATGTTTCCAATACCCAATATTGCACTTCATCACCCAATCTCCACCATGAAGACTGCAATGAATCTTATGTAATGTAACTTTCAATGATTGTATTGTCCAGAATGTAAGCTCCATCAACATCCTTGAAGTATCAATCTCAGCAAATCTCGCATACAAAAACTACTAGTTGCGCTATATAGAGCAGTATTTCACCGACAAACAACTTATTTTACATATAGGATATCTCCGCCCTTTACTTGCATACGGCAGTCACCATGGAATAAAAATAAGCTGCATATAAGAATGCAATAGCCGCCATCTTCAAATGTTTTAAATAAGGTACGGCCGTATTCATGTGTCTCATTTCAGTAATTATGAGTGTTATAAAATAAATGACCATTTTTTTAAGGCGCCTTAGTTACAGTGGAAATATATTAAATTGTATTTCTATATTTAGATCTCTATGATAACATTCTCATCGGATTATATTTCAGACATCTCTAATATTGACACATATATCATGAATGCTGATTGATAAAGATAATCATTAATGACAAAATATTTTTTCTAAATCATGGAAAACATTACACACGCTGATATTTAGATCCGATAATACAAAATACGTACCCACTTGAGACTTATGTAAGGAAACCTGTTCTAAATTCTGATTATAAATTATCATTACATAAATCATAAAAAGAATAAACGCAAGGTTTTCACTTCTTTTTTTTATTAATTTTATTTTTCTCAATAAAATTGTAGGAAAAATATTTATAAATATTTATTTATTTATTTACCTTGTTTTCACATGGATCACGGAAAAATATTTGGTTACGTACCCTGCAAGTTACACACAAGGTTAGATTATGCGTCTGACAAACAGTTGAATGACATAGGAGCCTATTCCATGTCAGCCTCGTTAACCGTTCCTTGATGAAGTTTAACAGAAAGGGACCGTCAGAACTAAGCAGCAGTTCAAGAAAACCCTAGCAAGAAATGGCAGAGACTACCAAGGTACAGCATAAAATGTGTCTCCTATTCTCATGGATGATGTACTCCATCAGAGTATCTCACTGTCTGTTGTATTCCTGGATCACATGGACATGCGTCGCAAGAGAGGCCAATTTTTTTTGGGAATTCTGTGAAAATTCCCCATCCGGTAAACACTTGCGTGAGATGAAAGTCCACGGAGTTCCGTCTTTTTCCACCTCAATAAGTGTTCGATGGATGGAAAAAAGACTTGGTATTATGACGTTGCACTCGTGCTAGTATCTGCCGTTTTGAGTCGTTGCCCTCCACGGCGTGGGCCCATACCGGTGCGGCGTAGGTCATTACTGACTCCGCCGCTCGTAGGAGTAGGCGCCGTCGCGTTGGCTTCGGGCCGCCAATGTTGGGCATAAGGCGAGCCAGCTGCCCGATCACTTGTCCCGCCTTCTCGGCCACCTAGGTGAGATGGGCCTTGAAGGAAAGCTTGTCGTCGATGACCACCCCCAGGTAGCGCATTTGTCTGACCATCTTAACGGTCTGGCCATCAATGTGCACCTCTAAAGGTGAGTCCTTTCGTCGGCGGCTGAAAAAGATCCCCTCAGTTTTCTCCGCCGCTATGCGGAGTCCAATGCAAAAGTTAGCGAATCATGCATTAACTTGGTCAAGGCGTAGCAGAGAGGAACAGTCATAATGGGGTGTTGTGCTTAGTTTCCCCCACATTTTGGCCAGTTCATCCGCTTTTCCGTTATAGAGTGCCACTGTGTGCACGAAGCCAAATAAATTTGACAGCTAGAACTATATTTTCAAGAAACTGTGTGCTATTTCGTGCGTTTTGTAAGGTTTTTACTAAGAGAAATAACAAAAATTTATTTTACAAAGCAGTTTTTAGTATTAAATGAAATATGATTTTCAATATTTTCATATCTTATTATACGCTAAACCAGACCTTGGTAAACTAAGGAAATTAGAGTTTTGGTCTTATGCTCCTGTGTTAAAAAAATGCTACTTAAACTACTTCTTAAAATATTGTAGGATTTGTCGACATACTTAATGTTTTATTGTCTCTGGTTTAGGCTAATTTTTTTAATGAAAACCAGTGGTCAACAAACTAGACTGAATCCGGCTCCCTAAAAATAGCCAATTAAATTTTCGTATCTATTTTACAACACAACATTCATTTCAATTCATTAATTGGGAATAATTACATTTGTTTAGAATATATACAAGCAAATATAAATTGATATTCTAACTGAATTCCGATAAGAATTGGTTTAATATCCGTTTTTATTAGATTATAAATAAGATGTAACGTTGCCACTCCAAGCATGTTTGTTTCCCCCCAAATGAATCTCTAAAGCATTCATCACTTCCAATCACTTCATTGACAAAACCATTACACATACTTTCTACATGCAGTGTCTTTCCAACCCGAATGAACATTATACAGTCAACTACAGTACAACTTAGTTATTCCACCTTTTTTAATTCTGTAGGTAATAAAACCTATTTAATTTATGGACAGCTAGAGATTATCTTGTTATTATTAAAATAACTGTACAAAATATAGATTAACAAAATCCTTATTATGTTTGATTAGAAAAAATAATAATGTTTAATGAGATATATATATCAATTGTTTCTACATTTACTTACAAAATTATGATGCTTTTTTGTTAGTAATTTTTCTTTATTAGTTTAGAATGTATTAACAAAAATGTTGTTTCCATTCAGAACAAGCGCCATCTATAAATAATACAATACATGTTAATTTATCCACTCACAAGTCAGAAAAAATGGCTGAATAGGCAACATCAGGTAATGAAATGAACATCGTTGCAATAGTTTGTGGTTTAATTTCCCTGTATCTGCCGTCTCCAATTTTTTGATGAGAGAAATGTCATATAAGATGATGCATGCTGTGAATTTGTAAATGTATCAGTTGTTAATGATAATAACTTTTATTTTATTCTCCTATCCAAATGTTAATGGGCACTCTCCTTGTTAAACAATTTATTTTTAATAATTATATCTACAATATTGTTTATTTTAAACAACAACCATGTCACAGTGCTAAAATCGACAAAGGGATACAATACTTAAAAATTAAACAGTCTGAAGGCTTAGAAAGTGACATAAATATTATCTTATTATCATAAATATATTTGAATTTGGATCTTTTAATGAGTTATATTCCAAAAAAGGTGCTGCTTTCATTTAGTAACAAAAAGATGATAAGACAATAAAAAAATTAAAACCTTGAACATTTTAGAAAGTGAATAAAATAGTGTTAAAACAGCAAGTATTCCAAGGAACACTAGGATCAAATATAAATCATCATAAAGGTGTCAAATATTAAAAGAGTGTCATTTATAGTGGTTAAGTGTTTTATTTATACACAAAACAATAATATCTAAAAATTATAATACTCGTAGATGTGAAAACATTGTAAAGTATTTTCAAAAGACCTAATTATAAACATGATGAACTGATTATATTTTGCAGGTACAATTGTTTAAGCAATATTTTCATGCGTTTTATTATTATAATCGTGACAAAAATTTATTAAAATTATAATAAGAATACAAAAAATAAACAAAAATCAATCTTTAGAAAAATGGTGGGTACATTACTAAATAAATTTTAATAGATAGCTCAATAATACTTGAGAGTGTAAGTGAAATATAATGGTAACATCAAAATTAATAAGTAACTATAAATTTAATAGTAACAATAAGAAAAGCTTGTTAACACAAATTATAGGTTGTAATTGAACTTCATCTGGAATAAATACTTGACGTTGACTTGGGCGACATCGTACACAATATATCTGAAAATATAAGTTAAGGAATAACTGTTCAGTAAAAATACATAAGGTTAAACATAAATTTAAGAAAAAAACCTTTAAGACTATCAATAAATTGTTCATATTATTAAACTGCAAATCCAACTGTGAATTTTACCATTAATTAATAATGAATAATACAAAGTGGTAACTAATATTTTTTCTTATTTAATTAAATTAATGGCCAGTAAATGTTTAAGCAATTGGTCAGTAATAAATACGTAAATAAAGGTCAATTAAAAATAATAAAACGGTAGTAGAAAAATATAAATTGGCAGCAGAAAAATAATAAATTGGCAGGAAATAATTAATAAATGGTAATAATTAATAGGTCAGGTTACTATTTTATGTGCAAATTATTCATAGTCCTGGTCATAAATTTGCATGTTACGACCTTCTAGTTACTGGCTATCAAGCTACAACTAGCCATTTATTTTTAAAAATGTATTTAATTTAAGTCTCAACCATTTTACATTAATTACTGGCAGTAATAAATATATTTCTGTCGTTTTATTTTTATAACTGACCACATTCGTACCGATACAGTGAATACTGACAATTTATATAATCTACTGTTAGTTTACTAAGTTATTGCCAATTTATTTAATGTACTGCCAAAACTTTAAATTAGTTACTGAACAAATTAAATACAGGCCTGACAAAGATAAGGTTTTTCATAATGGTTTATCTAATTTAATTAAAAGGGCGATTAAAAGATGACTAGTATAAATGGTTGAAATGGTAACGTAATCCTGTTATATCCTATATATAATCCTGCAATAAAATTATTATACCAAGTGAATAAAATTGTGTTTTTTAAAGGATACTCGTTGTAAAGAAGTGAAGTCTTTACATCCTTCCTGGTGACAGGAGTCCCGAGAGGCACCACCGTGCCGCACTCCAACTTGTGGTCCTGAGCGGGGTCCGGTTCAGTTCGCCCAACACCCTTAACCGAGTGCATCCCAGAAGGAAGCTTAGTCACATATTCGGCGTTAGACAACTCCTTCCTAAAGATCAAGCATTAAGAATTCAATAATAAATCTACAGTGTCAACATAACAGATAGCGATGAGAAAAATATGCGTAGATATTTTGATAATTTATAAATCAAAAACAAAAATAGATAAGGAACTTCAAAGTAATATAATTAATTACATTATAAAGACATACGCTTATCTGTTTCATAATTATTATTACATTGTATTTTAGTAATAAGAAGAATTAGTAATAAGGGATTAGGATGGATGATCATAATAATATCGCATGATTCATATAAACGAAATTGACTATATCATAAACTCTGTTGAACTTACATATTCCCAAGAGCTACTTCGCACAGCAGAAGAACACCATCAGGACTCTTAACATTAGTGCAGCAATAATTGGCAGACTTGGACACCATGTCAGCAAAGTATATGCCCTTTCCAAACATGTAACCAGTCACAGGAGCCTCCGGAGGTGCAATACGAAGACCTAAAATCGAATACAATTATACATGTTTATTTTTACAACTATATATGCGTACAAGTGTTCCAAAAATGCGCAAAAAATTAATTATTCAACTCAATAGTAAGCATCGCCTAGCGATACTTGAAAAGAGTAATAAACCATTTAAGCTTACCTTGTGATAAAATTCCTGCAAAGTTGGTTACACGAGAGCCGTGCCACAACAGTTTACGATTGTGTAGTTTTTTGAATGGCTTATAACGTTTATCTTCTCCCTTGCGGCTAACTTTGAATACCTGAGAGAATAAGAAAATGTTGTACTTATTTAGAATTCATTAAAAGATATTTTTTTTAATTATCACTAAAATATTGCTTCAAAACATACCTGTAGTATTTCTAATTCATACATGGAATGTGTTGCTGCGTGTGTATTAGTCACATACTTTTTAGCCATTTCATATTCAGGAGATCCATTATCGACAGGTATTATTTCACTCTTCAATTGAATGTAATGAGCATCCAATGGGCTTGATGCTTTATCATCATTGCCTAAAAAGTAATACATAAACAATACATAACAATTTATTCTTGTATTGCTTTTAAGCAAAAATTGACATTAGTTATTTGATTGATTGGTATGACAAAGAAATAATTACATTTCAAAACATGATAATGTATATTTTCGCTACCAGGTGATGATAAATTTATATGAAAAAAAAATAAAAAATACCTGTCTTCATCAAACTAAAGGCAATTTCTAGTTCCAAAAGATTATCAAGCATAGAAGTCTTTGTTTTGATAATTTCTTCATCGTCCAAGAGAGGCGGGTTTTCAATACCAAAATTGTGTGGTACTAATGTATAGAACCTATATATATAAAAACATTATATGAGAAATCTCTAAATATATAATATTCTAAGCCATGAAGTAATTTGAAATTACTAAAAATACTAATTACACATTGCCGTGTTACACTAACTAATGATATTGAAACATTGCCTTTATTAATTACAGCACACACTGTTGACAATCATTGAAAAACAGAAAGTCTTGTAATAAAATTCAATTTTGTCTAAATTATGATAAAAAATATACAGAAGTGAGACGTAATCAAACAAATATATTCAGTGTAAAAAATAATCAAAATCTACATTTCTTTAACTCCATCTATACATAACTAGTTAAAAGTAAAAAGCGCAAATTATGTTTAGTTTTCCTTAGAAAGTTATTGTTTTTTATAACAAAGTTATAGTATGAATACTTATTTAATTTGTGAGGGTTGTAATACACCCAATCAAAGCCATCAGGCTCTTTTCAGTAAAAAATACCCTACAGACATTAATCCTCCTTTAGTGGGAAAGGTATAGTTCATATGAATTAGGTATTGGAACTTACATAATCTTGAACATTTCTGGCAAACAAATTTTAATTTTAAATAAAATTAATGATGCTAATAGTGATAAATTTTATTTTTAGGTACCCTTTATCAAATTACCTACAAGAAATCTGTTTTCCTGTATTATTTTTGTACACATTTTTTTATGGGCTTTACCCACCGAGTATAAAGGAAGTTGAGTGAAAGTTAAAAATAAATATATTTGGAAGTACAAAACTATACCTGTTAGTTCCATCGATTATTTTGCCTTGGTTCTGCTTGTCATCTGCAGTTTTATTGTCATTGATGACTTTTAAGAGTTCGTTGAGCACTTTGTATCCGGACATCAATTGCTTGCGGGATAATTTGCCTAAGGGCATTTTTTCAGTATCCAACTAGTAAATACAAAATAATAATTTTCAAAATTGTAACAAACCATAAAATCATTAGGTGTATGTAACAAGAATTAATGAATATCAGTCGAAGAATCTTGAGAAGAACTCCAAAAGTTAGACAACTATATTCTCTAGTCAATAAAAAAAATATTAAGATTTTATTCCAATTGTAAATTCCAGATAATTTTTTAGTTACACATGTTTAATAATGGAATTTCATATGGATTATTATTATTAGTGTAACAATCAAGTCCCTATAGAATGGAAAGATTTTTTTATAACGTACCTCAAACTCCAACATGACTTTCTTCATTACTTCAATATCAAATATCATCTTCACCAGGCCCTGCACTGGCTTGGGAAGTGTGCTGGTTCCATCATCAAGTTGTGCAGCTGGCATCGGTTGATCATCTCCATAATCTATTTCAATGGGATACATTTTACCTGGAACCTGAAAATGAATAATTTTTTATGATCAAAATATTCTATCCCACAGGTAAATTCAAAGAGTAAACCACTATGAATAACTGTAATCACGGAGCGAACATTACTTTTGAACATTACTTTTGCAATAAATAATTCATCATCATCATTACCATGTTTACTCCCCTAATTGAAGAATATGGCATTCACAAACTGCTGCCACCAAGCTGTCAGCCGTCATAGTCTTCACCTCATTCCATGTCAGCTCCGCCGAGCACATTCTCTGTGTAGTTCACGGTAGCCTTCCAAGACGGTGTGGGTCCGAGGATTTGAAGAAAAGGCAGCTTTAGTTTATGCTCTCCTGTGGCATCCTTAATACATGTCCCAACCAGGTCCACCTTCCTTCTCGATCGACTGTAGTATAGAAGGCTGCCTTATTGGCTCTCTCGCCTCTTTATTCCTTACAAAGTCATAATATCGTACCCCCAGTATTTTCATAGGCATCTGCTCTCGAAACTCATTATACGGCTGCATTGGCTCTTGGTCAGATGCCAAGATTCACAGCCGTAAATAATTATACTAATAATAAACCTATAAATAAACAACGAAATGGCCTACCTTCATAAAAGCATCACCCATACCCCAAGGATTCTCTGTCTTTTCAAAATATAGGTCTTCGAATTTAGACTTTGCTTCAGACAGAGTATTGCAATCCTCCGTTTTATTTCCACCAATGGTGGTCCCAATACGACCCCAGGATCTGAAGAGCCAAAACCTGTAAAAGTTTTAAATTTGCATTAAAATATTAAATATATTTAAGAAAAAGGGAATAATAAATAAATATATTTAGTTATATTTACTTTTTTTTATTGTCGCCTTGCAGGATTTGTAATTTGTAGTAAGAGTTTTTCTTTGTTACAACATCTGTGAGCCCAAGAACAGTGGTATACTTCACACCTTCAGCGTCCTTGTAAACATGAGCTACATCTTCAAGACCTGAATCAGGATCAACAGCTGTTCCCCCTAATGTATGATAGTATAAATTAATACGGATGAAATAATAAGATTCGCATCAATCATATAACACATACATAATAAATCATAAAAACATTTAACACCGCGTTCACTCTGCTGCAACTATATGCAGGTTACAACTAAACCAGGGTTTCCCAATTATTTTTGATCAATTCTCTCATTCACTAATGTTCAGAATACAATTTGGCCCTGCCTGATATAGTCAACTCAAAAGATAAATTAAATATGCATATAGAACATATGTAACATAGTTATTTTGCAAAAATTTGATCCATTCATCTATTTTTCACTTTTCAAAAGACAATTCAAATTCACTTCTTATAAAATTATGTATAAATTTTTTTTTTTGTTTTCTTGGCATGAATTTTTGCTTTTTTGGCATGAAAAAACATCCACTCGATTATTCTTTTTTTCCTTAGAAATTTCAATGAGCAAGAAAATAATATCTTATTTTCCTTGTGATCATTGGGAGACCATAGTTAATTCCAATAATTAATACCATTTTTATTTAGCCACTGAGCGATTGGAGCTCCTATTAAAACAACTAAGTGATCTAAACAATATATAATTAATAAAAGAACAAATAAATCACCTTTGAGTTTCAACTTAGTTGTTCCAGATTTAGATTTAGAATATAAAGTGCTGCCCGACTTGGGGATTGATTTTCCATCCACGACATCTTTTGGAATCCTGGTTTTTGGCTGAAATTACAATTCGAGTTGTTATATTTATAGGGACTTTTTTTTTAATATATGAGTTGTTAAAATGTCAAAAATTAAAAGATAATTTACATCTGATCCCCAAGATGCTATATTTTTGTCAGATATTAAAGCAATACTATCAGACAGAGCTCCATCTTTTTTCAATTCTTCAAAGAAAGTTTTATCAATAACTGTAATATCCTTTTCTTTTATTTCGGTCATCTTATCTGACATCCTTTCAATTTCTCTGTCGTTAGAAACAACAGCAGCCAGATTGTCATTCAGCTTGCTTGCAACCTTTCCGCCTAACTTTAATATTTTTACTTTGAGTTCTTCTTTTGTTTTAGTGCTCAAACCATACAAAAAGAAATCTAAATTCTTCAATGGTGGAATGGGACGTTCACTTTTAACCCTAAAAATTGAAAAGAATATGAAGAAGTATACTAAATAAAAAAATAAAAATACGAAGATAATTAATGACAAAACATACTTCTGTAACTCGGTTTCACTTTTGATTACAATAGTGGGTGCAACTACTTTGAAAATTCTAGTTTTAGGCTTATATTTGTAGCTTTTAAGAGTTGGAATGCTTTTCAAATTCTCAGGAACTTTGAATGGTGCTCTTTCAGGCTTTTGTGTAACAGCCTGACATTTAGTCCACTCGGTAAGATCACCTGTAAGATAAACAGAATGTATTCAAATAAAACATGACATTAACTCAAGGATTCTTATTCAATGCAAACATCCCATACTGTTAAACAACCATACTTCTCCTAAGTAGCACTACAGGCCTTGGTGGTTCTTAAGTCTCTTCACAACTCAACGCCATTTTCTCCTATTCAGAGCAGCGGTTTTCCTATTCATACCAAGCACTTGCCAGTTAGAAGATTGCCCTATTTACCCATTTTATTCCCACTGGATTGATATCCATTTCTTTGCAAGATTCCCATCCTTCATCCACAGTCCTTGACCGAGCCTCCTAAGGTAGGGGACTGACAACAAGCACCACATCTGTGTTGTTGAACAGTTGATAGAGTTTGACATTGTATCCGTCTGAAGACACCTCCATATATGTATCACAGAATTCACCTCTCAAATATAATACAAAAAAAAAACATTCAAATTCATAACATTCAAAGACCTGAACACGTGTATCCTGACGTCTTGAGAACGAGTTGTCCATTTTTACAAACTTTACAAGGGAGCAATGTACCAAACGCCATAAGATCTGCTAAACGATCAAGAATCTGAAAATGTAAAACAATAATTTTAGAATAATGCACAGTAACTTAACTACAACTATAATTTATGAAAGGTTCACTTTCTTGCCTTGGCGTTTATTCAATTAATTTAGTAGTCTAATAGCAAGATAAGTTATTTTATTTTTAAAAAAATTTACCCTATCCTCCCCAGGCGGTATTTCTTGATTATTATATTCCAACAGATACTGTAAATCAGCTTTAGCCAAATTTTTCTTTAAACTATCCCTAGAAATTAAAAAAAAAACATTACAATAAGTAACATAAGCCATTCATATTATTACTGTTCAGTGATCATAGCTTATTTGTTTATTTAAAATGAAAGTTTTGTACCGATCATCAAAATAAAGGCATTTATTCAAGGAAAAAACATAACCTATAATATAATATGTGGTGTTTATGGCAATTTTAGCACTGACCTAAATGTAGTAATTGGATATCAATGTTCTGAAACCATACCTAAATTTGTAGAACAGCTTATTTTGAGCTTCTAACTCTTTTTCTTCTTTGTCAAAAACAGCCTTTTCTTTTTTATCTTTTGGTTCTTCCTTAAGTTTTTTAATTGGAACTTCTTCTGCTTTCAATCCCCTATAATCAATGTCATATTTATTTTAAATGAACAACACTATATTGGTTTAATTATATGTATTGGAACAATCGGGTTAATCATCTGATCTCCTTGCTTAGTTCTCAGAATTCTGCCCTGGAGGTTGTCGGGAACTATATGTGTTTCCAGGTGAACCTTCAGGTGCAGATATGTCTTGCAAGGAAGAATGGAAAGTAGCAACTAACATAATTAAGTGAAGTTTGTGGTGACCATAAAATGGATATGGAAACAAAAGAAAAATACATATCCTCCCAAAAAAGTAAGCAATATTTATGGACATACAAAAACCATTATATTTTTACTTAACATATGGAAGTATTACTGTATAAAATAATAATTAAAATAAGTGCTCAAAATAAAATCCTAGCATTACCTAGTTAAATGAATTTCACAGATATAAATCATAAAAATTCTTAACCTCATCAAAATGAATATAATACACAATTTAAAAAAATAAAAACATAATTGGGTAGTATTCTAGGACTTGACTTTCTCTCGATTGATAAATTTATTATTTCTAACTTTCATTATGAAAACAAATTATCTTTAAAAAGTGAATTTTTTTAATGGTGCTCATAAAATATTATGTTTCCCTGACCTGCAAGCTCTTTAACTGATAAATCCTAAAAATAAAGGTTTTACAAAATACTTACGGTAATTCCTTTTTCACTAAAACCTTATCTTCTTTGGTCAAGCTGTTAAAGCCTGGCAACAGCTCACCTCCAGCAAAGAACAGTAGACTGGAGCGCGCCTCAGCAAAGCACTTCAGGTGATGCCACAGCGCCTGACCGCCAAACTTTTGACCAATTTCAGTATCAAATACTTTCTTGCTGACACGAACTTCTCCCTAAAAAATATTACTTCAAGATTAAGATAAGCATATTTTTTAATTACAGCACACGGTTCATTAATGTTATTGACGGTTATGCTTGAATTTTAAATGCATCATAAACCTTAATGCAAATGCAGCAATTTGCTGACAGAGAAAAAATTACTCACAACAAATCGAAAAATTGACGACAATTGCAAATTCTTAACGCCGTTTTTGTTAAATCACCAAATTGAACAGACATTGGACACAAACCAAAACTCTGATGGCTTACCGCCTGTTGCTTATGGGTAATTGCTGTCAATGGTTCCCTCATTATGACCTAATGCTCCAGGCCAGGGAGCATCAGGCATTCTTTTATTTTTTAATCATTATTGAGATAAGCAATCTTTATGCCTGTTAGGAAAAATTAGCCTGGATAAGATGAAAAGTTAAATTCTCTCCTTCTCATTTGTCAACGACTATGGTAAATCTATGAATTAGTAGAAATTTATGAAATAATAAATATTACATTTAATTAAATGAGATTTTCTCCAATAAAATTCTACATTACAAATATCTAATCATAAACTTCTAGTACGCGAGAGTCTCACACGGTTTTTTTTTTACTGTGGAGTTCAGTGTTATACCTTAGTGATTTTGATCTCGCACTCTTTACAGGTGGCCCTGCTGGACTTGGAGTATTCAATTTCAAAGTCTTTAAGAGCTGCTAAGGATGACGCCTCATCTCCGTTGGCCCTCTTCTTGGCTGTCTTCTTTCCCTTGGCTATCGGCATCACGGCTCCAGATGCATTGGCCTCTGAAATATTAAAAATTGATAACAAAAGCAAGAATTGGAATGTCCGCCTTCCATACTTTTTACAATATGTTTATGCTAAATGAAAAATTTAAAAAACATTGACTGAACAGAGTATAAAAATACACAAATAAGTATAAAAATTTGACAATCACAAACATTATACAAAAGTATTATGATCAAATAATTTCCAAAAAATAACCTACCAATAGTAGCCTTCAACTTGTTCTGGTCATCATATCGAAGAGTTGTGAAGTTGGCAATGTCTCCAACGCTCTTTGGGCGTTGTTTAGCAAAAAAGCATATGTCGTCATACCAGTTGGGTTGTTTACCATCAAAAAATGCAGACTAAAAGAATAAAAACCATCAGACAATACCAATTTTGATACCAATGAGTACACATGTATCCATTTTTTTATTTAAAAGTCCTTAATCTTATGTCGCTTCTTTGCAGTTATTAATTTGAACGAAGACGCCTCAAACTCAAATACTTTTAACATATTCATCTATTTCTTTGGAATAGAAAAATATTTTAATTTTGCAGTGTTGACTATTTGCTAGAGAAAAATGCAATAAATATGGTCAATCTGGATAATATATGTGATGGGATCATAACATTTAGACAATCGATCAAGGAAATTGATAAATCAGGGAACAGTTAAATCGGGATTATTGAACATTGTTTCTTACGGGTGTTTGCCGGTACTATACAAAAAGGAACGGCTCAAACGGGAAAACATATGGAGGAATCAAGGTTCCACTGTAGTATCAGACACTATTTTTGAACTTTACTCTATATCAAGATATGGTAATACGAGGGTGCTCCGTAAAATAAGGTGTGAGCAATCCGTTTCCTGTCTGTAAAAAACATTGCGCCGGTAGAAATCCATTCCTAGCAGAATCACGGGATCTACCATAACAGCGCTTTTCAGGACATCACTATAATGTATTACGCTATAAACTTAATACAATATCTATACATACTTTATAAAAACAAATTCATGATGTAACTGATGGGCGATGGCTAATGATCCGGAGTGTAGTTTTACTTTGTTAACGTTACTATCTTTTTATTTTAAATTCACACAACTCATTTTGGATTAGAAAAAACACATTTCATATCGGTAGGTGATTTTGTTGTCAAAATCGTAGAAAACTATTTTTTAATAGGAAAACGGAAAATCAGATATTGAGAAACAGTACTAAAGAATCTGTCATTTGTAACACTGTTAATATTATTGAGTTTGGATCAATGTAGTGAAATTTTGATTAAATTATTCATTTAATAAGATGTACTACTGGAAAGGCTTCTAATATTGTTCACAAAATCTATTCATGACTAATAAAACGAACTAACTTTATATACATGAATAAGAATATACTTTCACGATACATATTTTCATTTAAAAATGATAAGATAATTTATTACAATTGATAAAGCCAAGAGGATTTAATTACTGCATTAATCTGTCATAGATATTTATAGTGTTTTATGATCGATGTTTTAAGTTTTGAAATTTATTCTTTGTATATATATTTATGACACGATGTGACAGCCGGCATGGAAAAATTTAATGAAAAAGTTTAATAACTAACATTAATGATAAAATATCGCATTCTTATAATAAGATCATCAGATTTGATAAAACATTGTGATGATGGTAAAAGGAGAAAACAAGATGATAAACAACATGTACTAACCTGCACCATGGCGGCTATACGCAAACTTCCTTGAGCTATCGGTAGTTTGCATCCTTTACACTTCGCCCGGCCACTCTTGGCGTACTCTGCCTTATAAGGGAGGTCATCTGCCATGGCTCTCAGAGATATCAGTTATTAATGAATGAGAAATAACAAGTACTATATTTTCGAAACAAACCCTAGCATGAGGACTCACAAGTGACAACAGAACGCAGCAAATAATACCACACTATGAAAATCTGCCGCCGAAAATATTCGTTGTTGCCATTGCATAAAAACATTCCCATGCTCTATCATTTTGTCGATTTGTAATACATACTATTTTATTACTTTGATACAGCATTTACTTTTTTTATTTGTCTAATAAATAAATTGTATTTAAAAGGTAAATGAACATGTGATCACATTATGTGTAAAAGATTATTGGCTGTACATAAAAAACATTGAAAATAAAATAATCGCACTTTGTGTGAATGATATTAAAATTAGTTTATTTAATCTCATCGTCCACTAGTTTTTTCAATTTCTTCAATTCACATTTTCTTTTCAAGAAGTACTTTTTGATAAGATTGAAATGTTTTATATAATAATTAATAAAACATATAAAACATTTTACAAATATACGCTAATTCTAGTAAAGGCAAATTTATATTTTATATAACAGTTAACTTAAAAAAATATAACTGTGAAAATCTTAAGCTACATATCAAAAATTTTGGAAACACATAAGAAAATGTATTTCCGAAAAAAAAAACAGTATTCACCCGAACCAACTATACTTGTAGTGGCTGCCATTGGTTTCATTTTTTATTAGGTCAACACTAGTGTCAATGCAACAGCCGCGTGGGAAATCGACGAAACTTGAGACAATTCATTTGACTTTTGAAACTTGTGTTGATGTTTGTGTTTTCCTCACTATCGAAAGTAACTCTATTTATGAGGTAAGTAAAACAACAATCATTTTAATGGAAAATAATTCTAGGAGTTGTATTTCTCTGTCCGTTATTTGACTGCATACTGTCAATTAATTTAATTAGCTCCACCTTCATTTTAAGTGGATCGTTTTTTACTTTTAGTTTTTGTCAAATATTTTTTATTAGTTATATAGTGAATGATGTTTTAGCTATCATTATCGTTATTTTTTAATTTAAATGTAATACTTGTATGTAGGTAACTTATTATTTATTTATTTATCGTATAAATAGTCAAAAAATAAATAAATAAAAGGTTTTCATATTGTGTGTTGCTTAAAATTGTATTTTTACATTAATAAAAAAAAATGCAGTAATTGTATGTACAAAATCGATGAAAATATACAAAATATTTTCTTAAAATGTTACATTTTGCATAAAAATGTTCATATTTATTTTAGTATTTGTAGTTTTAAATATGAAGCATATTTTGTTTTTCAATATTCCTAGTTTTCACCTTCATATTGGAGGTGCTAGGCAGTACAGTACCATTTTGCTTGAGTACACTTTATATGAACAAACTTCACAATAAGGTAGCTGAGAATTTTATGTAATTTAGTAGGGATGAAATCTCTGTTGTTTTTAGAGGGTTAAGTGATTTATCTGAAACTCAACAAATATATATATTTTTAATTAAAATAATTAAATAAATAATCAGGATATCTAAGATCAATATATTAATAAATTGTCATCATATAAAATAAACATGTTGTGTATCCTTCGACCTCTGCCTGTTTACGATAACAACATGAGCTTGATTGCACAATAATGTTATAAACTTATGACCCCCTACATGACGTTTGTTTATGATAATATACCAACATCATGAATACATGACAGGCCAGATTTATCAACTATATTGTTGTGCATAATCAACAATTATAAAAAACTTAAGTTAATGTTTCACACACATATTTGAATTGTAATCATTAATTTATTTTATTAATCCATAAAAATATCAATTAATAATTATATGCGTGTATGATAACCTTTTTCAGGTAAAATGGCGATTCTGAGATATTTTATGTCACCTGCTTTTAGCACCCATAAAAGTAATTCCATTCTCGCCAAGTTGAAAAGTATCAATAAAAATGTAGATAGTCTGTCGACAGAAAATTGCTTTCATGTTGAATTAGAGCAAGGGGCTACAGTGTTGACGACCCAGCAATTGAATGCTCTGAGTTGGATATTAGCATCACCATTACATCCTGATATAAAAGATGTTTCTCTTTTCAATACATTGAAAAGTAATCAGATACTAATTGAATGCGGACCCAGGTAAATTAATCTTTTATATATGCCGTGTGTTGGACTATCAATTTAACATAAGATTTTGTTAGTTAATGAATAAGTTATAAAAACATGTTTTTTATTATTAACACATTGTTTGTGGGAGACGTATTAATACGTTTTTTTTAGTCTGGTGCTCAAATGCGGGAAACGTAGGAATACGTTTTTTACTCTCTGGTGGTGGACGTCGGGTAACGTAATAATACGTGTTGCGTAATAACGGATTTTGTTGCTAAATCGTATATCTTACTTCAAACTACACATTTCACTCACAAATTTGTAATTATTATGCTTTAGTTTTAATTTATTAATAAAATTATGAAAAAAAAAATGTCTAAAAATATCCTATTTTTTGTGTGCTCGAAGAAACCTTGACGCAGATCCCGTTGGCTTGATTTTTTTTGACCTTCAATGCGCAATAATTGTTTTCAACTTGTACGGAGAATTGGGTTCTTTCGACCTGTCGTAGGGATGAATGGTAGAAATGTTTTGTTTATATTTATACAAAATATTTGTGTTTATGTGAAGTGTTACTTTAAAAGACGTTTTTATGTGTTTGTTTACCATCATTTTATCATTGCTGCACAATAAGGTAAACTACATTGACTTTTAAAAAATTATAAAAAAACTCGCGTGCGAACCCAAAGAACGCCCCCGCCAGACTGCAATCAGCATAAAACAATGCCTGCAAACAATGTGCTAATAATCAATACTCAGGGTATTGGTTTCCATTCTATCATCAAACACATCACAACATGATGATGACTCCTGCAATGGTAATCAATATATATTGAACAAATAAATGTATACTAATGCACTGACACCAACATTCAATGTTGATGTGAAAAATTGCAGCTCGACGGAATAACAGTAATAATGTTAATTTTCACATCCAAGATTTCTCCATAAGAACGGAGGCAAAGATAATATATAAATATACCTGTATATTTAAATAATACTTTTCATATATATGTAGTTAGCATATGTTGTTAGCATATCAATTACACCTTAAACCATAACTGTGAACCTGTGTAACTGAGCACCTTAGGATTATCAGATTATTCATTTTAAATTTTATGCAAAAACAGAAAATTAATATTTTTATAGAACTTTTTTTTACACATGGACCATTGTATCGAAAATATATATATCTTATCCTTATTACTTAGTGTCGTTATTTCATTCATAAAACAATACTTTATTTGAAAAAAACATGTTTTAGTAGTAGTAATAATTTAAAATTAAAACACTCGAAAGATTTTACATATATTGTATAAATTTGATTTTTATTTTTATTACAGATTTAATTTTTCTACTGCCGATTCCAGTAACGCTGTCCAGATATGTCAAAACATTGGTCTTCAGTGTGTAGTAAGGCTCGAAGTATCCAAACGATACCTGATCAATCTTTCTGAAAATTACAAATCTTCTGACAACTTATGTGATCAGCTTTCCTCAGTTCTTCATGATCGCATGACTCAATGTCTTTACACAAAAGACAACTTGCCCGTAGAAAGTTTTAATGAAGGTCTTCCCAAGAATTTGGAACCGTGGTTCTTGGTTCCAATTTTGGAGCAAGGGAAAAAAGCTATGCAAGATGTTAATGAAAAATTAGGTAAATTGAGCTCAAATTTGCCATATTTATGTTTTTTTATTATTTAAATAATTTCAGTTAAAATTACATAAAACAATATATATTATTTCCAGGTTTAGCATTTGATGATTGGGATGTAGAATTTTATACAAATTTATTTTTAAACAAATTAAAAAGGAATCCTACCAGTGTTGAGTGTTTTGATCTTGCACAGAGTAATAGTGAACATTCTAGGCATTGGTTTTTCAAGGTTTGTAAAAATCCATACAAAACATTTGAATGCCTGAAATCGATCAGAGATAAAAAGTCACAAAATATAATGAAATATTTATTTAAAATTTTTCAATGAAGCTATCATTATGCAATATGTTTGTCTACAGGGAAAACTAATAGTGGATGATGTGGAGTACGAAGAGTCATTAATTGATATGATAATGGCCACTCAGAATACCTCTAATAAAAATAATGTCATTAAATTTAGTGACAATAGCAGGTAAGAATTTGACTTATTTTTTTTTTATAAAGTACTATATTTTTATGATGGTATTTAAATTTATCAGAAAATGAATGTACTTTTTTTCCTCGCATTTCCTATAATGTATGATGTGTTAAGTAGTGCCTATTGAATCCCTACAAAAAATAATACTTTTACAGCTCATTAATTATAGTGACTTTTTCCAGTGCTATCCGAGGCTACATCCATGACAAGATAACACCAAGCTCCGTTACATCTTCATCACTTTTGTCGCTTTCCACGGTAAACTCTGACTTGATCTTCACAGCAGAGACCCACAATATGCCCACAGGTGTGGCCCCCTTTAGTGGCGCCACCACTGGTACAGGCGGGCGCCTTCGCGATGTTCAGGCTGTGGGCCGCGGCGGCCATACTGTGGCCGGGACGGCAGGGTACTGTGTCGGAAACCTTAACATGCCAGGTATTATTTGTATACTTTATTTTATTAGTAAACACATTGTTTGTGGATATTGTTTTATGCTAACTGCGGCCTGGTGCGGGCAATTTTTAAGTTCGCATGTGAGTTTTTTTAACATTTTTTTTTAAATCTATAACTTTTGAAATACTCACATTTATTAAGTGAAGCCTTAAATGCAATATCGTCAGATTTATTATCATTTGGAGAAAACTTTTTGGATGTTTAGGAATAAAAAATATTATAAGATCTCAATTACAACGACCGAACAACCGAACATGTATACCTACATTTACATAAACATTTTTTTTTTCGTATAATTGGGAACAAAACATCCCTAACAATCATCTCTAGATAATAGAACGGTTGCATATTGAAGGTCAAGCACTCAAAACTGAATATTAAAAAATAATTGTATATAAATAAAAATATATATTTTTTTATGATAATAATCATATTAAATATAAATTTACTAGTCACATGTGTACTTTGAACGAAGATATATGTTTTAGCAACAAAACCCGTTATTACACTACATGTATTATTACAATATCCGATGTCCACCTACAGAAAGTAAATAATATAGTTTTACATTTCCCACATTTGAGCACCAGACTATAAAAAATCAATTTTATGTCTTCTGTCAACAATATGTTAATATTATCTCAATCTATTGTATGAATAATTTATTGCGTAATATTAAAATATTAAATTTATTTAAAATATTTTTCAGCTTATGATCTTCCCTGGGAAAATAACGACTGGGCCTACCCAGTGAACTTTGCTTCCCCGTTAGAAATAATCATTGAAGCAAGCAATGGCGCATCAGACTATGGTAACAAATATGGAGAACCTGTTATTACCGGATTCGTTCAGTCGTATGGGTTAAAGAATGCTGAAAACACCAGAGAAGAGTTTGTTAAGCCAATCATGTTCAGTGGAGGCATTGGCTATATGCCTCATGATATGATTGATAAGGTGGCACCCCTAGCAGGTAAGAATATAATCATTTATGTTTTTTCATAGGCTTTCACATTCAAATTGACTTATGAATTAAGCCGTGTACATTGAATTACTGCCTGATGACATAATTTCATAAAGCATATCTCACCCTAATAATAATTTCCATAACCTTTAGCAAAGGTTAATGAAATATCAGAAAAAACAATGCACGGCACACTGTTCAGTTCAAAATCTCGTAAATTGTAATAAATATTTTTTTCTTTATATTGTAATGTTTTATTTAATTATATTAAAGGCATGCTGGTTGTGAAGCTTGGGGGTCCAGTATATCGCATTGGTGTGGGAGGAGGCGCCGCCTCTTCAGTAGCTGTTCAGGGCGATGGCAAACGAAGTGCTGCTCTTGATTTCGGTGCTGTGCAGCGAGGAGATGCCGAGATGGGCAACCGCCTCAATAGAGTAGTGCGAGCTTGTCTCGAAGCTCCAATCAATCCTATCCTAGGTATAGTGAATAATAAAATCAATATTTGTAACCAAATCTTTTCTTCTTGATTGTCTCAGCATCCCTCCATTCCAGTCCAATATCGGCTGACGTCTTCATCACATCAGCTGTCGGGGATGTATGATCTGCTATGATAAAATTATTACCCAAACAATTATACCTTAGTGAATTCAACAAGCCACTTCACTCTAAATATAATAGACAGGGTCTCAGATACAACATCCATGTAATCCAATTTCCTTAAAATATGTGATTTATTATAGACCAAGTATGCATAAAATACTATAGTGTCATCCTTATTTCTTCCCAACTGACAGAACTTTGCAGAGCTGATATGAAAGAAAACGAAGTGTATATTTTGACTAATTATCAATATGTGAATGTTTCACTTGTATGTCCATGATTAATTAAATGTTTAAATATATTTTTAAATTTAATATTCCAGCTATTCATGATCAAGGAGCCGGTGGAAACGGAAATGTCTTGAAAGAACTGGTGGAGCCACAAGGGGCTATAATATTCACACAAAATTTCAAACTTGGTGATCCTACAATTACTGTCATGGAACTTTGGGGCGCAGAATATCAAGAAAATAATGCTCTTTTGTGTAAAAAAGAGCATCGACAGCTCTTAGAAGGTGAATTAATTAATTATTTAAATTCATTACTTACATACTATTGTCAAAATTAAAAAAAAAACATCATTTGAGTAAAAAAAAAATCCAAGTAATGGACATAGCCTGGTTACAAATTATAATAACACTCAGAGTGAATTATTAGGAGCTATTTAAATACTGATGTGACAACCAGTCAGTACTGCTACATAACTAGGCAAAATTGAAATAAATACTTTTTTCTCCGAACATAAAAAAAGTGTTACTATTACTAGTACTTAGGATAGGAAAATATAAATACTTGTGTAAATTACAAATAATTTATATTTATTTTAGATATATGTGAACGTGAAAGATGTCCTGTTTCATTTGTTGGTGAAGTAACAGGAGATGGCCATGTCAAACTCATAGAAGACTCTATGGAAAACAATAAAGATTATAAAAATTCTCTCAATAATAGTAAACCTCTACCCTTCAACCTTGATTTGGATGCAGTTTTGGGTAAAGAAAATTATAAGTTTACAATAATGAATGCAAAATAATGTATTTTTTTTAACACTATTTTGTATTTCTGTACTTTTAGGAAATATGCCAAGAAAAGTATTCAATCTAACGAATCAATTAACAAATTTGAAACCTCTTAGTTTCCCTCCTTCATTAAGTGTTCAGGATGGTCTTGAGAGAGTTTTGAGATTGGTATCTGTGAGCAGCAAAAGATACCTAACCAATAAGGTATAAAAAAATCTCATTATCTTAATTTATTTATAACATCGTTTAATATATTTCCATCAGTATAAATTATTATATATTAAAAAAATGATTATATAAGTCATAGCTTTATTATACATACTTACTAACTGCCTGCCAAATCTGTTTTGCCAATACATTTTAAATATGAACCATATTAGAGCTTAACAATAATAAAACTAGGTCAATGCATGTAATGCATATTTAAAAATTCATTAATAACCCCACCTACCGGCTCCATTTTTGTGTATATTTTTTTAATGCATAATAATAAACATATTGTGAAGTCAGATTATTTACAAGTATTTAAAAAATATATATGTTTTCAGGTTGATAGATGTGTGTCTGGTCTGATTGCACAACAACAATGCGTTGGTCCACTACACACACCTCTAGCTGACTATGGAGTTATAGCTCTCTCCTATAACATGACCGTAGGAGCAGCAACGTCAATCGGCACTCAATCCCTCAAGGGCCTGGTCAAGCCGGATGTGGGAGCCAGAATGACTATTGGAGAAGCTCTGACAAACTTGGTACTTTAACTCATTATTTTCTATGAATTCTAATATATCCTCTTTAAATATTTATTTCATGCAATGTATTCTAAAACGACTTCTCATAAAAGTGATATGACTTGCATGATTGCTCAACTTTTAAAAAGAGACTCAGCTTTACTGATAAAATAACTGTATAACTGTCAAATACAGTTTATCATGACAACGAATGACACTGTACAAAACATTGCAAAAACTTCGTAAAGAACATTATTTTTGTGTATGTTTCTTTTAATTAGCAGACCAATCATGCAATCCACATTATCATTTGACTATTATTATTTTTGCAATATATAATATAGAATTTATAAACATAACAGGTTTTTAACTATTTAATTAGCCAATATACTGTGGTATGAAAGCCATTGGGTAAACACTCCACTTCATTCTTCCAAGTGCATCAGTGACGATGATTGGTTGAGACATCATCTAATTATCTTCAACGGTGTTCATCATGAGTGACAAGAATACGAAGGCAGATATGCAAGTACAATAATAAATTACTTGTGTTTTTATTTAGGTGTTTGCTAAAATAACATGCTTAGAAGACGTGAAATGTTCAGGCAATTGGATGTGGAGTGGCAAAACAGGTCATGAGGGAGGGCAGTTAGCTCAAGCTTGCCGAGCAATGTGCTCTCTTATGGCTCAGCTGGGAATTGCTGTTGATGGAGGCAAAGATTCCTTGTCAATGGCTGCAGGCGTAAGCGGAGAAAAGGGTATATTCATTTAAAGATGATTATATTTTTGTATGAAGAGTCTGATATTATTCATAGATTAAATACTTTTATTTTGAATCGATTTGTTTGAAAATGTATACTTATAAATTATGTGTTTTTAGTCAAGAGCCCAGGAACACTAGTAATCTCAACATACGCACCCTGCCCAGACATTACTGTGAAGGTTGATCCAGCTTTGAAAGAAAACGGATCTGTTTTACTATGGGTACCCATCGTACCCGGAAAATATCGGTAAAATAGTCATTTTTATTTTATAATGTATCATTACTTAGACCAGACAGTCGACGTAAAATGCTCCCATTTTTTTTGTCGGCTACTATAAATCTCATTTTAAACATGTTATATCAGCACTTTTCTCTTCTTTTTAGTGCTCTTTATAAGACAAGATCCTTAACACATTGTTTGCGGGGGGTTTTTTTACTAATCCACCCCGTAAAGCGGGCAATTTTGTCAGATTCGCGCGCCAAATTACGTTTCACGTAAAACAGCTATAACTTCTGAACTATTGATCATATTTAAATAAAAAATTGAGTGCTTTACCTTAAATGAAATTTTCTATTATTATGCGGTCACAAATGTTTATATTTTTGGATAAAAAATTATAATATTCAAGGTTAAATATAAAACATTGGAAAAAACTGCACTTTTGTCGTATTGTCGATTTAGTCATTTTATGCACGGTCAACATAATATACATTTTGTAAAAATCACAAAACAATATTGTTTAAAAGTATGATATCGTTGGAAACAGTTCCCTTTATGTAATGGTACAGCACAGAATTTACACATATACCGGGTTTCGCTACGCACTTTGTGGACCGTCCTTACGGACTTGTCCCATAAGAATAATAAGTCCCAAAAATTTCTTCATGTCTTGTATTGTAATGTCTTTCCATTTGAGAGATTTCTTGTATATTTTAAATTTGTGCATATTTTGATAATAATATCTGTTTGATTCTTGTACAAGGAATGTAAAAAAATCCTCTCCTAAGAATAAATTTGTTGCTTCCGTTACACTATTCGGAGCATTATCGGTATTTATACCTGGGCGACCTAAAAACTCTTCCACTACTGGTGTATTATCTGCCGATGACCATGAAACAAAATGTTTATCTTACAGCTTTCAAGTGAATGTTTATGACCACAGTCGGCCACCCGACCCTAATTCCACGAATTGCCGGGTTTAGGTACCTTATTGGTTTAGGTACCTTATATGAGATATTACACGTCTCAAAGGAGCTGGCGCCTAATTTTTAGTTCACAGAGTAACCAAGAATCACACGTTTCTCGTAATATGTTGTTACTCTAAGTGTCAACGCGTTTAGGCGTCTCCCGCGCTCTACCAACAGTATACAAATACAAAAAACGCTTTTAAGCGTCTCCCACTCTCTACCAACAGTATGGAAAAGACGCCTTTAAGCGTCTCCCGCAAACAATGTGTTAAGACATAGACTAAGAAAAAAGCAGCTGTAATATCCAAGTCTTATTTCTATATACGTGTGCTAAATCATATTTTGTAATGAGATCGGGTGATTAACTCAATATAATTATATTTAATTTTTATTGTATTTTTGTGTTCAAAAATTATTTAGTCTTGGAGGAACAGCTTTAGCACAATGCTATAAACAGCAAGGCGACACTGCACCTGATGTTGATGACCCCAAAATATTAAAAGATGTTTTCAACGTCACTCAGACGCTCTTACAGGGTAACCTTTTTGCTCACCAATTATCATGTTTTTTCAATAAACATACATTTCAATTTAAGAAAGTAAAAAAAAACAATATATTTTATTATATCAGCATTTATAGAGAGCTTTTTTATGACTAAATGGTTATTCCAAAGCGCTTTTTTGCCTCCCTAGACAAAAAGGTGGGTCCTGAGAACGCTTCTGAAGGATGAAGGATGAAAAAATTGTTAACTCGCTTTGTACACCTGGTATATGATGATATTTATCAAAAGATAGACAAACTGTACAAGCTATATTATTAATTTAGTTATTTTTATAATTTAACAAGCTTAATGATACAATATAATTATTTATTTATTGTTCAGTATTAAATTATTTTGGTGTAATTTATAATATATTTATTACAGATAAAAAGATCTTAGCGGGCCACGATATTAGTGATGGAGGATTAATAACATGTGTCCTCGAAATGTCTTTTGCTGGATTAAGAGGAATTCATATAGATTTAAATATTCCTAATGTTGGATTCATTGAAGCATTATTTAATGAGGAGTTGGGACTCATTTTAGAAGTGAATTCCAATAATGTTGATATCTGTATGGATAAGTATAAAACCAAAAATATTCAGTGCCACAGAATTGGCAACACTTGTGGTGTCGGCATGAAAGCTCCAATAAAGATAAAATATAATGGTGAACTCCTTGTCGACTCTGAAATTTATCCACTTTTGAGACTTTGGGAAGAAACGAGTTACAAATTAGAATTACTTCAAGCTAATTCTGAATGTGTTGAAGAAGAATGGAAGGGTAAGTTTATTTAACACAGAATATTTGTAAATTTTTTTTTTTTTATGTAAACACATACAGGAGAATACCGACAGATGGTGATAGTGTTGTCTTATCTGTGGAATCCTATGACGCTTACCATAGTATATGGCTAAACGCTGCATGTGGAGTGTTGATCCGCCAACGTCATAGACTATAGCCCGAGATTCACGCATCATCCTTTATTATTACAGGAATCTACTATGAATGGGTGGTCTTCACGGGACGACTTTCGTCTACCACCAATTTTAATTGATAGGCTATGACTGACATTTTACGGATGATGGATCAAATTCACACCAACCGGGGTATTTTAGAGCTCAGAAATCGATTAAAAATCCTTTTTTTTTAATCTCCGTCGGGGATCGAACCCACGACCTTTGGCTTGCAAAGCAAACGCCTTACCATTGAGCTATGACTACCGGCAAATAAAATAATTTAGTAATAGATTCCTGTTAATTAAATCAATCTTAATGTTTTTTTTTCCATAGGATTACAATATCGGACCGGTCCCAAATATAATGTCACATTTGACTCTGAGATAATAATGAATAAAACATTCAAGGAAGTGCGAGTTTGTATTATAAGAGAGGAAGGTAACCAAATAATTTAAAAAATAGTTACAGTCAACCCTCCTTTTACATTTTTATAACACGGGATGATTAGCCAGATGCTCCCGATGTCTGGTCTATTTAATCCTTAGAGGCAAATTGACTCAAAATAACAACTTAGATGAGACCCTAATATAAAAAATCTCCACAAACACTATAGAAAAAATTTCCTTGACATTTTTTTTTTTAAAAAACGTGCATTATGCAATAAGAGGGTTGACAGTGCATTAAAAAAATATATATTACATTGAAATGAATAATAAATTACTTTATTATTTAGGTACCAACGGTGATCGAGAAATGGTTGCATCACTGCTGAAGGCTGGTTTTGAAGTACACGATATCACTATGCATGATTTATTAAAAAGAACTGTTACTTTGGACAAATTCCGAGGAGTTATTTTTCCTGGAGGTTTCAGTTATGCAGGTAAAGAGTTTTACCAATATTTTCTTTTATTTACTTATAAAATATAAACAATAATTATAGTATTTCAAATGTTAAAAAATGAATCCATTGCAATCATTGTAAACGAGTGTTCCCTAAACTTTTTACACCTGCGGACTGTTAAAAAATAGAAAAAAAATTGCAGACCACTAATATTGAAATGAAAAATATATTACTATGATTGCCTTTATAGATGATTGTTCATTAATCATTGTTATTCTTTAAACAAAGAATATAGATACACAAAAATTATTGCATTTTGACAAACATAAAATATTTTTAATTCAAATTTAAAAGCAATTATAATACAATTATTTCACTTCAGACACATTACTCAAACAATTGTTAAACTTATTATGTATTACAGATACTCTTGGCTCTGCTAAAGGCTGGGCTGCAAGTATCCTCTTCAATGACAGACTGCGTGCGGAATTCAATCATTTTGTATCAGTGAGGAAAGACACATTTTCATTGGGAGTTTGCAATGGATGTCAACTGATGGCCTTGTTAGGCTGGGTTGGAACCAAAACTACTTTAGATGATTATGATGAGAAAAATCCAGAAATAATTTTAGATCACAATAAGTCTGAACGGTATGTTAAAAAAACCAATGTCCTTAACATGCATAAAATATGCATATCAAAATATAATCTGAATACATGGTAATTATTTCAATTGTTTAAATTTTGTAGGTTTGAATGCCGATGGTCTTGTGTTTGCATATCCCAAGGAGTGGGAACAAAGGTTTGGTTTTCAGGAATGGAGAATGCAACGCTGGGAACTTGGGTTGCCCACGGTGAAGGAAGATTCACTTTCAAAGATCCAGAAGTTTTGAAAACCATACAAAACCAGAAACAAGTTTGCCTACAATACGTAGATGATGATGGGAAACCAACTGAAAGCTATCCCATGAACCCAAATGGCAGTCCAAGTAAATACATTTTTTTTCCTCAATTTTTTGAACGCGATTTTTGGTAGATTTTTGGGAAAATTATATATAGACTATAATATATTTTCTAGTATACAAATATATCAGATATTGCTTAATGTTTTTGACTGGAATCCAATATATTTTTTAATCAGTTATATAATAAGTTAATTTTACAACAAAATTAACATTACAAGAGTATAATAAGGCTAAGATGCCACAAATTCCATGTAAAACTCATGACCGCTATAAATGTCATACACAGTGAATCGTTTATCAACATTGATGATTTAATTGTCAAATTTATTTGCTTAATAATTTTTTTTAATCATTGATTTTTTATTGCATTTCAGTTGGTATTGCCAGTATTTGTTCTATCGATGGAAGACATCTGGCAATGATGCCTCATCCTGAGAGGTCCACACTTACTTGGCAGTGCCCATATCCTTTGCCTGTCAAAGGTTCTTCCAGTCTAGCCTCGCCATGGCAAAGAATGTTCTCCAATGCATATAATTGGGCAGGAAATTACGAAGCCTCTAACTAATATTGATTTTTGACTTCAATATTTCTTACATTCCATTTATTTTTTTAGTTGGAGCTAATATATTATTTTATAGCAAATAATACAATATTCTGCTGCCATGTTGGTGTTTAAAGTAATTTTATTGAAGAAAATAATGTCTAAATTGAATGTTATTTTCAGTTTTTGATCATTTCAAAATGTGTTTACTTTAATAAAAATATACAAATACAGTTTGTATTATATTTTTTATCCTTCTTTTATTGTCTTGATATTTGAACATTTAGATTTGGTAATATAACAAATCATTTTGTATTCTGAAAAAAAAATGGGTGACATGAAAATATTGTTATTTTATAAAATAGTTGCACTGGAATAAAACTGTTGAAAAATATCTCTTGTTTATATTTTGTGATATATATTTATGAGTTTAATTTTATACACGAAAATATCGCAATTATTGCTGATCTTGAGACACAATTAAATTACTTGACATAATCTACTATGAATTTCAAACATTGCTGTGTAAACCTAAAACCAGACTACAGCAGTGCATTGACAATGAGGGACATCACTTGCATGATATGTTGTTTAAAACAAAGTAAAATTATTATTACAATTAACTTGTAGCTGTACCCTTTTGATGCCAAAATAAAGGTTTGTTCAAATATTTTTTGTTATTTTTTAATTTACCTTCAAAATTAGGGATACTTCCTTGCCACACCTTGTATATACATACTAATATGTTAAACTAAATGCTCTACTTAGGAGTGGGATTCTAAATATACTTAAGAAGATAATCCAAAAAAATATTTTGACTATTTCATTGAAACAATAAATGAGTCTTTGGTATAATATATTTAATATTTACATTGGTACACCTTACTTGCTAATAATTATGCGTAAAATAAATAGTCACAAACCTATAACCATTCCTCAGTCATATCACATTGCAAAAAGTATACAGACCAGTTTAAATGTAATTCATACTGTTTGACTATAGGAGTACATCTTGCATTTAATCTTAAACCAAAGTTATGAGAGTAAGCCGCAATGAGCAGCAGAAAATTAATAAATCAACTCCTAACCCTAAAAGATGCAAAACCACCTGGGATGGGAGAACATTAAGGCTAGTGTTTAATAAAAAAACAAATTGTTGAGTCAAAAAATATTAATTTAAAGCTCCACAAGCAAGTTGCCAAAAACATTTGTATGGAGCATCTTAATGTACGGCTGTGAGAAATGGTGCTTATCTAAAAGTGATAAGAAAAGACTAGAGGCCTTTGAGATGTGGTATTACAGAAGAATTCTCGAAATTTCCTGAAGAGACCACGTCACAAACAATGAGGTTCTCAGCATAATCAAGAAGGATATGCACCTAGTAAGAACCACCTAAGAGACGCGATTGGTCACATCATGCGCCACAATGCTCTTCTTCACGACATTGTGATAGGTATGGTTAAGGCAAGAAACTTCAGAGGGCACCCTAGGCGGGAGTATTTGCAGCAAGTGTTCGAGGACATGAGTTGCAGCTCTTATGCTGAGCTAAAGAAGGTTGCAGAAGATCGAGAAGAGCGGCATCGAGATGCAAGATTTTGTTGCTGCAAACCAATCGACCGGATTGATATTATGAAAAAGGAGAAGGAAAAATATATTTCACACACAAATACTTCATATTGCAAACCTATTGAAACACTTTTGAATAAACACAGCCCATTAATACTTTCAATTAAGAAAAGAATATGTTTAAATCATTTAAAGAAAATTGCTTCACTTATTGAATTTATAAATATATTCACAAATAAATAAATTTACAAAATATTTATTTAGGCAATAAAATAGATACATGCTAAATATTTCATATATACTGTATCTGTTCCATAAAATAGGGCAATATAACATTATCTCATAGATACATATATATTTATAAAATGAACAAATTATATACGGAATGCAGGGAAATGAACATAATACATTATGTATAAATAATGGCAAAGTTGTAGCACAAGTGATGTGCTATTTATTAACCTTTGAAGAAACTTTATCTAAATAAATATATTTAAAAATCACGTTAATGGAAAAGCCATCAACAAATATACTAGGAAATGTGGTAAGTATTTTAAAAATACTTGCCACTTATAAAAATAATTTATCATGGGCATTTATATGATTTATTTTAGGTTACACTTAACTATATAGGCATTTTCTTTGTTGAAATCGTTGTCAATTGTTTATTTTGCTAAAATTTACATAAGTTGAAGAATTATGAGCACATAATCAAAAATGTAAGTAACACAAAATGTGCCTAAAAGTGTAAAATATTATTTTGAGATGAAATTTCTCTAAAATTATCATTTCATAGTTTAAAGAGAGTATTGTGTGAGTTAAGTTGTTTATGGTTTCTTAGGTAAAATTTTATTAACAGTCTCAAATAATACAGTATTTATGAAAGAAAATATATAACAAAATTATAATTAATCATAAAGGGAAATATTTTATGGTAAATATATAATAATCAAACACTAATAACAGTTTTATTCCGTGTTGATTTCAATTTCTCCATCACTATCTGCCATGACTAATTTATCCATCTAAAAAAGAAATTTAATTAAGAATTTTACTAAAAATATATATTCATCAAATAAGGTGTAAATGTCTAAAATAACCTACCTCAACATTACCTTCCATCTTGGGTATAATGGAGAGAGCAGCTGCATTAACATCTGGTTCTGAATCTTTATCAAACTAAAAAAAACAATAATAAAAATAAACACAATCACTTTATAGTACCTTTTAATAACTTTAATTTTGAATAGATTATATACATTAGAACAGAACTCGGCAACCATTTTTAGCTGAAGGACTAAATAAAATAAAGTATAACTTTTAACCTTTGCACTCCTTTGTCAGGCGTTAGCAGACTTGGCTACTTATACGGTACAGCTCAGTTGTCGGCCGGCAGCCGACACGACAGGACGTGCGTTTTGACTGCATTTTTGTAACATTTCTGCTTGTGATTATTGTATTGAATAAATATGACTAAAAGTAAATTTTAAACATTATACCTCGGCAATGAAGTGTTGAGCTTTGAGATGATCTCTGAGAGCAAAGGCCCGGGCATAGCTTGCTCCACAGTACTGACAGTTGAACTTCAAGTTGTTCTGTCTCTTGTGCGTCTCCATGTGGACTCTAACTGCATATAATGAAGCAAATGGCCTGAAAATTATGAATAATTAATAAGGTTTATAAAAATTATTACGATTTATATAGAGGTGTTTGTATATTATATTAAAATAACTTTTTTACCTATTGCATTCAGTGCATGAAAATGGTTTGGTATGTGAATTCTTGTGTCCTGCTAGCTGTACTGAAGTTTTAAACGCTTTCGGGCAATATGGACACTTGTAAGCACGGACATCTGAGTGTGTTAACAAATGATGATTATACACGCTGTGGGCTTTAAACCTGCAAATAAATAACAAAAAATATTTATTTATTAAAACATTACATATGCATACAAATGTACTCATTTTGGCTGGTAATGTAGACTATTGTTGGCTCCCACAGTACTCTTGTCAGACTATGTAAGGAACACAATAAATTATATAGCGACACCTGAGTTGATATATTTGATACCTCTCAGAAGAAGTTCAGGAGTTGTCTTTACAAATATAAGAGTAGTCTGTATGGTGATGCTGCGTGATGGAAGTATATATTTGTACATGCTTTTCCTCGATAAATGACCTTTGTAATTGCTTATTTCTTCTTTATTTTAATTTTCTTTCAATTATTATACATTATTGTAAAGTACGTTTTAAGTAATGTAAGCAAATAACTATTTTTTCCCACACATGTTTTGTTAGCCATTAATTGGATAAATACTCTTCTATGATTAGTACCCATTGTTAAGATGCAAGTTATATTGTATCTTAGTTCAACTAGGTAGTAGTCAACTAGCAGATAGGAAGTGTTTTTATTGGTGTAATTTCTAAGAGATTGTGATTGAAGAAATATATGTTTGTCTGTCAGCTCAACCGGGGAATGGTAGCGAACTCAAAAATGTTACAGCATGTGAACATAAATCATAAATATATATTTATTTACCGCTTGCCGCAGTGTTGACATACATAGGGCCTAGCCCCCGTGTGGGTCCTCATGTGCAGTGTTAGACAGTAAGACACTCGGAAGGACTTTCCGCAAATATCACAGCTGTGCGGCTTTTCACCTGCAAAGAAAATATTTCGAAATTCGTGTTATTATGCCAACACAAATGTGGACTAATTATTATATTTGATATATTAAATGTTATTTTAATTTATCTTAATGGATATATTTTTTAAATTTTATAATGGGGTATTTTTTATCCAGCTTATATTTCAACACTTGTGCAAGAATGATAATTTTGAATGAAAACATTTGCCTGTTTATTAGCTAAATTGCCACATACATAAATATATTTGGTCTTTATAAATGTAGTAATTTTTATTTATTCCAGGACAGCAATGAAAGGGAGAAATATTTAAATTACAGTAAGAAACTGTAATAAATAAAAATCTGTCTTACCTGTGTGTATCCTTTCATGTTTAACTTTTTCATGAGGGCGAGCAAATTGTCTATTGCAATAATTACATTCATATGGTAAGAGCTTATCAGACTTCACACTGGTTATCTGAAATTCCAAATATTTTTAATTAATTTTAATTTTTCATACACAATTTAACTGGCATAGTATTGTTATTATACATCATGACATACATCTATGCCTGGACTTAATCCGCCTTACAACGGAGGACAATTAAGTCTCCTTAATGATTCTTATTCAGATTATGATCAGTAACTGATAAATTTAGTGGGAGTCACCACTGCACAGAATTGCTAAAGAGAATGAACTCGTGAAAGAGATGAGAATTGCATTCATGGGTTAAAAGGAGATGGAAAATAGATTCTCAACAATAATACAAACGAAAATTTTAAATGCGTTGATTTTTTTTATAGTGGCCACAAAGTCTGCATGCTCGATAGAGCTGAGGCACTTGCATCCAAAAGAGAATCTGCCAGTCCCAGAGAATATGCTCTGAGGTATGGAAAGGGGAGCCACAGGGGCGACTAGGTTTCGAAACTAAATAAATGAGCTTTATTTCTCGTTAAAAGTGCCGTCTACAGTGTTTAGCTGGGTAAAATAGTGATCAAGGCTTATCCATTTAGCAGTCAGTCAGAAATAAATGTCTAGGAAGAACAAAAAAACCCAAGGCTTTTACCATGCATTGAAGGCATCAGCCAGTAAGGGCATTAGCACAAGGCTAGCTTTCACACCTATCAATTCCGAATAATTAATGATATTTCTTAACGATAAAAATCTCATTTTGTTGTCGCTGGATTGAAAAGATTGGCTAGAGGAGGTCCAAAATTTCGTTTCCAGGGGGCACCGTGTGAAGATTTTTTTCATGCTTCTCAACTTAATGAAGAACCTGAGTTAGTAGAACAAAGAACAACCTTGAGCGGTGGGGAATGCTCCGACAGAAAAATTTACTGTTGTGCGACTGTGGAGACCTGCAAACCGCCTCAAACCTAAGATTCTGCCCCATGTGCCCGACTAGCTGAACATCCCAAAACCTAATACTGGGCAACATAGATGTTGATTGGCTGGAAATAATTTGAAGTTGCTGACACGTAGAAGAATGATAAAAAGTAAAAAATATTACCTTCTCTGTATTGTGAACGTTCATGTGCATTGCCAGGTTATCCTTGGTGTGAAACTTTCGATTGCAAATGTCACAGTTGTACTCGGTGTCTCCTGTATGCACAGCCTCGTGGATGCGCCGGTATCCCACGTGGATCCACTTGTCACACAACGCGCAGTGGAAGCGCTCGGCCACCGAGGCCCCGGCCGCGTACTCCACCGGCGCCTCCACGGGCAGCGCGCGCACCGGCTCGTGCATGCGCCGGTGCAGCCTCAAGGACTTGTTGGACGGGAACACAGTGTCACACACGGCACACTTGAAAGGGCCCACCAACCGACTCGTATCGTCTTCATTGTAACCTGCAACATTAGACATTTCTTTCAGAACCGAGCTATTTAAAAATGGTATCCTAAAACAGTAATTTACAAATTTCTTTTTATGTAAACACATAAAGGAAATACAGACAGGTTGTGAAAGTGTTTCCGATGTTTCATCTGTGAATTCTATGACGCCTACCATTCTACATATGGCCAAGCGCTGCAGGTGGAGTGTTGATCGGCTAACGTCAGACTACAGCCCAACATTCATGAATCATGCTTATTATTACAGGAATTCACTATGAATGGGCGGTCTTCACGGGAAGAGTTATGTCTAGCACTAATTAATTAATAGGCTATGACTGGCATTTTACGGGTGAGGGATCAAATTCACACCAAACGGGGGTATTTATAGAGCTTAGAAATCAATTCAAATCCTTTTTTAATCATCATCGGTGATCGAACCCATGATCTTCCGTTTGAAAAACAAACGCCTTACCTGAGCTACCACTGAGCTACCCGCCAACAAATATATATATTAACATTTGTTTTTATCTCTTCTAATTTTGAGTTTGTGTATCTTATTATTTATGGTGTATCTCTATATATGTCACACCTGATGAAAAGACCAGGCATATGGATAGCATAGCTCTCTAAAAATATATAAATAGGTGATGCATTTACAAAAATTCAATAATTGTTGTAACTAATTACCTTCATTTTTGGTAGTCATTCTTTTTTCATTTACTTTCAACCCTTTGTGTACCTTCATGTGAGCACAAAGAGATTTAGAATTGTTGTAGCTAACGGAGCAATGATCACATTTGTATTTTCCTAAAATCAGAATCATGGATGTACAATTGATACACATACAAATCTATGGTTAATGCGTCTTATATTACTTTCTTTCATCAATTTATCAGAGAAAAGAAAAGACTAGACCCACTATTCAAACTGTAGACAATATACACATTTCCTGTTTATTACACTTCACTTCCACTATAATAGAAGGAATTTATTTTCTTTTAATATATGTTTACATAAAGACCATTTTTTATAAATTATTACAAAGATTTCTCTATGAGGTTAAATCAATTATATTATTCATAAATATTATTTCTTGTCAAAATTCAGGTCAATCGTTTTATTTTCATTGTTTAATTTATGAAAGAAAGCCATATGAGATGGTATTTGCAATAAATTTGAATGTGTACTACTTATTGAATGTCTACAAACCTTCATTGGTTTGTGCATTAATAAAGAAAAAGTTTTTACTGTAATTAAAATAGATTTAGATCATATGGCATGTGTTAAAAAAAAATTTGGAATTATATTATTGAAAATTTAAAGTAAAGAATACCTTGTTGCGGATTGCAAATATGATTTTCAAAATCTGGCATAGTGAGGTATTGTGTACAGCAGTGGGTGCAATGATAGATTCGTGAAATGTTTGGATTGTCGTCCTCCAAATCTTCCCCCTGATCATCCAGATAAGCTTCCGTACTAGCTTCCTCTCCATTAACATCATCAGTATCCAAAATATCCTCTCCTTTAACTAAAAAAAAAACAGAAAAATAGTAAAAATATGTTTCAAAGTGTATTATTTTAGATTCTCTTGAGGGCTATTCTCACAAGCAAAGTAGTATTGTAAAGTTTTACAGTATAGTTTAATGTTAAGAAAACAGTCTTTGAAATTAGATTGATCTTTAGAGGTGATATTTGTATATCTCTCAAAAAGTTGAGATTCTTTAATATTGTTCATATGAATAGTCTGAAAATAATCAACCACCCAGTCCACAATAAATATGCCCTTACCATTTTCGTCATCTAACGGAAAGCCATCATTGGTTATTTCAGTCTTCACGTCTGTGGTATCCCAGAAACGTTCAATCTGCACCACTTTCCTAGTGTACCAACGACCATCTCTGTCAACACATTGTTCCTCACGCAGAGTGTTAAGAATTTGAGGAGTCCGCCAACGTTCGCCTATACTTACTGCCAACAGAATAACATTTTAATTATATACTTACTATAAATGCAAACCATTTATTTATTTTTAATATGTGCAAAAAAAAAGTTAAAACCATATAGGTTCTGAATATCTCAAGTGTTAAGTACAATAAAAACATAGTTAGTTCATTATATATATTTGTAATTAATATTAAAGGTTCATATTATTATATTCATTTACAATCTCAATGTAAATGTAATTTATTTAATGGCAAATATAGTATTAAATAAATTATTTGAATAAATTATTAGTAATATGCTAACCTGTTCCCTGAATTTCACCCTGGGTGGTAGAAACAATGTCTCCTGTTTCCAAAAGGATTCGTTTGGTTTCATTTACTGTTTCCGTTTGTTCATCCTCGATATTTTCATCTTTACAGATCTCGTCTAAGCCCTCGCTGTTGTCATCAGGCGCTACCTCCAGCACGGCTACTTGGTGGAGGGATTCATTGAGAAGACCATTATCCTCCATCTGTCACAATGAACAAAATGCATATTGAAAAGTAATAATCACTACATTGTCTTTTTATCTATTTCAATCTATTAGCACTGGTAGAAGAATTTTTTAACCATCGGTTTAAAATAAATGTACCTTCTAAATCAAGATAACCTATTTTTGTTATTGTTTAAAAACCATTTTTAATCACCCATAAGGAAACCCTGACTCAATATTACAATTTTTGATATTTCTTGTTTTATGTTGTAAATATTTTTTTGAAATAGCTTAATGATGGGATCGTGTTTGAATATAATTTCCAACATTAACTTTGCAAAAAAAAAAATCACTTCATCATTATTATAATTATAGTTTTTATAATGTATATTGTTAAAACATTTTCACAAAAATTAATAAAATAATGTAAGAATATAATCCATACCTCAACAACCACTTCTTGTTCATTATGATACAGTTTTATATGCTCTATTACAGACGTAAAGCTGATTCCACAGCTATTGCAACTGTACATGCCTTCCATTTGTTCATCTTCCTCTAGGTTTACGTCGGCTAAAAGTAAACATTAAATCAAATTCAATATAACTAATTTCATAAATTGCAAACCATCACAAAATACATGAATCTGTTTAGTTTAGTTTATGTTTTATTTATTTGTATTTACATTTTTATCTACATATCAAATGATCAATAGTATTTAATAAAGATGGTACCAAATGTCTCGATGCTTTGGCTGAATATTTCAATTTTCTAAATTTTCCCAAGGATAATAATTAGATTGAATATATATTTAGTTACATACAGTAAAATACATTAAAATCGAGACAAAACATGATGACGAATAATAAATATCAAACATTTAGATACACTATGTCTTATTTGTAATTTCATCATTCACTTTGGAGATCCGTTTTTTTAATATGAATCACGTAAAAAGTATTCATCTATATAACAATTATTACGTCTTTTTGTATAACATTGAAATATACCATATTTACAATGAGTTATTAAAACCAGTAAAATTACTTATTTTACTGGTGACAACTCCGCATGACATGACATCATTCGTCGCTCGACACTCGACGAGTCTTGTCATCCTACCAACAGGATGGCTCCCAGTTGTGGTTGTAACATCGCCCAAGTACATTGGCGCTTAGACGAGCACCGATTGCTGTTGGAGCGGCTATTAAAAGCAAGAAAAAAAAGTGGCCTGAGAGGACCATCATCCAGCCTTGAATCCGTGTGCGACACAAGAGTTTTAATGTGAATGATGAATTTATCAGTTGAGTTGAGGATATTGACATATTTGGTATAATATTGCTTCGGGTTCGGGAAAGATATGGAGAGTTAGATGTTGGAGTTTGTGAAAATAATACCTTGTGTTCTTTGTGTCAAATTTGATGTACTTATGACGCAGCGTTATTGTCACAAATCCAAACTTATTGGCTCTTCGGTTTGTACAGCATTTAGTTGAAAGATAAAATTATTAACTATCAATGAGCATTACCTATTTCACCGTCAACAGAATTGATGGTAACCAGCTCATTTTCTGTCTCGATAATCTCGGCATCTTGATGGAGTGTGTCGTGATGCCCATCAGTCAGAATGACGATGCTGCCGTCCTCGGCGGCCTTCAGCAACCGCACCTGCAGCTGCTCACTGAAGTCTTCCTGCTTCAACACTTGGACGCTGACTATTTCATTCTCCATCTTGCTTTCTTTTAGCCTATCGATCTCACTTTGTTTGCAATTCCTATGCATTCCCTTGATATCTTCAGAATTCAACTTATTACCTGAAAAATTATGAAAGACATTTTTATTAAATCTCACTATGATTCTTCAACATTTATTTTCAGAAAAATGTATAATTTATTTGAATTTGTGACAAAGAAAATTATTTAAAAACTACTTTCATTTACAACAATTGTATATTATTATTACATAACAATATTATTTTTGTAATACTTTTCATATGATTGAGTGAATTATATTATCACATTCAAATATTGAAATTGTAACAAAAATTAAAAACAATAATTTAACAATAAATAAAAAATGATTTCTAAATTAATATCAGTATGACTGCAGAGATATTTCTAGTGTTTAGATGCCTGTAATTTCAAAAATATTATAAATAGGAATGTAAGTAAATGGGTGATAAGTAACTTCTAGATTCTGATGACGCTGACCGCTACTAGGTACTTTTAGGTAAATCACATATTAGAGTAAACTTACAAGTATACTATAGCGACTTTCACTACAGGGAAAGGTACATGCATCCCCAGAGGTAAAATAATCATTGATCTATTGAATGGATTGCAGTTGTCAACCGTTAACACCAATTGTAAATAACAAGTAATTTAATGACCAGGTGATTCTTATTGTCCAACTATAAACGAAACATATAAAGAAGATTATATAGTACATTAAAACAATGAATGTCAACTAAACAAATACCATCTAATCCTGAAACAGCTTGGTTGCCTTGAATCTCATCATCTTCAAATAGATTAAGGTTATTTTTTAAATTATTATAAATATCACTTTTACTTTTTTCAATTTCATTCACCTTACTGTCACAGGTATCACAATAGCTCAGAGCGGCAGTTCGGGTCGAGGCGATGTTTGATATTTCCTTAGGTCGCTTATTCTGTTCGCAGTTATCTCCCAAATGCTCGGCGAATGACCCGATACTGTTGAATTTTAAGGAGCATTCCGGACAGCTAATATCGTCTGCCAAACTCAACAGGTGACGTTTTAAAGTTTTCTGACAGGGAAAAGTTTTACCGCAACATAGAGGACAGTCGAGTAACAGAGTTCCCATCTTAAGCAGACATGAATATTTCCTACGCCATGTTTGGACAGATAATCGAACCTCGAAAAGTAGATTTTCCTGCAGAAGAGCTTTGATTTAAGGTGTATTTAATTAAAAACAAAACTATTCGTGAGCGTTTCGATCCCTGTCATGCATCTCGACTCGTGCCTAATTTCTCATAACACAGATTTTACTGAAATAACTTCACAGTAAACAGCTATTACGACACCAATGAAGTTGTAACCGGAAGCACTGACCACTATTGCCAATGTCAGCGGATATACATACCAATGAAATACCTACCCTACAATGTCTCATGAAAGTATTTATGTATTTTATTTCAAACACTTTTTTCAAAAGGAACATTGTTTTTCAATTTATATATATATATATTGAAAAACAATATTTATATATTTTATAAATATATTTGTATAAATATAAAAATAAGTTATGGACATTTTGTTATTTAATTAATGTATGGTTTTATGTTAAGAGACGAATTAGATGAAATTGTGTATTTTTCGGGATAATATATTGTAGTTATGTGGCTTCTTGATAACATAAATTTAATAACTATTTATTAGTTTTTAAAAAATACCTACATAGGAATAATGATTGTTTATTATCAGATTGGCGGCACTGCTTCATTAGCAAAGTTTAACTTCGGACAGCAAGGTGGGTAACTTTATAGGTTGTGAGCAGTTTGTCATCTGCCTTGATCGGGATTATTTTCTGTATGGCTGTGTCGTAGACATCTTTGATTTTTGTTGATGTGCCAGTATATCATTCTCTACTGTATATTTTAAAACTAGAAATATAAATTGGAAAAATATTAGTTGCATATTGGCTAGCCAAATTCCTACCCTGGAAGGTAAACACTTTAATAAAATAATATTTAACTATGACATTTGCTAAACGCCATATTTATTTTATCTGAACATCACCATGACGTTCGTGTGTTTGTATTCGCAATAATGTATCAATATTCAAAAATTGTTTAGTTATAAATATAATATTGAATTTCCAATAGTATTATCAGGTGTTTCATATTTTTTAACTTTAAGAATCCAAGCCAATGAACATTGACTATTTTGTTTAGAAAATTTATACAATTAAAGAAATCCAAAATAAAAAATATATCAGAGAATGAAGAAGTAAATGCATTTGTTTTCAGAAAAAAAATGATGGGGAAGCGAATCAGTCAAAGCAGTAAAGGTCGAGTAGTGAGTAAAGGTCACGATGGCGGGAAACCTTCCAGCCCAGGACTGTCCGCCTACACCAAGCCAGTAAAGTTGCAAGCAACTAACACTCAACCTAAGCTTAAAGATGTCCCCGTCATACCTTGTATCCGCACGCAGGACAACGGTTGCGTGTTGCCTCGTTACTCGGCCGTGGCGGCCCGGCCCGTAGACGAGGGCATCGCCATGGACGAGCTGGACTCTCTTCAGGCTGAACTGGAAAACCTACTCTGCACTGCTGCACTGAGAACCAGAATGATTCAACACGAAATTGACAGTATAGACTTGAACGAATCGAAAAGGGAGAAAAAGGGAAAGGCCGCCGGCAAACAGTTGCAGTATCCTGGGAAAAGAAAATATCAAGAAGATAAATCTATAAAACCGAAGGACTATCTCAAAACATCTGCCACTCAGCCTAAGTTAGCTAAATTTAAAAGTTACACCCCCGTCATCACTCCGGTGACTTCGCAAGGCTCATTCTCACATGACAACATCTTAATATCAGATAATACTGTGAAACTAGAGATGCCTTCATTCACATCGCTTCCCAAAAACAATACACCTTACAAATTTTGGACTTCAGTGGAGCCATACTGTGGACCGATCACTCATGATGATATCAAATTCTTGGAATCCCTTCTTGCCACCAGCAGCAACATGGCCCCCCCGCCCATCCCGCCCCTCGGCCGCCACTACTCCGAGGTGTGGGCCGACGAGCACCTGGGCGAGGACCAGCTCGCCTCCAACCCCTACAAGCACAAGGGCTCGGGCGTCACTGAAGCTTCCTCACTTCGGAAGAAGACAGAGAAGGGCGCGGACAACATGATCCCCGGCCCCTTCACGCAGAGGCTGGTAACCGCTCTCATGGAAGATGACTCAGTTAGTCTCCAGTATGATGGAGCTGAAAATAAGATGAGGCAAACGGCTGCAAATAAATCGTCCAACTCTATAAAAAATTCCCTGAGTCTCGAAAGATGTCTCAGAAAGGAACTAATCGAACAAGGAATTCTAGGCCCTGAAGACTTACCTCCCTTGACCAATCCTGCTGACGATGAGATATTATCAGAAATTAAAAAATGTCAGGGCGAGTTAGTTATAGTTAGAAAAGAAAATTGTCGTAATCTCAGAAATTTAATCTCACATTGTAAACAGGAAATGATCAGGATTAATCTTAAGAAACAACTAGATCAAGTGGATGCGGAATGTTTGGACGCGTATAAAAAACTTTTAGCGGCCAAGCAAAAGAAACGACCTATTACTAAAAAAGAAAAGGATGATGCTTGGAAAGCTGTAAATGAACAGATAAGACTTAACAATGAAATTAATGCGTTGCCACTGACTGGACCTAATTCGGGTTGAACTGGAGCCTAAGAGCGCTCAAATTGAATGTTCTTATTTCGTAAATGGTTATAAATATGAACCTGATTAATTTTTGTATGGCATTATATTGTTTTTTTTTCAAACTTGAATGTAAAATATATACAATACCGACATAAAATTTTCAAAAGGAAATAATATTTTCCATAAAAGTACATTCCTGTAAACATTTATGTTAAATAATGTGTTTTTGGAGTCCACTATGGTGTCCCTACTCTATCCAAAGTAAAGTAATAGAAACATTGCACTATTTAGTTCTGGGTGGTGTTGTTTATAAACAGTAATTAGTTATAGTTTTGATGTGGAATACAATTTAATTTATAATACTTTTTATTGCAATCATTAAAAATCAATGCTGTATACCTAGAAATAATTGCTGCTCTGAAATAAATAGACTAATTATATTAGAATAGTTGCAATGTTAATAGTTATATATTCATGATTGTGTATGTATTTTATAACTTAATATTTCACTTTTGACCGTAATTTCAAAATGTCACAAAAATCTTATGAATAAATTTCATATAAAATAGTATTAAGGTAAGTCATGCTAGAAAAACGTTATATTAAAGATGTTTAAACAGTGGACTGATTATTACTACCTCATATGCCCTAGAGGTAATATACTTCATCGGAGGCATAGAATTTACTGCATATTATTTATGTCAAATATAAGAATATGTAAATTATTCTGTTTATTAAAAATCACTAATTATCGCCTGTTTGTCTTTTGTATTTGGTAATCGTAAAAAATAATTGTGAAATATTTTATTGCAAAAACATTATAAAATAATAGAAATAGGAATGTACGATGCCAGAATGCTGATAATTAGACCTTATTCGATTGTATGCCTGTGATTATCATTTTTAATTCACTAACCACTTAATGCATGTCATTTTGTTGCATATTTGTGCTCATAGTTTACAGTTTTCCGCTCTCCCTAATAAATTAAGGGTTGCATATTTATATCACACAGTTTTTTTTATGTTCCTTACACATGACCATAGTATTTACTGAAACTAATTTCACTTTTGCACATTTTTAGTAAGAGCAATTAGTGAATATTCTTGTTATGGTATATTAATGGTTTTAAATATGTGCGTTAAGTGGTTAAATGAAGGTTAATATTTGCTTTTATTTCATATATTACATACAATAAAATTATGCTCATAATGCTGTGAGATTGATACATTTATCAATTAATTACAAGATAAACTTTTATCCACGGCATGAGGTTTAATGAATGTATTATGATAAAATATTGGAAATAAAATAAAAATTAAGTCACTGTGTTTTGTCCCTTACTTTATTATTGTTATGTATCCAAGAAAGTTCTTTTGTTCAAAAAGAAAATTCTAGACCGTAAAAAACTTATGCGATAATTTGGTTCTGGAAAATGGTTCGAAAATAACGTGTAGAAAACTATTTTCTTAAATTTCATTCAATGAATTACATCTGAAAATATCAGAAAAAAGTATTAAGAAAGGATATTAAAATGTAAGTGCATTAAAATTATTCATAACGAAGATACTTCTATCAATTACGATTTTTTTCGATTATACCGATTTTCCTTAGCCGGACTACCTTTATCCCGAAGGTAGTCCGGATAAGGAAAATCCTTACCCCAGTCCGGGTAATCGAGGTTCTACTGTATATACGTAGATATCTTTCAGTGTTTGTGGCTGGTGTCAACCAGATATACAGTCAGTTCTCGAATTACGATGATCTGGAAATTATCAAAATATGCTTCTTTAGCTACTGTCAAATATGTTATTATCAAATTATGATCTGGAACAAGCCAGGGTAACCCTTTCAAATAACGCAAGTAAAATAGTTGATCCAAAAAAAAATGTGATCAAAAATATTCCTTGTTCCATTTTGAAAAAAAATGTTTTGCTTCAAGATTCATTTGTTCAATTTTAGTCGTTAGTCTCTACTATCACATGATTAAATGAAAAATCTTATTTTATCTACTTTCTACACGATTTTTATAAATGTATATAATGAAGTAGCGAGTTACTTTATTTTCAAACTTTATTCTATTCTATTTTTTTTTTTTAATAATTTTGTTATAACTATCTACATTATATGTACTGACAAAAATACTCATTTAATGAATATAATTTTAAGAATAAATTTATTAGAGTTGGTTTGTAGGTATTCAAATATCCATAAACATTTTCTGATTGGTTTTCAAACAATAGACAAAATTTACCGCCTCAGTTTGGCAGCTGAGACCAATGGTGCCGTTTAAATTTGTTTGATGCCCTTTGTTATTAAATTAAATTTTTTAACATAAAAGTATAAATAAACTCGCCTAAAGTAAAATGAGCGCATCAGACATCGTGTTATCATGTGCGGTAACAATAGAATGGCTCACTGCACAAGGATCCGTAAACAGAAAAGTGACTTACAAATTCGCCACGTTGAGATTAATTAGAAACGAATTTCACGAAATATTTATTGAAATTACCAGCGAAAAATCTGCGGCCATCAAATTGCAGGTGAAAGCCATAAGCGTGCATAAAAAGTTCATGGCTGAAGGCAAAGCCAGCATCAAATTCCAAGAGGCTAATTGCACTATTTTTCTGTCCAATGCCCCACCGACAAATCTCATTGGTTTTCTTAGAACATTGTTTGTTAAAATGACTGGAGAGAAAGAGGTCTCCGCGTCAAATAAAAACACCAGTATGCGATCTCAGCTGCTCTCGAGTAAACCTAAGTCGTTTGAAGACATCAGTCCAGTGACTATCGGAGACTTGAACTCGGCGAAGAATAAAATATCAAAAGCTACGACGACGACTCCGTCGCCCCCGACGAAGAAGAGAAAATTGGAAAACAATCAGAATCTGCCTATCGCGAAGAAGCTGTACTCGCCGTCACCTCTGTCAGTCATCACCAGCTTGAATGAAGAACAAAAGAGAGTGCTAGACGCTTGCTTGGGCGGGCGCAATGTGTTCTTCACGGGATCAGCCGGTACTGGCAAAAGCTTTTTATTGCGAAAAATCATTGCTGCCCTGCCCCCCGATGTCACCATGTCCACAGCGTCCACAGGGGTTGCAGCATGTCATATCGGTAACAATTTAACAATTATTTTGCTCTCGTCTTTATACACTCTTACTTCACAGATGATTTTATAAGCACCGAGGAACTTTACATTTATTATACTTAAATTATAATTTGTATTGTTCAAGAATGTGATAGCATTCAAAACATTCCCCTACATGGAGACCAGGCTTTCTATCACAAGTTTCGCACATTTAGGTGATATCTTTCTTCTTCCTGGAATGTTTGTGTGTGTTGAGTGTTTAAAATAGCTCTCAAATACAGACTACAAATCAAGACAAAGATGAATTCCTATAAATTCCTGTAAACAACAACATTAAGCATCAAAATTTCTTTACTATATTTGTTGTAAACAAGACTAGAAAAAAAATGTATTATGAAATCTGAGCCTTCAAATGACATATCCCTGGAGTGTTAAGTTAAACTCTTCTTTGAATTTCCCGGGGTAAAATTGTTTGATTATGATTATTCTAATATAAGTATTTTCATATTGAATAATTACACTAGTAGTATTTTTCATACAAAATATTATGATTATGCTAAGGTTTTCAATGTATTATTACAGGTGGTACAACCCTTCATGCCTTTGCGGGCATTGGTGGAGGAGAAGCAACTATGGAGAGATGTTTCCAAATGGCTTCAAAACCAGCGGTGGCGCAGAAATGGAGGAAATGCCGACATTTGATCATAGATGAAATTTCCATGGTAGATGGAAAATACTTTGAAGTAAGTTGTCATCTTCTATAATAATAATTACAATCACTCGATATTTGTGTTATTTTATGCCATTCTTTAGTACAATAATTCGTAATGGTATAAATCTCAAATCAATTGATTATTTTATATTTGATTATAATTTTTTATTATCTGCACCACCGATATCTATACAGTGTGAGTGATTAGGTTTAATTACTTTGATAAGTGTTAAAAAATGCTTTAACCCTTACCACTCCTATGTCGAGTGTGGCTCGACATTGTATTTCTTCCAGCAGCTCCTATGTCAAGACAGACTCGACATTATAGTAACCCAATTTTTAAAAAGAATTTAGATTATCTCATTCTAAAACCAATTTTTATGCCTTTTTTGTATATTAATTAAAGATTTAGTACCAGGTAATTAAAAAAAATAGGAGTGCAAAGAGTTAAGTGAAGAATTTTTCGATTTTTTTGACAATTGGATTTTTTATTTCAGAAAATTGAAGAGGTATCACGACACATAAGAAAAAATGATAAACCTTTTGGAGGAATGCAATTAATTCTTTGTGGAGATTTTCTTCAGCTCCCTCCTGTAACTGGGAAAAATGAGAAAGAGCAGAAACGATTTTGTTTCCAATCCACAGCTTGGCAGAAGTGTATAGATTTATCTTTTGAATTGCAAGTCGTTCACAGACAAAAAGATTCTCAATTTGTGACCTTATTAAATAGTATCAGAATTGGAAGGGTCACAGACGAAATAACAGCTAAACTTTTAGCAACGGCCAAGCAAAAAATTGAATCTGATGGGATTCTAGCAACCCGTCTGTGTTCTCATACAAACGACTCGCAATTAATAAATGAATCAAAACTAAAGCAACTCGAAGGTGAAGAAAAGGTTTTCACCGCTCAAGACAGCGATCCTTATTCGTCATCTCAATTAGATTCGCAGACTGTGGCACCTTCCAGGTTGGTCCTTAAAGAAGGAGCACAGGTAATGCTCCTGAAGAATGTTAATGTTTCCGAGGGCTTGGTTAACGGAGCCCGGGGTGTTATAGTAAGGTTCGATGAGGGATTGCCTGTCGTACGATTCAAAAATAAAAAGGAATACACAGCACGCACTGAACGTTGGGTGGTGAAGACATCTGGAGGAGTTTTGCTTGCTAGAAGACAAGTACCACTTAATTTGGCTTGGGCATTCTCCATTCACAAGTCTCAGGGTCTCACACTGGACTGCGTTGAGATGTCTCTATCAAAGATATTTGAGGCCGGTCAGGCGTACGTTGCTTTAAGTAGAGCTCAGAGTTTGCAGTGCCTCAGAGTTTTGGATTTTGATTCAAAACAAGTTTGGGCTAACCCAACTGTCTTGGAATTTTATCAGAAGTTCAGGAGGAGGTTGCAACAGTCTGAGCTTATACCCCTAGGAAGATTGCTAAACAACAAGCACTCGAGTAGTGTGAAAAAATTTGCTGATGCTAAAGCGAAAATCGGAAAAGTATCGTTGAAGCCAATTGTTAATATATGCTAGTCAATAATTATTTGAATAATGAACTGAAATATTTCTTTATTTTCTATAGGAATCAGTGATAAAATAATGTAAGCAATATTTTTTAATTGTCACTCAAAGACTACATAAAAAATGTGATCGAATTTGATAAAATCTCTTTTAGTTTTGATAAATAATACATAATTTTATAATTTTGAAACTATTTTATAACATACAAGTAGCTTAATTACACATGATTATACATAGTTTTAATGAGTATTTATTATATTTGAAGCATCCTTAATATTAAGTATCTATGTTTATCGTGAGGCAAATACATGTGTATTTTTATATTTTTATTTTTGTAACAAATGAAATAATTATGTATGAATTAAATAATAATATGTGACTAAAAATGAAACAATATTTACTTTCAATAATTAAAATTATTTATCTAGAAAACCCTTATGCTGAGTATAAAAATATTTCAATACCTCTCCCCCATCTATTTTTGAATACCAGTCAAGAAATTTCCTAATATTAATCAGTGCAAGTAATCAACATTATAATGCTTAGTCTGCGACAGTTATTGCAACCCGGGGGATAAATCTCCAAATGTGATTGACTTCAGCCAAACCGCAGAGTTGATTTTCATTATACTGGACGCTAGGGTTGTTATCCAATAAAATATTCTCATCAATTGGCTCGGATGTTGAACATTGTATGTCTACTTTGTATTGGCCTGGGGTTAAAAATACAACCGAGCATTGATGGTGAATCTTTTCTGACTCTGCTAATATCGGCAAGGTCACCCTGTAAGAAAAGTATAGGTGTTGTATATATATTCATTTATTATAATTATTTGTGAGTTTATAAATACAATACAAAGAAATATTTATTTTTTACTAACTTATTAGTGCCTGCGGTGGCCACTCTGTTGTCTAGCCGATAATTATTCACACCGTTTTGGTGGTCTTGATAAAACTGTACAGAGAGGCTAAGTTTTTTCAGAGGTCTGTCCAAATGGTTGGAAACGGCTACACTGAGTGATATACATTCACCAGCTACGCAATTATATTCCTCTTGTGGTTTTATGCATTGAGAATTTACACTGACCTCTAAAAATTTTAAAAACACATTTTATATACAAAAAATTGTAATATATTTGATCATCATGTATGTATTTATAAAATTTAAATAGTTCAATTAAAATTACCCCAGTGAAGAGGTGACATTTTCACAATATCCATCATTCCTTGTGAGAGTGTTATGCCTTTAACAGTTGCTTTTCCAGTGATATCATTTTGAAGCAGGTGCCATTGAAGATCTACCTGACGGCTTATATGTTCGGAGCACAAAAGCTCTAAGCTATTCATCGAATTCACAGTTATAGATCGCGGTTCATTATTTTCTCTTTCTAAAAAATGTAATTCATTGAAAATAAATACTTACCTATATAATAATGAGAAATAATATTTTTTAAATAAATAATTTTACTACCTAGATTTGGCGGAGGTATGGGCATATTTAAAGGACATCTGTTGAGAGGCACCGGTACTCTACAGGATTCTCCGCCGCCTAACAACATGCGGCGACCTTCTGAGTATTGTAGGGCCATTTCACCTGTTGTTAGATTAGTCACATCTAGCACTAAGTAAAGCTGTGTCGGTCTATGAAATATAAATCATTTCATTAGTTACACACATAATTGGAAAGAAGGAATACAGTAGGATTGATGTTTCTTACATTTCAGCAGGCAATACGTCCCAGTGAGTGATAGATACGCTTGGCATTAATTCCATATTGATATGAAGAGACCCTTGTCTACAGTAAGTATCCTTTCCAGCTCCCCCTGAATAACGTACCATGAGCTAGAAAACAAAATTTTTCATTAACTTAAACATTCTAAACACTAGTTAATTGTATAAAATTGAAACATGTTACTAACCTGAGCATCTATTTGCCTACCCTTTGTCGGCGGTATTACTGATATTGGTGCTGACCATGCGGTACTGTGAGAGTTGTTTGACCTGACAAGAATATGCATAAATAGATTAATCACATTAAGTTAAAATATATTTAAAATATATATTCAGTCAATATTTTAATGGAAGTAATAATAATTAATCTATAATATTATCAAATGAGTACAAATACAATAAGAATCAACGTTTTTACCTGAAACTTGATGATAGGTGATTTCTAGTTGGAAATGATGAATTTGTGTTTGGAAGGGATGATGTATTTGGTAAAGAACTATGGGTTTGGTTGGGAGTTGGCGAGCTCATGCGAGAAGGCAGACTGTGGGAATTCAAGCTGTTGGGGAACAATGCATCGCCTCCGGATCCTCCGATGTCCAAGAAATCTGCTTCAGCGTGAATATGAAAAGTGAAACTGATGGACTCATTCTGCTTTATTGGTAACTGCGACAGTATCTCGGTATTGGACCATTGAAACATGCGAGATTGCAGTTGATTATCTAAGGTGGTCTAAAATTAAGGAATAAAATAAAAAAAAATACATTAAATCAGTATTTATACTTATTGATCATTTTCTATTTTTCTCTCCTATAAACATAATTATCATTTATTTAAATTATCTTTTAATTTACATAATAAACCAAATGTAAGTATTACAGTATGACATATGTAAGTAATGTAAGTAAGTACATAATATAACCCTAATGGAAATAGTTCTTACCTGCATAGAAACATCTAAATATTCAATTGTGACATCGCTAGTGTTTGTTAATGTAATAATACAGTTTGTACTTTCTCCATTGTAGAGTGATACACTAGCGGAAGAAATGACATTCTCATAACTAGGGAGAGTGCTGAATGTTGCGTTCGGTGGTAAAGTTGTTTCCAGAATCATCGTTGGTAAACTCGGAATAACGTCAATTGTATACACTTGGTGAAATTTAGATGCTTCAGGCATGTGTTTCAATCGGCAATTAGATTTAACGCCCAACGTGTGTGTTGAATATCCTAAAATATCCAGTTGACCAGATTCTTTTGGCGTTCCGAGCAATGTCACTACAGTCGGAGTATCGGGTTGTAAGATGACAGTTTCAGGAATCGATTCAAAAACCACTCCTGATGTTAACAAGCGCATGTTGGAAACTTTAAGTTCAAATGGGAGAGGATTGGTTAACTTTAACTGTACTTCACAAGTATCATTTTCCACCCATAGATAATCTGTTGGAAATAATAGATATTAGTGTTAATTATAAACAATTTACCACAAATAATTAAAGAGATGAATATAAAATAACAACTTTATAACAGTGTTAAAGATATACCCATTTTTCCAGTTTGATTCTTAGGTTTTCTATCAAGACTTCCAAAATGTAATGGTGTGAACAGGAATGGCCCCTGCGGTATTACCGGAGCCTCCAGAGGTTTTGGGGCCCGAGCTGTAACTGGCGGGCGGGGCAGGAATCGCCCACAAGCCGGGATGTGCGTCAGGTTGGCGGGAGGGATCACCTCACCTGTCTCCAACACCAGAGGCACAGGACCTCCCTCACATTGGGCAGATAAAGCCTAAAATAAAATAAATAAATAGAATTAAATAAAGTGAAAAAGTATAAATTGATCAATAATATCATCAATAAGGTACATAAACTTACAGGCCCCTTGTACATGCACATTTTAAATGTCTATGATGGATGGAGTGAAAGGGACGTATACATGCAACACTTTCGCTCCAATACAACTTCATTATATTCATTCACGGCTGTAGGTATAAATTGCAAGCAAAATTCCAGTGATGGTCGGTGACTTTTTGTAGAAGGGGTGCTGGATAATAAATTTATACCTACTATAAAGTATAAGTATGACTTCATACTTGGTGGTAGATATATACTGAAATAGGTAACATACTCGGATGACTAGGCAGCATCCCCTATTATATTAAAAAAAAAAATTATAGAACCAAAGGGATGCGGCACATCCACGGCATGTATGAATCTACTATACCTGGTATACAGGCTTCTTTAGAAATGTAAATATTTTTGGAATGGAAATACATATGATATGTTTGGTACAAACATAACAATTTATCAGTGTATTTTTAAATGTACTATTTTAATAAATTAATTATTTATCCTACTTGTAACTGAATTGCAAGGTCTCTCTTTTCTACGAGAGTCAGATTTGGCCACATTGTCTGAAGTAAGAAAGTCATATGGCGGGTGGCCAGTGCTGGATGTCCCATCCGCCGAGCTGCTACAACTAACTCCTGCAGAAGCTGAATCTGCAATGCTGGCCAACCTAGAAATCAGTTTTTTATTTAAATATCTTGCATTTTTACTTATAAAGTCAATGCTGGCATAGTTTTCCTTATTAAATGACTCACCCACTTTATGCTGTACAAGTTGATTAGGATCGAGACTAAGCTTATGTCCTGGAAAGCTGTGCAGCATGAGGGAGTAGCAGCGCTGCCAATCGGGAGTGTGGTTGGTGGGACTCACTTGTCTTGTAGCTGCGAGGCGTTGACAAAATGCAGCTTTCCGTAAGAACCCTTAAAAAACAATGAAAGATATATAAATACGTCCACAGTATACTTTTTAGAAGATTTGCAATTCAGAACTACAAATAATTTATGTTAATAAATATATTAGTTTGATTTTCATATTGAGGTGCAAAAGTTTTATACCTATTTCTTGATACATTTCTGATAATGTATCGAATCTCTGAATCTTTTCTTGTTCGTTCAGAGTCAGATTGATGAGGATAACATTCTGAAGGAAGTTAGCTGCTTGTAGAGTTTTGTTCTGTTCAACGCTGACACGGGCGGCTTTAAAAATGGCTTCAGTTTCAACGATGCCAGCATTTTTATAATTACTGTAGTAAATTATAGCATCTCTGTATCTGTATGCTATATCATCGGCACTTAGAATGAATTGATTATTCATGTGAGACTGTCTGTTCATGCTTGATTCTAAAGGCATAGATGGTCTATGTGATTCCATGTCACTGGAAGAAGCTAAAGAATCACTTTCAGCATTATCAGTGAGAGATAATCTCGAAGATGTGTCCACACTCTCCGATGATGAAGGTGGAGTATGATCACTGTGTATGCTCACTGGGCTGGAGGCTAATGCTGTTTTTGATGGTGAAAGCAAAATGTTTTGCCTTATTATGGAGTCGGCGTTTTGTTGACCGATAGACAGAGAGCGGACTTTGTTGGGTGAACCTTCTTGAAGACTTGCATTTCTTTGCAGTGGAATAAGATGACGTAGGTTTGGATATAAAATTATAGATGAAGCTGCACAAAGGCCTAAAATCATACACATATATATATTAACACTTATTGGTAAATTTCTAATAGAGCATCAAAGTTGGATATATTTGTCAAATCATTTATCTAATGAACACACTTAAATTATCACATAAAAAAAAAAACATTTGAAAAAAAACGAATAAATTGGAGTGAATAATTTACTTTTAATTTACTTTGAAGGTTTTTTTAAAGTTTAAGTTTATTCATCAAGTGAAGTATTTTCACTAAAAGCGTATATTTTTATTTCTTTAAGAAAAAGTGAAAAAACGAAAAAAATAGTACATTTCCACATTTTACGTAAAAAAATGTTCAATGTCAAAAAAAAGATAATATAAATAATTTGATTTAATGTAATCGATTAAGACTATGAATAGGATTATTAATAAATAATATTTATAAGTCTATAAGTTAATAGGTTTTTTTTATTTTACATATTATGTCAAATCACGAAACTTTGTCAAGAATTATCGATATGAAAACTAGAAAATTTCAGTATTATCATAGTGAATAAAATACTAACAACAGTTAAAGTATGATTACTGGAAATAATTGATAAAAAGTTGCCGTTGTAATAAATTAATCCTATTATAAATACCTTCATATGCAGCTCCCAGCCAAAGCCAATCATTAACAGCCTTAAGTGTATCTGCTGCAGAATGATAAAGACTTAAACACTCAGGTACCAGCCCTGCTTGCAGCGTGAGGTCAGCTAGATGCTTAGTCATTCGGCCCATACTACGTTTCTTATTATTACGTGATTCCATGTCTAACCCTAGAATAATCGCGTATATTTTAAAACATTTTCTAACAACAAGCATTCTAATTTAATTAAATAATTGAAGTACTAACCGATAATATCTTTTTTTTCAAATGGCGCCAATATTAATGAAACCTTCTCCAATTTTTCTCTTGATCTTTCCAATCGTTTAGATTCCAAAATCCAAAACAAGGAATTTATAAATTCCTCTAAATTTCTTTCTAAATCAGCACAAGGATCGGATTCATTATAAAACAAAGCTCTAGTTTTGAAATTAGAAGGAGTCGTATAATTATGTTCTTCTTCAATTGCATTATCCAGGCCTGAAGAAAAGGGTCGTTGTAAATTGCTGTCAGTCGATGATAAACTGTCCGACTGTATGTCACATGGAAGTGATATGGACCTATTACAAAATATATACATATTACTACATAAATTATCGATCAAGTGAGCATTCTTTGAAAATAAAAAAGTAAGGCTTTAAATAAATAGTTGCATTTAAAATGAATATTAATATAAATATGTAATTGAACAATATTTACCCATCGCTCTGGTGTGATGATAAACTTCTTTCACTGTGAGCCTTTTCTTCTTCGAAAATGTCCGGCACCTCCCCTATGGGACTTCCTTCTCTGTGAGGCTTCCCAGGTCCAAAGAAAAATGCGCGGGAATCATACAGAGTACTTGAGTACTTCACCTTAAGAGATTCATGAACTCGGCAGATTTCATTTAGTTCTATTTGATTATTGTATTTCCCAAGACATATTAACCCAAGTAACCTCCTAGGAATGTTAAAAAACGATAAACAAATAAACATAGAAGGAAGTTATTTTAATAGTTTACAATTACAGTATTTTCGAGATATACAAGTATTTTAAACTGATTTAGTTGTTTGCGGAAAAATAAGATATTTTACCTGTGGGTTTGAAAATCCCCCAATCATTATTTTCAACGGGATGTTCACGAACGTATCTCACCCAAATGTCTCGAGTATTTCCAGTTGAATCTGAAATAATATAAAAATTCACCTCTTTTCAGAATCTGTCAGAAGTTATATTGTTTGCATAATTTTGAAACTCATACATATACTCATAATGTTGCAAATCAGCTAAATATATATTATTACTGACTATATTATTTGAGAAGAAAATTGTAGACAACAACTAACGTATTTGATGATTTAAAATTTATTACAATCTATTTTAATAATTACCTAAAAAATGATTAACAAATCCACAAATAAGTGCTGCAGTCAACGCTTGTGTCAGGGCAGTGGCTGACATTAGAATGTAATGTATTTACTTACTTGTAGCTAATCACTACAGATTTTTTATTATTAAAAATTAACAAATTTCAAATGAAAAGTTTGAAAATTAGTTTTGAAACACAAACCATTAGATAATCATTAGTGATAAAAGAACATATGTTACCTGTGATTTGGACATTGTTGACTCGCTGCACGCGCTCCCAGAGGCGAGCGAAGGAGCGCAGTGGGCTACCCACACAGCGCACCAGCAGCAGCAACGCCCCGTGGTGCTGCGCCCCCTGCGCCCAGTCGGGCCGCGCCGCCGCTGGCTCGCCACTGCCGTGCGAGAGCATGTAGCTCACGGAGGAGCGCATCGATTCAACATCTACAGAGCTAGAATTTTTTTTTATGTAAACACATACAGGAGAATACCAACAGATGGTGATAGTGATTCTGAAGTTTTTATATGTGGTTAAAAATAAATGTGTAATAAAAATAAATACTTTTAAATTGTTACTTTAATTAAAAATTTACAAAATATATATATTTATATGTTAATATTATAGATCATATATCAAGAACTGATGAAACTCTAATTTATTGAGTGCGAGATTTTTTATTTTAATTTCTTTGATTAACGATTCTCAAAATGATGCATATTAAAACAATGTAAAAATAAATATGTATTATATAGACAAATCCATCATCATTCTTATTATTATTTAGCATCTTCTGTTATTCTGTTATGGTTTGTTTTCTTTACTTTCTAGGGAGTATAAGTATTTTAATTGATTAAGCAGCTACTTACAAAAATATGATCAAGATAGGATAAAATATTGAAAGACTCGGTTACCAATATAAATGATTTCATTTTTAAATTAAAGCAATGGCATGGGATGAAAGTTAATAGTAAACTTTTTCATTGATATGCTTGATAAATGAATAATTAAAAACAATATTATACAAATTGCTTAAAAATCATTTTTCTATTTACCTTTGGTGACAATATAAATTGATGTGTAAAATAACGTGTATCTACTTCTACCTTATTGATATCGTAATCATGTAAGGCATGTATGCAGTTAACGGGAACGAAAGAATAAATGAATAATAAATTATCAATAGATCGATGTGTAATTGTGGCAATTAGGTACTCGATCACGCTAAGTATATTTCAAATAATTTATTTTCACGATATAAATTTAAATTTGTGTTTCGCAGTATGCAAATAAATTGAAATATTGTTTCTTATTACCTGATATATATGACTGATACACAAGGTTGTCGCCAACGAAAAACATTCAACAGAATAATATGTGTCAAAGATTGACAGTTCTTCATCAACGTGTTACCACAATGCAAAATTAAAAATAAAAACATAATGCGTGAGGAGTGGCCATACCTTAAAATGTCTATGCTTGCTTCTACTAATGAACATAACCTAAAATTAATTGTCATAATTCAAACCGGCGGTAGCTGTTTATTTTATCATCGACAGTTTTCGTCTCTAATTTAAACGAAATGAATTCTAAAGAATCAGGTGGTGACAAAAACAAAGTGAGAATCATCCATCTTTTAATCGTAACATATATTTCACTCACTGTGTATTGTTGTCAACATGGTTTATAAACATCACCCCAATCACAAGTAGTCGAAAGACAAATCCCTGTTATAACATGTATCAATCTGTGTAATATAATTTCACGATGATGAAGAGATTGTACGTTTCGATATTTGAGAATACTCACGAATCTAGATAATATATGGAGTCAAATATCTTTTAGGTATCTCAGATTTTCTTTTATTCTCCATTTCAGAGATTGAATTTACTTTATTGTAAAGCTAATACAATAGTTTTGCCATGTTTCAGGGCGGTAATGCACAATCACAAGGTGGTGGAGACGGCAAAGAAAAACGTCGAAAAGAATCCATCTTAGATCTCAGTAAATACTTGGAGAAGAGCATCAGAGTCAAGTTCGCAGGAGGGCGAGAAGCTGCTGGGATTCTTAAGGGATATGACCCACTTCTAAACTTAGTATTGGACAACACTACGGAATTTTTGAGAGGTATTTGTTTAATAAATTATGTTGTTGGTATTATAATGAAATTAACAGGAGTCTGCAGATGTATTTATTGCAGTCAATATTTTTTTTATATAAATAACTGACAATTCTAGTTGAAATTGTATGGATTTTATAAAAACACATGTATTTCTCTTGTTTATTTCACTATGTTTATGTTTGCTTATCTTCAAATTCTGGGTGGCATGAACATGTTTGAAAAAAAATTAAACAATATTTTTTAAGTCAATTTTATTTTTTTATTCATTAAATAAGAAAGAGAATCAAAAGCACTTCACTTAAATGTAATGAGTTAGTATTGAGCAGTCACTACTGGGTAGCTGTGGGTATCTACCCACTGTGATTCAAAAATATATGTAAACTACTAATAATACTTAATTAATTTTATATTATGATCATATATTTGCCAGGTTTATTAAGTGTATTGATTAATAGTTCATGTTTTACCAAATGATTATGAAAACCACATCAAAAACATTTTAAAATAATATATTGAATTTTGTTTTAGATCCAGATGATCCGTACAAGCTGGTTGAAGATACTCGGCCACTTGGGCTTGTTGTATGTAGAGGAACATCAGTGGTTCTCATTTGTCCTATGGAAGGAATGGAAGCTATTCAAAATCCTTTCATTGCTCAAGATGTATGATTAGTGAATATAAATTTTTTATAATATTTCTTGGGTAAATAGATATGTGTAAATAGACCATTTAAAATGCATATTATAATTTTATTGTTAATTAAAATTAACAAATTAACCATATCTAGTATGATTTCACTTATTTATTCTAATGATTTGTTTGATTACTCCCAATGTTGATGTACAATCATTTCAGTAAATAAGTAAAATAAAAGTAAACATTTTAAATTTGTTAATTTCAAGTTTCAATTAAAATGAAAATACAATTATAATTATGCTGTTTCACCAAGAATTGTAAGGTAGGGTCAACCTTAAGGTTACACTTGCATTTATTAAATGTATTTTTTTAACTGATGTAATGTATCAATTTTAATTTGAATAAATTATTTAATTTTTTTCATTAATAATGAAACTATTATTCAAATATGGTATTAAAAAATATATTATATGAAAGGAAATGCAATAAAATTCATAATATTTTGCATATCTCTCTGGTTAGATTGACACCTTGCGTTAATCAATCATAGGCATCGAGGACTTCAGGCGAACTTGGTTAAATAAACAAATTAACAAGGTATAATTAGAAAAAACTATTAAAAGTAATGTTTAATGTTGTCAATTAAAAGATTATGTCTTTTCAAATATAAAGATAAACTATTCAAGTTTATATCTGTTCTTGCAAAACAACATTATTTATAAATAATAATTAAATTAAATAACAATGAATCAATTTGATTACAAGTTTTATTTTGTTATACAATCCTTAACACATTATATTGCACAAGTCCAAATATATATTTAATTATAACTATCTTGGAGTGATAAAACATAACTAAGATTCATAAAATAAAATCACCTTCTACCGGATATGTTTTCTAGACTGGTTTGATGTTCTTGTTTTCAATCAACGTTTGACACATTTATTACTTAAAAAAAAATCATTTGTTGTATTATTACAGCCTAAGATGTTTATGTTAGTGACTTTTATTCTGAGCCACTAAATATTAATATACTTCTTTTATGACACAAATCAAAGAAGGTAACTGCTTTAAAACCAAGTCAATAAGGTTACATACAAAAGTGCCAGGTCGAGAGAGCATGGGGCACCTTAATGGTTAAAATGCATTGACAAATTACTTAATGATAATATTACATAAAATTTGTACTTTTTGTACTTTCTTATTAAAATTAATTAACAAGGATCAACAACGTAATTATATAAAAGTATATTATTTTATCTTTCAGTAAACAAAGCACCTAATGTCTTAAAGTCCTGATTGCCAGAAATCTAATATGACCAAAACATATTTTTTACTGTTGAAGAATATAAATATTTAGTTGTATAATATTTTTTTAATAATTAACGTGTACTGTACTTTTTCTATTACTATACTACTAGTACTCGAACTATTTGTTATAATATTTGAGATGCTTAAAATATTTTTTACCTAATAAAGTTTAATCCAATCCAAATTCATTTCTGATCCAAGGATATTGAGGAGGGCATTCATTGCAGGTAATCATATATCTATCTTGCTGCATTACTCGAGAATGTAATTTACATGTGTTTGGTAGATTGCATGCAATTTCTGTAGGCTCAAATATCTTTTTTGTGCATTGCCATGGTTCAAATTGACTCATTTGATTTATAGGAGTAGGATGACGCATCCATTGTATTGCTTGATAATTTGACACAAAGTAAACATCAGACATCTTCAAGACTTCGTCCATAAATTTCTGTAAGAAATATAAAATAATTATCTGTGTAAACCTTCTGTTCAGTTATCGTATTTATAAAATAATGAGTTATCTCAAATTTAATAATAAATTAAATACCGTGAAAGCCGATAAGTATTCTTGCTTTTTAAACCACCCTGTATGGAAATACAAGCCCAGTGGAGCTCTATTGCTCAAATAATGTCTCTTGAAGTTAGCCATTAGCATTGTGTAAACTTCATCACCACTTAAATTGGGAGGGCAGGAGTCGACCATCGCACATGTGTATTCGCTTACTGTCAATTGGTTCATCACCATTTCCCAAATGCCAGGATAACTTCTGGAAGGGCAATTTTGGTTGTTTCCTAGAATATGAAGAGATTAATGAAATTACTATTAGTAAAATATATTGTATTAAAATACATGGGTACTAATTTTTTCAGGCGGTCTCCACTTAGTCTAGTAATCTTTTTTTAAATTAACATTAGTAAAAAAACTGTTTTTAAATAGTAATAAACCTGTACAAGTGTGTGGCATTTTGTGATCTAACGTATAGGGCCACAATGGAGGGTTTGAAAATGGAGCCACCATCGATGAATCATAGACGAATCCAAATTCTTTCATCATAAGAAATTGTCTATTCCAGCCGACCCTAAAAAAAGGAACCCGCATTCCACTAAAATGAAGAGTTGTAATTTGAAATTATGTTGAAATAATCTTATTTATTACATCATAAATGAAAAAACATTTACTTACCGCAAATCCTCCATTCGGACATTTGCAAATTTATTTACAATATTAGCCATGCCAACCATCTCATCGAACCAGTCCTCTATAGTCGCATTTCTTGACCACCAGTTTTCAGGGCCTCTGTGACTAAAATCATATATTCTACATTAATAAAACATCGTATCGAAGTTGATTTCTTGCTAAACGAATTAAAGATCACTTCATGTTTTATATCATATAGTTTTGTTATATATATATGTAAAGCTCACGTTATAGAATGAACCGCAATTTCATGGCCAGAATTCCACATCTTCTGAACTTGCATATAATTTGAATATTGATGTGATAGATAAAATGTTGCTTTTATAGGACACCCATGTGGATTTTTTCGGTTTGGTGTAAACAAGGTTTGAGTGTATAGATCCCAGTTTTCAAAATTTATGGCATCATCAAAAGTTAATGTTATCATTTGTGGTACCTGTAAAAAAATATTGAATTGTATAATGATAATTTAAGTGTAATTTGTTTATAATAACAAATACCTTTTTCAATAGATGGGTATAATTAAAGATAGTGTGATCATTCTGCCTACCTGGTTTGGTTCTAATCCCCCAGGTATGAGTGTGCCATCTTTAGAACAAAAGCAGTCGGGTAAAACACAAGTTCGCAAGTTGCACGATTCTGCAGCATTTGGATCATGGTTTGCATCACACCATCCCTGTGAAAATCGAGGCGATTGAATATGTAACATTTTTACTAATTTCTGTATTTACATACAATATTTTCTTATTATTATTTATGAATTCTACATTGGTAGACAGTCTGTCTAGTACAGTGGTTCCCAAAGTGGTCCATACGGACCCCCAGGGGTCCATGGGATCATTCAGGGGGACCGTGGAAAATTAAACGGAAGGTTCAATATAAAATTATAAAAAAGTTTGACACATTATCATTAATATCATTAATATAAATTAAATATGCGTCATGTGAATATTGTGAAGTGCATACAATGAATATACTAGTCTTGGACAAAAAGAAGTAAAATACTGGATGGACCAATAACTTCTAAACATTTAGGAAGCCGGTTACTTACGCGCGAATATAGATATCGGTGCGGGAAGGGTACCAAACTCGAGAACGGCTGATTCCATGAATTTAGTGCAATGGCAACATATACAAAGCATAATGTGCGCTCTGCTTTTGATATTACTATCGAAACAAGGATTCTGCTACCGCAGCGAAACGGATTTTTTTTTTCATTAGAATATTCGGAACGCAAATCAATCTCCAACAATCCAAGCGATGCAAAATTGTGTGCGGAAGTTCGAGTCGACGGGTTTAATCTTATATAAATCTGTGATGAAATGTGATATTTCTTAAAGCATTGCTCAGTATGTAGACCAGATTTTCTGGAGAAGGTCTCACAAAACCAAACTATTTATTGTATTCCTCATGGACTTTTTTTGTTACTGCACGGTCTTTAGAGTCTTTGTCTAGTTTTGCAATGTAGTGGGGCTTTAATTCCAAACGTTATTCAGTATCTATCGTGCTTGTGCGTCCCCTTTTTCTGAACTCCCGGTCAAGCGCCTCTACTAATTGAAAAATGAACTCCTTCCTTAGCATTTTTTGATATCTGTTAGTTTCTGTCACAATCTGAGCCATCAAATGTTCTGTAAAAAGAACTGAACGAATCCTAAAGCAGACCTTAGTCGTTAATTGTCTGGAATTCTAATGTCTGATGTGGCAGGAGAGTACGGGAACTCGGGTTTCTGTCATTTCAATCCAGTATTTTTTCTCGCTTTGGCTATCGACATATGTGGTTCTATCATCACTATCTGAGCTGTTCACATTATCATCTTCGTAATATCAAAAATATCAAAATCCCAAGGAAAAGAGTAAATCAGTTCCTTATGATTCATTTTCCGAAAACAGATGGTTTTTAGATGACATATCACGCGAAGTTCCAGCCATTTTGGAATGAGTATCTTTCAGACGTTTTGTAAAATATTATTTAAAAATGTCCAAAATTGTTTCAAACTATCAAAATCAATACTCAATATTGTAAAAATCACAAGTAATGTTGCGTAAGTAGTTTTTCGCACAAAAATGTACTACAAACACATCGGCTGCCGGCCGACAACTGATTTGTACTGAACAAATAGCCAAGTCGGCTGACCCTTGACAAAGAAGTGAAAACTACGGCAGCAGCAGAAAATAACTTTAAGCAGATAGAATTAATAGAAATGCAGTCTACACTAAAATCTAACAATTTAGATGAGGGGGATACTTGGTTTTTACTAATAACTCCCCAAAAGCCATAAAAACTTTTAAAATCTGTCAATAAAAATGTGGAAATGTTCGGCTCCACTTATTTGTGCGGACATTTATTTTCATGTATTAAATTACTATAATTATATTATTATAATATTCACACACTGCTATAACATTATAATATAATTATATTATACTATAATGTTATAGCAGTGTGTGAATTTTTTGTCCAAAAACTGATATCTAAAAGAGGTGACATTAACTGGCCCCGCAGCCAGGATTTGTCCCCAGTGGACTTTTTCTTTTGTGATATCTTTAAAGTATAGTTTATATTAGCAACCCAGGATCTATTGAAGAATTAAAAGAGAACATGTGGAATGAATTGCATGATATTTCACCAACCATTTTTTGGACGGTAATGGAAAATTTTCAGTCCAGATTATAGGAGTGTAAAAATAATCAAGGTTTATATTTACACAATCTTCAAAAAAAAACCCTAATTAATGTACTTGAAAACTCAATTTACTGATTTTGATATACACAGCGCGTTTATTTTATATAGCTATTTTAAATATTAAGAGGTTATTGGTCTACAAATGTTACTGTGATTCTTAAGTTTTTTTGATGCGTGGTATTTTACCTTATCCGGCCCTTGATGTTTTTTGAGTTTGACACCACTGAACTTATACTTTTCTTTTTAAGTGAGTAGGAGGGGGTCCACCGAAAGCCGAAAATCATGGCAAGGGGTCCACGAGTGAAATAAGTTTGGGAACCTATGGTCTAGTATGAGAAACAAATTTGACAAAAACAATGGTATCTTAAAATTTCACAATCCCGTCTTTTTGAAGCGCACGAAGTAAAAAAATAACAGTATAAAAATTACCTAGTCCCTGTTATCTACGAGAACAATTTTTTTTTGGTTGGTCGCTTTTAAAAAAAATATATAAACATATAAATTTTATAAAAAGAACCGCATACGCATATCAAAGAGCCGTAAATAGCATGGAACTTTCAAGTACTTTTTGCAGTTGGGGGGGCTTTCCACAAGATATTTAAGTTAGATATTATTGTACTAGCTTAACACAGGTATTTACTCGTACATTTTTCGAAATTGTGACCAAAAAATACACGAATGTATTATTCTTGTTTTATGTTATTATGTAAGAAAATATGTAGTAAAAGTCTTGAAAACTTGGTACAAACAATATATCTTTCATTTTTATAGATGAACTTAAAAAAATGTGTTTAGAACGTATTTGCCAAAACAAAACTGTCCTCCACAAACGTGGACAGCTTGTCACTTTAATTAAATAAATTAATTTATATTAAAAAAACATCAAACCTCATCTGAAGAATCAGGACAGTCTACAGAACCATCACAAAAATATTCATTTGGAAGACACGTGCCATCTCCACAGCCAAGATGAGAAGGATCAGGGCAGTCAGCGTCTTCTAATAAAGGTTTTGGGATTGATGCCTCTAAATATCACAAAAAATAGAAAATAACACAAATAAGACATTTTTAAAAGTACTAATAAGATGAAAATATATTTTTTATTAATTTCGGTAGTGTGTTTACCAGCTGTGATGTCACAATTATCCACATTCATTTTAAAATCGCATATTTGACGATTGACATCGAAGAGTAATCCTATGGAACATTTGAACTCAAACACTTCTCCTTCTATGCATAGGTAATATTTGGAGCATTCAGTGTTTGTCCACATTTTGTGTGTTGGTCTTGAAGGGTTTCTGGAAAATACAAAAATAACCTTTAAGAGCATAAAAAAATAGTTTGATTTTTCGTCAATATGCATTATTTTTCAGTACATAAAATAAATGTGCGTTTGAGAGCACATTTCAACCGTAGCTGTAACTTTGGCATTTTGAAAATAAAAGTAATGACAAAAATACGTTATGATGAATGCATTTTTTATAAACATGAACAAAGTTAAAGAAACAAGAAATAAGCAAAATAATTCTATACATTTTTTTATTTTCTCAATTGGCATAATATTATCTCCCGTATTTTTTCATGACTCAGAAATATGTATAATTCATATACTACTTAGTAATTTATATTTTAATTTATAATTTATGTAATCTTAGGAGTACAAATTTTCCAAGAGAACCTGTGAATTGTAACAACTATTTATTGTTGTCTGATTATCTTTCTTTTATGATCCACAAAAATGATTCTGTAGATATCATTAATAACATAATATAAATGATTATTTACCTGTAAAACCTTCCATCTTCTAAGCACCTCACAGAATTTCTTACGCTCCTCTTTACTACATTACTACATCTTATATCTATAATATATAGAAAATAAAACAACATTAATGCAATTGATATAAAATGGACAAGCCGGTACGTTCAAAACCAAGTACTGATTTAAAATACACAATTCATTAGCTTTATTTAAATTATTACGACATCAACAACCGGCGATTTAAATATTTTATTGTTCATGCGATTATGAAAGTTCCCTATTCTTTATATCATGTGAATATATATGACATTTTATGGTACATTTTTGCATACTTTATATACATAGAATTAAGTAGATCATTTGTAAATAAATCATTAGTGAAAGTTTGAGCTCTAACTGACTAATAGTTAATTTAACCCATTAAAACACTTTCTAGAATAAATAAATATAAATGCTACGTAATTTATTTTAGTCTATAAAATAAAATATTTATACCGTCTAAGAAGAACGAAGAAACGAACAAAAATGCGAAAATGAATAATTCTCTTCCGAACATGATTGAATGTAAACCGATACTGAAGCTTAAAACATGTTATAACCGGGCTTGCGAAGTAATAAGGCTACTTTCTTCTTTCTCCGTTACAGTAAAGATGCACACACGTTTACTTGGATGCTCCGTAATAATATTCAAAACATTTAAAAGTTAAATATTACTATTGCTTAGATATGTGAGTCATAAATACATTCAAAAGTGTTAAGATCGTGTGAAAAATTTCTCTGAGTATCGTGATATTAAATATATATATATAGATATTAATACAATGACGCGAAAAACTGTTACCTATACATACAAAGCTCAAAATAACGTCAGCAATTGGTACCCACGAAAGGATATATCTTTTAAATATTTTATTAATAATTGTGTATCTTACTTTCCCGATGATAAATTTTATAAATCTAAGATGTCGCGAACCTAAAAATGTATCATTTAAACAAAATGAACATTCTGTTTTACTTTGGCATGTTTGAAGGTATACCTTTGAAATATATCTTAGTATTAGAGAATTATAGGAAGCAAGTACATTCACAATTTACTTTATTGATTCAAATAAAATAGGAAAATAAAACCTTTTATTTCGTAATAATAATAATCATAATAGGATAGTTTTTCCGCATCACTTACGATTCTCTCGGGATGAATGTTTCCCAAACTTTAAGTGAACATAATAAATTCCATTTTTTTTTTCATAAAAATACGTTATGAAGATGGACAATTATAAAATAATAATTCCTAACCATATACAGATCAATAACCAAAAACTATAGTACTGAAAAATTGTGGTTGAAAATTATTAAGAGCTATTAAAATATTTCTATGACTTAAAAATGAAAAACGTAATGGAATTTATAAAAAAAAAATGTATTTATTGCGTATAAGAATAATTGTACACCACGGGGATGCTATTAGTGCTCCGCATGGCATTTGGATCAGATCTATAAAATTGGTACGTAATAAGAAAAAACGCATGCGGCATAATCTTTGCATTTTCTTTTAATTTACTTTGAACCTTGAAGTTTTTGGTGCTTAACAAAATTGTTCTACAATATAATAAAATATGGCGTGCGACGTGCAATTAACAATACCGTTATATGACATATGTAAAAAATGTTCTGACATTATTTCTATCTTTTTTTTCATCCGGTCCGCTAAGGCAGAGCTCCGCAACCTTTTCTCATCTACGGCACACCAAAGTAATTCTTTGGATTCTACGGCACACAAAAGTTCTCACCTTGAATACCGTGGCACACCAAAAGCCAAAAATAGCTATTAATTTGATCAATTTCACTTTTTTCTAATTTCATTTAGAACTTAATAAAGCAAGTATGTCTACATAAATAGGCGATAGGCGCTGGGAGCCTGAGGACCGTTGTAAAATTATTTATTTATAATATTGCCTTATTTGATCGCGGCACACCTGTATCGGCTTCCGGCACATCAGTGTGCCGCGGCACACCAGTTGCAGAGCACTGCGCTAAGGTATTGAAATCTTCAATCCGCTCCACCTCATAAAAAAATTGGTGGGCTTTTGGATACATACAAAAAAATATTTGCTTACTGAGGCTTATATAATTTTGTATTTGAAAGGGGGCCATAGATCAAATAAGTTTGAGAATCTATATTCTGGACAATAATCTTTTTAACATAGCTTCCCAAGCTGGGGGGAGCTAAGGGGGCAATGCTGGTCCTGAGAGAGTAAGGGAGTCGTTATAATATTACAATAATTACATATATAATTTATTTTCTCGTTTTTTTATTTTCAAAATATCACCCTGAAATCAAAGAAATACTTTTGTAAATGACTATATTTTTTGATGAAATTTCGTTGCAAATAAGAGACTTGCAACCTATCAAAAAATTGATGATAATACATCAGATTCGTCTTTCTCATTAGGATTATTTAATATTTACTAATTACTCAACAAATGTATCAGCGTATCTAATTTACACCAAGTCGTTTTCTTACGCATTTTTTTGTCATTTCGATTATACGCGATTTTTTCGGCCGACACTATTACTTTGTTTTCGCGATTTACTCGTAGTTACACGATTTCCTACATTTCTTCATCTTTTACATAATAAAAGCGCTTAAGTAAAACCAACAAATAAAAAAAAATTAAAACAAAAAATCTACTTTTGTGTTTATCGTAAATACGTATGTCAACCGCTCGAAATGTAGAAAGCAAAACAAAAACTTTTAAACAAATTAATTGTACAGAATTTTTTTTCCTCGGATTAACAAAATGAATCAAATTTAATAATAATTGACTTGGAGTACTTAGACCAAGAAGCAAAATTCAGTTTCAAGGAAAATCCAATGCATGTGTTCAAAAAATTGCAATTGATTCATCTATTTACCGAAAGTGACAGCATCGAATAATTCTTATAAGTAAATTTAATTATGCATGCACACATATAAATATTTTTCTGGTTGTATTTTTGTAATCAATAATGAAATGTTTTTTTTAAGCCCCAAATTTGAAGAATAGATTTTTTTCATAGGTTTTTGAGTACTTTCATACGCGATATCCTAATTTTTGAAACCGAAATACTTTCTAGAACCAATGTATCGCGTAAATAAGTTTGGAGTATATAACACTATAAATAAGTACTAGTATATTAAAAAATAAGTTCGTTTAACTTTTCTGTTTTATTTCATTAAAACAAGATAAAATTCTAGAAGTGTTTTTGTAATTTTATGTCTGAAAGATAGGCCATGGGTCAAATACGTTTGGGAACCTATGCTCTAGAGCAGAGCTCCGTAACCTTTTCTCATCTACGGCACACCAAAGTACTTCTTTGGATTCTACGGCACACCAAAGTTCTCACCTTGAATACCGCGGCACACCAAAAGCCAAAAATAGATATTACTTTAATCAATTTCACTTTTTTTAAGTTCATTTAGAACTTAATAAAGCAAATACCTCGTTGTATGTCTACATAAATAGGCGATAGGCGCTGGGAGCTGAGGACCGTTGTAAAATTATTTATTTATAATATTGCCTTATTTGATTGCGGCACACCTGTATCGGCTTACGGCACATCAGTGTGCCGCGGCACACCGGTTGCGAAGCACTTCTCTAGACTCTAGAAGGTATTAATCAAAACTACCTGTACATCTAGCGGATCGCGACAATTACGGTTTATTTTTATTATGTACGAGTCTTATCCAATGATCTTCATTGGTGCCATTGTAATGATAGCATACAGGTGATTTTCATACTGCTGGTATTGATTTTCCAGAATACTAAACTTTAGTGTATCACGTTTTATAAATCAGTATTATGTTAATTAAACTTAAGTAATAACAAAATATTTAACATAGCGTGCCTTAGTTAAGTTCTTCGCAATGGCCTTTACTATTTTACTGCCTTTCACACTTTTAATGACAACTTTAACAGTAAAATAAAAAACAAAATATCTAATGATGTGCTAAATTTTGCTGTAAAATGTGTTTTTCTCATTCAAAATATATAATTATATCAGGGTTAGGGTATGTTAGGTTATAACCGTCAAAATAGACTGAAAATGTGAAAACACAGGTATTTCTGTTGTTTAAATAGTTTAAGCAACAATCAGTAATGACCAATGATCCTCAGTAACACCATACGTCAAATATATATTTATATGAACGTTTTTATGGGATAATACATGTCTTGATTTTATAAAGTTTGAAACATTAAAATCGAGTGATACCCTTTTCCACGATTTCAAAAGTATTATTTTTAAAATGTGACTGTAACAGTACGCAAGTAATCGAACTGAGACAGGGAGCATTATAATAATATAATTCAATAGCGATATTTTAATATTAAAAAAAAAACCTATTCTTATAAAATAAACCTAGTCTATGGTTTGTAATTGGTAATGTTTATCTGTCATTTTCAATCTGTCAAAAGTACTTGGTTGTATTATTTATAAATAAAAAATAATTACACAGGCACAAAAAATGAATATCGGTCTGACGATATCATTTTTTGTTTTGTTGTATTATAATTTAGTTGAAGGTACAATATCTCCCGCAGATAAATCAAAGAAATTTGCAAAAACCAAAGCCGGTTACAAAGAACGAAAAGGACCGACAAACTTGTCGGTAATTGAAAGAGATTTGTTAAAAGAGGAGCCTACCATTAAGGATATTATACTTAATCACCAAACATTCCACGATGACACGAGTAGACGATATTTTAATAGAACGGTATTAGGTTACGTTACTCCAGTAAGTAAATTTTTATTTTCTTATATTTGAATACCTTTGTTTTGAGTGGAAATTGTTTATATAAAAAATCTTTTCAGTGGAATAATCACGGTTACAATGTGGCTAAATTATGGGCACCTAAATTTGCATATATATCACCTGTATGGCTACAAGTGAAGCGGCATGGAAATGAAGAATATGAAGTCACAGGATTACACGATGTTGATCATGCTTGGATAAAGACGGTGAAACAAAATGGAGCTTCTTCAAAAGTCAAAAGTATGAACACATGTATTTTATTGTGCATGTTCCATATTTAAATTACACAAAGGCGACCTTTTGATCATTCAAGTAAACTCTTTTAGTGTTTTAATATGACTAAATATGATTTAAACAACAATACCTTTATGACTAAGTGGAGATAAATAATAATCTTATTCATTTCAGTTGTGCCTCGATTTTTGTTTGAGGGCTGGACACCTCAAGATTACTCTCAGTTACTGGTGGGTCCACGAGAAGAAAGAGTTGCTCTTGCTAACACCTTGAAAAAGATTTGCAAGCAGTGGAAATTTGATGGAATGGTTATTGAAATACTTTCTCAGATATCGGGAAGAGTAAATTATGAAGTAATTGCAGAGTTGATTAAGTCACTTGGTAATTATAATTTTATAACAGTTCAGATATAACAGTTTAATGAATTGTAGCGCTTATGTTGAGCTAAAAAGGGTTGCAGAGGACCGAGAGGAATGGAGATCGAGATGCAAGATTCTGTTGCTGCAAACCAATCCACCGGATTGATACTACGAAGAAGAACAGTTCATTTATTAATATTGATATTGAGCATTTACTATCATTAAATTAAAATGGCATAAAAGCCTGATCGGCACAACAGTATAAAAAAAAACGCATCAAGATTTTCAATAGAACAAGTACAGGAGAATACGGACAGATGTTGGTAAAGAAATCTTATCTGTCGATTCAATGGCGTTAACCATTTTATGTATGGCTAAGTGCTGGATGTGGAGTGTTGATCCGTCAACGTCATAGACTACAGCCTGGTATTTGCGCATCCTTTTAAAAGGAATTAATTTTAACAGGAATTCACTATGAATAGGTTGTGTTAACGGGTCAATTATCGTCTTTCTTCTCTCTCTAATTCACACCAACTGGAGGTATTTAAAGAACTTAGAAATCTATTAAAAGCCTTTTTTATTTTAATCCTCTTCAGGAATTAAACACAACGTTTTGTATGGTAAGCAAACGCTTTAGCACTAAGCCATCTCTACCAGCGTACCTGTCCACTTTAATGTAAATAAGTCTCATAATTGATGCTTTTAAATATATACTAAACTCACTATTTTCATAGGGTACTTTTATATGAAAAAAGTATTCCAAAAATCAATAACAATGAGGATATATACCTTTTTAGAAAAATTCATTAGGGAATCAAAAAAAAATATTCGTAATTGTATCTTTATTTTAGCAATAAAATACTTGATACTAACCTACACAAGTATTATTCACCAACCAAAATACAATGTTATTCAATTGCTAAATATACTGATATTTTTCTAATATTTCAATTTATAATTCAGGTTTATCAATGGCTGAAGGGTTATTAGATTTTATTCTGGTTTTACCACCTTCACGGGGACAACCAAGTGATGATGATACTGTTAAGCAGTTTGATGCTCTTTTTCCTTACGTGTCAGCATTCTCTCTTATGACATATGACTTTTCCAATCCACAGAGACCTGGTAAGAATAATATAATATCAATATGGTAAGAATAACATAATATCAAAATGAGTGGGGAAAATATGAAAATACGTAATGAAATATATATTTTAATTTTAGGTCCAAATGCTCCAATTGAATGGGTTAGAAAATGTGTGCTTAACTTGGTACCTAATGATGATGACAAGGAAAAACGTGGAAAAATATTGCTTGGTCTAAATTTCTATGGAAATGCATATTCTCCTGGAGGTGGGGGGCCGATAGTGGGTCATGAATTTATTGACTTATTAAAAACTGCCAAGGGTTCAATGAAATATGATGATAAAAGTGTAGAAAATTTTGTTGACATAAAGTAAGTATAAAAAGTGATATAAAAAAATACAATAAAAATACACACCCAACCTTACTCTTATGCATACTTAATGGTTTAATTGTAAATAAGTCATATTGTATTATTATGATTTATAGGACTTCTAAAGGAAGAAAAATAATATTTTATCCAACATTATACTCTATCCAGAGAAGAATAGAACTTGCTGCAGAGCTGGGAACTGGACTAGCGGTTTGGGAACTCGGTCAGGGATTAGATTATTTTTATGATCTTTTTTGAGAGGTGCAAAGTTCATGAAATGTTTGCAAACACATTACAGAAAAAAAAAATACACCAAGCTAGTCATTATGTACACGGGTTTCTCAAAAGTAAACCAATATGATTACGGATACCACAATATGCATTATTGACTACAGTGAATCTTTCTCACTATTGAATGAATGAAGAGATTTGTTAAGACTCTTTTAAATGGTGACAAAGTTGATGTAATTATATTTGTATGATAAGCTTGATTTTTAATTTTAATATGATTTTTATGTTGCCCTTGAATACATGGTAAATGTTGTTTTCTGTCTTACATATATTTATTGTACTTAAAGAGTTATGAAGTAATGTACTTTTGCACCATGTAAATGTGATAAATTTAAAGTTAATAAATGTCACCTTACTACATCCTGAAAATATAATTCTTTGGGGGAAATAATTGTTGCTATTGTTATGAAGTAAATAAAACTTTAATTTATTTGTGCACACACAACATAAGGGTTTCCTTAAATGAAAAATAAAATTCATTATGATGTACTTAAAAATTTGCTTTAATGAATACATATTTACAATATTAAAATTAAGATAAGTTAATTCTGCAATGCATCTTTATTTTGCTCACACCAATATTCTGGTGGTCGGTCAAAAGCCTGAAACATACAAAATATAGATATACAGTTTATTATGTAATAGTTATCAGCGTTTTCACAAATTATGAATGTTTAATATTATTATTATTATACCTAAATATAAATGAATAAACATTACAATCAAAAAAATAAATCTCATTCATTTCTTTAATTTATGGGTGAATAAACTTAATTTAATTTTAATAAATATTGTTTTACTGTAATTTATAATAACTGAGTTACTTTACCTCGCCAATCTTTTTCAGTAAGTATTGTTTTGGCATTTCCTCATTGGCACGAGTCCCCCATTCAAATACATATCTTACATTATCTGCCTCACCGATCTAAATAATAGACAAAATATTTGATTCACAATTTAAATGAAATATTCAATAACAAAAAAGTACACATCTGTTTACTATAATTATAATATAAACAACTTTATAGTTCCAGCTTTAAATGGTTCAAAATAATTTATTTGGATAAATTCTTAATGTCTTGTTAACACTTACTTTAATATAATTAAGGTATAACTCTTTAGTAAACTGATGAGTTAAAATCTTTTTAGTTGCATTATCACCTTGCCCCAAAAGACCAGCTTTTTCTAAAAATCTCCAGAGTGCATCTATAAAAATAGAATATATCAAGATATTTTGTCAAGGAAATATTTGAATTAATTTATTATTCTCATGTGCCTCAGACTTAAACTGAATAATTGTAAGGAAAAACATCATCAAGAATATTTATCTTTCGAAAAAGTGTAGTATCTTCATCATCATTGGCACATTAAATTATGTAAAATATTATTCAACATTACGAGTAGGCATGCACATTTTTATACATAAATATTGGATTAATTACACCATCAAAGTCTAACAATGTGCACAAAAATTGGTTAAATATGCAAAATCGTGATATATTATGCTCTATTGTAATATATATTATTGAAGAGACATATTATATATTTTTTAATTATATTAAAACCTGCCGCAAAGAAGTTTACTTTTTTTTTTACATTGTATTATAAATTCCACATTTTCTGGGGTTCATTTTGATGATGTAATAATAAGTAATAATCATGAAATTATAAAAAAATAAATGAAAAGATACTTATTTAAGATTTAAAAATAGGTTTAGGTTATTTGAAGTATTAAAATTAAGAAATCAGTGGCATTAAAGTATCTTAATTTTACAATGAATAACAAATTTACACTAATCAATTGTAGTGTATAAATTATTTTTACAATACAAACCTTCCTTCACTGAACCTCCGTTCATGAAGATATGTGAAAGAGTGGCAATTAGGAGGATGTGTTCTTTCCCAGATACTGATTCATGTAAGTCCTCTGCTTCATCGCAAGTAACTAGTATAATTTTACCATTTCCTTCTATTAATTTGTACCCATATACCTGTAATAATATGTTAAATAAACATAAGAAGCATATAGGCAGTGACGAATTGACGAACTACAATCAGAACTGAATATTTTTAGGTAAATCAGGCAAAATCCAATTTCACTTAAAAATTAAAAATTTGTATTTAACATGTATGTAAGAACCTCCCAGTATTAACTTATGGGGCAGGGACGTGGAATCTTACAGCAAGTTTTATCCATGAAATATAGGTCACCCAATGTACACTTCATTGCACACTAAAAGACTTAAGAGGAAATTAACAACTTTTGGTGGCGCACTCATTTTATTGTCTGGTGATTTTCGACAAACTACCTGTTATACCACGTTCAACAGTTGCCGATGAACTTAATGCATGTCTCAAATCATCCATTTTATGATGATGCGTAAAGAGATTCACTTTTAAAGCCAATATGCCTGTTCAACTACAACATGATGCATCCGTTGAATGTTTCACATAATAATTGTTGGTTATAGTAAATGGCGATTGAGGAATCCACACAATGGATCACATTGCCAGAATAATACTGTAAAATAACCGTAACAATAGACGAATTGATTCGAAAAGTTTTTCCAAATATACAACAGTTGCCGATGAACTTAATGCATGTCTCAAATCATCTGTTTTATGGCAACACGTAAAGAGATTCACTTCTAAATCCAATATGTCTGTACAACTACAACATGATGCATCCGCTGAATGTTTCACAAAATAATTGTTGGATATCTAAGCTCGCGGTTTCTTCTTCTGAGTGACATTGCAACGCATGCCGGGTACACGCTAGTAGTCAATAAAGCAGAAACTACCTAATGAATGTTGCCTTTATGTTTTTCATAATAGGTAGATACTATAGAATATTAGCAGTAAATGTTTCGCAGAGCCAAAATACACAAAAGGTATAATAAAACACTAAAGTAAAAAGTTATTTTAGTTTATCCGTGATTTTAATTAACAAAAATGACAACTTACTTATTACAACAACTATAGTTCACACTTCTAATAAGCTGGTCTATTTAATTTCTGTAATCATTTCATTGCTGATTACCCCCGCCCAGAAACACTTAGTCAGAAAGTCGTACATATTAATGTAGCTAGATTAAATTAATAAATTTTACTAATAATTACCGATCTAAAAGATTAATTTTACCAAAATGAAAATAACCTAAGAAGTCTTAAAAACTTTGTTATACATACCTCTTTTAAAAGACGACTGACTCCCAGCAATATTTGGTTGGCATTTTTTGATAAACCTTCTTTGATTGACGTCAGGTGCTTCAATACCTCAGATCTTTTGATGGGAACTTTTGTTCCACCTTTGTTTAAAATAAATCTAGCGCAATCTTTAATCACAGAGTCGGCGTCATCTTCTGACAAATTTCTGTTGCCTTGGCTCATTCTTTAGAAAGCTGGATATTATACTGTAATTATAAATATTAGAATATGCGCTCCGTATTACTATTATTAATAACAATAAGATAAGTAAACCATCAGTTTTTGAAAATTTGAAATACACCAGATGTCAATGTTTTGTTAAGTTGTTATGATTGTTACGGTTTAGCCACTTGTGTCAAAATAAAATTTCAAATATGGAATGATTATTTATTTTAACCTAAACACGTAGTTCCATGCTACGACAATATCCTATTAGATTAGATAGTAGTTAAGACATCTTTTAGGTGTATCAAACTTCATAAAATCAACACATCCTTTATCTATTCCAAACTATTGACAGAAAGAGGTCCTTAGTATTTTAATAACCTTAACAAAATTTAAAAAGTCGTTTTTATCATTTTATGTTAATTTTAACAATATGTACATCGTGATATTAACGAACAAAAACGTTATGTACGAATATTTTGAATAAATCATTCAATGCGCTTATTTATTGAATCTAATCGAACCCAACTCGAAAAAAACATTTATAAAGAAAATTTTGCTTTTCAATAGGTATTTGTCTTTGATTTTATTGTCAAAAGTCTTCATAAAAAGTGTGACAAACGGCATTTTCAGTGTAAATTGACATGGAATAATGTGGACCAATACATATATAAAAAAATATATATATATAGAAAAATATAGCTTACCATTTTACCTAATTTAATATACACAATTGAAAGTAAACATTTTGCAACTATTTTATAACCAATTGAACCCTTTGGACGCGAAGCGACTATAGTCACCTGAATTTTTCCTCTTCGACGCGTAAATCGACTTGGCTTGTAAAAAACGTAATATTTCGACGTGGTAGTCAACGTTTGTCGCCTCGCATTTGCGACATCGTCAGTGATATACATACAGACCTTTTTTGTTGTGCAGGGGTGGGGGAAAGAGAGCCAAACATGTCTCTTTTTTTTTCATCGATATAAAGAGAAATATTATTTTTATTATATGTTTAACACATGTGTTGACGCTGAACATTCAGAATTCTTTTAGTTAGTATTTCGTATATTCGTGTATACTGTTTTTGAGATAATTATGATCCCCTGTTGGATACTAAATGTAAGTAATTTTTATTATAATCTTATCATTAACTTTTTTTGTGTTCTTCTCGTATTATATAGAATTATTATGATTTGTATTAAAGTTTACGAAGTATATATAAGAAAAAATGTAATGTATGAATTTTATAGAATACGATTTTTATTTTTAAATTTTATTTTTTGAGCCCCCCCTAGCCCCCAAAATATAACCTGACGACTATTTTTTGGTGTATTAAATCATGATATTCTCAAAAAAAACGTAAAAAGAATTGTATAGAATACTTTAATTTCCATGAAAAATTTGCATTTTTCAGATGAACTTTTTTTGCGTTTACCGCGTTGAAAGGGTTAAACTTACCAAAACATTAACGATTTTATAAGGAACACTATTCGTCATTTTTTACATACATAGTTTTGATTTTATAAAGCTCGAAACACTTATGTTGTGTGATAAAGTACTAAAAACATGGATTAGTCCAAATATTTCAAATCTACTACACAAGTTTACCAATATAGCAAAAGAATAAGGTGGAGCCATAGGATTTCATTAAAAACTGGTCATAGTGTGTTGTCCATTATTTACAAAATATAAGATGATTACCTGATAAGTAATCTAAGTTAGATACTTGAAGTAACCCTGTTTTATATGCACCGCTCTGTCATATTATTTTTGTTTCATTAGGATGAAGGAGCATATTTATTTTTCTTATTATTATACAAGGGGCACGCTGGTCCTATTATAGTCAAATTTAATAAAGGGTTCGCACATGCCTCTACTAGCCATATCCAGACCACTTCTGATGGCAGGAATTTTAACAGATGAAGTATAAATTGAACTCCAACCGAGGGGGTCTTTTAAAATATTTTTAACAGTTACTACATTTAATGAAAATATTTTTTTTCCTGTGACTTGATTCAGCATGAGAGTCGAGTGCTATTCTTGAGCTAACCTCTTGACAGATCAGGTTATATTTGTGTGGATAGTGAGAAGATTTTTGGTGGTTATTAGTCTGCTTCATAAAGAGATTTTGATGTTCAATACATATTTAGAATATAACACATATACTGGAAAAGAATTATGAAGCCTATCGCGTTAAGAGTTACAAAATATACCTATATGGGAGATAGTTTCACTATGTAGGGATGCACTGTAAGAGTTCCATGGGTCTGGTGGTAACGTATGAATACAGGTAATATCAATACAGAAAATTCAGAAAGGTTAAATGCTGTATGTGTGGTAATGATCCACCAATGTTAAAAACCACAATATATTGGAACATCTAAGAAAGTATTGACAGGTGAGATGTTTATTTTAAAACTATCTTAAAGATACATAATAATTTGGAATGAAATATGGGAAAAAATCACATTCATTTGAATAAATATTCATTCATCAATCAAATATCATAAGAAAAGATTTTTATTATATAACTATATTAGTTTAATTTGACAAGAATGTTTTGCTACTTTGTTCTTTACATCAGATAATTTTGCAAAATTGTACATTATTTTACTATTTTTCAAAAGAAAAATTGGGAAATATAATTTTTATTTCACGACATACTGATTCTTCTGAATCTAAAAGATAAAAATATACATTATTAGCATACTTCATAAAAAAATTAAATGATTAGTAGTTTAGCATTGCTTTTCTAAGAATATGCACGAAGTTAAATATAATTTTATCTAAAAATATACATTCACTAATTATAAAATATAATATATTTATCACCATAACCACTTAATTCAAAGAAATTTTTATTTTTATTAATTCACGGAAATGGAAAAAAATAAAACTAACCAGACCCATGAGTAGCATTTCTGGTATCAGATAATCCATGAAGAGCTCTAATAGACTGGGGATCAGAATATATCCCTTTATACACTTTAGTAGGACCCATTAAATTTCTCCATTCTTTAATAGCATTCTCACGTGAGAGAATATAAACTTCTACAGGACCACTAAAATTATTTAAAATAAACAAAATGATAAATAATATTTTATTAAGCGATGCTTTGATCATAATAAAAAATACGCGAATACATATTATGAATTATTTGGGGAACATAAAATACCTGCAAATAAATGAAATAAGCCGATTAAAAAAGAATTTGTCTTTATGTTCCATATAAAAGATTTCAGCCATCTGTGCTGACAGTGTGATTCTTTTACTTTCTAAAATACTAAACCCATTGTTCCTTAAAATATCTTTGACATTTTGCAACGCGCAAGGATTTTTTACTAAATGAGGTTTAATAATTGAGAGTGTTAAATTTGCTAAGCTTGACATATTATGAACCGAACTATAAATTAACCTTATTGCTATACATATTTTGACAGCTTGAATAAGCGGTAAAAAATATTTTTCCCAAAGTATTTTCAGCATATATAGTAGTGGGTCACTTAGTAATATTAATTTTTATTATAAATAAATTAGTCAATATAAATAGCTATCTTGATAGGAAGAGAAATGGATAAATAATTTGAGAATATAACTACAATTACAATTTTTATAATTGATTAATACTTTAACTTTCAAGTTTCGACTATGTTCACTGTTTTAGTCATATAAAAAATATTATGAAAGACCAAGCTGGCTCCGATTGCTATTTTTATTCTATCTTTTAATTAAATTATTTTTACAATAAAAAATATGGATGAAAATTTACGAAAATTGTACAAACATTAGAAACGTTAAGACGATATAACTATTATATTACATAAAATCATAAAGAACATAACTTCCATACATTTTAAAGTTGAAAAAAAAATCCACTGCGATTTCAAAGAATCTTTTTTTCTTAAACATTTATAGTTTAATATTTTTGGAGTTGACAGAATTTTTTAAAGACATATTGTAAAAGTTTCAATATGATTTTGTATACCTATGTACAATAGCCTTTATCTAATAATTAATAAAAATATTTTTATTTAACTATTCTTTCATCCAAAATTTTCGTTTCATATAAAAAAAAACATAGATCATTAATAATAAATAATTGAACCAAGAAAATATGATTCAAATTGACCAGTAAAACCAGTCAGCTAATTTACCATTCAAGAATATAAGAGGAGTTTTCAGGTCATCAATGCCATAAAACACATACAATTATCATATATGTATGTATGTATATTACAATAAAAATGTCCATGCATTTTTTTTAATCATGGCCAACCATTCCGTATTTAGAGATTTATGTTATGTTGTCTATGAAATTTTTGTAGAAGCCGCGAGGACTGTCACCATTAATGTTTATCAGTTTTTAATAATTTTGTTGAGTCAATCCATTACTTGGGTTTGAAGTTAGTTATTATGCCGTCAATGGATCTTAAAAGGAAGACGGATGATTTTTCCTTGGTGCCAGCTAATAAAAGAAACAAGAATGAGTTGTCTGTTATTGGTAGCAGAGAAAAGGCAGTCGTTTCGGCCGCGGTTAGTTCTTTTTATATTATTTATTATTGGTATATTACTTTTGTTAACAATTCACTTAACTCTCCGTCGGTCGCAATAGGTTTGCGCCTTCGGTCGGTTGCAATGAGCCTGACAGGCACACAACTTCATGCAATGTAATGACTCCATTTCTCAAATTATTTGTTTCTATTAAAACCTTTTTTCGACAGAAGGTATCAATTATGTTATGAATTTGTACAAAAAAAATGTTAGAAAATAATGCCACTTCTCGGGACACTACGTAAGTCTCTGAGAGCAGGCGAGCCTGTGCAAATGTATTGATAGCTCGACACCGAATAAAAGTTATTTTACATTACAAGTTACTGGATAATGGTTTTTAAATGCATTTTTTTTATATACATATAACTATATTCATATAATTCTTTATTTTACCCAAATTTTTCTAAAAAGGTTATTTCTTTAATTGTAGAACCAAATACCACGCACATCTGGATTGTTTGCTCCAATCATGTTGTTGGAAGGCCACCAGGGAGAAGTGTTTTCTTCAAAATTTCATCCTGATGGACAATATCTAGCATCAGCTGGATTTGACAGACAAATATGTAAGTAATGCATATAACATTATTATGAATTTAATTAACACTAGATTCAATTTACTATCTCAAAAAAAAGAATGCCTTTTCTATAGAAATAAAATGATAGGATTAAATTTTAAAATTTACTTTAAATTTACTGCAAATGCTTCCACTCAGTGACAGATTAGGCTCCTGATATCCTGATGTATACATTTTATATAAGTTAATATATTGTAACGTATGGTGCATTAAAACTTATGTTTTTTTGTGTGTGCATTTTTTTTTTGAAAACTGATTATGAACAACTTTTTTAGGTTTTTCCACCTTTTTAAATCTGTCTCGTTGTTTTTATTTATATATTGCATGAGATTGTATTTAAAAATACGCAGTTAAGTGAATTCTGGAAGTACAGATATATTTGTTGTATTTCAGTTTTTTGGACTGTTTATGGAGAGTGCGAGAATGTGAGTGTCATGACTGGCCACACTGGGGCTGTAATGGAGCTTCATTTCTCCCCCGATGGTTCTAATCTCTTCAGCTGCTCTACGGACTTTACTCTTGCCTTGTGGGATGTTCCTACTGGGCAACGTATCAAGAAATTGAAGGGTCACACCAGTTTTGTTAATTCTATACAAGGTAAAATACTACTATGATTTCAAAATATTTTCCTTAACCCGCCTATCATAGCGCCTAAAATGAAACTATATTAAAAATAAAATTAAGGCTAATTATTACTAGATATTGAGCAAACAAAATTATTATGAAAAAGTAATGGGTTAAAATGATCAATAATTTTATTATTGATTTTGTTTCTTTTTGTTTCAGGAAATAGAAGGGGGCCCCAAATTCTTGTTTCTGGATCGGATGATGCTACTATTAAGATTTGGGATACTCGTAAAAGAAATGTTGTTAGTACATTAAATAATAACTATCAAGTTACTGCAGTCACATTTAATGACACATCTGAACAAGTGATCACCGGAGGAATTGATAATGAAGTGAAAATTTGGGATTTGCGAAAAAATGATGTTGTATATCGACTTAAAGGCCACACTGACACAGTCACAGGTAAAAAGCTGGAAAAAATTTAACATCGCGCATAAAAAACACATATTTTCATAAAATGCAATAACTTTTATATAAATGTTTATATATATTTTTTTCCAATATTTATTAAGTAAAATTCCTGTGAAAGCCAATTATTAATAAATACCCTATTATAACTAGTTAATGTATTAGGAGGACTCGCTGTCAATAAGAATTAGTTTTTTTCATGAATAATTTATCAAATAGGGATATTATTCCTTTGGGTTAATATACCCATCTGATGGCAGCACACAATTTTTTAATTTTTTATTAATTTGTTAAATTTTAGGACTCTCATTATCACCTGATGGGTCATATATTTTATCTAATGCAATGGACAATACACTGAGGATATGGGATGTGAGGCCATTTGCACCTGCTGAAAGATGTGTCAAAATATTTGCTGGTCATCAGCATAATTTTGAAAGGAACCTTCTGAGATGTTCTTGGGCGTCTGATGGCTCGAAAGTATGTATTCATCATATTTTTATATATTTATAAAACTTAAGTTATTTTGTCATACATGTACACTGCAGAATGTTTGTAATGATTTACTATTAAATAATTTAAATTTTTTATCAAAATCATTTCTCAATTACAGGTGTCTGCTGGATCTTCCGATCGTTTTGTTTATGTTTGGGACACTACATCAAGAAGGATTCTCTACAAACTACCTGGGCATAATGGAAGCGTTAATGATGTTCAGTTCCACCCCAAAGAACCAATAGTTCTATCAGCATCCAGTGATAAACAAATTTACCTAGGTGAAATAGAGACCTGATGAAATCATAATAGATTGATATGAGAAATGAAACTTTACTTTATCTGATATAGAATGACTTATGATATTTAAATAATAATACTTTGATTACTTGGAAAAGAAGTATTATCTTGAAATGTATTTTTATGTATGTAATATGTATAATAATTATTCATTATAATAAAGCTTCTAATTCAATACATTTTGTTTTTGACTACAGGTAATTTGCATAGTTTTCAATTACTAAAGAGCAAAGTGAAGAAAAGTGTAGATTTAAAAGTAAAAATAAAACTGGGAAATACTTATTTTGTTATATACCTATTTGTAGGAGATATTTTTTCAGGGTTATCTAAAATTTAGGACCTAGACCCTGTGGTCTGAATTTTATACAATAAAAAATTAACCTTGTTTCCCAGTGAAAATTTAATGGCTATTGAAATCAATACAAAATATTATCACAATTTAAAACAATGTGTAGGGGTCACATTATTTCATTCATCTTATGAGTAGATACTCATACATTTATCAGAACAGCGCTTATTTTTCAATTTACCTTACACTAGGGTAAATAGTGTAAAGTTATAGTGGCTGGCTGAATTGTAGAAACCCTGGTAAAAAAATCTTTGATATGATTTTATTAACGCCTTAAAAAAATAAAATGTAGGGCTGCCAGATATTATTTCTGCTGTTGGTCCGGTTAAAAAAATATCGGCCTACCAGACACGGGTATGTCTGGTATTTGTAAATTCATAGATATAAAATCACTAGGCTGCTGCGACGTTCGCTATTTCCGAAAATGAGAAGAGGCACGCGTATTTTGTTTTATTAATGATGAGAATGTTCTGATCGTCAAATCTTCGAAGGAAAAAGAAAGGCATATTTTATTTTGTATTTCTAAATTGCATCTTCAAAGTCAATATTTTTGTGATAATTAAATCTTCAAAGGCCAAAACAGACGGTTTTTTTTTGGCAAAGGGATGTTTTTTTGGTTTATTTTGTCTATATAAATTACCCTTCAACAAAGTAACCCAACATGATGGCAAAAAATATGGGAGCTATATATATTTGAATAATTAAACAAAAATTTGTCCGCTATTTTTTTTGGCAACTTTGTAAACTATATGTCCAAGGTAAACAAGTGTATTTTTACGATATAACTAAAAGGCTAATAGTTTCTAGTGAATACTAGTCAATAGTTTCTAGTAATCTAGTTAATAATTTCTAGTAACAAGTGTATTTTTACGATATAACTAAAAGGTTAATAGTTTCTAGTGATCTTTTAAAAACAATATAGTCTTTTCTTATGTAAAAAATCTGCTACCGATTTATAAGGTGATGATTTTTCATAGCAACGCAAGGCATAAAACTAATTTTGGATGAAATATAAGATGAGGGGGCATAAAAATTCATATTAGACTAGAATAAATAAATAGTAGTCACTTGTTGTTAGTATAAAAAAAGACTGAAGTGGGTACTGGAGGGCTACAAACACTAGGCAACATAAAAAAACTAAAATCAGGTGGTAAGAGAGCAGTACATGTCAAACGGCGTTTTATTATTATTTATTATGTAGTAGGTCCACGGATTTAGTTCAGAACGTAATAAGTCCATGAAGAATACGACTTATTCATTTTATTGTGGGTTTCATGCCCTTTTTAGTAATAAAAACTCCTAACTTAGTAATAATATAAATATTTATTAATTATTTTATAAAAGAAAAGGTATTATTTAATTTACATTATGTCAGAATAAGATATCCCGTATTCTTATGAACAATGTCCGTATATAATACCTATTATGAAGTTATTGTTGATGTGTGTGTCGGCCTGTATTTGTTGACGACTGTGCAGTTGTGCTAAAATGGCGAATTGTCACAAATTTAAGCTGTAACGGGTGCGATATGAGTTTTATTCTGTGTGATATATTTAGGTAAGCGAACCATTCGGTTTTATCACAGATCCCACACACTTATTAATATCACCCCAACCAGTATCAAATCGGTACCGTTTCTAAATCAACTCGGTATATATATTATAATTTGATCAGCTGATGTTGTCTAAAAATTCTCCACCTTTCATTTCTGTAAAAGCGCCTCGAAGATTAATTTAAGACGTCCATGACGATTTTTCATTACTAATTTGAACGTTTTATGGAAATCGCATCGATAAAATAACTTTCTATTTTATCACAACACCACGTCCATCAACTTCTTTTAGTTGTATGTATAATGAGCGGTCTTCGCTAAAGTGTTATAATTGTGCTACATTAATAATAATTATTTGTATTGTTTGTATTATATTTGTGATAAATATTTATTTAGGTCGATACACAATGGCTTCGGGCGCATCATCCCTCGATAGCAATGAGAGTGGTGGTGAGTACTTTGTACATTTTTGAATGTTCTACTTGTTCTCTGTGTAAGTAGTCAAATAGTTCAATTGATTGGTTTCTTTGTTAACCTGATGGTATAATAATTTATAAACCATGACTTTTTTAATGTTTTGCTATGCAGAATGCTATTACTAAAACAATGGTTAAACTTTTTTGCTCTATTTTGACATTGTATCATAATTTCAATTAAGGAAAAATAACCCAAAGTGATGCCTGAGTTTTCTTTGCTTGACCATATGTAATCATAAATTATTGTCCACATAATCTTCTTGAAATCAATAACAATACCAACAGTCAGGTGCCCCATTAAACTTTATAACTTACACAAAAGGTTTTTTTTATTAATTATTACAAAAGACAATTACAAACAATTGATTTATAAATGTTTTTATACTTTTGTTAGTTTATTTAGTGTGCTGAAAAAGTAATGATGAGAAGGTATCATTTTTTTGTCAATTCTTTTATTGGAATTATGAAGAAATATAAATTGTATAAAGTAAATATTTAGTTCCGAGTATGGTTTCCAATTTTTTTTTCATATGCTTTTCCTATTATTCAAAGTCAGCTCTCCTAGTTTTAAGCCCCAGAACGGTACGTCCTAGATTTTATGATCACCAATTTGGGTTCGATCAAAGTATTTATTTAATTGTTGGTGGCCTCTTTCCTTCCTTTTGTGCAGAAGCGCTAGGGCTTAGCGATGTGATACTCCCTCTGATGTGTTGATTGTGCATTTTATAGAGTCAAGTAAAACCCGCTGACTACCTTGACATCTTCATTTCTTTCCCATATATTTTTGTTCATGTGATCCAGCATTTGACACCATTTATCATTCTGGGTCTGACTGCTGTTTTGTAGACTCTATGATAAATGATATAAAATAATTGGGATAAAAATCTTTTATAATAATACCTATGAAGTTAGTAGTAATAAATTAATAGATTAAAAGTCAATGAAATAGATTTAAAAAGTTGGGTACTTTATATTTACTAGATTTATATGTTCATAGGTTATTTTCTGTCTATTCTACTTGTATTCCCAATGTGAACATTAATTTAAATACTATTATTTACCACCATTAATTAATAATCCAATATTGTTGCCAGTTTTTGTGTTCTTTTGGACAGCTAAGGTTTCCACCTGATTAAATATTGTAATGCTCGAGTGTTCCTTATGATATGTACATATGCGTAAATGGATGTATGAGCACTCGCTGCAAAGTATATTGCATGACATCATTAATCCATTTATTTGTGTTTTAATAAAACCAATTATTTTTTAACACTGCTGTTGCAATTGTAGTTGCTTGCTCTAGTTATACTCCGTTAGCTGATTGCAATAAGAGAAAGTTTCCATTAAATTTATTTTATCTGATGAGCATTGAGCTTCATGCTTTGTAAGCATGGATGTTTCCCCTCTTTCTTGCATAATAATAAAAGAGAACAAACATTGTATGATTCTTTTTTTATATGTATTTAAAAATAAAATCTTTCATAAAACTGGAAGCCAAATAAGAAAAAGCTATAATCAATAAGCGTAAAAAAATTTTCATCCAATAAAATATATGATTAGGGGTTATTAAGAATCTTACATTGTTAAATTTATGTTAAGTTATTTCTACTTTACTTTTAGACTTTTCATAATCCTACCCGTATACTTTTTTTACAGTAAATATATCACACAACTTCATCCCCACAGCTGAGCGAACTACGGCCAATTTACCGACCATCCCTCTGCCAATAGATTTTGACAGCCTAACGCAAAACTCAAGCTATGACAAACAATCGGGCTACCAAGTAGTCAAGCAGCCGACCTATGAAGGGATGAATCCATCATACGATTCTCTGACACAGTCTCAGTATGACGGGTTGCCTAAACAGAATGAAGGGATAAAGCAACAATGTGACAAGGCGGTTGTTCACGAGCTTAACACCCTGCGGCGGCAGCACTCGGAAACCAGCCGCAGGTGTGAACATGCCATGAAGGTTAGTTATTTATCATTATTAGTTTATTTAAATACATCGTCATGTATTTTAAAGGTGTGCTTAAAATGATTTTCTTTTCTGATTTTTTTTAGGAGCTGGAATATTTTAGAGGGCAACATCGAGCAGCTATGGGCCAGTTGGAAGTGTCAGCTCAGGACGCTAATAATGTAAGAAGCAAATACGGAGAATTGCTCAATGACAATCAAAGGTAATTTAATATTCCGTTTCGGGAAGAATAAAATATTTTTTTTATTATTTTTAACGATATAAAAATATTTTACAATTGATAGATTGGAACGTGAGGTGCAGCGCCTACAGCAAGAAAACAATGGCCCCGGTACTGTTGGAGGCGGTGGAGGTGGAGGGGCCAATAGCAATGAAGCTGGAGACACGGCTCTTATGCACACTCGGAGAAAATACGATGCTCTCAAAGAGGAATATGACTGTATAAGGAAAAGGTACCTTTTTTAGATATTTTTTTATGTAGTAATTATATGCCAATCAAATTTATATTAACCGGTAAGTAATCAATGGATATTTTGTTAAAACTTTCAGGTATGACGAAGTAATATCGAATCACAGTGCTACAGCTGACCAACTGCAATCCTGTCGGGATGAAAATGTGCGACTGAAGTCTCAGGCGCATGAAATTACCCAAGAAAGGAATTCTGCTGTAAGTCAATTATAATATTAATGCTTTTCAACAAAATTATATTTGATTTATACCCAGACGTCCACATGGGAACATAGACGGTACCTGGGAGCTTCCAGGAGAAGGGTAACCGAACTTGCATAAACTGCGACTATAATAGTTATTGGGGTATTGAATAATCTGTTTTATCTTTATTTTAAGATTTTGGGATGACTAGCCCGATACTCAATTATTATTCTCGTTTAGTGTATGTTTATTATTTTAAAGTCAAACTTACGTGTAAATATATTTTATGTTTCCAGATTCGTGAGCGTAACGGTTTAAAACAGCAATGCACAGCTGCAATACGACAGTGGGATATTGCTCTGCGTGAGCGCAACGAGTATCGAGATGCTCTCGGCAAGGTCAGCTCCCAGCACGAGGAGGCCGTGAGGGAGATGAATCAAGCCATGGGAGTGCGAGTGAAGGCCACCAAAGATATCAAGAGGCTCACCGAAGAAAGAAACGCTGCAATGCACGAGTACTCCTTGATAATGAGTGAAAGGTTCCATTTTGGTTTATTGTTCATTTTAATGATTGTCATTTTTATCCTTTTGCGTATTTATATTATTTAGCATCTTATTGCTTAATAAATTAGCTTAGCGGTTAAAGCGTTTGCTTGCCAAAACGAAGGTCGTGGGCTTGATCCCTGACAGAGTTTTTTTTTTAAATTGATTTTTAAGCTATAAATACTTTCGGTTGGTGAGAATTTGATCCCTCACCTGTAAATTGTCAGTCGTAGCCTATTAATCAAAATTGGTGGTAGACGAATGTCATTCCGTGAAGACCACCCATTCGTACTAAATTCCTGTAATAATAAGGATGATGTGTGAATGTTAAGCTGTAGTCTATGACGTTGGCGGGTCAACACTTTACATGCAACACTTAGCCATATGTAGAATGATAATCGTCATAGAATCTACAGATGAAACTTCAGAATCACTATCACCATCTGTCGGTATTCTCCTGTATGTGTTTACATATAAAAATGCATTATTTTTAAACAATGGCAGACTATTATTGTCGCTTTATCAAGTATTTTTGTCTCTGTTGTATGTGTAATTTTTAAATTTAAATTTTAGACTTACATATCATAATTTTTGGTTATTTACAGGGATACGGTCCACAAAGAGATGGAGAAGTTGTCCGATGACCTGCAGCGGGCGGTGAAGCGAGCCCAGGCAGCGGAGGCCGAGCTGGCCGCGGCGCAGCGAGAGCGCCGGGCGCTGGCGCTGCAGGCCGAGTCCCTGCGCCGCGAGATCGCCTCAGCGCTGCTGGACCGGGACAGAGCTCTGCGAGAGTGTTCTGATCTGAGTCGCAGCGCTGCCCACAACCAGCCCAATACGTCCAAAACTAGGTGAGCTATACTTTTTTTTGTCAAACACCTTGTTTCCTCTGCTTGCACAACAGTGAAAAGTAATTCATCATAATATGTTCCCTCCTTACTTCACTTATGCCGTGAGTCAAGGATTTACCTACTCTTCATGCACATCGGGTCTGTGCCATCAGTTTCTTGCCTGTAGCTCAGAACTGTTCTATATAATGCTGGCATTTTTATTAAATATATATAGTCTAAATCTAAGCTTTATACATGCCCCCGATAGGGTTGAGCCACACCTTAAAGACAAAAAAATGTTTAGACCTCGGGAGCGTCGGGCTGATCATCCGATCTCCTTAAAAACTCTGATCATTGAACATCCAAATATCTCTGGTAGTACAGCCGCCGTCTTTGCAAGTTTGCGTGCTCTTGCCCTGAAGGCTCCCAGGAATTGTCTATGTTCCCACGTGGACCTCCAGATGCAGGTGTTCTACGACAAGGCATGAGACAATATGAGCTTAGAGAACTGAGAAACGGCAATTTGCGGTGTCCATGTGTTATGCAAGTATGGAGAGAATATGGTAAAAAAAGAAGTCAATTTATCATAATGATAGAATGATGAAAATTAATGTACCGCATAAATAATGTAGTTATTGATATAAATACATTAATGATAATCATTAATTAAATATACCAGTTATTATATTAAGTCATTAACATCATGGTCACGGCCATAATTTTATTATTTTTAAACATGATCAAAATATAATCATAGTTTAAATCGTTGTGTAAATCATTTTACAATACAAACAAAATTGTGTATTTTTTTGTTGTTTGTGTACACTGAAGAAAGTAACTTCATTATCAGATCCCAGTAAAAGTATTGTGTTCATGGTAATTATCTTATTTTTTGTAAATGTTAGTGAGATAACATATCAAATCGATTGTGATTTTCCGATAATACTCACTTGATAAGGTTTTTTCAATAGATTTGACCACTTCAAGCATAGAGGACATCTGATACAGATATCAATAAACACAAGCATATGAGTTGCATTATTCAATATTTAACAAACAAAATAATAATACTTTTTGTAAATTCTATTAATACCATTAAGAATTACTGTAAAAGTGTTAAATATATTTCATGTGTGCCATGTTGTTGTAATGCCCTCGTGTTTCTTCTTCCTCCTTCTTTAGGCGACTGCTTTATTTCACTGCTTAAATATTTATCATAAACATTTTGATTAGTAAAGGTTACTTTTTGATGCAAACACACAATGTATGATAATTATTGGGATAATTTCTTTATCATGATGTACGTATTTTTGATTGAACATTTTCTCTTTAATTAATTAATTAATAATTAATATCATAAATAATTAAATAATTTAAATAATTTTTCAATATATTTAATACTTTACAAAAAAAACATGGCTGTGATAATAATATATAGATTAGCCATAAAGTTGAAAATTTCTGTTCTATTGTCTATTTCATTTGTACCTCTGAATAATAATATTATGTTATTGTTGTATGTTTATTTGGTTGCTTTATCCTTTGAAAAGTATTAGTGAATGAATGTTGATATTAGTTCAAAGTATTATTTTCAATCTAGATTGGATAATTCCGCTTATCATCATCACGGCCACGGCAGCTCCGGTCCTGGGAAAGATGGATCCAATGGCGGTCAACATGGAACTGATGCCTCAATACCAGGTAAATATAATACAAAAAAATACATATTTTCTGTAAAAGTTTGGTATAATGTTAAAGGTCACTTTTTTTTGCTGAAAATTAAAAAAAAAATGTGGGAAAATTGAAAAATTCTCCTGGAAATATCGTCAATATTAGTGTGAATTTGACATTATATAATACACATTACATTTAAATGAAAGTGTTTTTCCTTATTGGTTTTAACTGTGCGCAATATAAATATATGTAGACTTATTTGCCTGTCAGTGATTTATTAACTGTCTAAAAATATAAACATAGATAATTGAAGTATTAAAAATATATATTAATAATATATTAAAAAACAATGGTTTTAATTTATAACAGATTTGCATAACTTAAATAAAATAATAAAAATCCTGAAATTCACTTCATTAAATGAAATTGAATAATCACCACACATCAGTGGGTTACAAATGTAATAAGTGTGATCACTGGAATATACAAGTTAAGGCTCAAATCATTTTGTGTTATTATCTAAGCACTTTGGTGTCATATGATAACTTTAAATAACTTAAATTATAGATTATTGATTTATGTGTTTTTGTGTAATTGTTGAATTAAAGTACACTTAAGAGTTAAAGAAAAACTAACAAAAGCAATGTTTTTTCTAGGATTGGTCGGAATGGTTTTGAATCCCAGACATAAAGAAAGAGTTGATAACCTTGAAACAGCCAACCAGGAGCTGGACAGGCTGCGGAAGAGCTTAGACAAGATTCAGGGAGAGCTGACTGAAGTGCACTCCGAAGCAGAGGTAACAATTTTCATATAATAATATTTAATGGAAAAAAATATTAAAATATTTTCATCATATTAATTCTTACAACAAATATTTCAGGTATCAAAGAGAAGGCGTGATTGGGCTTTCTCAGAAAGAGATAAAATTGTTTTGGAGAGAGAAAGCATTCGCACATTATGTGACAGACTACGAAAGGTTTGTACTTTTTTCTACTTTCATTATTTAACTTTAACCAGTCGTCTATTTTTAGAGTGTATCCTCAAGTTCATTGTTCTGTGTACGTTTGCAGGAACGCGATCGAGCTGTGAGTGATTTGGCTGAAGCACTTCGAGACTCGGATGACATTAAAAAGCAACGCAATGAAGCATCCAAGGAACTGAAGGAACTGAAGGAGAAGTTTGAAACCGAACTTGAAAAGGAGTCTTCTAATTCTTGTCGAGTACATCATTCACCGATGACACACAACCATTCCAGAGACTCGGCCATTGATGCCGATTTGCAGGTTTGCTTAATTTGAAAAATACTTATATTTCAACAATAATATAAAATAATAACGATTCAATTTTCTCACTGCAATGTTTGTAATATTGAAATAATTGTTGCAGGAATGGGAGTCTGAGTTGTTAGAAGTCGATTTAGCTGGAATTTCGCCTGACGGCGACATGGGCTTTGAGCTTGTGGGCGGCCGCGACGATCCATATTATCCCAATGACTATGGAATATATGTATCTTCCATTCAGAAAGGCTCCGTTGCTGATGGAAAATTAAAGTGAGAAGGATTTTTAGATATTGACGTTAACAGTTTAGTGGATGGTATGATGACATGTGATGATATCAATCTTTATATCGTATATGGCCTTATTAGGTGTGGTATTGACATTTGCGAGCATTTCAGGATTGCGGACTGTGTGGTGGAAGGCAGTGGAGCAGCCCTGGGAGCACGGGGAGTGCAGGAGGCTCTGAGGGCCAGTGGAGGGCGAGCGCGCCTGTTGGTGCGCCGGCGCCGGGCTCGTTCTCGCTGCTTGCACACGGCGCAGCTTAACCGGGCCAATGTTGCTGATCATGGTCTTGTTCTCGAACAAGGTAAATCATGTTATTCAGTCGCATTGAAATAGCCTAAAAATGGTTCTGAATACGCATTCAAATGCATATGAATTTTAATTAATATTGTTTTGAACTGGTTTTTTTTGCTTAAATTGTATTTTTTTAAATTAATTTATGAAATATTTCAAGGATTGTGTTTTCTATCTTTATAGGTATATACATCAGCAAAATAGCTCCAGGAAGTCTGGCAGCTAAAGAAGGGAACTTGGCGATCGGTGACAGAGTTCTTAATGTTAGTACATATCAATATAATAATAAGCAGCTTAGATTTTATCTCATAAATTTGCAATATTTGCTTAAAATGTATGAAAGTATAAATATTTACGATATTCATTTCAGATTAACAATAAATCGGTGGACGGCTTGAAGAGTGCCGCAGAAGCAATGATGATTCTCAATGATAGACATTTTGATATGCTGACTATCACCACCTTAAAGCATATATCCTACAGTGGCTCTACAAACAGTGACCTCTCTAACAGGTATTTTAAAGAGAAATCCTTATTAATAACCCTGTTAATAAAGGGATGTCCATATTACTTATTATTACTATTTTCCAGGTTTTCACCTATAAAGGATCCCTCAATAAAGAGTTCTTATGCAATTGCTCATCACACCAATAAGATGGTGAACAGCTGCTCACAAACAGAAGAACCTTACAGTCAATATCTCCTGCAGAGTGGGGATCAGAAAGTTCCTGCATCACATCCCTTTGAAAGTCCCGTTGGGGATTTTGATAGAAAATACGTCTATAAAGTGACTGCCGGTAATCAGGGGAAGTCTCATGAAAAAAGCCATTCCACTTCAGGAACACACGAAAAAGGTATTTATATCTATATTGTTGAAAACGGTCCTCTTGATATTGAAACCTATAAAATAATTTGAAATAAATAAGTGAATTAGAAATATTTTTTTTTATTTTTTATTTAATCAAATATAAAAGATACATTTTTACACAGTAATTTACATTCCAATCTTTTTTTTTTTTTTTTCTTTTTAATTAAGCTTACCACACTACTTAAAGATAAGATCTTGTGTGGCGTGGGATTCATCTATGTTATTTTACAGTTTTATATATTTATACAGAATTTTACAAATACACATTTATACATTTACATGATTTTGATATAATACTTATAAATATTATTATAATTCCCATCGTAATTAAAATTGACTCATAAACATCATTGAAATCTTGATAAAGGTGAAATTAATTACTTTGTTCAGGGACATGGGATATGATTCTTGGAAAATTGGAAGCTGTGACTGGTAGAAGTAAATCTAAAGATAAACAAAATAGGGTGAGTTGTTTTTTTATTATTTGAAATGGGTGTTATAAAATAATTCATACCAAATGAGTTCATTAATATTTTTATTTTTTATTTGTATTTTTTTAGCAAAGCGTGGTGCCTGAAAGTGATGCTATTGCAGAGTTGGATTCTGTAATAGATAGCTATCATGGAAAAACAGGTACTTGATAGAACACATACTTTAGAAAATATACATTCTATTTATAAATTATTTTTCTATTTACATATTATATTATAATTTTAGGAAACAAAGAATCCAGTGGAGGAGTTTTGAAACGTTCAAAGCGCCGCAGTAAAGACAATACAGCTCAAAATTCATCTGAATCAACCAAAAATAATGGCGGTACTTGGCCTAAAGCGAGATCTAATGTTATATTTCAACAAAATCCTACGGGAACTATAGTACAACCTCGTACAAAGAAGGAAAGACTTCCTCTGTCTATATTGCTCAGTCCGCCCACTAAACTGCAGCAGCCCGATCAGCAATGGTGCAATAGAAATTCAAATCCAATACCTTTGAGTCATTTGCCCGTCATCCAATCCACAACACCCTCACGCCACTCTGTGTACAAGTCCATAGAGTCCGCACCGAATACATCTAATCTACAAATGCATTTTCCAAAGCCAGTTTCATTATCTGTTCACAATGCATTTCAACCTCCAAATATTGTAAACTTTGATAAAATTCGCAATTTGGAAAAAGAGAAGCACGGTCTTTCTGATTTTGCCGAACACGACATCACTCCCAACAGGCTGAGCAGAAACCTCAATCCCTCGGATGATTCCTTAGATTACCAATCTGTTACGAGAGACAGTAAGAGCCCAAATTCTTTAGATTTCATGGGAACTTCTACTAAAGGTCCCAGTTCACTAGAATTTGTTCCTCCTATGTTGTCTCTCTCAAAAAATCCAAATTCTTTGGATTTTTCTATGAAAGCTCATCCCAATAAAGATGTGTTAGAATATTATACGGGAAAAAAATCTTCAAAAACGGTCAGCAAATATCCATCGGACAGTGAAAGCTTGGGTCTCGAAAGCTTAGCCAGCGGACTAGCTAGAATAGGTCTAACAAGTACGTTACCATCGCATTCGAGGATTCAAACACAACTGTGGGCTGGAGGAGTCCCTTCCTACGTGAACCCCCACCCTCACCACCTGCCCCCGGCTCGCTACCCTCATCCCGTTAGTCCCATTATGCCTATGACTCAAAGCCAATCTGGAGAAAGTATCGGCGTATCATATGAGTGTACCAGCTTTGGATCGCATTCACATAATGCTTCTGATATCCAACCTAGTATACGAGGTCCTAGAGGACCGAGTGATCATTATCATCATCACGGTTACGAAGGAGGAACATTTCCTAGAAAAAAAGAGAATCAAAGATTTAGAATTCCATCAAATCCGAGTGTCACGTCAAAAAACTCGGCGGGCAAGGTGAGTACCGGTTCTATAGAACGCAGCTCTGAGAGAGGCTCACCGATGCCCACATTCCACGTTGAAGTCTTGAGTCCAGGAAGAGGAGCGCACGCCAAGCAACTGCCGCACACCAACACTCGCAACTCCATGCCGGAGTACTGCGGGCTCGGCTGGCACAAGCCGTTGCCCGGGGAATTACGAAGAGTTCATATTGATAAAAGTCAACAGCCTCTGGGTATCCAAATTTCATGTCCGCCTGAAAGCGGAGGAGTATTCGTTTCCACTGTAAATGATCACTCGCTCGCCAGTCAGGTCGGATTACAAGTCGGAGATCAGCTTTTGGAAGTTTGCGGAATCAATATGAGATCCGCTACGTACAAGTTGGCAGCTAACGTTCTTCGCCAGTGTGGGAATTCTATTACCATGCTGGTGCAATACAGTCCAGATAAATATAATGAACTCGAAGGGTCAGGTAGCTCGTCTTCAGGAGAAAGATCCGGAGACGAAGTTTCCGTATCAGGATCTCCGACCCCGAGGAACTCCCCCGGCCCCCAACAATCTCTCAGGTTGGAGGCCCCCACTTCAGATATGAGCAGTGGCCGACAATCGCAAAGCAAAGAGACTTCTGAACCTAGATTTCTTCTGATAGAAATGAGAAAAAGCTCAGATTTAGGGATCAGCTTAGTCGGTGGCAATGCGGTCGGAATATTTGTGCACAGCGTACAGCTTGATTCTCCAGCTTTTAATGCCGGTTTAAGAACCGGAGACCAAATATTGGAATATAACAATGCTGATTTACGCCATGCCACTGCAGAACAGGCTGCATTGGAATTAGCAAAACCGGCTGACAAGGTAAGCTTTTTTATGAGTACTCTTCTTTATAAAATATATATCTCTATTGAAATCAACAACATTTCTAAAATAATTAAATGCATTTATTTATATCGCAGGTTAGTGTTTTGGCTAGACATGATCTACAACGGTACCACGAAATTAAGGATAAACCAGGTGACGCTTTTTTTGTGAGAGCTGGTTTTGACAGAAGTGCAGATCTCGCTTCCAATGGAGTTGACTCTCAATTTGATGCGTATTCACTGTGGTTCCGGAGAGATGAAGTTATATTTGTTGACAACACGCTGTTCAACGGAGCTCCGGGGCTCTGGAGAGCTTGGCAACTCGATCACAAAGGAAACAAACAACAATGGGGCACCATACCCAGTAAATTTAAGTGAGTCTAATGTTTTTAAAATTATCATTAAATGAATAATGTATTGATGTTACGAGTTTATGACAGTTATTTATGGTTTGGGCATTGTATTTAATGACTAATAAAGCCATTTTAAATATACATTCAACACCAGATGTCTTAAATTTATAAACAATCTAATCTTTCTCATTATATTTTATTGTATAAAGGTGGAAATTAATAATATTAGAAAATAAAGTAATGTTGACAGTAGTTTTAGAGATCTTTGAAAAATTATTTAAATTTGACCTGAAGTCCCAATATTCCATAAAATATAATGTCATACATATGCAACCAAATGATGGCAAACATAAGTCAACTACTTAAAATCCTGTTGCTATTTCAACTAATGGGCTTTTGACCTTTTATTTAAAGTTACGCAATATTTTTTAATGTAGAGTGGAAGAATTACTGCGGCGTTCAGTCGGCTCATTAGAGGGCACGGATGGCAGCCAGACACGGCGAGGCTCCACGGCTGCTCGCAGGTCCTTCTTTAGGCGTAAGAAGCACAGGGACCCTAAAGAACTGGCGTCCTTCTCCAATACAAATCTTGGCTGGTGGAGTGACTCCGGGACACTCAATGAAGAGTTGCCACTTTGTTCTTATCAACGAGTGGAGCGCTTACACTGTGAGTATTTTCATCTTCTTTTTATCACAAATACATGTTTATAAGTCGTAATTGAATTTCAATATTAGTAAATAAAATTAATATTTAGTTTTACTCTGCATTTTGATTAATGAGATGTTTCAGCTTTAGTGAGAAACCATTATGAAAATTGTGGGATCAATTTTAAATATTTGTTTTATTTATGCTTACTTCCAAACAAAAATATTATTGATCAAAAATGGAAATTTAAAAAAACAACTTCTGCTGATAACTTTTGACTCATTGCCAAATCAAATTATGATATTTGTCTTAAAAAAATATTTTCAATAAATTATAATTTTGTGTTAATAATATTTATTAAGTGTTCACAATCACTCCTACCATAAAATAACATTCAGTAAAAGATAATTATTTCAAAATTATAATCTGTACAAATTACCATAATAATATGAAATATTGAATGAATGAAAAATATGTTTTTAGATCCTTCCAATCGCCCCGTAGTGGTACTTGGCCCCCTGTGGGAGTGTGTGGTTGAGAAGGTGGTGACTGACTTCCCCAATGAGTTCTGTCGCGCCACGCCTGAGCCCGTGTTGCTCTCCGGAGCTTCTCTGGACCGGGCGCTGTCGCAGGCCAAGTACTTGGAACCCAGGAAGAAAAGGGGACATTATTTGGAATGCATAGCTCTTCAGGCAATAAAAGATGCTTGCGATAAGGTAATTTATGAAAACAATTATTTGATTATAATGGCCTAATTTAATTGATTTTTAAAAACGTGTTTTGTACTGTATTTAAAGTTCGATTATGCAGGCCGTGGAATTGGGATTCCATTACAAACTAAATGTTTAAAATGCTCAGAAGTTTATATAATATATATTTTATATCTCTTGTCAATGCACAATGTATCACATATCGCTTTTGTCCATTCTAGGGAATGCACTGTATTTTGGATGTTAGTGTAGCTTCTATTGAAAAGTTACACAAGCAGCAGATTTACCCGATAGTTTTGCTCATTAAGTTTAAATCTACAAAACAAATAAAGGAAGTCAAAGATACAAGGTACCCCATGGAAAAAGTATCGGCAAAAGCGGCAAAAGAAATGTACGAACACGCCTTGAAAATAGAAACCGAATACAGGCAATACGTTTCAGGTAACTACTAAACAACTGCTTTTTTATGTAATCATTATTATCTATTTAATATATTTATTGAATAGTTTTTTTTTAATATTAACATAGAAAAAAGATATGACAGTTTAGCTCTCCATTGACAAAATATTTAAGAGTTATAAACTCCTTGGAGGAAGGATATGTACCGGATGTGTATATAGGAATCTAAAGGACGGCAAAAATTATAATTCTACTTCATGTAGAGATTCGTATTGTATTAAAAACTATGGAAGGGCATTCTAAAATTAATCAACTTGTCCATTTTAGTTGAATAGTGTGTTAAAATAAGGTTATTATGTTTTCATTTTCAGCTGTCATCCCTGCCGGAGTTAATATCGCTTACATGTGCACTCAACTGAAGGCCGCAGTGGACGAGGAGCAGGGCAAGACTCTGTGGGTGCCCTCGCAACAAGCCTGACCCCTGCCCCCCACCCCGCTGCCCCTCCCCCGTCCGCGTCCCCGCCCCAAGTCCGTCACCTTCTGCCACAACTGTGAATGGAACCTTCCTCACGAGCCTCCTTCTGAACCTCACTATTCTGATCCCGATGTAATGTATCATTCCGATCCGGGAGTTTCCAAAAGGCGTAAACGCAGAAAAAAAATATATCAAGAAAAAAAAGTCGACTCATTAAAGCGAGACAAATATTTAGGATATTATTCCGAACCCGAAGCCAAGTATTTTGAAATAGACTATGAATTCTTAAAACAACTCAGTAAATTGGCCGAAATCAATCTCAAGTACAGACGAAAAGCTAAAAAGGCCAATCAAGTACAAAGTAAACTGGGTCAACAGTATTCTGAGAGAAACGATTACGCGATATATGAAAAATTAGTAGACAATTATGTCATAGAGTCTGAAAAGAAAACACCCAAACTTGTGAAAGTGAGTACGTCATCAACATTTTATGGGAACGACATGAGTTGTGAATTCGGTTGTTCCGTTTGTAAAGTGAGCAATCAAAGCAAAAGTGTTCAATATTGCAAATGCAGCGTCCGCCCGCCCGGCGCGTCACTCAAGGCCGGCCGCAGTCGCTCGGTGGACCGCGGCTCTCTGCAGAGGAGGGGATCCGTCCATTCTGCCAAGTCTGTGTCTTTCATTGACGACAAAGATCCACCCAAGAGTCCTAACTATACAGGGAAAAGTTTCACTAATGATTTAAAACACTTCTTATTGAGACCGTCGTCGTCCAGATTTAGTCTTAAAGATAAACTTCTCGTCGGCTTCCGTGCGACTTCTGATGATAAAGATAAACCCCGGCGAAGGAAAACTCCTTCGATTGGTTTGATCAAAGGTCTTTGGAAATCATTATAGATCATTTCTTTTTAGAACTGGCAATAATATATTATAGAAACATAATATTTACGATCTGATAGGTATTATTGTAAGTTTATAAATATATTTTTTAACATGTAATGTACCTATGTTTTTTAATAGAAAATTAAATATTATTATACAATGTTTTTCGAGTTATTTTACATGCGGTCGAGTTTGATTTTCATGATTTTAATTAATTATAGAAACTAATCTGACCAAGTTTTATATGTGCAATTACATAATATCACGAAAGGGCTTCCCGAACGAGCAATATGAATTGCATGATTGTTTAATTATCGGCAAGAGACTATGTATCATACTAAATTACAGGCAATGCTCGATTAAGCTGTCTCTTTAAATATTGTATTGTCATGACAGCAAAAAAACACTTCACAAAACAGCTAAACATATTATGCCTGTGCAGATGTCCTTTTCCATTAGTTGAACAATCACGCGATTTGTATCGCTCATCTGCGTAACCCTTAAAGTACTTTTTATCCTATAATAATTCTGAAAAAATGTATTTAGTTTGAAATACTAAATTAAATCTGACTTATTAATATTCGAATTGAACAATGTTCAAAATTAATTAATATATCATAAATGCATGACTTTATTATTTATATACATTAAATATATTGTAATGCATGAGAAAAATAATTATGGACTGTTAGTACTGTAAGATTATGAATCCAACCACGCCCAGTATCCGACATATTTAAACTCGCTTCTTTAAATGACTGTTTATTCAATTACATTATTTATACAATTTTCCAATTGTGTTCAATATAATTTATGTTTTTAAATTATCTAAAATCATTTATATTTATATATTTTTACTATCAATTTACAAATGATTGACAGAATATATCATAGGATTCATCTTTATATTTATGGTTTAGTTATCATTGACCAAAGTTCTTTAATATGTCAATTAGACTGTATAAATGTGTAGAAAATTAGGTATGGCAATATTAAATTTATGATTTAAAAATACATATCAGTTTTCTGATATAAATGTGTAGTTGTATACGTATGTAGGTTTTTCAAATATTACGACATCATTGATTATTAATATTGAAAAAAATTGACAATAGAAATTTGACTAGATATTTTTATACTTGTATTGCATTATTCTGTCTGAATAGTGTTATCCATTAGTGTTAATTTCACGTGGATGCAGGATGGATATTTTCTTCATGGATATGTATTAATTCAATTGTGTTTGATGTATTAAAGTTTACTCTGAACATGTGTGAAGTGATCTTCTGTTGTATTTAATTAGAGTTTTTAAGATTCCACTTTATTTTCTGAATGTCTACCACAATATATATATATATAAAGTATTCAATTAATTTTCAAATATGTTTTTTAAATTAATTAACTTGTAAATATTTTTAAAATAATTAAATTAAAATATATTGTGAAATGTGAACTTAAATTTTGTAAAAAATATTATATTTGGTTATCCATCAGAAATGTACTATTATGTTAAACATAATTTATTATTTCTTTGGGTACTCAGAGGTGTGGAATGTTTCTCCCAATATTTTGTTCAAATAATTTTCTTTTGACTGTTGATATATTTCTAAGTTTATTTTGTTGGTTTTGGTATAATGTATATTAATTTTCATATTGATTCATCAGTTTATACTTACAATTATTATGGTGTACTGGAACAAAAATATTTCATTTCGATAATAAATAGCACAGTATTATATAAGAATACGACATATATGCCAAAAATGAACTTAGAGAGCTGTGCTGTGATTTTTCCAGATTTAGTTGTATATTATCTTTACTCATCATTGATAACAAAGCCTTCAATTCTGTTACATTTTGCACAATAAACATTTTTTATATAAACTGTCTTCCTTTTCATTTCATAGTTATTAAGCTTGATATCGTAATGAGTCGATTACAGTCACATCACTACTTACAACGAGGTTCTGCTCTTCCAACTTGGACAAAGGTCGAAATGGTTTAATTTTCTTACAAAAAAAGTAAATAATACTACATATAATATGCAAGTAGTACTGTAGACGACCAGTCGACCTCGACTGGTAACTCGCTCTACTTACGACCGCGGTCCTCGCCTTCGAAGTCCTGGTCTTCCTTCAGCTGGTTGTAAGGCAGCTGTGTCCCGGTCGGCTTCCTGGGCTGTGATGTTTGGCAGCTTCCAGTTCTACGTCCAAGCAGTAGTCCGTGTAGAGCAGTAGGCCGGGGGCGCCGTGAAGTCCAGAGGCCCAGGGAGGGAGATAGTAAAACTCGAAAGTATTTTCAAGTCACTCTTTATTCCGAGTCGGACCCCGGTATTTATACCATTTCGTTCAAGAGGGGGTCGTGCGCAAAGCTCGCAGCTGTTGTCTTTTTTCTCGCGGGAGTTTAGATGAGGAGTGTGGCTGTCCGCAAGAGCAGGACAGCTCTACTTATTTCATACTAATTATCGCCAAGGGGGTGTGTCGGCTTTCTCACTGTTTTGCCAGTGAGAGAGCCGAAACACCAACTACGAAATCGCAAAGCATCTCGCTGAACGTCATAATATTTACACCGGAGAATGACTTTTAAAATTATAAATAACATTGTAAACATTATTGACGTAACAGATGTATATGAAACTAAATAAGGTCAAATAAAGCTAACAGAGTCAAATGAAACTAAATAAGGTCAAATGAAGCTAAACAGAGTCAAATGAAGCTAAGTAGAGTCAAATGAAGCTAAATAAGGTCAAATGAAGCTAAATATTTTATCAATGCTTTATCAATATTCTATCAATGTTTTATCAATATTTGTTAGTCATTAGCCGTCCATAACAAGTACATTAGAAGTGTTCTGAATATTATAATAATGGTTAATGGTAAAAATGTTAATACAAATAAATATTTTTAAAATGATTACGCAGTATTTTTATCATCTGTGATATTCATAGGTGACTTAGGGATTGTAATGATGGGGTTTATTTTTCTCACAAACCTATTCAGACTTGATTGCATAGTTTGCCTATTCTTTACTTTATAAATACCATAACAGGGAATTTTGCTCTACGAGGCAGGATATTTTTAAAGGACTAATTTTTAGTAAAAGTAATTAGCCTTAAGTAAACGTTTTTGTTTTTACTAATAAAATAATTGAGTAATAATACATACCTTAGGTACTCAAACACTCAAAAAATAAAGACAAAAGTTGTGTTTTTATATTCATAGCATTTATTTGTTCATATAATAAAATAATTATATTAATAAAAAAATTATAATAAAATTATATCTTAACATATTGTTAATGAGTTAAATTATCACTAGCCTTTGGACAACATATTTTTCGGTCATAAAGGATAGAAAAAATAATATGCCATTTACACACAAATAGAGTATAATGTATCTTTACTATAAAATAATTTTGGAAATATTATTTTGAAAACAAAAAATCACAATATATTACAAGGAATTTAGATTTTATTTCTTTATATTTTATAGGTCAGTGGTTCCCAAAGTCGTCCCTATATATATGTCTCCCTCTTAACACATTTAATTTATTAATTTTAAAATTATATTTACCTATTTGAGAAAATATACTATAATATAAATATTCTCCAATGTGTCACTCTTTATTTGATGTGATACAAATAATATGTTTTCGCCATTGACACTGGTTAAGAGAATTCAACTTTATGCTTGATAGTGTATGCAGGTACCATTTTCTATAAACATGCATTTTTAACCCTTTCATTACGGCTCGGTTTGAATACAAATTATACTGTCGATTATAAAACTAGTATTTGAAGCATAAATGTACTTATCTGGTCTATTTTCATATATCACATTGGTTCTTGTATCCTTTAGCTGTCAGATGATGCATAAAAAACTATTCAAAGAAAGTAGCAAAACGATATATCACGTCAACCAATGTCAACGGTCGAGGAATCTTATGACGGCATATGCCGACAACCGATGCAAAAGGGTTAAAAATATTTTTATACATAAGTATTTGTATTTGAGGACCTTTGGCATATAACCTATTTACACCACTGAGTTGGGGAGTATGTGATCATGTTTTTGCCGTAACAAGTGTACGTACCTAAGGCAATAGGTTGGAAACCACTTATAGATAATTATAATAATATGATTTATATGATTTTTTCAACTTATACTATTGTGATTTGTTATTTACATACTTACATTTATTTTTTTATTTACAAGCATATTTTGAGAAGCCTTATTTCATATTTGAGACAATCATGTAAAAAAATACTAATGCAACAAAAATTCAAATTTTTAAATGAAATTTATGTAATAATCAAAGAAAAGGGGTCATACTATGATACATATGTCTAAATTTCACCATATTTTTTCTTCTAATGGTCGTATTTATAAATCACGGACAAATTTTTGTAAGTTCTTTTATATTGCATAATATAATATTATAGAAGTCTTATAATTTTATAAAATAAGGCCATCTTCATTACAGCGATGCTACTACCACACTATGACTAAAAATAATATTTATTAGTTGTTTAATTACGAGGCTGAAAAATTGTATTCAGCGGCTCAATATTCCCAAGAATAAAAGGTTATTTTATCAAAATCATTTTCACTAAATTATTTTAAATTATAAGTCAATAATGTATTTAAATAGTAGCTTGTTTTTTTTTTTAAATTTCAGTGACATGAAATAAACTTTATTTATAATACAATGATTCATAACCATTTTCAAGTTTCTCAGTTCATGGTGCGTTAAAAATTATTACTCATCAAATTTTGTGTGGGTAAAGGCAAATAATGTGATGTACATTTAAAATATTGAAGATATTCTATGAGATTCTTTGATACATGTATATAAAATGTATTTCACAAACTGAAGACGTTAAATGAGTATAATATTGTAGCCCAACTTAAATTCAAGAGTTAAAGAACACCCCATCTGGCATATGATTTATTTTTCATGACATTAAATAGACATGTTGTACATTCCCTGAAGTATTGTTGCATCACATTACTATATATATATTTACACGTTCAATGAAAAAGTAATTTTTCATTCTTTACATTTTTACAAGTAGGTATGTAATATGATTTTAAGGCTCCCCTTAAGCTGAATGTTTATGCAATAATTTAACAAAAATAATTTAATTTATAATGAATTATTAAGTATATACATATATATAATATACATCGATTGAATTTCATATTTATAATTTTGATAGGTCATAATTTACTGTAACCATAATGATTACTTTATTGAATGCACAATACAATTATCATTTTGTAAATTTCGATCGTCAATAAACATTTAAAAATATTTTAATAAATAAATTGATTTATATATACTTTTAGTAATATATGATTATTCTTCTATGTTAATTGTATACCAGTCTGATGCTGCATTTTCATACATTTCTTTCTTTATGGTTTCATCAACTAGAGGGTCAATTGTCCGCGGGCTCCTCGAAGTAACTCTAAATTCCAGAGGCATGTCATAACACTTGCACACACAACACGAAGGAAACCGAAACCAATCTGAGAATATTCCTCGACACTCATTGTTGGGATCATATGCCAGGAGACGATGTAGTCTGTACTGCTGTTCGCATCTGAAAAATTAATTGAAATTTTAATATAGGTACTTGTAATGAAAAATAAATCTTTGGTTCCTAGATACTCGTACCTACTATAATGCCATTAAAATTAATTTAAATTAACAAGTAAAATAATACATACCTGCAGCCTTCACGGCAAAACATTTGTTTGTGTTCATGAGTACATTTCTCCCAGTGCACGTATTGCTCAAATGGATAAAGATTCAACAGGGCTAGTACCTCTCCTCTTGTGTTGTTAGCCCAAAATGGAGCAACAACTTCTTCTTTTACTGGACAAGCGTTTCTGTAAAATACAATTATTCAATTAAAGTATTTGAATTACTAATGTAATTGTTTTTCGGAGGCTCCATAATTAGCTAATTGAATAAGTAAATTAGATTTAAATGTGTACTAATTTTATCGTTACTTTTTCTAGTACAAAGAGAGCGGTGATGGTAATAATTTTAACTTTCGCCTTTATTAGTGACAGATAACAAATATTATGGATTCATCTGATTTACATTCTTATTAAGTATAAAAAATTCTCGACACCCTTGCAGTAAGAAGCAGCTAAAATAGTGTTTTATTTTAATTTCTATTCATTTTTTTTTTCATAAAATCAATTTAAAAATTCACTTACACTCCTCGCAATTTAACGACAGGCTTAACTTCTTCTTGCGCAACGTCTTGGAATAGTTGTCCTTCAAGGTTTGATGTAGTCGGAGCTGGATTCATATTTTCAGATTCAACCTCTTCATCTTTGTGATCATCATTATTTGCATCTATGTCTATTCTGTCGTTATTCATAACTTCTTCATTTTTAACGCTTTCAGAAAATAGCATAGAAGGTGGCATAGTTGAGAATTTTTCGACTGAAACCGGTTTCCATCCACCGTTTTCCCCTTCCGATCCCTCGGTTGTGGCTTCAGTCTCGTAGTCTGGGGGACTGGTGGTATCTTGGGGAATATATTCAGGAGTCGTCACCTCAACTGAGGCAGTTTCACGTATTTGACTTGACGAAGTTGATGTGTAAAATGATATGTTTTTATAAGTAGATCCATAATTAGGGTACACGCTGTTAGATTCGATGCTTTGCTTTATGGCTACTTCCAGGGAAATGATTTCGGGTTCTATTTTATTCATATCCAAGTTGTCTTTTGCTATATCTTGGATTCCCATTTCGTCATCGAAATATGACGTTTTGTAAGCTGATATTTTCAACTTTTCTTTGTCTCCAATCAGACTTTCATAGTTTCCGGTGAAAGCCGAGGGACTTTCAGTATTTTTACTCGATGGTAGTCCTTCAACCTTTAAGGCTGAAGGTGTTTCATCGTGTTTCACATTCTTAAAGGTCGTTGACGATGGTGTCGTCTGAACAGGTCGAAAATGAGGGACCGTATAAGCTTCCCCTGAGCGGCCCGTCGGTCTCTTGGAATAAAGGAATTTCGTGTTGAGAATATCTTGATCTTTTGAATATCTCGCAAACGAGTCAGATCTCTCAGGAGGGCGGGGCGTTTCCGATTCGATGTCATTATTTTCAATTTCTGCTTTTAAAACTGAAATATGTCTTTGCTCGCCGTACATCCGACGCATAAGTCCTTGGTTTTCGTGGACAAACCGTCGGACTGCGTGCCAGGGATATCCTGACCCGGGCAGGTTGCAGTAGGACTGCTTGTTGAGGTCACAGGGAACCGTCACAGGACTGTTCGCTCTCCCGGAGCGATAAGGTCGCGAGCAGGCTGATGCGTAGTCATAGTTGAAGCTTGTTGCCCCGTGAAGTAATAAAAATACGACCTGCAAAAAATACCATATTTTAGTTTGGAATGTCGCTTTCAGTTAGTGGAATTAAAAAAACAATGTGGAGGTTAAAACCAATCTACGAATCAAATAAAAAAAAAATTAACTTAATGTTATTTATATTTTTAGAATTCACAGTGATCGCTCAGTGTGATCCATGTTATAGAACAAGATATGAAATTCTTATATATTTAAATTAACTTAACCTTCCTAATATAACTTGTATGAGTATGATAATTTTTCATAGTTCTCTCTTCAATATTATAAGGAAATGTACTAAAAATATGGAACTTTGTATGGAAAAGAAGTGTAAATAGGTATCACCTACTCTAAAATGAACTGAGAAGAGCATAGTGTGTTGGTATAAGTACTTGTAGTTGGGAAAGATAAACGATTAAATATATGAAGTACCAACCTAGGCAACTGTTAATATTATATGTGTCTCTTCACATTTCTTTATTTAGTACTACCACTTTCTTTTTGTCTTTTATCATTTTTTACTTGACACTATACAACAGAAAGTAAAGTTCTTTCATATTTTTAGTTTACGAGTACAATATTCAATAACATAATTTTTGCGAACAATAGCGTAACTGGGTTCATCGTCTTTGTATTAAAGTACGTTTTTATTTCGTTCAGAGTATTTAAGCCAACATTAATTACCGTGATTTCGTCATTGATTTATAAAGCCAACTCATAAATGAATACAGTGCCGGATTTAGGGGGTGGCGAAGTGGGTTGGTGCCCCAGGGCGTCGAATAAGCTGAGGGCACCGAGGGCGACTAATCTGTCTTACATTTTTTAAATATAAACAATATGAGACGCTAGATAAAAAATGCCGTAGGGCGCCGCAGGGCTAAAGCCGGTACTGAATGAATAAATCAAAGTGAATTATTTCTTATTCCGCAAAAGAAACCACCCAAAATATGCATTTAAGAAAATTATAATGATGATGGTTATGTATAATATTGTATTAAGCGACTTCATAAAGACACAAAGTCTTTCATATATGCGGATGACTTAGGTTTGGCAGCACAAGCAGTAACGTTTGAAGAAGTTGAGGACATCCTAAGCCAGGGACTCAACGAGATGTCCCATTACTACGAAACCAACCATCTCAAACCTAACCCATCAAAGACACAAGTCTGCTGTTTCCACCTAAGAAACAGGGAAGCTAACAGAAAGCTTCGTGTTACGTGGGAAGGTAGAGTACTGGAACATAGCGACCATCCAAAATACCTCGGAGTCACTCTAGATCGTACCCTCACCTTCAGGCGTCATTGCAGCAACACCAAACAGAAAGTTGCAACAAGGAACAACCTCATCCGCAAACTGACCAACACTCACTGGGGAGCCCAACCACCCCTTCTTCGTACCTCAGCTTTAGCACTTTGTTTCTCAGCCGGAGAATATGCGGCACCAGTGTGGGGTCGATCAGCCCACTGTAATTAAGTGGATACTGCCCTGAATGATGCATGCAGAGTCGTCACAGGCTGCCTCAAACCAACACCCATTTCTAAACTATACCCCTTGGCTGGTATCGCACCACCGAACATAAGACGCAAAGTCATATGCGCCGAAGAAATGCGTAAGGCAATCAACCAACCGTCCAGTGGGACGGTTGGTTGATTGCCTTACGCATTTCTTAAGCATAAGCAGTGGCTTGTATAATCAGATACCCCCAACACCAAGATTGAAGTCTCGAAGCAGCTTTCTGAAATCCACACAACCTCTCACATCCGGCACTGAAAATGAGAGACTCCAACTCTGGCAACAAATCGCACCAGAGGATTTCATTACTCCAAAGGAAGGCCTCCCAACTGGCAAGAGCCTTGACTGGCCGACCTGGAAATCCCTAGACAGATTAAGAACCGGAGTTGGTAGAACAAAGGACAACCTCGAGCGGTGGGGAACGCTTCGGCAGGGAGAGACACTATTGTGCGACTATGGAGACCTGCAAGCCGCCTCACACCTACGATGCTGCTCCATGTGCCCAACAAGTTGCACATCTCAGGACCTAATGCTAGGCAACACACGAGCTATCGATGTTGCCAGATATTGGGAAAAAATAATTTGACGTCGCTGACACGAAGAAGAAGAAGCGACTTCATAATTACCACAGTGCTTAGTATATATACAGAACTACAACTCTCGAAAAAATGAGAAATTAAGTTACAAGGCCTTTTACTACCCAACTATCTTTGGTTAAATATGTCAAAGTCCTCATAAGAAAAAATATCGCTGATAAAATTGTCAGTTACTACCTACTATGTAATATATTCATAGCTGGAATATCAAACAAGTTGGAACCTGACTAAAATACTCACTCGGATACATTTCTTTGGAACTCAGAGAGTGGGCTAATTGAATTGTGTTGTGTTTGTCTTGCGGAGAAAGTGAAAAAACCTACGCGTTATGTGTATGACTTTCTTCCATGGGCGTCTTTACTTTGCATATCAAAGGAACGCTTTTTGTGTTTGCTATCCATACGAAGGCAGTTCAATAATCACCCGTATTAGGTACAAAGACGGCTCTTTAAAAATAAATCTTAAAAGTATAAATTTGCATTGGAAATACGGGTGAATAATTTGGTTTCAGAATTACGCAGACTATTGAAGGTACGGACAGTAGCGTAACTAGGGTATTTGCCACCTGGGTTGATCCCCGATTTTGCCACCCCATATTAAGAAAAAATATCTTGTAACGCATGGAATATTTGCACTAGTCGACGAAATGCTGAATGTCAGTTTATTTATATTATTTTTTCTGTGTATATTTTTAAGTCGTAATTGGAGAGGGTGGTAGATTAAGGGACACAGCCCTTCTGGCCACCTCCCTGTATGCGCTACTGAGTCTACGAGTATTTAGTAACATTGTCCTAATGATTAAATAAATATGCAATATCATGGTTCGGCTCGGGATATTACATATTATTGTTTGTATTTTTGAGGGAAACTCATATTTTGGGAAAGAAACACATCTGAATAGTCTGGCGTGACAAACGATAGAACCTAATACAAACCCAGAGAGTGAGTCGAATATAACATTATCTAAGGGCGTTTAAAATCAGGAATAGCCTAATTATGCAGCTTATTTGCAGGTCAATCAATATTGTTACCATTAAATAGTTTTAAAAATGACCTAATCAATAAAATAATTAAAACAAATCGCGTATTTAGGGTTGCGAACTGCGCAAATAATAAATTTTACTAACTATTAGCTTAAGAGTTGTGTTAACATATTAAAGATGTAAATATAAAGGAATGTGTTAATGATTGACTAAATTGTTTAGTAGATACTAGAACTATAAGTGTATTGATTAATGAATTATTTTAATATCATAATAACGACGACGAAACTTCAATACCATTGATAAAAATAAATTATATTAGATGGAAGGGTATTAGACATTCTATTTTTAATTTTCACATGATCCAGGTACACAATAAAATATTCATATATTTTTATGATAAACCCAAGATAATATCATATATTTTGTAAATTATAAATATATTTTTAATTTTCTTAGTTGAAATAAGCCGTTATTGTTTTTATTTTGGAATCGTTGCAACTGTCTCATTTGACAGCTAAATTAGAACGGCGTTATCATAATACCAATATATCTACGAGTATATTATCAAACAACTGATAATATATTTCTTACCAGACACACATTTGATTTATATTTTTCTTTAATTCACTGCACATCTTCGAAAAACTGACGAATGTTAGCCCGTAAAGTGGTTGCTGTGTGTAAAATATTTTAGGTTACTTCTAATGTTTTTTAAGGCGGTCAGCATATTTCATATTTCTATAAAAAGTTTGAAAAGTCTGCATTCCATTTCAACTTTCAAAAAAAAAAACAAAAACATCTACTCCTTTTCCTTCTTTTACGATTATTACCGATTAACGAAATTAAGGTAATGAAGTTAGTGATATCTTAATAGTTTCTGAGTAGAATCAAAAGTCAATATTTATACGAAAAATATAATACTTAACTAATCAAAGATTGTCTGCCTTAATCTCCTACTGTAAATTAATTTAAATATTGTCTGCTTCTCATGTTATACCTCCTATATACCTTAACCGATATACAAATCTATAAAACCAAACTTTAAGTCTATTAAATTGAATTAATATACTACCTCGTGCTTAAAAGCTGAATATACTCGTTAGAGCAATAAAAGCACTCCAATTTCGACACATTTTGTATTATTATTGAAATGGTGTCCCTTTAATTGAAATGACCGGTTACCTACGATCGAGACAGTCAGGCGGCGAGGTGTCTTATGCCGGGGCTTCGCCGAAGCCCGAGGGCACATTCAACACAACCATTTCACCACATTGCAGCAGACTTACGAGTATAGTCGACTGCACAGTGGGTTAACGAGTACGTGGAGACAGCTTGTCTAGTTATGGTTGGAATCAATTTTGCGCTAATGCCTTTTTGGCCGCTTGATTAATACGACAAATTGCAATTCTAACAAATATTAATTAGGTATGAATTTTAGTCACACTTATGGATCCTAAATTAATTTAGTTTCTAATAAGGGTCCACTAATTAATGACATATTAAATACTTTGCTCTTGAAATTGTGGCTGTTGGGTTGAGCTGTTTGTGGTAAATTTATTATCTTCTCCGATATTTTAACCGCCATTGAAGGAGACAAAATTCGTCACATACGGTTCGAACCAATAGCCACAATTCCAAATCTGGCATTGTAAACTACGAAATTATTAACATTTAAATTATCTGTTGCTTTAATACATATACTCGCGAAATTCATATTCTTCTCCGTGCCCTTTTAATCCGTGATAATAATGTTTAAAATCTCAATATTTCCATAACCCTTTAAATGAGATATCCGATCTTATCAGCTGCAAAATTGAAACTATCTGAAAAATGCTGTCGTCTTGAGTAATGGGATAAAATTCAATACAATTGGTCACAATCAAAGAAAAAACATATAATCAAGGAAATATTGTTACAGAGGAATATAATACAAAGATGATAGTTATAAATAAGCAATTAAAATGTCAAAAAGCATTTTTTTTTTATAAAAAAATTTTTTTTTGAATTTTAATACCTATAAGGCAACACCATAAATAACAATAAAATATTTTTGACAATATTAAAAAGCAAAGGCCGATAAAAATTATTTCTAATGAAGTGATTTATCCAACGAGTAATGTTGAGTTAAAGTTTTCTTTATTCTATTAAAAGATAATTATTACCTATAAATTATTTAATAAAATAAATTAATAGCTTATGAGAAAGTATTTGACTCTGCTTTTAGATACCTTTCATATTTATTTAGTGTCTTAAATCTTACAGAACGAATACGTACATACGGATACACTTGGTATTCATAAATAAACCTTTTAGTGCATGCTTATTTGATTTTCAGTAAGTGTAAGTATATGGTAAATAGGCAGGTGGTTCTGGGTAGATATCTACCCGTCTGTGATGTTACAGGTTTATTACATTATGCGGTTTATATAGAAACTTGTTTTATTGAGAGGAAGGAGCAGCGGTCGTGCCCTTGATAACTTAGAAAGTAGCCAAACACTTTCTTTCTTTCTCAATAATCTTGCGTAAAGTATTTTATGGGTGAGCGGCTTATTTCCGACCGAGTTACTTCTTTATCCGTCGAAAAGATTATTGGAATTTTCTGAGAAATCTATTTTAGGAGGTATTTTTTAACTCTCACTAGTGACAGACGATTAATACCGTCACCAAGCAGAAAGTATTAATTTTACTGGGCTCTGAAGACATTTGTTGTATTCCATGTAGACCCTGGCTTAAAATCTCTTATAAAGTATGTAATAATTAAGGAAAACGATATGATTGAAAGGTTTTCTAAACTAAAATAATGTATATAGATTTTACGAAAAAATTCTATTTATACATACAATGTGATTTATATTACATACTGAATAATATTGATACTCATTACAGCGCTACCAAAAAATCAGTATTAGAGTAGTGCTAAAGAGAGCCAGCAAACGAGGTGTCATTCTACCCCACGCTATTTGATCGAAGAATTCAGAAAAATAGCAGGAGGAGGCTGGATGCGATAGACAAGAAGGTTGAGAGTGATGGAGACTTATGCAGGATACATACGTTCATCAATGAACACAAGCTGAGGATGGTGTTTTCTATTCTACAAATCCACTGTACGAATATCATAAAAAATAAATGAATGCATTGAATCCTAAACAAATTACCTAGATTAAAATATATACTAGTAAATATAAATCATTATCAAATACTGCATGGACTATTTGATAATATAATTATTGAATGCGTGAATATGAAAGACATATTATCGAATGATCATTCGAAATTAAGACATTTTTATGGTATAATGAACTAGTTTCAATAGAGTAAACATAACGAGCGCAGTAGTTAATGATAATGGAATTGGCTTAGTCACAACAAGCCATAGTGATTTCCATCGAGTAGGTACAGAAGTGGGTTGATACAAAAATACAATGCAAATGAAGGAAATAAATTGCCAGTGTTCTTTTCGTACGATACGCCCATCCAAATTTTGAATTTTAACCAAAACTACCGTTTTAATTATTTCCATACGTTTAAAATGGTAATTAAAACACGGTAATAAAAACATTGGTCTCTTTTTGATTGATCTAATTAATCAAGATGAATTTTTAAGGTAAATAAAAATACTAGTATTATTAGATATCAGCATACTTATATGTGTGAAATATACATATATGCGGTTTTATGAAACAATACTATACATATAAATATGGTTCCTATTGACAATACCCTAAATGTCATATTTGAGAGAAAAACATCGTTCCAGTTCCTCAATAAACGATATCAATTTGTGTATAAAATGTATAAGGGGTTGTGATACATCATTTTCAAGTTCTGTAAATAACAGCATCAGTTTTAATACTCGTAGCTCCAAACTACTTTTTATATTTGCGGTTTATATATCGGTATCTAAGTCACCTGTTTGCGCGCCTCTAGCTTTAGAAAAAAGTGGTTTCAATCGCTCACTAAGAAAGCATTAGTCGCTACAAAGTCTAATATGGTATATATTTAATTTAACATTAATTATAATTACCGTTTGATTGATTATTATTGTTCTTAAAAATTATCCCTTCCTGATTTCAACTATTCAAAAGAATGTGTACACATATAAAGAAATCTGATCTAAATTTTCATAAAATTAAATTTAATTTGATAATTTCAGTTATTGTTCAACCAGTTTTAAACTTAATCTGAATTCCAGTATTGTTCAAATTTTATTAAGACCTCTTATGCTTAGAGAAAGAAATATGAAGTTTACATATTATTTTACTTTATTTTCTTTTCAATTAACTGTCGATTTAAGAACTAGACATGAATCACATGATAAATAAAATGTCACAACAAAAAACATTTAATGAATATGTATTACCGAGAAAGTGATCCAGAACGGGATGACGAGCATTCGCAGGGATGTCTGCCTGACTCGCTCCATTTTCGCGTCTTTCCACTCACTGCCATCAACAGTACTCTCAATTACCACTCACAATCACACTGGAATCCTTCAAACCTCACATCAATATAAACAACAACAACAAAAAACACCACAGCTATAAGTCGCACAAATGTACTTGTCAACGAATGTTTCGATATGTTTTGAGTGTGTATTTTTTATTTTTCGAGTTTGGAATCACTTGTGTTTTGAGAGCGTTTGACAGGGGTCCGGTAGCACAGGTGTTAGTGTCTTCGACAGTTGAGCGGATCTGGTGGCGGTCGAGCCCACACTGGCCGTGCTGATGGAGGTGCTGCTGCTTGACAGCTCCGGGGACTCTGGTCCGTATCGCTGGCTCTGCACCGCACTGACCGACCCTTCCTTTCTTTCTTTCACTATACTCCGCTCTGATTATTGCTGTCGTGTGGGCGCCTACGACAGTACCAACCAGGCTGTCAAAGGATCAGCTTAAATGAATTATTATGCTATTTCAAACAAGGTTTATTAATAAATTCAAATAATATTCGATTAGTATATTTCTTATGTATTTTTAGCAAAAAATAAATAGCGTTTGCAAATATTTATGGATTATTTTTTCGAAACACTGGCGAAGTAATTTTTTCTTTGCTTCTCTTTTTCATTGCATTAAAAATACCTAAATAAAATATACCTTAATAATAATGCATTTTTAAAATTAAATATAAAGTATATAAAAGCATCCATTTATTTGCGGTATGGATAATATATTTTTTTTAAATTATCGATTGTAGATATTTTAATCTCGTAATTGCTATCAATACGATCAATGTTAAATACGTGTTGCATTAATAAATGGTAAGAAGAAAGTCAATACATACTATATACGGGTATGTATTTCCATGTATAATGTTGGGCATAACACAACAGTGAAAAATGCTTGAATCAGAAGCATACACACTTTTACAATTAATTACTCCTGTACAGGTGTGTCTTTTCAAATAATTGATGCAAGATGTGATTTGTATCGTAAAAGTGAGATGCAAATGATATTTTTGATTTTTTTTATAAAACGTAACCGATCTTCTTGAGATAAAATTAAGGCGTCGTTAGAAATATATTACAGCCTAAATTTGTTTGCAGCGACGTCAAATTAAATTAGATTAGTAAGAAAATAACTCTCGGAAGATGAAAAAAAACAGGCCGACATATTCATTCAAGTTGGGGCGATAAAATAGTTTCTTTTGTCTTAAAAACGCAAACAATATGCAAATTCAGCTGAGCACTTAAACGCTGTTAATTTATTTGAAACTATCTCCTTCTCTAAGTCTTGCACATCGTTCCCAGCACTAGCAGTGTGCCGAGTGCGCTTTCTCCGAGGCCAGAGTGTTTCGCGCGGACTATACTTCAATAGCAAAGAAATTGGGTCCCGTAGTTACCGTAAGAAAAAGTGTGCTCCGTCAGTAGGTCACGCTCGCGGGGACGGACCTCTCGCTCTGGCGCGTAGGGCACCGCCGCGAGGGAGCGAGAGGACCGGCCCTCGGCAGCTCTGTGTGTGAGACGTACCGTTAACTGTGCTAAGCAATATGTTGAATGAAGATTCGAAACGTGCATTTTGTCTCTCGTTATGGAGGGAGTGGAGCAGGAACCACAGACGGTGCGGACCACAGACAATCGCCATCAATGGACGAGGTGTTGCTTTATGGCCTGCTCACTGCTCACTGCTTATTGCGCTCGCGATCTTTATTCCGTTGTACTTAACAAGCAAAACGTTTTCGCGAAAATTAAGTGAGGAGAAGTGCTCTCTGAATGCGCTAAACTCATTTTCATTTTACGAAAATAATCTTAATATTGGAAAATATTCTTCGTCTTTCCTTTCCACATAACCGTTCCATATTTGAAATTTATGGTACAAATTGCAACTATTCAGTGCTGTCATTTGCCACTGTCCATGTTTCTTCCCCAGACATCTCTGCACAAAGAAAGTCCACCTGGGAACATACCTGGATCCCGACGACCCCCAAGGCAGAAGCCCGGGGATTTGAAGGGACGGTAGTTGTACTGTCCGAGGCATATTATAGGTGATTTGTTAATTTTTTTTTCAAGAGGTTGGATAATTAAGCGCCGACCCTACCAATAATATAACAATGCCAGTAGAAAATATTAAGGTGCTAAAAAGTCTATCGAGAATCCGACAAGAATTATGAAAATATTATTAAACGCTAAGATTATGACGAGTTTGCTCATCGCTTATAATAAAATGTCTAAAGGATGCATTTTAAGATTAAAATATCAGGTAATTTGCAGGTACATATATACAAAATATTTGATTAATAATGATATTACATTATGCTTTTTTTCTAACGTTCAATGTTTACAGGCGCCAGATTAAATTTTTTAATTTCATATGTTCCATTCAAAGCTTTGGAACACTTTATGACGAATATAAATAAAAAAATTGCTCTGAAAATAATTTAAATTTTCGTTTTAACTCCTTTCTGTTCAACGTTAATAAATTCGTAGCATTTACGTAATTATTCGGTTAGTTTTGACTCTCAGAACTACGACGTGAGAAACTCTTTGTGTTTCTTTACAATATGTTAATCGTATCATTGAAATCTTACTTAATATAATATATACAAAAAAACTTTGAAAATAACTAAGACTTCAGCAAAAATAAACGACTGTATTGTACAAAGTATGAAAACAAGGGCATTTGCAATTATTTATAACACGGCCATAATTCCGATTACCGGTACAAGACTATGATTCCACGTTTTAAACCGGCTTGTCTCAGCTCCACCTGCTCCTTAACCTTCTTGGCTTCTTCCCAGACACAGACCGAGACCCAGACCTCGAGCACAGCCACGAGCAGCAACAAGAAACCACCACCAACAAGCCATAACTCTTCTTTATCATTGACCGCTGTGGCCTCACGCTCGATCGAGTCTTCTCTTTGCAGAAATAAATGCATTGGTTACTCTTAAACGAATTGTTACTTTTCTGCTAACCTTTTCCGCGCATTAAGCTGGGAGATGATCCTAATATTATACCAGTAGAAAGTGTCCCAATCGCTGTCGCGGCCATAAAACTGCAAAAAATATGTACACAGTACCATTGCTGATACTTGGTATTGGGAGTATGTAGGTGTGCCGACGGGCGCTTTCATAGACGAACCGATAATCATACATAGTGAAGACTTCTTCACTTATAAGGATTGTTGATATCGAACAAACGAGCGTGATATACCTTATGTGAATAGTAAATATTATTTTTAATTTCCCTCAGTATCTACAGATATTTTAACATACACAATTATTAATTTTGGAAGTTTCTGTATTAATTTGAAGAATTACATATATATTGATGCATAAATAATGTATAAAGTTTCTTTAAAAATTGCCAAACCGTAAAAAATATAGTTTAATGCAAGTTGTAGAATACATTTAAATTAACTACAAATTTATTAAAACAATATTTGTCAAAATATTTCAAATTTATCGACGGGTTATCTAAAAAGCGATAAATGTTATAATGATACAACAACTTCATAATGTGTTACGACAGTTCGCAGAATAAGAAGACTAATTTAAATTAAGTTTTCCTACATATTTCCTAATGATTTGGTTGCAATTTAATCATTATATGACGAGTATTTATGACTAGACAAATCACTGCAGATGTATTTGTTACTTGTCATGCTGTACTAAATAAAATGAAACCAAATCCTTCTTGTAAATAAAATGATGTAATTTGTCAGTTACCGGAGAGTGATGTTTCCATTCAAAGACATTTGACTGATGCTTTGATGATAGCAGGTATGTATACACTTTCCACCTGAGTTGATGTTGATTGCAGTCCCCGGTGGCTACCTTGTCAGGAAGCATACAAGCAGGAAGGCGCTGCCCGGTCTGAGGCATAGGAGAAGAACCACCGAAAGAATGACTATAGCCTACAAAATAATTCAGTAATCTTTGCGATTAATTATCATTTTACATGATGATATTAAATAATGCATGATTGATGTGAGCATCTATATACAATACACACGCTATTGATCACAAATCAAAAACAATATTATAAACAATATCTAATAATTTATCGAATACTCTTACGTGTAAAATAAGTTTTAATATTGATGATGGATTATTCTATAAATTACAATCGAATAATGTAGCAGAGGACTTGATATTTTAATCTCAAATGGATGACGATTTTTACGCTTATTTAATGGATTTTTCTATTTTTTTTATGAAATCCATTTTTTTCCTAATAATGAATATAGTATATGTGGTAAAAGGGCATTTTTTATTGAATCTTATTAAATACTTATAATCAATAAATAACTTTTTTATGTATTTAGTACAAATATATATTTGTAATATATCTTAGTCCTGATCATACGTAATATATCATACTCGTATTTGAAACAAATGGTATAACCCCATTTTACTTTTTTTCTGCAAAAAAATTACAAACGATAATATCACACGTGTCGTTATCTTAGAATAAAAAAATGTAAATTTCACATCGAAGATATATATTTTTGTGTTAGGTAGAGAAGCAATAAATTATAAATGAAAACCAGGGCATCCGATATATTTCACTTTTTTATAAAAAAAGGTTTAGTTTTACGTCATTCGGCCCCTCCCGGCTCGGAAGCCCCGGGCGGGCGGTTCGCACGGCCCAGCTGCCCGATGTGTGTCACCTGCTGCGGTCTCTTTGCGGCCATTTACATAACCCCCCGCCCGCCACTTTCACTGTGATCCTCTCTCCATCTCTCCGCTGCCAGGGCCTCCCGCCCAGCGCGCCTTCACCTCCTTCGGCCCCCAGCTGGACAGAGAGGCGTCACTCACGAGGTGCATAGCACCTAGCCACCTCCATGGATGCTACCTGACTACCTTACCATACCCAAAACAAATATTTGAATATATGTACTTTTGAAATGTTAAAACAAAATACAAGTGTTTATTTATTTTGATCATGAAATGTCATAGGAAAATTTATGGAATATCTAGTCTTTTGCAGACAATAGCAGTAATACATATTATCAAGTGAAATGGAGTAAAGTATCTATCCAGTACCGGTTTCAGGGGGTGGCGAAGTGGGTCGGTGCCCCAGGGCGTCGAATGAGCTAAGGGCGCCGAGGGCTAGCAATCTTTTTTAGATTCTTTTAAATATAAACAATTTGAGGCTCTAGAAATAAAATGTTCTAGGGCGCCGCTGAGTCTAAAGCCAGTACTGTATATATCTACCCAGCTTAAAAAAATTACCATTATACCAGAGTATTTACTTGAATAGTTGATAATTAATTAAAGTATTTAATGTTTTACATGCTTGCCCTAAATAATATGTACCTTCATTCAGAAGTTTTAAGTATTTGACTTTTATATATGCGTGAATTCTATTTTTTTAATGGGCAAATATCTTGCTAAATTTTCTATAAATAGTGTAACCGTGATCATAATTATTTGTTTTCTATTAGGCGAGCACAATTACAATTGACCTTAACATTCAGTTTTCTATAATAACACATCAAACAATTTCACCACACTTCGATACTGAATAAGTACTTGTACATGAAATTATAAACTGTATCAGTAATTTACACAGTCTTCAACATGTTGTAAGATAGTATATAATATTCGTAAGCTGATTAAAGTCATATTTTATAAGCGGACTGGTTTTTGTATGAAGAGCGATTACCCATGTACGCTGTAGGCCATTTTTCAAATTCCCAGTATAGTGCACTAAAATGAAACAATTTCCATAACTGAAGCAGCAATGGCAACTTAAGCCCACAAAGCGGAGAATTATAGAAAATATGGTGTACGATAAATGAAGTTTTACATGGATTTAAATATTTATTAGAATACTGTTTTATTATTTTAACATTCTAATCTTCTTTTATAGATCATTGACTATATTACAATATTATTAGTAATTAAATATACACATACTATACATAAAATTCTTTATACGCATCAGAGTGGAATGAACAAGAGCAACGGTTGGTTCCAAGGCTCGCAAATTCGCATCCCGCTTCTGCCGATATTTTTTCTGAATGAATTGATGCGTATAAAGAATTTGATGAATAGTATGTGTACGTTTAATTACTAGTAAGTTTTACATTTAACGCATCATACTAGTAATATTTGAACAAATATTGGTTTGTAAAGAACTCCTGTCATATGTTAAAAAGGTGAAGTATATATGCCCACTTATTAAAAGTACGCAATGGTTATAAATAAATATAGAACAATAAAAATAATATCATCTCAATATTACACCAGGATTTAAAGTATTTATTATTCATTGATGAGTATTTACAATTCAAAATCATTTTTTCATATTAATAATCGATCTACTACCAGATAGTAATCTAAATATCCACTACATATAAATAGATATTTATAAATAACATAAAGCACATTGTAAGCTTGACTGAGAATGCTGTATTGATTTGCACATCGGATTGAAACGAAGTTGGAAAATCTCTTGTTTATTGTGAAATATTATACCACTTAAATAATGGACATGGGACAGTCGGCGGCAGCATAAAGCTTCTGCAGTAATGTCTCCATGTCAACTAGGTTTTTTGCGGCCTGGATGGCGATCTTTCCTTCTGGAAGAACAGCGGGTTCATGCTGGAGAAGCTTTGCAGACTTTTCCAATACTCTCTTCGAGTCCTGGAAAAACAATACGGTTACAAAATTTCTTTATTTGTAAAATTATTAGTAAAGTATACATTTTTAATCTTAATTTATTGCTAAATATGTTTTTTTTTTTTCATAAATGCTCCTTTACAAGAGCCGAAAATTATCACGATAAAATTCAGCTGCTGTGATCTATACCTCGTCCCATCTCAGCACTAAACTATAGTTAAGAAAGTACTCGTACTATCATTATTGATAACATCATTAAGTACGAGAGCTTTGATATGGAGAGCGTGTAGTGTAAGAGGTATGTTAGTGCGTTTGTTAATAAACTTTTTTGAAAGTAATCGGATGATTAGTCCGACTTTTTCGACGCAAAGATCATTTGGTTGTAAGATGCGGTTCAATTGAGTGTATGTAATTATTACATATGGCATATAATGCACAAATTAAAAATCATTTAGTAATGTGAATGAAAAGTATGGTTATACCATCAGGTAGTCCAGTAAAATAGCAGGCCCTTCAGCAGTGCGAGCGGCACGACGGCGGCCAGTTTCAGCAATGGCGGCATGTAGTTCAAACAGAACTGAGCCCCTGCCTCGCATCTCAGCTGAAATATACATGTATAACATAAAATATATGAATCCAATAGCTGTGTCTTAATAATAATACCCGAATGACGCAGTAAAGTTGTCCAGATAATATAGAATCGTCCAGGTTAAATGAGATCATTTGGTGTCGTCATAGGCAGATGATTAGTGAACACTATCCATATCACAACCAATATTCTGAGTGAGGAGGAAAATGTTAAAGAAGAATATAAATTAGCATGAAACAACGTGAGTTCGGTGTCATTTTAATTGGGTGATGTAAAATGTATATAAAATATTAAAATATCTTGATTGTGGAGAAATTTAATTTTTAAATTGTATTTTTTACACTGCTGTTATGTTTATTCGTAAAAATATAAATGTACAATGTAGTATTTTAGTATTTTTTATACTAAAATTTAAATTAAAGACTACCATATTAGGCTTCTTGAGCTGTAAGTAATAGACTGCACAACATACTTAAACTGAGGCTAGTAAGAAAATGTACGTACTCGTATTCTGAAAATTATAAAAGCTTATACAGCCTCCAGCACTAAAAACGAGCGGTTATCTGATGGCCCAAGACTGTGATGAATTTATGATACCCGTAGGTACAAGCCAATCATAAAAGACGATAGGTGTGGTGAAACTAATCATTTATTCATTCATGTTTACCTTAATTTAAATACACTAAAATTATATTTAATAAGCTTAATCGATTATATTAACTGTAGACAAATGGGAGTGCCTAAAGTTATCCAAAATATATATATCGAAACTGAGTCCTTTGTATGCGATTAATTTATGTTCATGTACTTGTCTGTTCTAAATAAACTCTGAATATCTGAAATAAATAAACACCAAGAAGCAATTGTTTTGTCTAAAACATGACACCAGAAAGAAGCACACTACAAGTTTTGAAAATATACGAGTATTTTATGGTGCACTATTTTATAACCGTCCCAATTCCAGTAAAACATATCTGTGGAAAAATATTGTGAACAAAACAAATCTGTCACCATATCCTTTGTCAGCGGCCATCCCCTTCACTACCCAAATAGTTCCAACAATTTGACAAACAAAAAAAATATGATGCATTTAGTATCGTTCTTTTTTAAGATAAGAGGTGTATGGTGATTTACCTGGTACGAGTTTCTCCAGGGAAGACGCCACCTGTCGGCAGAGGTCCATCTTGAGTGCTAGGCGTTCGTCTGGTACAGCTGGAAGTCCTCCTTCGCCGTCTTGACCGATAAGCTGCGCTAGTGCTAGGGTCACGTCCGCCATGTAGAAGTGAGATGGGTGAAGGAACTTGCCGTAATGGCCCAGGAACCTTAAAACAATATGCGCCATTATATTCATTTTCATGAAAGATGTGAAATCCATGTTGGATAAAAATTGCCACCACAAATGAATGATTGCGGTGTTTTATGATAAAATAGATATTTTACTTGTATTGACAAAAAATGGAAATACAATTTAGGTTATTATAAATAATTTAAATTCAAATTTAGATACTTATTATTCATATCAGATATTTCCAATTGGTTACTTATACGAGTATGCGGTTATGACTGCTTTTGAGTACTTATCTAAGTAATTTATTTTTATAAGATTTTTTGTTGTTTCACACGATTACCACAAATATTTTTTTTTTTTTTTATGTAAACACATACAGGAGAATACCGACAGATGGTGATAGATTTTTTTTTTTGAAGTCTCATCTGTGGAATTCTATGACGCTTAACATGGTGTATATGGTTAAACGCTGCATGTGGAGTGTTGATCCGCCAATTTCATAGACTACAGCCCGAGATTCACGCATCATCCTTTATTATTACAGGAATCTACTATGAATGGGTGGTCTTCACGGGACGACTTTTGTCTACCACCAATTTTAACTGATAGGCTATGACTGACATTTTACGGGTGATGGATCAAATTCACACCAACCGGGGTATTTTAGAGCTCAGAAATCGATTAAAAATCCATTTTTTTTTTAATCTCCGTCGGGGATCGAACCCACGACCTTTGGCTTGCAAAGCAAACGCTTTACCATTGAGCTATGACCGCCGGCAATAATAACTGTAATAAAATAATAAAATAATAACTGCTTTTATTGATACTTTTATTTTTAATTAAGCATGAATTCAAGTAAATAGTATTTTTTTAGTTAAATAGTCAGAGATCATTATTACCTATTTTTTCTTGAGTTTAGTTTAAAATATAATCATTGGATTACCTGAAGCAGGAGTCCACATTTCCCTTTTCCATAGCGCTTAAATCTTTTCCGACATGATCTATTAATTGATCCACCCGGTGTTCAGGTACAGCTGTGTTGCACGTGTTGCAATACCAATCATGATTCGGAGTTTCATTTTGCTTCTCTTTTGAATAACCATTGGAAAACTTATCATTTCTATCAATAATGAAAGTATTAGGTAAAGCATATCCTGTACAATCACTGAAAATGAATAAATTAACGATAAATTAATTTAACGTTTTGTTTAATACGAGTATTTTATATAAAACTCATGCTTAAATATAATATTCAAAATAATAAGTTTTAAATTTGAAAAAATATGAAAGAACTTAATTATTTTTCATTTATTAAAAAAACAACTCACTAACTTATTCAGAATTTAAAAATTAAACGAATTACTAAGAGAAATCTTTGATTGTAGCTAATTTTGTGGTATAAACTTGAGCTTGGCTAACCTTTTTTGACATTTGATGGCACTAAACATGGTTCCTAGTTCTGTAACGTCGGAGCATCTCGCGCAAGAGCAACTGAAGAACTTGGTCTCCTCCAGATGATGGCGGCGATTAGCCGTGCCCCACAAGGGATCAGTATAACAAATGGATATATGCTGACCCTTGACTATCGAAATGGCAGCTACGATTATAACCTTCAATTGTCAATCAGTTGTAATTAAATATAAAAGCTTCACATAAAAAAGTGCAGTATTTGCGAGTAAATAGCAGACATTGTCTAGTGAAAGCTGCTGGTGAGATTTAAAGGTAGTTGTTTTAGAATTTACTTTATTTTTTTTAAATTCAAGTCGTTATTTAATATTATGATAAAAAATTAGATTATTGAGTTGTGAGAAAGTAATTGTGTTATCGTTAAATTTTGTTAGCAAGCTAATATATATAAAAAAAACCTCTTTTTGAGATTATGTCGTGAGTCTATTTTTATGTAAAATTGTGTGTTACAATATGTGTAAAGGAATGTTTTATGATAAATTAACCTCAAAAGCTCGGGCCTTGAATAAATAATACATTCAGATTAGGTAAATCGCATTACGTAGTAGATATATGTATAACATTAAAAATAATATAAATAAGTAAATATAGTAATATATAATATTATATGCAATGGATAATATCTATAACGAGCGAGTGATTATATTTTGATTGATTCAAAACATTCTTTAAAATTGTAAATTTATAAAATAACATATATTAAAAAAAATACTATTTTACCTCTCCTTTGACAGTGAAGCTCTTACTGCAGTTGGCTCGACAGTTGTGCTCAACCATAGATGCAGTATCATAAATGGCCACAAAGGGCGGATCATACAATGGCATTTCGTGCCCATTAACCTATAATTAAAGTAAAAGGTTTGTGTTAAATTTTTGGTATAATAAAAATGGTTTATGTAATTGTTTTAGGTCGATTGCAAATTTTAGGCGGGACGCTGTATGATTTCAATACTAAAAAAATTAAATCAAATTTGCTCATAGAATGTATTTCATTGATGTAGAAATGCTCAGTCATAATCTACTTATCATGCCAATGGACTTTGCTTTGAAGACAGAAAACCACAAAAATATTGTAATAGCATATAACTATTTTATAATGATCACTCTGTTCTAAAGCTCGCAATGGTCGACATCAATTCTGCTAAATTAAAAAACAAACATAGATCTTTTTAGAAAAAATATGTCTTAGAATTTCTATTTGATATTATGGAATTTCACCAAGAATTATTGAACGAAAAAATTTAACAAAAAAAAAAATCTTTTCGAAACAGAATATAATAAAAAAATAAAAACAATGTTGTGTATCTGCATTCTTAAAAAAATCAATTTCAATTTTTAAACTTTAATGCATACCGTAAAGATATTTACTTTATAACAAACTCGTCAAAATCTTAGTGAATCATGATGATTGATGATGATACATAACAACCTACTTGATAAATTGTTGAAATATTTAACGGATATATATCATACCTTCATAGAAACGCGAACATTTAAATGGCTACCGATATTAACTTTTAGATTCAGCACTGGCTCATCGCGGGTTAAATGGATAATAAACTTACTTGGACGATACCGCAGACCCTCATGATCTCGTCCTCGGTGAAGTCGTCCTCGAGGCGGAAGAACCTCCTCGCAAACTGCGCCACCTGCACCAGGTCCTGCTGCCACTTGGGCGACTTCCTGCGCTGCTCGCAGTGGGACTCCAGCGCCTGAAGCTTGGCCCAAACCACGGGGTTGGAGCGCTTCTGGTGCAAGCAGCGTAGCACCGTGATGCACTGGTAGTTGGGGTGAGGGCAACCGAAGTTCTTAATGTGGATCTGCAAGTCAAAATCGGCAAGAAGTAATTGTTTAGCAACGCACAGTCACGAACGCTTACGTGGAGCACAATATACGTTTTCAATAAAAAATAGCACCTTTTGATAAATTACTTTGTTTCAAAATATATCTTCTAAATCTCCAGTTAGAATTATTTGATATTTGAATATGATTGTTAATTTAAATAGAGCTTACGCTGGTATAAGTCTATTTTACAAAGGAAGTAAAATGAAATCCTCCACACTTCTTCTAGCCTAATTCTGGATCAAGGGATTGAATGGCTTAATATCCAATATTCTAAAAAAATGATTTAAATGGACCTAAAAATTATATACTACAACTGCATTCTCATTAAGCCTCTGGCTCTCGCCCTGGGGAGACCGTTGGTAACTATGCTTAGTAAAAAATTTACATGTAGATATGACTTAAGACTAGGCATTGTTTGTGTTCTTCTTTATCTTGACAGATTTAGCATCCTTCCTTTTTGTATTCAGAAAGAAATTCTTGATGTCTCTTTCACGGGGCATTTTGTTTCTCGTGTTAGGTGACAGTTAACCCTAACCGTCAGACACCATGCGAGGAAATCTTTTGAAATCGTACCGTTCATCTGACCGAGTTTATACTTAGGCAAATAAAACCCCCTTGCATAGTCTTCTATGTTTGCAGTCATTGGGACTAGATATGAATAATGTCAGCTTACGGGACTGAGTGGCAACAGCTAGATTGTTGTTCTTTAGACAACCGAACTTAATGGAATACTGTCTCCAAAAGTATGTTAAAGTAAGATTGAGGTGTCCATGCACCTTCTGTCCCCTTGCTGCGGTGAGCTCACATTCTGGACGATGGTTTGGTGACTCTTGGCACTCGGCGCTGCACATGGGCCAGCCGCAACGGTCACAAGGACGAGCTGATGCTTCATCCAGCGGGCAGCAGCAACCAAGGCAAACAGGGATTGTCATCTGAAATAATATAAAAATACGCAAATTAAACATGGTCAATATGAGGAACACATTCATTAGTCGGAAGCTTGTTACAGCTATTAATCAAGTAGCATTTAGGAAGGATAATAAAAGTTTATTATTTGAAGAGAATCATGTGAATACATGTTTTTTTCTCTTTATTTGTGTTATTTATCACATCCATCTTCTTCATTGACGCTGTTGAAGTTGGAATCTCTTTTTGGAAAAGGAATCGAGTGAGATTTCAACTTCTTCTACATTTATTGGTAATGGTGTTTAATATAATATAATTTCAAAATATTTGCGGACGCTTCGGGGATTATAGATGCACAAAGAATATTTTAAATACTCCTACATATCATACGGCAATTTTCGATTTATTAATTGACACACTTTGCTTCAATTTGGGACTCTGCTTTTACGATCTATCTTAATTGATTCAGTCTGTATATATTCATAAAAGTTGGACTCGTGAAACTATTTCCGAGTATCCATAATACGGTTGATAGATGGCGACCCAGAATGAAAGGTTTTTCCAGCTACTTAACAACATGCTTGTTAAGAAAAGCTCTCTCAGTATCTATATTTCCTCTCACATGAAATCTAATTCTTCGATAGTACATACACTACCACTTCACATCTTAACGCAGTATCCAGGCGACCCGATTGAGCAACATAGAGTCCGTGAAGGATTAAGACCCTCAATTGCTGCTCTCCTCTATGTGTTGAATGTGAATGAGAAAAATATCGTTATATATGTAAATTTTAATATAAGGAATATTAGAAAAAGTATTAATACTTATGTGTATTATTAAGATAAATTAATTTACTTACTTGTGATGGACCCATTATGAGTGGTTTCTCTTTTAAAACTATGTCACCTTCTTTGAAATCTTTCATTGCAACTAAATGACGTCCCAAAACGGCGTCAACTTTAACCTGAAATCGAAAAATACAAAAACACATCCTTTTTAATTGTCAACTCATAATGATAATTTAACCCATTATCAAGCAAAGTACTTACGATGATAGATTTGCAATTAGGTTTATGATCTTGCCAATGAGATTTTTGATGTTCTTTTGAACAATAAAACACACCATGACAGTTGGAACATTTATTTAACGCTTTCTGCTTACAAACTGGACATTTGCCTTCCATTATTACTGAAATAAAAAAAAAAATATTCGCTGTACTATATATGAAACTATATAAGCTTACCCGCCAATCATAAAATATAAGAATAATATAAATGACTACCCGAAAGAACGCTGTATAAACTCGTATATCACAGTTTTCAAAAATTTAATTGATTAGCTTATGATTTTGAAACAGGACTTCTTAGAAATAGTTTACTTGTTGGAACATGATATGACACTAATGATGTTCATATACTCGTAAAACATCAACATTTAATTTGAAATATGCGCCTTATTATCGATTTTATGAATTATACATCTATCACTGAGTTTGATTTTGTTGTACTGTTCAATACTAGATGGTAATATACTAAGTTTTTTCAGATAGACCTTAAAATTGTTAAAAAAAAAAATAATTATGAAAACTATGGTATATACAACACTTAAATTTAATTTTCATGTATTTTATTTTTATAAGATGAATGTAAGTGATATGCCTACCTTATTATTTGTGACCTGAAGTTGCCTTTATACGTAAATATTCTCAAATTATTGTGAACTTATGAGGTTAAGTTACAGCAGTTTTCTTGCTATTCCCGCACGAGGATAGCACAACACCGGCTCAAGTGTTTACTGCGGTTAGTTTTCTTCAGTATACTGAAGACAAAAATACTTCCAGTTGTTTCGTGGATCCGCCAGAGCTTGCGCTCTTGTATTACCGATCACATACTTCCGTAACATACATGATACTATGTAAAAAATAACTAAATAATAAAAAATCTTCGTCAAAAAATTACATATTGTTTAATATAAAATTGAATTAAAATATATTGAACGGTATAAAACGCACATACATTCAATTGCAAATGTATTTTTTAATGATACGAAATGGAAATGCCATACTGGGGATGTCAAGCCCATCTAAGAAATGATTTTTCCTTTATTTAAATTATAAGTAAAATGAACCTAACGCTTTTCATTTAGGACTGAATGTTTAGGCCTCGAGACGGTTAATCATCCATTCCTCTTAAAAAATCATGGTTGACGAATGGTGAAATATTTATTCATTTACAGAATCGAAATTCCAATTTTTTTACAAATATTTAGAAACATAAGAGTATACATATACAATAAATAGAGAAGATAATAAAAAATAAAAATAACACAAAAGAAGATGACACGTGTCAAAGATCACAGAGATCAAGGAGAACAATACCATCGAAAAAAGAGGAAAAGGATGTAAGAAAAGGATCGAGGTGTGCTGGTAGGCCATTTAGGAGCGACATTGCCGTTGTACCAAATATGCATCGGATACAACAGCTGGCTTATTATCACGCGCTTGCTCTCTCGTCCAGGAAGCCGGAGGTTATTGTCTATGTTTCAAGGTAGTGCTACTGGTGCAGAAAAGACCGGGCAAGACTATTTAGTGGTAAGCGACAAAATAGCGTGAATCTCTTATTCTTGCTAGAAATTGAATAAAATTATATTCCTTCAAATTTTTATTCCATGGTCCTTTACGTGTCTTTAGAGCATGTTATCTTAAAACATTACAAAAGCATAATAATTTGAATAAGATGTTGAAAATGGTAAGATTCCCATTCTTTAGATTTTAGTTTGTAGTGAAGTAGCTAACGCACGTGTTCCCAATGCCCCACAAAGAATCTCGCCGCGTCTATTTCAGGAACGGTAGCTTTTCCTCACGTGTGCGTTTCGCTTATTTCTGTCATTTATTTTTATTTTTATGCAGCACATTTTTTTTATAGTGAATTAGCATAGATATGAAATAATTTAATAGAAAAATAAAATATAATTTGCTCTACTAAAATAAATTAAGAATAATTAATTTAAATAATATTGGAAATAACCTAAAGTACTCGTATAAGCTCATATTTAAAATATAGATTATTTTCAGAGCGAAGAATGTCTAAATTCCTATGCAAGGGTTATCATAAGATTGGCTTTTATTATAATTTTCGTTTTTCATTACCATTCTCGGTTTAGATGTTGAAGAAATTGTATATTATTAACATTATAAATTCAGATTGTCCGTAAATGAGTTTTTTTTAAATGTTATATATCTTACGTTTTAATAATTTACAAGCTCTTCATATTTACTCGTAAATACTTTTCAATACTAGATCCACAGTGACAAGTATTTTTTTAACCCTATTTTTACAAGTTTTAAATAAGTAATTGATTTATTTTATTTCCACAACAGTAAACAATAACCATTTATTATTATTTCGGAATATCAAAAAATTGCAGCTTTACTGAAAATATAATAAAAATCAAATTAATAAAACAACCAAATAAAATGTTGAAACAGGTTTTATTTAAAAATAAACAAATACTTTTAAAATCTATTCAGAAAATAATTATGTATTATACCTATAATGAGAATGTGTGTATAATGTGTTTGCGTTGTGATAAAAACTTGTTTTGTCATTTTCGATATTGGAGAAAGGAATTGGGGAAAATCAAATCTGTATGATTCATAAATAAACACCTCACAAAGTGGCGGGCATAAATAATAAAAGTGAAATCTACATAAGTACAAGAACGGCAATTTTTAAATTACTTATCACAGTATGCAGGTAAATAAATTAAGTTTAATATGTGGTTTAATTTAGTAAAATGATCAATTCGCTAAAAGTATAATTACAATGTTTATAATCACTTGTAGTTTTACAAAAAATAAAAATATAACGTTCTATTTAGATAATAAATGTGATGGTAGAAAATACAATGCTTATTAAGGATGACAGGTATTGTTGATTATATGAATTCATAACAATAACTTAAAATACTAGTTTGATTTTGGAATCTTAAAAATCTCAAAATAAAACAAAAACACAAATAGGTCCCAAAATTTCGAATGATGTCTCTTTGGTATTAAATTTGCTTAGTTCAAAAACTTTTCACATTATTTTTCCGATTATTTTTTCCCAGTCCTTGATTCTTCTCAATGCATCAATGGCTGCCGTTGCCATTATTCCTTCAGATGATTCCTTCGGTTCTGTGCTTAAGATTCTTGCAGATTCATGAAGACATTTTACAACCTAAAAAGTGAAAAAAATATTACAAAATTAGTAAAATAATACACTTGATTTGATATTGTATTAAAATGATATTTTTCTTACTTCTTTTAAACGTACACGCAGTTCATTTTTGTTTATTTGTTTATTTTCAAAATCTCTGGTTGTTAAAATCATCAATGGAGCGTGCAACTCGTACAAAGTAACACCTGAAAGTTGATAAATATCGATATTATAAAAATAGGAAACGCATGTATATATATTGTATGTTGTTTAAAATTATTTTATGTAATTCATATTAGCCACAAGGAAGGACATTATCAAATGTGGTAATTTATTTCTCTGTTTTATCACCCAAATTCACTACTCAGTCGATTTTAATCAAACGTGGGGAGATTACGATTATATGTATGTTTTTTTAATTTAATATCAGAATGTATTTAAGATCAAGAAGCTCAGACGCAAACCTTCTAGGCAGAAATATTCAGACTCGAGTAAGGTGAAGAAATCGAGGATATACCGAGAGATGTCGTACTACGAGTATGTCCTGAATTAACCAGCCACGAATAGGCCTATACTGATGAAATTTTCGTTTTTTTGGTTGAGCTCGGTGGGAAAAAAGGTTTTCTAAAAATTTAACTATTGTCTCAGGAATCCTTTGGCGCCTACGCATAAGATGGGTGGACAGCACAATTATTGGGAATCCGCAGCATAGGACCAAGTTGCTAGGATAGAAGTAGTGTAGTTGACCTTCGAACAAGAGATTCTATGTAAGAACTTACATGAAATATTACCAACGTGTAATATTGTTGATGCTGAGTGCAAAAGTGGTTGTAATAACGAAAAAAACAATGTATTTGACAGCTAAACTCTAAAGTTTTTAACTTTTAACTACAGCGTCTTTTTAGTGGATTTATAAATGTTTTTACTAAGCATTCTTGTTTTTAAAAATGTCAATTTTGCCTATAGTTGTCGATTCGAATCACATAGATCATATATTCAGTAATATATTCAGCTAACTTTTAAAATTTCAAGTGTAGAATAAAGCTTTAATACCACGCTCGAAAATAAGTACAAAGCTCATGATAGCTATATGCATTGTGGTACCGTCATGCTGAAATGCGACCAACCACGAGGATGCGCGTCAGCACAGACTGCCAACAAGACAGTCAATCTCCAGAACCCAGCACGTTAGGACACGCTAAGTCCTCAACACCCCACTGTTAGTTTAACGAACTGATCGTCGATGGAGGAGATGTAGTTTGTTACGATTGCTATGTGTTGGTCTCAGCTGCGAACCTCTGAGGCGGGAGTAGCCGGGTTCCAGGATGTCGAAGACGGCGAGGATGTGCCGGCAGATATCCCTCTTGTGCTTGAGCGCGGCTGGCGACATGTCCTGGATGAGCTGCCCCTCCGCGCGCCCGTACAGCTGGCTGAGAGTGTGCTGCGTCGTCAGTCGCAAGAAGTGATTCCCGTGTAACACGTTGCGGTACCGCAGCAGGAACGCCTCGTAGCGACTTATGTCATTGATGTCGATGCTGTCGTACTCATCATTTATTCTGAAAATACAGGTCATGTCAATCGAAAGAAATTTCAATCAATCACACTTCTTATGAGCTGTTAAAATATTGCTTTGAATCCTTAAAAATAACTCAAAAGAAATGCGGAAAAATATTTTATTGATTATTTGATTGGTTAACGAAAAATATGTTTTTGGTATAAAATAGGTTCAATGCAAGTATATTCTAGATCACCGTTTATTTACCTTTTAGGATTCTAAAACCAGTGAAAATAATCAAAACATTTATTTATACAGTAAATTTTTGAGTTTTTAAAAAAAAAAATTCTTAAAAAAAAATGTAGAACATATATATATATATATATATATATAGTTACGTGTTGTATTAATAAAGCATTCATAGATCGCGAAACTGCAGTCTTCCAGCAAATGAAATAGTGATCAGTGTGACCCCTTGTTAAAACAAGACATGAAATAGATATCTATTTAATATCAAAGTGAATGCTATAAATATAAATAATAAACTAATAATTAGATTAAAGGGCTACCTTTGCACCAGTGCTCTAACAGCGTCAGCGCTGATGACATAGTCGGGGCAGAGGTTACAGTTCCAGGGCGCGCCCAGGTCCAGCGGGCGCGCGGGCACGACGATGCCGCGCGCGTCCGGACAGCGCGGGCAGAGCAGCGCGCCCACGTACGTGCCCAGCTCCGTGGGGTCAGAGCAGCGCGAGCAGCTGCACGAGAAGAACTTGTTCTCCAGGAGGTGCTCTTGCCGCTTCATTGTGCTCTGGAAAAAAATGTGCGCACGTTTATACTCACGTTTGTACAATAGACACATAACGTACATTTTTGAGTGAACCTCTAAAGTAAACTATTCGAAATTTTTAGCGAATATATATTTTTTGTAATATTTAATTAACAAATGACTGACGAAGGCCTGTTCGAGTGAAAACGCGATCTTCATTTCAGAGGTAAACGTGGTCCACATAAAAAACAAATGAATCCTTTTATATCATTTATTCAGAAAAAAATGTTTACTTAGTTTAGTTAATTAAACGGTGAAAAGATTATATGGATTTGTAGCATATTTGTTAAATGTTTTGAACACTCATAAGTATTTTGACATTAAACATTATCGAAACTGGTAGATTGACACCCATATGCAGTCGTTCCTTGGCTTTAAGTAACCAACTTAATACCTGTGTACGGACAAAGTTCTTAAGGTAACCAAGATATATTAGCTGATTTCTTCTAGAACGATAAACTGAGGAATTCTCATCCGTCGACTCAAATCTTAAGAAATGTCTCTGCAGACGGTTATATTTCTACAAATAAATAAGTAAATATATTTCTTTTTTTATATTTGATAAAAATATCATTTTTTTCATGTCATACTCACACCGTTCCCAGACGTGCGAATATAATGTAGACAAACTGATTTTGTTCTGCATGTTTTTTGGTGCTCTTTTATCGAGCTCACAGGAGAATAAAGACACAATTACCTCTACAACGATTATAGAATCTCAGAGATAAAACAATTCGATACACACGGAGGAAGTTAGTTGTTTTTTATTATTATAAATGGTGAGCTTTTGTATGATTGTCACCTGTAGTGTGTAGGCGTAGCTGAGGGTGATGGGTTTGCCTTTTGCGATGGCCGTTGATGCCCGGACTGTCAACCGACGTAGATAATCGTCAGTATGCGTGGTGTTAGGCGTGCAATCGTGGGCTAGCAGGAAGGCACGGGGATACAGTGCACGAATGCTGACTCCACTTTGGCCTACCTCGAAAGCGTTCACCTGTAAATCATTAAATCTATAATAAATCGCGGAAAAAAGGTTCAGAACTTCAGATATTTGTTTTACTCGTAACGTACAAATCAACAGTAATTGAAGCAGTAAAGTCAAATTGTAATATGAACGTAGAATGCATTTTTAATTAAGTATATTATTATTTAAATAAACTCAATGCAAGTAAATATAATAAGCTGTACTTTTTTTAAATTCCCCAAAAAACTGAAAAAAGAAACATTGACACAAAAATTAGTTCACGGTTAAATCACTTGTCTATTAAGCTTTATTGACAGAAATTTACTCAGTAGAACGTCAAAACGAGTTCAAATTTTTATTGTAATTGAAAATAATTTAGTATTTACCTCAAGAATACCACAAACGGTGTGTATTTCATCTTCTGTGTATTGTGACATGCCCCAAGTCGATATTATTTTGTCAACAACCATCAATTGGTTATTTCTCCACAGTTCTGACTTGTTTCGTCGTATTTCATTATGTGCAACCATTGTGTTAATAGTTTCCCATTTTTCAGGATCACTTGATTTCAATAATAAACACCTAAAGCAATTTCAAAACATTGTAAATTAAATCGACGTTTAAATAAATTTACGCCATTAAATTAACTGAAATAAACTTATTTCTCATAATGATAAAAATTATGAGTAGTTTTATAAAAAGCTTGATCATGTATAATTCAAAATTTATGTCACAATAACGGATGTGTGGACGTAATATATTTTGATTTTAAAATACCGGTGACTAAAATAATATTTTGAAGATATTTCAACGCTCTATCGTGAAAGTGTATTACGTCATGATATCGAACATTTTAAATATCAATCTGCTGAGATCGCGAATTTCGCAAGATCTTCCGTAGAAACATTGACGTGTAAATGTTCTACGGAATCTCCAGTCTAAGCGGTGGCTTTTAAACTTTTCGGTCGCGAATTATGTTTTTAAAATATATAAAATTTAAGTTTGATAATGAATCAGTGTTTTAATTTTTCCTAAATGACAATAAACAATGCTAACAGACATGTAACAATTTTGCATGTCAATTAATATTCACTTAATTGATAATGCAAATATTTGATTAGTTAATACGATTTAGGATGACAGGTTTGTTAAAAATATGTATTAAATTTAATTGACCTGAGCGGAGCAATGGTTTGGTACAGATCCTTGAGTGCCAGAACATCTGAATAGTCGGGAGTTGTATGTTGGCGTAGAGCAGCACACTCTTCTCTGGAGTGTCCTAGCGGCTGGTGCAGACCAGGGCAAGAGTCGCCACAAACTGGCCAGGAGCACTGCTTACATCTATCAACATAAATACTGTCTAAATACTTGAGAACTAAAGTAAAAATGCACGAACAACATATTATATTCAAGCTTTTAGTGCTTGCCTAGTTTATATCGTATTCCGTAATATTCAATTTCGAAATATAGAATAGCGTTAGCGACCTGTAGTCATATTAATCCCACTACTAACAGTGATGCTAAGATTTTGTTGGGCCGAAAAGCGTACGAAAGCATATATTATTGTGGACTAAGGTATTCGGAAGATAATGCCAACGTGCAGTTCTTCGACCGTAAATCATTAATGGAGGTTGATAAGGGACAGACTTGTGGTAACTTGTAACATTGAAGGTGGACAATAAAGAGGAATATCGTTTATCGGATAAACTGTCGGAAAACTGTCATTTATTAGTTAATTTGATCAAATCCGCTCCCTCAATTGGAGCATATGGACATCATGAGCCGCCGCATCAAAGCTCTGTCAGTCACCTTGGTCCTCGCTTCGTCCCATGTCAGCTCCGCTTCCCGCAGTTCCGCCGAGTACATTCCTTAAATAGTTCCCAATACCCTACCAGGACAGCGAGAGTCCGTGGGCTTGAAGAAAAGGCAGCCGTAGTGAATGAAATGTCAAATAATTAAAACGCTTAAAAGGTAAAAAAAGGACTCACTTGGAGTAGTTGTTGATGATGGGCAGGTAACATCCCAAGCAGATGAGCTTGCAGCCTGCACATGGACCCACTATCAGTGGGTCAGCTGTGATGATCACTTCTCCAGGTTTCAGATCTCGAGATGCTACCAAGTACCTGTACGAAACCAAGATGACATCAATCCAAGTTCACTTCAGCGACACCACAAGTAATTAAATAGGTTATTACCACGTTATAAAACATAATGACACATAAAATATTAGTATACAACTAATAACGTATACGAATTCAGTTGATATTTCAGTTGGCGTGATAATTTAATCCATTATTGAAATACTGTGAATTGAATGATTCAAAAGTTAATGAAACATAAGAAACATCTGAACGATAAACATATTTTTTATTATATCCAAATTTCATTACAAGGAAGAGCAATTATTTATAACGAAGGCGTAACTAAAAAAGCTTTCGCCGTAAGCAGCTGTTGATCTCGCCGTTTTATGTTGCGGTACGTAGTTATTGTGATCCTCAAATAAAATAGGATTCATTGATTTTCTTAACGATTCATCCGTGAGTTTGAAGAATTTCACGAGCCGGGTGTCTGCGTCCCTCGTTATCCATCCGTTATATTATATGTGGCAAAACATTTCATAGACTTTTGGCAGACTTCAATAAAATAAATTATCCTCCAAAACTCCGAGTATGTTACATATTGCTTTTGCTGGCAGCGGTCATTAAATAAGATAACACAGACGAGAAATGTGTCACTTCCTGTCATATTCATAGAAAATGTATTAAATTATTTAACTGCAAACTGGAATGAGTATTAACATATTTTTTATATTATTTTTAGAACCGGCCTTTGAATTTTGCTTGACGAGTAATATAAAAATAAAAACGTTTTGTTTGCAATTAAGATAAACATACTCGTATATATCAACGACGATATATTTTTATGTGTTAATTATGTTAATAAAAATTGTAACAACCTAAAAACATGACGACTGTAATAATTATTTAAAAGCATTGAATATATATATTTTTAAATTTTTACGTATAATTGATATTTTACAATAATAGCATACTAATTTAAGTTTTGAAAATCATAATGGTTTTACCGTCCCATTATATCTGAGGCTTGAATCTCGTACGGCGGGACCTTGTTCGCGTCCGCAGTGGTCCCGTTGCGGAGCTTTTCATCGGGGAGCTTGCGTTCAACCGGCGGCGCGGACGCCTCAAGAGCAATCTCGGGCGTCTCGACGCTCTCGGGCGGCAGAACATTCTCTTTGCCGCCAGCTGGTCGGTTGTTTCCTTGCTTTCCGCGTTTCTTCTGTAAATACGCAATTAACTTTGTGACGGCTCTCTGGATCATGGCCCAACACGATACAAAAAAAATATACACAAATAAACAGACGCGAGTGAGTTGCGGTCGCGACACGAGATTAGCGCGACGAGCGGGGGAGGGTGACTTCGATATCGATACGATAAGTGCCTTTTCCCTGTCCGCCGATTAGAGATCGCCCGACAAATTTTTTTTGTGAGGCAACTACTTATCGCCGGAGAATATTTACACTGCTTTGTTGATGGCTCGGCGGTCGGCGGCAGGGAGAGGTGCCAGCTATTTTTTCGCCTTCGGGAGCGGTGACGTTGCAACCGCTACCTACGACAAACCAGCGACGCGATGTTCGTTGGCATTGAAGATTAATTTAAAACGTGGCAAGGTAAAGGTTTCTTCATAAAATGTAGTCCACAGAAGCAAGTCTAGTCACTGTCAGCGTTCTGTGAGATCCACACCGCAATAGCGGCACGCGCTCGGATACATAACTCTTATTATATTATACATATAATCTTCTTTGAAATATTAACAATGTTATCATTACATAGGTATATATATTTGTTACGAATGTAATCATGACTATAAGGCTGTTGGAACGTAAGCAAAAAAAGCGTTAGTGAAGGTGGATATTTGTAAAAGTGTAGAATCTCTCTTTATAATTTGAGCATCTTATTATTTAATTAAATACTTACGAGTATTTAAGGTAAAAGTTAACTATTTATAATTATAAGATTCTATCTTTAATATCGATACTTGAAATTTGAAGTATACTTATCAAATGTCTTAATTAGTCACTGTATATATTTTTCTCATCGTATTAAGTAAAACTACAAAAAGCTACTCCAGTTGTTCAAATTAATTTTTTTGGACTATGTAAAAAATATTCTGAATTGACTTTCTTTTAGTCATTAGTAAGCTTTAAGCAAATGGCAGCTAATTCCAAGATGGCACATTTCACAAGGCGATTGGCAGACGCTCTGGTCGTATAAACAGAACAGAAGAGAGCACAATAACATAGATACGTAATAAATAAGCGACACTAATTACTTTCTGTCAAAGCGAGCGGCCGTTCAATGGGTAGTGACTTTTATATTGAACGTCTCACGTTTATTTAAGCTTTCGCTATACTGATAGATTTGTTTTCTAAAGTTAATTTAAAAAAATGTATTTTATTTATTAATACCAAAGTTCTCTTACCCATATATTTATTTATTTACTTGTATAAAAATAATCGTATGTTTTTCTCGGGATTTTTTTTATTGCGAGAAGCGTCCGTTGGTCCTAGTGCTTTGATAATATGATCATTAATGTCTGAGAGACATTAATGATCATATTTGATTCATTTATTATGATATTTGATCATATTTGCCAAGCAACATTGAGAAAAAAAACTTCATTAAAAAAAAATATACTTCATCATTATTATTTTTTTTAAAATATATTGTGCTGTCAATTAGAATTTCGTGCGCGCTTATTTTCGACATGGAAATCTGTCAATATTTTTCCCCAGTGCTTTCATTAAGCATGTGCAAGAATAATTTGTGGCAGAATATCATGTTGAGTATCGTTAGACTAAAAATGTTTTAAGTATATATTGTTTCAAAAATGAATATTTAAATAAAATGAAAAACATTATAAATAGGAAATTATTAATATTTTTAGGTTATTTAATACATAATTAATGTTGCAAATCAACTCAATAAAACATTATTTTAATGACAAATGCATCTGAAAATCTTGGAATATAATAATAATAAAATAAAATGCTGATTAATAAAATGAAAAAAAAAATATGGAGTAATTCTTAAATATTTTATTTGGAACAATGTTTAATGTAACATGTAGGTATTACAAAAATAAATTATAAATTAGTATTTTCATAAAAAAAAATAGTACAGGCAATTTTCTTTGCTAGTAAAAACCAATGAATTTAAATTGCCACGAGGAACACACGTGCCAAATTATATTGGGCAGCATTATATTTAATTGATTGGAAGGCATGCGTTTTTATTAAATAAAAATTAAATAATAAAAATAGTTTTTCGCAAATTGTGTTTATCACGCGTTAAAAAGAATAATACATTTTTGAATTTCAAAGTGATGAAATTACAAAGTTAAGGTGGTATTTGTAGCTTAAAATCAGATAAAATAGTTATTCGAGCACATACACATAAGACTTGAAGTAGATTTTATTTTACAATAATATATTTTTTAAGGCTAATATTGCTAGTTCGGTTAAAGTCTATAAAATTCTATTGAAAGTTACAACTCGAATATATATCGTGATTATTAAATAAGTAATAAAGCAACTTAAGATATTGACTTGTTACTTAAAATGATTTGATTATTTTTATTATTATTATTTTTTAGAACTACATAATTTAAATTGTATAAATCTTGGGTACTTAATATTTTTGGAGCTACGGATCACTTTTGACTATCATGAACAAATTGCAGATTTTTTCAGGGGCTTCTTTATACAGAACCAATGAGAACGCATAAGACTACTTTCTACTTCGAAAATAATTAATATCACTATTTAACGAGTTATTTTGCAGGATACAAAATTATTTTCAGATCATCAGTGAATATGGAAAATGCACAGCAGGCAATAATATATATATTTTATATTACGAATTGCTTTTTAATGGCAAAATTTAAACTATTTGCTCTACGAATCATAATTATTTGACTTGAAAAGGGACTTTGGTTAATTTGTTTGATGGTACTTACTTCATATTAAATTCTCACTGAGGGAAAATATAAATAGCTATCTTTTAAATACTACAACTCCCATATTTAAATTCACGACCAATATGAGATATATCTCGGGCAATTAAGCTTGGGAACACCTGGGACAAACTCGCGAAGTGCCGGTTAAGAACAACTAATTTTAATTAAATTATTATTCAGATTTAAGTCCACATATTTATTTTAAGCAACATGTGTCGGTTTTGGTGTGAAGCCATTATCAAGAGTTTGATAATCATGCATCACCAAAGCACACGCTCGTCATTTCAAATTAAACTTATATTTAAATTTACCAACTCATTGAATTGACGTAATCGAAAAATTAATTTTATTTAAAATACTACCAAATTAAAAATATTTGGTTTTATTAAACATTTATTTATAAGTGATTAAACATGTTTGGATCACTTCTGGTTAATCTTAAGCAATGACTTAATTTCAAACTGACAGTCGATTATACAGCTAAAGGATATATTCGTACATGTATTGATTATTATAATAATACATACATATTAACATAATTTATATGTCTGTGAGTTAATAGAGTTGTATACAAATAAGTTTCAAACAAACCTCTTAAGCAATGAAATGCCATTTTTTGTATTAAAGAATAATAATGGACCTGATGTGGTCTGAAACATGCACAATCACTTAAAAAAATGCAAAGTAAAACTAAATAATTTTTATTTGTTATTTATTTTATTTAAAATAATTTAAAATGATATTTATGCAGTTCCGATAAGTATTGTCAGTCTTAACGCAATAATCGAAATAATTATTTGAATGTACTGTAAGTTTCTTTCGGTAGCTGAATTTCGTTAAAAGAAACGTAATAAGAGTAGTAATACATTTGTGTTTGAGAAGCAGGGTGAACTTTATCTGAGCTGTGGCAAATTGAATGAGGATTTTAGAGTTAAGTTGCTCTCGGAATGCTTTGGTATTTGGCAAGGATGCAACCACTTGCAGGGCGGCGTTGCGCGGTGTTGAAATTTTAAATGCATTTTTATTTTCAGAGTCGGTTGCTCCATTTAATTTCCCAACGAACGACTACTATTTCCAACGCAATAATTTAAAATCAAGTTATTCATAACGCCATAAATATTAACTTTAGAATATATATTTACGTAGGCACTTATATTAACAATATAAATATACGCGTAAGTACTGACATAAGACTATTGGTATAATAAAAAAAATACTCGTACTTTCGTTAAATATGGTAAAGGTGCCGTAAATATTTTTTAATGTAATTAATTTTTGCTGTCGCTTTAATTTATCATTTATTTTATTTATCAATTTATCAAGGCAATTTTAATTTATTTAGTGAATAGCACCACTGAAACATAATGTTGCGGATTCATAGTCCGCAAACAACTAATGTATATAAAGGTTATAATTATTTTAGCTGTGTGCCATTGTAAATTTTTTGGAATAAAACTGCTAATTAAGCAATGTATTTAAATCAATAAAACCTCGATAATGATTGAAAAAATTAATATGGAAAGGAAAGTAATATTATTTTTTGAAATATAAGTTATATTGTCAATTGTCAGTTCGATATCACGGGTAGTCAATCAAATTTATTAGCCGATTGTAGTTATTTTTGGTTTTTAACAAATTAAGCTGAGAGAGTCACTTCACGAGTACGAGCATGACGTATGCAAACAGTATTTGGCAAGCTTCGACCACTAAAATTTGTCCGTAAAATAATTTATGAAAATACATTATTTGTTGTCAAGGATGTGTGGAAAATTCGTGTATATTTCTTTGTCAACGCGCCCCGAATAAAACAGACAGTTAGGTATTTCACAGAATTCTTTCTTATGAAATAGTAATTTGATGATTAAGAGCATGGCTAAATATAATTTTACAGACTATTCTCTAAATTTATACTCATTGTATGCATATTTTGTTGCTTTCTTTTAGAATTATCGAGTGTTAATACACCATTATTACATACATTACCTTCTTTACTTTTACATACTTGCATTTTTCTTAAATTTAACATTATATGCGAAACAATGCAAGGAAGCTAATAAATAACACCTGTTAAATTATGTAATAATATATCAGTAACATCATGCCTATTGAGTCTAGTGACTAAATTTTATAATGCATTCATTTATGTTGTTCATACAGTTGCTTGTTAGTTTTTTTAGCGCACTTTACATGACATATATAAAAACATCAAGTCCATATTTCGATTGCAATTGATTAATGATCGTTATTTTTTTAATCGGTTAAAACGGTTGTTAAAATGAATGCACATTTATTTAACACTAACCTTTTTCTTATGTGCTTTGTGCATTTTTACTTTTCAATATTACTCTGGTTAAACTTTGTATAATCTTATTTACTAAATCACCAAATAAACATTAAAATATCATTTAATGAAAACAATCAACTGATATCCCGATTGGTTTATGGAATGATGTGTATTTTATGTAGTAGTTATTTTATATAAAAATGCTCTCGAATATTTTTTAAGATGAAGATAAGAATATATACGAGAACCGAAATCTATTGGTCAGCTGGAGCTTTGTAAAGAAATGCTTCTTTACTGCATACGCGCTCTAATGACCTAAATATTACTTGGCGTCTAGGGAGTTATTTCCGACAACAATAAGGAAATGAACATGTGAATGATAACACAAAAAAGCTCTCCTGACCAATAAGATAATATTAATTATTCTTATAACGACAAGTATTATCACACCTAACTGTATAAACAGCAAAGGAAAGGAGTAATTTTCAATCAACAGTAAATAACATGTTATGAAGAGTTAGTAAGGAAATAAATAGTTAAAAAACTATTTAAGTATTTTTAATCTATATATTTTCATTCCTTATCATTATTTTTTTTTTACTTGTGTTAATATTGCTACTGGGTATTCATATATGACTGTTATCAACTGAAGTTAAAACACTTAAATAAATAATGTGCTAACTGAGCTGATACTTAATTTCATTATTTTAAGAACTTTTTTACAGCATTAAGGTAATTCTAATTTTAATGAAGATTTTCAGAAATAATAGGAGAAGTAATGTGGTAATGACATGAAAAGTTATGAACGAAATATAGAGTAAATATTATTAGGGATATCACAATAACTATTTATACCTATATGTTTTTCTTAGGTTTTGTAAACTGGATTATTTATATAATATTTACACATGAATGATTTTTTTATAGGAAAATTTACTAATAACTATTATATTTATATTGCACGATCGTTCAGCTCAGAAATAATATTTACACGATAGATATAAAACGATATTCACGGTAGACTTTGATCCTTTCAATAGCGCTAGTTAACGGGAGCTCGGTCGTGAGAGGACATGCCGATCTGGGCTTCAAGTTTTGAATGTGGCGACTATGGCAACCTCCCATCAAGTCATCCCGCTGCCAACTTCCATTATTGTGTGACGTCGTGTTTATATTAATGGCATTTTAAACTCGCGATCCCATCTGGACCCAGAAGTCTGCTAGAATAATAGCTATTGCTATACGAGCTTCAATTACTAACTTGAAATCGATGTAAATAGGATCAATTAAGTCTCATTAAAAATATCGGCAATCAATGCTCACATATATTATACTTATATATTTGTACAATATTATTATTGAATGTACTACTTTGAAAGATGGTCCATAGTAAAAGCTTCCTATTCAGCTTTTAACGTTTTATATCATAATTACATTAAGTATAAACAAAACGGCCGTACAAAATAATAAAATAAATTATATTCAAAAAGCGTCTACCAGAATGGATAGTTATCGGGAAAGATTATAGAGGACTAAAAACAAATGTTCATATAATGATTTCGTAAAAAAACGTCTGCGGCAGATTCAACACTATTTATTTATTGTAATTGTATTAATTAAGCTGCGAAAAAACCGTAGCCCAGATATAACAAATAAATATTTTAAAAATTCAACGTTCCGATCTGCGGACTTGAATGCCGCTTAGGTCGCAAAGATTTCGTCTTCAGCCATGCAATCTATGGAAAAATCATTTTTGGGGTATGATTTAGTAAATAAATAATAAACGTGGCTCATAATTATAAGTGGGTTCATAACGACTATGGATCGTGTAAATAATAATATTCCTTTTGTCAATAATTCAAAAATACCTGGGAATATTTCTATTAATTTATGACAAATATCTCAAAACCTCAAAGTGTCGATTGCTGGAAAAAACGTTCATCCGTGGCGCTTTTCTACAAAATTAATAAAACCAAATAATGTATATATAAAATAAATATTGTTTAGTGTGTGAAATAAAACTACAACCGGTACAACGGCATGAGTTTTTTCGTTTTCTATAATGCTCTTTTTTCTGCTTTCTATAAGGAATGCTGTACACCAGTATAACATTCCTTTAAGAAAGCAGGCCTACAAAATGTAGTTTTGTGAAAAAAAAAACATGAGCTTTACCTACAACTCTTAATTTTATTATATGATTTTGTGTTTTATAATTTAACTGTTTTACTAAGCGTGGATGAGTGAAAGAGGTTGAACAACCTATTTACGCCACTGCTATATAGCAGTGGAGAGAAAAGAGAGAAGAACACCTTAAGTGGTATTTTGACTGATTTGACGGAATTTGGTCTGTTTTGTGTCTAAGCGAGACATTTATAATTATAATCCCTGCCTTCCAGTCATATGAATTGCAAAAATAATAGTTTTTTATGACAATAATGACAAAACATTATTTTATATGAGATATACAACAAATACCATTATGTTGAATAATTCTTTTATACGCAAGTAATCCGAGAAAAATAAATATTATAACGTATAAAATAGTATTGAAACTGTTGACGATGCATCCAAGTCAATGTTCTATTCTATACAAATATGTTAGCACTTTATTTACGCCAGTGAAGCTGAGAAATTAGCCTGTATAAATTTCAACTATCGGATTAATTGCAATTGGTAATCACATTGTATTTAATGCGATATTAATAATAATAGGTTAATTCAACTATTTTGAGTTTGAATTATGCAAAATATCACTCAAATAAACTGAAATCTTTCTATGTTTGAAATAATATTGTTTATCTATGAAGAGTGGTAGGTATTTTTTATGAAATTATTAAAGGATATATATTTCATCACTTTGAAGAGTAAAACGATTAATGTATTGATGACATTATTGCCTATGATCAAATTATTAGGGATAAGAAATTAACAGCAATTAATAATAAATTTAAATGTATACCTATTAATCGATTAGGAAAATCATACTTCCTATAAATGTGTACAAAATACAGATCGTACATATTTATGAAGAAAATATATCAATGTGCAGATATTCTTTTTCTGATAACTGTGACATGTATATCTAATAATAAACGCATTCTTTTAAAACACTGATTCTAAAAAACCCGTCCGGTGCAAATGTACGTGCCAAAAAATAATCTGGAAGTTTGTTGTTTTTGATGTCAATATTTACAGTTGTAATCGAATTTTTCCGCGAAATCTACAATTTATTGCACAGTGGTGAAAAACACAAATAAATACTTGTAGGTAATTGTACTTTACGAGAATAAAAATTAAATCACACTACCTGTTAGTGTACTGTTAGGTATTTGCACGGGAGCTATTTATGTCAAATGGATTACAATGCAGTAAGAGGAATTTGTTACATGGTACATTTGTATGAAGTATTTCTGCAGTGTGGTGGCTTTTAAATTGAGGTCCTGTTTGAGAGCCATAGCACTAAAGCAACACTATTAAACGAACGTTTTCAGATTGTCCGCGAAAAATGCATGGCGTCAAGGAAAAATTGAAATATAATCATCTATGTCAAATGATAGTTTAAATTTAAAAATTAAAACTATTAAAAAAAACAGTTGAATTATATGAATAAGTGATCTAAATAGAACCAATAATTTCAAGCTTTAGACGAAATTAATAGGAGACGTTTTATAAACTAAAAACTAATTTTAGTGTTCATTGACGATGAATATTGCAAAATCTTCCATTGGAATTTTTGAAATTATGATATGTTATTTTTTCATTTAATTTGTGAAAAAACTCATTACTTTCTAAACTAGATATGTAACTAGATTTTTTTTTCGGTGTAAGCATTATACAAAATACTTGCATTACATCTCCAAAAGAGTAGGTATTGAAACATGAAATTAAATTGCATACATAAGATAAAATTATACCAATATATATCCTTTGTTCGTTTATCATAAAAGGTCACTTTGCACCATTGGAGAGGTGACTTATGTTTTTCTGAAGATTTTATTCCCAGTAAAATATATACTATTTAAATTTCATATTATGCCTTAAAGAGGTAATGTAGTATCATGAGATATGAGTTATTCGAGATACGAGCTGTCAAGGGAACAAAGTTTTGATTTGAGATAGGAGTAACACTTGAGATACAGCATACAAAGGTTTTGTAAGAAATTGGTTTCGACAAGGAGGTAGAGTTGGTTACTTCCACAAGTGAGATGAACGAGATCTTAGATATGTGGGAGAGAGTTTCACAGTTCTTGGAAAAGAAACACCCTGAAAAAGGTTGCAACTGGTTGTACATCTGAGCTATTTAATGACACCAACGCATTTCCACATCATTCTGAGAAGGGGGGAGAAAAAAACTTACTTGGAGAAGTTTTTTTTAATCCGGCAAAGAGGACAAAGACCAGTGAAGAGAAAATAACAAATACTCTTAATAAAACGAGTTTATTTCTTTACATTTTCTTTTACTATGTTTTTAGACAATATATGTGATTTTTAAATAAGTTTTTTTTATTTAAAAATACATAAGATTTTGGGGGCCGGATTAATGGTATTTCAATAAATTTCAATGGGATAAATTGCTTTGAGATACTAGCAAATTGACAGACGAGCAAAATTATGAAATGAATTAAAGTAATATTTTGAGGTACCACTGTATGCATATTTAATGCCTAAGTAATAAAACAATTTTTTATATTATAAGTTTATTGATAAAAAAATATAATATATATCAGTAAAATTTGTTAACAGATTGTGTTTAATATTATTATTGTCAATATTATTTAATAAAAAATATAGTATTATTCGTTGTCATACACCAACACTTAAATTACAATAAATCTTTTAATTCCATAATGTCAGTGTTCAGTCTGAGTTTCATTATTTCTCTCCATATGGCCATTCTGTGTTCAGCATTTGAGATGCCCATTCTCAGTAATGTGTTTTCGTTGATTCTAACCAATGATCGTCCAGTTATGTCATGCTGAAACAAATAATAATAAAATAAATATTGACAAGCAATGTTATTTACAGCTAAAAAAAATCTTGAACAGATACACAATGCACGTGTAAGGTAGAGAAAAAGCGAGAGGCTAACATTCCAACACATTTTCGAGGCCGCTCTATGAACCAAACCAAAACATACAAAAAACATATACTTTCAAAATGCGAAATGAATTTGAATAAATTTATATTATATTATTATATATAGACAGCATTGCTTTGTTTTAAATGGATAAAGAGAAATAATCATACACCATTTTCTAGATTTTTAAATTTATTTGTGATTTCAGTGGTTTGTTGTAAATTCTACTTTTAACTGACACAAAAAATGGATATATATATTTCCTTTACCCTTAATTAGTTGCATGGGGTCAAAACAAGTTCGAATTCAAAAATTAAGCACTTGCCGCTTCCCGAAATTCTTTTAATTTAGCTTGTATTTGTTTAATTAGATATTAAGTTAGTGTTATTTCTTTTAAATATAATAGTATTATTAAAGCACTTTAATAATAAACAAGTTTTATTTACTTATATATTTCATAAATAATAATAAAACATCATACAATTAGGGGTCACCTGTGACCCCATGCGAGCAGTTGTGTAATTTTTCTTGGTGCGACTAATTAAGGGTTAAAATGGTATTATTTGCGAATAATAACTTATTTTTATTTCATTCTTAAATCTTATGATGAATAAAAGAGGAGTGCCTCAATTATATTGTAGAAAAATTGTGGATATTTAAAAAAATAAATGTTTAGCTACATGATTGGATGCAAAGTATGTTGTCAATAAACAAACATAAAAAACTATTATTTTTTGTTAATAATATATCTATCAATTGAGCTGAAATTTTTAATATTGATGGTAGCTTAGTTAGGAAGTAATATATATGGTGGATTTTTTTTATATTGACAGTACCTGAGAGAATTTTTCATGATACAAAGGATAATAGTCACTGCAATGTCGTCTTAGCCATTTCTGAACATCTTGCACAGTCCACAGGTAAACTGCTTTAGGCCTGGTTGTTTTATTCTGAAATATACAAGTAATATACTGAAAGTGATGATAATGGCACTTGACTGTATCAAACTTTTATAAAATTAATACCATGTTCAAAATGATAGTTACTATTCTTTAAAAACATTACATATTGTAATATTTATCATTAAAAAAAAAAACCTCTTTATGATGGATTTTTAAGTACCTACTGATGAGCTAGTTTTTATTAAAAAATATGGATATTCCAATCCAAAATGGAAATTTTATTCACGAAATAGTAAATTTAACTATCTTGTGCTTTAAACAATCATTTTTTTTTACTAGATAAACAATACTAAAGCTGTGCCCAGAAAACATTAATGCTTCTAACAAAGAATGTATTTGTGAAAATGAAATATTTATTTGAAAAGGTTAATATTTTTTATATGCGTGTGTTGTATTAACCTTTGTTTTGTTATTTACTATGTATGTAGTATCTTCAACCATTTTCACAATTGATATTATAACATTGTATTAAATTATATATATTATTTAATAATCTACTGAGTATGTGATTGCGATGTTATTGAAATCTCTGTTTTGACAGCTGAACAAAGTGCTACCAGTACAATAAATATACTATTCATTTTATGGCTGATAAAAATATTTTCCCAATGATATATCAATTCTATTATATTTTATAATAATTATTATCACCAAAAAAAAAATTACTTCAATAATATGTTTTAAAAAATAAAAAGATTAATAAAGTTCATTTTTTATAGCATTGAATGTTATTTCAGGAAAATAAAAACCTATTTATTAATTTGTTGAAAGAATACAATTTATTATGAAATTATTATGTACCCACTATATGTATATAACTTTACGCATTACAAGAAAATAAAACATCATTATTAAGTATTTTATAGCATCCTTGCTATTTATTTGAATTTGTAATCAATAACAAATAACTTGCACTAACACTCCTTTACTTTTTGTATAAGCCGATATTTTATTAAAAATATTTTATTTAGTAAAAAAGTCACCGTGCTTAAAGTTCTTAAATATAAATTGAAATTATTGTTTTACCTATATAAACGTGATGTTGTGGCTTTTGGGTTGAGCCGTGTGTGGTGAACTTTTTTCAACCAATATTTCGACCGCCATTACAGGAGTCTTTTTCAGGATTAATAATTTATTTAGTTTTGAGTTGGTTTATTCAGATTATATATTCAAAACTAAAAAATATCAAAACTAAATAAATTATTAATCCTGAAGAAGAACCCTGCAATGGCGGTCGAAATATTGGTTGAAAAAAAGTTCACCACACACGGCTCAACCCAAAAGCCACAACATCAAATCTGGCCGTGAAAACCTAAGAAGTTACTATATAAACGTAAAATTAAATTAAAGATTCTAATATATTAATTCAATGAACAATTTATTATTCACAACGCAAGAGGGGATGAGGATTTAATACATATGCGATAAATTTAACAAACACAAAAGTCAACTAAATGTGATTCATTACTGATTTTAAAATCAATTTAACGTTTCAAAATCATCGTCTATGTTATAATTCTGGAATTTTTTGAAACGATTTTTAAACTAAAAAAAAAGTATCTTATTCCAAATTAAATTATATTAATAAATATATTTTTTATCAATAATTTATTTAAAAATATCTAATAAGATTGATTAGGCTGTTGTCCAACTATAATATAAAAATAACAATACATAATGTTTTGCTATGCCCAAATATTAACATCTGTTTCAGATTTAAATCCAAATGACAGCTAGTTGTTAGTTGCTGAGTATTCCGCGAGAGAGTGCTAGCTCAGAAAATGAATTTAGCCACGTTGGAAGTATTGCGTGTCCTATCTACTACATTATCAAATAAATAATTACATTCGGAAGTCATTTCTGTATGATAATATTTATTTACTCGATTGAAAGGTCAGTAATATTTCCACAACTAATTCCAAGTCACTCAGTTCAATATATCTTCACATATTCCCTTAGCATTTCTAAATACTAATTGTTATAACCAAACGTCAATTGATTTTGTTCAAAAAGTTACACTGCCGATGTGTCAACAAAACAAATAAGCCGATCGACTGTGATCTGTGACTTAAGGCTTCTCAAATATAATTACTCACGTTATCTTATTTGTACATCGTGGTAATATTATGTAAGTCACAGTGGCATATTAAATATTTTGTTTTATTTATAATAAACATAATGACATTTAACACTAAGCATAATGATGTCATCACTTTTGATCGAAATTTAAATTACGTATGGACTTTTAAGTAATTTCGAAGTACTAGAAGATGTACTTCTTTTAACACATCTCAATTTCTGTTATTAGTATGTCAGAATAAGCTTCAATATTGCCTAATAAGAATTATTTATTTTCTTATATACATTTTTTATGTAAACACATCAGTAGAATACTGGCCGGTAGTAATAAATTAAACATATCTATTAGATCCTCAAGGCTTGCTGTTTTAAGGAAAGGTAAGCAGTGCATGTGGAGTATTGATCCGACAAGGCTATTAGACTGCATCCTGGATTTATTATGGGGACTGACTGGGAATTAATGGTGTTCACAATATGAATTTCCTCTTCTACCAATAAAACATGGACAAAATATTGGTCAAATGATGTAATGCCAATTTAGCAATATGTTTGTGCTCTTCGTATCAAGTTCAGGGTTCAGCTTGATTCTAGAAAACTAGATATCCCATATAAATCACATTATTTTTTTTCAAAGTTGTGCAACTTCTAACTACCGTCCATATTTATCCATCTTTGGATCATACCCCAAATTAAAGATGTGTTGGATTCAACCAATTAAATAAAAGAAAAGCAGTGCATCTGATACATAATAGCAATCTATGAAACAGTATTTTTTTTGGTTGTGTGTCAAAGAGTCCGTGAAAGACCAAAACCTTATCAGTGCTCTTCTGTGTGCTTGTATAACAAATGGTATGATGTGGTTTGCAGACTTCCAGTATACCCTTCAAGATGAAGGTGAAGGAGTTGGAAAGCACAGCTAATGTGGCCTGGTCCCCGGTGGGTGATGATGCAGCGCTGGCTGTGGGTTCAGCGGCACAGCACGTGGACGCCTCCTTCAGCAGCAGCGCCTCGCTGGAGTTGTACGATCTCAACCTGGGGGACCCCGGCTACGACATGAAACAAAAAGTCTGCATCCGGAGCGAACATGTCAACAAGTAAGATGAATAATGCGCGTTTACCAAAGGATTAAAGTATTTAGTCTAGCCATCTAGTTATTTATGATTAACTGGGACGATAAATAGTTTTTTGTATTAAAGCTCAAATCCTTATGCACCCAGTTTCTTCTTAATTGATATATTAAGTATAAAATGTGTTAGTTTTATATTAAGTATTCATAACAAAATTTAAATTGTTAAATAATTTCTTTAAAATTTACAGGTTTCAAAAGTTAGTATGGTCTGCTGGTGGAATACTGGTCGGCGGTTGTGATGGCGGCTTATTACGTATTTACAATGTGCAGAAGTTATTAGAAAACAAAGACTATGTCATACCTAATCCTCACAGTACAAAACACACTGGTATGTTAAAAATATTAACATAGATGATAAAATGTATTTTTAAATCTTCATTATTCATATCTATCATTTATAAAATTATATTATTTATGAAACATTTAACTTTAGACTTGACCATGACCATCATAAATTACTATTATGTACGACATATGATTAAATTTTAAGGTCCAGTCTCTGCTCTTGACCTCAACCCATTCCAAAACAATTTGCTATCTTCTGGAGCTTCGGATAGCGAAATATTCATCTGGGATTTAAACAACTTGACCACTCCCATGGCTCCAGGAAACAAATCACAGCCGCTTGAAAACGTTCAAGCTCTGGCTTGGAATAGACAGGTACGCATCATTATTATATCTATGAGCAATGTTTATACCGTGTTGAAAACAGCTGTTCTCATCTGATCATTGTAGTTGAGCAATTTTACCACTGGTAACACTACGGTTAGTTAGGTTAAGCGGTCTCTTAAGACCAAATAGTCCAGGCCTCAGAAATATCAAGCTAAACATCAAAATTTTTGAAGGTAAAAAATGCATGCATATTCTTGGAGGAATATACTGTTATAGCAACCGCTGCTATATTAAATCCAGTAACAACATTGAGAACTATCTTTGACGCTTGGAAGGAATCAAATATTTTATATGAAGTATATCATTATAAGGAGTAGAAAACGACTAGTATCAAAGTAAAATTTGATTGTTATATTTATAAATTTGGACATCGGTGCCCAGAGCCGCTTGATACAGTGTGGTTCAGTGATTAAGAAATAAATTGATTCGTTTCCAGGTTCAACATATATTGGCTTCAACATTCTCAACAAGATGTGTCGTCTGGGATTTAAGGAAAAATGAACCCATCATCAAACTGAGGTGAAGATTAATAAAAGATATATGTACTATGTATATTTTATTAATTTTAATGTTTAATATTATAGAGTGCATCAAAGATTATTTGACTATAATATTTATGTTGATATTCTAGTGACGGTCAAGCTCGAACAAGATGGAGGGCAGCGGCCTGGCACCCGTCAGTGGCCACACAGTTGTGCATCGCTTCAGAAGATGATCAGAATCCGGTGATTCAATTATGGGATCTCAGGTGTGTATAATTTGGTTACCATTGTAAATTACTATTCATATTTATTTTGAAATATGAATGTCGTCTTGTAGACGTAAAAGTATAATTTATTCAAAAGAATATTACATTTAAAGCATAATAATCTTATCTCTTTGACAGTATGATTTACATATTGTGATGTCACTTTATGTGTTATATTTTGACAGCTGTCCTGTTCGCTTTAGTAATGGACAAACAATTATATTAATTAGTCTCTAAAAGCAAATTCAAACTTCAATTTTGTGCACTTTTGACATTCAAATAAAGGAATCATTACTTTTTTTAATTTAACCATTCTTTTGAAGATAAAACAATACTACACCACTCCGTTACTTTTGATTTATATCCATTTACGTACAATGTAACTTTCATTTCGTTAAAATATCATTAAATAGTATTCTCTCTTGATTCTGTTTTTATCTGCGTCAATGAAGAAAGTTTATTAAATATATTTTTAATGACTGTTGTGATACATTTAAGGGATTTAAAATAATTATTTCGATTTTTTCGATCAATATTTCTTGGTGGAATTTCATAATATCAGATATAAATAAAAGAGTTCTTTAGAATTTATTCCACATATTTTTTTTTTGACAACATGTTTCAGCCAGACTTTTAGATTATCCACCAAAATATTTTTTGCTAAAACTATCTAGAATTCTTACTGAAGTGCATTTTGATGTAAATGTTAATTGTTTTTTTAATGGCCTTTGTAATTAAAATTATTATTTTGTTGTGACATCAATGAATTCCCTTATACATTAATGATTTCCTAAATCACATATGCCCAGCACACAATTCATATCCACCTTTTCACTCACTCTTTGCTTTATATATAGCCAAAAACAATTAACTAATCGCCTTGAAAATGGCCAACCGACCTGGCTGAAACATGTCATCAAAAAAATATATGTGGAATAAATTCTAAAGAAATCTTTTATTTATATCTGATTTAAAATAAGAATACTTTTTTATGTATAACCATTTTTTATATTTAAGATTGGCCACATCACCGCTTCTTTCGCTTGAAGGACATCAGAAAGGAGTGTTGGGCTTGTCGTGGTGCAATCAGGACCCTGATCTGTTGCTGTCATCTGGAAAAGATGGAAGAGTTCTCTGTTGGAACCCTAACAATAATAAAGTTGTAAGTATTATTCTTAGTCAATTTTAATTAATGTTAAAAACTAACTAACTTAAAATATTAAGTTTTACCCAACCTTAAAGTTATACTTTCGAAAATAATAGTACTTCATAATACAAGCTGAGTTTTGTTTTCAATAAGCAGTTTTCTCAAATTAAATTACTTATTTTTTAATTTAAAATTTTCTCACTTAAGTCCATTATTTTAATTAATTAATCAATTGAATAAATTTTTCAGGGTGGAGAAATGCTCCTTGAGGTCTGTTCAACCGGCCAATGGTTGTACGATGTGTCATGGTGTCCTAAGAATCCAAATCTTATTGCAACTTGCAGCAATGACGGCCATGTTGGCATTTATTCAATTAATGGCGGAACTCAACATCAACAGGTAAATTAAATTATGTTATATCAAGTTATAAATAACTAAAACCTATTTCATAATTAAATTAATATGATTATTCATGGCTTAAATGTTTTTAGATTATAAGTTATAAAATACATTAAAAAAATATTTTTATAAACATTGGCTTTTAAAAATTTTTAAATCAATATTTTGATCTCATTTTTAGGTGGCAACCAGCAACAAAATTATGGATTCATTTCCGGGAATGGAGACTTTACATCAAGCTCCAGTTTCTGCCCAAACTGAAGTCCAACATACTTCACAAATATTGCCCAGACCTCCTCAGTGGACTCGCAGACCTATCAAAGCCTGCTTTGGGGTCAGTTAATCTGCATTCATTATCTGAAATAATTACATTAAAAACTTGTTATTTGGTTTCTAATGCATACTATGCAAATAGTATAATTTTTTTGCTATTTATTCAACAGTTCGGTGGGAAGCTGATTACTTTCGATAACCAGGTTCCAGATCCTTCCGCACAAAATGGTGTCGTTTCACATAGACAAGTGTACATTAGCCAGGTGAGATGATATTTAAAAAATATTTATTATATAACTCAATTTAAAAAAAATAAACTAATCCTTTTTTATATATTTAATTACTTCAGTTCTTGCTTATCTTATATTATTATGACATCGATGGATTGATGAAGTATTATTAAGCTTTTGAAAATAATGAATAGTAATTATTGTCTGCAAAAAATAACTTTAATTACAATAATACATCCACAACTTACAATATTGCAAAGTCAGACCCTAAAAGATATTTTGTAAAGTAGTTTTAACAAATTGTAAAAGAGTATGTAGACACAAAATGATACTTAAGAGAGTATGAATTTAAGCGTCAAATACTATTTAAGTGACTTAAAGATATGTTATTTATCATCATCATCATCATTTCCATCTCACGTCAGTTTTGCCTCCCGTAGCTCCGCCAAGTACAATATATATATTGATATCAGCTTGATATAGCTCCTTAAGGCCGATGCCGTAAAGCCTCGACAAACGATCTTTTGTCTATTAATTTTATCTGCTTGCCTGACATCTACATCGAATGTTTATTTTAATTATATAATGTTGCATGGCGCTTGCATGCGCCATCTTGTTTGTTATGACAGTTGGCCTATTGCCAGTTGGTAGGACTGTCATATTGGCAGTTGGTACCGTGGAGATGTGAAAATGTGCCGTGGGCTGGCAGTTGAAGTTTGACTCGCGTCCGTTACAGTGCGCGCATCCTGTGCGTTCCTGTAGCGGGCGACGTTCGTGAACAATAAACGTAGTATGTAAACAGAAACAAGTGTTTATATTGTGAACCTGATCCTGCACCCTTCATCCAGTAAATCGATGTCCATAAATGGAAGAGGAGGATATCAATATATATAGTTCCCGAGCCCGGGGGCTTAAATAAAAAGCATAATTTATCAATGTTCATAAATTGTTTAGGTGACTACAGAGCCTGAGCTGGTCTCGCAGGCTCAGCAGCTGCAAGAAGTAGTGGCAGCCGCGGGGGCCGAGGGCGCATCAGCTCTGGTGGCCGAGCACTGCCGTATCAAGGCGGACCAAGCCACTGACCAACATCAGCGCTACGTCTGGCACTTTCTCATGGCCAGCTTCCAGCACGATCCACGCGGAGAGATGCTCAACCTCTTAGGTTTATATTGCTTTCACTTATATACGAGGGTTATTCGTAAAATAAGGTTCCCATGGTGCTACAGTCCTGAAAAGCGCCGTTATGGTGGATCCCTCGATTCTGCAGTGTATCTTGGTTCCCCCACTCCAAATCCCTTCCCTGCCTGCGGAGCTCAGTCTTGGCTTGGCAGCCGTACGTGATGGATCTCCCACTCGCTATGCCCACCAGGTGTGAGCTGCACTCGGTGATCCGTTTCCTGTCTGCAAAAAACATTGCGCCGGTAGAAATCTATTCTCAGCTATGCGAAATCTATGGAGACAAGTGTATGAGCAAATGTATGAGCAAATGTGCGCAAATGGTGCAGAGAGTTCAAGAACGGGCGTACTGACGTCGAAAAAGCTCGTATACCGTATGCAAAAATGCATTGACCTCAGTGGTGACTATGTGGAAAAATAGGTAAAAGTCTGAACTTTCCAAAAATATACGCATTCATGGAATTAAACATGTTTTACTCTGTGAAAAATCACTGGGAAACTTATTTTATGGATAACCCTCGTAATTTCAACTCTGATATCCCTAGCTTTAGAATATTTCTTTAGGGCTCCGCAAGCAACTTGCCAAAACACTTGCTTGGAGCATCTGATGTACGGCTGTGAGACATGGTGCTTATCTGAAAGTGATAAAAAAAGACTAGAGGCCTTTGAGATGTGGTCGTACAGAAGAATTCTCGGAATTTCCTGGAGAGACCACGTCACGAACAATGAAGTTCTCAGAATAATCAAGGAAGATAGGCAACTAATAAGAACCATCTCAGAGAGGCGAGCCCGATGGATTGGTCACATCATGTGCCACGATGGTCTTCTTCACGATATTGTGGAGGGGATGGTTGAGGGTAGAAACTGTAGAGGGCGCCCTAGACGGGAGTATTTGCAGCAAGTATTCGAGGACATGAATTGTAGCGCTTATTCTGAGCTGAAAATGGTTGCGGAGGACCGAGAGGAATGGAGATCGAGATGCAAGATTCTGTTGCTGCAAACCAATCCACCGGATTGATACTACGAAGAAGATCCCTAGCTTAGGACTATTAACCCTTTCGCATCGGTTGTTGGCATATGCCGTCATAAGATTCTCCGACCGTTGATATTGGTTGATGTGATATATCGTTTTGACACTTTCTTAGAATAGTTTTTTATGCATCACCTGATAGCTAAAGGATACAAAAACCAATGTGATATATGAAAATAGACCAGATAAGTACATTTATGATTCAAATACTAGTTTTATAATTGACAGTATAATTTGTATTCAAACCGAGCCGTAATGAAAGGGTTAATACAAAAGAGTTATGCAATGGGTTATATTTTTCAAAATTTATAATTATTCTTTTATTATATCTATGCTAATACCGTCCTTAATTTTTAGTTTTCGTATATATTACAATTAGTATACATTTTCAGGTTTCCGTCAAGATGACTTGAACAACAAAGTGAGCAGCCAGATCGCCAAGCTGAATTTGAAAAATCAACAAACTAATAACATTGATAATCACATTGAGCAGGTCACTGACAGGCTGGCTGGATTAAGCAGGGTATGTGTAATGTAATAATAATTACATAATTAATATATTTATGCTTTTTCCATATCTATTACTAAATAATTCAAATATTCCATGAACAATTATTATTGACAGCTTTTTATATTTTGTATTATTGTCACTTCTACAACCTGTCTTGTAATATGATATTTGCTTATTGTTTTTATGTATTTTATTTTTATTGTATTCCCATTTTTATCATTACAACTCATATATATTGTAAAGATTTTGTTTTTTTTTTTGTAATAATTTTTGTATGTAAATAACATGACATAGACCCCTTAAAAAATGAGTTTTTAAATATTGTTTTTTGGTATTATCACAGAGGGTGTTTTAGTCTCAACCTATTAAAAATTAATATATTATTTAAGCTTATTATTTATAAATCATAAGTATAGTGATTAAATATATTAGTAATAATAAAAGATTCAAGCTACCGTGGCTAAGCTAATCGCTGAATAATTATAATTATAGCTATACCTAATTTCTTATTCTTATGCTCCAAAAATAATAGCTTTTGATGAATATAACCAATTATAAACAAATGCTTTATTTATCACAATGTAACGATGAAATGCACTCGAACATGTGTAAAAAATGAAATACTTTTGATTCAGCTACTAAACCTATGTATCATTATTTTGACTCGACTTATTGCACAACTTTCTTTGCTGGTTTGGCTATCTTTGCTCAATTTCCCTGTGGTGGTGTGGTGTGTTTGTAGAGTGAATCGTCAGAGACCGAAGCTGAACCTTCCACCGATACTAGTACAGACATTTCGGTAAGACCCAAAGACAAATAACATTTTGTAAATAACTTTATATAAATGTCCCATGTAAATTATATAATGTGTTGAGTAGATTGTGGAACAGTATTTCTGTATTGTCAATCAAATATTTATATATATTCATTCTTCCAGGGCATTGATGCATCAGCGGCATTTGATAACTCAGTTTTAACTAACAAAATTGTCAACAATGAAGATTCATCAGAAGCCAGAGATCCGCCAAAGCCTTTCATTATTCCTACTGGAGATGGTGCGTTATTGTTGTTGTTACAATGTTATCAAAATTAATTAGATGATTATCTTTGTTTTTAATAATATTTTTTATGCTTTTTTTAGATCCCGAAGGTCTCATTTGCCAGGCGCTAATAAGTGGAAACATTGAAGCAGCTGTTGAGTTTTGCATGGATGCGGGCAGAACAGCTGATGCTTTGGTTATTGCCAGCATAGGTGAATAATTCATTAAATTTTCTTGCGGTGGTCGTTAGAATATATTTCAATATTGTAATACTTTATAATCCTTTGATGATTTATATCAATATTCAACAATTGATACACATAAAAATTCATAGCTCACCATCATTTCTTTCATGACAATAAACAAGAGAAAAATATACGTCAGATGCGGGGATTTTAACCAAGATCCCTTGCAATCATGTTAATTTCATTATGTCCGTGTACGATTAGCAAAAACATTGTTTCCATACAGTTTATAAATGGTGATTTTTTAATAGCCATAGGAAATTTTTCCAAAAAAGACACAAAATTAAGAAAAATGCATGAAATCTTTATTTGAATCGATAGTACAGTCCATATAATTTAATGTTTGAAGATTATTTCATTCAAATGTTGACCGCGGCTGCGCCTCGAATGGTCCATCCGATTAGTCCAATTTTGGCATACACTTTCCAACATTTCGGCCGGTATCTCATGAATAAATGCTTTAATGCTGTCTTCCAATGCGTCAATCGAAGCGGGCTTGTCAGTATAGATATGAGCCTTAACATAGCCCCACAAAAAATAATCTAAAGGCGTTAAATCGCACGATCTAGGCGGCCAATTGACCGGTCCCAGACGTGAAATAAAGTGTTCACCGAACTTGCCACTCAATTGGTTTATTGTTTCGCGTGCTGTGTGGCATGTGGCACCGTCTTGTTGAAACTACATGTCATGCAAGTCAAGCTCTTCCATTTTGGGCAAAAAAAAGTTGGATATCATCTCACGGTAGCGCTCACCATTCACAGTTACGTTGCGATTCGCATCATCTTTGAAGAAGTACGGTCCAATGATGCCACCAGCCCATAATCCGCACCAAACAGTAACTCTTTCTGGATGCATTGGTAGCTCTTGCAATGCTTCTGGCTGATCTTCACTCCAAAACTGACAATTCTGCTTATTTACGAATCCATTCAGCCAAAAATGAGCTTCGTCGCTGAACACAATTTTTCGATAAAAATATGGATCTTCCGCCAACTTTTCAAGAGCCCATTCACCAAAAATTCTGCATTGTGGTAGATCGTTCGGATTCAATTCTTGCACCAGCTGTATTTTGTAAGGCTTCACACCCAAATCCTTCCTCAAAATTTTCCACGTTGTTGAGTAACAGAGGCCCAATTGCTGAGAACAGCGCCGAATCGATAATTGATGGTCATCACTAACACTGGCCGATACAGCTGCGATATTTTCTTCAGTTCGCACTTTACGTAAGCGTGTTGGTGATTTAATGTCCAACAATGTAAATTTGGTGCGAAATTTAGTCACAATAGCCCGAATAGCCGCTACAGTGGGTCTATTAAACTGACCATAAAATAGAAGAAGCGCGCGATGAACTTTCTTAACAGAGCACGCATTTTGATAATAAAATTCAATGATTTGCAAGCGTTTTTTGTTTGTAAGACGATTCAAGGTTAAATTATAGACCAAACTGAAGATGTTTGACAGTGACACAAAACACGAAACGTACGTGAGCTGTCAAAATCAGTGTTGCCAAAAAGAAAATAGTTTAAAAATCATCCTTTAGTTTAGAAGTGACCTAGAAAATGGTAGTCTGGAGTATGTGTGGGAAATGGGTCGAATGGGTTATATATTATAATATGCAGCAATCTGTTTACTATGTTCTGCTTCATTTAAGCTCTCTGGCATTTATATCGTCTCTTGATGGAGTTGTCAATGTATCTTATGTGGTTCCAGGTGGTTCTGAGCTTCTCGCACAAACACAGTGGCGCCACATAACTGGTGGCAGTGGGGCCGTATCTCGCCTGTCCTCTGCGCTGCTGGGCGGTTCCTGGGCCAGCATGGCGGACTCCGTGGCCTCCGCTGGCTGGAAGGCTGCTCTGGCTGCAGCTCTCACTCATTGCAGCCCTGAACAGCTCTATGATGTTTGCGGTAAGTTTTTAAATTTATTAATAGAAGTGTCGAAATGGATGGTGTGTATGATCACGGTTGTGGAGAGTGTCAGCGTGCGTGTTTGTGGAGTGATCGAGAAAGGAAGATACGAACATTTCAAACTTGAAGTAGAATAAATAATAATACTGAATAATGCCCGGAACTTAATTAACAGGTAAGCAAGTTTATATTACATCCACACAGTATAATCTACAATAATATTTTAGTTGAGTTAATGGTAATCGGCTTTGAGAGTTTTATGTTTAGTTAATGAATAACTTTAAATATTGAGATTTAGAAAGTTTTAGAATTGTTTTGACAGAGATTAGCGGAGTTAGGTAGGTAGTTGTTGAATGATTATCGGCGGTTGAGTAGCCATTACGCAGCAATGGACTTCGACGGGCGGCTAAGTGATGATCGAAGAGTTTTGACGGAGGGCACAGCAAAGAGGGCTGGTTCCATGCGGTCTTCTCCTTATATAGGGCCTGCTCGCATACACAGGTTAAGCTCTATCATGTGATTGGTGCGACATCTATAAAAGCGAATCTAACTACATCTATGGGACATATAAGACAAAAATTAATAGACAAACATACATAATAGAAAGTGTACAATTGATCAATCCGCTACAGGGGTACAATGATGTATTTACCTATCGTGAGTTTTTTTCATGAATTGATCTTTCTTGCAGAATCTTTGGGTAATAAGCTGGACAAGGAGGCAGACCCATCTCTGAGCCGCGAGGCAATCATTTGTTACCTCTGCAGTGCCAGTGTGGAGCCTTTGGTGGCTCGCTGGCAACAGGAGATCAACACTAAGGAAGCCACGGCCAAAACTCTGACACAGGTCGTGGAGTTGGTGCTGATCACAAGACTTGCAGCTATGCAGAGGGGACGTCCCATTGAGGTAAGAGAATGTTATGTTTAAAAGTATTTTATTAAACTAAGCCGTTTTTGCTGTTAATGCTGTGGATGCCACTTGTAAGCCTCTTCTTATATTACATCTATGTTTTATGTCATAAAATTTGAATCTCTTCAAGAAACAGAACAGCTTGTAAAATTTCAATTTCAATTACTTTTACACTCACTTACACATCAAAATTTTTTCGCATGCAGCATTCAGCCAATATGGTTATACATCATAGAGCAGATTGGATGGTTAAATCCACCATTGGTTATTGTTCTCTTGTGCTAGCATTCATATAAATAAAATATTAAAATTGTATTTCTTAGAAATTTATTAATTTTTGTGTGATTTCCATTGACTTTTAGGCTTCTGGGAAGTTGTCTCTTTTGCTGACCAGCTACGCTCTGAGATTGGCTTCTCAAGGATACTTGGAAGGAGCGTTGAACTGTTTGTCTGGACTGCAGGATCAAGACCTTACTTACAGGCTGCAGTGCGCCTTGGGATATGCTCAGCCTTATGGAACTGCAAACAGGCAAGCTGCTACAAGACAAGCTCCTGCTCAGGTAACAAAACAGTCATTATTTTGACCGAGTATTAATTTGATTATTTCTTTATGTTTTATATATTATTGTGTATTTGTATTTTAGAATCAATGGTCTGCCGGAAATAGAGTGCGGACATCAAGTTACAAGAATGCTACGCAGCCTCAGGAGTCCTGGGGAAGTAGTGTCCCCCAACCCAATAACTATGTACAAAATAATGTTGGTCCAAATCAAATCTACAATGCAGGTATTTTATTTATTAAATATTATATAACTTTATTTTCTAATTAAAATAAATGTATTTTTACCTAAATAATAACTTTGTTTAAAGGCATGGACAATCAAATACCACCTGTCTTACCCCCTGCTAGTTTTCCATCCCAAGTTCAACCTGTGCCACTGCAACAGCCTCCTCGGCCGACTAGTGCATCTTCCCATGGTAACAAAACAGTTTATAATTATTTAAACCGTCAAAAAGAATTAATAATTACTTAAAATAATATTTGATTCATATCTTACAGGCGGTTTAGCAGGAAGAAATAAATACCTTCGAGATCCTTCAGTTCAATCTGGTATCGGATCATACGGAATGAATCCGATTGACACCCAGCCTGGATTTGGAAATAGATCTGGAATGATGCAGCCCATGGCTAAACCATTCCAGCCCGCTTATGGCAATCAACAACCCATGGGTGCCCCCTTCAATCCCCCTCCCCCCATGTCGTCAGCCGGGTTTAATGCCTCGCAGCCCTTCATGCCTCCGTCTTCTGACTATTCAGCGTCTCCCATGCCAAGTATTATGCAGCCCCAAGCTCCTGTCCCTCCGTCCTATCCAAATGTAATGAATCCGGTCGATGCCACTTACAACGGAGGGAACAACTCAGGATATGGAAATCCAGAAATGGGTGTTGACACGTTGCAGTACTCGGCTGCGCAATCAGCTCCTGGCTGGAATGATCCTCCGATGGTTTCTTCTTCTCATAAGGTACAGAAAATTTGTTTTATACACTTACCATTTAAAAAATGCATCTTAAAATATTGGCTACTTTTGTAATGCTAAAGTAATGTTTTTTATGAATCATATATTGAACTACTTCAAAAATACCTTATTGATAGTTTATGATGGTACTTACTTAGGTGAATAATATTTGTTAAATAATTTTATTAATTAACTTAAATATATAAAAGTAAAGTAAATGAGCATTTTAGGACTTTAGGTTATATATTAATGTTTAAATTGTGCATCCCGATTTAACATTGTTACTTTTAAATCTGCTGAAGTTTTAATCAAAAATATAATAATATCATGCTGCCTCATTGAATGTTTTTAACATTTTCAATTTTAAAGTTTTATATTTTTATTACATATAGCCTTCTTTAGGATACAGTGCTTATGTAAGTTCAATTAGATATTATAAATACAAAGGAGCTTTAAAATAACTGATAAACTTTCTTATATGTCGCTAAAGTAATGTTTTGCTGTAGGTAAATAATTACTTTGAATTGCTTTTAATTGGAGAACTTTGAATTCTGTTTCATTCAGTAAGTGATTTCAGATTTGTTAGTGTGATGTTGTATGATTATTATAAAGTGTTGTGGTTGTTGACTGTGGTTGTTAGAACGAGATGTCTGCCGAGCACGCAGGCACTCGCAAGTGGAGACAAATAATAGCTCACACACACGGTCACTTAGCTAATGAGGTATACTTAGATTTGATATCATATAGTTTGGTTTCTTGTGTGATTTCTCTTGTTAAAATAAACCCACATTATATGAGTTACAATACAGAAATTGATTCCTATGTATTGATTTCAATAATCAACAAGTCTTTTAGTAATAAACTTAATTTTTAAATGTTTTGTTTTAATTTTTAAAAACTTTAAATGATTGTTTTTAAATGAATGATTGAATCTCGACTAATACCGAATGGCTTTATTCCATTTTTATTAACAAACCATATTTTTATTATGTGTATTTTAGTAAAAGATATAATTTGTAAAATAATTTGATCTACAAATTTTATCATAATTACCTTCTAATTTGTTTAATTACTTAAATTCAACTTAAATTCATCACTGTCATAATAAAATTAGTGCATGAACATATTGCCAATTTCTTTTTATTTTTAATTTCGGTTTACATAAAATTAATTTTATTTTTGGCTTACTATTTAAAAATTAAACAGAATAATTCATGAAATTATAATTTATTTGTTAACGGTTACAGCCAAAGCAAGATTACTCCAACTCCACGCCCATCACGCACCCGCTGTATGGTGCTGCTCCTCCTCAACATGTTCCCCTGAGTGGTCCCCTCCCCGGTGTGCCGCAGTACGCTCCCGACCCGCACGCTCAACAACAGAGCTACGGCAATCTGCCTCCGGTGCAACCACTTAATATGCAGAATATGATGCCCAGCAACCAGGTCAGTTTATGTTGACACTGTTTATATCGTTTGAATTTTGTTCTGTATTTTATCTCTACAAAAGTGAAATATATCTTGTTCTTCAATTTCCTAAAGTCAAAGAGCACTTTTGAATATCACCATGGGGATATTTAAATGCAAATGGTGAACAAAAATGCACTGCAGGATATTTCCATAAAGCAAATGATACATTTTTAACGTCGCCAGGATTGTAATTGGAAATCTTGGGGAGGGATGCGGAGCAAGTCACAAACAACATAAACATTTTAGGATCACATTGTAATTTATTTAAGACAATAGATTGACAACATGTATTCTGCTCGGGTCAAAAAACAATGAACGATCTATCTCCGTGGAGACCCGAGCCGAAAGTGAAACGGAGCGCTTCGTAACACCGCAGAGCCCTTCTATCACCTGCTATCCCTTAACAAAGTATCTTCTGTTAAAACAAGCAAAATGGCGATGCAACGCCGTTTCTTATATTAGTAACATTTATATATATATGCGTGTCATATAATTTTTTAGCTGTTATTAATATTTTAATGTAATTAGGGAATGCAAGCTCCTCAAGAGATTGCTCCAGCAGCTCCCCCTGCGCCCCCGGCCCCGGTGCAGAAGGCCCCCATCCCGGAGCAGCACATTCACATGCAGACCGTGTTTGACGCCTTGAGAGTGCAGTGTTCTAATTCTGCCAATAGTCCAGTGAGTACTTTAACCCAACTTTTCAGTTCATAATTTTTTTCATTTTTACAAATGTAAATCAACTATCTTAAAAGTGACTGAGCACATAAAAAGATCATAGCGATGTACAATAAAAATTGATATTTTTATTTAATGTACATGTATTTTTTCTAACATTTGATTTACCAATTTTTTCAGCAAATTAAACGGAAATTGGAAGAAGTACAAAAGAAATTGGAAACATTGTATGACCTACTGAGAGAAAACAGAGTGAGTATAAGTTTCATATTATGATTAATGCAAACTTAAATAATATTATAAATTTTATTCTTTTTAACCCATTCACTGTATATGACATCATAGAGATCATGAGCTATACATGGAGTTTGTAGCCTAATATTACAGCTTTATTCTACTGTTGTAATGCTCAAAATATACTTTATATAACTGAATATAAGATATTTGAGATTTTAGTAAAAAAAATATAAGCAATGTCTGATTTATTTGTTATCTGTTATGGCGGTCATAGCTCAATGGTCAAAGCGTTTCCTTTGCAAGTCAAAGGTCATGGGTTCGATCCCCGACGGAGATTAAAAAAAATCGATTTCTGAGCTCTAAAATACCCCCGGTTGGTGTGAATTTGATCCATCACCTGTAAAATGTCAGCCATAGCCTATTAACTAAAATTGGTGGTAGACGAAAGTCGTCCCGTGAAGACCACCCATTCATAGTAAATTCCTGTAATGATAAAGGATGATGTGTGAATCTCGGGCTGTAGTCTATGACGTTGGCGGATCAACACTCCACATGCAGCGTTTAGCCATATACACCATGGTAAGCGTCATAGAATTCCACAGATGAGACTTCAGAATTACTATCACCATCTGTCGGTATTCTCCTGTATGTGTCTACATAAAAAAAAAAAACTACAAAATAAATAATTCTTTATAATTTGCAAAAAAAATATATTTTAAAAATATACTAAAAAGATGTTCATATTTTTCATCTTTTGTAGTTATCCGAGAACGCCACAAGTACTCTTCATTATGTGGTGCAACAGATCCAGGGCGGTGACTATGCGGGAGCCCTGGGTGCCTTAACGGCTCTGGCCAGCGGAGCAGACTTCTCATCCATCGCTTCCTTTGTGCCGTCTCTTAAAATCATGATACAGATCGCTTCTAATGCTCAAATATATCTGAGATAAAAGTGTAAGGTGTTCCTAAATGTAAAGCATAATATGGACTGATGTTTGTTGACAGGAATCTTGAATTATTATAACCGTTGAAGAAAAAACTTTACTTTGAGGCTAAACCAAATTTAATAAAGGAGTATATGATTATTGATTAATATTATATTATTTTCTAATTAATTAATGTTTCACTGGTGCTTTATGTAACTACTTATAGCTAAAAAAATACATGTAATTCTGTTTTGCTATAGCATTAATTTTTTAAATTTTATTCTTCACCCAAATTAAAATATTTTGCCCGTAATGTATTCTTGTATATTATTTTCACACCTGAAATATTTATCAAATGTATTATTTTTCGATCTATATATTTTAAATGTGTTTTATATAATAGAATTGAAAAATTAACAATTATTATAAAAGTACTGAACTTTCATTACTTGATAAATTAATTCCTTGCTTGCGAAAGTATAAATGATGTTATTCTAGTAATTTAGAGGCTTGTTGGATTCAATTGTATTCAATGAATGAATTAGTTTTATATGGAAACTTACAGTTGCATTTATAATAAATTAATATGAGAAATATATATATAACATAGAAAATTATTATATAAAATACGTATTAACAGTGTTCTTATTTTATAGATTTACTAAATGATAAGTTTATTTTTAATTGGCATGACTTGAAAGTAGATAATTTTATATCACTGATAACTTTTAATGCCAGGAACTTAGTTTCAGCTTATGTATCCTAATTCAAATTGATGAATGTATTTTGAGGTAATCATCGAGGTATATCATTGAGTCTGATTTAATTTCCCGCATTTCAATTTGAAAATATTCACTGCTCCCATCAACTGTATTTGCTAAATTCACGCATTAATTCTTGTGTGAATTTTGAGACACAATAATAAAAGTTTTTTCGTGGTTTTGTAAAATTGAATGTGGTATTTGAAAGGAGGAATTTCGTTACTTGTAGGGGGAACGATATAATAAAGAAACGTTGGCAGAAGTGTATTGAGATCAAAGGACACTGTTGAGAACATACTTCTTTTTTTTGAAAAAGTCATGACTTTATGACATACAATTTGTTATTCTATTTTCTTTAAAAGGTACAATTTATTTACGAATTTAATTTTTAATGAAGATTTAAAAAGTTGGGCATTTTATTTGAATATTTTATTTAAGTGTATACCAAAATTAAACATTTTGAGGATTGTGTAAACGTCAGTAATTAATCATTAAATACAATATAGTACACATCTAATTTATTTTAAGATTAATCTTTGGATAGTTAATAAATAATATGGTTACCTCTTAATAGGCCTTCAGCTAAGAGAATCAAAGTTGTTAATTGCAAAACATGTAAGGATATCATAGCCAGGTAAAGTTCTTTTTTATTTCAGCAAGCAATGGTAGTTACTATATCTACTTTATTTTTGTTAATTTAAGTGTTTAAAACTACTTTTAATTCATAGTTTCTTGTAATAATATTATATGTATGTTCAGGATAATTGAAAAATATTACAATAAAAAATACATACCTACTCTTTTATTTTGTGTATGAAAAATTGTCATGCATCTTTATTTTACAGACTTTTTTTGTCAGACTTAAAGTGATAAATATATTTTATTAAATTGAAATACGTTTTTTCTTTTATATTTAAGGGTACAATGTAAAATTAAATGAAATAGTCTAAACCGGCATATTCTTGTGATAGGATCAGCAAATATACACATATTTTTATTCCATATCGGATACATAGCTGTAACATATGGTCACCACATATTTTTGTCCCTTAGTTCTATCAGCTGATATTATTCATTGCCTTCTCCTATAAGTCATGTCTGCACCTATTTGTGTGCTGATACTATACATCTGAAATTTATTTGGGCATTTCTTATAAAGGATTTTTTGGAATATTAGATGATTACCTCTGATTCCCAAATCTTGGACACGTTCACTGCCTTAAAAAATGTGATTTCTTTAAAAAATGCGAGATTATTTTTTGTTTCTAGTAGTAATAAGTGTTTTTATTACCAATTTAATTCATTTTCTGTTAAAAAAAAGGTATATTAGCCTATTTATACCTATCACACGGATCTGTGTAACTGGCACCGTCAGCAAAATATCCATTGTAAATGCCGACTACATGGATCCATGTTTATCATAAATATCATTATTCCATCTATATTTAATATTGAATAGGTTTAAATATAATATAAACACCTAAGTAGTTAAAATTAAGTTTATTACAACATTTTTTTTCGCCGTTAGATCCACTAAAATAATTGTCGCTATTTATTTCTAAAATCTCAGCTAACATATCGGAATTAGTGGATAAATCCTTAGACACTAGGTTTCCTCTTTTTTTCTTGGTATTTGTTTCATTTTTGGGTTCAGACTTTCGTTTTGATGGACCAGTTTCAATATTCACGGTTGAAAATATATACCTTAATTAAATAGCGAAAAAACACAAAAGCTTTTCAAAAATATTCTATTACAGGAAACAAGTGCAAAAGCAACTCTCGCCAGCAGTGCCCATAATAAACTGACGCATTTGCATGTTGATGAGCACGATCACGGATCCGTATAGTGGACACCATGAGCTGGATGCATGATACACGGGTCCGTGTAGTAGGCATACGAGGTCTTGATGTTATATACTCGTAATACATAAATAAAACATCACATTGTTTCAAGAAATTTATTTGTAAGTTACAACTGATACTATCATGTAATATAATATAGTATATTATAGTTTACTACAGTGCAGTTACATGAATGATACAATGGCAATAATAGTAAAGTTATCAAGGATTTTTAAATGAGTTAACATATTTACATAATAATTATTCATAATGCATTGCATTTTGATTACAGAAAGTGAACGCAGGCATTGAATGATATTATTTGATGAAAAAAAAAAGTAATTTATCAACTGAAATATCGAATGTTTCACAATGGTACACAACAGAATGTATATATGTAAATTAAATTGATTATTTTGTCTTAATTGCTTCGAATGGATTTGTTTAGTACATTGTAATAATTCACCAAAGAATTTCTATCACACATACACAAGCTGTGTGATAGAAATATGAAAGAACCATCTCAGAGAGGCGAGCCCAATGGATCGGTCACATCATGCGCCACTATGGTCTTCTTCACGACATTGTGGAAGGGATGGTTGAGGGTAGAAACTGCAGAGGGGAGTATTTGCAACAATTGTTCGAAGACATGAGTTGTAGCTCTTATGCTGAGCTAAAGAGGATTGCAGAGGATCGAGAAGGGTTGAGATCGAGATGCAAGATTTTGTTGCTGCAAACCAATCCACCGGATTGATAGTACAAAGAAGAAGATTAAATTTGTTTGAGGAAACAATTTAAGGATGCAAATTTGTTTCTTATACATAGTAAAGTAACTTTGTTTGTGGAATCAACATTTCATGAACCAATTCCATTAATATTGTATGATGGATGGTAATTAAAGATTGGCAATCCGTAAGTAGCAAATTGTCAGAGACTTAATACTTTAATTTTGCCAGAAGTTCTATAGTACTGGTATTAGGATTATAATTATAATTATATAATAATTACATTATGTGTATTTAAAACATAATTTAGATATCCCAGCAATCTCAAAACAAGACATTCAGAATAATATAATACAATACTCCACATTTATCTGATATTGTAAAAAATAATGATGGTTAATGTAATTTTTTAGATTAAGCTTTATTTTTATGAAACAATTGAAATGCATAATTATAAAATCAATAATTATTGAGATCATTTATTGGATAATCATAGCCGTAAAAATAAATTCAATGAGTAGGTAATTAAAAACATTAATTTAATGATATTACTGAACATAATTTGTTATTGAATTATAAATATTTTCTAATCGGAATATTGCTTAAAGTCTTTTATTTTTATATTCATTAAAACAATCAGTTTCGCTCCTTCTTTTCTGATTTATTTTGAAAAATGGCTGCAAACCTAGTGCAATATACCAATTATTATTATTTAGCTTATGAAAAATTACACTAAACATATCACTACGAATATACATGTAATAAATATAATTTACATTTTTTCTAGGATATAATATAGTTTATGTAACTTAAGGATTAAGTATCAGGATTGTATGACCTGACAGATGGTTACTAAATAATGTTTTTTTGTAAGAGATAGGCATTATTAGTCTAAAATAGGTACACAGTACAAATACTTATTTATTTGCACAAAAATTAAACATGTATAATGTAATCCAAATGTTACTTAATTATATTATGTAAGTCAATGTATTTCTTTCACTGAATTTCATGTTTCAATATTAAACATTATTTTTACAGGTTAATAAATCCAGTAGTATTTTTGCTTATATATTTTTTCCAAATTTTACTATTTTTCGTTCCCAATGTCTCAGGAAAATTTGGTTGGTTTAAATGATTGATTATTTTAATTTTAAAATATAATAAATTATATATTACATACATTTCAATTCTTTATGATAAATTTTTTTTTTGATAAAATTGGTTAAGTTAAGGGAAGTGTGCCTTAAAAACATTTTGATGGGTTTTCGTTGTTTAATTTCTCTGCTTAAAATATGTATGATTTCCTTTTTCATGGCGAATATAAGTAAAGTTGCCATTTTACTCATTTATATGTAAAAGCTGGCCAGTTATTTCGAATTTTCAGAAAATAAGTTTGTTTATGAGTTACGACAAGACACTAAATATTACAGGTTACATAATGTACAGGTAATGTAGATAAATAAAAGGCCAAGGAAATTGTGATTTAAAGTAGGTCAGTATACAATTTGGTGTTTCTTCTACAAAACTTTCTAAAGAAAGAATATACAAAAAAATAAACGCCAGTATTAATATAATGTTTCCTTATAAAATTAATATCGTACAAAACTAATTATGGAAAAACATTAATTCAGTATTCGATGGTTATTTTTCAGAAATTCTTAACTTATTACTAACTAAAAAATATAATTTAAAACAACAGTCTTCACACTCAAATGTCCACGGTTTTCTTTTAATATTGCTAAATAAAAGTTAACATATAAAATGAGCTTTAAAAATTAAAGTTTGAGCAATTCTAATTCACCCTAAAATATTTTCGTTCAGTCTTACCCTAAGATTCCATGTTTTATTTCCATTGCAACCCTGTATTTTTACTTATTAACTATGTTTTAAAAAATGTATCTTCAGTGTACCGGCAGATAAAAATAAAGAAATGCGGAGTTTGGATTCATTAAAGGCTGCATAACAATACAGAAGAAAAACGTGGACACGAGAAAACAACAGGACAAACAAATAATAATAATATTTTTGTATAAGTAACTCATTTGATATTAAAAACAAAACTTATTGCACTTGATGGTTGTCTAATATAATTTAAACTTGAGTAATGGATTTGACTAGAAAAAAAATCAGTAACAGGCCATCAAACCTTATAATAAATAAATTTTATAGATTTAATTACTCATTAGTATTATTACTATATTCATCACAACGCTTGTATATTTACAAAAACACTAAAATAAATGACAATAAATGCAAATTATGTTATGACTTTAGATAGGTATGCAATTTTTGGTATTAAATACAATATTTAGATACTTATTTGCGTATTGTTATATAGTAATTACATTAATCTAACAATTTCTTCAAACACTTAAATAAATTACCCTCAGGAATTATTTTAAATCATAGGACAAATAACCATCTTAATAAAAATATTCTGTAACTACCTCATACAAAAATAAAATAGTTTAATTTTATAACTACTAAAACAACATTGCCACTATTTCTTTGGTAAATAACTAAGTGTAAGGGACGAAAATAATCAATACTGTCTTGTGTATTAATGTTTCACAAATTGAATAAATATACATATTTAGATCCAGCCGGCCATTCGCTGGTCCGTGGGATGCGCCGTCAGCATGGCTTGGTCAATGCTGTGGTACTCCTTACCAGAGCGCGGCCTCAGAGTTGTGGTGGCTTGTCTGTTTATTCTGCAATTCAATTGAAAACAAATTAAACATAAGAAAATAAATCCGGTTGCTGATAGAAAATGATGTAGTTAATATTATAACAAAAGATATTTTATCTTTAGGGACAGTCAACGCTATAATGATGACTATTATCTTGATTGATCATTATGGTACCTTAGTGTCTCCGGTGTATCTGATGAACTGTGTGACGACATGGAGAGCGTTTCTATATAATCGGACATGTCGGATGCCCCACTACTAGAACTATGCGAATCGATTACACCTAAAATAAATAAAATTATTAATTTTTGTTGTACACGATACCAAGTCAATACTTGATCAAGATACCAGTTGTTACAAACGACAAACTTCTAGAAAAAATAGTCTTGTAAAAATAATACCTTTAATTGCTTTAGGAGGACAAACTGGAACTTCAGCCTCAGCAGATGAAGATTTAGCTGGGATTTTTATTTTCTGGAAATGGAATGTCAAGTCTCGGAGAGGATCCGACGATTTGGATCTCCTTGGAAGGGAAGCGTGCAGGCAACTGGGATGCGGTCCCTTGGTTTGTCGCTGCGCCAGGGCGTGGTTGTGCCGTCTGCTGGACATTGATGTAGTCAATGGAAGTTCAAATTCTGCGAAGTCAGCACCGTGATGTTTCAAAGAGCATGTTGATACTCCTGAATCATTTGAGCTCGAAGAATCTCGGTTGGGTCCAGATTTACAAGGAACGCTCGACGATCGCCTGATGTGGGCTGTTTCTTTCGCCTTGTTTCTCAGAACCGGTATTCCGTTAGGAGTAGTATCACCTTGCATGTCTATTGTTTTAACTTCGTATTGAATTTTGCCACAGCAGTTACCGTCTTCATAATGTTCGACCTCTTGATGAATGCAGGGCGAGGAGGATCTTCTGTTACCGATAGATATATTCCGTAATGTTTCTAATGACGATGATGTCGTTCTGCTGCTTACACTATCAAACTCTTTCAAATCTTCCAAATATCGTGACGAATCAGCCGAACTTGACCGCTTTCTATTTTTGATTAGTTCTATGCTGTCTGTTGAATCCATGATCTGCTTCCTTGTGTACGGACTGTTGGGTGAGTTAAGCATCATAACCATGGCCGATCCTGGAATTCTCATTTCAGATTCAGATCGTTTTCGGTTTCTATCGACAGGAGGACCGAAGAGTGTTGGGTTACTAGCAGATTTTTCGACAATCAAGCGACTGACTCTAGTTTTTAAAGCTGCCACCTTTTCTGTATGCGATGTTATATTGGTAACTGGGGACATCGGCGTATACCCTGATACATTTTTGTGACACTTGTGGGTTGATTCACCTAATTTATTACAAGAAGAAGCGACCGCCGGTTCCATCATTAGATAGTCATCATTTTTACTAGAATCGATATCAACAGATACGTCCATCGTGGGCTTGCTTTCGTGTTGATGATGTCCGCATTTGTTACAAAGAGGTTTCATTTGATTTAGAGCTTTAGACATTGAAGTTAGACTGCTGCGCAAGGCTTCAAGTTCATCTGGAGTAATCCCAGCTCGTTTAAGCATATCCTTGGCATTTTCATAGTATTCTAGGGAGTGAGCAAAATCTAAATTGGCATAATTAGCTGATGCGGGGTCGCTAGGACACGGTTCTTGAGCTAATGTGGCAGGATCTATATTTACATAATTAGAAGATGTTTCTGAGTCATTGTCATTAATTTTTGAAGGATCTTCAGACACGCATAGACATTGCGATAAAGTTGCCGGGTTACCCTTTCTATTAGTTTTTTTAGATACATCTATTGTAGCATAAAGCGCACTATTTTCATCTTTCGATTGACCACATGATTGTTTATGTTCAAAATTTGTTTGGATCTGTATAGGGTCATCCTGCGTAGTCTTACGACAGTAAGGTATGGAGATGAGATTATTGGCCCAATTAGTCACTCTTTGGCACGGACAATCGGGTGGTCTGACTTCATCACAGTCTACAATGGTCGGTTCAACTGCTTTTCTCCCCAGCTTGAGAATACATCCGCAGGATTTCTGAAGAGTCATGACTCCCGGAGCAGAGCTTTTCGTAAGTTGAAACATATTATCCATGGCTAAGCATTCTTTAATTTTCTTCGGAGTGTCGTAATGTTCTCCGACTAGCGTCTTTTCTCTCTTAATTTCTAATTTTTTATCCTGAAAAAGAATTTTAAAATAGTAGTTAGTGATTTTTGTGTGTGATTAGGTAGTGATTGAAGTTAGAATAAACTTTTTCTTCGCATTATAACTATAATATAACATTATAACTAATGTTTTAAATACTTACGTCTTGAAAATGAATCTTCGGTACGTCATAGTTTTCATACGGACCGACTTTGGGATTGGTATTAATTTGCTGGTCCACGCCGGGCACCATTTTGTGTTGACAGGCGCATGTGGCGGCGATTTGCGCCGGGAGAGGCATCGGTGGTTTTTTAAGTTTAATATTGCTTTGAGAGTTGTTGTTAACGAGTCCGAGCGGTAAGAGCTTCGGAGGTCTGGCCGGGGGGCAGTTGGGGCACTTGCACGCCGGAGGCATGTCGTTTCCTTTCTTCAGGGGAATGTTGGGTAATTGTTTCTGCGTAGGAGAAGAGGGAGTTTGTATGTTCTCTTGATTGCCAGATGGACTGATTCCTATGAGACGGGGGACCGAGTACTCGGTGCTACCCCCAGAGCTGTTGCGAGACGACACGGAGTTTCTGTCGGATAGAGGTTTTTCTTTGACGCACTCCATGGTCCAGGCGGGGTGGAAGTGTGTGCCTCCGCAAGGTGTCATGGCCGCAGTGGCCGTGGACGAGCGCGACATGGCGCCCAGCTTGCTGATGCAGCTCATGCAGCGTTCCAGAGTGACAGAGCCGCCTCCTCCCGCCCAAGTCTCGTTGTGCACGGCATCCTGCATCTCACTGACGGAAGCCGTGTCTCCGCAGCCGTAGTTGCTATCGATGTCCCCGTGGCGGCAGGTCTGCGACTCCATGGAGGGCCAGTAGGGGGACACGGCCCCACACGGGGCGTCCTCCATGTTGTTTGCGCAGCAGTTTTCGTCACCGTAAATACTGCGGCTGAGATCGTGGCACATGTTTGGAGTGTCTCCTGATGTTAAATCGGATATCCGCGTTTCTGGTCTGAAAGCTATTTGTTTCTTTGGACTGTCCACATCTAAAAGAATATACATGACATTGTTATTGTGCGAACTATATTATTATTGATTGAATGTGTAAATATTTTTAGCATTATTAAGTAATGGAATTTTTTATTCTAAATTGAAATAATAATCAAGTGAATACGTGTTTTTCCCACTAAACTATAAAACTTACTTGACATTTTCCTCGCTAGAGGTCGTTTTTTCACAGACAGCTTTCCTTGCGAGGCCAACGTGAAGGTGTGAGTAATTTCTTCTCCTTGATCTGTTATAAGAACGTGTAATCCTTCTCCCTTGCCGCATCGTGATCCGCCTTCGAAACAGAACCGACCTTCCACAACTCCGTATCGCCTGGAAATAAAGTTATCGGCCTTTAAAATTAGATTAAATACTTCATTCGAGAATTGATGGGGACCGATGATAGTGAATGAGCATTTAATAAATTATTTTTTACTATATTTTGTTTTATCTATGTTTTCACATGAAAAATATCCACACGAGATTAATATAACTAAAATTATAATTTACTGTTTAAATAATTTATTGCCAATATATTGTATTTGGAATGGTATTGAGAGTATTAAGATTGTCAATATAAAACATGAGAATCTTAATATCCATAGACGCTTAATCATAAACTCTATGTTTTAATTTAATTATATTAAATTCCTTAATACTATAAAACAAAGGTCAGTTATCTAAATATACAAAGAATTTGCATAACTATTTAAAAAAATGACCGACTTCTTGACTTATTGAATCTAGAATAAATCTGCATCAATTTAATATTACCTATTATGAATTACTTTCATTTAATAAATAGGACCAACTGGTTTTGTTATAGGTAATAAAACATTATTTATCACTGCTTTACTTGATATACCAGTGATAGCATAATGGCGGGATAAGGTCGACATATGCAACGGATGGTAATATGGATTAAATCTGGGTTTTTCCAGCAGGAGATTTACACAGGTTGCTCATGATTTTGATGGAAAAAACGTATGAAGGTAAATGAATAAGAATTATGATGAAAAATGTGTTTAGTTACCTGAGTGAGACGATTTCCCAGATACCGATGAGCCTGGGTGGCACGCCCGCGGTGAGGCAGAACTTGTGGTCTTGCACGTGCAGGCGTGCTGGACCTGCAGCAGCCTTGGCCTTGGGGGGAGCAGAGGAGATCAGTACCAGGTATTGTTGACCCTCGCCCAGGTTGTTGGAGATCTTCACCTGAATAGAAAACAACAATATTATACTTAAGGAGTCATGTACAACATAAACATTTCGAGATAACAAATTATAAATGCGAAATTCATCTATATTAATTTATACTATACTAATAATCACTTCCATAACATTTTTTCATTTCAGAACGATAGAGGTTTTTGTTGTATGATATTCTCTTCTTGTTGTTAAAAGAATTTAAAAAATACACGTAACTTTACTTATATTCAAGGAGGTAAAGAAGATTTATAATAAAAACGAATTAAATATGTATTGATAAATTTTCAGATTATTATTAAAAAATATATCTGATTATCAAACCCATAAATTAAATTAAAAAACGATTTTAGTCGAATGGAGTGATCTTCAATTTATGTCGACAAATAGTACTTATTTGTAATTTGTATCAATTTTTATTAATTTAGCCATTATTTTGAGTTTAATATATAGTAATGTATGTACGTTAGGGTGTCCCAGGCTATGTATGGGAAAATTATCTTTTTCGAAATGAATTCGGATCACCCTCTATTTTTATGTGGTTTGGTCCTAGTAACTCACATAATAAAATTTATTGCTATCGGACAATGTTTTCTCATAGCGACTTGATGTTGAAGTTTTAATATAAATTCTTGTATAAAGGCCAAAAGGAACTTTTGAAAACTTATTGTTTATTCAGCAAACAAAAAGCTGTTTTATCTCTATCTTACAAATATTAAGTATATATTATGTAAATGTTATTATCTATTACGGAAAATAAAAAAATAAAAAATGCTTTTTATAATTAGGGTTTAGCTTTCGCGCGCCTTACAATTCTAGTATTGACATGTTCCGATGCAAGTCGCTATCTTTTCCCGTGGTTTTAATGACTTGAAACTTTTTTACAACTATTAGGACACCATTCACACAAAACTGGGGGGTGAACCTTGAAAAAAAAACATTTTTTTATTTTGGGTCACCTAATGTACGTAAATACCATATTAGAGATGCTTATATTAATGTTAAGTCTGTCACGTTTATCAGACTGTCAGTTCAATTGTCAATTTATTATTTGTTATATATCGCACACAGTAATAAAGAAAAAAATATTGAATGTATTGACATGTTTTAAAAATGTAGAGAAAGTGGATTGAAAATGAGTTAAAATTATCATAAAAGTGAAATATTTAATGTAAAATACACTGGCACTATAAAAATGTAATATCATATTCGGTTGAGCTGGAAAAATGTTCTTAACAAATTCGTATGATCATTTGTTCGATGTTTCATTTTCAATTGTCTTTGTAACGAAAAAGGTTATTAATGGTTAAGGTAAATATAAAAAATATTTAAGCAATATATCAGTATTCTAAATCAAGAGTCGAAAATTTGAGCAGTTAGTATCGTAATGTATATTTGAATAGTGTGGGGCCGCTGGTAGAAGCGTTTAGTCGATATGTGTATTTACCTGCCACTGGATAAGTCTCTCACGAGTGTCGAAGGCCAGCACTACTACCACGTCTTGACAGATGATGGCAATGGTGTTGGATTCCTTGTCCAGCGTGAAACCAGACTCGAACCCCAGGAAGTGCTGAAGAGACAGCGACGCCTTAGTCTGACCCTTCTTGTAGCGGTCCTTAGAGTCGCGATATAGTTGAAGGTGAAGACAATCTAAAAGAAAAGAAAAAAAAATATGTTTATAAATATATGCCATTGTGCAACATATCACAGAAATGTTAAGCAGCTTGTGAAAATTGTGTCGGTGAATCTGCATTAAGTATTTTTTTAAAATATTCCGATTGGAAATTAGTTTAATTATTTAGTTGTCATTTTATTATTTACAAAATTTTTTTGTTCATTTCATTTGTGAAAAAAATGTTAATAAAATTAGATAATGCACATTTATCAAAATCGTAATACTACAATTTGCAAGATGTATACTTTCCCTTAATTACAGTATTTACCCATCTACTTATCCATAAAAACAAGCTTTTCAAAATAAAAGTACTATTACCTAAAAAAATATCTTGGAGGAGCATTTCTTTACCTAACTACAAGTATGTGTAAATTAACTAATATTCGCAATAACTCAATACCAATTTCAAATGTCAAGTTTTTTGACGTTTGAAAAATTATATTTTAAGCAAATCGATACATGTATAACGAAATAATAATCATAATTACAAAAATGACCCTTATGGATATTAATTTTCAATTATTTAAATTTGTGACTTTGTGATTGTGTTAAATAAATTTTGGTTCTCGTTTTGAAAAAAATGTATTGGGAAGTAAGAGGGAAATAAATTCTGCACATTCGTGTATTTTTGATTGAAATGAATGTATATTTTTAATGTTTACCCGATGGTATTATTAAACTTTATGATATATATTCCATTTTGGGTCCACACGAGGAGCGAATAATTCCATCGTAAAAATATACATAAAACCTTTAAAGCCTCCTAAATCGTTCCGCGTAATGTGCATATAAAAATACACAAATAAAGATGCGAGTTCGACAATTCGTTAGATACTTAAATGTTGAATTATATGTTATATTTATACATTATGTTCCATATATTTCAATTTTATAATGAAATACGTGAGTAATTGACAAACTATTTGTTTGTAATGTATGAATTTTTTGTCAATATAATTTTAGGCTAATACAAAATATATTCATAAATATCAGATAGCTTTGAGAACTTGATTTACAGTGTATAAGTAGTGTCACATTATTGTTAGTGTTTCGTGTAAAATTTAAGTTATTAACTAAATTTTGAAGGAATTAATTGACTATCATCCTAAAAGTGCATAATTATAATTGTTCTTTAACTGAAATAAGTACATTAAAATGAAAAATATTTAGTTTTATTTCACATTTATTTAAAATATCGTAGCTTTTCACCTACCAATAGACCGTTTGACATGTTTTAGGGCGATAAAACGCGTCCAGTCAATTGCAATAATTGTGAAATGAAACTATATATTTTAAATATATTTATTCAAAGTTAAATCAAAATTATGATTGTGTTGCTATTTTTTCGTGAATTAGCGTCGTCTTTATTGAAAATATTTTTTAATGTACAAGAAAGATTAATATGTAGTGATATAATCCCAGTCATTTTATGCAGATGAATTACTAGTGTAATATGATTTACCTTTTGGCACGATATAAACATCATTACTGGTTTGTCTTTGTACCTTTCAAATATGACAATATTTTAATTATACACGGCTAAAGATAATAAGCTATGTACTTGTACTTCGCCCCGCGACTGTTCATTAAGGGAGCCTTGCCTACCACATTAGAGGACCTGTTTAGGAGCCCTTAATCCGTCCCAGCGGAGTGATTTGCATTAATTAACGTAATCGCGGAGTCTATTATGTTTGTGAATTTGTAAAACTCACTCGATTGTCGTACGAGGTTATGTTTTTATACCAGTTGATTAAAATTATTATAAACGAGAAAAATCGCTTTTTTATGACGCAATTTCTAATTTATTACCAAATCCGCAATCTCCCCGCGGTATGGGGTGTATAAATTCAATAAAATAATTAAGTTGTTAATATTTTTTATTACGCAACTAAGTAGGCTTCCGCTTAATTTATGTGAAATAAAAAACAAATTTCAAAATAATTATTGTACAAATTCATAAATCCAATACAGATAATGGAGTTTTTTTTCATTATTAAAATTTTGTACGTTTTTTTATAGATTTAAAATACAAACATTATTGATACTGACTGAATTAATAACATCTCATTAGTTGATTTAAAAACGGCCAAGCTTGCCAGTTTAGAGCATTGTTAAGCAGTGTAAGTGTAAGGTGTTGATCCACCTACGGCATTAGACAATTACATGTCATTTTCACGTCTTCTACGTGTATGTATCTAAAGATACCTTATTGGAAAGTTTTTTCGTTCGTAAATTTTAAGACTAAGACGGCCAAAGGATAACGTATTAGTTATAATTTTAAATGTGGATATATTAATAGCTTTTTTAAACTTTAATATCACATAAAAATAAACTATAAACATGCTTTTCTGGTACATATTATGAAACATTGCTCCTCAATTTTTTTTTCACTCAAATAAGAAAAAAATTGAGCTTCACTGAGCAGAGTAAAACTCTCTGGCCAGGGAGCGTTTTCAGACATTTCAGCAATGCGAATTTTATGCGAAAACAAAACATAAAACGATTTATGAGAATATTTTTCAATATGGCGCGGGTCTCTCTCTCTCTTGAGAGAGGGACGCTTAGCGACTTACTTACGTATTTATGGAACGTTAAGAAGGGCGGGCGTGATAGGAAAACAAATACGGTGAGAATAATGTAACACAGTTATATTAGCTAACAGACTCTCAGCAGCAATTGCAAGCAGCATCCAAATATGAATATGTGCATCATTTTACATCATTACGGCAGCATCTGATTATTTTATAGATAATACTTTTTCATCCATTTATTACCTAGTTTCGATTTTTTTTTTATATTATTGTTGAATTTCGATACTGACTTTTTCAATTTTATAAGATCAACATTGTATAGTAATATTAAAAAAAACTGCTCCATTTTTAGTACCTTGTATGAAACGTAATATTTTTATTATTTTGTGATAAATTAGTGGATAGCTATCAAAATAATATGTAGACGTAAAAATATGTTTTATACATATTTAATTAACACACATTTCACTTAATATATATTTGTGTTAGTCACTTTATAAATGACGTTATAAATAATCAGGAATTTTAATAATAATAAATAATATTTATGTATCACGATAAATGACTAAGAAGTCTCGCTCCTCGCTCGCGCCCTAATGGTCCGTGGGCCTCAAGCGACTTAGTGACGTAAAGCTATTCAATTTTGGCGGGCAAAAACAAATTAAATGTAATGAATAGCGACGGAAACTTAACAAAGGCAGTTCCCGAACGGGAAAGGTTGTCACGGTTTTTCAAAATCTGCTTTTATTTTATGTAACACATTCCTTTTATTTCCTGCCATACGGTGAACCCTTCGTTTATTTGGCGAGCTATAGAGAGAAGGCTTTGAAACTTTATTAGGGTTTTCTGAGTTAAAAGAAAATCCCGGGTATCACATAAATCCGCAAGATGGCGTTAGGGTGAGAAAAACACCAACCCCTCTCTTTGTTCTTTTATTCGATAAAGATATTCCTCGTCCGAGGAGAAGTCGCTGCGGTTGAATCTATCTTGGCTCGTTGATGACAAATCAATAGTCGAAGCGAGATCCGAAACCTATACTTGAACATAACATAATACACCAGACGTCCTGTACAATCCAGTCGATTAGGCTAATAAAATGTCGGGTACATAATTCAATAAATACATTCATCAAACAAAATTCCAAATAAAAGAAAGTAAACTCAAAAATATGTCATGAATATGATACTCTAAATAAAAGATGAGATATATATAATGATATAATATATTATTAATATTGCCTACATAAATTATTCCTTTTACAAGAATCGTACATAGTTTGAAATATTATATTAGGTCTTGAAATTCATATCCAATATTAAAGTGGAATGCAGGGAATTTTTCAATATTTTTAATAGATGACGATAAGGGTGCATCCTCCCCAGGGCTGCCGAATGTTCTCGAGGCTTTATGCAAGTCATGATAGAATGGAATCTAATATCACTATATTACACAAATAAAAAAGATTTTGAAATATTTCATTGTTACATTTATTTGAAAATAAATAAATTTATCGTTATTAAAGAAATTTAAACGACTTGTTGAAAATGTCGTCATTTGTTAAAAAAAAAAACGATGAATGTTATTGAAAATGATTTTGAAATTCTTTTTTCCGAGTTTTCATGATAATTTAACACCTACAGGTATAATAGAACTCAAAGTATATCGAAGATGCTGTCGTTGGCGTTTTTGACAAATTTACACGGATAATGAATCAATTATACCTGTACATAGACACGGATGTACCTGGCATGAAAAAATAATCAGTCAAGTCAGCTACCAAAATCAGCGCGGCGATCATTTGGCCGAGTAGGTACACATCGAGCCCAGAGCAAATAATGTTCCTGCCAAGAGTTTGGTGAGGTAAAATAATATGTTTTTTTTCCTTCTAAGAAGAACATTGGTCTTCTTATCTTTTGGTTTGTGACCACCTAAAAGTAGACTTGAATTTTGGATTCGATATTATTTGAAAATATTTTGTGGAATATGCTAGTATGCGAGAATGATAATTGATGATGATACCAAGATCACTATGCGAGTATTAATTATTATTACTTCGTAACGTTTTTAATATGTGGTTCATATTTTATAAAAGACATATAAGCGATTAATTACTATTAAAGGCATTTTATAAATATAAACACAACAAAATATTCTAAGCTCTCAATAAGATACAAAAAAAAAATACATCTAAAAATCGCCATAAACGTTAGATTATCAATAGTTTTTTTTAAAGATGTGTTGAGATTTTCACGTTTTCATTGTTTCACGTGTTCAGATTGTCATTTTTAATAAAATCCATGGATAAGTATAAATTCATGTATTGTTCAGTCATTGAAATACGATCGATATTTTTTTTTAATTGATTATGTTAATGACATACTGAAATATACTGACAGTGTGTTGTTTGGCTTTAGAAATGCTTAAATGAAACGATTCGGTGTCAATTAGTGAAAATAATTAAACTACGGATTTAAAATACGATTTTTATAAGGAATGGTTGTTTTCAGGTTTATAAAACACCTCTAGGTCATTTTTTCTCAAAGTATTATGGGATGCTAATGACTGTTGAATCAGACCGCGTCGCGACGCTCTTGGGAGGGTGGGAGTTGGGGGGGCGGGAGAGCCTGCAGTAACTACTGACTTGATAATTGTAATCCGCCCCTCGGAGGCCGCTCGTGTAAGTACGTCCGCAATGGGATTGTCTTCTTCTAGTCACCTGAAACGTCACACAACGGGGAGTCGCGAAGGGGCGTTTTTCAATAATCACATGCTTCGTATACTTTAAATTTGAGCTGAGTTTGATATATGCTTGTATAAAGAAGTAAAATGCCATGTGAATACATTGTGCGCTTCATTATAATCGACCCATAATAAAATTAATGAAATATTTTAATTTAATCGAAGAAAACGTAAGAAAACATAGATTTTTTAATTTTGATATATTTAAAAAATAATAATAACGATAATAAGAAAACAAGGAATATTAAAAAAAATATCGAAAAATTTAAATTATGGAATTATACCTAGAATTATCGGTTGAAGCAATGGAAGAAATTACCAAATTAATATATTTATAAGATGCTATAGATAGTATTATTTTAGAATTTTAAGCGAATAAAGGTGTTTTTTCTAAAAACGACACCGAAACGTGATTTTTCGACTTTCACATATCAATCAGCGTGCTTACGACGTGTAGTGGCACCAGAGATCCCTTGGAGGCGTTAGCATAAATCGAAATGTAATAATCAGCAAAAAAGTGACAAGCTCATTCTTTCCCACCTGTGATATAGGTTTCTCATTAGTGAGCTCCGCAGAGGTGTGGCTGTCAAACTTTGTGTACATTCCTCTCCGCGCCGCGCCAGTTTGTCTCGGCCGGAGACTCTTCGTCTCCATTGTTTTTTGTCTCCCCCACTTTGTCTCCCGTAATTGCACGGGATCCCGGAAAAGCGACTTGTCGGCGAGAGGCGTCGAATCCCGGCCTAGGTCGCGGATTAATTATTTATCAAACACTTCGGAAGCGGTTAGGTGCCCAAAGACAAAAGCAATTTGCTTAAAAGTCTCCGTTTAATCTGGGAGACGAAAGATAATTTATTACGCGTTCACGAAAATGTTTTGCACTCGACGATGCGCCGAATGAAAGAGTTCTCATTCATTATGCGCCCCTGTGATTTTCACCCCCGGGAAATATTTTGAGCTCACATTTGTTTATTATAACATTTAAACAAAGTACAGAAACCAAAACATTTTTAGTCAATGTATGTTTCACTCCTTTATAAATTGGGAATGTGTAAGATAAAAATACGCCATTCTAAAACCTTAGTGCTTTTTATCTTTACGATTCCGGGAGTGCACCGTAATCCGCAGTCGAAATCGCAGAAATAAATCGTTTTTTATCCCCTTCGATGGGACGCCGAAGCTGTAAAGCCCGTCGGAATATGTTTCCCTGTATTGGCACCTATAAATATAAAGGGAATGAAGACATTACTGGTTTATAATATATGTTTATGGTCGCGGCACCTTGCAAACGATGCAGTAGCCCTCTTCAGAAGTCCCCCCTCCCGTGCCCTGTCCGCCTGTCTGCCTGTCCGCCACTTGTGGTAAACAAAAATCAATTGTCGGCTGCAGCTGGGAGGATGACAGAGGGTAGAAATGAGAAATGAAACGCCAAGACTCTCCAAGTTCTGTATATAAAGTTGATATTACAAGGAATAGATAAAAACATTGCTATTCTTAAATAGCTTAGTATTGACTTTTCTTTGAGTAACGGTACAAAAATTCTGATATTTATTATCATAAAAATGATCGTAAAAAGTACACGCATCGATTTCAAGATGACGGTAAAAGGGACGCGATTGAAAAAAGACTTATTTAATAATTAATTTTTTAATTTTTATTTTTATTAGAATATTATTTTATTATTTCAATATTCTAATCTACTTTTATAGATCATTGACTATATTACAATATTATCATTACTTAAATATACATATACTATACATAAAATTCTTTTTTCAACGCGTCAATCCAAGCACAAAAATAACGGCAGAAGCGGGATGCGAACTGCGGACCTTGGAAACCAACCATATGCCCAGGTGTTCATACCGCTCGGCGAATCACGCCATTACTGTGCCCAGACTGACTGCGGTGAAACTAGTATTTATAGCATTGTTAGCATCGTACGACAGATGTCGCCATAGTATATATTCAAAGTATGTATATTTTTATTATTATTCTATCAGTCTTCATTTATTCACTTATTTAATAATGTTTCGAAAATAAATCGAAGAGAAGGTTTTTTCCGCTTTCGTTTCTGGTGATCAATGTTAACGTTATTGTACCGGACGATGCCTTGGAATATTTCCTCTCGAGATCTTCTCGAATTCATTTCTCCGGGTCTCGTTTTACAAGGAGAGTGTAATGAATCGTACGGGAATTTTTCACATATTGAGACATTCAGTCGCCGGGCGGCTGGTCAGCTGCCCCAGCCCCCAACCACCACAGCCCACAGTGAGGAGACAGTGACAAAGGCGGCCCCCTTGCGCGCCTTACTTCTCTTCGAGTGGAGATCTTTCATTTTTACTACTGAAGGTGAAAAGTATATCGTACATCCACTACATGTACAGACTTATGACGAATCATTTATTAGGAAAAATAATAATTTTTATTACTCCATTTTATTCGTCCTTCGAGCGTTATTAAAAATGTCATAATCTAAAAATATAGCGGTGCAAAATATTCTACTGGATGACCTTCGATTTTTTTCTGGTTAAGCTTTTCTTGGCGCGTCAGAAATGAATGAAATGAGTATAATTTCCCCATTCAAGTATGCAGCACCTGTTTTATTTCAAAATAGAAACGTTAATACTGTTATAATTATATATATTCATACTAAAATACTAATTTTGAAGTTTTATTTTCCCTGGCTTTATGTTTAATCTCCGACATCGCTTTCCGTCACCGTATTTAATAAAAAAGGCAAAAATAAAGCCACCCACAATTCCGTATCCGCATAGTGAATAAAAAGGGAAATCGATTATAAGCTATCGAGCGCTCTGTAAGCCCATTGTTAATTAATATTGTCAAATATTTAATGAACCCTAAACTGAAGTGATTTATAATAATTAATTGATCCCATTCATTGCCGTCAGGAATAATCTCCTGACGGGGGAGGCGGCCATTGTGCCACGGTCAATTTGAAATTGAAATTATACCTTTCCTGAACTGACCAAATTTCATTCGTCGTCGAGTCCGGTTCGCAGATAAGGCGGGAGAGGGCGCCTTCGCTGAAATCTGCATGACGGGCCGAATAAATCATTCACGGGCCAACTGGATATATTAGCGGAACTTTCAACTTTCGGCTAAAATTTCGGCCAGGTAGAAAAGGGTAACGGTTTTCCGATTCAAATTTCCCGGCGCTGGGGCAACTGGAAGTATTGGTAAAAAGGGTTAACTATTTCGGAACTTGGTTTACAAATTTCATTATTCGCCGAGTGGAAGTTTTTTTGGTCGAGTTTCGCCGCATTTTAATGATGTGTATAATCGATTATTACGTGTAAAACATTATCTGACATTGAAGTTAATAAAAAAAACTTAGCTTTCAATAAATATAGTTTATTGTGAAAAAGTCTGGTATTTGCGATGTTTTTTATGTAAAATATAATTTATCTAGTTTCAGAAGTAAAAGTAAAATTATTTCGAGATTTATTTGATTAAAAAAATAATATTTATATGAAAAAGAGTGTCAAATAAAAGAAATAAAGATGGCAAATAATTATTAAAGCAGTTCTTAATAAATCGACAGTGCGTACGTTTCATACTCGTACTTAGGGGAAGGGAGATATTTCATTTTACTAGATAAAAGTACCTACTGTTTTGAAGCTCAGATTACTTTTTGTAGATGTTAAATTTATTGAGTATTTTGAATTTGAACATGTATATAATTAATAACAAAGACAATTATCGAGCCAATATTAACTTAATCCTGCGTATAATACATAAACTTGTACATGCGTTATATAAAAATATATTTTTGTGTAAGAACAAACTATAAAATAACCAGAAATAAGGAATATTCTTTGTAACTACGATTATATTTGTCATACTAATAGAAACGTCAAGTATTCAATGGACTCGAAAAATGATGGTTTATAAAATACATCTTGTAAGTACAAATGGGAAGTATATTTTTTGTGTTCTCAAATCATTAAGTTCTTAAACTATGACAAATTATAAACATAAATATTATTTCTTTGACGGATCGCATAACAACTAAACCCTTTTAAGGAGGGGTTCAAAAGAGCGCGGTTTAAGATTAATTCCTACGCCAAAGAGCGGGCGCCCAAAATAATCCGCTTCAAATGTCACTCCCCCCAGTGGAGGCACCAGTCCACTAGTCACAGGAGTATTGTTATACTTATAAAGGTCATGTGTAAACACAAAAGGAGAAAAAGTATTAAAGCTGATATGAGGAAATGCTGGCAAATGAATCCCGATGGGAGCTCAACTCGGCAAATTGAAAGGCCAGGTGGATAATAAAATAGAGTAATTGGTTCAAATTGCAGGACGGCAGAGGCGCGGGCCGCGGACCGGCGGGGGTTCGCAATTTGTTTAATTGGAATATTTTAACTTTTTGTTCGGGCTATCTTTTTAATGGTACTCTGGATGTAGGTCAATTGAGGATCTCCCTCGCACGTCCTCTGATACATTGTGTGACATGGATATTTAATTTGATATTGTAGTATTGCGTGGGTCAGACATAATTTAATTACCTGGTTTCGTACAATACATAACGTCGACAATACATAATTTATAGAAAAACCCACTTCAAACATTATTTTGTGTATGGTATTCTAATTAATGACGTAAATTTTGACTGATACTAATGATTAATGGTTTGATTTTTATAATTGTAAATAAAATATTCGTTATACAAGTCATTGCAAAAAATAAATAAGACATAAAAGAGATGTTCTTTGAGCATAAATCACTTAAAAAACCAAGCATTGAAATATAAATTGACACTAAGAAAAACAATCACTTAGCAAGAGTACGTTTCTCGTCGTTTTCCTAACGATTTTACTTCAATTCCGTATCATATTTATTGTTATTGCCGCACACTATCTTAGAGAGCGCCATCATTCCACTAAGATAAACATTAAGAGCGTCCATTAAAAGTCGTTATCGAGATGTCGAATCGTGGCGTTCATTGTCCGTGACCAATATGTCTGCTCAATTATTTGCCCGGGCCAGATCGTTAAACATCGCAGTCCCTTTGCCGGATTTAACTAATGGCGATTCGAATTCACTCACACGACCTGCACGCGCCTGGCACAACGCCTGCCATTGTTCGGTTCCTTCTTTATCCACATTATATCATTTCACTCGATTGAAGTAAACCTCTCCCCGTCTTTATCTATCAGAGTCTCCCCATAGTCGGCGCTTCTCCCTTCAACTCGATGGTGTATTTTTTTGGATATCGGAATCGAGGTTACTACAATGCCAGGGGTAGTCCATTAAAATGAATGAATGATAAGTATTTTTTTCTACAATGAGCAAATATATTATGCTATTTTGGAAAATTGTATTTGAACAGCACCACTGAATTATATATGATGCAGAAAACCTTTTAATATAAACTTTTGTGTACGATTTATGGCAAAGCTGTTTTTCGCGGCTCAAATTTTAGAGATAATATTTTAATAATAACTACTTATATAATTATATTTTTGGTTATTGTACATTCATAATGAAATTGACATGTAATTTCGTATTATTATAATTTGTAATAATTATAAAATATATTCTGCAACAGTTTATAAGTGACACGTAAACGTTATTTACTAAAAATTTATATTACTTTAAAGGTCCTGTTGTCTAAAATATACAAAGTAAACGTTCATGTTGCAGTAACTGTTGATCCATAGTGTAAGTATATAACATCATCAAATCAACACATTTGTATGCGTCATCGTTATCATTTCCATCTTTGATTTCTTCATATGATAAAAATATGTAAATCATAACACAGTTTTCACCAAACGCATGAATCGATTTATTGGTCATCCCTGGTGTGATCTCTGATCTCTGCGTCCCGAGGGTGCTCCAGAACACTCATCTCCACAGGGACGGACTCTCCCCAGGGCCAGGGCCGGGGAACAATTAATTGCCCGTCTTTTGCCCGATGACGTAACGCAGTATATTGGAACAGAAACGCCATTTACTCAGCAGAACCTTATTATACAGCGCTCGGTTTTTAAATCGAAGAAATTTAAAACAACGTTCGAGTTTATTTTAATGTGAAATCCTGTAAGCGTCTGCGAATGTAACAGAGTATGTTCCGAAGCAGAAGATTGTATTTTTTAAATATTTCAACTCGGCTTTCTTTTGTTTTTAGCGTAAGAACCGTTATTTTTAATTCAGAACGGTTGAAGAATAAAATTAATGATTTTCTTGTGGCATAAATGAAAAGGAATTGATATAAATATAACTGAGCACTTACTATAATTAAAAAAGTAAGCTTTTTGATACACAAATAATGTATATTGAAAAACCCAAAGCTGAACGTTGTATTTGATAAATACTTCAACTTGGTTTTTATTATTTTTGAATCTTTATCTTTTCAATTACAAACTTATTTCTAGATAAAAATAATATTTTTCTCGAAGCATAAATTAAAAGAAATAATTATAAGTATAACTTAATTAATATAAACACCGAAAATATTTGAAATTTAATAAATAGGATTGCAAAAATAATATATATTGATAAAATTCTTCTTATATTTTTGAATAAGATAAAAAATGGCGGAAGACCAGTCTTTCTGTATTGTAAAAATATAATCAATACACTGGGAGCAAAGAAGAAACCTCCGCGTGATGCCCCCTGGAAACGGTTATTTACAATGCCGGTTAATCCTTCTATTACGGAAATAACGACAACACACGCAAAAACTGCGGCGTGGAGCAGACCATGTAACACCTTCTGGAGTGTGCGCTGTGTCCGAATGGCTGCACCCAGGAAGACCCGATGATGGCCGGGAGTAACGCCATTGACGTCGCCCACTTCTGGGCAGACAGGATCTGACCCTGTTGTTTCCGACAGGATTAATATATAATACACTCTCAATATATTTTAATAGACCACAAGTGATCTAAAATAACACATGATGATTCCTTTGTTTATTTAACTATTCCGATACTCGTGAAGTATTTTAGAGTAAATCCTCTAACCTGCATAGAAATCTCTAACATTAAAAGAAACAAAAATAAAATAATCGCATTCTGGTTTTATAATTATTTTAAAATATAGCCGTGAATCTTTCAGGTGTAAAAACCCTTTATTTATATCGACATTCAAGGGCGCTTTTAATCAGAAGTTCCAGGACGCTGGTTCCTGTTGGGGAGCTTCGCTAGTCTTGATTTACGAGACAGGGCGGCTTTCTTTGTTCTGATGCAAGCGTCATGCGCTTGCTGCCAGGGTTGGCTGCAGCAAGGAAGAGATGGAGAAATGAAGATAAAGAATGATCGCAACTAGATACGAGAGAATGTGGTATAAAAAGGATTGCATAAGACCTAAAAAACGTATTTTTTTCCTTACAAACTGATAAAAACTGAACCAAAGTTTCAGTCGAAAGTGGGTCCTGGTAAAAAACACACACTTTATTGTGAGTTATTATTTTTTTATTATTGTACTACCACTTTCATATTTTTCGTGTCAGCGATGTCAAATTACTTTTGCCTAGTATCTGGCAACATCGATAGCCCGTGTGTTGCCCAGCATTAGGTCCTGGGATGTGCAGCTTGTTGGGCACATGGAGCAGGATCATAGGTGTGAGGCGGTCTGCAGGTCTCCACAGTCGCACAATAGTTACTCTTCGTGCCGGAGCATTCCCCACCGCTCGAGGTTGTCCTTTGTTCTAACAACTCCGGTTCTTAATATGTTCAAGGATTTCCAGGTCCGCTAGTCAAGGTTCTTGCTAGTTGGGAGGCCGTCCTTTGGAGTAATGAAATCCTCTGATGCGACTTGTTGCCAGAGCTGGAGTCTCTCATTTCAGAGCTGGATGTAAAAGGTACCTAATACTCTACTGATACACTAATACTCCTATGTACGAGTACCAATACTTTCACTTCTCTTTCAGTAATTGTTTATATTTTTGTTGCTATATTTTACAAATTCTCTTTATGATATCAGACCTACAATAATATTGCATATTTTGTCATGTGAAATACGAGTAATATAATAGAATGTTAAATTAATGAGCTTTAAAATGTAATTTGAAAACAATTTAACGTACTCGTATTAATATTTAGTGCAACGTTTTAATTGCAATTATTTTATCATTTTCTATTGGATGAGATTAAAACTAAATCAGTTTATTCCACTGTTTTGCATAACAAGTATTGGATTTAGTATCTAGTGCTATTTTTTTGCTACAGTAGATGTTTTGCGTTAATAAAGGAAGGCGGTAGCTAAGATGTTTCTTATACTTGTGAGTACCTGCAGATGGAACAACCTGGTAACAGCCTCCTGAAAATGCCGAACACAATTTATCGCTTTACCGATCGAAAAGAGGGCACGAAATTAGCAGAAAAATAAAATAACGGAGGTCGGTTCAACTTCCGTAACGAATGGTCTTAATTTAAATGTTTGGAAGTTTTATTAATGTTTTTTTTTGGATTTGCATTTTTGGTTTTGGTGCATTTATAATTTATTACAGTACTAACTAATAGTAATTCAAAATCTTTTTCGCAAATAAAAATACTCAAGTTTTTTGTGTGTAAATATGCAACGAGTATTTACAAAAATGCTTGATTTTCTTATGGGGAAAAAGTCGTACACACACGTATTACTCATGTAAATATTCCTTAAATTACATCGGCGCATAATATCATAGTAAATATAAATAATCGTTTTACATCTGCAATTAAATTATTATTTTATTCTACCTATATTTACTTCTTTACTTGGAATTGTATTAAAAATTACGACAAAATAAATATGTTATAAATATTTATTTATTTATTTACCTTGTTTTCACATGGATCACGTAACAAAAGTTCTCTATTAGGAGACTGCAGTTTCGACTAACTCGTAGTCTTTCTCAATCCTTCTCTAGTTAAGAGATAACTGAGCTGGCGTTGTACTTGTAAGTGGTGTAACACATTTTGTAGGGGAGGGGGGTAGGGGTGTGTCTAACGTGAAAGGAGAGGGAGGTAGGTAGTGTTGCAAGGATGAAGGAAGAGATAAATACATAAAAGTGGTTTAGGTATAAATTTATTTTTATTTTTTATTTTTAATATTATTCTTATATGTCGTATATATAATATTTATACTTATTTATTTATTTAACGGAAACAATTTTAAAATTGGTGAATTAATTAAGGTATTTAGTTGGTTATTAATTATATCTTCTTTCTTATTAATGGCTTTATAAATTTCTAAGTGTTCTAAATTATTTAATTTAACGGTTTTATTTTCTATATGTAATATGTTTAATACTTTTTCTAAGTTATACGAATGATTATTTTCTATAAGGTGGTTTGCGAATTCAGAAAAATTAGTGCTTTTTAGGCACCTTAAATGTTCTTTAATTCTAATATTAAAATTTCTTGACGTTCTACCAATATAAAAAGATTCACAATCTTGGCAATTTAATTTATATATTCCAGAATTATTGCGTTTATCATTAGTATCTTTATTATTTATAAGGTGGTATCCTAGTTTATTATCTGTATAAAACGCTGGCTTTATCTCATTTGGGAGTAATTTAATTATTTTAGGGGTAAAGTTATTAACGTGTAGAATTCGTCTCCACATTCTATCGTCTTTAATATTTTCTTTAGGATACAAATATTTATATGTTATGTTTTGGCGTTTTTTATTATTCAAGATACTGTCTATTAATTGGCTATGATAGCCATTGTTTTGTGCGATATTTTTAATTGTATTTAATTCTATATCAAAGTTTGTTGGTGATAATGGTATTGAAATGAATCTATGTATCATTGTATGGAAAGCTGAGTGCTTATGAGATTTGGGATGATTAGAAGAATTGTGAATGATTATATCTGTGAACGTCGGTTTTATATATATATTAAATGTTATTTTATTATTTATCCTAGTAAGTGTTAGATCTAAGAAGTTGATAGACTTATTGTCTTCTATTTCCAAAGTGAATTTAATATTTTTATGAATATTATTAATACTACTTAAAAAAGTTTTTAATTGTCTTGTTGTTCCCTTCCATATAACAAGAATGTCATCTACATACCCCTACCCCCTCCACTACAAAAATGTGTTACACCACTTACAAGTACAACGCCAGCTCAGTTATCTCTTAACTAGAGAAGGATTGAGAAAGACTACGAGTTAGTCGAAACTGCAGTCTCCTAATAGAGAACTTTTGTTACGTGATCCATGTGAAAACAAGGTAAATAAATATTTATAATTTATTATGGATCTCAAAGTGAATGCTCAAAACATTGAAAATAAATATGCATTAACTTTCATCCAAATAAATTTCACAACGTTTTAAATTTATATTTGTATTGTCCATTATGGATTTTGGGTTTAGTCGTGATTGGCGAACTTCCTTCAACCAATATTTCGACCGCCATTGCAGCAGGGGTCTTCTTCAGGATTGATGATTTATTTAGTTTTGAGTTGGTTTATTCAGATTATCTTTTTTATAAAAGCCACAATATAAAATCTGGCCGTGAAAAAACCTAAGAAGTTATTTGTATTGTCGTAGTTACAGTTTATTTATTTGAAGGTTTAAATTTGTAAAATCTCTCACGTGCGATTCGAATTGCGTGTTACATTAATTTTTACATTAGTATTGCCTGCTGAAATTGTATGTGAAGCAAAAAGGTACTTTATGGACGTGTTTTTTCAAATATGCAGTATGGAACGTCTCCCTATTATTTAATTTACTTTATTAATTGTATTTACGAGTATATCGATGTGGACAAAGGACTGCTCGATTATTTACTTGGTGTAATTAATATGCACGGAGGGCTGCCCTGGTTGTTGCTGGTAGTTCCCTCAGTTCCCTCAGTTCCCTCAGTTCCCGCAGTTTCCTCAGAGTCTGGGGAGTCGCAGGTGCACCGCCCATATTACGGATAAATAATATTCGATTGATTACTCTTGAGACTTGCATAATTGATAAATATTTTATGCCTGTTACGATAAAAAAGCTAAACGATATCTTAATTAAATAAATATTTTAAACTAAAGTAGTAGGAACTATAAGTAGTCGTTTCTCATCCATTCAGTCTATAGTTTGGTTCGAGACCCGAGTGGTACTTACTAAAATAAATAGACTGTCGGAAAGTAATAATATTAAGCTTGTGAATAAATGAAGACTGATTGAATAATAAAAAATAAAAATATACATAATTTGAATATATACTATAGCGACATCTATCATACGATGATAACAATGACATGAATACTTGTTTCAACGTGAGTCGGTCCAGGCACAGTAATAGCCCAGTCGGCTGAGCGGTATGAATACCTGGGCATAGTTGGTTTCCAAGGTCCGCGGTTCGCATCCCGCTTCTGCCGTTATTTTTGTGTTTGGATTGACGCGTTGAAAAAAGAATTTTATGTATAGTATATGTATATTTAATTATTAAAAATAAATATTTATGTTGCACATCTTTCATATTATACGTAAATAGTAAGTTATCTAACTTAATTGAAATTTAACTGAAATTTAATTTGAATATGATAAATGATGATGTTATTTATCATATTTGATTCTTTTTATAAACTTTTATTACGACAATATCTTTTTACAAAATCATGGTATGCTAAAATCAAGACAATGAAACAATACGTAAGATGGTTCATCTTTTAAAATGACATATAATTATAAAATTACGATCAACTCTTATTGCATCATTAAAAAATTCAAGTAACGATGATATTGATACACGATTGTTTGCATTACACTGTCCCTCTTTAAATGTTAAGAAAATTAGCATCACCTATATGTATAAATTATTCCTTAAATTAGGCGTTGGAAATATTATACTCAAAATTTATAATTTTACGTTTTTACACCAAAGTTGTAAATGATTTAAAAATCTGGAGACGGAATACCCAAGAAAGTATTAACAAAGTAAATATGTTTTTCCTTATTTGCGTTGATAGGTTTCCTAAATAGATGTCAAATACCTTCCTGTGCCTTGGACAAGCGCCGACAAAAACCTGATAACTATCTAACTTTTGATCTTAACTTTTCAAACAATATGTCTGGCCTTTTGAGTTTATCTCCATAAATATGCCTGACTTTGACATGCCGACTAATTTAAATATCTAGGGAGGGATATCCTTTGTGTTCGATATTAAACATTTCTTGTAAGAGTTGAAATGAGAATGCGATATCTGAAATTTTGAATTTATAATTTATTTTAAAATACGCTACAAATACATTGCGAATTTAATATTTTATGAAAGAAAGGCCAGGTATTTTAATTTGTTCGGAATAATAATAACATATACATGTTAACTCATTAATTTATTAAACCTATTTAAACAAAACATACATATGATCATAATGTAATAATAAACGTGCATTAATTTCTTTTTAAAATTAATTATTAAAATTAATAAAAAATAATTAGTCTGTAAATTAACTGTTATTTATTTTAATACTAAATGTATTTAATATGATAATGTCCGAATAACGATTATTTTCTAAGATAATGGCCAGTGTGTACGTAATAATATAAATCAATACGAATTACTTTATTCTTCTTCATGTCAGCGACGTCAAATTATTTTTTCCCAGTATCTGGCAACATCGATAGCTCGTGTGTTGCCCAGCATTAGGTCCTGAGATGTGCAGCTTTTGGGCACATGGAGCAGCATCTTAGGTGTGAGGCGGTCTGCAGGTCTTCACAGTCACACAATAGTGACTCTTCCTGCCGGAGCATTTCGCACTGTTCATGGTTGTCTTTTGTTCTACCAACTCCGGTTGTTAATCCGTTCAGGGATTTTATTACTTAATTACTTATTATTAATTACTTTAATTATTTTTAATTATTAATTACTTTATTAAAACTCCGTTACTCATTTAAGACTGAGGCATTATATTTCAACAACTATGAATGCAGCACCAAATATTGCAATCTACAAATTCATGCATAGTGAAATTCTTATTTTTTTTACAAATAAGTTTTTAATTAGGGAGTAAAAACAAGTAAACGTATTTCTAATTTCTTTTATGGGCAATTAGTTTTAGATAAATTTGATGCGGTGCTGCTGTGGTACCGTTGTTCCGATTGGATGTGCTCTTATATGTGAAGTGTCCGACGACATCAAGTTGGAACAGCGCCCAGTTTTCGCAAGAGTCCGCAACCTTATTCGCTTGAATGTGTTTTTAATTAAGAAATATATTATTTAAACGACACGAGAATACTCCAATCAATGCAAATTTACACATAAAACAATATCAAATTCTAAATAGTATGGGATAACTATAATATTATTTGCATATTTGATTTATTTTTTATGATCCCCTGATCCTCGCTCTGTGATAGCCAACTTGAGGAACACAGTCGAGAGCTCTATACGAATTTTTGTGTTTTTAATTTTGATGAAATTGTTCTGGCTCAGCAACATTGCAACCATAAAGTACTGGAATCCACAATGGCCCTCACCTTGTCCCAACTCAGCCCTGTTTACGGAAGCTCTGCCAAGTACAAGACATGTATGGTGCCTGACCACTTTTCAGGAGGGCAATATTCCGAGGAATTAAAGAAAATAATGACTAACGACGGTTATGCTTTTTGTCTCTTGACTGAATACACAAAGTAAAGGGGTTAATAAAGAAGCTGTTTAAGCAGCACTCGGTTTTGATTGAGTACTTTTACGTTATGTATTTGATAGGCTCAGTGTTCTTAGTGTAGGTTACCGTCGTACTTTGTATTTAGCTCTAGCTGAGTTTCGACAAACGCTGTTATAACAGCTGGCTCTTCAACTTCATTTTTAAAATCGATTTAATTAAAAATCAACTCTTTCAGGTGATGAATTTTACAATCTGATAGGTAAATATTGGCGAATGTTTATTGTTTGCATTGTATCTAACGGCGGCATTAACTGCAGGAGCTCGGGGTGGCGTCATAAAGGCCGGACAAAAGACGGATCATAAAAATCATTGATGATTTAATTTACGCGCTGCATAATCGCACAATGCTGGCCTATTTCATACGCGAGCATTTGGGACCCATAAATAATGTGAATAATGCGAGGGAATTTTACATTGCGGGCAACACGTCCGTGAGGTACGCTTATCCCTAAACATGGACAACAGAATAGGTGCATTGAAAAATAATGTGCACTTTGTATTATTTCATATTTATATACAGTACATATTTCATTTTAACTCTCTCAAGTTAAGAAACAGACACGGTAACCTTCCAACTTACGGTAAGTCAAAATATGCTATTGGACCTGATTAGTACATTTTTGTTTTCCAGATATCGCAGAAGATCATTAAATAAAGCTGCCTTTTTTCAGGCTCTCTACCTTTCTCCGCCATCGTAAACTACGCACTTGATGGAACTCTGGAATGCAGAGCTGGCATGGAAAGAAGCAAATACCATGTGGTGACTGGAAGATCTTTATGGTGGAAATTTGTGACAATCATAAAAGTTCAACCCACTATAACGTTTTAATAAGAAATATGTTTAGCATGATACTCCAGAGGCCTGAAACATTTAGTCTTAAGAGACGGTTCAACCTAAAATGATAGTAATATAGTAGGGACCGTTATTTCAATAATCACCGCAAACACTATAGGAAAAATCACCGTTACAATTATAAAAAGCGTGCTATAACTGCAAATGTGGAAGAAGTAAAGCAAAAGCATTGTCAAGAATATTGAAATCACAAGATTGTCAGTGTAGATAAGCCGCACAAAAAATAATGATAAATTACATTTAGTGATAAATAATGATCCGAAACGAGGATACCTGCAGAAGTACTTAAATAGTGGAGGCTGCCCAACGAATAGGCACACTCAAGTGGCAATGGGGAGCACATATCTGTCCAAGAAACGACGGTCGATGGGGGAGGAAAGTTGAAGTGGCGTCCAGGAACTGGCAAACGAAGTGTTGGCCGATTCCCTGCAAGATGGACTGACGATATAAGAACAATAGTGGGAGTGCCCTGGATGCGGAAGGAAGAGGATCGAAGAGGAAGGAGACTCGCGCGAGAGGCCTATGTTAAACAGTGGATGGATACAAGCTGATGATGCTTGATTTTTCGTTTTAATTTACTTTTTATTTTATGTGGAAGATCTAATTTGTTAACTATATATTTTTAATATTTTTTAATCTTTACATTTAAAGATGAGATATTTTTTTGAATACGAATGGAAAATAATGAATCAATTGAAAGAGATACACAATTTTATAATAATGTTGTACTTTTAGGATATATTTTTCAGTTTGTTCGACTCCCCGTGACAGCTTTTGTTCGCGGCTTCGCTACAGCGCTGTGTTTACAAAACATTACGCCAAATCGTAATCAATAATATACACACTCGGATTTGAGTCTCGTGACATTCCCAGATCGGTGATTGATCGATATGCTTTATCATTTTCTCCCTTAAAAAAAACAAACGGAGAATATATTTTTCAAATTTTCTTTTTCATGAATCCATTAATAAAACAACACGTCTATAAATACATTTTTACACCTACTTATAAATATTGTTTCATTGCCAATACATGGTAAAAAACATTTTTAAAATTCGCATAAATGTAGTTTTTATAATTAATATTGCATGTGGGAGTTGCACGAAACGGAAGCGATGTAATTGCAACCTGTTAATAAATGAAGCCTCCAAAAGTAATAACTTTATATTTTTTTGTTTATGGTTATCTGTTTTATTATTGAAGTTGTGTGCAAAATTTCAACTCCAATGGATAAGAAAAATAATTTAATTTTAACTTAAATTTTTAATCTAAGTTCAATCAATCGAAACCGGCGGCAAAATCACTGCAAAATATTTTTAAAAATGTTAAAACAAATTGAAAGAGACGCCATATTGCTATTTTACATCTCTTCTGCTTCGTATACAATTACAACAAATAATATTGATGCAAAAGAATTGCACGTATATACGATCCATGGAACTGAAAAAAGTATAAATATTTCATGATGAATTATTACGTTTCAAATAGGATAAAAATACTCCTTTAAATTCACGTAAGAAGACCTTGCTTTATAAATTTCGGTGACAATCTCTGTTGTAGGGCGGCAATGTTTTCAACTAAAAGTATTTCAAAAATACGCAAACTAATTAACGTTTACTTGAACATATTTACGGAAAATCCACTCACAAGTTGCACAATATAAAACAATTATTATTGGCAGGGTGATTTATTCTATGGTACAGATATAAAAATTAAATTAATACTGTGTAATACTGTAAATTGATAACCACTCGCTGAAAATATTCAGTAAGAATATATCATATTATGTTTGTAAATTATGAAATTACTTAAATACAATAAAATATGTTGGATAATAAGTGAATTATGATCGTTTTAAATTACAAATTTTAAATTGAATGTACAAAATGATTTAGAAATGCGACTACCGTAAGAAGGTTTATAGTTCTCTAATTTTAGGTTAAAGTTAAATCCTCACAGTGAAAGGATAATGAATGATATAAAAACAACGGTAGTATGTTTAAATAGTAATAAAAGCGAATCTAGAATAATATTTGTTTTTCATCTCGATAATAAATAAGTAAAAATATGTCTAACATGTAAAAATAAATACTAATAATTATTATATTGATTGAAACGGCTCACTGTAGGCACATTGACGTGATTTGATTATACAGGTCTCTGGAAAAAATACATTTTTCCAACAGAAAAAATATTTCATAGACTTCGAAAGAATTTATTAAAACACAATAACTGGAAAAATGATGTTGAAAATATTCATAAAATTTCAAATCTGTATATCTTAAATTTGGATTATTGAAAAATTGTAAAAATACAAAAGAACGGAATAAAAACAAACCCACACCGATAAGCTCGAAAGCAATTTGCAGGGACGTTCTTCAAAGGCAAGCGTTTTTTGAAGTTAAACTTAATTTTCGTCTGTTAAAAGGAATCTTTCCCCTATAGGTAGAGCGAAAGTAATGAAGGTTTCAAATGAAATAAAAATAATTTAACTACCATTGTTATAATAAGGTTTTTTTGAGCATCATTTCATAAAATTCAACGTTTATTTAACAAATATTCAAATTTTAACACTTTATGTTGGTTCATAAATTTTTTCGTAATTTATTTTTGATTGTTTTAGTAATTTTACAATTCAATTTAATAATAAATAAATAATTAAATAACTTAAAACTGTTTTAAGTTATTTCCCGCAGAAGCAAGGTTGCCTTCCGAAACCACTGTAAAAATTAAAATTCATTGCCTTACAGTAAAACGTATTTTTTTTTCATTTAAAAAACTGAAAATATGCATTTTAAAGTAATTTTAAAACTATTTTTTTATGTTTATGTCTCTCAAAAGAAAGATTAATGTGTAGCAATTTAAGTTTGTGTTTGCCATGAAAATAACGTAAATAATGTTCTTCAAGTACCGTATGAAAAAGTTTGGATGTTTATCGTATTTTTAAGCGACGTATAACTCGTGTAACGCGCTGCAAGGAACTCAAAGTAAGCAATGCCATCTTTAAGAAAAATGTTTTCAACCACGTATCGGAAAAAGTGAGAAGTCAAATAAAAGTTGCCAGTTTCAGACATTTGACAAATGAGGGGCAAAATGTGTACTTACCGAGTGGCAATATTATTATTGCCATATATAAATTCTCCGAAACGGGAGGAATAAATTACAAACTTTTTTTATTTCGCATTTTGACAACTTTTGCCGGGGAAAAAATCATCGTACTTTTATAACGTTTGAATACCTTGGGATACAAATAGGACATTTGTAAAAATAAACGAAGTTTTCTGTGTTGAAGTGTATCCTCGAGTGATGAAAAAAAAATGAAATTATGAAACATAATTGCAATGTAATTACGATATAATTGTCTGTTAAAAAAACATCAAATTTTCTCTATTTGTAAATATACTGGTTAATATCTACAAGTAAAATATCAAAATCCACGTATATACAGAAATATACATATATTAATAGAAATAAAAACGAATTTCATTATAAATTCATTTGGTAGGTATTTAATTAGTTATTTAAATTTTTTTCGATCGATAATTCTTGGTAGAATTCCATAATATTAGATATAAATAAAATAATTTTTAGAATTCTAAAAATTATTTTATTTATATCTGATTTAATTAATGTTATATACATAAAATATTATATGTCATTTTCATATTACTTAAATAAATTCATTAAAAATATAAAAAGTAATAAATAATGTGGTGAAAATGTATCTAAAACATTGTAATAAAATTTGATATTAAAGCTACCGTACTGCGGAAACGAGTTGAAAGGGGGTGGCAACGCGGCGTACCTAACAAGCCTATCGAATGCATTATACTTTATGCATAATACAAACTTTGTTCATCAAATCCCCTTGATAAAAAGTATAATCCCATATTCTGGGATGTATTTCAAAACACAATTTCTCTCCCCACTTAACCGTCAGCCATTTTAAAAATAGCTCCCCTCTCCATACAATGTACTTGTGCTACATATTTAACAGGACCAAAAATAACAACAATACATTGCTGTAAGATAAAAGCAGGTAGCTTTTAAAAGGATGTGACATTACAATAGTGATTGATAAATTATCAGTCAAGAACGTTCATTAAATATAAATAAAAAGTAGTTATTTATTGCGACAATTAAATATAAAACTAAAAAAAACATATTTTGTAATCATCTTTCGACATTTTAAGCCGTTATTATTTTATTTGCCTTTTCTCACGGTATGGATATCTATATCATTACCAATAAATGTTTTTATACATAATCATTTAAAAAATTAAACTACCTTCTATTTCTAATTCATTGAAGTTCATTGAAGTTTAGAACAATTTTCAAATAATGAGGTTTTGTTTTGCGCTGTGTGGTTCATTTGTTTACACGGCGCGTTTAAGCAATCTGTTAATGAAAATCAATTAGGGTTAGATTTGCCGTTGGCTGGATTAGGCCATGAATAACCAATTTAATTTAAGATTAAATGCTTTCATAATTTGATCGTTACATTACAGGTAGGCTGAGATTATTTTAATTAAATCGGGGCCCCCGGGTGCCCGGGTCGCGACACTTCCCCGCTCAATGATCACAGAAGAGATTAGTTCCTGATCTTAAGAGCGGGGCGGCTCCTAATGCCAAGAACAATACAAGAGAAATCGGCTAAATTGGAAGTTGACTTAACATGCTCATGTATATATTTATTAGTGTTCTGCCTAATTCGTCACTCTGAAAACATTAGCTAGGTGAACTCTGCAATGCATTATGTATCTATTATAATAGTCAGGTAAGTGTCGCTTTATATTTAGTATATTTATTTTTTGTTTTATAGATTTAATTTAGTATTATTTACGTTATTAGGTATTTATTTACTTAGATTTTCCAACGTATACAATACAATATAGCTTACATCTTAACAATGGGTACTAATCATAGAAGAGTACTCGTATTTATCCAATAACTGTCTATCAGGTATAAATTTACTGAATCAAAAGTATTAATATATTATTATAAGAATAATAATTATACAGTTATAATTGGTATTCTGATAGTATAAATAAAAAAATATTTATCTATTTTAACAAAATACAACCAAACTGTTTTTTCATGCATGTTATGAGTAACGATGTGATTTTTTAAGAATTCCTTTATTATGATACAATATATCCGCACAAGTGCTCTAGCTCTCTGTTTCTCTGCTGGCGAGTATGCTGCGCCAGTATGGGCGAGGTCTGCCCATACCAAGAAAGTGGATATTGCTCTGAATGAAACGTGCCGGGTGGTTACGGGGTGCCTAAAACCTACTCCAATATCAAAGCTATATCAACTCGGGCATTGCCCCACCAAACAGTTACCAAGAAGGAACTCACCAAAGCAACCCACACACGGCTCAAATCAAGAAGAAGTTTCTACAGTCGACAACGGAACTGGAGATATTTGAACATGTAAAAACTTGGATTTAGCCCCTGGACATCTATTGGAGGTCCCTTAACAGACCGGAGTATGCAAGACGAGGACACAAATGAGGGCCTGGCAGTTTTACAGCGGACCGACTGAATGTGACTGCGGCGTGGAGCAGACCCTGTCACACCTTCTGGAGTGTGCGCTGTGCCCGAGTGGCTGCACCCAGGAAGACCTGATGATGGCCAGAAGTAACGCCATCGACGTCGCCCACTTCTGGGCAGACAGGATCTGACCCTGTTGTTTCCGACACGATTATATATATATATATTATGATACAATTTATAGGATGGATTTAAAAATATGTATTAAAGATTGAATAAAACGTATAACTTGAATAACACGTATAGTGTCGATATATTAATTTAAGTATCTTAAAAATCTGTAGATCTGGAAAGGAAGTTTGATCAATTGCAAAGCAAGACTAAACTTAAAAAGTAAATAAATGTTATGGAAATAAGATGAAATTTCGATTAAAAAGTATTCACTAACTACTCGATGTTCTGAATAAATATGGAAATAGATAGTCACAAAAACAGATATGTGAAATGTTTTTTTAAACATAAATACTTTACATTGCGTAAATATTTAACAAGAATAAAACATAAAAAAAATATATTTATACCTGTATGTAGATCTAGACTTGTAAATATAAATCTAATTACAATGCTGTGTTTTGTTGTGCCACAGAAAACCAGATAACGAAAGCCAATTGATTTTATCGATAACAGTGAAAAAAAACGTTTTTTTACTTTTCAGTTCATTTCGTTACACGCAATATAGGCGAGAATTTCTCTTCGATTCAGCGCCCAATCAAACGAACGCTAACGAACGCTCGCTAGCTTCCACCACCACACAGCCTGCAGCCCCAATAGCTGGACAGCCAGGACTGCCACCGGCTCTAGAAAAATTCCTGCAGGCCATTAGGTAATTATTTGGACCGTTTTTCCGTTTCCCGCACATGAGCGGATATTTATATAGCAACGCTTACACCGACAATTGACATTTTTTTTTTCATAAAATATTTAATGAATTTTGAAATATTACGCACATTTCATTATCAGCCTTTGTCCTTCCACTATTGAACGCAGGCCTCCCGCTAGACTTTTCATCCTTCTCGATCTTCCGCCTTCTGTTTCCGGGTTCCTCAATCTTCTGATGTCATGATTTCATATAAGAGAGGGTAGGTCAATACTTGTACAGTGGAACCTCTCATAACGAGCACCTCTCATAACGAGTAATTCGCATAACGAGCAAAAAAAAAGTGAAAAAATGTATCCCTTAACGAGCGACATTTCGCATAACGAGCGACGCAGAAAGGGGAAGTCACATAACGTATGACGCACTTGTGAGCCGGGACCCGTATCATTGCATCAGTCTGTGTTTAACACTCATACCGTTAGCATGTTAGTCTTGCATGTGATCACACATTTTTCTAAGCTTATGTTCAGAAATTATTTGTATTTTTTTTTGAGAGTTTGGAGGAAGAGGAAGTAGCAGAGGAACAATATTCTGACGAAATAAGATAAATGTTGAAAGTATGGGAAACTGTTTCATAGTACATTGAAAAGCATCATCCTAATAAGGGATGGCTATGCGTGCTACTAAATTATTAACTCTGTGTCACATTTTCACCAAATTGAAAAGAGTCAGCTAAAACAAATGTCTCTAGAAAATTTCAAAGTATTTTCTACAAAATATTTCACATAAATTAACAAATAATAAGCTAGTTTAGATTTAAAAAATGTTTTTATCAAGGTTGTTAAGATCTAACAATCTGTAAGCATATAATTTTACTTGAATAAACGTTAAAAAAAATCGCATGGAACGCATTATCGTGTTTTACATTGATTTATATCGGAAAATTAGTTTCGCTTAACGAGTGCTTAAAAATCCTACTTGAATGGCTGTTGACAGTTTTGTGCTTCAATAAGGTTCCAAAATGTAGTACAGGTATAAACTTAAAAATTTAATAACGAATAAAAGTATTTTATTCAATGATTGTATAATGAAATGTATTTGTATATATTTATTTAGCTGAAATTATGTAGGTATAAATTCTTCTCATATCTCACTTGCCACTGTCTATGCATTTTTCCACGACATCTCTGCATCCAGAGGTCCATCTGGGAACATGTATGTTTTCTGAAAAACTCCAGAACACCAGCTCTGTTACTTTCAGAGACGGCAGATTAAGTATAAAAGGCATATTTTGGCTGATTTATCAATCAGAAAATTTAAGAAAATCAGATCATTATCCCGACGCTCCCGAGACTTGCAGTATGTGATCTTAAAGCGCTGCTCAACCCAAATATTATAACAGATGAGTACTACATAAAAATTATGAATTAAGATACGTTAGACAATTGTTATTATCATAATCATCGTCTTATGTTATAATTCATTAAATATGTAAATAATGCTTTAAAATAATATCCTTACGATGCAGTCAAATAATTTATCTAACTTATTTAATAACCAAGAGTATTTTCATGTTATGCTCACTGTTTATCTAGTTATTAGTTATACTTGTCTTTCAATATAGAAGCAGTGTAATGAGGATAATGTAATAGCGGTAGTTAAGATGGAAAGGCAATCTTTTTCTCCGTCAGTACGTCAATAACTATAATCATTTAGCCAGAAACTTGACCAAGTAACAATCGAGCGGATTGCCTCGTGTAAGCGTTCCTTAGTAGAGCGTAACACGTCACGTGCTTGTGACTCTTCGCTTGTTTTCGCTTCTTTCTCCCGCTGGTAGGATTCTCTTTTTCTCGACTGTTCTCCTGACCATAGTCACGTATTTTATTTTTATCACAAAGTTCGAAATATCAGTTAGTCGGTAATTTGATTTGGCGCGGCGGGAATGTGGAGAACCACAGACGCCGGTGTAAAACCACTTTGACGTGCAACAACATTGTTTAAAGTAGTGGCTCTCGCTTTTATTTTTCATTTATATAATGCCAGTCTCACGAGAGTAAGAAAAATACTCGGTGCAATGCTGTTACATATTTTATTTGATGTTTCCCGGTTCACGAGTTCACATGTATTCTTAACTGAATAAAATATGAAATATAAGAGTGAAAATAAACATGCAATTCAAATCACGAAAAATGATAACTACGAAATTTTATAATTGAATTATTTTATGACAATTTGAAGTTAATGTTACCATTACATTTAATTTTATATACAATCTATAAACGGTGTACAAAGTTGCCAAGAGTAGTTCTCTGAAGTTATATTTACGTGGTCGAATGTTACCTGATCTGCATTTCGAAGCACTGCCGAGAAAATTATATGTTTATCCTTCAGAAAGCTTTGTTTATTTAACTTAAATTTATTCTAAATTACTTGGTTCCTACTTTTAGCACTTTTAAAAAGTTTTTTTTTGTATTTTATGAATATTTACTAGTCATCATAGTGACACTGTTGAATTGTAATATTATTTTGATGATTCAGCATTTCGTATATTTAAAAGTATCTATTTTTTGAAAATGAATTGAGCTCTTTATTCTTTGAATAACATGTAAATAATGTGTTATTGAAAAATGGACAAGAGTTCAACGAAAGAAAATTTACGCAGCACGTAGCTAATAATACGCTCGTTGTTCACATGTGAACTGATTTCGCTTTTCATCACTTATGTTCACCTTAAGATTGTGCAACCTCCGCAGCATGTTAGCCACATCGCTTAGTGCACTATTATTGCACCCATCGGGGTGCAATAAGCGGTCCATTAACAAATTGACGTCGATGAGGGAGGTGGGCGGCAGGGCCATGCACCAAGGGCGGTTATGCTAGAGACTGAGCTGTAGCTATCGGGCAGGAGATGGGCGTTAGGGCTGTGCTCGATGGGCGGCCATGGGCGTGGGCGGGAGCGCTGCAGCGGGAGGATCGACGGCCGGTCGCCCGTAAATCGTAATCGGATAACACGGGTGGGCGGCCGCCTAATCGTGGGACTTGCTCCGCATGCAAATGGCTTCTCGCGGGCAGGGGCGGCTCATCCGGAACCGATCCTGGCTTCACAGGTGCAACCTCATCCCCAATCACCCAAAGCTTCTAATTTAAAATATATGAACTGCAACATGAAAGTTGGTGTGATCTTTTTATGGAGTTACAGCTGGAGCTGAAGACGATACTTTACTCGTTTCATTTGGCATAAAGTTTTTTATTAAATCGAAATTATGACTGTCACACAGTTCTATTAATTTTGCTTGATTTTTTATGTTCTTTATATCTATTTATTCGAAGGTGCAGTGTATACAATTACCTTAAACTCGATAATTAAAGTTCCGGTCCAGGGCGGGGTGAGAGTGTGGGAGGCGCAATCAAAGCATCCCCTTTCGGTCAGAGATGCTGCTGGAACTAGCCATCTTACGTCTCTTCCCCCTGAACGGCGAATTTACATACAGTTCAGTCCCATCCGGCTAGACTGTCTCGATGAGAATGACTCACAGTGTAATCAAAGCATCTACCTTCGGGCGGTGCACTAGCTGACATCTTACGCTGAAATTTCCATACTGCCAGGTCTGGTGCAGTCCAGCCCGGTAGTATGTATTTTTTAGTGATAATGCTTCCTTACATAATCAGGAAGAATAGCGCTAAGACGATAATTAGTTTTAAAATATTAACTTCTGGTATTTTGCACACAGACAAACGCTTAATCTAGATTCTACAAGGTTATAACAAAAGAGCACTAATCACAACCATTTTTTCTTTAATTATAATGAGCTCTATCGTCCTGAAAGATAAACTCTTCAGACAGATTGATAGGTGGATGTTTGTTACGTACATACATTTAAAATTATGACATAACATTGTTGGGCTGCGTCTTCTTTTGATGGTAATTAAATTTCCATCCTATCCGGCCAGGCCAGTTTTCCTGGAATGAGTCTCCGTGTAATGATCTTGCTGGCCATTACCGCCATAGTCCGCCTGCAGGAGGTGCGGCCTCCGCTAGAATGTGTGATTACTGCAAATGAGAAAATAAATGTTGGAGCCGTTTCATTATAGAGAAGTCACGCGATTATTTTAAAATTGAATAAGCGCCAACACTCTTCTTAGATATAAATATTATTAACATGTGTGATATTAAAATCGATATAATATTTTATGTCCAGAAAAAGATTTGTTATTTTATGTCCAGAATAAGATATATGTCGTACTAGTGACTTGACGGAAAAGGTAAAGCTAAATTTTATAAATTATTATAAATTGTTGCACTAAAAATACAATAATTCTTTTATACAGGCATAACATGTGTGAACACATGTGGACCTTCAGGTATACAGGTGTTTTAGAAACAAGGCATAGACAATCTGAGCTTAAATAACTGTGCAACGACAATTCGTAGTGTCCATATGCTCAAAAATATATGCGGATATGGAAAACAAAAAAAAATATGTTAAACAAAAAATACTCTAGCGAAAGAGCTCAATATTCGTGTCGCAGATCACCGAGTTATTCATCCCAAAACATTTTCTATGTGCGCTCAAATAGAATTAAGCCATTTCAAAATTTGTCGTCCATGGTAGTGGCGACCTCATCAATATGTATATACAAAAAAAAAACTTTTCGAGGTTAATGTATGACCAATTTGGCTGTCGGCGCGCGTCGGACCTCCGGGGAACGTGACCAATCAGCGGGCATTGTTTGCCGGTCGTGCTCGGCGCCCTAAGCGACCCCGCGCTGCTCCTTGCGAATAATTTCCCGGCCAAATTGTCAAATATTTTTTGTCGCCCGTTCGTTAGTTCCCGAGTCGCAGAAAGTGGATTACGAGACGCGAGACGAGACGGAAAAAATGCTAATGGAATTAGGAGGAAAGGGTTCCGGCGAAATTATTCCCGCGAACGATATGAGGAATACTGCGAGAGGATGAAACATGCGGATACCCGGATGTAACCGGATACCCGTGATCGCCGCATGAAAATATCTCTTTCTGAATACGCTTCGCACATGCTTCACGATAATTTGATTAGATGCGAATACTTACATATGTGACCGTCATGATATGTTCGATGTTGATCTTTGCAATTTTCGTAAACACTAAAATAAACCACAGCCGTTGGTATTTTCGATATTGCGTAAAAGCGCTTTTCGAGATTTTTCCCATACATAATTTTACGTATAGATAAATTTATGTTTATTTTGGTACAAAATTAAAAATGATTTTGTCTGCGAATAAAAGAAATGTCTACTACCTACTTGCACATACGAGTATAATACGATACACATTACAACGAACAGGAAACGGCATAAATATATCATGGGTATGTCAAACCTTTATGTCTCAGCTCAGAGCGTATTATTGTCGTAAGTAATAAAAATCATTGATCTCTAGTCTATTTGTGTGCGCTTTGAAACCCGATATAGTACCTCGTATAATATGAGCACGTCAGCACGATAGCACGCCAAAGCGACAGCACGTGAGCACACCAGCGCGGAAGCACGTGAGCACACCAGCGCGTCAGCACTTCACCCGGCTTCGGTACAATCAGAGGTAATTCATTAGAACACCGACCGAAGCCAAAGATATTACATTTTTATGGTTAGGTGCGTCGTATATATTTTTTTGCATATTACTATTTATATTCCTGGGAAATCAAGTTCTCTTACTTTAGTGTCGCTAATGATTGAACATCGTATTAAAAATGTTTTCATAATAGTTTGAGAGTATCATACATCCATTTGATTGAGGATATCTTCGAAAAAAGAAAGTATGAAGTAATAAGATATAAGACCTAAGGTACTTATAGAAGTAAGAAATAATGAAAGTACGATGGAATTTAAATGTGTCCATAAAAAACCTATTACAACGTGACAGTTCTTCAATCTGACAAGCTTAACTTAATGTAAACAGTATGAATAAATATTTAAAATTTATATTTTCAAATAGGATGACATATTAAAAAGTATATTGGTTTAAGGAAAACTAATAAAAAAAACTGAATAATAAATATAGAATGCGACATGAATATTAAGACTTTTACAAGAGCAACCATTATCATGTGAAACATGTCATCCAGAGGCCTAGATCTAAGTGAAATACGCGAACGAAGAAGAGGGAAGAGGAGTTAAGAGCAGATTTCCCAAGTTAACTATCCGGGACTGTTCTTCAAGAAGCCGAGCTGCTCTCGCGCGGCCGGAGATGATCTGACGAAGCTGGCAATGTCTACAGGGGGATTAGCGAGGATTACCAGCGCGTCTCAGCAGGAGATGACAATTATTATTAATACTCACCGGAGGGGCTCAGGGGGCGCAGGCTCAGCGCCCGGGGCTCCGAAACAAACAACAAGCCTCGTAGAGACAATATTTTTAATTGGAACGCCTAAGTAGTCCCGAATAAAATTACTCCGGATTCACTGATCTTCTTCTTTCTGTTTATGGGCCGTGAAGTCTAGACTCGATTATAAAGTTATCATTGAAATTTTGCATTATCGTAATAAACTTTTTAATCCTCAAAATAATCATTAAATATATTAATGTCATTACAAAAGAATGAATTGTTTTAATTAGATAAATATAATTATTTTTTATTATTCTAATATGAGCCAAATCAGTATATATATACAAGTCAAATTCGATTTTCATTTATTACTTGATTTCAGGTACTTTGCACAGTAGCTAAAATAAACAGTACGTACAAGTATATTAATATATTTGTATTCACATATTACCGAAATATATATCACAGTTACAGTTTTATTTCAGCAAATATTCATGTAAAGTGTTTTATAAATAATATGACTCCAACTGTCAGAGTATTTATATATTTCCTACAACACGTGCGTAATACTTCTGAAACAGGTCAAAAAGATGGATGTTCCGAGTATTAATTCACTAGATGAAAACTGCATAAAGCTATTTATAAAACTAAGGAGAGCTTTGATATGTCAACGTTTTATGATTATCGAATTATGTCGTTGTAATTTCTTTTGAAAAAAAAATGCTTGTTCAGACATCAAAGTGAAAATATAATGCGTCGGGTGGAAATATCTTAATGGCGGCGTGTCAACTGTTCGGAGCTATGAAAGGTACCAACTCAGCATGTTCGTAGATGCGCCTCGTAAAATCTGATACGCATTCCATTTTATCACGCAGTATTATGAAGGGGGGTGAAGTACTTGCATTAAAAACTCCTTAATTAATTTTGTTATGAAAATTTTCCTTTGTTTTTTTTTTTTTTGCCGAAAAGTTATTTATTAATATGAGTTTTCAATGAGATAAATATGTCTGCGCGTGGGCGCTTTGTGAGCTGTATCCATAGCAGCTTATTAATTTCACGAATTGCACCTCTTCATACTTCGTTTGTAATTAAAATATGATATAAATATAATACGGCTTATATTTTATGTGACTGAATTAAATTTCGTATTATTATTACTTTATGCTTTTTAAAATCAATTAATTTATCCGTAATTGAATTAACATAAATAACAACTTGTATATTGTAAAAATATTAACTTACTTATCCCTTTCATTACGGCTCGGTTTGAAGGCAAATTATACTGTGAATTATAAAACTAGTATTTGAAACATAAATGTATTTATCTGGTCTATTTTCATATATCACATTGGTTCTTGTATACTTTAGCTATCAGATGATGCATAAAAAACTATTCTAAGAAAGTATCTAAACGATATATCACGTTAAACAATGTCAACGGTCAGGGAATCTTATGACGGACTATGCCGACAACCGATGCGAAAGGGTTAACTGCAAATTAAAATTATTATTTGGGTATATCCTAACACTTTACACTTTTCAACATTACTTTTATTTGCTTAAAAATAATGTGAGTTTTGCTGACATAGTTTCACCGCTTTATCTTCCATTAAACGTGAAATCATAAACTAGGACCTTCGCCCTTGGCCGTTATGCGGCCAAGTCCCTGACAATCATAAAGTTTAACCGAAGAAATCTGAATCGAAGAATGTTAATGGAAAAATTAATGGAATATTAATTTCAAATCGATGGCGTATTCTTCTTTTGGAATGCACCTTTGAGACATGAAAATATGGATAAGTGGCGTGATTTGTGTTTAGTTATGAATAATTGGTTATTTGTTGTAAAGCTATTTTTTTGATTTTACTCGTTACGTATTTTTGATGGGAGAAAGTTTTTAATTAAAAAGTGATCTAAGGCGAACGCCTTAAAAAAGGTTGAAAATCTCTGTCAGTTTTGGTGATCAGACGGGAACTGGTGCTTCAACATGGTTCCGTGTTAAACAATATGTGCCAGATGTCATTTTATTTATATATATTTTTTTCAAAGTGCATTTCTTTGAATATTTTACGTTTTGTATTATACGACAAAATAATTAATATGAAATATGAGCAACGAGTACATGCGTGTCTAATTAAATGTATTGGACCTCCCTCGCAGCGCCATCTCCCGCTGTACCTCCGCAGCTCCGCTGTTTGACATGCCGATTGTTTGTTTTCAGCGCTTGTCAGACGGGCTTAAGTATGTAATAATTAAAGCAATGTGTGCTTTGCCGTCGGAGCATTTTCTCTAATGAATCGCGCAGTGATTTTCGAGGAGCGACACGCGCGCATTTCAGGGCCGCATCGGCGCTCCCGGCCCCGGGCAATAATTGCGATTTAATACGAGTGTAAACACAAAGTGCAATGGTGCGATTTAATGAGTGACGGCAGGAGGAAACTGGATGAGAGGTGGGTCGGAGGAGTGGGGGACAATAGCGGAGAACACGTGGAGCAGTGAACGTATTGATATCAGCTTGATATAGCTACTTTAGACTGATGCCGTAAAGCCTCGAAAAACGATCTTTTGACTCTTATTTATGTTCGTTCGCTTGACATGCATATCGAATAATGTTAGTTTTAGTTATATAATAATACACGGTGTTTGCATACTCCATTTTATTTGTTATGACAGTTGGTCCATTTCTTTCACTCTCATCCTTAATTTGCTTGTCTGCTGTTGGCAGCGCCAGATGTCAGAGCACGCCGTCAATTGGGACAGTTGGAAACCGAAAACAAGTTCTTTGCATTGTGAACCTGATCCTGCATCCTTTCACAAAGTAATTCGTTATCCAATTTAGAGAGGAGGATATCAGCATATAACTCATCATAATCATCATCATCAGGCACACACTGCCACTACATCGCTCTTTCAGCCGTCATAGTCCCGCAGCTCCACCGAGTACATTCTATGTATAGTTCTGTAACGGCGCGAGCCCGTAGCTTGTAGAAAAAGCAGCTGTATTTTATGCTCTCCTACACATATTTAGTAAATGTCGTAACCAGGTTAAGCTTAGCTTTTTGACTGTCTGTAGTATCGAAGGCAGCCTTGTGCGCTCGTTCATCTTGTCATTCCTCACAAAATTAAAACATAGTACCCTCAGTATTCTACGCAGGCAACTAATCTCGAATCTCATTATACGGCTGCATTGGCTCTTGAAGAGATGCCAAGATTTACAGCCATAAATAATTATATCTTGTATAGACACACCTAAAGAGTACATAATATTTATTATAAAGCAAGCACTTCACTCGGTTAATTTATATATCGCGTTGTTCAATGGAGTATTAATCAGTGTGTAACATAATTGTAATACAATACGAGAAGTGTGAATGTACCAATAAGTAGTTTTACATAAAACGCCCCAATCGCACGAGACTAGTATAAACTTTTTGTGTACGACAAGCACTTACTTGGTCACTTTACGAGTATTATGATCGGTAGTATGTTTAATTTGGCATATTTTTTTAATGACAGTCTGATTATAAAAAATGAGTAAAAAAATGATTTTTATGTTCTAGTTTGTACCACCGAACTTTGCAAGTTTTCGAAAATGTATATATTTTTTGTGTTCGCCTTATGAGCTCTGGCAGGTTCCTCGAATGCGCTGCTCCGTTGCTGGGTCGTCCCTTGGGAGAGGGCGCGGGTCCCGAACTGGACCTGCGATTAAAAATTAAGCGGGTGCCCTTTATCAGTGTACGCACATTTGTGTGGGGGCTATTGATACAGAGTTACTTAATGGCAGAGTTCATGCGAACCTATTTCCATGGCCAGGTAAGCAAGACCGGCATTTCATATGACGCAATGAAATATTCATTCACGTATGGGCGAATCGGCTTAAAAGTAAAATAAAAACTGATTTTGTATTGTTATACTGTTAAACACCAAGGATTTGTTTTTATTAACTGAGAAGGTTGTGATATTTTTATAAGCAATGTTTATATTACCACGACAAAATAATTAAGCATTACGAGTATACATACAAATCGTTTTTATATTGATGTTTTTGAGTTCAAGTAAATAATCCTTCTAATTTTTTAAATCTTTTATTTTTATGAATTTGTTTTTTTTCCATAAAAACCACAAAGCTTATATTCGACACAAATTATCGTCACCACATGGTAAGGAAACCTCTTGTTAATGTCTTATCTTTATACACAAGGAGGTTCATTTGGGAACATATATGGTTCCCGATAGCCTCCGAAACTAATCTAAAAACTTTAAGATGACCGCTGTAGTAGCATTGCGAGGAATACTTGTGTATTTGTTAATCATTTTTTTAAGGATATCAGATTATTAGACCAATGTCCACGAAGCGAGGCCATTTTTTGTTCTAATCAATGTAATCAAACCTATTCAAGTTTTGGCCGGAGTTAAATATTGCTTGATTTCGGTGATCGATCGATAACTACACTTGCAACATGCTATTGTATTTGTTTTACGAAAATAAAACTAAGAAACTAAGTATTTATTTTCATTTCACACTATTTGTTTTGCACACGAAATCAAAAATTTTCTGTAAATTAACGTCCAAAAAGAGCCTAAAAAATGTAAAGGATATGCACAAAAAAGTAAAAATATCGATATGGAAAATCTATTTTCAAAACGTGACAACAGTAAAAGATACGGGGCCCGTGTGCAATAATTTTGTACTTTTTAGGGAAAAAAATAAATTTCGCTTCGCTGTGAATTAAAAGTTTCGCTAACTTATTACGTGTTGAAGTTGTTAAATATTTCACGTGAGCAACGGGGCACAATTTAAATGCAAATGAGAAATTCATGAGATCAAAATATACCTTTGTGCAGATGCCGGGCGAATTTGGCAGTTTAATGCCTCGTATTAATCGAGTTTGTTAGTTTAAAATCAATAAGGGTTTATATTGCGAGTTGACATTAACATAATTTATCCGCGAAATCAATTTGCTATAATCCTGGACGCATTTGAATATTATGCAACGGCAACTTCTATAGAGATGTATTTTATTCAATTTAATGCATATTGCGATTTTGATTGAATAGACACCGAACACTCTGTATTATAAACCAGTAACTGCATTTTGAATATGTTATTATCATTGTATAGTTAACTGATTTGGTAAATGTGATAACGTATAATTTAATTTTATGCAAGTAATTGCAGATTTACGAATAATAGTCGTGCCGGAAACAACAGAGTCAGATCCTGTCTGCCCAGAAGTGGGCGACGTTGATGGCGTTACTCCCGGCCATCATCAGGTCCTCCTGGGTGCAGCCACAGAGCACACTCCAGAAGGTGTGACAGGGTCTGCTCCACGCCGCAGTCACATTCAGTAGGTCCGCTGTACAACTGCCAGGCTTTCATTTGTGTCCTCGTTTTGCATATTCCGGTCCGAAGTCCACATGTTAAGCCGCAGGGTGGCCTCAGGTATCACCAGTTCCGTAGTCGACTGTAGGAAACTTCTTTTTGATTTGAGCCGTGTGGTTTATCTTTTGATTTACGAAAAGATAAAGCTTGATAATTATGAGAGTAAAATAAATTAAAATAATAAATTATAATCATACCATTATCATTATTTAATGTCAACGCCCTAGTTGCAGCATAATAATCGCCGCAAGCTGCCATCACAATTTTTATCAAATGCCATGTTTTTTTTGCCTCGTCCCATATGAGCTCTGCCTGCCAGAGACTCGCAGCTTACATTATATGTTAATTTCCTGACGGAAAGAGACTGGGAGTTGAAGAAAAGAATACTGTAGTTTACGCTATCCTGCGAAATTTGAATAGCGTACCCCAGTCAGGACCACTTTTGTCTCTTGACTAATTGTAGAACAGAAGACTACCGTGTCACGCAGTATTCTACGCAAGAATATAGTACTCAAAATCCATTATACTACTGCATTGACTTGCGAGGTACTAAGATTCGTAGCAGTAAAGAAGGATGGAAGTAAAGCTTAAAGGGGAGGAAATTTATTTTTATTTTTATGTAAGCACATACAGGAAAATATCGACAGACGGTGACAGTGATTCTGATGTCTCATCTGTGGAATTCTATGACGCTTACCATGTTGCATGTGGTTAAGCGCTGCATGTTGAGTGTTAATCCGTCAACGTTATAGACTACAGCCCGGTATTAACGCAACATCCTTATTATTACAGGAATTTACTATAAATGAATGGTCTTAACGGGATGACTATCATCTACACTAAATTTAAATAATAGACCATGACTGGCATTTTTCGAGTGAGGGATCAAATTCATGCAAACTGAGGGTATTTATAGCTCAGAAATCATTTTTTTTTAAATCTCCGTTAGGGATTGAACCCACGACCTTTGGCTTGTCAAGTAAACGCTTTGACCATTGAACTATACCCGCCGGCACATATAATATAGGCTTTCTAAAGATAGTGAATTAAATGAAAAATTTCAACGTTATGGAGATATTATATTTGAAGTGAAATCAACAGCCCTTGATTAACATTTCCGATCCCATAAAAAAGTTATTCAGCAGTGAATCCGCCGTTGGAGCTTTCGTTAACGGCGTTAGATACGGAATATATTGTCAAAAATGGCGGATCCCTCCCTTTCGTATATATCGGCGCCTACAAAGGGATAACTAAATGGTGCCACTCGGAGAACTCCAAGACAGGGGAAAATAAAAAAGAGAATCGTATTTTTTCGCGGCATTCCGCCACAAAGAGCTGTTCTGTTTGTTTATGGTTATAAATCCAAGCGGTAAAAGTAGTCAAATATTTGAGAAAACGCCTGAAAATACTTCGAATATTGACTTATGCGAATCGGATATGATTCGGTTGTAAAAAGACGACGAATTTTTTATTACTTTTTCACAATAAAAAAAACACCCGTAATCACTCCGCGCCTTAACATTTATTGGAAATATGCTTTTTATCGTGAAAAAAACCCATTAATATTGTGATACTAAACATTTATTTATTCAATAAAAAATCATAAAAGCATAAACGTTGCTCATAAGCTCTATCACTTTATGTTATCTAGAGTTGTAAACATTATAAAAATTATTAAAGTTTGTATTTTGCTAATTTCTTTTTATGTAAGCACATACAGGAGAATAGTGACAGATGGTGATAGTAATTCTGAAGACTCATCTGTGGAATTCTATGACGCTTACCATATGGCTAAGCGCTGCATGTGGAGTGTTGATCCGTCAACGTCATAGACAGAATGGGTCGTCTTTACGGGAAGACTTTGGATACCTCCAATTTTGATCAATAGGCTATGATTGAATTTTACGGGTAAGGGATCAAATTCTCTTCTAAATATTCAAATATAAATAATATATTTTTATTTGTGTTAATATTTCCACGGGAAATTAACTCTGTCTGAAAACGTACGTGATATTATGCATCATTATGTTTATGTAACAAGACTGAGCTGTTTCTCGACGAGAAGGAATGACAGGTTGCGGTTATTGGACGTGGGTTCACTCTGGCGGCAGATCTTGGTAACTCCGCCGTCAGCCGGAGGGTAAATCCGCGTCGCGCTCCGCATCCCGCAGCCCTGGCAAATACGACTTAAAACTTGAAACGTTCGAGGAAAGAAACCCTCAGCAGGCCTCGTGGAGCCGCTGCCAGGGCGGGGACTGACACAACTCCTCACTGTTGACTCGCGCAGTCTGTCACGGAAGAGAAGTTTAGAGACGGCACTCGGTACCCGTGTGAAAGCATCTTTAGAGAAGGGCTTACTTTTACACAAGCCATAAGTTACCGCAATCATTTCAGTAATAACCACGTGAAGACGACTTGCGATTTTGTTTCACTTTATTAAGCAGGCCTTTCAGAAGTTTTGCAGACATTATTTGAAGTAACTTGATACGGCAAAATAATACTTTAGAATTTGATTATCAAAACTTAAGTTGTTTTAATGCTTATTCATAGAATAGCTACAGGTGGAGTTTATACACATATTTATACTCACCACCTATCTAGAATGAACGTCTAAAACTTTTTAATTGTAGGTTGATTAAAAATATGGTGTCAGATAAAATATTAAGTGGCTTAGCGAATGTAATTAAAAGAGATGATTATTACAAAGATTGTAAAATATTGCCAAATTCTGTAGATTTGTTTTAAGTATAATTTAAAGTTTATATTAGTTAATAATTCGGCGGCTACGTGCAGACGCCATCTTTAAGTGGGTGCTAATACGTGCCGTATATTCAATAAAACTTTTACTAATAAATAATAAAATAAAAATGCTGATATCGGCTCTCCAAGCCGCTAAAGAAATGCCAAGAATATTTCTGGCGTTCTTCCAATGAGAATTATCACCTCATAAATCGACATCACACATTCACTTTGAGCATCTACATTATTGAATAAAGCCCTTGGCCGCGCATACTTCAGTAAAAATTCAAGAGATGGACTAGAATATAGTAAATTTTAAATAATCTAGGAAAAAGCTCTATATTCGGTAGGTCGAGCTTTGTACTGCAAGTGGGGAAGGAAGATTGCACTAGTATAATGACCGGGGAACTTACAGCCGATTGAGCTTTCGATTTCACCGCAAACTTCTCCGGTCTCAGACAATTTAATATTGCTCTTAAAGAAGCGCACCGCACGCGAGCACACAGCGAATGCGCTGCTTCAATTAATCCAATTTATAACCATCGAGATAAACGAATACATATCACCTCTGCAAGTTAAATTATACCTTATTCAATAATATTATAATTAAGAATTGTAATTATTTTGAGGAATAATATGGTAAATTTTTATCGATATTTTTAACTGCTGATCATATTATGTTCATGAAAATATAGTGTATACATAAATATTTACCATAATATTTGTTATTTATTAGAAGTATTAATGATTCACTAGTTTGCACCAAATAACTAATTGCTTGTATCTACTTTCAGTGATATTAAGCATTTTAATTTTTATATAAACCCGTATTTTAAATTGTAAAGTACTCTCTTATTCTTATATTATGAGGACTGTTCTTTAGCCTTGCCATTTCCCATCATTTGGGGTCGGCTCTCCTTGTGAACATTCGCCATGTCTGTCTGTCCTGCGTTGCATTCTTGGACAACCCCAGAGTTTTCAGATTCTTGTTTACAGTTGCAGTCCAGGTTGCCTGAGGTCTTCCAGGTCTTCTTCCCAGCGTGGGTATGTTGAGGGCTCTCTTATATTATGAGGACTAGAATTATTAATTTGTTTTTTTATTGTTAAGCTTTACGCACGGTTCATTACAATATTATAACGTACGTCTTACACGACGTTATTATAGCTATAAATACGATTAAAAATATATATATGATAATTTTCTAAAATATGACCGATAAAGATAAAGTAGGAATCACTTTTGCATCTGTTATCAGTTTAATAATAAAACGTGCAAAATGTTTCACAAAAATTTCAGTCACCCAGGTAGGTAATGTAAGCGCGAGTAAACAACGCGGAAGAAGAGATGATATTCGCAAAAAAGCGCGAGAGGCTACCAGGCGTGAGGCACAATGGGCGCACTGTCAGGCGCCTGAAGCGAGGGAGTCCCACCAATAAAATATACACACCCTTTTACCTCCCGACTCGCGATATATTCATAACAATTCAACCGTAATGACTTCATTATGCTTGTGTTTGCGTGCCGAAATTCAAGCCTAAATAATGATACGGCGAGGTGAGCTGTGGGTACTTTTGCGGATCATATTTTTGAGGACTCACTCACTTTAATTAGTAATGGCGTAAAGTCGTAAATAAGTTTTGTTGTTTTGCTTCATTCATGTGTGTCTGGCGAAAGCATGATAGTTGTTTTACGAGTGAGGTTGCTTGGATGAGTAAAAATAAACAAGTCCAGAACCACATTGTTTACGTACACGTATTATTCATATCATAAAATGACATTCAACATATTCGTATACTCATATATACGAGTAGGCCACAAAATGAATTAGAACGTTTGCATTTTTTTGCCTGTCAAATATTGTTCGATTGTGTAATAATAACGAATTTGAATTATTTATCAATGCAATTTAAATATCAAAAGAATATTTGATTGAAACGTATTAAAATAATAATTGAAATAGTTTCCAGACGAAATTAAATCGTTTCAAAAGACGAATTATGTTGTTTAACTAAATAACGAATAAGTTTTGCTTGTGCTTTTATAGTTATAATTTAAATAAACGACCCGCTTTAAAGTTACAGTCAATAGTGAAAAACTTTTAATAATCTCCTTCACCGAAATTGCGCAGCCATAAGAAATGTTACTCTTGAAAAATAACAAACGTATCTTATGCTCACAAATAATAACCATTTCAAAAGTTCCTGTAGCAATTAATTGAACCAAAGTTAAGCCTTTCAACCGGCGGAATACTTTTTAGAGGTAAAAATATTTGGTTTTAATATACATTGTGTATAAATAACAAATTCATCATTAAAACACACCACCGATAGTACACCAATTGTTTGTATGGGCGTGTGAGAATATTATTTCGGCAATTAAACGGTCATTTAATTGAAGATCATGAATACATGTCAATTGCATGTCGTTTCGTAATGACATCGCGTTAGCCGGTAATTTAGTGCAGTCTGCAGCGTCAACCCACAACAAAGGGTAGTCAATCAGTAGTACATAATTAGCAATATGCAAACACCATATTAAAATTTAATAACAGTTTTCAACGATCTTTAATGTCGGATCAAATTTTTTGTAATTGCATCAAGATAAAATATTGGACCAAAGGTAAAATCTACAAACTGCTGTAAGGCCAGCTATTCTTTACGGACCAGAGTGTAGGACCCCGCTGAAAGGTGACTTGGATGGGATTCATGTGGCAGAGATGAAGATGCTGAGGTGGGCGGGCGGTGTGACAAGAGTGAACAGAGTTGAGCATATTCGGGGTTCATTTCGGATGGCCCCCATACCTAAAAAGAAAGGAAAACCGCCTAAGATGGTATGGGCATGTGACACGGAGAGATGAGTACCACGTGGTGAAGAAAGCCCTCAACATATCCACGCTGAGAAGAAGACCTGGAAGACCACAGGTAACCTAGACTGCAACTGTAGACAAGGATCTGAAAACTCTGGACTTGACCAAGAATGCAACGCAGGACAGACAGATATGGCAAATGTGCTCAAGGAGAGCCGACCTCAAATTATGAGAAATGGTGAGGCTAAAGAAGAAGAAGAAACATCAAGATAAAATGATAGTGATATATTTTACTGTTGTTGAAGTTACTGTTGTAAGTGAATTTACCTTTATTATTATTTACGAGTACGCTTCCAAGCAAATCCAAGCAAAATAATTTTGTGAGGAATGACAAAATCTTAAATTTTATAATTGATAAAAGACAAAGGTGGTCGTTACTTAAACATATTCATGAGATACTGCAGAAGTGCATAAACAAACAAAGGTGGTATTTTATTCGGGGTCTTATTAATAAACTATACATTTAATGTAAGCACTCGTTAAAGAGCTACTTTTCTAGAGCTAATAAAAGATGAGGCGTAAACTTTGACGGCTGATCAATAATTGTATAATCGTCTGTTAAAGGAAAGCATGCATCTGATTTCTGGTAGCAATCCGTACATAAATGAAGACGTTAAGTATGTGATCAAAGAAACATCAATTTGCTGGTCCATCTGTTGGTGCAGGGGCTGTGGAGAGCTTTTATCAAGTTCCCTGGCTTCAGAAGCCCGCTAAGCTTTATTAGATTCCTGGTGGGCATTACCGCAGGAGGCGAGCTGCAAGTCTCAGGCCTCAGAAGTCAAGAACCTTTCCCCACCACCACTGGATAAAGCACTTTTATTTTATTCATTTGAATAAAATAACATCCAGTTGGATATGATGGTTTTTCCATTTCAATTAATTTACACGAATGTAAATGAGAATATTAGCATCTTACATTTTTGATGTTTCTTATAGTTATCTGATATTTTAAACAGTTTTACAGGTTATATTCAATCCCATATTAGTGATAATTCTTTTTGTCATATCTTCTCCTTACTACAAACATATCATCATTATTATCATTACCATGTCCACACCTCTAAGTGGAGCATATGGTATTCACGAACTTCTGTCATAGTCTTTGTTTCATTTAATGTCAGCTCTGCTTCCCGCAGCTTCGCCGAGTACATTCTTTGTATAGCTGCCGAAAAAGCTGCTGTGGCTTATGTTGTCCTGCGGCATTATAAGTACGTGTCTTAACCAGCTCCACCTTCGCCTTTTGATCGACTGTAGTATATATAGAAGACTGCCTTATCCGCTTTTTCACCTCGTAAAAATCTTACAAAGTCAAAACATCGTAACCCCTAGTATACTACGCAGGCATCGGCTCCCGAAACCCAATATACGGCTGCATTGGATCTTGGTGAGATGCCAAGACTCACAGCTGTAAAGAAGAATAGGAACGTTAAAGCAGCGGCTGTATAGATGGCACTTTGATCGAGAAAAGCTACGAGTTGCAGATATTGCGCTTAGAGCTTAAGACGTCAAAATTTAATAGTCTTCGCTTCATGTCAAATGAAACTTATCATGCTTAAAAGTCGATTATTTTATCAATGGTGAACTTAGATTATTATTATAGATTTGTATTATGAATATTAATATACAATAATGCACTTTCTAATCATCTAAAATTATGTTTTACGTATGTGACTTGGAGATCCCTCTATTTGTGTAATGTTCTAAAATAAATTTGTTTTCTCTTCAAACACTCGGGAGCGTGGTCAGGCTATTTGATATGCGTGTGTTTTTACAGCTAACCGTCGCCAAGTGGATATTATTAGAGGGACAAAAAGCGCCATAGAACAAAAGTTTTTGGAAAAAGCTATTATGCCTGACGTTTTACAGATTCAGAGACATTTGGCTCCAAGAAAAACAAAGAAAATACATGTCGCACGAACTAATATTTCATTTCAATGTTGAAAAATAACACAAAATATTTTTTAAAATTTAAATTCAGACAGTTAATCAACCGCCATGTTTTATATTAAAATATTTATAGAACCTAGCATACGAGTCTAATTATCAACTCATTACCCAATACAAAATATGATACTCTTAGTGTAGCAGATTTAATTAATGTAGCAGCTGTCAGAAATTGCTTAGCTGCAGTTCATGTTAATTAAATTTTCACAACTCAGCCTTGTAAGTTAATATACTTTTCCTAGATAAGTATCCAACTAAGATGAAATAACTTCTCAAAAGAAATCGACAGGCATATACAACTGGGATGGGCAGCATTTGGAAAACTTATATAATATCTTAAAGTGAAAATTCTGCAATTAATTAAAACTAAGGAGCTTAATCCAATGTGCCACGAAAAGAGGCGTGCTCAGAGTGTCTCTAAAAAATAAAATCCGAAAAGAGGAAATCCGAAGAAGAACTCAAATAGTGGATGCAACCCTACCAATAGGCACACTAAAGTGGCAATGGGCAGGACATATCTGTCGAAGAGACGACGGTCGATGGGGAAGAAAAGTGATGAGATGGCGCCCAAGAACTGGCAAATAAAGCGTTCGCCGACCCCCTGCAAGATGGACTGACATCATCAGTAGAATAGCGAGGGTGGCCAGGATGCGGAAGGTGGAGAATTGAAGATGATGGAGACTCATGCCGGAGGGATACGTTCAACAGTGGATTTACACAGGCTGATGATGAAAAATGCTCTAAATCGTGAGTAGATATAATGTAATATATATAATCGCGTCGGAAACAACAGGGTCAGATCCTGTCTGCCCGGAAATGGGCGATGTCGAAGGCGTTACTCCCGGCCATCATCAGGTCTTCCTGAGTGCAGCTACTCGGACCCAGCGCACACTCCAGAAGATGTGACAGAGTCTGCTCCACGCCGCAGTCACATTCACTCAGTCCGCTGTAAAACTGCCAGGCTTTCATTTGTGTCCTCGTCTTGCACACTCCGGTCCGAAGTCTGTTGTAATGGTATGTTAGGATTCTCAATGTTTACTTAATATTTATAATTATTAACGAAATAATATTAATGGCGTGGTTTTGTGTATTTAAATATACATAATACACGAGCTCCTAGTGGTGTATAGAGAACGTTAATCATCTTCACGAACAGCTATTGATTTAGTCCCAACAGAAGCGTCCACCAGCATACGGGTCAGATATGTTTGACGGACTAAATGGTCACCTTGCAATCACTCATGCGAATTAGTGTTCCTACAGTTGGCACACGGGTAAGCTGGAGTGACTACAATCAGGACTACGGGGAAATTTATACGTGTTTGGTTTGGCAAAATGTAAGAGAAAATAAATACAAGGAATTTCTTTCAAGACGTATAACTATTCTATTTCCAGAGTAACAACCGACTTTAACATGTTTGCATAACATGAAATTAAGTTTTTTTTTGAAATATAGTTAAATATGTATATTGTAGAAATATCGCGGAATTCTTTCCGATATGAAAAGAAATTTGTAAATCAAAGATTTTTAAACCAAAGATTTTCCCCACCATAGATAAATTCTATGCAGTTTGAGTGAGTAGGGTTAAAAAGTAAATTAAAAAAAAAAAATTTTCGAAATAAAAAAAGCAAAACCCTTAGTGGTCAAACTTTGATATTCGTGGTAAACAATTTATTTTTTGATAGCTAATATCATATAAGACTATATAATGCTTATAAATTCAAAATTTAAAGGCATTTAGATGTTAGTAGAATAAATAATTATAGTTATAAAACGATAGTTATAAAAAAATGATTACTAATTTCATTTAATAATACATGTTATGTATTAATTATTGAAGGTAAATGCACACAATATTTAATGACAGTTACTCAAATTTACTTGGAAATAATATAATATTTTCAATAAAGGTTATTATTATGCGCGGTATAATTTTTTTAAAGTGCTCTAAATTGTAACCGAGGGTATAACAAATGCTACTTTAATCAAATTACAAGTTTGACTCCCCCCAACTTTTACTACATTTAAATATGCCAGGTGGTTTGTGCCGCGATTAGCATTAATAATTCATGGAAATAGCTTTTCCAAAATGAATCTAATCACGTCTTATAATACTTATCGGAATAAGCTGATGTAGAATGGCCTATTGAATAAATAACTTGAGAAAACTTACAAATATCACTTAAAATATGTTTTTTTTTAAATGTTTTCAGCATTCACTTTGAGATCCATTATAAATTATAAATATTTATTTATTTACCTTGTTTTTACATGGATCAGGTAACACAAGTTCTCTATTAGGGGACTGCAGTTTCATCTGACTCGTAGTCTTTTTCAATCCTTGTTAAGAGATAACTGAGCTGCGATAGTACTTTATAAATGGTTAAGCGCATTTTATGTAGGAGAGGGGGTCTGGGTGTGTCTATCAGTCTTTAAAATATGTGATTAAAAAGACAATTTAAATAATGCATAATTACATAACAGTATATTTTAATATTATAAAAATAGATCTATGTTTAATTATATTGTAAATACGTACTACAGACAATAAATGAGGAGTTCCAATGATTGATTATAACTTTTAGCTACTAAAATAATATCATCATATAGAAAATGTTAATTTAACAATATTTTCACTACATATTTATTTTGAATTTATTTATCAATCGATATTTATGTTGATTATATATAACCGAATTTAAAAGTTCATTCAACTTAAGAACTGAAAACAGTACATATTTTTGCTTTGGTGCAATATTTATGAAACGTCTTATTAATATCTATTTATAAAAAGCATTAAGAACTTATAACAATATATTATAAGTGCTTAGAATATTTAGTCAACAGCTTTAAAATATGTTCAGTAAAATTGATAAATAAATTAAAAAAAAAAAATTCACATATTATTTGTTAAAATAAATGTCAATTCACCTCAAAATATGTGAATTTAGTTGAGCTTAAAGTAACTTAAGGAGGATTATAAATAAAAAAATACATTTTACTATTATTCAACTACACCTAAACGCCCTGAATGTAATACCTATATTACATAGCGTTATGTAGTACGTATCCTTCGTAGGTACTTATATCAATTTGGGAAAATATGAGCTTTTAAGTTTTATACTAAAGTGGGCCCTAAAGGTTAAAATATATATTTAAATTTTATGTAGATGCTATAAAGCCTTTCAGAGCGCTGCTACGGGCAGAGATAGAGCCAACTATAGTACACTTTAATTACTGGAGCTTTCCTAGTTTTGTCAATGGGCCGACATAGAGCAGGTATACAGACAGATACACACACAGCTGTATGCTGCAACGTAGCATGGAATCAATTATGTCAAAGTGTAGCTTTTGATGGTTGAATTTTAAAATACTACGAAGATGTGTGATATCACAGTTACATCCTCTTTAAAAAGTACGCAAAAGATTTATTACCTTAACCAAGAAGTTTATTTATTCAACTTCCGGATTCTCGATATATTTATTTGAGAAGCTTTTGATGCATATTGTATACGGTGGTGCTAAGAAATGATCTATCCCTTGGGTTGTGTGTTACCTTTTAGGATCAAATGAATAAGAAGTCGTATCATTACCTGAATTTCTAAAAAAACTAAATAACAAATACCAAAAGGTATTTGATATTTGGTATCCTAAGCTAAAAATCTTCCCTCGTAGAGACTCATCAAAAATTAAAAATATGTAGTATTTACTCGACGAATTTACAAGCATATATATTTAAAACGAGGCTAGAATAATGGCAGTTGCTAAAAATGAATGGCAACAATTTGTGGCTATAATAACCTTCAGCTTGGAATTTTACATGGAGGAAGAAGAAAAAAAAATGTGTTTTTTTTGGAAGCTGCATTATTTCATTATGGTTGCTAAAATATGTCAATTGAAAAGGTCAAAAGAAGATAACAAATCTGTTGACTACTATAATCAAAGACAAAAAATATATAGTGTAAACACAAATCCGTCAGAAAGTCGTAAATAGCTCTAAATGTGAATTTTGTTAATGAAATAAAAAGATCTTTGCCAATTAAATAGATTAGAATGAAAACGAAAGAGCTAATTGCAGTCAGTTTTACAACGTAGAATTTACTATTAAAAGGATTCGCGTATTTCATGTTCCTGATAATATATTGGTTAGCTTGTTATTATTTTCTCATTATAAGCGTATTGAGCTCGTCTTGAACACCACTGATACTTTACACATTAGAACAGCTTTGAGTGCAATAACCGGCGAGTTAGTTTGTTTTAGAGCGAGGCTGTCTCTGTGTGAACAGTTGGCTAGATAGATGTCGCTGGAGGCGCAGTGAGGAGCGCGCAAACACAACTTTAGCTTCAGCAGCATTCAAAGGGTCCGACTGCCGGCGAATTCAATGCTACAAAGATTCTAATCTCCTACGCAACGGAAGCTAAATCTGCTACGGCATCGTTTCAATTACACGATTATGCCTGTAGTTGTACCTGGGCGCTGGATGCGAGTCTGAGATTCTGGGGATATGAGTCCCGCTGTGGTTAGAGAGGTGTAGAGAGGAATTATTAAGGTTTAACTACGTGTGTGACATTAAACATTGGTGTGATTAAAATTTGTCAGTATTAATTCTAATATTCATGATTTAAATGTTACGGTTATTAGTTTTCATTCTCTTTTTGATATATTTGACTCAAACTTTACCATTAAACAGAAGTTTTTTTTTATAAACTTAATAAATCACAGTTTGCAACTAGCAGTAAGTAAACAAAACACACAGTTTGTACTGTTGTTAACATAATAATAAATAACAGACGATAATTTTGAATTATGTAATATAAAATATATATTTATTCTTCATAGTCAAGACATATGGCCACCACAAACTCGGCAAACACGCTATGTCAATTGCTTTTAACTATGCATAATTCAAGTCAAGTCATCTTTGAACCCGAAACACCACCAATACATTGTTCCCGACGCCTTGCAGTTATACTAGATGGAATCTGTCGTAATTAAGGTATAAATATGCGTTCGATAATCAATATTTTAAGATACGATGATTAGCATGATGCTGCGGAGACATGGAAAGAAATTTAAACGAGCGCAGTTTAACTTAACTAGCAATACGAGGTGTCACTAAATAATAAACATCCAAATAAGTTCCAATTCTAGTGTTGCTTAACTCAGTGATATAACGAAATACTTCATGTTATACTCTCTTGTCTATGCTTCTTCTTCCTAGTATCAATCCGGTGGATTGGTTTGCAGCAACAGAATCTTGTATCTCGATCTCCATTCCTCTCAGTCCTCCGCAACCCTTTTCAGCTCAGCATAAGCGCTACGATTCATGGCCTCGAATACTTGCTGCAAATACTTCCGTCTAGGGCGCCTTCTACAGTTTCTACCCTCAACCATCCCCTCCACAATATACTGAAGAAGACCATCGTGGCGCATGATGTGACCAATCCATCGGGCTCACCTCTCTGAGATGGTTCTTATTAGTTGCCTATCTTCCTTGATTATCCTGAGAACCTCATTGTTCGTGACGTGGTCTCTCCAGGAAATTCCGAGAATTCTTCTGTACGACCACATCTCAAGGGCCTCTAGTCTTTTTTTATCACTTTCAGATAAGCACCATGTTTCACAGCCGTACACTAAGATGCTCCAAACAAATGTTTTGGCAAGTTGCTTGCGGAGCCTTTAAGTAATATTCTTCTATGTAATGTCTATGCTACATATAGCGGCTAATAATATATAATACATGTTTGTATAAAATTCACTTTTACTAAGAATTTATTGATTTATCTCTTGCATGCAATGTAATATTTTTGACAGCTCTAATTAATTGTCGAAATCCTAATGTCAAGCTGATACATTAACAGTGCGATAATTAATTTGAATAAGATCAAAGCTAAAGCTTCAGAACCTTATTCCCTTTAGCCCCTTCCAGCTACAGGTGAGCTTCCTGCCTGCGAGCTTTACATGCATAAAGAGGGTTACTTAATTAAGTTTTAATCATAATGAATAAAGTGTTATCTTTTGTCGAGTCTCAGCATTCAGCGCTCCTCACCAGGCGGCGCTGCAGAGCCGCGAACAGCGAACAAGGAATTAAAATATTCAGTGAACAACAACTGACTTGATACTTGACATTTTTCAACAGCTCATTAAGTTATATTACGAGTACATTCGCATTTTGTCGTTCTATTAAAATTATTTTATGTTTTCGACAAAAAATGGCGTGTGCTGTGTATGTATTGTATATATTATTTGTAAGGATAATGAGAATAGTTGAGAAATGAAACATTATAATTTATTCAATACAAATATTTAAGAGACAATTATATGACTTAGAATATACCTTTGTGATAGTTTTTTCCATGTTATAACAATTTAAAATTATTTTCATCACAAGAAAGCTTTGGAATGCTCTCTCTGCCTACATTTTTTAACAACATGTACAATCCGAAACTCTTCAAGAAGCAAATTAACAGATAAACTTGCGATCTACTCAATACCCACAAGGACACAAACACTACAAATTCGGTATTCAGCTGTACTGGTTGAGCATCATAAAGTCTGTGAAGGATTGAACTCCACTAACAGTACTCTATATATTCTAAAATTTATAATTATGTTTTAGACGATTACTTCTATGAAAGATGCACTGTAAAATTACCTTCGAAATAGTAACAAGTTATCAAACAAAACGGCACACTAAATCGGATTATTCTAACTTTGGTAAATAAGCTTTAAATTTCATGTAAAACTATATATTTTACTACATTTATTATGTAGAAATGACATTAAAGAATGATGTCTGAAAGCTGAGTTTTGAAGAGAAGTTGTGTGATACACAGGGAATCCTGAATACACAAGGTGACTGCTAATTCTCAGTTCAGATGAGCCACTTAGCGTGTTGATGATCACTGATGCATAGACGAGAGAGAGTGAAAAGCAGAGCAATCCTGGTCCCTGCGGGAAGTCACGAGCGGTGCCTGGCTGAAAGCTCCAAACTGGGGGTGGAAATGGAGGAGCTTTCTGCGGCTGGGCGGATTCCTGGGAGGTGCCTCCGCCCTCTGCCCCAGTGAATGGGGCGCTCCCGAATGCAGCTATTGACATCCAAGTGCAGGCAGCGCTCATTTTTAAACTCCACGAATGCGGAGGGACGATTCACGGTATTGAAGTCACTCTCAAGTATAATGATGAATGATCAACAGTAGTGCGAAATGCATGCTTACAGCTGAATCTGTTTAAGTAGTTGACACGGTTACCAATGACAAAAGTAAAATACAATTACAGTTCTCGTTTGGTTACCGAAGTGAAACAAAATTGTACGACCACCAAAAATTTGGATAGGCCACCGCCTGTAGATTGCATGTCGTTAGTTATTATCAAATGGTTCAGGTGACAGTATCAAGTACGAGTAGTATCAGGAGCATCTGGTCAATCATTTAATCTCCTTTATAATGCTAATTAGTGAATAATTACAAAATACGCCTTGAGTTCTACAGCTGCCGTATCATAAAATCTCCGGGCAATGTAATACATACTATATATCCCAGGTGGGACAATTGATGTACAATGACAGCTGATTGAGAACAGTGTGGCAGCAATTTGTGGTGACTATCTGGTGATCGAGATATGGAAGAGTGACAACGACTCTTGCAGTTTGATAAAATGTGTATATTTTGTAATATTGTATTAGATATTGATAAGTTCTGTTTAATTAATTTAGTACCATAAACAGCTGAATGAATATAATTATTACAAAATAGTAATAATAAATATGTTTGTATAAACGTATTTCAAAGAAAAAAAAAAATGATTCGACAAACGCTACACGCATGACTTCAATATATTGTGTAGAAATTAAGTTATTTGAAAGCGAATGGCTTCAAAATATTTGCATATTAAAACCCCGCAACACACTGCGCGCCGAATTGCCGCAAATTTGAAAATGGCAATGATGCGAGTATCTTATAAATATTTGAAGCCCCAGTTCGGCGGGAGAGGCAATTTGTCCCGGCGATACCTGCGCGCAGGTATCACAAGTACGAGTATCACAGGTATCGAGGGCGCTGGGACCTCGAACGAGAACCTACGGAGGTAGGAGGTTCACTCCCTCCATCCCGCGCTCCTCTCGGAAGGGCGGCAAATGCATGCCCTTCCGAGCGTTATTTACGGGGAAATATTAATATCCAGTTTGTACATTGTAATGCCGCAGGGTGGGCTGGGATTAAAGGCTATCCCACCGGTGGGCGGCTCATTCAAAATCGCAGAATGTAGGTTACGAGTTGCGACGAGACAACGGCTGCCTTTAAAACCTTTTTTATTGTGCGCTTTCTAAAATGTACGTTTCTTTTGTATCCTTTCGCTAAATTTTAAAGCGATGCCTTAAATTGTGCTCGTTTGATATAACGAAAATTTTAATGTATGAATTAATGATTTATTCAAATTTTGTAATTATCTCGAGTACCAAATGCTAATAAAATATATATTAATTCCCGATATTGACTATATTGTTCCCAATCGAATAAGATTTATAGTAAAGGAGGTTGAATTAAAAAAAATGACACTGAATAGATTGTAAAAAATAATTTTTGAATTTATATGTAGTGAATCATTGATATTTATTGGAAAATTATTTGATAATTAAAGTTATTCATGAATATTACCGGTTTTTTGAAGGGAAAATTATGAGCTGATAAAAACCTAAATTGAATCGGTTAGTGAGTTCGCATTTCTATAAGAAAAGCACAAAGAAAGGTCTGCTCGATAAAACATTAAGTTTTCAACGCCGCGGGAGAGAATTCAAGAACAGTTAGAGAAAGATAATAGAGTTAACGATAACATCTCTCCGACCGGAACAAAATTTTGGAGATGATTCCACATAAATCATGCAATAAATGACTCGCCCGGATCTCGTTATGCGAGAAAAACAATTAAAATCATTTAAAGGCATAAGAAATTGGATGATTTTCTTTATAATCTGTTCGGACAAAAGCTGAAATAATAAGAAGCGTGATAATCTCCAAAAAGTTACAAAAGACTTTGGCTGAAAAGTATGAAGAAGAATAACACGACTGTTCAATTAACAACAACATTTTTTCAGCGGAAGCTTCCAGATGAATGGATTATTTTTAATGCCGGGAGATTATGGTAATCATCCTCTCTCTTTTATTCAAAACGCGGCCAGTCGTTGATGTGGATTCGATTTAAATATATTTTTACGCAAGAAGATTAGTAATGGATTGTGGTTTGCTTTAATGAACTATTTTGTATAAATTATGAAAAAAATGTACATTTATTTAACGTTGTATGTACGAGCATTTAACAAAACTCTACATACACAAAAAATTCTTTAAATTTTAAGTCAATTTCATTTATCAAATTTATTGGAACAGTTTTTTAATATAATTATTTACACAACTCATGTTATGTAAATATTGTACTTTATGAAATAATAACCGTGATTTTATAACCCTCGTATTTATGAATGGATATATTAAACTTATATTTTGAAGCATAATAATCATAAGTTTGTCTTATTTTTTAAGCAATTTCATGAAAGAGCTTCAATAAAAAGTTTTTATTCAGAGTACAATGCAAGGCTGGAGCAGTCAGCATACTCTTTGCATCCGTTTCTAGAAAAAAAGATTTTTTTGTTGTTGTTGGTCTTGTTTATTTTAATTTTTGAGTTAACATTATTGGTGTAAATTTGAATAAGAAATAAAACATGGTTGGAAATGCAATATTGAAACATCGAGAAATTTAAAATGAATCAATCAGAAAATATTAAAAAACTCTCTAGTATACTCGTAGATAAACATTGAATTGTAGAGTTCAAAATATATTTTTTATGTTAATTGTTTTAAATATTTTAATGTTATACATAGTGGTCTTTAAAATTGTTTTTACGAAATAGTCTCTAGTATGAATATTTTTTTCTGTATAGGATTTTTAAGTAGGTATTAACAGGCTCATATAGTAATTTTATTCCGTAAAAAAAAAAATAATACATTAACAAATTGCTATAAATTCCTTAAGTTTATTGTAACTTTTGAAACTTACAATACTAAAATATTTTTTATCAACAATTTATTCATTTAGACTTGTAAGCATTCAAATATCACCCAGTTTCTTTCATAATATTATTCTGTATAAGAAAGTCATGATATAAAATAAATATTTATTTAAGTTTATCTCATGAATTGTGGATTTAAAAAATAAATTGAAATGTGGCATCTGAGTAAAGATTTTTTAAGATATCAACTTTATGCAAACGTAAGGCGGAAAAGAATACACAGCCTCTGCAAAAATAAAATTCATATTTCTTTTCCTTATTCCTCACCATTCTCTACCATCAAATATTTCTTTGTCGATATTTCATATCAAGTCGCCCTTTGAACCAAACAGCAAAGAACATTTATGGAAATGGAGTTTACCTCGAACATGAAAATATTAAAATATAAGACTAAAAATTGAGCCGAATTTTGAGAAACAATTTCATGTGTTTTATTTAGAATTAGATTATGTTTTTAATCACAACCAAAAAAGAATTAGTATTTTAAGAAGCAACAGATTATTTGAAATGTAGATATTAAATTAAAAATATACTTTAAAATTAAAATATTATTTTCTTATTTTGTATAGTAGTGTTTTCTTTATTATACCGAGAAGCATAGCTGAAAGTCTAAAGCCCTCGAATGTCAAGGGAATGGTCACGGGTTCGATTCTCGTCAAAACATTAAGTAAGTTGCGCCAATGTAATGTGTATTTAATTTATTGTATAAGTCTCTTTTTTTTATGTAATAGTAATTATAAAGCCTCATCTGTGGAATTCTATGACGCTTACCATGGAGCATATGGCTAAACGCTGCATGTGGAGTGTTGATACGCCAACGTCATAGACTACAGCCCGAGATTCATGCATCATCTTTTTTATTACAGGAATTTACTATGTTAATTTGAAAATATACCAATTTTAATTAATAAGCTATTACTGGTATTTTACGGATGAAGGATCAACTTCACACCAACCGATGGTATTTTAGAGCTCAGAAATCGTGGTCATAGTTCAATGGTCAAAGCGTTTGCTTTGCAAGCCAAAGGTCGATCCCCGACGGAGATTAAAAAAAAAAGATTTTTAATCGATTTATGAGCACTAAAATACCCCTTTCTTCGTAGTATCAATCCGGTGGATTGGTTTGCAGCAACAGAATCTTGCATCTCGATCTCCAAGCAATCATTTTTTTGTTGATACATGGGATGTCTTTTAGACCTTTAATGCGGTATTTTCCCCTTTATTTCCACATCCTAATGCCGTTGACCATAAAGGTTCATCCGCCTTAGGAGAGCATTTACTCCCTCCAGGACAATAGAGTGCCCTAACCAGGACCTGATGAGGTTAGCTGGGTGTTAGCTTAATTCGGCCATCATTCGGTCCCTGTCTATATTGGCTGACTGGCGTGAATTCGATCTATCACCTGTAAAATACCAGTCATAGCCTATTTATTAAAATTAGCGGTAGACGAAAGTCATCCCGTGAAGACCACCCATTCATTGTAAATTCCTGTAATAATAAAGAATGATGCGTGAATCTCGGGCTGTGGTCTGTGAAGTTTGCGAATCAACCCTCCAGTGAGTATCATAGAATTCCACAGCTGAGACTTCAGAATTACTATCACCATCTGTCGGTATTCTCCTGTATGTGTTTACAAAAAAAAATACATTTATATATATTCAAGTTTTTTACACATGAAAAATCATTTAGAAATTTAGACATTGTATTATTTTGGATAATGATCATCTGCTTAGTTAAGACGGGTATAATGTTTATAAATATTTTTTCTAATCTTAAAATACTTAAGCCAGATTAATGATTCACGGGCTTATCCCGCCCCTAGCGAAACGAAATCAACTAATTGCTTTAATAAGCAGCGAGGAGATTTTTTTTCGCCTACTGTCAGTAAGTAAGGAGGAGGCAATCGATGATCGGAGGGGCGGCTGAATGCGAACTATCCGTTATCGCCGATGCACGCGTGCGGCCCGCCGATAGTGTTTGCCCTTAGGATTTTTGACGGCATTAAGGGAATTAGCAAACGTAAAATATTTGTGCAGTGTTAGGGATTATGGCGCCACGACCGCTGGCGCAGCTGCCCTGGGTCGGGAGCCGCTGGAATCAAAACCACGACATTTCTACATAAGTCTGTGTTATAAAGGATACCCCCCATAAGAACGCCGAATTAAATTTTGTCATTTTTATTATATTTTTTATTCAATTTGCTTTGTGAGGACCGCCGGCCAAATTGTAATTGTCTGTATGCAATGGTTGAATTTTTAAATTTAATAGCATTTAAAATACCGCTGTCGGGCGGTACGTCTAAGTGATCAAAACGTTTGCATCGCAAGCCGAATGTCGTGAGTTTGATCCCCGACAGAGTTTAAAAAAAATCCATTTCTCAGCTTTAAAATATTATAATATGTTGGTGTGAATTTGATTCCTTACCTGTGAAATGCCAGTCATAGCCTATTAATCAAAATTGGTGGAAGATGAAAGTCGTTCCGTGAAGACCACCATTCATAGTAAATTCCTGTAATAATAAGGATGATGCGTGAATGTCGGGCTATGACTTTGGCGAAACAACAATCCAAATGCAGCGCTTATCCCTATGTAAAAATGGTAAGCGTCATAGGATCCACTGATGAAAAACTTCAGAGTCACTATCGCAATCTGTCGGTATTCTTCTGTATGTGTTTACATAAGAAAATGGTGTTACTCCTTTGCGATTAATCAGTTATCGAATAAATAAATTATTAAAGCGCAAAGTTTATTTATAAGATTGTGTATTTAAAATATAAGTGAATATGAAATAGAAATGATTTATCGGTATAGCAGTTTTCATATTTTTAGGGATGAACACAGATTGCGGGCAAAAGATAAATGTCAAAATATGGAAGTACTCAATCACGTCATTGCTGTTGTATTAATAAGTTTCAATTTAATCAAATATTATAGCGCAATATTTGTTTTATGAGACTATTCTTTTAGATGATAAGATATAGTTAATTATTAATGCAAACGATTGATCATGAAAATGTATTATAAATGATAGGATTTCTTCGGTAAAGCCGTTTCTTGTACCCCATATATCATGTCAATATTATATCATGTCACTATATTTCCACATGAGCACGACACTCGAATGCATAACGAAAAATAATAGAATAAATTATTATATATATTTATTTATATTTCTAAATATTAGCTTTTCTTTATATGTCTGACAAGTAATACAAGAAGTACCATACAAAAATATTTTGAGTAAAAAAAATCATCTAATAACTGGTGATACTAGAAACTATCAAAATAATCCGATGCTCTTATTAAGACACCCTCTACTATTCAGAAGTCTCCTGCTCCCTTTTGGGGGAACTCCCGTGGACTGGTACTCTCAGGTTGGGCTTAGTGGATGACGCTTCTTGAGATATACTCGTATAAAGAGCCATCGCCCGAAATGCAGGAGAGAGTTCTTTTCAGGAAAATCTCTGCTTAGCTTCGATAAGCTTGTTTTATTTATGCAGTTATTCCGCAGGTAATTAAAAGCAAAAGCTTCAGAAAAGCTCTGAGGTCTTAAAGATTGCGGTGTGTTTCATTAAACATTTAATAAAGTATATTTTTTATGTGAACACATACAGGAGAATACCGACAGATGGTGATAGTAATTCTTAGTCTCATCTGTGGAATTCTATGACGCTTTCTATGCTGCATATGGCTAAGCGCTGCAAGTGGAGTGTTGATCCGCCAACTCCATAGACTACAGCCCAAGCATCATCCTTATTATTACAGGGATTTACTATGAATGGGTGGTCTTCGGGAGTATTTGCAGCAAGTATTCGAGGAAATGAATTGTAGCGCTTATGCTGAGCTGAAAAGGGTTGCGGAGGACCGAGAGGAATGGAGATCGAGATGCAAGATTCTGTTGCTGCAAACCAATCCACCGGATTGATACTACGAAGAAGAAGGGTGGTCTTCACGGGACGACTTTAGTTTACCACCAATTTAAATAAATAGACTATCACACATTTAACGGTGAGAGATCAAATTCACACCAACCGGAATTTTAGAGCTTAGAAATCGATTAAAAATCCTTTTTTTAAATCTCCGTTGGGGATCAAAGCCACGACCTTTGGCTTGCAAAACGAACGCTTTGACCACTGAGCAACACCCGCGGCAACTATATTTATTATATTTATTATATTTAATTAAAAATATAAATTGATAAATTACTAACAATTGGAAAAAAATCAAGGGTACCATTTCAAATAACATCGTCACAAAGAGCAGAATGAAATGTGTTTTTTTATAATTGAAACGTCAAATAAAACGAAAACGTAAAATAACGAGATATTGTGGCTTTTGGGCTAAGCCGTGTGTGGCGAATTACTCCTTTCCAATAAAATCTAAATCATCAACCCTGAAGAAGACCCCTGCAACGGCAATATTGGAAAGGAGTAATTCGCCACACACGGCTTAACCCAAAAGCCACAATATCAAATCTGGCCGTGAAAACCTAAGAAGTTATTCTAAATGACGAGAATAAAAATAAAATCTTTTGAGGTATTTGATGATATTTTTTTGTGCCATTTTATATATTTTTATAATTTTAACAATCGATTATGAACACTGAATAAATTATCAAACTTTCGTATCGCTGCTCAAGTATAAATATGTATACAAGTGAGGTGTTATTTGTATGTTTGAAGTAATAATATGAAACGAACATCCGCACACTGTAAGCTACCCGGCTTTACGGTTCAAAGTTTATTCAATGACTTCATTGAAGAGTTTTCATCTGTAACTACACAATCTCTTCCGGTTCAATGTCGTAATTGGTTGGATTGTACGCTTTTACTATTCAATTCGATGAGCATCGAACGAGAAGCAGATTTTCCCGAGAAAAAAAACAAAAAAAATATATCACAATATAATAGGACCGCTGTGTTGAAGCCGCTCGGAAAATATGAATAAAATGAACGTAAAGGGAAGATATGTGGAGTTCTCAGTGCAGTTGACAGGCTGTAGGCAGCCGTCATTTGTTATCACTCCTTGAAGTGTTTTCAAAGGATTATTTGTAGAGTTATGTCACGTCCTGCTAGAAGCTCCAAATATTAAACAGTTTCAAGCATGTGTCAATGATTTCCCCGCATGCTTCTCCTTTACATTTTTTATATACGTACGCATGCAAAGTTGTTAACAATATTTCATAAAATATGAAACAAAAATACTATCACTGTACTATAACTTTATCGTGTATTGAAATGTTATGCCTTTTAACAAGTTTACGCTTATTTGAATATCAAAGTACAATTAAACATATTTCGACACGTTTATAACCATGCCTATTTTTCTGGACGAATTTGATAAGATTAATAGCTTAGACGCTTCTAGATCCTCTTTTATTATCATATCACCTCATACGAGTGTTGCTTCTTTCACTTGAAGGTCGACCTGGGAACATATATGGCTCCCAACGGCATCCAGGGTAGAAGCCCGAAGAGTTGAAGTGACAGAAGTTGTAATATTTGACCCATATTTTTTGGTGATTTGTTAATCGGAGTTCAGATGATTAGCTTGACGCTACAAAAGCCTGGACCATTTGGTCCTAAAGAGATTTAAAACCCTTAAATCATCATTATTGAATAACATTAATTAAATATAACAGCAAAAAAATATCACACATTGTAAAAGTTATTATTCAGTAATTGAATATGTTCAAATCTTTAATAAAAGTGGGCAATTGAGAAGTAAACTCTAAGTAAAATATAAAGTAGAAATAAAAATTATACAACATGTATTCATAGACTTATTTTTTTAAATTTTGTTAAGAAGGATATCAAAATTCTACAAAAATCCTTTCGTTTGTAATTTTTATTGTTGTAAAATATATTGGAATGATTATCCGGGAATAAAAAGTGAAAATGCGAAAACCGTGAACCGCAATTCGGTAGAAGTCAGAGGATATGTTCCGAACAGTGTTTACTCAATCTGGATATTGAATAAGTAAACAGGCATGCTTCATGAATTCGTATAACGTGAAAGAATAATGAAAAAGGGAATCCTCAAAGGCACCACAAAATGATTGGCCAGATGAACGAAATATTTGAGCAGCAAGGGAACGAGGGACACGACAACTTCATTGTTTTTGTATTTCTTTTGGAATACATTATTTAAATTGAATTTAATCATCGCCTTTCTTTTGTTATATTTTTGGCAAATGAATTGAGTTTATTTAATTACTATGTCATGTATAAAAAACCCAACCGTATGCAAATAAATTAACCCTTTTTACTTCTTCATTCATAATTCAACTATTAGTATCCTTATCTTGACTTAAGACGTATTCTGTACCAAGAGCCTTAAAAAGTAAATACTATGTATAGTCCTCAACGTCCACCGGGAAGAAAGATAGGTTTAAAAAAGGGTACCAGTAGTTTATGAGGAATATCTCTATATTATAATTTATTGATCAAAACTTTTAAAGAAATCAATTTTAAGCTCGATGCGTTAGAGGCTTATTTGGTCCTAACATTGGATTCAACATAACAAAATTTATAAATTGTCATTGAGCTAAAGATTTTTTAATTTCAGTTTGTGTTCGCTTACAAATGTACAAATGCTCTGAAATAATTTAAATTGTACAATATACATTGATATTTGCTAAAATATTGAAAAGTTTTCTTCTCTTTTTAAAAATGCAAATCAATATATTGCTTTTATAGTATAATCAAACGTATTTGTATGAATATTTTGTATTTAGTGGGTCAAATAACAGTTCTAATAATAATATAATATTTTTTCTTACGCGCTGAATAAGTGAATTGTTTATCAGCCATCTCTGAACATGTGATAACTAATAATAGACAATCCAATAAACATGGCCGATAATTGAGTGGTCGCTAAGTCCGTATTTGGGAATCTCGAGGGGATAGCCGATAGAAGAAACTGCGATAGATAAACGCACAGAAAAATTAATTTCCTTAATACAGGGGAGGAGATTAGCATCATCTGAGCTTCTCACATCAAAACAGTTCCGGAGAATTCAATCTCCGTAAGGGGCTTATGGCTTAATTCAATAGTCGGCGTTTTTCAGGCCTTTCCTACGCGGGAGAGGAAGATAAGCTCGCGTACTTGTTTGAGAAAATATACACAGAGCTTTTATGCTTAGGGTGTCCAACTTTCCATTAAGCTTCTTGTCATTTACAGATTAAAAGTGAGAGTTCTGAAATACTACCTTCGGATGCCGGCGGGCGGACACACGGCTAAATAACTCTAATAATTATTTGGATCCGGAAAGACTTTTATTTGATTATTTACTTTATATTCAGTGAGACTTTCTGATGATAATTTTATTAATTAAAACTAGTAAAAAGTTTGACAAAAGTAAATTTGTTTCTTGATATTCGAATTGATCTAACTAATTGTAATGCTTTAAAAGAAATCATCGTTTTTTCAATTAATAAAGATTGTAAAATTAGTGGACATAAACATTTTTGTACAAAGTCCACGTCTGTCTAGTCATCGAAACTTTTTAAAAATACTGATTAAGGCGCCAAAATATGTCTCAGATATTAAATTTACTCTTTATTTAGAAAAGGAAAGTATCGAAATGTTGTGAAAAATGGAGAAATTTTTGAATAAATTTGATCTTTGATAAGGCAAGGCAGCTGAAAGAACTGTTTATAATTTGTGTTCACTTTATACTTAAATTTTTCAACAGATATAAAATATTTAAATAATATACACCACAACACTACAAACAAATATTTTGTGTAAAAAAATAGGGATAACGCCTGATGTGCTACTATTTTGTAAAAATATATAATGATTTGTTTTTTAAATTTCATGTACAACAAATCTAAAGAAATCAAGTATGTGTCTGAGCTGCTAATATTTAATTTGATTGATTGTACATAAAAAATATAAGTGATTAAAAGAAAAGTGGTTGTGTCAACTATATAAATGACAGTTAATTACTTTTCGATAGGAATTCTATACATAAATTCTATGTAGACCAATACTCCGTATACAACCGTAAAAGTGATAAAGCTTTTTAGAATCTCTATAGCAGATAACTCTACCAATATTTGTCAACATTCTTCACATGGGCTTATAAATATTTAATTACACTAATGTTGCAGATTATTTTGAATACGTTTTTGAACTGATGTAAATATGGTCGGATATAATGTTTTTTTGTCATAAGGTATCGTATCTGTAATAATTGTTGAGTAATATTCAACAAAAACAAGCTTCGTGACAAAGAATTCAACCATCTTTGATGCGGTCAGAGGTGCGGGGTGGGGGGAGCTCCACATCCCTTTGACATTAATATTGTTCATCTTTTTGGTAAAAACCTCCACCGCCTATTATTTATTGTGCTTTATTATTAAGCTTTCAAAAGCTACAAAGAGACACCTCACTTAAATCATGCAATACTTGATTGATGGAATTTTCATAAAATGAAATGCGATCACAAAGCCCGATCGAATCTCTATCTAATTAAAATCCGCGAGAGTCATAAAAAAGTAACAAAATATTGTTACAGAATTATCTGATTTACTTAAAGTTTTATTTATATAATGTGAGCAAATGAAAATAACATTTTTTTAATCATATCTACTACATATTCGGAGCATACGGACATCCCAAATTGCCATTTTAACAGTTCTAAAAACTCAGATTGTATATAGATGGTTGCATGGAACCATTAAGACAAGAGCCCGCGAACTTGCATAGACTGCGATTGTAATACCAAAGATTTTGTTGGGTGTTGATGAAGTTTTTTTTACTCTATAACTACATATATATTTAAAACTTTTTTCGGTTTGAGCCTGTGATGAATGATGAAGTAAGGGAGCGAACACGGCCTACAGTAGGTCAAGAATTAAAGTTGGAAAACGTTTATTGAATACCAGATGATAGCATAAAATACAACTGCCTCATCTTCAAGACGCCATTCTTTCCCCGTATTGGAAAGCCGTAACTTATTAAAAACCATAGAAAGAATGTACTCATCTGATGATATGAAATCAAGCAAAGATCATGGGATCAGACAGAAATTTAAGGCGGAAAATTGAGCCCACCATTTGCTTCAGTAATCTCATCATCATCATCATCATACCATGACAGTTCCATAATTCGAGATTATGATATTCACGAACTGTCGCCACAGAGCTCTGTCAGCCGTCATTGTCTTCGCCTAATACGACGTCAAATTTACCTCCCGCAAGTCACCAATATGTAATGGTGAATAAAGAAATGATCTTTCGTCTCAAATAATATAAGTTATACGAAGTTAATCGTCGAATGAAAACACAAGACTCATACGGGAGGCCTACGTTCAACAGTGGACGGACACAGGCTGATGATGATGATGATGATGAATCGTCTTTTAATAAAACAATATACTCGTACTAAACGATTTATGAAACGAATAAATTTTATTTAAGGTTGACATGGACGATTAATAATGCTATGCGTAAGACATTCTATTGTAGAAAATAAATATTTGATTATTTCTATCTGAAAAAATGAAGCGATCATAAAATCATTTTCATCTTTCGATATTCGTCGAATTTAATTTGAATCTCCCGCGCTGAGCTGAGTGGTTGCAATCCAGCCTTAATGAAATAAATTTAAAATGCGCACTAAGCTGTGACAGCTCCGGAAACGTTTTCATTCCAATATTCAGTAAATATGAAAAGAATTCCTTCCATTGTGGCGCGATCTCTCGGGCATAATTCGTTTTTTTCCTCTTTGTTCACGCTAATTAAACAAATCGATAAGGGTCCATGGCGAAACTGCGAGTGGCGCGTGCGACCCTTACAAGGGAAGATTCTAAATACAGATAGTCCAGAATCTGAGTTTCCCGAGGGTGATTTCAGCCTTCATCATACCCAAAGAACGGCGGGTCGTCCAAACCTGACTAGGACATATATTTTCAATTATACTTAAGAGTTTTGATTGTTTGCTCTCGAGATAAATTAGAATGAATTTGAAAATCGTGATAGACTCTTCATTTTAGCTTTTTAATAAAGGGTTTGCAGCCGCGGTTACTGTTAGGTTACTTCTTTCTGCCCCTCACAGTCAGGCGGGCAATAATTATTTTATCGCGAAAACTTCTTCGTTTAAGCTCTTCAAGTTTTGCCCAGTTTTCCTCAGATTCATTCTTCAGAACCACTTCGAAAACGTTTTCTTTTTTATTATTCACTCGTCGTGCATTTTCAATAAACTTATCATAAAACTTTGATATTGAGGGAAAACCGTTATTGAATCGTTTATTAAAACTTATTTAATTATATGAAGATAAATATTGTTTCAAACATAAATAAAAAAATACTTATCAGCTGTATTATCAAATATTTACATATGCAATTCGATCCATATACACTGACTGATCTGTAGGTAGATTATTAAAATGACCTGTAATCACCAGTATAAAAATCATTTACATATTAGTGGATATGTTCGTACACTTCTTGACAGACTTTCAAGACGGCTAGTTTGAAGAAAAATCATGTTTTTGATCTCCTGCAGTATCCGAAGAAAATTCAATTATTTTTTTTGATCTTTATAAACAAAACCATTTTTAATTAAATTCGTTTATTAAAAAATCAACGAAAAATGCCACAAGGGTCCATGAAGTATTATAGTGTGTATTAAGTATACGTAAGTATTAACATATTTAGTGTGAACAAATTAACATCCAGCACAATTGGTGACACAAAACTGAGCGCTGGAGAGTCAAAATTGTAGCAATAAAAACACGTCATAAGTACATTAACATTGATACAAAATGTACAAGCCAGGTCCACATCGTATTTTGACCAACTGTAAAATGGAAAGCAGCATTGTCCGCTCTTTCACATGTTCATTCCACACAAAGTCAAACCATCGTTCATATTCTATGCAAAAATCTACTCTCGAAATTAATTATACGACTGATTCTTGGTTTAGTATCAAAATTCTCAAGATGTAGGTAGTAAAAAATAGTACAGATTGTCTTAGTGTTGACATAGATTTTTATAATAACAGCAACACAAGAGGCTTTTTCAAATGGGGGCAAGGGTCATCTGATTTTCAGTGCACGCGCCCCCTTCTGAGAGGGGCCGGACAAACAGTAGCCCAAGTCTGATCCCAAGAACAAATATTGCCAAAGTTTCGCGGAATACGTTATCCCGGAGGGGCGCAGTCCCGGGGCCCGAGACAGCCCGCGGCCGAGAGCAACTTTTCCACTCGCGGTCGGACCGTCGGGAACTTTGCATTGATTTTGTATTGCAATAAGTTTGCGAGATCCGCCGGCGCATTATGCGCGATCCTCGGCGAGGATACGTGCCGATTGGCTAAATATTCTGTTGTTGTTAGATAAAGCCGAGTGCGATGTTTGCTTCAACAAAATTTATTTTTGTTACAAATAGTAATACTGTAATATAAACCGTATCTATGATAATACATTTCACTTCATTACAAGTTGTAGTAGTTTCATGTAATTTTTTATTGTTTTAATAATAAGAGATTTTCATACCTTTAAAATTAAACTTGCTAAATATTTTGCAGCCAGGGGAATAGCCAAATGTGTGTGTAAGTGTCAAAGTTTTGTAGTTTTTGAAATGTCGTCACGATTTGGCGGTTGAATTATCGATTTAGTTTATTATTAAAGCGCGATATGAATTTTATTAGATTGTGCTTTCAATTGATAAGATATAAAAAAACATTAATGCTTCCGATTGATTAACAAAATGTTTTGCAAATGGCGGGATTCGGTCAGTAAGGCAGTTTTGTCCTTTCCATTTGTCGTGTCAATATGTCCGTCGGAACACAATACTTGAATACGAAGTGACTTAAAAGCATAAAATAAATCACAATAATTTTATATTTAATAAAATAAAGCTTTTAGTTAATTGTGATAATGATAAAAATGATTTTATTACCAATATAATTTAAAAGATAACACTTAAAGTAAAAGCATGCGGTGAAATATTGATCGAAAAAAATGTACAATTTATTTTAAAAAATAAGCAGTGGACTTACAACGACTTACAGCCTCCATATATTCGCCGCGAGTTTTTACTTTTAGTCTTATTTAAAAAAAATATATATTTGGAACAAAATTGTTTTAATATTTATTTTAAAATCATGATTTTATTAGTATGCCTCGAAAATGCCTTTGGGGCTTGCAAAGTGCATAATTCATCACTAGGTCTAACTATGAAGATGCCTTTCCTTTTTAATTTTCCATGGCGATAAAATCTTATCCGTGAATGTTCATAACCGAGAGAGTCGTTTTTCTTTTATTCGTGTGATAATAAACGGTTAATGTAACCGATAGGTTTCATTACGGCAGTTACGGTGGTCCAAAGTATTATGGCGGCGTACCATAAAACCTGGCGCGATATAACCAGATCGCTCCTAGTAATATTATTATCACAAGAAATGACGGGAATATAGAAGGTTACACTAATAAAATAACTTTCCTTGGTATCTAGATAAAATAAAATAGGCACGAGAAAAGCGTCCATAACAAACAATTCGCATAAAAGTATTATACACACATATAAAATATTCATAACAACAAAAAACTTATTTCATAGCTTGCTAGTGATAAAGATTTTTTTACGTAGATTTTAAAAAAAGTTTAAATGGCCAAAAAGTTATCAATCATTTTGAAATAAATATTTAAGTTTTTAGTGTACAGAGACTATTGCTGACCAAAGTAGAAGTAGAATATACACATTCTATTAAATTATTTAAGAATATTGGCTTATATTTGGTCATCTTAAGTCAATAATCTTATAAATTCTAACAAAAGATGTCGTAATAATAAGGCTGATGTGCTAGTATTATCATATATTGATATATCAACACCATACAAAACTCTATAAACTAAAATACACTTTTAATTGTATCAAAGTTTATAACTTCTTTTTAGAGATAATTCTTGCAATTTTCTTGCATTTGTCCAAGAAGTCGTTTTAGTTAAGTCAGCATAAACATATCTAAGTAAATTAAACAATATATAGCATTTAATAATGCGATTTGTCGTATTGAACGACTAGGTGTATGTGCAAGTACGGGGGTAATACACAAATCATATGGAATAAATAGTAGTAATTTCCTGGATACGTGTATGGGGATACTGGCATTTGCTTGTGCCGCTAATGCTTCTATTAACCAGACAACACTCTCGCAAACATGATTGATCTGTTCCCGCAACTGCGACTGTTTACAGTTGATCGATTGGCTCACTAGTTGCTGGTTGGCTGGGCGGTTGACAAAGTGTCTGTAGGAAGGAGATTGTATGTACGAGCAGGTAGGATGATTTACAGTTAATTATAAACCTGTCTTCTGTTTTTGTCGAATAAGATTAGGTTTATATTTAGTTGACATATCCTTGTGATGTTCATAAAAATAATAAACTTATGTTTGTAGACACTTGTTGCTGTATATAGTACTTGTAAGTACTTGATTACTCTGGCAATGTCTGTAAGACAGAAAGTGCTCGTAAACAGATTATTTTTCGATAACGGAATTTGAGTAAAATTGAACTTGTAAATAACCTAAATAGAGCCTGCTTTAATACACAATGTATTACTAGTTTAGTTTAACATTCCTTCATGAATGAATTTTAAACGCAGAGAATGTCTGGGAAATTATCCGATTTTCGTAGAAACTCTTATAAACAAGTCTTCTAAAATATTCCTCGGTTACTACGGCTGCGGTGTCATGAAATACCAATGGAAATTGATAGAACTAAGTGGCGGCAATTTGTGGTGAAAATAAGCTGCAAATATCGTGTGTTAAAAAATATATGTCGTGATGATTCAACGTATTGTAATTTAAAGTTAAACAACACCGTTAAAAGCGTATGTTTTATTCAGACGCGTGTTCTCCCACGTGTTCGTAAGTATTAAAGACCGGTGCGGCTATTTTCTTGAAATGCAAATAGCGAGACTCCAAGAAAGCTTTCAAACGCTCAGCGGGACAGGTGGGCGCCCAGGTAAAAGTGTTTGGAAATTCAAAGTGTCCGGTGTAATCCCTTATTGTGTAGGTGCGGCTCAAGCCGGACTGGCCTAATGCCGACCCGGGACAGACGGTGGATGGTGGACAGTCAGCCGAGGGACAAGATTCAGATTCAAGGGTCTAGAAGCAAAGCGTTATACTGCCATGCAAAATAGTCGCTGCTCAATTAAAATAATTTTCTAATTTTCTAACTACCAAGATACTTATGTATTGCGTGCAAAACCAAAGTGTCGCTTTTAATAGACATCAAGGTAAATATGTGACATAAATTTAACAATAAGGTCAAATTAATACACATTGTTATACTAATCAAAAATGTACTAATTGCAATCAACTGCACAACAAGACCCAGTGAGATAATCGAATTATGGTGCTCTTTTTTAATGTTCTAAATAAATGGATTCGCTTTTAGTATTAAATCGTAGTAAATATTTGTTTTTTTTAAACGTGCCTAAATTGCCCATGTACAATTGATCCAGTTAAGGAAGCGAGGATGATGATGATGTTGACATTCAATAAAAATATGATTTATTTTTATAAAATATCGAATTTAATTTAATTTATTCAATGTAAGTAAAAGTGCACGATTTTTGGAGTTCTTTCAAAGAATAAGTACATGAATATGAGGATGGCTACGTAAAATTTTATGCTGTATTGTCACAGTCCATGAATGAAGAAATTGTTCCATGTGACTTTTTAACGGCATACTCCTTTGTGTTTAAATAAAAAGGACCGCAGGGGCTGTCCGGACCGTGGAGGGCTGGGAGGCTTACCGAAGCCCGGTGACCTCCCCTCCCTTCTGCTGACGGAGACAGGATGACACTTTTGACGGCCCAAAGCCCAAAGAGGACCACCATATTTGTGTCAGGTGTATGTGGTTTGTTTGCAAATATATATTTATACATAAAACAGAATGCCGTTTGTTGGTGATCGCTGATCTCAGAACAATAAAAACAACTGCAGTTATATTCACATGAGTTTGGTTTTTTGTGATCCCGTTGGTTTTTGTTTTAGTTAAATTTCACTATGTGGCGCTCGTGACGTTTTAGTTCGAAAATTCGTATTTATGATAAAAATTAAGAAAAATTCTCTTTAATAAATTTAAAAATTATTACAAACATGTATTTATGTAGAAGTTATATGTCGATTAAATGCAGATATTTACAAACATGTGTATAGTGCGGTAAAAAAGTTGATCGAACTCTATTATATTAGTGTTCAAAATTGGATCAAATTTGAAATGTATATTGTTTTAGACATGTCCATTATTTAGGCGTGGCTTGCACCGGTTTAATTGCCCATGTTCTCAAAAAAATCGATTAAACAAATCATACAAAATATGACGTACACCGTATACAGTAACCGTCTCTTGAAATGTCTGGGTTCTTACTAAGAAGGACATCGGAAATTGTGTAAATTCCCATATGGATCTTTACTTTGGGTGCTGAGATATCTTGAGACATAACAAAGACAGTGGAAACTAACATAACTGAGTGCCAATCATTTTTGGTAACCATATAATACAGACGTGTGACAAAAATCCGCCTGTTAGGTAGCACCAAAATCATGACATCTAAATTTTTAAGATTATAAATATTAAATTGATTTAAGGAGTAATTTACACTTGTTGAACACCATACTGATATGCGACCAACCATGATTATGCGTGCCGTGCCGTCAAGGGGTTCCTGATCTTGCCCACGTGACGAAAAGTCCATCACGAACTGTTCACAAACCTTGACGCTACATCTCCTCCAATAACAATTATTTTAAAACTTTTTTTTTTATTAAACTAAAACTTTTTATTGTATAAAGTTTTATCGGGAGGTAATCCGTGGACTGGTCGCATAACAGTCAGCCGCTTTACTGTCGAGCCATATATCTTTTGGTTATGTTAAAATATTATTGATGTGCCAGCTGCGCGGAAGAGCGAATCTCGGAGCCGCGCGCCAAACACATTGTATTAAATAGACAGACGAAGGTTTAGTTTCAAAGTGATGGAAGGTAACATTTGAATGCGAGTGTTCTTACGCGAAAAAAACAATTGAAGGTTCACGATTTAAATTTAAATATGAATAGGTATATATGGTGAATCAGACGTGAACTATTTTCACCGGAGTAAGTATTTTTAAATATAATATGCTAATACAATATATTAGATTTAAAAAATAAAATATAAAAGCCCGTAAATATACATGTCTCTAAAGTAAAATTCATGGTCAACCAACTTATGTTTAGAATTATGGTTAAAACAAATATACGATTTTAAAATTATTGCCGTAATTTTTTTTTTAAATGATTGAGTTGTATACATTTTATATTGCCTATGTAAGTACGATTTTTGTAAAACATATACATTACGTATATGCATATCAGAACGCACTTGCACAGTACTTTATATTTGGTAATATATTTTTCGATTTCAATTTTTTATTTATTTTCCTTCAATGACATTACAAAATATACAATTTTAATTCGTTATTGATTTAATTATACAAACGTAAATGTGATGATGTAAGTATTTCGACATATTTAGTGTCAATGACCTCACTCAGAACAAGTGTCGGAATACGCTGCGCAAATAGTATGCGCAAGTATATCATGGTTGACACACAAATAACAGGGCATTATTGTCACAAAATCAAACGTCTAACATTAAGTATCCGTCCACACCAGCACTGAATCTGAAGCAATATTACACTAAATATGTCAATATCTTCACTCAAGTTAGTTTCAACCACTGTTCACTGCGATTCTTTCGTCTTATACGTATCCAGAGTTGAACGATGGTCCTTTCAGGCCACACTTCTGGCTCCATGAGAGACTCCAGCGAAGTCGCGATAACCCCGACTTTGAAAGATGTTGACAGCGTCCGTCTGCTGACAATCCTCCTGATGGTCATCCAAGAGGAATTGAATGCAGCGGTCGCTGCCAAGAAGCTTATATAAATATTACTTAAATATACATATACTATAATACGAAATATAGTATATGTATATTTAAGTAATAATAATATTGTAATATAGTCAATGATCTATAAAAGTAGATTAGAATATTGAAATAATAAAATAATATTCTAATAAAAATTAAAAAAACATATTATATAAATATAATTAATCGTTCAAGGGCCACCTAGCTAAATATATGTTTAAAAACAATTTATGTTTTATAAATATGATAAAACATAATAACATAATAGCAAACATTTATTCTATTGAATAAATTAAAAAAGATTTTTATTTAATTTTTTTTTAATCCAAAAAAGTAATACATGTACTGCATGTACCCACTAATGTAAACGTTTTAAAATGCCCAATAAGAATCCAATGATAGAAGTAAAATCGACAGGCGCATACAACTGGGATGGGCAGCATTTGGAAAACTAAAGTACATTTTTAAAGCGAAAATTCCGCAATGCCTTAAAACTAAGGCGTTTAACCAATGCGTCCTGTATTAACTTATGGCGCAGAGACGTGGAATCTGACAGCAAGTCTTACCCATAAAATAAAGTCACCCAGCGTGCTATGGAGAGATCCATGCTCGGAGTGTCGCTAAAAGATAGAATCTATGGATGCTACCCAACGAATAGGCACACTCAAGTGGCAGTAGGTCATATCTGTCGAAGAGACGACGGTCGATGGGGAAGAAAAGTATTGAATGGCGCCCAAGAACTGGCAACGACCCCAAGATGGACTGACGATATAAGAAGAATAGCGGGAGTGACCTGGATGCGGAAGGCGGAGGATCGAAGAGGATGGAGACTCATGCGGGAGGCCTACGTTCAACAGTGGACGGACACAGGCTGATGATGATGATTGAAGTAAAAATAACATTAAAGTTTGTAAGGTGGTGTGTGCTCGGTGGCGGCATTTTCTAAATGTGCAGACCATACGCCCGTCTTCCGCCCACTATCCCGTATACTCTCCCATCCACTCTCCCGCCCGCCTCGCTAAGTCGACAGGGGCCATGGCTTAGCCGTGTAAGGCGAACTAAGGAAAATATTCTGCGATGCTCGACGGAAGCTTTACCTACAATCTACGATGTAGTCAGTACTTAACGTGAAAGCGTTCTGTTGTTTGTTTAAAAGGCGAACTTTCGTCTTGGGCCACTCTCAGTCCGGATAAACGATTACGCCCTTCTCACGCTTCAGGATATTTATTACTTTCTTGAAATAATGCGTGCACTCGAACACATTAAATTTCATCAGCAAATAAGTGATTTTGCTGAACTATTTATAAACCTACAAAATAAGAAAAAAAAATCTACTGGTAGTTTTTTTATTAAAACAACCGGAGAATACTGACAAAATATGTATATATCATTTGACTACGATTAATTCACATATCGTTCATTTATACAAGGATTTCCTGTGAATGAGTGGTGTTGACGAAAATACATGTTTACCATGATTTTTTCGATCTAAGAATGATCAATTTTAGGCATTTACGAGTAGAGTAGCCTTTAAAAGAGTTTTTTTTTAAAATAAAAAGCTTCTTTATTAAAAGATAAGGATTTTATATCTTGTTTTAATATGGATCCCATTGAGCAGTGTTTCACTGTTGATAGAAGACTGCAGTTTCATTATCTATGAAAGCTTCTTCAGTTATAATTTGCGCACGCGTACTGAGATGTAAATAAATATTTACTGATAAAGAAAACGTTTCACTGTAGATTCTTTATTTAAAAGTTTTTTGGAGATTGAACCCAAGAGCGATATGGTGAGCAAAAAATGTTTTACTTGACAATATCCGTCGGAAAATTATGTATTAAAATGTCAATTACATTTTTTTATTTATTATTGTAATATAAATAAATCAAATAAAATCTTTTTAATTTTTTTTTTTAATATGAATCCCTATTCTTTGACAATATTATTTTGAATACGACTACTTAATATTTTTTTGCAGTTTGTATAAAAAAATCTGAAGCTTTTTTTATTTCAGTAATCTTCAGTAAAACGAAGGTATACTTAAGCAGCTTGCGCAGGCTAAAATATATTATACGTCGAATGATAAATGAGGTCGCCTTTTTGAAAGTCATAATATAGGTGGGCACTTGTGTTTTAATTTCTCTTAAAATTACTTTTGTTGAATTTCAACTAGACAGATTTATTAAGAAAGTTGCGCTGAAACGTTTGAACTTTCGGGGAGGAAGGGCTCCCCTTCCCCTTGCACTCAGTATGCGCCCGAGGCTCTGCGCCCGGCAACAGCGATGCACTAAATAATGCAATTCGCTAATACAGCCTTTCCAAGACGTGCTCTTTAACCGCTAAATACTCAAACTGAAACCTACAAATTCCCGCCTTAAACGTTTTTCTTGTTATCGTTCACCGTTAAAAAGACTACTTTACAGCAATTTCCGGTCCCTTGTTTCCGGGCGAGAGATAAAAATGAAGTTTCCACTGCGGAAAGTATTTCATAAGTTCAAGAGCTCTCACAGATGGAGTAGCATTAACGGACAAAGATGTAAGTGATTTTCGAAAAGTTTTTAATGGCGTCGCATCACTTAATGTTAATTTTATTTCACCGATCACGACGTGCATTAAAAAAAAAAGAACACCATCCACGTGTGACATTTAATATTATTGAGATTCTTTTATCAATGTAATGTGAAACATAAATTCAAACTAAAAAGTGTTTTAGTTTGAAACCCCCAAGAGTGCATAAATCAAAGCTGTTAATATTTCCGTAGTGAGAGATGAAATTAAGCAACATTAGTAATTTTCGTAATTTCTTGGAGAGACCACGTCACGAACAATGAGGTTCTCAGGATAATCAAGGAAGATAGGCACCTAATAAGAACCATCTCAGAGAGGCGAGCCCGATTGATTGGTCACATCATGTGCCACGATGGTCTTCTTCACGATATTGTGGAGGGGATGGTTGAGAGTAAAAACTGTAGAGGGCGCCCTAGATGGGAGTATTTAAAGCAAGCATTCGAGGACATGAATTGTAGCGCTTATGCTGAGCTGAAAAGGGTTGCGGAGGACCGAGAGGAATGGAGATCGAGATGCAAGATTCTGTTGCTGCAAACCAATCCACCGGATAGATAATACTACGAAGAAGTATCGAACAAAAAAAACATGAACCACCGCCTGTCTTTCAGTGTGCATCGTTAATTGCTTTGAGAAGCTTCTTAGAACCAAATGAACTAGTCAAAGGAAGGCTAGAACCAATTACGTATGCGATTTTCTTTGAATTGCTGAGTAGTAAACGCCAAACTATGCCTCTGATAATTCACTTGGCATAAATTTAAGAGCTATATACTTATTTGTTCACAGGTACACCTGGGGTATAAATTTTGGATAAGGTATGGACGATACCAGCTGATAGAGATGTGAGGTAAAAATTTGTGGTGAATATATGCTTCTATGATAAATGACATAGCTATGAAGCGGGTGTAAAAAATATACAAAAGTTTTCTAGTTTCACTAGCAATTTTGGTGTTGGGAACTGCGCCACTGCGGTCTTGGTGTAAATGGATTTTCCTTTTGTACAAGTCGAGAGCGGATTCAGCAAACAGTGCCGGAGCCTCATTCCCGTGAATTAGCCGCTAGTCCGCCGTAAAGACAACATGTAGCACGGGCCGGACTTCTCAAGGCGGGTCGTTACGGGTTTTTTCCCGACCATACGGAATCGGTAAGGATTTTTGTAACACTCGGGAGGGATCGCACTTGCTCGGCACGTGATCGGCATCTGCTTCCCTCCTTCATACCAAGGTAATGAGGAGAACGCCGCCGCAGTACGAAGCCAGGTTATTAAACATTTCTCGCTTTTATGATATCGCAGTATCCCCCTTAAGACAAACATGCCGACGGCGATGAGGCTCTCTTCCTATGTTAGTCTCTCGGATAAGTTACGCCGATTGCTACAGCGGCGTTTGTAGAGACGTTTCTTTATCGTGGATATTAAATAAAGCAAATCGAGAGGATCCAGAAAAAACATTAAAGGTCACAGAATACGCTTACAACCATCCAAAATGGTAATGAATCACTGGACCTGACAGATAAAGATATTCATGTTATAGGTGTGTGAGAAAAATAGGTATTAATATTTTTAGAATTTGTTTTCAGATTTTAATACAAAACTTTTCAGATTTTAATACAAAACCATTTTTATTGTAATAGATATTATTATAATGTATCGCAGCATGTTTACTATAGACTTACTTGGTGTGGTTTGACTCGGCATGGACAATCCGAAACGAACCAATTTAAAATCTCTGTATGATTCTTAGGTCATCTCTTTTCATGATTTATTATAGTAAAATAAAATGATTATTATTTTATGTTACGAAGAGGATAAGAGCGAAATACCAAGTGTAATCAAAATTTAAAAATATAAACATGATATTTACGTTTTAATAAAATAAGAGAGCTTTAAAATCACATAGATCACGTATGTTCATTTGTAGGGGCAACATTTTCAAGTAAGGAAATATTATGCACCGATGTAATTATTAATTTAGTCAGTATGTGATGGTGTTTTTAAAACGTAATGAAAAACTCACATAATTGATTAAAGGATTATGCAAAAAATGAATGAAATAATTCTGAATCCAACATATGAATTATTTAATAAAAAAAATCTATTAATAACATGAAATACTAGTATAAATTACTTAAATATACATTAACTAAACATAAAATTCTTTTTTCAACGCGTCAATCCAAGCACAAAAATAACGGCAGAAGCGGGATGCGAACCGCGGACTTTGGAAACCAACAATGCCCAGGTATTCATACCGCTCGGCGAATCGCGCCATTGCTATGCCTAGACCGACCCGCGATGAAACTAGTATTTATATCATTGTTATTATCGTACGACAGATGTCGCCATAGTATATATTCAAAGTATGTATATTTTTATTATTATTCTATCAGTATTCATTTATTCACAAGCTTAATATTATTACTTTCCGGCAGTCTATTTATTTTAGTAAGTACCACTCGGGTCTCGAACCAAACTATAGACTGAATGGATGTGAAACGACTACTTATAGTTCCGACTCGGACTTTATAACCAATCATTTACCTGTGTTACTGATGGATAATTTTTACCTTCTTGATATTGTCTCAAGGAGACATTATTAATTAATTTTTAATTTTTATTAGAATATCATTTTATTATTTCAATATTCTAATCTACTTTTATAGATCATTGACTATATTACAATATTATTATTACTTAAATATACAAAATATAAATTGTTATTATCGTACGACAGAAAAATAACGGTTCGCATCCCGCTTCTGCCGTTATTTTTGTGCTTGGATAGACTGAAAAGAATTTTATGTTTAGTATATGGTATATTTAAGTAATAATAATATTGTAATATAGTCAATAATCTATAAAAGTAGATTAGAATATTGAAATAATAAAATAATATTCTAATAAAAATTAAAAAATTAACTAGTATAAATATTCAGAAGATTTTATTAGAAGAAAACTTACGGCTCAATATAATATGAAATAGCGTCGAAAAAAAGTTTTTGTTGAAGCCTTTATCGTCTCTAGTAATTTTCTATTGAGGCAGTATAAATAGTAGTAAATAAAGCGATAAAGCTCACAGAAGAGTTTATGACCTAGTAAAGCTCCAGAAGGATATAATCAAATATACAGGACTTAGCAATCATCACTTTTAATGGTTCCCGGCAAATAATAAATTGATTCTGAAATTTTGATGTCCTGCGCACAAGTCGTGTTAATAAACGTGTAAAGACAACAATATTGAATTTGTGTCTGCGGTTGATTTGATATAGTATCGTAAGCTGAAATAATTTATTACTCGTGTTAAAAATAATATTCCATATTGCTACTATTTATATTGTTAATTGTGACATCAGCGTGATATAGCCCTTGCTGACTGGTACCGAAAACTCCGATATATAATCTTTCGTCTCTATTTCTGCTTGTCAAACAAGGATGTGTCCGCAATATTGGCATTAGTTATATACACCGTGGCGCGGGCGAGAGACAATACCGAGCGCGGAGATCAGTTGCCTACCGCCCTTCGGCGAGAGCATATTGTACTGTGGCTCGGCCTACTGCTGCGCCTGGTTCCGGACCACAAGCTTGTTAAGTTTTATCAAAAGTCAATGTGCTTCTGAAAAAATCTGTGTTTTGCTGATCTGCTCCTCATCATGCCATCACGCGACGGAAGAATACCTTTTTGAAAAAAAGGAGGATGTTAATTGATAATAAATTAATGATAACTTTGCTCATGATAATTTCAGTAAACGAATGACCCAAGGCATCTTATCAATGAACGCTAAGGTTTAAAAAATAATAGATAAACTTATTTTATATTTCCATATCCATTCAATATCTGGAACATGCATAATATGGTAACCACAAATTTCCACCATTAAGGTCTGTCAGTAGCCATTATACGCGTCTCGTCCACAAACCTCTGCATTTAAAGTTCCACCAACAGGGAATATAAATGATTCCTGACAAACTCAAGTCCACAGACTTCTTTCTGCCTTAGAGATGGCAGATGTAGAATCCGAAGCATATATTGGGTGATTGCTCTGCCCAACCAACGTTTTGCGGTTAGCAACAGGCGGTGACCCATCCATGTTTGTGCACGCGTCCAAAATTGCTTAAATTCGGTGATCTAATGCAAACCGCGCTAACGATGTGCTATTGTCTCTGTATAAAATAATTAACCACATAATCTATATAATATTATAAAAAAAAAATTATACATCCCATGTAAACGATTAATCTTTTACTTTTATTTGAAGAGATATACCGAAAAATGTTAACAAGAATACAAATATTGTATAAAGTGACCATGGTACAACACGTGAGTATTTTCTTCTAAAAATAAATGAAAAAAGTTGACGACACTACTGGTTAAGCAAAGTCTCCAACTTGTGAATGAAAGTTTCGAAAGTTATTGAAATTTCTTCATACTTAGTTTCGCCCAACTTAGATAATTTTTCATAAAACGAAGAGTACAACAGATATCATCTTCAACGACATTATTAATACGTCATAACAAATCTAAAATAATATTAATGGAGTTATATTTAGTTTTACGATCAAATTGGTGTTTTTTTTTAATATTCATTAATGCTACAAAATAAATGAGGTTATAAAAATCAAATAATTTATTTTACTCGTGCTTAAAAGTTTTAATAGTTTTCAGTAAGTATTAATGGGTTTCAGAGGTTTTTCATAGGCCGTCACATCTCACACTTTTATGAGTATTTCGTATATATTTATGTAATAATATTATCTCAACTTGTGATAGTTATTTTTCTCTTTATGAAGATATAAAATGAAAATATTAATCTCCAACCGCTTTATTGAGCGACAAAAACAGAACACAATCTGCCATTTAAACAAAAAAAGATATTTATCTTTTATATGGCGACACATAAAAATACGTTGATTTGTTATTTGATATTGCTCTGCGAATACAATAAAATAGCAGTAATTCATTTCATAGTATAAAGAGAAGTCAAACTATCGTATTCTTTTATAGACATCCGAAAAATATTGCCGTTCGCAGTAGTAATGTTATTTAAATAAAATTCTAAGAAAATGATATATTTATTTAACATTCGATAGGAACAAATAACACTGATTTTTAAAAACTTACAATATTTTTTTGCTTGGTGTTGAAATAGCAGTGTATTTTTTAACAGTTAATTTTAAATTTAAGCCATGTACATATCATATTTTTTGACAGTTATTTTAGCAATAATTGCTTATAAAAAAGCTTGATTGATTCTATACATTAATTTTTGGTTGGTACCTTTTCAAATAAAGAATATGAAAAGTATCATTTATAACTAAGGCCCTAGGGCCGGTCGCCTTATACCTGCGCTGCTTGGGAGCATTTACCAAAGCATTATTTTTTGAGTACTTTCTCGTTATACAAGTAAAGGGCTTTGGTGAGCAACACCAAACGAGAGTGTAAAAGTTAGTAATTCAGACGTTAAAATTTGAAGATAGGTAGAAATGCTGCTCAAGCAAGAAAAAAAATCCGATGTGTACAGAGAATACGTATAGATGAAATAGTGTCAAAACTTTTTGAAAGTTTTTGAAACTATCTGGCTATTATGATGTTGAAAATGGACAATTTTCTAGAAGATCAGTTCAAGTTGATGAAGAAATTGATTTCGAAAACCTCGAAATGATAATTTGAAACGTGTATATAAATAATGAAATCATTCATTATTATTTTTAATTAAAAAATAAATTGCTCTCCCTCCAATTTAATATAAATATACAGTTTTAAAATTGAATCTTGTATTAAAAACTGGTGGGCTACATTAAATATATTATATTTACCTAATTTGAATTAATATGAGCTTTATGTCTTTAATTTTTTTAACGGCATTAAAGTGTATGTTTAATACAAGATTACTAACCCCGAATTTCTCAACATTATGGCAATAAAAATTTGCGGGAAAAAAACCTATAAAAAGCTATTGGCAATCTTCCGAAAAAATAATTAGTTGGAACCTTTTACAGGCCGAGGAATGTTGCAGCCGACGGCGGACCCACAATTTCTTTATTCTTTTACGACATAGCTACGTTAAATGACTCATGAAATATGTTATCGGTTGGTACTTTGCCGAGATATATTTTTCCACCAGTTTCTATGTCATTAATTTCGTAATGGTTTCGTTTCTGCTTTATAAAGAAAAGATTATTCTATTAACGGAGCACGCGGTCTGTGCGAGTCACCAGTCTTAACAACATACGCTATACATTATATGTTTGGAACAATTTGTAAGGTATGCGAAATGTTTGTTTCCCATAATATAAAGGTGGCATTATATTAGAGAAATGAACTATTTTGAACATGAATTTAATTAATTTATTAGTGTTTAATTTAGTTTTTCTTCACTGTAAGTGTTTCATTTTATGTGTCTGTCATGTCTCTTTTTATGATTTATTTTCATTCTTTCTTTCTTTCTAACTTCTTCAACATGTATCCTAGTTTTAAGTCCTAGTGTTAAGTAAAATCACATGTCAGAAATGCCTTCCATTCAAGGAAGGTGTAAATTAATTCATAATTAAATATATTAAGTTCTTGTTATAGTATCTAACACATTATTGTAATAAGTTAAGAGACAATTAAGTCTGATAATTTATGTTAGAGTTATTATTATTTGTAAACTTGTAAGAAAAAAAAAATACCTTAAATAAAAGAACCAATTAAAAAAAAACATGAATTTAATATTTAAATTGAGACGTGTTTGAATATAAATTAAAATAAACACAATGAAACGAATTAATCAATTATCAATTAAATTGTAACGTTGCTTTACTGCTAATGTGTTTCAATTAAGTTTAATGAATTCGTACTTTAATGGAGGTGGCGAATGGTGAAAATCCCGTTATGTGATATTATTTCCTCTTGAGGTTTCCTTTAATTGCTGAGCCGATTTGTTGTAGAAGTGTTTCGGAGTAATTCGTTTTGAGGATTTTAGCGCGCGGTGGAACTAACAATACTAACTAATCTCACATACAAGTGTTATATCGAGGCTTTTAAGTGGCAGCGGAAATCCTTTTATTTGCCGTTAGTATTCATACCAAATATTTTATAAATTGGTCCTCTCAGTAACATTGTTTTATAAAATAAGTAAAAAAGCTTATTACGTATAATTTTATCTACTGATTTTGCTCGTACTTTCAGTGAGAAAATCTTTCTTCTTTAACAAGTGACTGCGATTTAAACCTAATATATAAATTATTTAATTTTAGAACAGTGGCCATAAAAGATCAAAGAAGACTTTCACTGAAGTTGTGAGCTGATCATAATATTTGCCGGGCAGCGTAGTCCAGCGGTAAAAGCGTTTGTTTATCATTTAGACACTTTCGGTTCAAAATCCAAGCAAACTAGATTTTTTTTTACCAAATCTAAGTTCTATACATGCCTCTAGTGGGATTGAGCTACCCCTTAAGAACAAAAAAAAATTCTCCAGGCCTTGAGAGCGTCGGGCTTGTCATCCGATCTTCTTAAAAGAAACTTCATAATTGACTTAAAGAAATCTAAATCGGCAATTTGGGGTGTGCGATGCTCCAAAAATGGAGCAGACATTCTTCTTCGTAGTTTCAATCCGGTGGATTGGTTTGCAGCAACAGAATCTTGCATCTCGATTTCCATTCCTCTCGGTCCTCCGCAACCCTTTTCAGCTCAGCTTTGCAGACATGTTAAATTTAAAAAAAAAACATGATATGGATGTGGGCTAGAAAATTTAATTCTTATTGCTGTGTAATATATTAAAATTAGTGTGATGTATTGTAAGTCAGTGGAATCGCCATAACATCAGGTCAGGTGACACGCTGTAGTGGGACGGTACTAGTGGAATCTACATCACATGTATGCGGGATGGCGCGGCCCCCGACAGGTGATTACCGCGGCTCTTGCTGTCGCCCTGGTTGGTCACGCCGCCCATCACGAGGATACTTATTTGGGCTTTGATAAGGGTAAATGGGCGACGCACTTCCCAGTGTTGCTAAAGCCCGCACGGGGCACAGCGTACTTCCGGCTACTGACACTTCACGGCAACTGTGTCACTCGCATAAGGTAACAATATAAAGGAAACACTAACACGAGACACTTTAATTTATTTAATTGTATTAACCAACACGGGATAGATGACCAATTAAAAAACCCTACGCATCTTAAATGCTTCAATCTATGGAAGCGTCAATAAAGTAATCAGATTTCTTTCAAAATGATGAATTATAACCATTTTGATATACTTTTAAATTTATAGCGCCTTCTCTTAGATCTAATGAGTTCTTGTTTTAGACGTTTTTGACAATTATGCACCGTAGGTACTTAGCAGATAACTGGATGTAGAGATGAGATGAAGCAAGGTTGATAGAACTGTGTTCAAAAAATTGTTAAAACCATTTGATTCAATAATGCCCATAAAAAGCAAATATTGAAAAAAAATATTGCTACGAGTATTTTACAAACTACTAATACGAGTGAGATAATTTAAATACTTGATTTGTTGTGAAAATTCGTTAGTCTTGTAACACCAGAAACAGTAATAAAAAAATAGTTTAATACTTATTACCAATAATTGCATAATTTAATTACTACACATTAATCAGTAAATGAATCAAATTCAGTTGTTACGCGTCAATCAGAATGAAAAAAAAAAATTATAATGTTTCAATTATATGCGGATGAAAATTTAATGAAATAAGAAAAAAATTATACATTAAGGTTATCAAACTGACAATACTTGGTGAAACCGCATTATTATAATTTTAAATTAATTTCAATTAAAAAATTAACAAATTAAAATATTTAGTTTTGATTCACATTTATTTTCAACGATTACATGTTTCGGCCTCCCTGGAGACCATCTTCAATGATATTGAATAGATTATTGTAGATGGTCTCCGGGGAGGCCGAAACATGAAATCGTTTGAAATAAATGTGAATCAAAACTAAATATTTTTAAATCGTTAATTTTGTAATTAAAAATTATTTAAAATTATACATATTTAATAGTTAGACATACAAAAATATGCATAAAATAGCTCCTTTAGATAAAATATATATTTAAAAAAAATATCTAAATAAAGTAAAATGGTTCCATGCTAATTTTTATTTAATCAAATTTTTAATTGATGTGGATGACGTTAAATATTGTTGCATGAATTTTTCAGTTACAATGCAAAATCTCACAGAGAATGTGAATATTCCAGTTGGATTTCCATTGGTCAGCTGAGGATTTGTTGAAGGTCTAAGTATGATTTCGGTCGAAAGTTGAGAGAAAAGTTTCGGCTTAAAGTAAAACAGTACAGAAAGTCAACAACGTTAACGTTTCAGTTTTAGATAATTAATGAAAGCATAAAAAATAAATTATTTTTTGTAAACATACAATGTTTCAAACCATATTTGATAACGATCAATTTATTATAAATATCATTCAATATAAGTTTTGATATCATATTTAGCCAAAAAATCGTAAAATATGATATTCAATTTTATTAAGCCTGACTCTAGGAAGTTAAAGAATAATATACAATAATATTTCAATGTGCATCAGTTAGCATAACAGTTTATTTTTAATAACGTTAAGCTTATTAACTTTTTTTATCTAAGCACATACAGGAGAAAACCAACAGATGGTGATAGTAAATCTTAAGTCTCATTTGTGGTATTCTATGATGGTCACCATGATGCATATGGTTAAGCGCTGCATGTGGAGAGTTGATCCGCCAACGTCATAGACTACAGCCCAAGATTCACGCATCATCTTTATTATTACAGGAATTTACTATGAATGGGTGGTCTACACGGGACAACTTTCGTTCTACCAACAATTTTAATTAATAGGCTATGACTGGAATTTAACGGGTGAGGGATCAAATTCACACCAACCGGGGGTATTTAAGAGCTCAGAAATCGATTGAAAATCCTTATTTTTTTTCAATCTCCGTCGGTGATCGAACCCACGACCTTTGACTTGCAAAGCAAACGCTTTGACCATTGGAGCTATACCCGCCGGCTGAACTGTCATTTTTGATGAAACTGCATAGTTGCGTGGTAATATGTGAAATAGTATTAAATATTGTGATTGTAATGCTGTTAACAATAATGTAAGTAAAAATAAAGAATATGTAATTGTTGATTATAATGTGAAATATGATTTCAATTATTCCAAACTAAGTGTTTATAGAACGGTTCAAAATGATTAATCATCACGTTAATATACGTGTAATATGTGGATGGCATAAGCGGTTGTATAAATCATGACGGAACGTTAAGATAGCAATCAATTTTGCAGACTGGTGTATCAAATTGCTCTGTATCAAGTTATTTACCGTGAGGGGAGAATGCACCTGCAGCCCTTGAAATATATCAATGGTCTTGTACTGCTACAACAGACAGTGGACCTTATGGTCGACAAATGTTGGGACAAGGGGTGGTCTTAACTACCGGTGAATACATAATTGTCATCCCTTTATATCTCCCGTATATGTCCGACTTAACCTCATTGCAGCCAATCCACAAATTTAGTTTTGGGTAAGCAATTATAGATCGATGACTAATAAAAGATAGAATATTTATTTCTATATAAATAATTGTTGTATTATATATTATATTTTAAATTTATATTATATTTTTACTAACATAATTTTTATAAAACTTGAATATGGAACAATACCATGAGCTGAAGTAAATTATGCCGTTAATTGGTCACATATTTCTGCTATCATCCTTGCCTTGCCTCATGCCAATTTTACACCTAAAGCTACATCGGTTATATTATGGGTGTAGTTCACAATGAACTTTCTGGATCAAATGAGATCAGATAACAGCTGAATAGACAAAAGTCTATAGTACATTTAAGCATTTGTTAGGTACGTCTTTTGAGGATGTAGTATGATGATGTTGACGCTCCGTAAATCTGATCCATTTGTGAACCTAAGAGGCGTATCATTTCAATAATTTGTACAATTGTAAGTCTTTACTTCTTTTACGAATGTAAGTAACTGTATTTAGGAACCACTTTGTATTACAAAGCAAAATTTTGGTTGTTTACCAACTTGAAATAATGTGTAAATAGCTCTTTAATCAAAGCTTTTATAAATAAGGGTGAAGTTTTGAGCACTGTTTTCTAAATAAATTAAATAAATTTATATGATTGAGGAAGTATCTTAAAAAACAGAGGAGAAATAATATAAAGCCTTACCGAATGAAATCTCTAGATATTTTTTGGTTTATATCGCAGGAAAATCATACCTGAAACAAAAGAAAATACAAGTTTTAAAAGGAAATCTTGAAAAGTTTGGAAATATTTTCGCAAAGAAATATTTATCTATTATCGCGATTGTGATTTTCATAACTTTTTTGTTTGCATTGCTCATCATTTTACTGAAATAAACAAATATTAAGTTGAAGTTTAATGGTCTTCAAAGGAAGATCTCAGTTAACGCTTAAACTGTAAAGCGTAAACAAAAACAAACTATGGAAGTAAAATGTCCCCTTAACTAAACAAAACGCAAACTTTCCTTTTTGTATCAATAAAGCTCAAAGGGAACAGAACTTCGCATTTGAGTTTTCTCAACGTGTTTTATCTTTGAAATAATTTTGTATGTAAAATAAAAATAAAACTCAATTTCCTTTTGCAGTTTACGTGCCTTGTGTACGCCGAAGGCTTTAAAGGATCGAATTCACGGGTCACCTGAAAGTGTATTCACGAAAAAAGGTAAAAGCTATCCTATACAAACACGGCTGTAATTTAAAAAAGGTTACTGACTGAATAAAAGGCTTTGAGGTCAACCAGACAAACAGTTATAAATATCCTTGCGTTGTACTCCGGCTACCCACCGGTCTACCTGGACCCTCCATCGATCCTGGGGACGTGGCTGATGGGTAAATTAACGACATGTGTTGCCCTATTCATCCCATACAAGAAACACAATATTATAATACGTCACTTACTTTCACTGATTTAGTTACTAAAACGCGAGTCATCCGAGCGAGATATCACTAGAGTACGAATATATACTGAAAGCGGTTAGAGATGTGTATTTACTACAAGTGAACTCTGATAATGAGAGTATACATATAACATATAATGTATACTGAGTTCAGATTTTTTGTGTTCCTAATAATATTATTAATTAATAAATAAAATTATAATAATCTAAAGTTATTCACTTGCAGCGATGGAAATAAATAATTTGTGGATTAATTGGTAACAAAATCACCACACGTGATGCATGACAAGCGCCTGTGTCATGCATCTAGACGCTATGGTGTAGACGAGACAGACTTGGAACCGGGACATGCACGGCTTGCTAAGATTCCGTCAGTATGAATTCGGCTGCACACGGGTCAACATGACCACTGAATTTGTTGGCTGTGCCAGCTATAGCGCCTTATTGTGATGTTTTTTCTCTTTTTCAGATACTAATATTACAAAAATTGTTACTTTTCAACTTCAATCATAGGCAGTCAAAGCAATATTTAGGAATATTCTCATTTTTTTCAGTTTTCAAATAAAAATTTCATATGGTGTAAAAAATACATATGATCCAAGCTTTCGGATGTTTTAAGCACAGTAAAGAGATGGTTAAGCATGGTTATTATGTACAAATTCATGTTTAATTACACTATTTGAAGCTAGCAATCTAATATAAAATATTATGATTTTTATTGAGATATTAATACAGTAATCTACGTTTCATATTACGTTGACGTAGTTTTAACGTTATTACTAAAATATAATAACTCCAGACACATTTCGTTCGCCGAGTATTGCTCATAAAGCCCAGTACTGACTTATGTACGCAACTTAATTTCCGCTCTACTCTCGAGCATCAATATTAAACGATCCGCAATATTTTAATAGCTTTGTATTCCCAAGGATTAATTTTGACGGCTGAAAAATTCAAAGGGCTTGGCGAGTTTCGAAATAATGGACAGGAATTCGAGAAATTTGATTTCCGCAGAAACAAAATTAATGATTGATTTTTTTCTCTCGTTTATAAAAATTCTCAACGTACCTAGGTTATTAAAAATTCATTTAGTTTTTTCACGTAAAAAATATATTTATATTCCTTTTACGTTGTATGGAATAATTTAAGCGCATTAAATACTTCAGAAAATATTAAAATAATAATTTAATAAAAGCACTATAGACTCGTATAATCCGAAAATTTGTATTAATTTGCTGTAGTATAAGCTTAAAGCACCACCGAGAAAACATAGCGGATAAGAAAGCCGTTAAAATTAAAATAGACTTGGCCACTATATATAAATTTAGTTAGGATGCCGTAGGAGAGCATACACTAATGCTGCCTTTTCTTCGCACTCCCAACGCCATCCTGTTAAAGCTGTTGAAAGCTATACTCGTGCATAGAATATAATTGGCGAGGCTTTTTTTATTTAAGCATGTACAGGAGAATACCGACAGAAGATGACAGTAGTGCTGAAGTCTAATCTGTGGATTATATGACGTTTATCATGTTACATGGTTAAGGACTTCATGTGGAGTGTTGATCGGTTAACGTCATAGATTCAAAACACTCACACACCATCCGTTTTATTACAGGTATTTACTATGAATGGCTTGTCTTTACGGGATTACGTTCGTTTAGCATTTATTTTAATTAACAGGATATGACTGTCATTTTACGGGCGAGGGATCAAATTCACTCCAACCGGGGGTATTTTGTTATATACTTAAAAGTTAAAAACAAAAACCGCCTAAGATGGTATGGGCATGTGACACGGAGAGATGAGGACCAACCTGGACTGCAACTGTAGACAAGGATCTGTAAACTCTGGGCTTGACCGAGAATGCAACACAGGACAGACAGAAAACAGAAAGCGAATGTGCACAAGAAGAGCCGACCCAAGATGTTGGGAAATGGCGAGGCTAAAGGGAGCGAGATTAAGTTAAAAGAGCTGATATGGCATGATGAGACATTTCATTCAATAATCCGATACAGCACTTTCATTAAAAACACTTTTTTGTATAAGTCAGTTTTATTCATTTATAAATTAGATTTTACACTATTCAAGCTGTTTCCTACAAAGTATAATTTATTGTAAAATCTTAGAGTGATGAGATTGACGATCGAATAATTTTGCTGTAACACGAGATGTGCCGAGAACAATCAACAATTATTCAAATATAATGATTTAGGAACCAAATTGAAAACGTAAAGGCCAGCAGTGGATTAAACAAAACAAAACTTTCCCTCAGTGACTTGTGAATGATTTGGATTAATGTTTGTTATTTGCAATACGGATTTAAACAAAGTATTGTACAATGTAGATAAAGCATATTGGGAAACTTTTTGGTGCCTTTTGTTGGTGTATTCTGACGTGACGGATCAAGATTTCGAAAACTATCAAAACATTGTGAAATTGAAAACGCCTTTCAAAATATCTGCAATAAACAATGGAATATTTTCAAACTAAAACTGTATGAATTGTTATACAAAATATTCATTTTCAATAAACACATGACGAATCCATCAATGTCACATTTAAATTAATATTATTCTGTTTTTTACTGGTTAACAATGTATTGTTGATATAATGAGTTCACAATAAATCTAGCTGGTAATGGGGGTACATTATGATTTTAAAAATCAAACATAGATTTAGAGTAAAAAAGAGTATTTATAAAACATCAAAATAAAAAAGAAGGACGTATTGTGTATTTTTTTTTTCTAAAACAAGATTTGTTGAAATATTTTCGTTTTTAAAGAAAATATTTCAACGTTTATTTTTAACATGTGTATTCCATGATAATAAGCTTAATCTTTCACCGATCTTACGAGTTTATTTTTGCTCGTGGTTTGTATCAGCTTATGCTGCTATTGTTTCTTTATTAGCTTCAACTGGCTTTTGAGAATGCGGTGTATCTTAAAAGTTGCTTTTTAATTTACATGTTTGAAAGGGTATCAATTAAACCCTATAGTGATCAATCGAACTGCAAACTAGATCAGAATTTATTATAATTATGCGGTAAAGTGTTGTCAAAAAAATCAAGTACTCTGTTGATAAAAAATTAATCTGTTTTCGAACAATCTCATAATAAGTTTATTTTTAAAATTGAATGAAAGTATATTTAACTAATAAAAGCCTCAAGCTAAAACAACCTCTGTTAATGAGTAAAAGCTACAAGGCAAAATTCTCAACTCATCATTGTCTAATTATAAACACTGCCACCAGTAATCAGTATCGCAATTTAAAGTAATAGCTGAAAAAAAGTTCTTTTTGGGTGAGTTTATTACTTTAAAGGGTTTCCGTTGCCTTGGAGTTTTTAAAAACACGTATTTGTCGCGTTCACAAAAACCAACTGAGCATTTGAACGATTAAAAGTTCCCTTTAAAAGATCGAATTACAAACGGAAGTGATTTGTGAGTTACAACTGCAATATTATTCGCGTTTACTAAACCGGTACAAGCTTAAAAGACCGTTAGATTGAAGGTAAATTACAAAGAAGGATTTACGTTTTTAAAACTATTTTTGTAAAATATAAAAAAATACAGGTACATAAAGGTACATAATAGTTTATGATATTATAAGTATAACAATATAAGTATAATAATTATACGTATAACAATTTAAATATAACAATTGTTAGTTTAACAAATACTCTTCTTCTTCTAAAATAAGTAAAAATTTTGTATCGACAAAATCTGTCTGCCCTATAAATCTAGGACACTTTCTTCAAATTGCATCGTAAAAAAATCTACATAGCTATTATTTGATCATAAACCAAAAGAAAATCTACGTTTTGGTTTCACAATTTTACGTTATTGCCATGGTATAAACAAAACCGAAACACGAAATGTAACATTTTATTTTAAAATTAAAAAAGTTCATTAAGATATTATTTTTTACTAGACATTTAGATAAGATTTATATGATGAACGCTAGGCAATAGAAATTGATACTCTTAATATTAAATGGATAACGACGATATTGTTCACCAGATCTTTTAGTAGTTATTTCAGTATTATCACAGATCCACTGGACGTTGAAGTGGTCTGATATTATCACACGTAATCATATATGTAGATCAAAAATATCAATATATAAGAATTATAATTTATATTGTGTAGCTTTAGAGCATCGGTTTGGGGGCTAGAGGTTGAGGGGCAAGGGTCCAGGCTGGGGTCGGAGTTTGAAGCTCTCCTGTGAAATATGACCGACAACAGTTTCTGTGAAATCTGAATACATCTTGAGAGCTGTGGTGCAACACCAACCCCTTACCTACGTTTCAAGTAAATTGAGTATTTTGGAAGCAAGGATCTAATCCTATTAGATGCTGCGCGCCAAACAATGATCGCTTACAATATTCATTGAAACTGATTATTGTAAATTAAAGCGGATTTATATTTACAAGACCGCATACTATAGTTTTGGTTTGACATGATTAACTATAATTATTTTCATCGCTTAAATAAATAACGCAGTTATAATATGATATATTATTCTAAAGTGAGATATCTTTTTAATCAATTAATAAAAACCTTGCTATCATTGAAGATTTACTTGATTTAAACATAAATAATAAACTTAATTCTGCAGGAGAATCTAAAGCTTACAAGTTATAAAGCTTTTTTTAGTGAATAAGAACGGGTTGTTCTATAAATATGATAATGTATTCAGAAATAACGTATTTTATATACCTTAGAGATGTATAGCTGAACTGCTATCAGATAGCAAGCATGGCAGCTGAGAGAGATTCTTGGAAAGGAATCGTGGTCTCTTTAAAGTGATCTTTATAAAGATTGGGTATCAAGAATGAAAGGAAAAGGTTTAAAACATATTTTGAATAAAATCTCATACTATAAAAATATCATAATATCATAATTATCAAACAAGATCATTTTAAAATAATTATTTAGTTAACATTTAAATAAATATCCATATTTATAATGATAATAAATTGTGTCACTTTAATAAAATTAACATAACGAGTTAATTAAGGAATCTTACCTAAGAGATTGAGTTAAGACGATAATTTGAAAAACATTGATATAATGTAAGAAAATCGTTTGATTTATTTTGAATATATGCTCAATATCTTACGAGGATATATCGTAAAAAATATTTTTGTCTTAATCAACGTAAAAAGTTGTAAATATTTTTTTATTTACATTGTTTTTACATGGATCATATAAGAAAAGTTCTCTAGTAGGAGACTGCAGTTTCGTCTAACTTGTAGCTTTTCTCAATCCTTCTCTTGTTAAGAGATAACTCCTAATAAAGATACTCGCCTAATAGAGAACTTATGTTACGTGATCCATGTAAAAACAAGGTAAATAAATAAATATTTATAATTTATAATGGATATCAAAGTGAATGCTGAAAACATAAAAAAGTATTTTATTTCTTTTACAAGTATTCTGAATAGAACAAAATTGTAGAAAATTCAAATGGTGGGCATTCGTACCACCTTTCCAAATCATCAGATGACAAATTCGTAATGAAATGGCGGCGATGCAAATTTGAAATATTTCCATTACTCGGCGGATTCATTTACATTTTGCGAGACGGCGATAATGGAACCAATAAAGGCGCCTGCGAACTCATTGCGATGTTTTCACTTCGGATAAAATCAAACAGTTTTACTTTATGCAGAAAATCAGCGAAAACAATTATTGTTATGCTCACATTTATCTTTGACAAGAAGTGACGTAACCAAAACGTTATAATGAAAGGAAAAGTTTTGAAATAAATAATATTTTAACGATTATATAAAATATTATTATTTTATCCAAATGTTTAAATTATATCTGGTATTCAGTCGTTTACAAATTATCATTTTTTATTTTAAGAATAATATAAAATTGTAGACTACGGTTTTTCTTGATAATTATTTTATTTCGATCTCTTAAGCGCAGATAATACACACATCTAAAGGAAAGTTTTGTTCACATTTACACAAAAAAAAAATGTATACAACTACTTATTTAATATAATTATAATTTTTGCTCTCTTAAAGTAACAGAGAGAAGTGGGAAGTAGACGAGAAGTATCAGATATATCTGTAGACGGGCTGGTTGAACAGAACGAATTTATTGGAAACATATTAAGTAGCGATTGGAAACGAATAGTCCGATAATTAATGTTTACAATAAATTCGCTCTGATCAACCGTTCCGTCTACAGGTGTCTCGGATACTTTTCTCCATTCCAATTTTTCTGCTACCATAATTAAATCTTCTGTATTTATGTTTAGTTTCAAGTACTTCCTGACAATGGTGATATATCACTGAAACTGGTAGACTAATTAATAAATAAAAACTCAGTGCTTTAAAAGAAAGTATTATTTGTTTTTTTTTATATTTTAAATAATGTTTATAACACTTTATTGCATATTAGTAATAAACGTGTAATATTAATAAATGTATGTTTTTGATTGCTTTATTTCATTGATATACTACTTATATTATTAATACAATGTAATAGATAAATCTGAAGACAATAAGCATGTGATTTTGTGAGACTAACTGCATAATTTTTTGTCCATTTCAATTTAAACTTAAATCAATTTAAGAATGGCACTAAATACAATCTGTTGAGTGTGGAAAAAGTTGATTATTGATCGAAGAAGTCGACACGTATCGCACGTGTCTGGAACCCTGCTCATTTATGCACAAGTGTTTTATATTTCAAAGGACGAAATAGCGATCCTTTTATTTGAATGAAAAGGAGATGGCGGTGTGTTTGGGTTTATTGTGTATTCCGGCGGCGGCCAGTATCCTGTCTTAAAAAGTTTTATTTCTTAGTTAAGCATCTTAAGTTTCAGATGCGGCTTCTCGAGATGCCATTTTGGGTTTACGGCTTTCATTTTGAACTGAAACTTCCGTCACACCGTCCGTAAATAAATTCCGCAAAATATAAGCCAGATTTGCATAGCACTCAAAAATTCTGATAAAGATAATAAATACCGCAATATTTTTTTTGATGAACGATTTCTTATTTGAAAAAATAATAAATAGAGATAACTGAATATCAATGAACTAAATAATGATAAAATGTCTCTATGTACTATTATTGATCGTGATTATATCTAACCATAGAATAAATTGTATATGAAAACATAATTTAATAAACATTTTTTGCTTACCAAAAAAAAAAATGAAATAATAAAACCGACAATGAAAAAACTACAAATTTAAAGTTTTTTTTTTATTTTTTTTATTTAATCAAATATAATAGGATACATATAAGATTTTATTGACAGTATTACATTCATTTTTTTTAAATTTTTTTTATTTTTTTCGGAGATTCGCTTTTCCACGCCACTTAAAGGTAGATCTTGTGTGTGGCGTGGGATTCATCTTTGATTTAAGTGTTGTATAATTGAAATTATTATTTTTTTTACATTTTTTACATAATAACATTTTTTTTTAGAATATAAAATAATATCATTAAAATTTATAATTTTTTTATAGTCGAAGTGACAATTTCAGCATCATTTACATATATTATTTGTTATTAACTGATAATTATTGGTGAAATTGCCATAGTAAACTGTTATTTAATTTTAATTTAAATATTTATTATAGGTCATATTTCACATTTTTGTTCTATATTATTACAATAAGTTGTCATCTTATTATATAATTTTTCTTCTTCTTTTAAGTATCTTTATGTATTGTTCTTCAAAAAATTTAAAATTTTCTGATACTCCTTCATTATTGAGTAATTAAATTTAATTGTTCAACATTTTTTTTGATGAAATAATTAACAAATTATAATAACATAATTTTTTTTTTTTTTTTTATGTAAACGCATGCAGGAGAGCACAACCGGTCAAGACCAGTGCACTCTATGACGCTCAGCCAGGGAGGCTGGACGCTGCATGCGGGAAACGTGTGTTGTGTTCGTGTTTGTGTGTGGGTTGGGGAGATTGCAAGTGTATATTTATCTGTTTCTTGAAGAGATCCAGATTGTAGGAAGGAGGAAACACAGACGCTGGAAGAGCATTCCATAGCTTACCGATGGCATTAAGGAAGGAATTTTGGAAGCTGCCAGTTCTTGGTCGACATATATTAACCGTGTATTTTATATGCATTTTCTATGAACAATGATCGCCATAAAGTTCTGTCAGCTTCATTTCCCGGAGCTCCACCGAGTACTAAATATATTTCCAGACGAACTTCCAGGAGAGCGAAAGCTCGGGGTCTTGAATAAAAGGCAGTTATGTATACATTTTTTTATTAAATTTTTATAACAACATAATATTTCGATGTTTTGCAAGTGTATACAAGTTGTGCAGAAAACCGATTTAAGGTCCTACATCTGTTCAGCTTTCTTGCTCGAATGACGCAAAGTGTACGAGCCGTGAGTTTGATACTGTGGGAGTTAACCGAGCGAGCCGAAATAAATAATAAAATCTGCATGACTTCTTACACGACAAAGGCGTGGTCGAGTCGTTTGTCGCAGAAGTTTCAGGAATTGAAAGAACTTGTCGCGGGTGAGTCGGTCCGCCGACCGGCTGCAGCGAGCCTGGAACTGGGACCGAGCCTCGGTAAACAATTACTTTACGGACACAACGCAAACTTTTTAAATATTAAACTTATTTACGCGGCGCGTAATCGACAAAGACTGTTGCCTCTGTAAGTGACAGAACGCTGTTAGCACTTTACTCGCTACTCGACATTATCAACTTTATAAAACACACATTGTGAGTGTCAGGATTTTCATTTAGGAAAGAAATTATCTGGTCTACCGTTCAACCTTATACAGGACTTAAAACATCGAAATATGTGCGTAAATTCAACGTGTATTTTACGAAACTCAATATATGTAATTTGTATAGATTTTATAGTAATCGATATATTTATTACGTACAAGTACATCAATATTTCATTTATTGTTATATGATCTTGATATTATTATCAAAATTAATATGAAACGAAAATTTGACTTGATCTATATAACAGGTTTGAATTAAAGAAAGATTTTTAAAGCGAAAATGATTATTACTCATTTTGCAACATTACTGGAAATTTTCAATAAAAATTACTTTGAAACATCAATATTTAAGTAAAATTGTAATTTGAACTCAGTTTTATGACAGCGATTTTAATATTGTTAACGGTAAGCTTGCGATGTTGAATAATGACACGTATACACTCTTTTTGATACATTAAATGAAAACGTTTTAAAACTGATTTTTTTATGATATTAAAAGATTTTTACCCATGCCTTTTATATCTGTCGAAGTAACATGAAGTTAAACGAATAGAAAGTGTAGAAATTCACTCTGTCCGACTTTCTTTTGCCCCATACTTATTCTAGTTAACTTTGTAACGAAATTCGCAAGGAGCTTCTACGATAGTATAGAGCTTGCATTTATTATGATATAATTAGCATACAACAAATTTAACCATTTAACATGAATTAAAAAATTCATTAAGTAAGAGTCTTCTTTAAAAAATACTTGATTCAGATAAAGGTCATTAGAGTGTAATGGAAACATATAATGTATATTTTTTTGAAAATTTATATATTTAGCAAGTGCAGTTAATAGTATTATTTAATAAATTAAGATTATAATGACTAGTTCTTAAAATGAAAAATAGTTATTTTTATTTCATGTGAATAATAATTCAAAATGAGACATTTCTTTTGATGTATTACTTGAATATAAGCCACACAACATACGTTTTTACGTAACTTTGTAGTGAAGCGTAAAAAATATACGCTTTTTTTATTTTCTAACTATTTTCTCGTCTCCGTGAAGTAAACTGGTTATCACGCGTTCTCTTCACGTATTTTAGACTACCAGTTTATCAAAAGGGATCGCCGACATTGCCGTAAGGAGAGCCCATGCAAAACAACACAGCGAATCAGCTAAATGTTGCGATTCCAAAAAACGGTCTCCTTTCAAATTGACTCAGACAGAACGAAAGCTCATAAAAAATACAAAACCTTTTCCTTTTTGGATCCCGGTTTACGATCACGGAGTTTGCTTTTGGTTCGCAGCCGCGTGGCCATTTCCGGAGGCTCCACTTCCGTCACGGCTGCAGCAGCTTCCTGAAGGCGCTTTACGATGGAGACGGGATGCGGAGCTTAACGCCAGCGAAAAAATGTTGAATATTCATACGGATACTTTTTTTTGGTGTACTGGGGGCATTATTATAATGAATGTGATACATTATTCACTTTCCGACAAAATGTCAGCCTACTTATCGTTTGGTGACCCCGTAATTATTTTTTTGCATCGTTCACATAATACACCATCCTTATAAAACGCTTAACTTGTGATGTTGTTGCCAATACTTATCTCTAAAGATTGAATAACATACTATTTAAGATCATTAATTGTGAATTAAAATCGAACTTATGCACATTGAAGAAACGCCTCAGCCTAGCAATGTATGTGGTTAAACAAATACATTTATTCAAGAAAATGCACCGCAATCTCTAAGTATTTATCTAAATAATTTATATATATTAGAATTTTTAATGTTTCACATGTTCACCCCAAATAGCTCATAGCTTATACAAATCAAAAAAAAAACGAAAACCCGACCTATCCTTGAATACGGCAGTCTTCTTTGGGTTGAAGACACAAAATACCTTCTAAACTTAATTGACTCAGTTCAAAGAAGAGCAATTCGTTTGATAAAAAATGACACTCCTACGTCTAACCTGCAATCGATAGAACACAGTCGTAAGATTTGTTCACTTAGTCTTTTCTATTGTTATTACCAAGGTCGCTGCTCTTTGGAACTTAAAGAACTGCTTCCTCTTGCACCCACCCACAATTGACAAACTCGTCTTACACTTGCTGAACATCCATGCACGGTTAATGTGTGTCAACCAAGAACTGGCAGCTTCCAAAGTTTCTTCCTTAATGCCACTGGTAAGATTTGGAATTCTTTTCCAGCATCTTTTTTTCCTCCTTCCTACAACCTGGATCTCTTCAAGAAACAGATAAATATACACTTGCGATCTGCCCAACCCACACACAAACACGAACACAACATACATGCAGCGTCCAGCTTCCCTGGCTAAGCGTCATAGAGTGCACTGGTCTTGACTGGCTGTGCTCTCCTGCATGGGATTACATTTTTTAATTTTTTTCAGTGATTTGAATTATTTTAATTATTATAAAGCCCGGCTTCTAGTGAAAATAACTTATTTTGTTAAATAGTCAATGATTGTGGTAAATTTTCTTGAGCAATGTGTATTCCATCAGAGCACAAACTTACACAATGTGCAGTTTTAAAGTTCCTTATTCACTAGTTACTAATAGAAAAAAGTATTTAGTATATAAACTAGTATCATACTATTAATTAATTAACTTTTTTATTTTTCATATTATAATATTAAAGTATCGGAGCAACCTCTTAAATTACTTGCAAGTTACTACTTTACAGATAACTTCTTAGGTTTTCACGGCCAGATTTGATATTGTGGCTTCTGGATTTAGCCGTCTGTGGCGAATTACTCCTTTCCAATATTTCGACCGCCATTGCAGGGGTCTTCTTCAGGGTTGATGACTTAGTCCCTGAGTATTTACTTAAATAATTTATTTCCTCGTATATTAAACGATGACACTTAGTTGGTGTCTGGAGGTACTTTGATCCACGAACGCAAAGGAAACGTGCACGCCTAGTAAGGGTAGCCAATGAAATCAAAAGACATCCCATCAACATCAACAGAGATGACGGTTTGATTTTCAAAACAGCATGGCTTCCACCTCTAGCACATACTCAAAAACCTGTACAGACAAGCAAGGACAACCACAGTCTGACATGATGCTCGTGGAGGTATGCTCCTTAGAACATACTCATCATGACACTCGTGGAGGTACGCTTCTTGGAACATACCCACCGTACACAATTCTCCGACATAACGCTTGTGGAGGTACGTTAGGCTGACGGCTAAACATTGTGTAAAATATATCAATTTTTCTTACTCTGCTTTAATATCGTGTATTCGACTTTAATGAAAGGTTTATCAATTTTTCACGTGTATTAACATTTTAATATAATTTTTGGTGAAGTATATGTTGTGATCTAATAAATTTTTTATGGAAGGCTTACTGTCGTATTCCAGCAAGCAAATAAACTCGGTGTAATCCATGTTAAGGTAAGGAAGAAAGTTTTTATTTATTTGATAATATAAAAGTATCTCAAAATAAATACTAAAAATAAAGAAATTAAGCACTAAGCATTTTCATATTTAAATTAAATTTACTCGAATATTTATTATTTATGTAATCAAAATATATGAAACAAATAAATAGTTTGTATATATTATTTGATAAATTACTTAATTAATTCTTTCAAAAAGATATATGTAAGCCTTTTTAAATTATCGAGAGACACACAACGTTATTAATATTATCTTCCAAAATTTAAATCATGTGATAATTATTCATTAATTAAATGTTTACTCGTATATTACTTTAAAAAATGCTAAAACGAAAATTAAAATATTAACAAACCATTTATATTGCGTAGAAGTAACATTATTTTCAACATATTTTCAAAACAAACCGGTTTTGAAATGTTTTCGTATAGGTAAAACACACCAGAGCTTTTGGTAAAGCTCAATGCATCCAAATTGTTAAAAGATATCGCCTTACTTTACAGCTTCTACAGGGCCGCCCCACCGCAAGTACTGGGGAAGACAAGTAGCGAAGGGTACGGAAAATTACTCTGAACAAGGGTTAATTTTACTTTACGACTTTTATATGTTATTATAAAATATTTAATATTGCCTATAAAAGCAATTCTTCCAGTAACTTATAAAAATAACCCAATTAATTGAAAGTAATATTTAAGATAAATAAAAATAAAAGAAAGTAAGATAACATTACAATTATTCATTTTGTTTATAGCTGTTACTAAATTTATTATAATGACATTGCAATTTAAGCAAACTATCATGGATGCATTACAATGTCAGTAGAACATATTGCTTTAAGTATCATCTGATAACTGAAGATGGACTTCAGGGAGTCAGAAATATGCATCACTTAAAAATAAACGTTTCTTTTAAATTTATTTTTTTCATTCAGTATCATCATCAGCCTGTGTCTGCTCATTGTTGAAAGTAAGCCTCTTGCATGAGTCTCCGTACTTAGCAATCCTCCGTTCTCTGATGTCTTCTGATATTATCAGTCTATTTTAGGGAAACTTACGATCTATTAGTAAATTCTTAGATACCACTTAATTTCAAATATTAATTTTAATAATAAATTCAATTTGAGAAGTTTTGGTTCGTAACTATCTTGAAAAGGAAACGCGATATAATTTATTCTCAGATAAAAAATGTGAAAATGCAATTCAGTTATACAAAATACGCCTAAAATTTTCGTTCGAGAATTATGAAGTAAAAGTTCGATTTCTTCCTCTTAAATTCTTAGGGGCACGATACGCGGGTAGTTCGCCAGTTGCCGCAAAAGCTCTTGCGCCCCATAAAACGTTATTGAGCAGCTCGGAAACCGCCAGGAGTCAGAGTAAAATATCCAAAAGGGGCCGAGATGGGGGCCGGAGAAGAAGAGGGGCTCCCCAGTAGTAACCTGTGTGGTCTGGGACGATAGGGGCGCAGCGCTCAGGGTGTATTTCGGGATTTTACCACTGGAAGTTTACCACTTGATGCAGTCAACTGTAAAAATTGCATTATTTACTGTATACTCTATAGAGCGGCACATTTTTTTGCATGAACGTTTATGGGAGCAAAAGATAAGAAACGTTCAATGCGAAACGATTGATAAGAATATTGTGCACATTACGTTTTATCTTGAAGTAGCTTAAGAATATATTTATTTTTTAAGCATGCATTTCGAAATTTGTTTTAAATATTAAATATATAAATATTCTTACCTAATTATAACATGGATTACAATGAGCAATGTTTATTCACTTACTGCAATACAGAAGTAAATAATCAGTGCTCATTGCAAACCATGTTAAAACAAAGTAAGAAGTCTTTATCTATTTAATATTGTATTATTTATTTTATTGAACAATGTTATAAAATAACAACACAATACGTAATTCATATTAATTTATTTTTTAATTATTGCCATTAAAAAAATGCTATTAGTCCATTTGTTTAAATCGCATTTATGTTTGATACAAATAAAGCATTTGTTTATACACATATTAAATTATCTATAACAAGTTGCATGCAGGTATAATTCGTTTCCGCAAAGTGCACGTTGGGAAACCAGAAAATAATTAAATTACAAATGCGGGGCAGAGACCACGCGCTGCTGAACAGTAAACATGAGGCACCGGCCAGCAGCCTGCAGTGGGAGCTTTCTCTCACCAGGTGAGGCCAGGCGAGCGCGGTCAAGTACCGAGCTTTTTCCGAGCTCTTTCCGCAAAGCACACCGGAAACGTGCGGCGCCCGAGAATTGTCAAAGACGACGAATTCAAGGCGCATAGCTTCTGCACGAGTATATCTTACATAAAGCGAACTCTTTTTTAATCCACGAAAGACGGTTTTCATTTTTCATTTCATCAAATATTTTTTTCTATACTTCATCTAACTTTAGTAAAGGCTTGTGTTAATACAAAAAAGTACTCCATTAAAAGCAAATGAAATAAATCGTAGCCACAATTTAAAAAAAAATATCTAAAGAACATAAATTTATGTTTATTTTGTTTTTGAGACACATTTGGGATGAGGCTAGTTTCATTTGATGAAAAATATTATAAATATTTAAAAAAGTGTAACCAAGTTCATGATTATTATTCGTTAGATAGTTTAAATACAGTTTATTTTTCAACAATTTACAGTCGCATATATTTAGTGTCAAAATTCTGTAAGAATCAAAGTTATTTTTGTGTATAAATTAGTGAATGTGTAGAGCTTAACTGATAAATTAAAAAGTAATTTGGTAAAATTAGACTAGCCATCTGAAGGTATAAGACGTCAATAAGGATTGTACGGAATCTAAAATAGTTGCTCCAAAAATAGATACAAAGTACAATAACATTAGAATAATTAAATTTTATTGTACTGCATTGTGAAACATGTATATTGTAGATTATATTTGAAATAATTAAATACGTTAATAGCTTATGTGTTTGGATATAATTTGCAGTGACTAAATGGACTGTTTTACGAGATTATAAATAAACTTAAGTAAATGCGTTATTTTAATGGAAAACAATACAATAATAACTGATTAAATTCATCGTAAAATGGCTCTGATATTGTATAAAATGATATTATATATAATGATATTATAAATAGTAATATCAACATACATTTTACAATTATCTTTCTATTTGTGAATAACGGCTTGCTGATACGTTTGCACAAAAAATCTACACATTGAGTCAATGTTTGTTCAGACTTAAATCACGGCTTTCCCGGTATAGTATAATTTTTCAAAATTGAATTGTCCAGTCAGTTGTTTAATCCAGCGATACTTCCTTTATAAAAACAAAATCGGTCAAATTCTATTCCGCTTGACGTAACATTTTTTATTGATAGAATCTTTCAAAGAGAATAAACAATGGATACCTGTAAAGTATACAATGATCGGCATCCATTTAAAAATGAAGCATTCAAGTAATTTTAAGTGTTTTACAATTCATCGTATAAATTAAATATTCTTTATTAATTTCTTGGTTATAATCTGTCATTCTCTCTAACGACTTCATATTACTAATCCTTATATAATAATAGTTTTTAAAATCTAATAAGAATATGACGCATTCATAATAAATATCTCTTCTTATTCAATCTTTGAGAAACAGATTAATAAACACATGTGATTCCCTTAATACGTACGTATTCACTATATATCCTTTACATACGCAGTGTCCAGCTGACTTGGTCAATCGCCATAGAGTACTTGAAAGTCCAAAGTCATCTTTAGCTATTTTCCTCTGCATGTTTATGTTAATCAATCGATCTCTGAATTCATCAAAGTCATATTCCTCGAAACATTTCCGAGCATCTCTCTGGTTATATATGTGGACTCATAACAAAAGTTTCATTATTTTCATTTTCCTTCATTTATACATGCATACAACCAATTAACATTCTACCCAAGAGCAGTTTCCATCGAGTCAGCGTTGGACCAAAGTCCTTAACTGTTGCGAGAGAATAAAGTTGTAATATTTCATTGAGTAGATATCTTTTATCTCTAATAAAACAATTAATATTTCAAATTATGTAAAATAACTTAATACATATTTTAAAAGAAAAAAACCTTCGGCTGTTGTATAAAAAGTATTTCACTGGTAATCTTTACCAAAGTCTTCAGAACGAGTTTTCATCTGTGTTTTAATAAGAATTTTAATCAGATCTTGTTTTAAGTGGTATTTGGAGTTTTTTTTATAATCAACGTTCAAATTAATATTTCTAAGGTATTATGAAAAATGGCATTTTAATTTGAATTAATTTTTAATTTTATTTCCAAGTGGTAAAATCTGTGTATATAATGATCAAGCTTTTAATTAAAGCGTGAAATATAAAATCCGTAACTTTGTGATGAAAAAGAAAATTAAATTGGCATGGGGGAAACTCAAACAAAAGACGAGAAAAAATTGTTTTACCATTTGAATATTTTAAAATTGTTATAATTAAAATTTTCAAGAGGTAAGAGGACAGCTGGGCTTGGTGGGAAAGGAATGGACTTTAAATACACAGCGGAAGTTCACCTGAAATAAAGAGGCTCAAGACCAAGATTCAAGAAAAACCAATAAGAAACTTTCATATTTTAAGACTCTTCCTTTGCTTTAATATTAATAGGATCTCTCACGTTCAGTAAAATAATAAAGTCCCGATTTATGAATTGTTTGTCTTAAAACGAAATATTTCAATTAATTTTAATTTTTAAACTTAAAATTTTGTTTAAATACATTGATACGTTTTTGAAATACAAGAGTGTTTTGATGGCTTAAATTTTACTTTTATATATAATCGTATACTAATATCTCTAATATATTTGCTAAATAAATGTGTTCCAGAAATTAAATATTTTATTTTGGATTTTCAGAGTAATTTTATGATTTCGTGACATCACTTATCAGTTATCATGTTTTATTTTTATTTAAAAAAAAAAGAGTAATGTTTCAATGTGCCATTTCAAATATACCATAACTATTATTGATTTAAAAGTATTAGAGCAATATAAACTAAATAAAACTCATGATATAAATAAATAAAATAATTAATAACGGCGAATAAATATTTATATGACAATAGTGATGTGTTTTTAAACTATTTAACCCTTTCATTATGGCTCGGTTTGAATACAAATTATACTGTTAATTACAAAACTAGTATTTTAAGCATAAATGGACTTATCTGGTCTATTTTCATATATCACATTAGTTCTTGTATCCTTTAGCTATCAGATGACGCATACAAAACTATTCTAAGAAAGTAGCAAAACGATATATCACGTCAATCAATGTCAACGGTCAGGGAATCTTATGACAGCATATGCTGACAACTGATGCGAAAGGGTTAAGTCTCAGTGTTGCTATGAGATGATTGTACAAAAATTAATACAAAAAAAGAATGAAATTCCTATCAATTTAGTACAAAAATTTGGTTATTTGAATAGAAAGATATTTATATTTTCAATGTCTTGAGCATTCACTTTGAGATCCATAATAAATTATAAATATTTATTTATTTATTTACCTTGTTTTCACATGGATCACGTAACAAAAGTTCTCTATTAGGAGACTGCAGTTTCGACTATCTCGTAGTCTTTCTCTTCCTTCTCGTAGTCTTTCTCTCCTCTTCCTTCATCCTTGCAACACTACCTATCTCCCTCTCCTTTCCTGATAGACACACCCCCACCCCCTCCCTTACAAAAATGTGTTACACCACTTACAAGTACAACGCAGCTCAGTTATCTCTTAACTAGAGAAGGATTGAGAAAGACTACGAGTTAGTCGAAACTGCAGTCTCCTAATAGAGAACTTTTGTTACGTGATCCATGTGAAAACAAGGTAAATAAATAAATAAATATTTAGAAAGATATTTATTTGATGGTGTAACCAAATTTTCAGTTAGTATGCGATTGTTAATGTACTTTATTTACTTTAAATTTTATATATTCAACATTATTTAAACATCGTTTTAAATTCATTCATTTTATAACTTTTAATAATACAATTCTTAAGCATGGAAGTACAGAAGTGGAAAAGTATGGTATTAAGCAACAAATGTATGTACAATGCGTATTAGTATAAATAAATAAATTTTAATATAAGTAAATTTAATCTGTGTTCCACAGCTTATAGATAAAATGAGTTCTTAGTAAAAACATTCGGATTGCAAACTACATTATTATCAAATTTAACAAGATACTTATCATTTAAAGCGTGAAAACATTGTTAGGTGTAACAACAGCCTGAATTTTCAACATTCATTAAACTTCAAATCACTATTGCGCCTCTGGGAGCCGCTCATTTCGCGAGTGGATAAATTTAACGGTATTTTTTTCACGACCGTTCAAGTTGTTAACATTGTCATAAACAAGAAGCTCGCGTGCTCGGCGTAATAGAGTCAAAAAAATATAAAAAATAAAGCGGTCGACCGTTTTCTTTTGTGAGATCGCGCGGCCGCCACTCGGAAGGGACAGCCCGTCAGGCTGGGAGGAGGACGAAAAGAAAAAGCTCCGCAAAGAAAAAGCTTCGCAAAGGAAAAGCTTCCCAAAGCTCCGGCAGGTTCGGGGAGTTTGCCAGGGCTCAGACACCTGACAGCTCGTGTCGGCGACAGGTGCTGGCGGGCCGACTGCAAAGCTCCTCGCGTGCCTAATCAAAATACTTGCGACCAACAATTTTGAATGTTCGTGAGTGTGTGAGATTCTTGATAAGTTGGATGGCGCTTTCATTAAAAGTTTCAATTTGTGTCTGTTATATTATTATATATAAAGAGATTAGCAAATACAACACAACCTTTAGTCAACAAAAGATAGTTATTGTGATATTTTGTAATCCATTTCTAAGCACTATAAATAAATACTCCCGATTAGTATGAATTTGACTTTACTCGTAAAATGTCATTCATAGCATATTAATTAAAATTAGTGGTAGACTAAAGTCGTCTCGTGATCACCACATTTTCAAAGTTAATTGTTGTAATAAATAAACAATACGTTAAAGTCAGGCTGTAATCTATAACGTTGGCGGATCAACAAACCACATAAAGCGCTTAGAAATATGTAACATGGTAAGCGTCATAGAATCCACAGATGAGTTTTTGCATCACTGTCACCATCTATTGGTATTCTGCTGTATATATTGACGTAAAAAATAAGTGTATTAATAAGTTTATTATATTATTATAGTAATAAAAAAAAAAATTGAATATAAAATCAACTATACTATGAAAGTTTTTTTTTTTGATCTTTGATAATAGACGATGTTTCCTGGTTGGGACATATACTCGGATGCTGCAGGAAAGTATAAGCTACAGCTGCTTTTAATTTAAGTTCCCAAGCTTACGTCAACCTGGAAAGCTGTCAAAAACTATTCATCGAATGTACTCGGGACAGCTCCAGGAGACAGCTGACTTGGAATAATGAGAGGATCATAGCGGCGACAGAGTTTTGTATGGAAAGTTTGTGACGACCATATGCTCTAGTTATAGGAGCGAAAATAGTATAAAGATAATAAGATGATCGCAATACTACCCCATCCGACATTCGTCTCCATATTGGGACAAAAAAAGGATACTGATAAGGATATTGTATCCTATGTTTTGATCAAATTTGTTTTAAGGCCATTTTTTAAATATTTATTTTGTATTTTAAAGATTCGTCTAATCTTTATTTTTAAAATTTGTTATTATAATTTTTTCATCAAAAATATGTTTCACTAAGAGAATGTGAAGAGAATGAAGATAATTATGCATCTATTCATAAGCACCTCACTTTTATTCACGTAAGTTTTTACCATAATAACACCGTAATCATTTTTAAATATGTCCAATTAAATGTGAAAAGGATTTTAAAAGCATCTTGAAAAAATGTAAGAAATGTATTCGTTCCTTAATTGTGCCTTTAGCTCGCTGTTTTTGATGACAGCGCGAGTTTTACCTGCCCAGGTCTCTAAGCGAGTAGTCTCCGAGCTCCACCTGGCTGTCCCCTCGTTGCAGGTACATGTTAAGGTGTACTTGTCTTGTTGTCTCGTCGCATCCTAACGCTTCAGCGCATTCCCATCCGTGGCGTTTTACGTTTCCTTTCACAAATGTCCTAATTTACGTCGCTAACTTTTTAAGGCATCTCTCCACTTTTTGTTAATGAAGGAAGCAATTATCTCTTTTTATTAATTATTTCTTGAAATAATTCTATTTGCCAAAATAAAAATTGATATTTATATATACGAGTATGTCAATAAGAGTTCACTATTATTTTAACATATAATATAATTGAAATTTTTAGTAAATATTGCGACTAATAATAGTTTTTTTTAAATTTATAGGTGCTTTTTATGGGATACTAGCATAACATGAACTATTTTTGTCATCATATTCCTTTTTTGTGGATGACATTGGTTTTTTATATTCTCGACCACTATTATTTCTTATTTTATATAAATTATATAAAAAAATATTTTGTTATGTCAATTTTCGTTGTGCTTATTCAATCGTGTCTATGTACAATGGATAATTGTTATTTTTATTTTTATTTTAACATATTTTTTTTACCTGTGTTTTTCTATTGTTTTATATATTTTTTTATCGAAACATTTCTTCCGTTAAAAAAAATGAATACTGAGTTGACACTTTTAATTATATATATTAAACTTGTATATATTCAGTGTTATGAATACATTTATTTGTTTTTATCAAACTTTTGTGATCTGAATTGGAGGCAGCAAAATATATCTTGAACGCTACCAATTTACTGTGAGTATGATGAGTTAATGCAAAAAACTGGATGTACAACATTTCGCATTTGGTACATAGTCATCTTTAAAAAGTAACAATGGTAATATAATTCAAAACGATATTTCTCGATCATTGTGTGTAAGTATTTTCATACATTAATAAATATGAAGCTATTTTCTTTCTGTACAACTGAAATACAAAGCATTGCCTTCGCATCCCGTTCATAAAATTCGCGAAGAAAGCAGAAGCGTATGAAATATTTAATATGTTGTTTGTTTGATATCGACGTCCGACGCGACGACTGCACTCGCAAGCTTTCCAAAAATAAAGAAATCTTTTGCCAGCGAGCCTTCCGCGTACAAATAAAGGGAATACTTTATTTGAGCTTTGAAACTAAAGAGGTGTGAGCTTAGCCGAGCACTTAGAATTTTTCTCACTTGGCACGACACGGCGGCCCGCTTGGCTCACTAAATATTTATCACTTTACAGACTAACACAATGTTTTTTTGTTCCTCGTTATATTGTAAGGGCACTCGAGAACGAGGGAAAAATTCTGCTTTGTTTGTCGGGCGTTGTAAAGAGAATTTGTTTATCACTGCACCGGAAAAATTCGCAAAACTTTACCTCTTTTTTTCAGTAATTTTTTGAGAATATATTAAAAACAATTAAGTCTAATCTTTAATAATGATTATCTTGCTGTTTTATGAGTAACAACATTTCATTATACTGGTTTTCGTTTAATTAACAAAGTTAAACAACGTTAGATGCGGAAGATACAAAAACAATGACCGCCTAAGTACACCGTGAATCACTGGTTAGGTTGGGTTACCACCATTTAGGATTGTGTTAATGAGCGTTGAAAGTGTCAAGCTAATCAGACGATTTTCTTAAAAGTGCTAATTAAAAATCACTCAAATGTGACTTGAATACTTGAGTTGCATGTAGAATATTTTGAAACATAATTTTTTTCATTCTAGAAGCATTTGTGAAATATTCATGAATATCTACAAATGTAGTAGAGTTTTAGATGTTGAGAGAATGGAGAATTTGAATTAATTCATCGATAATGTCAGATCACAAAACTGTGTGGCAAAAATTTGTGTCTATCATGTGTTCCAGTATGTATAAACAAATGGGTTATTTTAATATTTTCTCAATAATAACACCATTTTAATGTTTTTTTTCTTAATTTTTTACTAAATTTTAACAATCAAAGAGCACTGGAAAATATACCTCGTAACAATGCCTGGTAAATTAAGGTATTAGTACAAAAAATACTTTAATATCTTCCTTTTTAAGTGTGCATAATTTTGTGTTAAATAATCAAGTTCTCATATTAATTTTGCTCGTAATAAAATAACATTAGTCGTTCTTATTCGATACGGCGTCTATGAAAGTTTATATATTTATTTGGATTATTTTTAATTTTTATTAGAATATTTTTCAATATTTTAATGTTATTTTATAGACATTTGATCTATATTTCAATATTATTAGCAATTTAATAAATGTTGACTGAATTAATTATAAAATAATAATATACATACTCTGAATTTATACTAGAGACATTTTTTTTTATGTAAATACATACAGGAGAATACCGACACACGGTGATAGTAATTTTTTTGAAGTCTCATCTGTGGAATTCTATGACGCTTACCATAGTGTATATGGCTAAGCGCTGCATGTGGAGTGTTGATCCGCCAATGTTATAGACTACAGCCCGAGATTCACGCATCATCCTTTATTTTTACAGGAATCTACTATGAGTGGGTGGTCTTTACGGGACGACTTTTGTCTACCACCAATTTTAATTGATAGGCTATGACTGACATTTTACGGGTGATGGATCAAATTCACACCAACCGGGGTATTTTAGAGCTCAGAAATCGATTAAAAATCCATTATTTTTTAATCTCCGTCGGGGATCGAACCCACGACCTTTGGCTTGCAAAGCAAACGCTTTACCATTGAGCTATGACCACCGGCTATCTATCGTTATATGATGTTAACAATGGTATATACACATCAAGTTTCACTTATCTGTCCAGGCGGAGAATGGTCGTGTGGACAGCGCGGTGTATAGGATAGAGCAAAGGTGCAACGCTCGAGGTTCGAATCCTGCGTCTGCCGATATTTTTTTTTATGAATTATCAGTGTATTTAATTACTAGTACATATTAATTGTTTTTATGGTACTTTCGGTCAATGATTATGATTATTATTATTTGAAATTACACAACGCGCGGAATGACTTAATAAATACAAAATGACCGCACAGCGACCACGGGGCGTGTTCGCCATATATGTGTACATAATCCTACAAAAGTGAATTTTATCTCCGCGAGTTTAATTCATAACATGGCCGGCCCACTTAGTAGGCGGGCCCTCACATGGGATGGTCTCCGCATCAGTTGGGGCATTAGTGGCAATTAAAGCCAGGCCAGGACGAGTCCCTCGTGAGCTTTCCGGGCTGCAATCAATGCTTCTCACTAACAACCACCAACGGAAAATTGTTTTTTATTAGTTTTTTATCTAGTAATTATAATCTATATATATATAACAAGGGAAAAAGTATAGTATATGTTCGCAACATAATAAATATTTAATGCATATCCTTAATATACCACGAGACGATTAAATATAATATATTATGAGATATTCTCCTAATAAATGTATAATTATTTGAACACTTATCATAATTGCATATTTTAGGCAGAATGCGTGTAAAATGCATGTTATATGTGCGATTTTTTTTGCAGAAAGAAATTTTGCTTAACATCAAGGATATCAAATGACAATACTTGGTAACACTGCATAATTATAATCTTAAATTAATTTTCATTACAAAATTAACAAATTAAAAATATTTTGTTTTGAATAACATTTATTTTAAACGATTACATGTTTTGGCCTCCCTGGAGACCATCTTCAATAACTTTTATATATTGTTATAATAACTTATATATCAAATATCTGTCGTGCTTTACTACGCATAAGATAATATTTTTGTTGTTTAATATTTTTTATTGCACAAATAAGGATATAAATACCCATTTATTATATATAATATGTTTATAATGTAATGTATCGATGCGATAAAATGAAAGCAATATGTTATAAAAAATAAGGAACTGATGAAGATTTTGTAAGTGTTCAGTAAGTTGATTATATAAAAACAACATTTAAAATATACTCGTATGTGTACGAGTACATTACATTTTTTTTTCAAAGGGTATTTTTTTGGATATTTCAGGATACGATATTAGAAATAAATATTGTGCTAAAAATATTGTAGGCAGCAGATTCAAGCGGAAATATGAAATAAAAGACGAATAGAAAATCATATTCCGAAAAAGGCGAAAATTATATTATGCAAAAATATTTTTCTGAATCGGCAAATTTTTTCGTTGAGCATTTTTTCACACCTTTTCCGGAATCAATGCAGTGACCCAAACAGTCTTATTTTTTCCATGACTGAATAACAAAAGAAGATTTCTAAGGGTTCTGCCCGCACCAAGTTGAGTTATTACCCCCTTTCTTGGCAAAAGGAATGCTTAAGAATTACTCGCACCATCTAACACTACAACTAAAATAATCCGTAACTCGGAGAAAAACTTAAAATGAATAAAAGAAAGGAAGAATTAAATCACTCGGTTTCTCGAGTACTGGCTACACACAAATAAAAGCCAAGTAAATCAAGTGGTTCATTAAAAAAATACGGTCATTTATTCTGTAAGAGCATGTGGAGGATTTTATAAGGTTTATCTTTGTAGGTACTCTCGTACAGTGCTACCAAAAAGGATAAAGATATAAAATTACACAGAGGATAAACGGATATCAATTTCTCAGTTTCTTGAAGAGACGTTCTTTTACTTATGAATTGTATTTCATTCTAAGGATATTGATATAAGGTATATTGATAAATACAATCTAGAGTTATTAATATTTTACTACCTCAAATATATACTTCAGGTAGTGACTTATGAACTTAAAATTACCGGTACCCAAATAAACTTATTTATAGATTATAACTGATTAATCCGTTTAAATAAATACGTAAAAATAAAATATGAAAATAACTCGTATGACCATTACAGTTTATTTATATCGGTTGCTTTAATGCCTTTATATTTATAGGTATTTAAAAGCCTCTATCGTTATACATATTTTAAGATTGAACCCTCATAAAAATAAATCAATTCAAATTTACATATAAACTCTTCAAGTAAGTTTTGTTTCATTTTATTTATAAGCTTATTCTTAATGATTTCATTTCATAATCAACTTAGATTACTAAAAATGTAATAAATACAAAATATCATGGTTAAGACTCACCATTTTTATTATATAATTGTTGATTAGATTAAGATTTTGTTGATGCATACCTGAAACACGAAAAAAACCCAATTAATTACACTATTTCAATAAAATATGTTCAACAAAACGGCTTTAGTAGGCAAAATTTATTAACAAGAAAGTTGCTGAAAAGTCGTGAAATATATTTAAAAACAATAAAATCGTTTATAATGCTGCAGGAATTTCGTTTTCTACGCCCTCTGCATTATTTTATCCGCCTCCTCTCCCCTTTTGCGAAAACCTATTTTTCTCAGACGTTCATATAGAGCTTTTTTTTTTCTTCATAAGCACCTAAGTATAAGCGAGTCGTTATACTTTATGCGCTGCCTTCTTTGAAGTTTACGGGATGCTGCTAAAACTCTTCTAAATACATGGCCAAATAAAAACTTACTTTATACTTCAGCCGTAAACACTTTGTATTTAATAAATAGGGCATGCAAATTTGCACATTTTCGTAATTTACAAGTTGAGTAAATTGTAACAGACGTTATTGTAATACGAAAATATATTTTTTAAGAACCGACGAGTAAAACATTTTGAATACCAAAATATATTATTTTTTATTATTAAATAGTTATTTGTCCTCTTTCTGCATAAACTATATTAGCTATATATTAAATATAACTAAACAAGCTTTCATAATAATACTCATATATTAAATATGAAAGTTTGAAATTTTGTGTTTTTTTTTGTTGATAAACATATTATTAAATTATTACCATTAAAATAATATATATTTTTAGATAGCTTTATAAAATACATTGACTCTTCATCACCACAGCATCAAATAAATATTTATAAATTATTCATTACCAAATGTTTATATCTCCCTTATGTATATTATGCATGTGAATATTTTTCATCACGTGTTATATATATAATGAATTAAATTATAAAATCAAGTGAGGGCTGGTGACCCAGTTCCCAAGTTACAAATTAATGTTGGAACTGAGTTACAAATCGTCGCTTCTGGCCGAGGCTCTCTGAGATAATCAGCGATGTTTATCTCAATGAGTATTTTTTTTTCATTTTAATTAAAAAGTTTTATCTCATAGGAGACATACCCCAATTTGCCCAATAGAGCAAAGTATATAAATTGAAACTTTAATCTAAAGTTAAATTTAATTGAAGAGTATTTATCAAGGTGTAAGTGACTATTCATTGCGAGCTTTTGCGTGCTACAATCGATATTTATTTTATTCTGTTTATTATATATATTCAAATTATATGTCCCAGTCAGACTCACTTTCGTCTCATGACAGATTGTAGAATAGAAAGCTGCTATGTCCGCTGAGCTGAAAAGGGTTGCGGAGGACCGAGAGGAATGGAGATTGAGATGCAAGATTCTGTTGCTGCAAACCAATCCACCGGATTGATACTACGAAGAAGATGTCCGCTTCCTCGCCTCATCAAACCACCGTACATAGGGTATTCTACGTAGGAATATGTTTTAAAATTTTAATTTACCGTAGTATTGGCTTTACATGTACTCAAGATGTCGCAAGAGACTATAAACCATAGAGTTATTTAAGCTTCCAGGATATTGTCATCCTGCATTATACACATATATACTAGGAAGGGCTTCGAGAAGCAGAAATGACTCGAAAGGATGAGGCGACATAAAAATATTAATGAATTATTGAATTGCGTACAAGGGTTGCAAATGTGTTGGAACATATTCTTGATATTTTATTTGCTGGATAATCAAAAGACAATATCATCCTTTCGCGACCAAATTCTTAGATGTAAAAACTATTATCAATTATATTTTAAGCCTTCAAAAAGTCATTTTAAGATATACTTATAGGTACCTATATGTAAAATAAAGATGGACGTTAATAATATCCTCCAATACATATTTTATATAATAAATCTACAACTTTTCATTTATTTAGTTATTTGAAAGCTTAACTATTTCAAAGGTCGCCTTTTATGTAAAAAAGGTTATGAATATCTTCAGTTCTTGTATTCAATACAAATATTTTAAAACTTGTAATGATACAGTGTCGCACAGCACACTCCTCAGTAAATTGTACAGAATGACAGGTGACTTCTCGCTAGTGCAGATGATCGCGGCTATGCTGCATAACAGGAGATTCGCTGTGGATTTTCAGGGGAAAACCAGCCGATGGCGTAACCAAAAGAACGGCTTACCACAAGGCAGTGTACTTGCTCCTATACTATTTAATATATATACAAACGACCAACCCACCCCCAAAGACACAAAATCTTTCATATATGCGGATGACTTAGGTTTGGCAGCACAAGCAGTAACGTTTGAAGAAGTTGAGGACATCCTAAGCCAGGGACTCAACGAGATGTCCCATTACTACGAAACCAACCATCTCAAACCTAACCCATCAAAGACACAAGTCTGCTGTTTCCACCTTAGGAACAGGGAAGCTAACAGAAAGCTTCGTGTCACGTGGGAAGGTAGAGTACTGGAACATAGCGACCATCCAAAATACCTCGGAGTCACTCTAGATCGCACCCTCACCTTCAGGCGTCATTGCAGCAACACCAAACAGAAAGTTGCAACAAGGAACAACCTCATCCGCAAACTGACCAACACTCACTGGGGAGCCCAACCACCCCTTCTTCGTACCTCAGCTTTAGCACTTTGTTTCTCAGCCGGAGAATATGCGGCACCAGTGTGGGGTCGATCAGCCCACTGTAATCAAGTGGATACTGCCCTGAATGATGCATGCAGAGTCGTCACAGGCTGCCTCAAACCAACACCCATTTCTAAACTATACCCCTTGGCTGGTATCGCACCACCGAACATAAGACGCAAAGTCATATGCGCCGAAGAAATGCGTAAGGTAATCAACCAACCGTCCCACTGCTTGTATAATCAGATACCCCCAACACCAAGATTGAAGTCTCGAAGCAGCTTTCTGAAATCCACACAACCTCTCACATCCGGCCCTGAAAATGAGAGACTCCAACTCTGGCAACAAATCGCACCAGAGGATTTCATTACTCAAAGGAAGGCCTCCCAACTGGCAAGAGCCTTGACTGGCCGACCTGGAAATCCCTAAACAGATTAAGAACCGGAGTTGGTAGAACAAAGGACAACCTCGAGCGGTGGGGAATGCTTCGGCAGGGAGAGACACTATTGTGCGACTGTGGAGACCTGCAGACCGCCTCACACCTACGATGCTGCTCCATGTGCCCAACAAGTTGCACATCTCAGGACCTAATGCTGGGCAACACACGAGCTATCGATGTTGCCAGATATTGGGAAAAAATAATTTGACGTCGCTGACACGAAGAAGAAGAAGAAGAAGAAAACTTGTAATATTTAATATTCTACTACGAACCCATACACTCACTCTGTTATATTTACCATTTGCACGAGCGATAAAATATGTTCTAAAATATGTGAAAAATTTGTAAAATAAAGCGAGACACGAAAATTGTAAAATGCATACGTGTGGACGAACTTTTGAGAAGCATCACATTTATATTTCGTGTTCCGTCATGCAGGGAGAGATACAGAAGGCTGTTCTCCTGGCGTTCATCTATCTCCCACAGACTCCGCGGGATTCCCTTCTGTGGGATTCATAAAACTGTCAACACTGCAGCCGCACTGATAGATGCCAGGGATTACCGGAATTCAATTTTTACACGACTGAACAAGGTATACGAGTATAGACGGTATTCAATAAGTTCCATATTTTAAATTTCCGCATTTTAATGAGAAAACCATGAAGTAATACTGAATTAAAAGTACATTTACTAGATATAAACTTCTTTTAGATTTATATATCATTGATGTTGAGAAAATGTACTGTAATTATTTTTAAAATTAATAAACAACTAATACTAAGATTTTATGTGAATAAAGCTTATATATTTTATGTATCTTCAAAGAAAATTGATTTTTGGTGAAATATTGTTGATGAAATTCCTTCACTGCAACACACATATAGTGAATATAGATTAATTGATTTCTAAACCAATTCCCGGTATATTTTGCATGAAGTAGTATTATGTATAACCAATGTAAATTAATTGTAAATCATTAGATTTTAGAGATCAACAATAATGTATAGTAAATTAAATTAAATTAAATAACTTCTTAAATAACTTTTTATTTAAGAAGTTATTTAAGAATAGTAAAAATAAATAATTTATTTTTATATTAAATTACATTAACAAATCTATCAAAAAGGCGTCATTGTCAAAAGGTTATAATTACATATTTTTTCAAATAAGTCACATCATCTTGATATTCAAAAAAACGTTAATATTTTTGCGATGATTATAATAAGTTCCACTTAAGCAAAAATATAAATAAGTATTGAAAAACTTTTCCCATTTTTTTAAACACATTTGTCCTAAATTAGGGTATATGAAAAGCAGTGAAGAAGAAAAAGCTGTATATTAGAAATGTCAAGATAGCTTAAACAATACTACTAGTGTTTTATATCCAAGATAAATCTGCAATCCAAAGTAAAGAGTAACTTTTAGTAAAATATGGAATCCTCTTTTTATTCAAAAGCACATTATTGAATGTCAATCAAATTTATATTTGAAATTACACATCTGTCTCTTTGTGAGCGGAAATACAATTCACATCCTGTTTGCATTTCCGGAAAGAAGGACTTGTTGTATGTCACTAGGTGGCTGATGAAGAGGTCTTTTCTTTTATGTTGTTATCTCGGGATAGAACATTCCGGAGCCTTTCTTGGTTCACTGCTATTTGTCGAAATAAAATTTGAATTTATTCATGTTGGAGTCGGCCGCGGGGATGGATTAGGAAGGGCGGTAAAATATAGACACAGTCAATGTTTTGAGATGTTTATTCCAGAACTTCGCAATCGACTGCGGGGAATACTACCAAATGAAAATAATGTACGTTTTATTTCTTTTTTATTCACCATCTTATAACTATTCAAGAAACATAATAAATTTGTGGCTTTTATTCGAAAGCCGGTTATTTTTTTAGGAATCGGCAGAGACTTGTGATGATGTTAGCATTTTAATGCAGCATAAGTATTAATTGAAAATAAAAATGTTATGAGTCTTAATACAAAACGCTCATTTTCGATGCATAATGCATAATATGATTATAAATAATATGACAAAGAAAACTTCTTTATACTACAATATATTTTTAATCTATTATATTATAAATACATCGTATCTCCAATATTACCATACTATTGATGGTTTGAGTTTACAAAGAATGACGAGGTGAGAGAGCGGACATGGGAATTTTCCATACTACAGTCGATCTAGAAGCGAAGGTGGAATAATTGGGACATTTCAGATGCCGTAGGAGAACGAAAACTACCACTGCGTTTTATTTAAGCACCCATGCTCGCGTCGTTCTGAAAATCCGTCGGAAATTATAGAAATGTAATGTACTGGGATAAGGCAAGGACCATGGCGGTTAACAGAACTTTGTGGCGACAGCTCGTGATGAAAATATGCCTCCGTTAAGAGAGCGGACGTGATGATGATGATATTTATTGTATTGTTACGTAAAAATATGAATTTAAGCTCTTAATTGCCATTAAAACTACTAACAATTATATATTATTTTCATTAGTGTCTAATCATTTTAATTAACAAGCAACCGAATATTATAATAACACTGACATTCAATACAAACTCGAAAAGATAATAATCGGGTCTATCAAGTTTCTGTGGCCGTTCTATTCGGATTAAGAATAATTCTGCGTCGCTATCTTAACTTTTCCTCCGTAATTGGAGTGATCCATAGTAATAAAGCTATCGCATTTCTACAATTAATTTTATCGCCACTCATTAATCAAAAGCGTCATATTTCTCTTTCAAACTACTTCTGAAGAATATAAACCACGAAAACCCTAATAAAGACTCGGTCTAGTGGTTTCGAGCGTCTGACCTTATACCGCTTGAAGCGTTTCCTTTATTTTGCTTCGTAACAAGGGATTATATAAGATAAAGAACAACGTGAAGTATTCGCAGTGCAGTATTTTGTTTTTTCTTCCCTTCGAAGGACGATGTAGGACGAAGAAGAAACCTGATCGCAGTCTTTACTGGAGGCGAGCGCGGCCATTGGAGTTTATCTCGGAAGATATCATTATGGGCGACTTACGAGACACAATATTGCAGCTCAGTATTTAAAAAAAAAAATTTGCATGAAATTTATAATATTCTTTTATTATTGTTTATACTGGAGCTTAACCTAGATATCACATACAAAAGAAAACATATTAATATTGACAAAAATATCAAAATAAGCTATTATATTAGATTCTTTAAGTGTTTAAAGACGTGAATATTGAATTTCCGTACATTCACGGACACAATTTTATAATGGATAAAGTAAAATGTAAAAAGGCCATATATTCGTGAAAGAATCTTTATCAGTCATATATATCTGTTTAGCTCTTGATATCTTTTTGATTTTGTCATTTTTTGATGCAGCAAAAATGTTCCTCACATTTGAATCAAAATACTATGTTTTATGTAGTATAAGAAAATATTTATTAGATTCCTAAAAAATAACAAAAGTTGCATATATTTTGGTCAATGCCATAAATAAAATAGTTGAAAATGCAATAAATTGTAATTAAATTTCTCGTTGCACGCACAATGTTACTTTCTCTAAATTGTTACGAGTGTTTTCAAGTCTAATCTAATTAAATATTAATATCAAAGGCCGTAGGCAGTTCTTGGAGTACTAATGTTTTGGTTATCATTATAATATGACGGAGCTCGACCAGTTCAAAGAATAATTACTTTGTTCTGTAACAATACATCCGATGGGAACACATCCAGGACACCGATTGTGTTAGTAGTCAAGTTTCTTGACAATAGTCAGAGTTCCGCGAAACACATTTGTAAATTCATTGGACCGGAGTTTTGTTACTTACGCAGAATGAGCTGAGTTAGTCGGAGCTCTAAGGGCGAATTGGGGGAAATACTACATCCCTCTGGAGGAAGCCAGGAGTGGGAAACTCTCAGAAGACAAGTAAAATACAATAAAGTAACGAAGATGATGAAAAGAAATGGGAAGAAAATATTAACAAGAAAAAAAAAACACGAACAATCTTTTTATATTACAAATACATCACCTTTATTTTTATGATTTCGAATTTACCACCGTAAAATATATTTTTTAACTGATATTTTTTTTGAAAGACAATAAATTAAAACTACTATAAAATGTTTTTGTTTTCAATGTTTTCAGCATTCACTTTGAGATCCATTTTAAATTATTGATTAGAATGAATTAAGATAATATTATTATTAGTTAAGAGAACCTCTTAACAAGTGATGAATTGAGAGAGGCTACGAGCTAGTCGAAACTGCAGTCTCCTAATAGAGAACTTATCTTACATGATCCATGTAAAAACAAGGTAAAATAAATAAATATTAATAAAATTATAATATGTGTTTATTTTTCACAATGCGGATGAAAGTGACATTAAAATAACTGATTATAGGCAAAATTTATTTAACAACATGTTTTTTTTGTAATTATCATAAAATGACTATTATGACTTTTTCAACGTAACCTATCGTTAAATAAATAAACATTTCATTAAAATTTTAATTGAAAACTGTGAAACAATTAAATTAAATGATAAATTCAGTAAATTTATTCATCCATGGCTAACTTACTCGCAAAGATAAATTAAATATGTCATCAATTTATATTAATAATCGATAAATAAAATTCAGGTGTTATTGCTAATACAATTTAAAGCCCAGTCAAAGTATTTATTTCGATATGTGTACTGGTAGTGATAAAGTACCTGGAATGCACATTTTGAAATCCTGTTTTCATTACTAATGAAATAAGGTTTCACGTCAATAGCCTCGCCGATAATATTTCAGTGACGTAATGCAATAATACGATATCCATTAGAGATTTACATCACTCATGGGGATTGGCACATTGACTAAAGGCTTACGCGCAATTATTATTTATGATGTGTACCTATTTGTACTTATAAATTAATACGTGTTAATGCAGTATTTTTTTTTGCTATTTAAAATATTTAAAAATAAATCTCTGTCAACTTACCAATAATTCCGTAAAAAGATTTTATTTTCACTGCATCCTTTTAATAATGGATTTTGCGTGAATGTCGTCCTGTCGTTTGATGATTTTATCGGATAAATAAAATCATACAAAGCGTTTAGCGTATGAAGTTTCTTCATCACTGATAAAAAAAATAAAAAGTAAATAGGTATTATAAATATTTTTTGACTAGTAAAATGTGCATTTTTTTTAATAAATATCCAAAAATGTAAATATTTTATAAATACATATAGTCAATCTTGCGTAATTTGATAATATTAAAATATAACTTTTTTTTATGCACACACATACAGGAAAATACCGACAGATGGTGATAGTAATTCTGAAGTGTCATATGTGGAATTCTATGGCGCTTAACATGGTGTATATGGATAAGCGTTGCATGTGGAATGTTGATCCGCCAACGTTATACTTTACAGATTCTACAGCCCGAGATCCTCATTATCACAGGAATTTACTATGAATGGCTGGTCTTCATGGGACGACTTTCGTCCTCCACCAATTTTAATTAATAGGCTATGACTGGCATTTAACGGGTGAATAATCAAATTCACAAGAAACCGGGGGTATTTTAGAGTTCAGAAATCATTTTTTTTTTAATCTCCGTCGTGGATCGAACCCACCACCTTTGGCTTGCAAAGCAAACGCTTTGACCATTAAGCTATAACCCGCTGGCAAGACTATTAATCACAAATAAAAGACTGGCTCTTCTAAGTAGAGTTAATGGAAAAAAATCTACCACTTTATTAAATTATTGAAATAATATAGAAAAAAAAAAAATTAAGCTACTTTTTAAATTTATGTTTTTTTTTCACTCTGGGAATAAAATTTTCTTGCGATTAATCAGATTTCTTTACTGACCTGATATTTTATGATACTATACAAAAAAATTTAGTGTGTACTCTAAAATAATGATTATAGAAATGCTCGTATTTTGAATACAACAGCCGCTCGAAAGTGTGCCCGATGGGCTGAGACACTTTTATAAGCTGTCGATTTTCTTTACATCTCATGACGTGAAAAGGTTGCGAGCATCTTTTGCAAAGAACAGTAACTGAGTGAAGGAAAACACGCCAGGGGTGGATGCGGGATGGGAGGGGCCCTGGGAGGCTGTAGCGGGGGGCGGATCCCGCCGGAGCTATCTTTGTGAACGCACGGATGATTGGCCTAATGAGCTCCCGAAAGTGCGACCCTGCCAACTAAACATTTCATTTGAATGCCGGCTATGTGCCGAGACATTTTTTGCATGAAATTATTATAAATGCGAAAATAGAATGGGGCACGCCTCTCGGCAAATATCTATCTATGAAAATATCAACATTGTGATGGTTACATTCTATGTGAATTAAAATAATTTGAAATCGTGATTCTGAAGTAATTTTTATATTATTTGGTACAAGGTACAAAGAATAATAAACATAGAGTATACATAAACATACAATACATACAAAAGAGAAAAAAAACATAAAAGAAGAAGAAGATGACACGTATCCAAGATCGCAGAGATCTAGGTGAACAATACCATCGACAAAAGAGAAAAATGATGTAAGAGAAGGATCGAGGTGTGCTGGTAGGCCATTTAGGAGCGCCATTGGCGTCGTACTAAATCTAATGCTCGAAGCTCCACAAGTATCGACTGGGATCAAAAACAATGGATTGGTTATAAGGGTAAAGATAATTTTATAGTTTTACAATATCAAATGCTAAAGGCATACATTTTCTTAACACACTAGTAAAAACAAATCTTAATGAAATTTTACTTTACTTTCTTTGCCGAGAAACTCAATTAAAACAAAATTCTCAAGCATGATAATATCTAGTTACCTATGAAGTTATATAGTCACTGCTTAAGGAAGTAAGATAGTATATGCGTATGTTGAGATATCGATATTTTTTAAAATTAATTATAATTATCTCCCTGGAGACCATCTTCAATAATTATAGAAGATGTAATCGTTTAAAATAAATGTGAATCAAATCTAAGTATTCTTAATGTGTTAATTTTTAATTAAAATAATTTTGTATTATAATTATGCAGTTTCACCAAGTATTGTCAGTTTATAACCTTAATGTTATAGCGATATAAATTTAAAATAGTGTTTTTTCTGTAACAATGTGATAAAAATGACGTATCAAATATTTTAAATTGCTTGTTGTGTATTTTTACAGTTGTATTTTTTGTTTAATTTGTTGAAACTATGCTTTTTTGTTTTATTTAAGAGTACCAACCTGACTCACCTCCAATTATCGAATCATTAGTCCATTGTAAAATAAAGGGGAACAAAACGACCGAATAATTAGGCGCTGGAAACATCAAAGGTAAAAATGCCATCCCAAATGTAGCAGACTGTCTGTAAAAGAGTAATGAGGTAGTATAATTGATAACCGAATACCTTTTTTTTATATTGTATTATGCCATAGGATCTGTTTTACGTTTTTAACCTCAAAAAAATTCTCCATTAATTTCGTCGTACAACATTTTTATTATCACAATATTTATTATGTGTGACATTAAAATCTCATTTTTTATATAAATTACATAATCTAATACTGCTTACCTTTTGATGTTTATTTTTTTTAACCCTTTCGCATTGGTTGTCAGCATATGCCGTCATAAGATTCCCTGACCGTTGACATTGGTTGACGTGATATAAATCGTTTCGCTACATTCTTAGAATAGTATTTTATGCATCATCTGATGGCTAAAGAATACAAGAATCAATGTGATATATGAAAATAGACCAGATAAGTACACTTATGCTTCAAATACTAGTTTCATAATTGACATTACAATTTGTATTCAAACCGAGCCGTAATGAAAGGGTTAACTAAAAAATAAGTTTAATTAAATAAATAATATCACATTTTTATACTAATTTTTTGATCACGCAATTTTTGAGCAGATATACTGTCTTAAAAAAACAATGACCTGTATACCTTCGTCTCTGTTTGTGGAAAAAGCTTAAATTTTTTTCGAATTATCGTTTGTTGTCATCGAAATACAGGGCTTACAAAAATATACAATTTAAAAAAACACAATATGTTTGAATAAATGTCTATTTTCGATATTTCAGCACCAAAAGGTACTGGTGTAGTTAGGTTTTGACCGGAGCGCAAAAATTGGCTATCAATTATTTATTCGATTGCTGTTTCCACTCGTTTTATTTTAAATGTGCAAACAAATAGATAATTTATTTGAACAATGTTTTTTTCAGAACAGTATCGAAATGTGCCCTTACATATCGTTGGAATGAAAGAGCGCGTTATTCAAGAGTAGTATTTCAAATGATTTCGAAATGTAAAGTGTGTGAGCGGGGTTATTTCAATTGGCGGAATTGTATGACATCTACATACTCAACTATTTTTGCAAATACTATTGATCCATTTATAAAACTACGAGATATACAATATTTTTGAAAGCATTTATTTTTAAAAAGTGGACAGTTTTTCCTCTCCCAAAAATTTATATTATTGCCTTGAGTATGAAAAAATAAATATAAATCTTCTTCTTCGTACTATAAATCCAGTGGATTGGTTTGCAGCAACAAAATCTTGCATCTCGATCTCCAATCTTCTCGATCCTCTGCAATCTTCTTTAGCTCAGCATAAGAGCTACAACTCATGTCCTCGAACACTTGCTGCAAATAGTCCCATCTAGGGCGCCCTCTGCATATATATGTACGAGTAATTTAATACAAGAAAGGCTTAGTATATATGCAATAGGTTTCTGAAAATCATGCTTTGAACGATCTTGATACAAATTTAATTATTTACAAAAAAAATGATGACAAAAAAACAATAAATATGATTAAGCCATAAAAATAAAACATATAATCTTATGCAAAAATATAATTAATGTGAAATAATAAAATAATACATAATTGAGAAAATAATCTAGTTCTATGTTTTTTAGAGAAATCAAGCTTAGAAATCTTTTTGAATTTATTCTATAAAAACATCTTCATTATTCTAAGCACGTTTCGGCTTTCTGGAAATATTATTTTTAAGAATCGTAACTCCAGTTCTTTTTGATACAGCAAAGCGATTCCAATGTATGAAAATAAATTTATCGCCCACCAATTCCGAAAAGGGATGCTTATCAATTGATACGTATCTTCGATTGATTACACGAGAACCTTACCGATGGAATAAAATAACGCACCTTTCGGAAAATTGAACTCCCTTATACGAGTACACGCAGGTAGTGTAAAGATTCATTAGTAAATTTTTCACTATATAAAAAATCAACCATTAGTATTTTCTAAAAATAAACGTATATTATAATGTATTATATTTAAGAGGTATTAATCCTGAAGGTATTGGTCTAATATTCAAAACTACCTGAAGGTATTGGTCGAATATTAGATCTTATGGATTTAAGATGAGCTTGGAAAATACAGGTATATATATTGTCTATACTCGTATATCGGTTGACGAATTCATCGAAAAGGCATCGCAGTCAAAAGGCTGCTGAAGACTCATAGTGAAATTTCTCTTGTACTCATAAGACGCTAAATATTAGAAATTATGTTATAAGTCGTATAAATGTATCCTATTATATTTGATTAAATAAAAAAAAAAAAAAAAAAAGTCATTGTAATCTAAAGTAATGTAACTAAAAATAATACGATTCGAATATATTTTGCATTAAATGTATGAAATCAAGTATTTTATTTATTATAAATTTATATATTTTTAATGTACATTTTTTTATGAAACTAGTGATATTATTAGAATTCGATGGAAATTGTTTTTAAATAATCCGCAGACAATTATTTCATCAGTAAATATCATTTCTTCACTCTCTAATGTTTGAATAGTAAAAAACAAACAAATGTTTGTCTTAAAATGAAAGACACCAAAAAAATTTAAAGCCGATTATTTTTATCTGTAAGTGCTTACATTTTACTAATTAAAGATTACTTTCAAGTAATCCTGGAGTCTAATCTGAAACGCAATGTAAACGAAAAAAGAGCAACGTTAAGCAAACAAATAAAATGCTTTTTCTCTTGTTGAAGCGGAGATGGGAAAGTCATTGCACTCTTTATTGCAGCTTGTCATGGGATAGTCATTACGTCATTGATAACGATGGCCGACCCTAGCTTCTTTTGTATCAGGACCATTTAAACTTTGACAATAGCATACTTCGCAAGAAGAGGGAGAGAAGAAAATCTTACGGAAAAAATTAAAGAAAAGCGGATTTCTCAGAGGGAAGCCTGGTCTCCATTTGGGCCCCTGCAGTAAAACTGCGACTATAAATTTTCCAGGGGAGAAAAGTGCCACAAAAATTATCGCTTTGTTATTTCCCGGATAGTGCAACAGAAGTTGGGGTGTCCATTTCCATTAGGAGATAAGCGGAACAGTGTTTCACGTGTGCGAGTTTTGTGTTCTATCAAAATTTCGGTTGTGTAACACAAAACGAGCAGCGTGAGTTACGACCACACAAGTTTATGTTAATTTTGGAGCATAACTGAGGAAAATAAATGATTACGTTACATGAAATGACAAAACAACTTTATGACTTTATTTTATCAAACACATCATAAAACTTTACTTAACAACACCACAATTACATTTGATGTCATAATTAGTCTATTAAAAATAATTTACCATTTAACACATACAGTACATTCTTTATAACTTAGATATATATGAAATGGAAATAATTTATATAGTACAAGTATGTGTGCCAATTTTTTTTATAAAATAGTTCCTTAGATGTTGTTAGTTTGGTCTGCCTCTTAGGACTAAATGGTCCAAGCTTTGGGAGCTTTGAGCTAATCATCCGATATCATGAAAACGTTATAGTTATAGCATAAGTAATTGTCATATTTTTTATCCTAAGATACATAATATAACACATACTGTATCTACGAAAACGGTTTTCCGTTGGATTTATTTATTTTTAATCTCTACAAGATATTGACATGGAGGAGAGTACTCTAATCAGGAGTACAATCAGGATGCATAAATGTTAGTAGTACACACAAAAAAAAAACGAATAATTGTACATAGTGGAATTAAGAACATTTATCAATAGATGATCGTTCATGTTATTTTAATTATAATGAAAACCAAATAAAAGAAAGATAAAACAAAGCTCAAATAAATATTACTCAATCGGTATTGTATTGTAGAAGGCCTCGTAATATTTTTAAATGATCCCATCCTCTCTTCGTTTATACTCGAAGCGTACACGAAACAAAATGTTTTTATCTCTTTTTATTTATGTAATGCTCCCCTTTGACATTGGAAAAAATGCGGAAAAACCTTCGGAGTAATCGCAGGAAATACAATGGTGGTATCAGAAATAGGTTCGGCAAATCTTTTTAACGTTTTTGTTTCAAATTCAGGAAATGAGAAAAAACAACCGTCGGATAAAATTACATCAACACCTTGTTTATCGTCATGGAGTTATATAATACAAAAATTAAACCCCACCAAAATATATATAATACAATACTAGGTACATTCAAACTTTTATTGCTTTGATATTTATTTAGTAATTAATATAATTATCTTTTATAATTGTAGACGATAATATGATCCTGCCAGGTTTCAGCTGCCAAAGGGATGACGGTCAATGAAGTAGGAATATGTTCAGGCAAGAAAGTTGTAAGTCTATATATAGCTATAGCAGTGGTTCCCAACAGGAAACTTCCTTCCAGCGTAAATTTTAGAGTTCCATAACGTATTGTGACTTTTTTTATTTTAATTTATATATTAAATAAATAATCTTCTTCGTAGTATCAATCCGGTGGATTGGTTTGCAGCAACAGAATCTTGCATCTCGATCTCCATTCCTCTCAGTCCTCCGCAACCCTCTTCAGCTCAGCATAAGAGCCACAATTCATGTCCTCGACAACTTGCTGCAAATACTCCCGTCTAGGGCGCCCTCTACAGTTTCTACCTTCAACCATCCCCTCCACAATATCGTGAAGAAGACCATCGTGGCGCATGATGTGACCGATCCATCGGGCTCACCTTTCTGAGATGGTTCTTATAAGGTGCCTATCTTCCTTGATTATCCTGAGAACCTCATTGTTCGTGACGTGGTCTCTCCAGGAAATAAATAATTTTTTGATACACATTAAATAGTTATTGATATGTGAAAAATGTTTAAACAAGTAGAATATTAGACGATAATTTGTTATCTATAAATTATTAAAATGTTTTTCTAGCCTTTTTTTAGCCGATTACCTTCACGTAATTTCTTTCAAGAAGAAAATAATACCACCAATAACGGTGATAAATTTAAAAGATATATTTTTTCATGTCTGCTGTACGCGTTATCTGTTGTTAAAGTGGATGACTTTTACAAAATATACTGAATTATACTGAACATAAAAAAAAGAAAAAATCCATACAAGTTAACAAGGCGTAATGTGTAAAATTTCCGTATACCAAATTAGGCAACCGTCTTTGCTTTAGCAAACCGGAAAACCGATTTTTGTGCCCTTAGTTTATGTATAAAGACACCTCTAAACTAGGGATTTTCACATATAAAACAACGGCAACTCGTAAAAATATAATCCCAAATTGTGTCGCGAGGCTTTCCTTGCCCTCCCTCCTCCAGGTCTCGAGCTTTACAAAGGGTCTCATCCCATGCTCAGTGCTTCTACTAGAAGCATTCATTTGAAATCGCAATATATCATTAGTATGCACTCTTTAGACCGAAAAAATTACGAAACACTGCTCTTTCAGAATGTAACTTAGTAAAACACGTTTTTTTATATTCAAGGTATCACCAAAGTTAATATTTGATATTCATTATCGTTTATTGCTTTTTGAATTTCTTCTTTTTATATATCGCTTCGATTTCTACTCCCTAAATGAAACATGTGGTCACCTCAAATTGACGCTATAAAGATCTTTCAGCCACCAATGCCTTGAAGGAAGTCATCTCAAATAGTCAAACTAAACCTTAACTGAGTACTATCTATCTGGCAGCTCTAGTATTCAAGGCATATTGGGCGTATTAATCAGTTTTTTTTAAAAGATCGGTTTATTATAATCATTAAAATATATTGAGCAACTTTTGATTATCGGTAGTCATTTTGTTGTATCATATAAATTATAAATATATTATTTAAATATTTAACCAATGATGTATGTTTTTTAAATAAACTATTACTACACACATATAAAACTGACTGTATTCTATTTATTATGTTTGAATTAATAAATTAAGTAACAATTATGATATTCATTGTGTTGAAAAGTGTATTATAATTATAAAGAGGGAAATCTTCGTCATAATGGCAGAGACGAAAGAAAAATAATTCCACGATACTGAATGCGAAATAAGAAAATCGTGAGAAAAATCTTCTTAATGTGGAGCGAATGTATTTTAAACGAGGAGCCCTGAAAGGAAAACCCGGGAAAGCGAGGAGAGATTTAGCGTCTCTAGGCCTTGTACGTTACACCACACTGACGTCAACGATGTTAGGCAGGGTCTCGCAGAGGATGTACCCCCTGTTAGAGATGCTGTTACAGAACTGTTACATACGATGCCGTATATTGTATATAGAAATACTATAGTAGTAATAGTTTAACATGAACAATAACTTTTATACTGCTACATTATTATTAGATGTTGTATTTATTTGACAGTTTTCTGGCCAAAATCAAACGGTTGATGTAAAAATACATTTTTTTTAAATGTGTCAAACGTACAAGTATGCTTGTAAAAGGTTCCGGGGATTCGACGATCGTGTAAAAGTAGAGGTGAGATTAATTAAGAAAGTTCTGAAGAGAAATGTTCATGATAGTAGCGTTATAAAAATCGTTGTGAGATTATAATAATATATCATAATTGACATGAATGCTATGGAGAGATCCATGCTCGGAGTGTCGCTAAAATATAGAATCCGAAACGAGGAAATAATTAAAAAAAAAAAAAAAAAATACGCAGAAGAACTCAAGTAGTGGATGCTACCCAATAAATAGGCACACTCAAGTGGCAATGGGCAGGACATATCTGTCGAAGAGCCGACGGTCGTTGGGGAAGAAAAGTATTGGAATGGCGGCCAAGAACTGGCAAATGAAGCATTGGCCGACCCCCGCAAGATGCACTGACAACATAAGAAGAATAGCGGGAGTGACCTGGATGCGGAAGGCGGAGCATTGAAAAGGATGGAGACTCATGTGGTAGGCTTACGTTCAACAGTGGACGGATACAGGCTGATATATCGTTGTATTTTGAAAAACCTCTATAGCAGCCAAAGGGTTAAGCTAACTTTAACTAACAGTTTCAGTTAGATTGTGAGTCAGTATTAAAAGTAGGCAATGTTGTAATTTATTTATGAATATTATAAGTATACATTTAATTAATTCGTTTAAGTAGATAATACATTTTTTTTATCAAGATATAATTGTATATTTTGTCAGATTTTTGTTAGGTTGTTGATTAGTTTATATTTACTGTAATTGTATACATACATATTCAGTCCATATTTTGTCACATTATCAGAAGTTTGAAATAAATGATTTGAGGTTGAAGTATGGTAAAAACAACAATTTTCTTATCCAATGTACTACGAAAACACGAACAACTGGATGTCGGAAGACTTGTTATTTATTTACTTCTTTCACAGGATCGTTCTTTCTCCCATTTACTTGGTGTGCTCCCGAGTGTCTACATTTTCTTTCAGCTGTCAGCATTTTGTCGCGCTATATAATATATATGTTTTCTGCTGGACACGGTGAGCAATTAACCGATGACATTTAAATTATTTATGAAGGAAATATTTCGTATTTTTGCGGTCCGTGCAATTGATATCGAGCAATTCCAGCGCTCGTCACAGGCATTTTTTATGCTCTGAATAATTAAAAATAATCTCTACATTGTTTTTAATTAAGTATTCAAAAATCTGCTTTGAAACTGAATAACAAGCATAATTGGTTTTTGAAACATGAAATATCACGTGTCGTATTATAAAATAATGTGCCTTCAATTTGCTAGTGATAAAGCCGATTATTTTTCGCTATCGCAAACGTTATTTTTTTTTTTTGGAATAGGTACACGCGTTTAATTTGAAATAACGTTTTCGTATCATGAAACTTCCGGTCGCTAAATATCATAAATGAAATTGTAAAATCACGAAAACGCTTCTATTATCATTTCAGGAAAGTATTTTACATTGTAGCAAATGTTCACATCGTAACAATAATGTGATAAAGTGGTTGTACCCTTTTTATTTCTCACCCGGCGTGTTATGTATACACAGGTCGTTAGTAGACGCATACCGCAAGATATATTACACGATAACACGGTATTAATTTCATTTTTACGCGGTACACGAGATTCAGGCAAATTTGTTGCAGAGAACCGCTCCTATCTTGATATGAATGAAAATAATGCATTGGATTTGATTTTAATTTGATTGTGAGTTTTAATCATAAATGGCACAAAGTAACACACTTTTATTGTTCTTTTAAAAAAAGTTAAATTTCGTAAATTAACACATTGTATTCATAAATACAAATAAAGGCGGAATAAAATGACGCCCATAAATAAGTGCTTGCAAAATAAATCTGCTAGAAATACAATAGTCAGCGAGATAAGAAGTTTTGAATTAGTTATCAAGCAAGGTAGATGAATAATTTGCACATTTTTAGCTACGAATTAGAAAAACTGTTGAAGTTATTTTAAGTACTCGTCTTAGAACATACCCACCGTACACGATTCTCCAACATGACGTTCGTGGAGGTACTCTTCTTAGAACATACCCACCGTAGACGATTCTCCGACAGAACGGACCAATGAAAATTGAGTATGTTAGTTTCCATGGAGATAAAAATGATGCTCGTGGAGGTACGTTAGGCTGACGGCTAAAGTACCACCTGACAGCAACTCACAACTAAGTCATCAATCCTTAAGAAGACCCCTGCAATTGCGGTCGAAATATTGGTACGAAGAAATTCGCCACACACCGCTAAGCCCAAAAGCCACAATATCAGTTGAAGTTATCATTGGAAATATAACAGATCGTGAGCAGTCAGTACTAAATAGTATTAATAGGAACCTAATTATTCTAAATAGGTAATAACCAATTTTGCATGAATTACTTTCATTATAACAAAGAGAAGGGAAAATAAAAGTTTTTTTATTAAATGTAATAGTTTAATGATAAACAAAAGTGAAAGAATATCATAAAGTGAATGATATAAACAATGCTGGTACAATTATAAAGTCGTTTTTAAAATTCAATGGAAAAATACTGTTTTTTTAAGACTAATTGAAAAGGAAGATCAAAAATATGTTTTAATATCGGGTTAAAGTAATTAATCAACTGTCTCAATTGATATGATCTGAGAGGCTTATTTTTTAAGTACCGACAGAATAATGACGGTAACAAATATCTGAATTTCCTCTCTTAAGGGCCGTATCGAGCTCAAAGTTCGGGAGTTTGGTCGAGGGCGGAGATAAATGTCAAACTAGTGCAAATGACAGACAAGTGGGTGAACGAAAACGCAAAGTTTAGTTCAAAAGGCCCTGCTTCAAGTTTACCTATAAATTCGCATTTAACTGTTCAGTAACTTGAAAGACTATTAATCAAAGCGGGATGTAGGGAAAAATTTCTGGGGTTTTATATTGTCTTTATAAACATATCACATATTTAACTAATAGACGAGGTATGTAATATGTTTTTGTATTTGATGTCAGCAAAGTAATATAAAATATGTTGATAAGCAACTACCACATATTAAAGTATTAAAAAACCTTTTTATTTTCAATGTTTTCGGCATTCACTTTGAGATCCATTATAAATTATAAATAATTATTTATTGACCTTGTTTTTTCATGGATCACGTAAGATAAGTTCATTCTCTATTGGGAGACTTTAGTTTCGACTAACTCGTAGCTTTTCTCAATCCTTCACTTGTTAGTTATGTCTTAACAAGTGAATGATTGAGAAAGGCTACGAGTTAGTTGAAACTGCAATCTCCTAATAGAGAAGTTGTCTTACGTGATCCATGTAAAAACAAGGTAATTAAATAAACATTTATATATTATATATACTTAAAAAGCTGTGATCCTATTTAAATACGTTTTCATAACCTTTTCTTTATTTGCGATACACATTTTATTATTGATTTCATACTTACTTCTCGCCGAGCAAGATTTTTGAACAATTAAATGTAGCCTATAATTGGACAACAATACAATATTAGGTAACAGAAAGAAAATATTTTTAATACTTATTGAAATTGTATAAAGATTTAGGACAAAATTGAAGACGAAACCTCACAAATGAACGATGTCATTGTTGCAAAAAAGACTGAAAATGTATTATAAAAATTAAATGAATTTATTTTTGACATGTAATTGAGCAGCGATCTTAAAAATAAAATTGTGAAATTCATTTTAAAATGCTCTTTCACAACAATGGAAATATGAGATTTCATAAAAAAATATCGATCGAAAAATTGAACAAAATAAAATATACGTTACTTTAAATCTACTTATAAGTACTAAGTATGTTAATATACTTATATATTATCAGTAATACAAAAGGAAAAAGCCAAAACTTCAAATGAAATAAAGCCATAAAAAATGTATTGAAATCTGAATAAAGCCTATATTATCAATATAAATAATTCAAAGATAATGAACCGCTAACTTTTGCGAAGTCTGCTTTTAGCGTCCGAACTTTGGAATGAAGTCTGACTGAAAGGTGGATTAATATGCCTGAGGAAAAAATATAAAAAATCTCCGCTCAGACAAGAAATACGAGAGTACGATCCCGTTCACGCGATCCCATCATATTCTTCATTTTCAATTATTAGCCGCCTCACCACCCACTAGATGTAAGATACAACCTCCCCAGCTGAGAAGGCCGTCGTTTGCGGGGCACACAATCACAGAGCAACTTCTTATGAAATTCAATAGACCTTTATTGAAAATGAGAGACGTTTGATTTTTTCATCGTCTTTATTTTCATAGGACGGAACGATAATAGTTTTTTTTTCCGTCGTAGATGATACGACGATAATGTGCCTTATGCTATTGTGTAAGCTTGATATCCTCTACAGTAAGGAGACAATATTATTACAAGTGTTTTTGTGTCAAAGCGACAATGGGAAATATCTTATTGATTTACGTTCTTATTTTCACAACATTATACGCAAGTTTTTGGATATTAATACGTGACAAATACACTAAGAGCGATAATAAATAAATAAATGATAATCGTTTTTCTGTCATATTATGTTAAGTAAATACCGCATTTGTCGTCAGCATTGTACAATATAAATCGACGATACAACAGACGTCGGACCGGAGTATGCAAGGCGAGGACACAAATGAAAGCCTTGCAGTTTTACAGCGGACCGACTGAATGTGACTGCGGCGTGGAGCAGACCCTGTCACACCTTCTGGAGTGTGCGCTGTGTCCGAGTAGCTGCACCCAGGAGGATGATGATCGGGAGTAACGCCATCGACGTCACCCATTTCTGGGCAGACGGGATCTGAGCCTATTGTTTCCGACACGATTATATAATATAAATCGATTACTTCAAAAGTTATTGTTCAGTTATGATATTAAAACGAAATAGATCTTAAACTTTAGATAAAAAAATATTGTTATTTTTTATAAAAGCAAGACATTAGTAAAAAATAATCAATTATATTATTTCCATATTCATTACTGGATCAAATGGTTATACTAAAGTTGCGACACTAAGTTCTGTCATTTGGTACTGCCCATGTGTTGTCCTACAACATATGTGAACCTGAATTCCATCTTGAAACATACATGGTTCTCGATGTCCTCTAGAGAAGGAGCACGAGAACTTTTAAAGGCAGCAGCTATAGTATCCAAACCAGATTTGTGAAAAACTTGTCAATCGAAATTTTTAATGAGATCACACGATGAGTGCGATGCTCCCGAGGCCTAAATAATTTCGTTAATTCAAATTAACTTATTAAATTAAATAAATTAAATTATTTAAAAAAAATACAATAATTGATATTTTTTGACTTAGTTTATATGATTATTCCTTCAAAGAAAATTGTTCAAAAATTGATGATAAATCAAAAGGCCTAATGTATCATTTTAATAAATATGTATTTATTTACCTTGTTTTTACATGGATCATCTAAGATATGGCCTCTGTTTAGGAGCGACTAACTCGTAGCCTTCCTCAATCCATCGCTGTCAAGAGACAACTGAGCTGAATAGTACTTCATAAGTAGTCGAACCCATTTTTTATATAGGAAGGGGGTAAGGGGTGTGTTTATTAGAAAATGATCAGAGAGGGAGACAGATAGGGTTGCAACGAAGAAGAGAATGATCTAGACATCATTTTTTGTAATCAATGTTTATTTTTACTTTTTTTTGGTATTTACTTCATATTAACTATTATTTGTAAATAATTTTGTAATTTATTTTTTATCCAACGCAAATATTTTTTAAGCTGGTATATTATCCAGTGCAAAAAAAATGTGGTAACGTTTTTTTTTTAATTTAACATCTTTAATTTTAGAGAGCAATTAAAAAACTGTTACATGTCGGTGGATCCGCGGGTTCGGTCGGCGGTATCAAAGGGATGTGCGCGGAAATATGAAACGTATAACAAAGCTAATGAAAATAATTTCTTCTCTGATGGTCGGTCTTTGATACGGTGGCTGCAGCGATGCGAACGGTTCAAACGGGCGTTTCCCAACGTTATTTTTTCGCCCACGGGTCAGGCAATTTTGGAAAATGGCGGGTATTGTTTCACAGTTGAATGACCACCGTTTAAGCCAATAATATCGGAGCAATAACGCCCGTTATAGTCGGTCCGGCGTCGGGTTCTGCCACTCTGGGAAATTCCCAAGAGCCGAACCGAATTTTCGTGTAGCATTTACGAAAGTTGCGAATGGGCGCTGGGCGTAAATTTCACTGCGAATGTTGCACCGTGCGTTTTATAGTATCAACATTTTTTATCAAATAATTTATCAATGCCGATTTTCTTAGTTTATATTTAATTTACTAGATATTCATTATTATTCTAAACATAAATTGAGCCGTAACACAAAGGGATGTAAACTAAAAGCTGTTAGTTAAATCTCCTTTTTATATTCGTTCCGAATCTGGAATATATAATAAAAATCAACATTATTACAATGTCCTTTTCTTTTTCTAAATGGAGCATATAGTCATATATCAGTTAGTAACTGAGAAGTCCAGTAGGAGTCCCGTCTGAAGAATTGAGGCCACTGCACAGAAGTGCTAAAAGAAAGAACCCGTGAAAGAGATTAAAATCGCATTTACAGATTGTAAGGAGATGGAAATGGAAGATGGATTCTCTCACCGAAAATACGAGCAAAAATTGTAAATGCGTGGAATTTTTTTTAGTTGCCCCAAAGTCTGCATGCCCGATAGGGCCGAGGTGATTCCCTCGAACTGCATTGAAAAGGACTCCTCTTTCTTACATATATCTGTATATCTGTATATATATATCTGTCTACCTCTGTATACTTCATATATATTTGGCAGACGTCATGGTCATCGCATCGTCCCATGTCAGGTCCGACCCCCGCAGCTTCGCCGAATATATTTTGTGTATTGTTTTTGACGGCCTATCAGGAAAGCGGTAGCCCAGGGGCTTGACAATCAATCTTGTTCCAAGACATCTCTGCAAACGAATGTCAATCTGAGAGCAAATATGGTTCCCGATGACCTTCAGAGTAGAAGAAGAGACGTCAATTGTAATATCCGAAGCATATTTTACGTGATTTATCATTTGATAGCCCAACGTTCTTGAGAACAAGACAATTTGTTTCTTAGAGGCAGCTCAACTTAATCAACGACACCCATCTGTTTCGGTCAGCGTCCAATATTGTTTTACTTCAGTGATCGTATTTAATAATAATATCAAAAGTAAATAAAAACAATTGTCACAATGCATTTTTTAACTCAAATGAAATCATGCAGTACACTCACAAAAATGTTTCGTTGATATTTTGTAATAAAAAATAAAACCACGCACTATTCATTCGCTGGATGATACTCTTTTGTGTACAATAGGTACAAAATATCGTTTTTCTTTGTTTTATGGTGTATGATAAAAAGCGTAGATATTTAGCTATTTTACGGCCGTGCAATTTATTATATCTTATACACAAAAAAAAAAAACCGTTCGGTCATAATTTACGGCCGGCGTGAAAATTATTTGTTTGCGCTCCGCGAATCGAGATCAAAAAATCTCCACCATAAAGAGAGCTTCTGGCCGTCGATTCGCAGGTAATAAATACAGGATCTGTCATCCGAATATGAAATATTTGGGTCAAATACAGAGACAAAGAGGAGATAACTGGCGCCTCGGGAGCGGACCTTGATAATAGTGTCGTTTGGAACGGAACAGAACGGAACAGGACGGAACAGAACGGAATGGAAGGGCTGCGATCCTCGCGGGATTGATTGAAGGGAGTCTGGGTGAAAACCTCCTCCTCTTCAGAGAGTTGTGATCGCCCTCAATTACCGACATCTTTGTGCGAACAAGACCCTTAGTTGAGATGGATAGCAGGCGATATGTTTCACTTCAATAATCCGTAGTGTCCTCTGGTTTAGAGTCGGAAAAACTTATACGATAATTTTCTTCGCATTTTAGACTGATTATGAAGTAAATATAATACTATTAATTAAATATACATATACTATACATAAAATTCTTTTTTTTTCAACGCGTCAATCCAAGCACAAAAATAACGGCAGAAGCGGGATGCGAACCGCGGACCTTGGAAACCAACTATGCCCAGGTATTCATACCGCTCGGCGAACTGCGCCATTGCTATGCCTAGACTGACTCGCGTTGAAACTAGTATTTATATCATTGTTATCATCGTACGATAGATGTCGCTAGTATATATTCAAAGTATGTATATTTTTATTATTATTCAATCAGTCTTCATTTATTCACAAGCTTAATATTATTACTTTCCGACAGTCTATTTATTTAAGTAAGTACCACTCGGGTCTCGAACCAAACTATAGACTGAATGGATGAGAAACGACTACTTATAGTTCCGACTCGGACTTTATAACCAATCATTTACCTGTGTTACTGATGGATAATTTTACCTTCTTGATATTGTCTCAAGGAGACATTATTATATGAATTTTTGAATTTTTATTAGAATATTATATATATATATAGTTGGTTTCCAAGGTCCGCGGTTCGCATCCCGCTTCTGCCGTTATTTTTGTGCTTGGATTGACGCGTTGAAAAAAGAATTTTATGTATAGTATATGTATATTTAAGTAATAATAATATTGTAATATAGTCAATGATCTATAAAAGTAGATTAGAATATTGAAATAATAAAATAATATTCTAATAAAAATTTAAAAATTCATATAATAATGTCTCCTTGAGACAATATCAAGAAGGTAAAATTATCCATCAGTAACACAGGTAAATGATTGGTTATAAAGTCCGAGTCGGAACTATAAGTAGTCGTTTCTCATCCATTCAGTCTATAGTTTGGTTCGAGACCCGAGTGGTACTTACTTAAATAAATAGACTGTCGGAAAGTAATAATATTAAGCTCGTGAATAAATGAAGACTGATTGAATAATAATAAAAATATACATACTTTGAATATATACTAGCGACATCTATCGTACGATGATAACAATGATATAATACGAGTCGGTCTAGGCATAGCAATGGCGCAGTTGGCCGAGCGGTATAAATACCTGGGCATAGTTGGTTTCCAAGGTCCGCGGTTCGCATCCCGCTTCTGCCGTTATTTTTGTGCTTGGATTGACGCGTTGAAAAAAAAAGAATTTTATGTATAGTATATGTATATTTAATTAATAATAATATTGTAATATAGTCAATGATCTATAAAAGTAGATTAGAATATTGAAATAATAAAATAATATTCTAATAAAAATTAAAAAATTCATATAAATATAATACAGTTTCTTAAATTATTAATCAACTGCAGTACACCAATTTTAATTTTCTTGTTTTTAACATTTGTTTTTTTTTTCACGAGCTACATTTTATTCATTAAAATATTTTTGATACAAGCAATTAAATACATCTTACTATATCTGAAGTATATGATTACGAGAAATTGTAGTCACACAGATAAGTCAACTGCTAATATCAATGCATTGTCCAAGACACATCTGTACTGGAGACCACCTGGGAACATATGACCGTATATTTCTGACGGCCTCCAAAGCGGTAGAAGTAAACTAATTGATTGAATCACATAAAATAAATATACGCGCAGTTTATGACAAGTGCCATCAATATAAATAATACGTATTAATTTTATAATATGTGACAATTTATTGAGTCTATCAGATGGCGTGAGTGGTCCAGCTTGTTTTTAAGATTATTGGTTCGAATCCCCGCGACTACCCTTGATATTACTCCAAATTATTGATAAAAGGAATATCATATAAGATCAAGGTCACGTAAGATGTTGTTTGCTGTAAATTTAAACTTATCAGTTTTTAAAGCAATTAAACTTATATTAATGAATATATGATTTATGACATTTTGATAATTTACTTGCCGATGTAAATTAACTTAATTTAAATATACAAATATAATATATACATTAATAAAACAAGGACAATTCCTATAATAAATTTTATATCGTGAAATTATTTCGTTTAAGTAATATTGTTTTCGTATGTATTGTTTCATGGTTTCATTAACTTATTTAATTCAAGTATTTTTGATAGAATAAATATCTGATCAAGTAATATAATTTGTCATGTCACTTTTTTAATAATAAGTAGTTTGTTATTTACCGCCACAAAATATTTTTCAGTATTAAACCAAAAGCTTTAGTAAAACGTTATGTTATTACATTGGTACCACTTTATTATAATAACATATTTATTGAGAATGTAAATCAATAATATTTTCCCATTAATGATAATAATAATATTACATCACAGAATAAAGTAGGCTCATTTTAAAATAATAATGCTGACCCGACCTTTTTTGGGTCCTTGTTTGATAAAACTATGGAGTATAAGCGATCTATCTCACTTGAGGCTGATATTGATTGTATCACTGAATGCCTACATCTCTCTTTGACAATCTTATAAATTGGTCCAACAAAGGAGACAGCCGCAGGACCTTCCCAGTTATAAGGATGCTGAGGATAGACAATGAACCTGGACCGAGAAGCGGGTGAGCAGGGAAACAAGTGAAAATGAAGGTGATCGGATAAAGGAAATGACTCAGTGGCAACTGGTAAAAAATTCAGTGCAGCATTTAAAAATAATGCTCAATATCTTATATTCATAAAATAATATTTAAACATAATTGAAGACAAAAATGTACTACTAGTTACATTTTAATTAATTTCATAAGTGTGACAGATGTACTAGTATCATATTAATCAAATTAATTTAAAAAATACATTTATATTTCTAGTCATAGGGTTTTTATCACTTTTACAATGACTTATGCGTTGTTATGCGTAGAAAATTATAGATCTACGTATAAAATTGAATGTACGATAGTTTGACTAAGCGTATATAAAGCATCAACACGTTTCACGCCACGTAGGTCACCGGTGACCTACGCTGTTGTTGAAAAGGGCGCCAGGTCATCGGTGACATACGTTTTTTTTTCGAGCAATCAGTCCCTGTACGCCAGCGGTTACATTTCAATGGAATTTTAACATTGAATGTGACCTATATATGGCGCCTCTGAGTCGAATGCATTAAAAACATTACGTGGCGTTAAATATGTAAATAACAGTGTCTTTTACAGGTTCCAAACTTTTACCGTATTTGAAATCATTTGGGAACATACTCGTATACGAGTACATCGTTAGTCATCCCGCATACAGCCCTGGCTGAGTGACATAGAGTGCACTAGTCTTGACCGGTTGTGCTCTCCTGCATGCGTTTACATAAAAAAATATATGAAATGTACTAGGTGATACTCTGACACGGTATAAAACAAAGATAATGGCAGCAAAATAATTTTATGGCTAAATTTGTGTCTCTTTACTAAATATGATCCCAGCTTAGAGGCAGGTATATAATGATTATATAATTTAATATATTTTTAATTATTGGTAATGTATTTATTTAATTGTATTGTTAAAGATGTCTAATAATCCTTATAGTATCGTTTTCAATAAAAATATATTAATGATGGTGTATAAAGAGATTGAAAAACTTAAATATGTACAATAGAAATGCTTCAAAATTTATCTGTTCATAAAGGAGTGATAACAACTTTTACTAAAATTACGCGCAATATTTTCTTCAAAATGTCTATAATCTGTTCTTAAATCACCGCATCTATCGGCATGGGCCCGTATACGCTAGTAATAATATTTGTCCCGGGTACGAGATTTAATATCTTGCGGTTCGGTCCCAGGATCCGACCGCACGCCTGAGCCGCGCCCGAAAGAACGAAAAGTACCCCGAAGAGGCCCTATTGATTTTGACACGAAGAAAAATGTTTCGATAAAGTGAAACACGCCGCGCGGCCATTCAGTATTTTTAAAATTGATAACTCCATTGATTCGAGTGACACCTGCTGTTTTTTCAGCCGAAATTTATCGATGCAATCACCGAAGAAGGTGTGAATTTACCTCAAATTTACTGCACGAATGGGAACATAAAAGTATTCTGGCACTCCTCGTTATGCGAATAAATCTTCGCGAAATATTTACGCGCCCCGGTGCTATTTATCAATGCCAGATCTATCTGCGAAATTGAGCCGCGTTTTATTAGTCAAATATAAATGGTTTCACCAATTTATTTATTATTCATTTAAACTTTTTGGCAGGCACGGTTGAATCGTAGAATGACTTGATTAAAACAGACAGTTGTATGATTTATATGCATTGTTTTACTAACTCTATAAAATTATACATTTTTTTTTTTAAATATGTTATTATATCTACAATATTACTCAACCTTAATGGCTAAACAACTACTTTTTAGGTAGTAATTTCACGCATTATGAAATAAGGTAGAGACAAAGAAAAATGTGGAATTTATTTTCCATTTGTTTATTATATGATACAGCTAGAACTATGACAATTATGTTGATTATGATGATGGTTGCCACTATTAAGAGTTTCAAATTGTTTATAATTCTCATACCTTGGATTTAATACGACAAATTAAAACTAATTGGTTGCTACAAAAATGTCATTAAAAACAATGACAATGCAATTTGGTTCATAAAATAATTCAACGTGGAAATCATTCGATTCGTTTGCCAGTCATTGTTTTACAGATAAACACAATAAAACATAAACTTGCTCGTTTCAAAAGTCTATGAAAATTTTACATTTCGTCAAACAGATAGCCATCCCGCGTGCTCATAATTACTGAGTAATATGAGGCGTGTGATTCGAGGATGACTCCTGGCAGTAGATAAAGCCTCCATGGCTGGGTGTGATTTGGAGTAATTAATTTCGTTCTCTGCCGCCTACCAGCATAGCGCCACCTTCTCTTTATTGTTTTTCCACAGAATTGAATGAGGCGGCAATTATTACACAGTTATTTATTGCCATTGTTTTTATGATGAATATTCAGTTTGACAAATGAATTTAATCCGAAAGCTCAAGGGGTACGATGCTCAGAATGTTGGGACCGACCCGCACTGCGGGACCAAAGTAAATGGTACATTCGTAATTATCATCTTGGACTTTGAATGATAATACAACAAATTCAAACATAAAATGAAAATTATAATGAATTATATTTATTTGAAATAATCAAAAGAGAAATATTCTTGAACATATGGATTAAACATCAAGAAAACTAATTACAATTAAATAAAATACCATTAAATAACGCGTACAATGTCTAGGAATAATCATGTAATGTACTTTTTTCCATGAGGTTAAATTGATTTTGGTGAAATTTTATAATACATTTGAATTATTGATTAATTAGAAGAATATCATAAGATTATGTTTGTTGCGAATTTTGTATATACTCGTACATATTATTGGATGGAATAGACCAGTGCTCTGCAATCTTTTCTCACCTACGCCACACTAAAGTTTTTCCTTAAATTCCGTGGCACACCAAAGTTCTGTATAAAATTAAGGCGGCACACCAAAAGCGAATATAATAGATAATAATTGGATAAATTATATAATTTTGTACATTTTTATTTCATGTGGGTCGTGTACATAGCATACTACGCAGTTGCCATTCTACATTAGTAGGTGAAGACTCAAACCGGGCGGACGTGTCTTGTCATCCTACCTACAGGATGGCGCACAGTTGCGATTGTGACATCGCGTAAATACATCGTCGCTTAGACGAACACCGATTGCTGCTGGAGCGGCTATTAAAGGCTGTTGCGGGAAGGAAGATACACCGACGTCCGTTGGTGTGGACTCTCCACCCAACCCAACAAGACTCCCGACTTCCCGCAGAAGGCGCTTGCATCGAGCGTGCAAAACAATTCCGGCTACCTACGCTGAAGCTGTCACCATTCTTGTGTCGCCATCGCTTAACTGTGACAGCAGAGACTCCGAGCCTGCCGTCAATGAAGCCGCTACTAGTGAGGCTCCCGAAGAGGACTCCTCGGAAGATACTATCGAAGGAGCCCCTGCTGTTCCGATCAAGGCTCCCAAGATCTCCCGTTCTAAGCCAGGACGAATCATTGTTCAAGGAACTGGAGGACCTGAATGCTTTCTCCGTGGATTTCCTCTCCCTCCCCCGAGTAATCTTTCCGGAGAAATTCACCACTCTGATACGAGTCGCGCCTCTCCTGATGGGGAAAGGCGTTCAGCACGTCGGGTGATCCGTTGTTCTGCAGCTCCTTCAAAGAAGGTTGCCGGAGTGAAGATGGCGTATCTTCACGCCAAAGGTCTTCACCCGAATACAACGGCTGAAGACTTGCAGAGCTTCTTGGCAGCAACCGCTGCATTCAATCCTTCTTGGATGACCATCAGGAGGATTGTCAGCAAACGGACGCTGTCAACTTCTTTCAAAGTCGGGGTCATCGTGACTTCGCTGGAGTCTCTCATAGAGCCTGAAATGTGGCCTAAAAGGACCATCGTTCAACCCTGGATACGTGTAAGACGAAAGAATCGCAGTGAACAGTGGTTGAAACCAACTTAAGTGAAGATATTGACATATTTAATGTAATATTGCTTCAGATTCAGTGCTAGTGTTGATAGATGCAAAATGTTGGATGTTTGATTTTGTGACAATAATGCCGTGTTATTTGTGTGTCAATCATGATATGCTTATGACAGGGTTTTTGTTTTTACAAGTCAAACTATTTATCTTGATTCTCCTGACGCAAGTTCTAGGTGTAAGGTCATTGACACTAAATGTGTCAATAAATTTACATCGCCACACTTATGTTTGTATGTAATTTAATGACGAATTGAAATGTAATCTATTTTGTAATGTCATTTAAGGAAAAAAATAAAAAAAGTGTAAAAAACTATGATAAGCGCAGAAATACCATTGTAAAGTTATTTAGTTCAATATTGTCTGATTTGACCGCGTCACACCTGTATCGGCTCACGACACACTAGTGTGTCGGGGCACACCGGTTGCGGAGCTCTGGAATAGACATTTTTTTTACATAAACAGATGCTTTTACTGTTGAACAGTTATGAAGGATATATAATGAATGAAATAAGTTAGGTTTTCTAAAAAAAATATGAAAACGTAATAAGATTCTAAAAATACATTTTTTAAATATATTTCATTGTTTAATTGAGTGTTTCGTGAGAATAAATTCATAAATATTCATGCAATTGATTTCATAATTAATTGTAATTGAATGTGTCAAGATTGTAATAATGTACAAATTATAACACAAGGCGACTAAACGTACCCATATAAATTTAAAAAAAAATAGCACATCACGTAAAAGTTCTATTATCTATTAAATGTTTGAATTTAAAAAGTGAAATAGGGCATCGGTACACGAGATGCTTACATAGCAGAAAAGGGGGTTCCACTCCCGGCCGGAGTACTCCAGTAATGGAGCATTGGTCATGTCTCGGTGACGTTGACAGATGACTTCTTCCATTGAAGCCGAACGGTGATTGATGGACCAGGAGCTGATGCAGCAGCCCGGCAACAACACCCACCGCTTGCTGCACATTTTGATCCGAAATATTATTATTAATCATTTAAATGTACTGAATCCTCGGGAAAGTATACAATGGATTTCGGTGATAAATCGTGCAGGTGGATTTGAATAATTGATTAATTAATCAAGACTTAGCGGTCCGTATGAAAGCACTCGATTGATCAAAACAAATAAATAAAAGTAGAGTTTACCGTTTTTTTTTTATCGGACTTTAAACATTTAAATAATGCTGTATAAAATCGTTTACAACTATATGATTATCATTCCATATCCACTCCTGTGCTGCAGTATAGGTCAGTGGTTAAAGCGTTTTCTTGGCAAGCCGAAAGTCGTGGGTTCAATCCTCGACGAAGATTAAAACAAAAACATTTTTTAAATTGATTTTTGAGCTCCATAATATTCCCAGTTGGTGTGAATTTGATCGCTCACCCGTTAAATGCTAGAATGAAATTGCCCATTAATCATAATTGTGGGTAAACGAAAGTTGTCCACCCATTCATAGTGAATTCCTGTAATATTAAGGATAATGCGTGAATATTAGAATGTAGTTTATGACGTTGGTGGATCAACAATCCACATGCAGTGCTTAGCCATATGCACTATGGTAAGCATCATAGAATTCCAAGGATAAGACTTCAGAATCACTATCACTATCTGTCGGTATTCTCCTGTATCTGTTTACATAAAAAACTAAGCCGTCGTCACAAATTGTTACGACAAAGTTCTGTCAGTCGGATGATATTTGTTTCATTGTATGTCAGCTACATTAAGTATATTACATCTATGACGGCCTTCCAGAAATACAAAAGACCTGAAGCTAAAGATAATACAGTTCATGCTCTCCTGCGGAAACTCAAGATCATATCCTAGTTAGCCCTATCTTTGTCTCTTGACCAACTGTAGCATATTTAGTCTGCCACTTCTGACATGAGTCCGCTTTCTCACTTAATCATTCCTCATATAGTCAAATATCCATAACTCATCATTATTTAAGAGTTTTTTTTTTATCAAAATATTGATATTTTATTATTTGTGTAGAACTGTTCTACTGCAATTTTATGCAACATATAATCATCTACTGAGAAATGTGGTAGTTGAATTTAGTGATCTAATTCTGGTTCATTGCAACTGTTCTGTCAGACGTCTTCTCCATCGTTAGGGTGACACATCCATCAACATGACCCGCCCAAAACGGACTCTGAGAGTCATGTTTTATCTTTTGTTTAGTAACCTATTTATTTATTCTAATTGCATTTTTTTGAGGTTACGATATTACGAATACAAAGATATAAGATTTCAAATTTTTGACTACTATAAGTTTAGGATAAATATTGATATTAATTGAGATATAAGAATAACAAAGCAAGGATTTTTTCGAAATATGCAATGAATGCAACAAAGTTTTCCGTGAAATTTCATAACAAAGTTATTCTTTTGGTTATTTTTTTAACAAGAAAATTAATATTGTTAGTCGGTTTTCTAATTTTATACAGTCGACAGTGAAGAAATAATGCCAAAGCGAATGGACTAATTTGGAAAATATTTTGCAAAATAATTGTCTGGGCGTCCGAAAGTTTAAAGAATTATTTCTTTCATTAACAATTTCCAGGTCGGCTTAATGTCCGCAGACGAAAATTCAGTTTTACCAGACCGGCAAAAAATACTTCATTATTATTCATAGAACGCCATAAAACATTGTCAAAATCTGCGAAATTTGAAAGACTTTCTTAATTAATTTTCTGACAAATTCCATGTTCATTAAACCGGATTCTGGAAAAATAAAGAGAAGCAAATGGTCCGGGAGAGTATTTTTCTTCTAAATCATTATTGAGACTGAAATATATCTGACGCTGTCAAAACTAATTATGTCGATTAATAAGAAGGAATTAAAAACAATAGGGGGCCTCAGTGTAAGCAGCAGACGGCGCTGTACTAATTGTCTGGATTGAAAATGAAAACACGCATCATGTACTTGCATTGTTGTATCCGCCATACACCAACATAGACGCTTACATATATAAAGTATCTAGAACTAACTGAGCTCTTTAGTTAATTAAAAGAAACAAAAGATTATTGGAAAGTACTTTTGTGGGATTTAAAAGTATTCTTGGAGAAGTTTTGCGGCCCAGTATTTAAGAGTAGATTTTTTTGTAAAAATTTAAGTAAAGACAAAAGAAAATAAAGATTTTGTTGATTTAAAAAAAAAACATTAATAAAAATAATTAAAACGTATCAAGACTATTTTTTCAGGCTCTTTTCTAAATTAATTGATGTAGTTTTTAATTTTTTAATTGGATTGCTCCGAAAGAAGACCTAGCCCCTGGACATGAGACCGAGGGTGGAATATATGGAGGTCCCTTAACAGACTTCGGACCGGAGTACGCAAGACGAGGACACAAATAAAAGCCTGGCAGTTTTACAGCGGACCAACTGAATGTGACTGCGGCGTGGAGCAGACCCCGTCACACCTTCTGGAGTGTGCGCTGTGCCCGAATAGCTGCACCCAGGAAGACCTGATGATGGCCAGAAGTAACACCATCGACGTCGTCCACTTCTGGGCAGACAGGATCTGACCCTGTTGTTTCCGACACGATTATATATATATAATTTATTAATCCATTGAAATATCAGTACTTTCGGAAGCACAGGTGTAAATTACAGCTTATATTGGATGCTGAATAGTCTTAAAAAAAGCCGAAGATTTGAATAATAATATTTAAATGTGAACTTATAACAATGTTTAAGTAAAATATAATAAACATAGTAAACTTAAAGAGTGTCCCTTAGGTCAGGATGAGCCACCCATTATAACCAAACAGTTTAGACCTCAAGAGCATCGGGTTAATAAATCTCTTTCAATATTTTTGCAAGTAGTCTAAATATATACCGTCTTTGTCGGTTTTAATGGATTTATTTAATATTATACCATTATATTATTTAATATTGTGTTGAGCCGCCTTTTAGTATATAATGGTCCAAGCCTCGGGAGCGTTGGACATATTCAATAAAAATCCGATTAAAAAATCATTCAAAGTATGCCTAAGATAATACAGCTACACCCATATTAAGTATTCAGACTTTTGCTGGGTTATCTAGAACCATTCGGACTTTCAAGTGCATAAATGTCCTATAATAAGGAATATACAGTGGTAACTGACAGAAACAAATGGAATCAACTTGTGTTGCCCATATGTTGCAGAAATGGAACGAATATGAAGGGATGGAATATCATTACAAAAAATTAAATTATTAATTATATAATGTTAGTATTATATCAAAATCATGTAAATGTATAAATGTGTATATGTAAAACTCTGTAAAATTTTATAAAACTGTAAAATAACATAGATGAATCCCACGCCACACACAAGATCTTATCTTTAAGTGGTGTGGTAAGCGAATGTAAAAAAAAAAAAAAAACAAAAAAAAAAAAAGATTCGAATGTAAATTACTGTGTAAAAAATGTATCTTTTTATATTTGATTAAATAAAAAAAAAAAAATCTTTTTTGAGTAGCTTTTTCTCGTACGAACGTAGTACGAACAATAAAAAAACATCAGCTTGCTATTTTCAGGTCCCATTCTTTCTCACATATTTCATTTGGATTGCGTTGACAGCCGAAGAAGGGGCGAAAGATCGCCTCAAGTTTTCAGGAAGTTAATTACAAAGCTTCTTCCCCGCCTCTTTTCGCGACAATCCTCCCTCACAACACTTACAATGCCCTGGGCCGGGGTTCGGCTCATAACGAGGCGCGCTATCTCGATGCGGCCGAGAACAATGGACGCGACGGTATTATTTATTTGTAACATTACCGCAGCAGACAGTTTCACTGTTATTGTGTTCCGGGTTTAATATTCAGGGATGTATAATTCCGGCATGCACTTGCCCCCCTTGGCCTTTCTGCCCGCGCCGCAGTCAGGGCAAAAGCAAATATTCGTTAAGTATACGCACGGGGCTAACAGGGTTGCACGTCTATTATAAAGAGATTTTTACTTGTAATTTCAATTTAAAAAATACACAACAAAAAAGTTATAAAATTAGTATTTTGTAAGCCTCTCTGTGTACTTTGGTGTACTCTTTCTCTCTGTATCTCGTATACATGCCTTTTCAGACGAGAACTAAAGCTAATTTTTTGAAATAAAGAAAATATTCATAATAATATTAATGCTTTATTAAGTAATCAAAATTAATAATAAATAAATATTCAACAACTGATACACGTACACATTCAAAGCAAATATCGTATATATATTGTATGACATTTTTTCATCAATTAATTGGAAGTAAAATAAATAACGGGAGCGGATATTCGAACCATTGACCATGTTCACTTATATGTCCAACGGGATGACATTTCGTCTACTTAAACAGCACCAACACCGCAATTGAGAATTGACTGCTATAACTGCTAAAACGATTGATGTTTTTTAATTATGAATCTGGTGGACATGATTAGGTTTATATATCACGATTTAATAAGAGTATATGTGAAAACGTGATATAAAATGAAAATTAAATGATTTTTCACTTTTTTATATTCACACATTTTAAATTTTATTTTCCAATTGATAATAAAAGATCACTCTAAATTTATTTTTTATAAGAAAAATTTAAGCATTCATTTGTATTCATTAAAATAAATGTCATCCTTGAAGCAAGTTTGGTACGCACCTTGCAATGAATTGAATATATTGGTCCAATATGCAAGAAACCAAAGTTATCGGGTGCTTTTCCGCTATTTTAAAATTGCTCTCTAAAGCTTATTGTAAAACTGAGTTAGTGTGAAGTTAAAGTAAAATGGTTTGAAATTGTTCCATAGTGTATCGTTTTATTACACATATTAATAAGAGTAATTTGGGTACTTATTTTATTAAACTAAATGCGGAAAAATAAATCAATTTTAATTGGCGTGGTAAATAATTTATGAAATTGCAGAATCTAAAAAATGTATTAAAATATTATCATTGATAAAATATTTAATAAAAATGTTATAACTTCTGATGATTATTGTATTGCTACTGAAGAACATTTTATGTATTAAATTAAGATACAAGAATATGTCATTGAAAGCTTCCAAAACTGAATTTACATTATTGATGAATTGATTTCAAATTTAAATAAATCGCTCTAATGGCAAGTACATTTAATGACAAATAATTATTTTAATTTAAAAATACTTCGAAAATATGAAATAACTTTCAAATTTCAGGATTAATAATTGTAGATTAAAATTTTTCACAAATCGCAATACCAGTAAAAAATGAATTAAAATAAATTGTTATGATATTTTTAAATACTTAGACCAATGAATATTATTACGAGTATTAAAATCGAAGTAATTAGTTATATAATATAACGTCATGCACTCTTCAAAGAATTACATACTTTTATGTAAATATTTAAATACTCCCATGTTTTATAGAGTTTGATAAAGTAGGCGAGTTAAAATCAGTTAAATATTCAATCTTACATCAGGAGATTGCTCGTTTAATCCCACTTATTAATTGCTTTATTCATTAAAACTACAATCCCCTTGCACAGATTAATAAATTTACGTATACAAGGAAAATCTACAAAAGGGGATCCCTAAAGACTTGATATTCATTCGCTTGATGTACTCCCGTATGTGGTATGCTACTTACAATTACACCTTAGGTAAAATCCATTTATATATTAGAATACACCAATATCTTTTTAATTTATTTTCAGAAGCATACGTACAATCTATGGAATTAACTATTATATTGATTACTGTTATACGCTAATTGAGGCACCTAATAAGAACCATCTCAGAGAGGCGAGCCCGATGGATCGGTCATATCTTTATTATTATTATTATATCATGCGCCACGATGGTTTTCTTCATGACATTGTGGAGGGGATGGTTAAGGGTAGAAACTGTAGAGGGCGCCCTAGACAGGAGTATCTGCAGCAAGTATTCGAGAACATGAATTGCAGCGCATATGCTGAACTGAAAAGGGTTGCGGAGGACCGAGAGGAATGGAGATCGAGATGCAATATTCTGTTGCTGCAAACCAATCCACCGGATTGACACTACGAAGAAGATTGATAACTTATCCGTTTCATATAAAGAACATATGATCAACACATACTGCCGTCATTTATTTCTGTCAGCTGCGATTGTTCATATCTTGTTGCATGATATATCAAAAGGTATACATACAATCTACAGCATAAACCATTTCATTGATTATTTTTCGTTTCATATATGGAGCATGTGATCACTGCAAATTGCCGCCATACAGTTCTGCTAGTTGCTAGCGTGCCTTGTCGCGAGATATATCTGCACTCTGAGCTTAGCCTGGAAACATATTTTCAATTTTTTTTTTCCTTGCAGAAACATTATAAATTTTATCAATTCAATTAATTTCTGCGGTACAATAATAATTCAATAAAAAATACTATATATACAAACATAGGTACCTATGATTAAGTACTAAAAACAATGCAATAAAGACAAGCAACAGAAGCTCCCAATACTCATAAAACAGACGACGCCAACCAATTATTCCTTCAAAGAAACTCTTGGAGTTCATATCTGAATTGGGCCTCCCTTACGTGAAATATACCAAGGTCTGAGGCGATTTGGTTAAACAGTCTGATCCATCATATAATAAATGGTTCTCTTTAAATATTTGAAGATACGGCAGATGTAGTATTCAAGGAATATTTATGCGTGATTTGTAAATCAGAAAATTTAGGCATATTGAATGACTAATTCAACGCTCTATTTGCCCAAAATATGATCCCGAGGGGAGGCAAAAACCACAAATAAATAAATAACAAAAGAAACATTTAGTTGTTCTATAAAAGTCATCATAAAAATATCTTCAGGATTGAATAAATTGTGATAGCAAAAGAAGAAAATATAAATGAAACTACTAAAAACGAAGACATTAGAGAGTTTTTAATAAAATATGGACTATTATGTGGAGTACCGCAAAGAAGACGTTCAGTATTACTGTTTTAAGTACAGGTACAATGATAATATCATAATGTTGAACTGTGATATTTCATTTTAATTTAGCAAGCTTTTTAAAGCTTTTTTGGCTCATTGTTAAAATTTCCTAAAAATAGGACAAAAAAGCTTTTTTCGTTTTCACTTTATCAAATCTTTTGATTATTTTATTCATTTTTTCCTGTGTTTAAAAAGATTTCAAAGTCTTCTTATCTATTACCATAGAATAAAACCATTTAATTTTTTCACGTTTTACATATATTATACACTTGTTTTCGTCGATAATCAAGGTGTGTATAAAATAGCCTGGTCAATATATTTTTTGAGGAAAGCTTTTAAATTCACATCTGGCTTATTTACAATGTAAACAAATAATAATTGTACACTTGTATAACTTGAATGATGTAATGTAAAACTTAAAAGAGTAATATTATATTTATATGTATTTTCCTATAATAAGTACTAGAAATAACAATTCATTATTCTAAATAAAACACTTCCGTCTAATGTCCATTAATCAAACAGGGAATAATTTGGTTTTCTTTACGAGGCACGTTAATAAAACTTAATAGTAAAAGAGCGATTTATCATGACTCGTCCCGCAGACTAAAAAAGAAATCATTATTTTGATATTAATGTAATGAACAATGGCGCTGGGTATTTTTGCGTTGTCCCAGAACCAGGAAGTACAGCAATGATTCATGATGTAACGGCGGTCTTTCCGACAGCGCAATGAATTGATGGCTGCGATCTCTTCAGAAGTCGGCAGCCGGGCTCCTCCTACACCTACTCCTGCCCCCATCTGCAACACCCTCAAACGAGCAGCATCCAGTGTACCACCTCTAATCATTCCGTGATAATTATTGTAGTCGATGCTTGAATCGTCATCATTCTTCTTTACGACAGTGAATCTTAGCATCTCACCAACAGCCAATGCAGCCATGTGATGGGATTCAAGATCAGATGCATGCGTAAAATAATGACAGCTTTCCATACAACAGTCGGTCAAGAAGCTGAAATGGAGTTGGGATATACACTTCAAATGTCGTAGAAGAACAAAAACTGCCTTTTATTTAAGCCCAGGGATTCGCGCTGTTCTGGAAGGTTGTCAGGAGATATATATAGAATGTGCTCGGTGGAACTGCGGGCGGTAGAACTGATATGGAATGAGGCGAAGACTATGGTGGATGACAGAGCTTTATGGTAGCGTCTTGTGATCTCCGTAAGCTCGTGTTGTACAAAAATATAAGTGAATCCTTTCTTATGTAAAATTAAAAGTTGTGGTTTATGACAGTGTATGAAAGAATCGTCGATTTATTGTGATGTAAATACCTACACTGGACGATATTTGTAAATTAATAGTAAATACATATTTTGTAAATAAGATAAAAAACGTCAAAACTTAATTTAGTAAATATTGTAGATATTAAATAATGTGTTAAATGACTTGAAATTTAAATATGATAAAAAAACGAAATATTTCATTTGAGGTAAAATATATGAAATTTTTCACAGAATGCATAATTTTTTACGTGTACTGTAAAAAATAAACTAAGAAAACTCTGAATATTGTACAAAAATAAGTAAATGATATGGTTGTGAAGCATCAGCAAAGATTGTAGTAACAAATCTTCTGTCGGCGCGCGGCCTTATTAGGCCTGGATTCTGGAGCTAATATCGTTCACTTCTGGTATCCCGTATGGATTAAGCCTAAGCCCTGTCGACCCGAGCCTCCATTTATACCGGAAGGTGCGGATTACGTCGTCAGTTAGCGTGTCAAACTTCGGACACTGGGGTCCCTCTTCTGCCAGCTAGCTTCCGCCTTTATCCCACTTTTATTAGCCACCTTTATTTGTACTTACACATTCAACGTGACAGTCAACGACCAGCACAACTGTCGCTGCTGCATTAAAAATAAGCAATTTATACAAATTCACGTTTTAAAATTAAATATATAACTCAAACGACATTAAAAGAAAAATCATAATCCATTTCATAGTCGTCATAAGCTGCCGTTATAAAGTTGTGTCAGCTAGTATGGTCTTTTCTAAGACCCACGAAAATTGCATATAGTCTGTAGTTATGGATTAATTTACAAAAATAAGTACAAAGGTTTTATAAAACGAAGACTATATTGTAGCTAAAAAATATTGCTGTTTTTGATAAACACCTACGCAGGATCGAAAAGTGCTACAAGAAAGCAATTTGTCGTAAGTAAACCTATCAGGCTCTGTGATGACTTTTTTCAACCTGAAATAACCTGACCCAATCGTTTTATTTTGGATTATATAAAACATACTCTTAATTATTCTGTGAGATTATTTTTCAAATAGATGGATCACACTCGAAAAGTTATCAAATTATCCACGAATTTAGTGTAATACATTAACACATATAGAAGAGATCCAGTAGATGGTTTAAATCCATCATGACGCTCAATTGGCTCAGCTAGACATTTTTTTAAAGAACGATGTTTAGTGATTGTGAAATCAATTTGATAACATTAAGGTTATCAACTGACAATACTTGGTGAAACTGCATATTTATAATTTTAAAATTAATTTTAATTAAAAAAATAATACATTTAAAACTATTTAGTTTAGATTCACAATTTATTTTAATGATTACGTGTTTCGACCTTCCTGAAGACCATCTTCAATAATGAAAATTAAAAACAGGCAGTGGCTTATATAGGTATGGACAAGTTCCTACATTAGTACACACATATTTACAACAAAAAAATTTGAATCAATTTTCTTCTTGAAAAGATTCAGTTTGTACGTTTAGTATAACCTACTTTATTATTATGTTATGCAGAGATAAATGCGCTGTCTATTTTTAGTCAATATATTCCATTTTTAAAACATTAACGTTGTATTTATATTCCCAAATCTAAAAATCAGTTGATGTTCCTGATTAAATATTCAGGGAATATGAATAATAAGTTGTATGTAACTTAAAATATAATGTAATAATGGAATAGTTTTAAATTTACAATCATATTTTCACAATCGGTTAACGAACCTTTATGTAAATTCATTATTATACTTATTATCAGAACAGGCAACTCAATGAAGCAATTCATTGCATAAATTAAATTATGTTTTAAAATATGTAAATTAATCAAGCCAATGCGTACATTCAACATGAGTACATCTGATAAAACAACTAAGTTCCCTTAAATTTTTACCTATCAAAAAAAAATACATACATTTTTTTTCCGATTGGAGATCATACTCGTACTTAAGTGTGCAATTGTTATCTAGATGTCCTTTTTTAAAACACTCTCTAAGAAGCAAATAAAAAAAATATTTAGGTATTTAGTTGGAATTATGATACCTATGTATTCTTTCATTAAAATGAGATATAAAAAGACCATTAAAAAGTAGTAGAGAAATTAATTCAATACTTACGTTAATAGTTTTTAATTTTTTGAAATGAAAGCATTTTTTACGTCATGGTTTTCATTTTTATAAATGAAGAAAAATGCTTACAACAAATGTTATTCAAATTTTAATTAACACACAATACGCTTTATTTAAGCCAAAAGCAAACAACGCTCTGATAAACTAAATATTCAGCGTAAAATTGAGACTTTTCCACGACAATGCAAACTATACGTGAAAGCTTCATCGGGAGTGCATTTAATTATTTAGCGAGTCCCCGAAACCCGACGAACTTTTTGTCAACTTCCGGGCGGACTCCGGAAGCTTCCGGATCTCGCTAACTAGCAGTTACCCCTCCTCGATATTTAAACTTTGTTTTGAGAAACACGGGGGGTGATATGAAATTCCAACGGAGAATTTTCGGCGAATTATCCGGGAGGAGTATCGAGATTTCTCTCTGACTCACAATGGAATGAAGGTGAGTGAATCGTGAGAGATGCGGACGGGCTAGTGAAGGCAGCTGCCGACGCTCTACCTGCCAGAGTTGAGGAAATCAACTTGTTATCTCGGCAACTCGGTCTTGTCTTCTAGATATCGGAATATTATGGTAATTTCGCTATAACAGGTAGTGTTGTATGAAACGAAAATCACATTGGTGTGATTTATGATACAGAAATATCAATATTCATAATACAATAACGTATTATGACTGAATAGAGTACCTTCATTGTTTTACCACGATATCGAATATAAAAACCACTGTTTTTTTCGTAGTTTATGCGTTGCGATGTTATTTCGATCACAATGAAGCTTTCAATAGTTATTTCGTGAATGTCCGTGAAAGTTTTCGCAAAAAATTTGCGCTTTTGGAATGACTTGGTCTTGAAAAAGCACTATAAATAAAAAAATGTATAAAAAAGTAAACGGGAAAACCGGAATATGTGCCATTTTAGCCAACATATTTGTCAGCCCAGTTGTCAGTTTTATTACTAAATAATGTAGTAAAATCATTACAATTTCAGACAATTTTATATCAACAAAAAACCTGAAATAAAACGAAAGGTTTGAATTTTCTGTAATGTAATTTATCTGTTAAGTTATATATTTTTATTTTATATTAAGTGAGTATACAATAACTTAATGTTATTATGAGAAATAGATATTTTGAAACGTAGCACCATGTTTATCTTATTTTAAAAATAATAACCAAAGGAAAACATTATTTCAGTAAAGATTACTTATTTGAAAGAACAACGTAATGAAAGTCAAACAAAGAATAAAGATTTTGTTTATTAAACTTGTACTTGTACTCGTAATATGTTTTCTATTCCCGAGAGTTGCTGAACTAATATTTATATAGATTGTAATGAAGTATTTCTATTACCAAAAATAGTACGATTATTTACTTTATTGTTATTGATTATTATTGTTTATGAAATTATTGTTGTTCGATTCATATTACGAAGGGTTCATACAATACTTTGTCAAGTAATTACTAATTATATATTTTCTTATATTCCTTAACATAAGTAGCAAGATGATTCTAAGATAAAAATAATAATCCTTACCAGACCTTCATGAATGATTCCAGGTATAGAAACTATGTATGAAATATTTATATATAAATGTGTAAGGTAGAATAGTTGATATATAAAGTGAATATAAGATTTCGTTGAATATTTATTTATTTTTATAATTCATACTTCAATTTATTTTAGATGTATTTTACTCGTACATTGACCAACAAACATATCATAACACCAGTTATTATACAATCAGCGATGTTAACCCTCGCCTTACTATGTTAAAAACTTCCGCGCATTCCGATGGTGTGTACTCGTTACACATTCTGATTTAAAGTGAAGAAAATGAGTAGAAATTCGAAAAAATTAAAATATTCAAAGATATCGCTTAATTTTATAATAGTTGATGTCAATAAGCAGTAATAATTGACATTTAATAGCTAAAAACATGAAAAACATCAGACGAAGACCTCAAACGGCCAGACGCACCTTGGCGCGTGAACATCCGAGAGCTACTAACACTACTTAGCCTGTCGACATATCGATGAGCCGACGCGCATCGAAATCATTTCGAACTAGCCGACCAACTGAGGTTTCCCGTCTCGCTCACTCATATTAGTACGTCAGCGAGAGTGAGGAGTATAGATGCCGACGTATCTGGGTATTTTTTTATTTTATTTTTGCACACGCTTTTGTATGACTCCCGACAGGTCGAATGAATACATGACAGTTATATATATAATCGTGTCGGAAACAACAGGGTCAGATCCTGTCTGCCCAGAAGTGGGCGACGTCGATGGCGTTACTTCTGGCCATCATCAGGTCTTCCTGGGTGCAGCTATTCGGGCACAGCGCACACTCCAGAAGGTGTGACAGGGTCTGTTCCACGCCGCAGTCACATTCAGTCGGTCCGCTGTAAAACTGCCAGGCCCTCATTTGTGTCCTCGTCTTGCATACTCCGGTCCGAAGTCTGTTAAGGGACCTCCATATATTCCACCCTTGGTCATGTCCAGGGGCTAGGTCCTCTTTCAGGGCAATCCAAGTATTCCCCTCAGTTGCGCTTCTCCACATGTTCAGCCGCAGGGTGGCCTCAGGTATCTCCAGTTCCGTTGTCGACTGTAGGAAACTTCTTCTTGATTTGAGCCGTGTAGTTATCTTTTACATAACAGTTGACGCGTCTTGATTGTAGTGGTGAATTTATTCCGGATTTTAGAAAAATATTTCCTGCTCCCGATGAGTGCCTATTATTATAAATATATTTTTTTCAATACATAAATGTATTAAGGAGGAATACCTAAAATCTGAACCCTGTGTGTATTATATTTACAGAGATATTTAAGTTATTACAAGCAATGTGAAGTCGATAGACATCACCGGGGAGGAGAGGTTAAGCAATATAAGCACGGAGCGGTTTATGTGAGGACCAGAGAACACTACTTGTTGTTGGTTGGGTTCAAATCACATATATCATATAAAAGATTTGTGATTCAAATGAACATGGCCTCGAAAACGCAGGCTTATCATTTGATCTTCCTAAAAATGATGATAAATAAACGTTCAGTTTCCTATGGATAATGAAACAGCCACTTCATCAAGTCTTACGTTTTTGTCCTTAATGCTGTGAAAAAAAACCTTAGTGCGAGTATTTAGTAGAGTTGACTAAGTGGCAAAAATAATGGCAACTGACAGAAATGTGTGGCAGCTGCTTAAAAATAATGCAGCTATGTTATTATGTGAGTTTTATGCGTATTTTTTTAGAAAATTAAATTCAAAATAATATAATACATAATCAAGGATCTAAAAAATAAATGTACGCACTTCCAAATGGGGTAAATTTCATTGGCTTTTATTTCGTATTGTTATTTATTTTAGGAGCACACATTACCAACCGCAGAGCGATATTTTTGTACCGTGTTTCGGCACACTGCTTTGATGATAAAGAATAAGTTTAAATCCAACAGTATCGCCCAGAGCAGCCACAGAGGCTGAGGAGAAGAGGTTAGGAGGGGGCACAGCAGAGGCAGCGCTACTACATTAAACTTTAATTAATTACGAATGGTGAACTTTTTAGGTGTGAATGAAGTTGGTGCTAAGCTCGAACTTAAAACTTTCGAATCGTTCTAACTACAAATGGTTAAAGTTCGGCAGACTTCATATACAAAGATACATCCATTTAGGTATTATCAGATATTTTTCGGTGCTGTTTACACGTCCATTAAGATATTACAGTTTATCCGCACGTTATGTTTATCCTGAAAGCCAAATGTAAGCCTAACGTGAATTGACATTAGCTGAAAATAATAGTGAAACTGCATTACTAAATAAACAATTCTTTAACTTTATATATTCGATGACTTATTAATTTTATTTTAATGTTTTTGACACTTATTTTCTTACATGATAATTAACACTTTTATAATTGACGAGGTATACAGCTGTCATAAGCTTTTAGAGTCTTATATTTTTATTCACTTTCCTATACAGTTTTCCATAAGATGAGATGATTATACCGATGCTCCCAAAGCCTGAACCATTTAGTCCTAAGAGGTTGTTCAACCCAAAATCACAACCTAAAAGGGACCGTTATTTAGAAAAAATCACCGCTAAAGATCAAAAGAGCATTCGATAAATGCGACTGATAAAATGATTGATAAATATATTAATGAACATATAATATATTGTATATGTAATTGAATCAAATATTGGCAGTTGGCAGATTTATTCAGTAAAAAATTATGAACATCCACAGTAGTTCCAAATATCGATTAAAAAATGCAATAGTGTCATTAAAATAAAGTTTATTAAGAAAATTAAAGATGTTTCATATAAAAAAGTTACAAGGGACATGAGTATACATTGTAATGATTTAATAAAACTTAGCTAACAAAGTGAATGGGTAAAGTTTACGTGAATAATTTAAGTGCGATGTAATTACTCATTTATGGTTGTGAATAAAACTATAATATATAATATTATTACAATGTGAGGAACTATTGTGAAAGGGCGGATATCCATTACCAGAAGCGTAAAACCCGGAGTATTATTGTGGAGCTGCGGCGAAGACTACATTCATTATATATTCAGTCATTAAATTTATACATTACTAGTGTCATGTTATCCATCAAAAGTTTACTTTAACATTCGTATTAACGCCCGACTTCCGCTTATATGGATCTGTCACATCAATGTAAGTGAACGAATAGATCTGCTCGGGAAGTACTTTAAACTTGGCGGAGAAGAATCCCTCCCCCTTCCTCACTGGTCCAGGTGGTGGAGTAGATGGAAATGTGAAGTGAACTCAAGGGCGGGTACTGACAGAACACACAAATAAATTCCAAAATAGTTTGGTATATTACGAGTACAGTTTTTAAGTCTGATAGATAAGTCACTAACAAACTGCTAAGCAAATTAACTCAGTATAATTATTTGAATAAACTGTTTTACTAAGCCACAAATAATTATGTATCATATAATTCATTAAACGGTCTAACATATCAAACGATTTCATTTTTTTAAATTAATATACAATTATCATAGATCTTCATATTCATTATCAAAGATTACTTAATTAATATTGAGATAAAAGCAAAACACACGGTAATTTAGTATAAATATTACGTTGGTAATGTTAAATATTTAGAATAACTTTTTTGGTATCGTATTAAATGGTTCTTAAATTATTCATAAATATTATATTGCCGTAATATGTCCGAATTTATTCACCTGTTAAGACTAAACACTTGAATATAAACTACATATGATGTCTGTCTCTTGGCAAAACGCCGGGAGGCAGAGCTAACATGAGGTGGAGCGAGGACCATAGTGGCCTAAAGCTTTGTGGTGACATCTTGTGACCAACATATGCTCCAAAAAGAAGTTTTATGAATGATGATGAATGCCGTAGTATTAAGTTTCCCAGCCATATATTTCCACAAAAACCTCCAGGTGCTGACTGAACAATACTATGTGATAGAAATTTGTGGTAATCGTATGCAGTAGACAAGACATTTTTCTTTATATTTTTTTATGTTATTGATGAATTAGATCGTTTGTACATTCATATATAAGAGTCCAAGAAACTGTAAAAATAATTTAATATTACGAGTGTAATAACAAAATGAAACAGAAGCCCTCTCTGAAAAGTTTAAAGAGATAAAACAACGAATTACTGTCTTGATCCGCCACTGAGTGGTTGCTTGTTACTGGGAATGCTGAAGGAAAGCTCGCGAGGCAGCTTGTCGACAGATCTCCCATTTCAAAGCTCCTCTCCACCGAGGGTAGGAAAGCTCTCTCCTATCGCAACTTACTTTGAGTCCTGGACACTGTCTCCACGGTAAGCATTCCCAATATGACGCTGAGTACTGGAGAGCACGTCGAAACTTCCTGGAAAAATATTTTTCAATGCCCGGCCTCTATTGAAAGGCAATATTTACTTTGGTGGATGTAGCGATACTGGAGCACGATCGAATTTCATGAATGTTCAAGATGGAATGCCAATTTCAAATCAAAAAGCGCCTTTTAAGCGGCACATTAATTTTAACCTGATCTGATCTCGTTGTTACAGCTTTTTAATGCATTATGAAACTTTGATATTTATTATCGGAATTCGTTGAATTTAAGATTTTTTCTTTTTAATTTTTAAGCAAGCTGAGAAAAACATCTACAATATAATAAATGTATCCCGAAATACAAACTAGAAATTTGAGAGCATGCTTAATGGCAGTAACTTGTCATAATGGCTATACGCTCATAAGAAAACTGTTCTCAATATTTTTATGATTTGATTAAAATAATTCTATAATAAATAAAAAAATAGTCTACGGAGGATCAAATAATTAAAAAGTACTTTAAAATTTAAGCAAGATTCAAATTTTATGACACCTAACATAAGATCGTTGTTATTTATTTTAATTGTTAAGCATCGGTATAGATCTTTAATGATCTAAATATTAGAGAATCGGAATTTATTTAAAAAATCTCCGAAAAACAATTTAATTTATTTATATCTATAAATAATGGTATCTACCTAACAAATAATTTCGTCTGTCTTAGTTATTCATATCACAATATAAAAATATGTTATAAGAATATATAATAATTAGCTTCATTATTTCCAGAGATTTAATATATAAGAAACATTGAGTGATTATGTATATAAATAATATTTATAATGGAACATTTAGACGCTTTATAGTCAACGTAATTGTAAAGTTTTCATAATGGGTTTTGGATAATTAGCGCAATGCTCTGGAGACCTGGACTATTTAGTCCTAAGAGATTTTTAAACCAAAAAACCACATACAAATTCACCGCTAATGTATACAAAGAAAAATCTCCGTTAGATTAAAAAAAACTTGGGTTATAGGAAGGTTGACTGTATTTTTGTTTTTAGGAACTCATACATTGTTGAATGAAAAAAAAGGTGATGTTTATTTTCACAACAACACGGGAAGACATACATCACCATTTTTCTCTAAATCGTCGAAACTACCGCGGGTATTATTGCGAGCTTAGCAAGGTTTACGAATAACTGCCAGTCATAAATAAAAAATGCCCCGTCTTGCTTCATTTCGTCAGACATTCCGTTTTATTTCCGACAGACGTTTTGTTTTATTCCCGAGCGGCACCTGCTCCCGCCCGCAGCCTGCACTATGGAATAATCGCCATTATTATTAGTGAAAATAAAATTTCAGCGCCACATCCGCGCCGTTGCTTTGCAATAAACCTAAACAGCGGCTGGCTTCAGCTCTCACTCGTAAACCCGATGGTCGGGATATACCATTTATTTGTTTACATACATAATGCATTACATCATACTTTGTGAGAAATGCCTTTTTAAATAATATTATTACAGGAATTTGGAATTTTATGCCAAAGCAGAATGGCCTATACATCTCACGTAATATGAGAGTTTTTTTGTTATTAACCATTTTGTTACGGCTCGGTGGAATACAAATTTATATGGCATTGGTTCTTCTATCCATTAACTATCAGATGGTGCATAAAAAACTATTATATTCAACAAACGTTCATTATGTAACTCCATATATGTGGTGGCATTGAAACATGTGGAAACGTAACGATATTTATTTACATGCTTTATAGATTCCTGTAAAGAATATATCTAGGTTGATATAGGGAATGACTGCACTTTGAATTTCCTACCATATTATTCTTCTTTTCATGACAATATAATAACTGACTTTCTTGAAGATAATGAAACAAACTAACGGTCGACGTTGGAAGAACTCGAGTAAGTAAAGAATATATTCTGTAATAGAAAACTTATACATACAGTACAGAGTACAGACCCCAGTCTTCGAATCCCAGCGTCAGCGGCTTACTTTCTTCGACATTGATGAGAGAAATATCATAAAGATGATGTTGGTTTTAGATTTGTATGCGTATATCAAATTTTCATTTTTTTATTGCTCACTTCTTAAGACTAATCTGAAAGATGTTATTAATTATTTAATCGATATAGACTTGAAGAGCAATTTATCTTCCGAATTGAATTGTCTTCTGACATAAAATGGAACAAATTATTCTAATGATGAAATTTCAAGAAGCAGTGATTACAATCAAAATAACTTTATTATTACTTTCGAGTAACGTACGTAGCAATGTCACATTTTCTTAAATCCATCACAGGCTCAAGTTGGCGGGTCTACCAATTTTCATTACAAGGCAAGAAGTGGCGTAATCCCTGCAGCCGTATGGAGACAGTAGAGACAGAGTAGAGAAGATACAGAGCCGAGCTGGGCGGTGTGTCTCGCGTACTCTCATTACGCGGGGTGATCAAAGGGACGGCCGCGGGAGGCGCGCGTGGGCCTGAATAGACCATCTTAGTTAGTGCCGAATCTGGGGGCGAAATAATTGCAAACCCCGGGGCGAAACTGCAAAGGGGAGCCAAACTTAAAAACTAAAAAAAAAAAACTAAAAATAAATTATCAAGTCATTTATACTGTGGCTAATTGTGTATCTAATAAGAACCATCTCAGTGCAAAGCAAAAAATTCTTGAGTCAAAGAATATTACTTTAGGGCTCCGCAAGCAACTTGCCAAAACACTTGTTTGGAGCATCTTAATGTACGGCTGTGAGACATGGTGCTTATCTGAAAGTGATAAAAAAGACTAGAGGCCTTTGAGATGTGGTCATACAGAAGAATTCTCAGAATTTCCTGGAGAGACCACGTCACGAACAATGAGGTTCTCAGGATAATCAAGGAAGATAGGCACAAGAACCATCTCAGAGAGGCGAGCCCGATGGATTGGTCACATCACGCGCCACGATGGTCTTCTTCAGGATATTGTGGAGGGGATGGTTGAGGGTAGAAACTGTAGAGGGTGCTCCAGACGGGAGTATTTGCAGCAAGTATTTGAGGACATGAATTGTAGCGCTTATGCTGAGCTGAAAAGGGTTGCGGAGGACTGAGAGGAATGGAGATCAAGATGCAAGGCTCTGTTGCTGCAAACCAATCCACCGGATTGATACTACGAAGAAAGAATTGTGTATACCTGGAATTTTCGAAATTGCCTTCTTAAACGATATCCGTAAACTCTGGAATGATTTTTCTGTATCTGTGTTTTGAACATAAAATTTGGATCAATTGAAGTAATATATACATATAGCCGGCGGGTATAGCTCAATGGTCAAAGGTCGTGGGTTCGATCCCCGACGAAGATTAAAAAAAAAGATTTCTAATCTATTTCTGAGCTCTGAAAATTCCCCCGGTTGGTGTGAATTTGATCCTTCATCCGTAAAATGCCAGTCATCGCCTATTAATCAAAATTGGTGGTAGACAAAAGACGTCCCGTGAAGACCACTCATTCATAGTAAATTCCTGTAATAACTAAGGATGATGGGTGAATCTCGGCCTGTAGTCTATGACGTTGGTGGATCATCACTCCACATACAGCGCTAGCCATATACAGCATGGAAATCGTCATAGAATTGACACAGATTAGACTTCAAAATTACTATCACCATCTGTCGGTATTCTCTTGTTTACCAAAAACTAATTATCCAACCCATAAACAAACACAAACACAAGCTTTAATTAAGCATGCATGATCCAGCCGTTCTTGTTGAACGTCATAGAGTATACTCATCTCGACCGATTATGTTTTCCTGCTTGTAATTACATAACAAAAAATCCAATATATTGATCACATACAGCGTTAAAAATTCGGAATAGTCAGTGAACTGACTCTTCTGAATTTACTCACTTGAACTCTTCTGCATATATTTATTAACGTTTTTATCATCAAAAGCTTCTTTTTCTTTGATTATTAGATAAAAGAAATTTTACAGTAACTTAAATTTGATATATTTGATTTGTATGTGAATAAATCGTTATAATTTTCTTTTACAATAAATTTTCATTATTAAATTCACTAATATATTATTCATTTATTAATTCTTCAATTAAAAATAATTTAAAAATATTATTATGCAGTTTCACCATGTATTGTCAGTTGATAACCTTTATGTTAATGAATTCATTATTACTATTATAAAAAAATAAAGAGTCTTGATTTTGATACGTTTTATATTGTAAGATCGCTGGCCGTAAAATAAAAAGCAGCCTATTTGATTTCTTCCGCGGCCCGAAGTTTATAGACCCCTGCGACAAGGGTGAGGTTCGGGACAACGCACTCCTTGCATCACACGTACAGTCCCTCAATTACTGAGCATTGTTTTTGTTTTTTTTCCTTCCTCGCTTCCTCTTGCTTCCTACTTGTTTCCTGCTTGTTATCTTAATACCTTGTTCTTGGGATGTTATACGTAATATGGGTAATAGAGAGGCTGTGCTTCTATGATCTTCAATTTTGTTACTTCGGAATGGCTTTTTTACATTTTTCTTACATTTTCTTGTATAAATTCGACAACATAGAAAGAAACAACAGCCAAGAAATGATGTCGAATATAAGAATGAAACTTAAAGTATAAGTTACTTTAAAGTTATTTTTGAACAATACAATTTTATTAATAATAAAATTTATTTATTTAGCCACTAGTGCCATAATCAAAATTTTACATACAATAATTCCAACCAAATACAGAAAAAAAGTCAAAATTTAAATTAAACAGAATAGAAAGCAAATATAAATCGACATGTACACATACCTGTACACCACATTATCATTATTGTACTAATCAGTGAGTGGAGCACTGGATCCCCACTGGATGGCCACGTGAAGGCACATTCTGTGCCCCTCCAACAGTTACTCCCACCTATCCGTCCACACAGCGACCATTGCGTTGGGACTGTCGCGAACGCGCGCCCACAGAGAAGCGCAACGCTTCCTTATTATGGCATGGAAGTCATCCACTCGCGCCTCCGTCAACATGTCTGAGGCACTGCAGTATCGCGGCAGACCCAACAACATTCGGAATGCGCGTACGGTAGTTTAAAGCATTGAACATAATTGTAACAACTTTATTAAATATATAAATTTATTAAATATTTAAATAATCATAAATTTAAATTTTTACCATAATCATGCGTAGATTTTCTTTCAAATCAAATGAAAAAAGTCTTGTACGTCATTTTTTATTAATAAATTTTATATTCATAAAGGCTGATGTTTTTACACAAGCTATATGTTTGTTTAATATGGAACATAATATCATATTATGGAAGTAGAATTTCAGTACTTTGGACAGATACACAAAGTAATCGGCTTAAGAGTTTGGTTACAAAATGTACTTACGCTTATACTGTGACGGCTTTTACAACTTACAACTCTAGCTTCTAAGTAAGATTAGACATAATGACATAAGGGATCAAGTCCCTTCTTAGAACTACACGTATTGATTGAATTGATAGTAATAAATAACACGATATCAAGGAAAAAAAAACCATTCTGTACATGAAAAACTTCCACGTCTTTCTAAAATATATTTGAAAAATTCGTTGAAAAAAACGTGGAAATATTAACGATAACTAGGGTTATTATTTATTTTTATTATATAAATAGAAAGAATAAATTTTTATATTAATACAGAGAGCGTAAATTGACTGTAATTTTATGCATTCAATAATAAAATTATTGTTCGTATTTCACAAAATATATTTTAAATAATCAAGTATTTTATTAATAAAGGTGTAAATTACAAGTGTCAAAAATCATGTACTAGTACTAAAGAAATTTCTTGCTGAAGCTCTCTTAAATTAAACTGAAAATGGAAGAAAATGCTATTTCTCAATTCCATCTTTCAAACGAAAAACTTGTAAGTGGATAGAATCCAGTTTATTGACTTGTATTAGTAATATTCGCATAGGCAGGAATTCAATGAATAAATCTATAAAAGATATCCGAGAATGCCCGCGGCCGGAAACAATTTTAAACTTTCAAAACGATGAAGTATTGAATTTTAATATAACCTGAAATTGATATTGCAATATTTATCGTAAATTATTTATCAATTTGACGTACAAGAAGGAAATAAATTAAATTTATGATTATGAAACAATGTACTTCCCTTCAAAAACATTTGTGTCATAAGTAATATTTCACAATGATTTCAGTATAGAATATAGCGCAACGTGAACCTTGCGCTTTTCCTAACCCACTCTCTTAGATCTTTTAGCATCAAAATATTTTTATGGCTGGTTTGCTTTTATTTCATATATCTCTTTGATCATTCTTTGTAATATGTTTATGTGAAAGATTTGGATTAGTCATGTGTATTATCAGAACGATTCTATACTTATGTATAATTCAGTAATATTATCATACATTGTTTAATATTGAAAAAACTGAAAAAAAAAGATAAATCAATATGATTGATAAAATAGTTTTGTACTCTTAAGTAAGAGTCATTCATTGAGGGCATTAAATGCGAAACAATGGAGAATAGGTTTAAATATTTAAATCGTTAATTAATTATAAATGACAATGAATACACTTCTGTAACTGGTATTTTTTTTCTCTTTATATTCACTTAAAGGAAGTTACCAAGGAACTAACCAAAGAAATTATCATAGTTTGTAAAAATATCGTACATATCTTTTTACTTCACCTTCTTTCCAGTCTCACTACAATCTAAGCGATCTTCATATATAATCTCTGTATTTTTCATCAGAATCATACATATAATTCCGTCTTCTCCAGGGGCTTTGTTGTTCTTAAGTTGTTTTAGGGCCGATTTAATTTCGAATATACTTATATCTGGGATGTCTTCAGACCAGTGCTTTGTGAGAGTAGCCCTCTTGTCGTCCGCAGATCTGTCATTAGGACCTGGCATCGTAGATGAATACAATAACCCGTAGAAATGTTCTATTTCCTTCAGTATATCATTAAGATTTGTTGTTATCTTCCCATCGTGTGTCTTTAATTTGGAAAGTTGGGCCTGTCCTATAGAGGTGTGTCTGCTAAATGCATTTGACCCTCGGCCTTGTGCAACAATCTCCATGATATACTCGGTGTTTGAACGACGAATGTCAAATCTCATGGATTTTTTCACTTTTGTTCAGGGTATTGTAATCTTGGATGCTTCTGCTTTACGACGTTCGTCCATAAGAGCTATCGTTTTGTCTGAGAATTTTGACCTTTTTTTTCTTTTTGCACTGCTTTATGACTTTTGGCAGTTTCTTTAATTTTTCGTTAAGTTTGTTGACGTTGTCGGTGTCATCACTATCTTCCAGTGCTGCGAATCGATTTTGTAGTTCAAGCTGAAAAGTTTCCTCAAGCTTGCTCTGAACATTTAACGGACGTATAACTCTTTGTTTTATTAGCTTTTTCCTTTCCAGTTTGATGTCTAGGTGCACAGTACTTCGAACGAGACGGTGGTCACTTCCGGTACTAAAGCATTGCATCGCTGAGACATCAGTGACTATATTCTTCTTATTAGCCATAATAAAATTATTTTTTATTTTTAAATTACATCTGAGCTTCTGAAAGTAGGAGGAACCCCTCTGTTGAAAGAGCTTAAAAAACTATTCAACAAGGTAATAGAACATGGAGAAACCCCGGCGACATGGAGTACGAGTATTGTGATATTGTTCCACAAAAAAGGGAATAAATCACTGCTCAAAAACTACCGACCCATTTCCCTTCTTTCCCATGTGTATAAAGTATTCTCCAGAATTTTAACAAACAGGCTGACGGGTCGATTTGATGAATTTCAACCTCGAGAGCAAGCTGGGTTTAGGAAAGGCTTTAGTACAATTGATCATATCCACACGCTAAGACAAATCATTCAGAAAACCGAAGAATATAATCAGCCACTCTGCCTCGCCTTTGTAGACTATGAAAGGCATTTGACTCAATCGAGACTTGGGCAGTGCTAGATTCACTACAACGCTGCAAAATAGACTATCGGTATATAGAGATAATAAAATCTCTTTACAAATCTGCAACAATGATGGTCCAGCTCCATGATAGCACTAACAATATTTATATAAACAAAGGTGTTAGACAAGGAGATGTTATATCTCCAAAACTCTTCACAAACGCCCTAGAAGATATTTTTAAACTGCTATCCTGGACAAAATGTGGAATAAATATTAACGGAGAGTACATTTCTCACCTCCGATTTGCAGATGACATAGTGCTAATAGCCGAATCACCTAACAAGCTCCAAGACATGCTCTACGACCTCAATGAAGCGTCGAACAAAATTGGTCTGAAAATGAACATGGATAAAACAAAAGCCATGATTAATAGTCATATTTCACAGACCTTTGATCCTATTTCCATTGGAGGAACAGAAATAGAGGTTGTAAACGACTATACCTATCTGGGACAAGTAATACAACTAGGGCGAAATAACTTCTCAAAAGAAATCGACAGGCGCATACAACTGGGATGGGCAGCATTTGGAAAACTAAAGTACATTTTAAAGCGAAAATTCCGCAATGCCTTAAAACTAAGGCGTTTAACCAATGCGTCCTCCTGTATTAACTTATGGCGCAGAGACGTGGAATCTGACAGCAAGTCTTACCCATAAAATAAAAGTCACCCAGCGTGCTATGGAGAGATCCATGCTCGGAGTGTCGCTAAAAGATAGAATCCGAAACGAGGAAATACGCAGAAGAACTCAAGTAGTGGATGCTACCCAACGAATAGGCACACTCAAGTGGCAATGGGCAGGTCATATCTGTCGAAGAGACGACGGTCGATGGGGAAGAAAAGTATTGGAATGGCAAACGAAGCATTGGCCGACCCCTACAAGATGGACTGACGATATAAGAAGAATAGCGGGAGTGACCTGGATGCGGAAGGCGGAGGATCGAAGAGGATGGAGACTCATGCGGGAGGCCTACGTTCAACAGTGGACGGACACAGGCTGATGATGATACATATAATAAATTGTTATTTTATAAACTATATAGTTTCTTTTTGAGTCAAAAGCTGGTTACAATAATATCATATTCAGTACACAAATATATATAAGTAATTGTCGTGAAAACGTTCAACTTGTATGTTTTATTTTTATCAACAAGTACATAAAACAATACGAATAAATTTTAGTAGAAAAAACTTTTTTTTTTCATAGTTTTGTGTCGTACATTGGCAGGAAAATACTCCATTAAAAAATGAATCAATAACGACCCAATAATAAAGTGAACTGTAAAAGGGCAACCGTTCGACCGGAGGTTAAATGCACTGAACCACACTCTATAATATGGATTCCACTTTAATTTATTTCACCCCACTTCCGGACAAGCATGCCAAATGTTTTTTTTGGTAGTTTGATCCTGCGGCCATGGAAAAATATTCTTGGATGAAATTATATTTTTGGTCGTGAATTTAAAAGACTTAGCTGGCGTCGAATGAATCACACATAAGTTCGGATTAATTTTTATTTCATCAGAATATTTTTCAATATTTTAATCCTTCATTAATTGATCAATACCAAAATTTTAAATACATTCATACATGTAGACAAATATACATCAAATTTCTCTCATCAATTTGATGTAGATTTGTATGCATGTATCAATTTATCACATAAAAGTTGTTAAATGACAAAATGGTAAAAAATATATTTTAACTGTTTGAATATAATGTAATTGAATTTAAGAGAATTGGTTTCATTTTTTTAATACCATGTTTAGTTGACATTTCTTATTAAATATATTTTAATGCCAAATCAATAACAAATCCTACCAACATCGCCTGACTCTTGTACATAATAATAGGAAAAAATCAACTCGTTGGTACATCTGTTTGCATCAAATAGATTTATAAAATATTGTCTAATCTTTACTCAGCAGACAGTAAATAAACACAATACTCTAAAAAATATTTTCTTTTCTTATAATTCTATGAATAATTGAATTTGGTATTCACCATTTGTTAGAAATAGAATCTAGTTGGAAAACCGAATGTAAAAATAATTATACTAATAATGTGATTGAGATACCAATATAAGTTATAATATACTCGTGTTATACAATATTAATACTTGTAGAAATAATCTTTATTTTCTATTATTATGTATAATTGGGAAGTATGTTTTATGTAATGTAAGCAAATAACTATTCTTTTCCATATATGTTGTCTTTGCCAGTACATAATTGGATAAATACTCTATGATTAGTACTTACTGTTAATATTTAAATTATATTATATTGTATATGTTGGCAAACCTCAATAAATAACATAAATGTGCATATTTTCGGAGACAAACCAAATATGACTTTTGTGTATTCTTTTGTAAAGAAATGAATGAGAGTACTGAATGTAGGTTTTATGCATATATTGGGCTGATGTTCAATTAGAAGACTAGACACTGTATGTGGAAAACATATACGGTGTTCGTGAAAGGTTTCAGGATATTTAAAAGTTAACTATGATCTGCTGAGAGAGAAATATAACTGCTGTAAGATGATTCTTAAAATTATAAATGGTATGTATTTCTAAAAGATATTTGAATATAGAATAATCCTATTATATTGGATTGTTTGTCCATCAAATTATAGATATTATTGATGAATGTGGGCTTTATTACTATAATAGACGTTATAATATTTTATTGGTTCGTTAAATCGACCGGCGCCCGCATGCCAAGTGCACATCCGCTTCAGTTATTATCCACAAAATTATTATCAACGGGCTTCATGCACTGCATTCACATAAAAATTTAACCCTTTGCATTTTTATGATTTTGGACGAGTTAATTTCTGTTTTCATCACAACTTTACAAACCGTGGCAAATTGGATTTACATGGGAGAGAAAAAAACACGAGTGTATGAGCATTAAATGCAGTCTACTTAACGTCCGTGCTTCAGTGCTTCAATTGGGCACTTGCGATTAAAAACTAAGAGATGAGGAGATATAATTGATTCATATCAACATATGCATAGTGTTATTATTTATCAGCTATTGTTTTTTATTTTTATTTATATAATTATAGCATATATAATAAGATTGAGGCTAATAAGCTTGTTATGACCATATATTTCAAGTATCGAAAAAGTTGGACGAATCATCAAATTTTCTAAGTATTGATAAAAAATTGTCGAAATGCCTCAGATACTACATATATACCAACACTACCTTCTTTTCCGGCTCCTTGGTTCACTTTGTGTAGTCTATTGAGAATTATGCATATTTTTATAATACACACAAAAGAGCAAGTCCTTTACAGACTTTATGACGCTTAACCGGGTCGGCAGGATGCTGCTTGTAGAAAAATGTGTGATAATGTATGATGTAAGTATTACAAAGATCGCTAGTGTTTATTTATCTGCTTCTAAAATATATATTTGTACCAATTTAATATTAAAATGGATCTCAAAGTGAACGCTCAAAATATAAATAACAGACTTATGACTGCTAATTATGCGAATTTTAAGGTTAAGAGATGACTTCAGACGAAGTATGGATAATGTCATTTGAGAGTACTTAGTGTTCAAGAGTTTTTGAATGCATAAATAATAATAATAAATAAAAGTATGTATAATAATGCTTCAAGAGACACGCTTAAACGTTTAAGCAATTGAAGGACTTTAATAGAAAGATCTTAGATGTACCTTAAAATAATTAACCTAATCGCGAATATTAAGCACCATCTAACGCCATTATCGAAGTCAAATAACATGTTAACATGTTCGTAAATCGGCCCAAGCGAAAATCGCATCTATTAATCCACGCAAAAGGCTATTAATTAATCCGAAGCTTTCATATAGTTGGCTGTAAGTACGGCGAAATTCGAAACACTTATCTATGTTTCACGGTTGAATACTTCCGGGGAACTGGGAGCGTCTAGGCGGCGAGAGATTGTACCAGTGATCGGGGCTCTAGAACGCCTGGGAAAGCATTCTCGTTCCCTAGACGTTTCTGGCACAAGAGGAGGATCACAGGAAGGGAAAGGCGTTTGCGGGCCCCGACAACAGTATCGGGTCATGCATGATTATTTTTATGTGTGTCAGGAGGAGAGAGATATCAAACATAATAACGAGTATGAAATTTGAAATGTTTACACGCTACACAAAATTTAAACAACGTTTCGTCACGTGAAATCTGTGACGGAGCGTAAAATAAATGCAAATTTTTCAAGAAATTATTTCAGTTTTTTTCTTTTAAATATGTGTATTATAAGAAAACTAGAACTTTACTTTAACGTCAGCTATAAAGAAAATTAAATCTTTAAAATACATTAGGCTCACAACTTATATATTTAATAGTACAAAATACATTTCCGGCTATGTATCATCTTCTCTATTTGCTTCACAGCTTTCATAAAGTCTTCTTTAAATAAGTAAACTTCTCATCCAAGTGTTCCCTGAGTACATTATCTATATATTACAGTTACCAAATGCTCTCTATAATAAGTTTGTTATCTTCAATAAAGTATCACTGTAATTTATGCTTTCCTGTGGCATCTAAAGATCGTGTATAAGCCTTGTCTATCCAATTATTTTCAATATATCTAAGTAGGATGAAAGCAATGTTTTGTATCCGTAACCTAAGATCCGTAAGAACATATGATAAATATTATAGTTATCTACTATTAACATATATGAATGTTAATATCAACTAAATATTATCAATCATATTTAACGTACGTAAGCTTAATAATAACAATTGTGTTGATTTGTCCTTAAGAATCAAAATTACAAGCATCGGGAGCATCGGGTGAATCATCGGATATTCTTTAAATGATAATTAAATAACACCCAAAAATTACTCGTATACTATAGATGACATTTTAGAAGTCCTCAGAGTTCGTCGGAAACCATATATAACATGCTTCTAAGAATACCTCTAGGTGTAATAATATCTTCTGGCAAAGTATGAGCATTGGGAGTTGACAGAAATGAGTGAAGCAAAATTATGATAGTCGTGATCATGTTTCAGATATACAAAGAATATAACAAGTGAAAATTAGTAAAATAATTCTTCATTCTAGGAAAATTATATGGTTATAGAAAATATTTTATAATCTTGACCTTGTTAAAAGTGCCTTATGGAATAATAAGCAATATTACTTTTACATCAAATAAAATCGCGTATGTGGTTTTTGATAAATGGTTAATATTTTAAAACGTTATTAATTTATAAGAGAGATGAAAGTTGAATTTAAAAGAGAGTTTTCTGAGGCCCCGGAAAGTTTATTATTAAGGAGAAATATTATGAAGGCCCGAGAGTGTCCCTTAAAAACTTAATATCCCTTTTTGGGAGGAAATAAAAAGCACATGTTTCATCGTATATTGTTAAATTAACCCAGATATTCTAGAGAATAAGAGTATCAAAATTGGGTTGTATCTAACATCTACAAAATAGCAAATTTTAAGATATGCGAGGAATATATCATTGTGTAAATAAAATATTTCTGATCTTAATATTTGATAAAACTTAATATTTTTAAAATTATTATTAGGGTAGCGCAATTGTCAGATAATTTCTCATGTTTATTTATAAAAGTATGTTGGTCAACATATCCAAATATAATAATTCATGTGGTAATTTACATTTTTTTTAACCGACTGGAAATAAGAAATGACCGATAATGTTTAATGAGACAATAACTATCTGACAACATTATTTTATAGAATAGTAATATAACCATATTCGGGGTTCATTTCGGGTGGCCCCATACCTGAAAAGATAAGGGAAAACCGCCTAAGATGGTATGGGCATGTGACACGGAGAGATGAGGACCACATGGTGAAGAGAGCCCTCAACATACCCACGCTGAGAAGAAGACCTGAAAGACCACAGGCGACCTAGACTGCAACTGTTAACAAGGATCTGAAAACTCTGGGTTTGACCGAGAATGAAATGCAGGACAGACAAACATGGCGAATGACAAGGAGAGCCGACCCAAATGGTGGGAAATGGTGAGGCTAAAGATAAAAAAAGAGAGAATAGAGTAATACAGATGGCGCAATACATTTTACATAAATTGACAGATATTATGATTTATTACCGTAATCACTCTCAAGGAATATGGTTGCCATAAGTTGTCTCTATACATTTCAGCAAGCTGCTATGATCTTTAACTAGTATCGAGCCATTTGTATATGTATCTCAAACTCTATCTAGTACATTATATATATATATATAAATAAATAATGCTGACAAATATCAAACATAAAAGCCCGGAGGGTTAAAAAGCACACATTTGAGTTTTTAAGAAGACTACTCTAAAATTATGGAGGCCTGAATCATTTCGTCCATAAAGTGACATGAATTCTATGAGTCAACGATAAGTGGTATTCTAAAACAGTTTCAGTATCGTTCTTCATCTATTTTTTTTAACACATTAAATAAAAATGAAAGCATATTCATTATAATAATCAAGCGCCTTTTGATATTACGTGTTATAAAGTTAGTTCAAAGACAGCATGAAAGTAAGAAAATATTTTTTGTTGATGATAAACTCTTTCACCTGATAATATAAAAAAGTGTCAACTTAGATAAAGCACGCCTTATAAAAAAAGGTTTTTATCGATGCATGAGACACAGTGTTAGCTTTTAGCAAACTAAGACTGAAGCTGCATTTACAGAAGCTTACTTTTATATTCCGTCATATTATCTGCTTAAATAGATGTCGCGGGAAGCTTAACGTCAGCTCAAGTCAGCTGGTTGGCTGAACTGGTGCAAGCGAAGAGAACCTGAACCACAAACTACAAACCGCAACATTCGTTCGTCCACCTCTTGTAGCTACTTTACTACGTCTCTTTTACAACATGACAAAATAAGCACCGCGTAAGCTCCGTGAGAAATAAAATTGTGATATCTGCGTACCGGTGGAATATCATTTTAAAATATAATTTTCTGCAATACGTAAGCGTAACGTAACCTAAAAAAAATATATATTTTTCGAAATCAAAAGCTAGTTCAATGAATTATGTAATAAGTTTTACAGTGCAAATGTGACATTGATATTATTTACATTGTATTAAATCTTTGTCTTTTTCCTTTTTGTTACAAATTCTATGTTCCAGATAGGTACACCCGTGCTCGTAGCCATCCATTGTTTTTGATCCCAGTCGATGCTTGTGGAGCTTCAAGCACTCAATTTGGTACAACGGCAATGTCGCTCCTAAATGGCCTACCAGCACACCTCGATCCTTTTCTTACATCCTTTTCCTCTTTTGTCGATGGTATTGTTCTACTTGATCTCTGTGATCTTTGACACGTGTCATCTTCTTATTCTTTTGTGTTATTTTTTATTTTTATTATTTTCTCTATTTATTGTATATTTATGTATACTCTATGTTTCTAAATATTTGTAAAAAAAAATGGAATTTCGATTCTGTATATAAATAAATAAATAAATAAATTAATTAATGGAACTGCTTAAAGTCTAACACTAAACAGTGATATTTAGATAATATTATACGCATATATTCGTTTTTTCGTAAATTATAGTATTTTTATTATACAAGCGTATGCAGGAGAGCAAAACCAGTCTAAACGAATGGGTTCTATGACGCTCAATCGGTGCACGCGCAAACGATATGTCAAGTTTTTTTATAGGGGTTAAGAAATTTTTAAGTGTAATATGATCCGTTTTTAGATAAGATTCAGCTTGCACTAAAAAAACACTGATGCTAAAAAAGCATTCTTCAGCTTGTATGTGGTCAATTTTATACGTGATTTGACAATTATAATTAAAAATAATGATATAAATGTATACTTACGTTTTTATTCAGAACTTCAAATTATTTTATGTTTTATTTGTTGTACTAGTTTATATAGTAGTTTATAGTATTATTGTAGTAGTCTGTTTACAATGTGAATAAAGTATAGTTTTCCAGAAAGTGATACATATTGTAAAAAACTGCTTTAAAAATTCCTTGCGATAGTATGTTAGTCAAGTCAGTAAGTAAATAGTATAGATAGGTAAGCATTTTGTTCGCTCAGATTTTATCTGGATGTATTTGAACAAAAAACGGTCGTAAGACGGTTTGAAAAATCTCAGTGACATATACCGCAGACAGAAAGAAGATCGTAGCTTGTATTCCCCACTGTTGCCATTGAGGTCTCTCAAGCTGCTGAGGAACGCGCTCAACAGTGAACATGAAGTAATCCCTGAGCTTGTAAAAATAAATACAACACAATCTTGTGACATGAAACAATATCAACAACATCTTATATGAAATCTAAAAATGATTATTCTAAAAAAAATACATATTTTTTTAAATTCCCAATAACAATACCAGTTTCCCAAAAGCTCTTCGAAGAATTTGCATATTAAGAATCAGTTAAATCATATGTTGCACATTGCGTATTATTGTTAATTAAAATAACGTATGTGTTGTTTGATTATTTCAAAATATTTATTTTCATTACTCTGGTATATAATTTTGAGCGTGAAATACACATTATTATTTTCTTAATAGAATCGAATTAAATATGCCAATTCAAAAGATATATACTCGATGTACGTATGCATATGATTGAATGTTTTATTATTTATTTAACATTAAAAAGTGTTATTGTAATCATAAATTAACAATTCTCGATGAGTTTTGAGATTCGTTATACTGTGAAGAGAATTAAGTATCGTATAAAATTTGCAACATCGCCATTGTTTCATTATAAAAAAATAAATAAAGCTATAGAGACGAAATTATCAGTACTCTAGTCGTTTTTCGTGTGTCTTATTGCTAAGTGTGTTGAAAATTGTAATAATAATACTAAATTTATACCATTATTACTTAAATAAAATAGTTTAGTATCTCTTTTTAACCCTTTTGAATCATTGTTGGCATATGCCGTTAAAGATTCCCCGACCGTTGACATCGGTTGACGTGATATATCGTTTTACTACTTTCAGTATATATATATTTTTTTTTATTTAATAAAATATAATAGGATACATTTAAGATTTTTTGGAAATTCGCTTTCCTTTATATATATATTGACAAAATGATTTGCCAATATTAAGATAACAAGATAATATTCAATCATGAAAAGTAATAATATACCTCTCAAAGAATCAATATATTTCTGTTGAACAGTAAAATTTGCTGAATATATTGCAATATTAAATAGATGTGTAACAATGTTATTATTATCATTTCACGATGAATTCGTAATAGTACGTTTTTTTAAATTAATGCAATTAGCCAGCTGTATCAAAATGGCTGCTTATCGCCTTATCGGATTTGCAGTTTTCGAAACATTCGAAAAATTTAAATGTTTTCGGATTAACGCTGCGATAATCGTCAACTTTTCGCGAAACAACCGAATTAAATCGCAGCGCAAATCCAAACAAATACGCAAAAGAGGGAGGATTATAGTATTATGTGATACAAATAATTTGCATACATGACGGATGCATCGAGCTCTGATATAATATTAGCTGCATGCAACATTGTTCACACAGCCAATGTTCATTTGCTTTGCATAAGTAGTTGATGCTGCCACTGTAATTGAATAATTAATCTAGTACATAATCATACATATTATTTACATATTGATATTTCCGATTACACAATACAATGTTTCAATAAAACACCCAATATATGGAATATAACAATTGATATATTCTTAAATCATTCAATAACTACTGCGCTGTAGAAACTAGATGGAATTAGAATACTACTCCACTTTTCCAGAAAACAAGATGATACTTATAAAAATCTTAGGCATTCATATCTTCTAATGAAATAATATTGATATTTCAATTACACAACACAATGTTTTAATAAAACACTCAATATTTGAAATATAACAATTGATATATTTTTAAATCAGTCAATTAACTATTGCGGTGTATAAACAAGAGGGAATTGGAAAACTACTCCATTTTTACAGAAAATTTGATGACATTTATAAAATTTCTGGGCATTCATGTCTTCTTTCGAAATGAAAATGCTACAGATTAATATAAAATTCATCTTTCACTTATAAAATTACTACAATTGGCTATGAATCGAAATTGGTGGCATAGTAGGTAATATAGCCATACTGGCTAACACTATGAATTATATAAAAAGACGTAACATGGTTGATGCTATGCTATTCATTGTCAAATCAATCAACAAATTTATAATTCCACTTACAGCTATTAAACTTCTTTAATAAAATCATCTCAGAGAGGCGAGCACAATGGATCGGTCACATCATGCGCCGAAACGGTCTTCTTCACGACATTGTGGAAGAGATGGTTGAGGGTAGAAACTGCAGAGTGCCTCTAGACGGAAGTATTTGCAGCAAGTGTTCGAGGACATGAGTTGCAGCTCTTATGATGAGCTGAAGAGGATTGCATAGTTTTGTTGCTGCGAACCAATCCACCGTATTGATACTACGAAGAAGAATAAAAACAAGCATCATAGAATGTATTATGAGATTTTTTAAAAAACGTATTTAATTGTTTTGTGTTTTAATTAAAAAATGATAAGAGGATAAATGAATAGCATACAAAATCCATATAATAGGTAATAAAGCGTGTGGCAGACGTAAAATCGTGTTTTCTGTTATGAAAAATGCATTGTTAATCAATAAATTTAAAAATGGAGAGATCCTTGCTCTGAGTGTCGCTAAAAGATAGAATCCGAAACAAGGAAATACGCAAAAGAACTCAAGTAGTGGATGCTACCCAACGAATAGGCACACTCAAATGGCAATGGGCAGGACATATCTGTCGAAGAGTGACCTGGATGCGGAAGGCGGAGGATCAAAGAGGATGGAGACTCATACGGGAGGTTTACTTTCAACAGTGGACGTATACAGGCTGATGATGAAATTGAAATATATCTTAATTAATAACTATAATTTATCTAAAATAATCTAAAATAAATTAAAGTAAATTTAAATCAAATATTATAATATTTATAAGAATATTCTCACTTTATGCAGCCCTTGTGGGATACAATATTTTTAAAACACTTGCAGCAGACTTCCAGAGTTGGCTTGTGTTTTTCGGCGCGTGCAGCAGCGATCATTTAAATGAAGTGTAGCAAATTTATCAGCGGCATTAATCACAGCGACAGAACGATATCTGTATTATTTATTACAGGGGTAAACCACGGAGGAGTCGCGGTGCCCCCCGGGGCAGGGGGGCACAAGACTTGCCGACTGAGGACTTTAGCCGAACATACTATACGAACTGAAAAGTAACCATAATTTGCCAAACCGATTCCTACTCAGATTATATTGATAGTACAAATCCACCAAATATACACATGCGTCAATTGTTTTCCGTTTCAGTCGGTTATTGTGAATTTTACATACTCTATCTAGTCTAACTGCAATAGCGGCTCTAAATGGACCTCCAGCACATCACGATCCTTTATCCTAACATCCCATTCTTCATTGTTTTTTGTTAAATGCAAATATATTTAATCTTTTCATACGCATGTTTTACTTGTATTTTTTGTGTTTTACGAATCCAAAATCATTGTAATTTATTCTTAGTTCTATATAGATTCAATTTATTTTATTGTATTATATTTGTTATAAGTTTCTTTATAATTTGAAGCTTTAGTTTATTACCGCGCATGAAATCTAAAAGAAAGCTTGAGTATGGTGAGTATCATCTCCAACCTAGAGTGCAGTTACTATAGAAGAGCATTGACCGCAGCTACTTCAAGCCATAGTTTTGGTATCACACTAGATGAATTAATACAATTATTGAAAATATTTCGTCTGACATAGTGTTGAAAGATGTGAGATATGGTGCTTATCTGAAATTGATAAAAAAAGACTACAGGCCTTTGGGATGTGGACATACAGAAGAATTCTCGGAGTTTCCTGGAGAGACCACGTCACGAAAGATGAGGTTCTCAGGATAATCAAGGAATATAGGCACCTAGTGAGAACCATCTCAGAGAGGCGAGACCGATGGATCGGTCACATCACGCGCCACGATGGTCTTCTTCACGACATTTTGGAGGGGATGGTTGAGGGTAGAAACTTTAGAGGGCGCCCTAGACGGGAGTATTTGCAGCAAGTGTTCGAGGATATGAGTTGTAGCACTAATTCTGAGCTGAAGAGGGTTGTGGAGGACCGAGAGGAGTGGAGATCGAGATCCAAGAGTCTGTTTCTGCAAGCCATCGGATTGATAATACGAAGAAGAAGAAGTGTTGAAAGTCAAAAAGAATCAAGTACGTCTGTAAACAATAGATTTCCATGTAAAAATAATAATCTATTTAACAATGTAAATGGAATTCAAAGTAGATGCTACACAAAAAAGTTACCAATAAAATCATAAATAAAGTTTACAAAAATAACCTACTGTTAACTGACCCTCTCAAGCTTGGATCGTATGGAAAAAAATAGATGGATATGCATGTAAAGTATACCCTTACTGGGAAGAATATTACATGGGCAAAAAATACTCGTACCATCAAGGGAGTTGTACTTATATATTTGCAGCATAGTACATATCATCGTGTGAAAGCGTTCTTATGAGCTAACTTCGGAGGAGGGGACTGACGTTTGAGTCGTTCGTTAGCGCTGATTATGATTCCATGAAGTAAAAAATAACTCTGAAACTCCCACTGCGAAACTTTTTGTAACTAAACTCATATTTTAAAAAAATCCGTGGAATTTTTAAATTCCAACAAGTCTGTTTATTTAACGTTTTAATTTAATGTACTTGGCATTCGTTTGATAATGTAATTACCGCGCCTTCATACGGATTTTTTATGCCACGCAAGAAATAACCAGTACATAAATGCGAATCTAGGATATTTAAATATAATTTTTCTTCATTTGCTTAAAAGTGAATTTAACATTACAATGGTTGATTATTGTAATAATTTTATATTAAATTGCGAATCGTTGTACTTATGTATCATTTTGTATCAATTGATAAATAAGTTCAAATAAATGACAAGGTTATAGAGTGGATTCGGTAATTTTCAATTCTACGGGAAATGAAAAGAGGAAAGCAAAAACAACAGCTGAATTTTGTTTCAAACTTCCGGTCGCAAGTTATTCGGATGACTTTTAATAAAAATAAAAATATTATATTTGGGAAAGTTCGATATATAAAGGTAGTTGTGTCTAATGATACTAAATCATAGGAATATATGCTTGACAAAGAAAGAACATTAAAAGGATTAGAAAAGAAAACTCTTTTGATTTATGTCTTATACGAACTGCTTGTTGATGAATGACAAAGTGGCACAACATAAAAAGTCAGTCAACACTATACATGAGATAACTTATACTAGACAAACATTAAAGTTTCTTAACTATCTGTGTTTTGAAAACACTGTGTGCCAACAAGCAGGAAACGATTGACCTAATTTTTTGAAAAATATCATCAGCTATCAGAATCATTAAATATTTTGACTCGCTAAAGTATCTTATCATATTTATTTTAAGTTTGTTTTAAAACTTTATTCACGCAGGATGCCGTTTATGATTTTAATCTGATTACTATTATTATCAATTCAGCTTAAAGTATTTGACAATGTCAACAATATAAAAAATCAAGAACCTTGACTGGCGGACCTGGAAATCCCTGAACAGATTAAGCACCGGAGTTGATAGAACAAAAGACAACTTCGAGCGGTGGGGAATTATTCAGCAGGGAGAGCCACTATTTTGCGACTGCAGAGACCTGTAGACCACCTCACACCTAAGATCTTGCTCCATGTGCCCAACAAGCTTCACACCTCAAGACATAATTCTAGGCAACACACGGGCTTTTGATGTTGCCAGATACTGGCCCGAAATAATTTAACGTCGCTGACACGAAGATGAAGAGATCAAAAAACATAACTACTCTCACTGTAAATTGTATTAATACGTACAAAGTATCAGTATAATCTTTGAGGTTAAGGCTTTTACTGTATGATATGCATAAGTAATGAATTTTAAGTGTCAGTGTAAAGCCACTGCATGTTATTTACTGAAGACTTTTAGTAATATTATTTAGTTAGTTTATATCGCAGGGTTGATTTTTAGTCTGTGTAATAAGATAATCCGAGTGTTATCTTGATCGTAAAGGCTGTATTAAATTTAATAAAGTCATAATAAGAGCATAATGTAAAAATGCAAATTTCGCGCGCACAGTGTACGTAGATTACGCCGTATATTCGAAAGCAGTAAGTGACTACGGGCGGCAGATAATATTGTTAAGTGAAATTTGTACAGCGGGCACGTTCGGTTACATTATATGCCCTGGCAGGAGGACCCTGGCTGGCGTGAGAGGCGCGGCCCAGCAATAAATAATGCACACAGTGATGTATGCTAATTCTGATCTCCGCCAGTGCACTGGAACTGACGGCTACAGGGAGCACGGCCAACCCTAACTACAACTGGCCTAAATTGAAAAACTGCATACGAGTTTTTTTTAATTATTACAACTCTTTGTTGTTTTATCTTCCTCCAGATTAAAGCAGCCGATGCGGATGTATCATATCTTGATATATTATGCTCCTTCAGTTTTTGAAGCCAATCACATTGTGATCACTCTGCTCTCTGCACTTTGTTCAACCACCTGAGCTCAACCACTCTCTCTTCACTCATTTTTCATCCCAGGTATTTATTATAAAGGAAGAATCATTATTTTAGCTGAATATTATTATTCAACATGTTGACAAATTTATGAGGACAAATCTAGTATACGTGTCGACTAGTTTAAGTACAAGCATAAGAATTAAACAAACGAATATAAAAAAATGCACATTCCTTTTAAACATTGCAGACTCTGAGTGTTATAAACAAAATAATTTAAATTTAACATAACTTGTGTTGCACGATAAATATGATCACACATGACTACTTAAAAATGTAAAAATAATCGTATCGTATTAAAAATTACATTTGAATAATATTTGATGATGAAAAGATAACGTTTTCTAAATGGATTTTAATAGGCTGTCGGTAACTAATAATATAGAAAACCTTGTGAATAAATGTCGACTGGTTGAATAATAAAAATAATAATATACATACTCTGAATATATACTAAAGAGACATCTATCGTTATACGGTGGTAACAATGGTATAAATACATCAACTTTCGCGTATCTACTCAGGCAGAGAATAGTCGTGTGGACTGCGCGGTGTGTAGAATAGAGCAAAGGTTGCAAGGCTCGTAGTTTGAATTCCGCGTTTGCCGATATTTTTTCTGAATGAATTGATGCGCTTAAAATTTGATGTTTAATTGTATGTGTGTATTTAATTACTAATAATGTTTTCTATTTTCAAAAATGTTTAATAACAACTTGACAGAGAGAAACAATATATATGTATGTTTCACACAAATGATGGCTCATATCTACTTTGTCTATATAATATTATGCATTGAGTGTTATATAGGCAAAAGTTTGTTAGTTGAGAGTTAAATATAGTTGCATTTCCCAAATCTCCAGGGAACTGGTCCCCTAGGAAGACCGTCGACTAAGATACAGTGGTATAATAATAACGAACCCTATGGGAATACGTTAGTTTAGTAAAGTTAACAGCCTAGCGGTGGTCATCTGCATATAACAAACTCTTTAAACTTAACTTTTGAGCAACCAAAGCTTTCTTCATAAGCCACCTAAAAGATACTAGTGATGTTAAAACAAAAATAGTGGAATATCTAAATGAAATATTTTAACACTTAGATTTACTTTGAATAATATTTAGTCCACAGTTTTTGATCCATTTATAATATATAAATGAAAACGTTTACTACTAGAAAAAAAATATATTGAACACTTCAGAATGAAGCTAATATGGTTAATTACTCATTTAAAATAGTTACTATGTTTTAATGTTCGTGCAGTTTGAAATGCGTGGTTACAGATAGCGGTACCTGCTCTAGTAGTGCTCGGACTGTGTCTTGTTTACACCGGAATACTTAATCAGATTAATTAATTTAATCCATTAACTGACTTCGTGAAAAAGGGGACATCCGATACAACTGCACTTTATGCAAAACAAGTGTGTCACTGGCTATACATTACGCTTTTATGCAAACCGGACTAGCAACCAGGACGACTCCGGGTTTGCATATCTATTTGTGAACGTGAACTCTAGAATAATGCATTCAGAATTGTGAGTCATTTTTATGTTTCAGTGTGATGTTGTTCCTAACCTTTAAATGATATTATGATTGTTCGACGTGAGTCATAGAAGACAAAGTAACATTTCAGTTTCATAGGCTGAAGGTTTATATTAATATTATCATGGATAAAATAATAGTATTTGAAAATCTGAAAACTTTAATGAAAAATATGCAGTAGAATAGCGATTTAATTATTAAAATATTTCAAGGAAACGCTTTTCTATTATTTTTTTATTTATTTTCGCTCTCTATGAATGCAAAGTATGTACTAATGGTGGCTTGCCCAGTGAAAATAGCACGTGGTTAGCATGGTACTCGTTGGATCATTAAAGTTAAACAACATTTGACAAAGATCAAAACTTGGATGGGTCATCTCCTGCTGCTAACCGTACGTCGCTGGTCAGTTTGAGTTGATCATAAGGACTTAATTGTCCAAGCCTCGGAAGTGTCAGGCTAAAAATCCGATCTCCATGAAAAATCCGATTAATGTATCACCCAAAAATGTTCCACGGATACTATAGCTGCGGTCTGTTGAAGTGCTTGGGCTTTCTGCCTTAAAAGTTATTGGCAACAATATATGATCCCAGATGGAGCTTTGGTTACAGGGTTATCTGAAGACGAGGCATGGACAGTGGCAACTGAAAAAACTCTTTCTTACGTGTTTACACATTGAAACATACTAAATAATATATAAATATTTATATTTAAATAAATAGTTTAAGTATGCATTAAGAAAAATTAATGACACACCTAATTGTTAAAAAATACAAATTACTTGTTCTTAATTCTAATGCGAGACATAAATATTTTTTTTTTTTTATTGTCTATGTAAATCGAACATATTATGCAAAATATAATATCATACAATCTGTTTTTAAAATTTTCCTAAAGTATTAATATGGGTATTTTTTTATTAGTATGTATCGATGTGATATGTTCCTAATCGAATATTTTGCTTTATTTTGCTATATTTATGGCCTAAGGTGTATGGAATAATATAATTTATGTAATTTAAAATAGGTATGGCTCAAATTGAATTTATTATGCAGAGGTGCCATTTAAAAAAGGTCCAAAAAGGTTTACAGAAAATGATGGATTCTTGAATAAATTTGTCGTGGGTATAATTTTGAATGGGACTGAAAATTGTATTTTAGAATTCCGACAATATATATATTCCTGTCACTCACAAAATCTGCAGAATAATTCAGTGCCAAGCAAAAAATACTAAAAGACACTCAAAAATGTATTTTAAATTACACTAAAATAGTATTTTAAATATATTGCTTTGAATATAAAATTTAAATTTTTATTTTTCATGCTCAGCATGTAATTACGTAGGTAAAAATGTCTAAATGTATATTCTAAAAATTATGAATTTCAAAAATAATTATAAAAGTAAAAATAAATCTACGACGAATACAGATAAAAGTCTAGTACAGTATACTTTATTTTTAAAATCAATAAAAAGTATCTTATAATAATAATCACTTAGAGGGAGGGTCAAGATAAACATATTGATTTTAACATCCTCCTCTCTTTAAAAGGGGGGTTTTTCAGTCGCGTGGTGGCAGCATTAAGAGCAGATTAATAATACTCAGACTTTTTCTGAAGCACATTGACATATATATTTCGATAAACTTTACAAACTTATGGCCTGGACCTAGTCACAACATTTAGGCCGGGCCATAATACGACCTGTTTCGCGGTCGGTACACGACTTACTGCCGTGCGGCGCCGTGGTCTGTTACACAGCTTCCCAGTGGCGATCTACGTAACTAGTCCAAAATGCCAATATGGCGACACATACATGTACAACAAGCGAACAGAAAAAAGAGACGAAAGATTGTATATCGAGGTTTTCGGTTGGCAAGGGCTATATCATGCTGATGTTAACTTATTTACTGATGTTTCAGCAACAACAAAAATATATATATATAAATAATGACACAACAAGCTTGAAAAATAAACATAAATAAAGGAAAAAAATATGTGTTTCATAAAATAATATCTTAGACATCAATTTAAAAAAAATGGTATTAAATTAACGTCTAAGAATATATATAAATTTATATATCTGCTTGTTTAATACAAGATAATCTTTAATTAAGCTACTGAGTAACAAACATGTTTCTCTGCGCTTGGGGAATGAATGACGACTCTCTCCAAAATAACAGAAAAAATAATATTATCTGTTAAGAATATAGACAATTCCGTATTTAGTGGGGGAGGTGTCCCATTTATCTGCGCTGCCGCCTGGGGACCCCATCGTGCACTAATATCACATGACCGTTCCGAACATCTGGCCCGTTTTTTGTGGTACCTAATTATGTCTTAATGGAGCTAAAAATGGCTTTAAAAGTACGTTAACTGAAGGAAATTTAAAGCGTAGAGAATATTTAATTGAGTTAATTATTTAAATTTGGACTGCGAACTCGGAATGAAGTTATTCGTATTTTTTTTGTCTTAATGTTAAGATAACGTTTATATTATTAATACATACAATTAAACTCCTTTGCAGTTAAGTATACAAGTAATTATTAAACCAAATGTTTCTTGACAAAATTACAAGGAATATTAAAATTATATTTTTCTAAATATAATGGTTTAATTGAAATGACTACTACACTTATCCTTTAATGTATTTGGATTCTTCTTCTTTCGGTCAGGCAGAGATTGTCGATTGTGCTGTGCATAGAAAACAACTGAGGTGCATAGTTCGTTGCTCGATTTCCAGCGTCTGCCGTTTATTTTTCTCAACAAATTGATAAGAAAAAATTTGATGTAGATTTGTATGTATGTATCACTTATTAATTATTTAATAATTATTGTAGAAGGAAAGACACTAGTAAATACACTTTAAATCTATTTACATATATAATATATATATAGTTTAAAATCATTTTTAAAGTGTTTACTTATTTTAAATGAGTTTAAAATAAAATGGTAATTGATATAAAATAACACTGTTTTGAAGTTAAATAATAAATTATAAGATTTACATTACACATAAAATGGTATGAACGTCACATAAAAAGGTATTTGATATAGATTTGTACATATATCAATTTATAATTATATCTATAAGTTTTCATAAATTTCTTAGTACTGGAATAATAAAGAAAAACATTTATTCATACTGAAATTTTAATCAATTATAAAGGACACATGACAGAATCAAATACACATTATCTTAGTTGTCATTAATTAACAAGGCGTCCAAGAACTGGCAAACGAAGCAATGGCCGACCCCCTGCAAGATGGACTGACGACATAAGAAGAATAGCGGGAATGACCTGGATGCGGAAAGCGGAGGATCGAAGAGGACGGAGACGCATGCGGGATGCCTACGTTCAACAGTGGACGGATACAGGCTGATGATGATGAATCAACAATTTAATAAATTGCGATCAGATTCATTCACGTGAGCGTAATTTGCTGCGTTAAATAATCGTCTGGCGCAATCTCGGTCTTCATAATCAAATAACATTCAGCGATGATTTCACCTTCACTTGATTTCCTTAATCGCGATAATCAAAGTTGGGCTCGTTAGACAAAGGGGCCGGATCCCTGGACGGACTGGAATGTTTAATCAGACAATGGCGGAGACTGCGGCGTCAGGGTGAAGCTCCCCCGGTGCACTTAGATTGCAACTAAATTGCAAATACTTTGCTCTTTCAATTGCATTACACTCTCTGCCGACAAAAGTTTCCCGGAGATTGCTGAAAGAATCGCACGCGAAAAAAGCTCAGACGAAACCGAACCAGATGAGCTTTCGTTTTGTTTCCAAATAAGCGCCCGCTGCCATCGGAGAAATTGTGCACTAACGACATAAAAAAGCAAAACTATTTATTTCATTAACTATTTATGTTGTACACATCAAATGTTGCACATAATGTAAATTTCAATAATTATTTTTTTGAGAAATGTTTCATGACCACCGAGAAGTTCGAGTTTTAAAATATATATATTTTTCTTATGTTCAAGAAAATTATGCATGATAACTGATTATTTAACTGATTATTTTTTATTTATATAAAAAATATCGTTAAAAAATACAACATTTTCAAAGTATCATGATGATTACGATAATTTACGAATAAAAATATAACCTAGCAATTTAAAACTAGTCTTGCAATCATATAAAGTGGTTGAATAATTAAAAAAAAAAATTGCACCAAGTGTTCGAGGACATGAGTTGTAGCTCTTATGCTGAGGTAAAGAGAATTGTAGAAGATCGAAATGAGTGGAGATCGAGATGTAAGATATTGTTGCTGCAAGACAATCCACAGGATTGATACTATGAAGAAGAATAATTAACATTCGTTTTGTAGAAAGTAACGAAAATATTGTTTCAATATTAAATATGTTTGTTAAATTTGACCTTCAAAAAGATACTTATTATTTTTCCCATAATATTTGCATGAATTTATTTTTAATTGAACTCGATATAATTTAATTAAATTAACGTTTTTTATAAATAACTATAACTAGGTACACAGTTAAGGTAGTTTAATTTTAAGAAAGTTAAAAAAATATTTTCAAACGTACATCTTTATAATATTATTGAGAAAGGATTTGTCCCATTGCTAAATCTATCGTCTCTTAAACGCAAGTGTAAATCAAGTACTAGAAAAAACCTTTAGCTGAAAGCGAGGCTATAGACCTAATTAATGGGCAAGAGGAATGATAAAACTTGTGAGGCTACGGCTATTTTTTGTTTGTAAAAAGCTTCCGTTAGACCCGGCCTATTTCAGCAATTTAAACTTGTAGACAAAAAAAAGGTTTTTGTGTGTACCTCAACACCTAAGCTTTTTATTTAAACAACGGGTACCTTGTTTACCATAATTTTGTACAATATATTGAAATATGAGAACAAAACACATTATTTTTAGCAATGAGATAAATACAGATTATTATATATTATTAATTTCATGTTTTATATATTTTTAATTTCTTGTAGTTGTAAAAACATTAATTTACCTGCTACAGGTGATAGCTTCCGCATGACGCACCACCTTGATTTCCACTGAAAAGTACAAAATATATATTTCACAACTGTAATTTTATTTAAAATTACTTTAAATGTTCCAAAATATATAATATTTTAAAATAATGTTGAAAAATCTTAATGAAAGATCAAAAATTATTAACCGAAGACTTAAAAAAGCATTGAGGTACTTTAAATTTTTATTTTTATATACTTTAGTATGTTTTGAATAATTACCTTTTTTCCATCTCTAAACTTGACAGTTCCTTCGATGATAGAGTTTGTATCCGCCATTGTTTTTAGTCAATCAGTACAATATCACATCACCATTAAATGTAGTATTTAATAAAACACATATTTACTTCAAGGTTTCACTTAACTGTTTAATAATATGTTTAATGTATTTTATTTTTCACAAGCAATAAATTTTAATGTTTAATTTATATTTGTATTCCTTATGGAGCAGATAATAAAATATTATTACAAAAGTAATACAATACGTCATATATTTTTATAATAAGAAACGTAAATAATTTTTAAAATGAAACAAAACGTACTTTCATTCAAACAATAAAGCTTACAAAAAGGGATGAATTTATGAAATAAAATTTAAATTAATCGTGTATAAGTTCGAATTTTTAAGGGTTAGTTTTAAGAAGCAGCTTAACCCAACCAACGACACCTGGTGTATCAAGGTGGTCACTCATCTAAGTAATTTTCACGCCTAATGTTGCTTAACTTCGACGATTGGACGAGGAGTTTCGAACACCGAATGGTCGTTGATGAAATAATTATTAAATAAAAACATTACTATTACGTCAATCCACTGCTATTACATGTGTTAATATATTGACAGTTAACAAGTACGATTATAATGCGTTTTCACAAGTATGCGCAAAGAGTAGTGCGCATTTCCATAGAATCCGTTACCTGCATAATATGAATCATCATGCACTATGGAGTGCTATTATCTGGGGACAAGTTCAAATTATTGATTTCATTATTAACTCTACTTTAAACGTGCGAATATAAATATACTTTAAAATACCGTAATATGCATCATATAGATATTTCACAACAAATACAAACTTGCTCTATAGTTGTTTGGAGCCTTGTTATTTGAATTCCTTAGTATTATGTACTAAATATAGTAACTACATGCTCTATTTTATGTGAAAAGGGTAGATAATATAAGATAAACAATTGATACTTCATCTGTATTGATCAACAAGAGTGACTTTAAATAAGCTTTTATTTACGCTATTAAAACGATCAGCAGTATTTCTGAAATCACACTAACCATTCTAGATATCAAAATAAAAATAAAATATTGTTTAGTAGTAATCCCACGATTTTTTATTATAAGACGACATGTTTCGGCTACGTTAGGTAGCCATTGTCGAGTCTTGCCGTCGAATTTGCCTTAACTCATTCTAGATATCTTCAATTTATTCCTCATCATCATCAGCCTGTGTCCGTCCACTGTTGAACGTAGGCCTCCCGCATGAGTCTCCATCCTCTTCGATCCTCCGCCTTCCGCATCCAGGTCACTCCCGCTATTCTTCTTATATCGTCAGTCCATCTTGTAGGGGGTCGGCCAATGCTTCGTTTGCCAGTTCTTGGGCGCCATTCCAATACTTTTCTTCCCCATCGACCGTCGTCTCTTCGACAGATATGACCTGCCCATTGCCACTTGAGTGTGCCTATTCGTTGGGTAGCATCCACTACTTGAGTTCTTCTGCGTATTTCCTCGTTTCGGATTCTATCTTTTAGCGACACTCCGAGCATGGATCTCTCCATAGCACGCTGGGTGACTTTTATTTTATGGGTAAGACTTGCTGTCAGATTCCACGTCTCTGCGCCATAAGTTAATACAGGGAGGACACATTGGTTAAACGCCTTAGTTTTAAGGCATTGCGGAATTTTCGCTTTAAAAATGTACTTTAGTTTTCCAAATGCTGCCCATCCCAGTTGTATGCGTCTGTCGATTTCTTTTGAGAAGTTATTTCGCCCTAGTTGTATTACTTGTCCCAGATAGGTATAGTCGTTTACAACCTCTATTTCTGTTCCTTCAATGGAAATAGGATCGAAGGTCTGTGAAATATGACTATTAATCATGGCTTTTGTTTTATCCATGTTCATTTTCAGACCAATTTTGTTCGACGCTTCATTGAGGTCGTAGAGCATGTCTTGGAGCTTGTCAAGTGATTCGGCTATTAGCACTATGTCATCTGCAAATCGGAGGTGGGAAATGTACTCTCCGTTAATATTTATTCCACATTTTGTCCAGGATAGCATTTATTCCTCAACTACCTCATACTACAGAGGTACACGATATAATTCAAAGGACTTTATAATTAAACTATTTAGATGTTGAGTTTTATAATGTTGTTAACTGTGTTTATGATCAATTATATCTATAATCATAGAGACTAATGACTTACAACGTTTGTGGAATATTTGTAAGGAAAATTTATGTTTTTAGTATAATTTTAATAAAAATTGTTGTAATTTATAAAGTGTTCTTTCACTGATAATTATAAATAATTGCTGTTTTAAAACGGTGTACAAAATATAATAAAATAAATAATACTTTAGATAAGGTTTAATAACCCATTAATAATTTCAACAATGTCAGCATGGCGACCTTATCAGTCTTCAGCTGTCGCAGAGAACTATCATTTCAACCAAAATGAGGATAAAGTGCTGTGTTTTGGCCATTAGCTGCAGCTGCTGAACTCCAATATCGACTATTTCGGTAAGCAATTAGGGTTCACGCACAATGCTAATGCACCCACGCCGCCCACCCCTTATCCTTGGGTACATAGAGGATGGTCCCCTGTACAGTGGGTGCACCCTTCTGTCCCCACAGTTTGAGTTATCAAGCATTGAGCACTGAGCTCACCCACTACTGTGCAGTTCACTTCCTTCCGCTATAACAATGGTCCTCAACTTTACCCATTTTTACACTCTGAATGATATAAAATAACCACATATTACACAAAAGTCTACTACGGCTGCCGTTTGATCAAGTTTCAACGTCCCATGCCCCGAAAGTCATCGGGAACCATATATGTTTCTCTAACTCGTAACATTAATAAAAACTAAAAAACACAACTAATATAAACATAATTTTGAGGTATGTCAGAAAAAAACATTGCATTGTTATTAGTTATTACATTAACGCATTTTTTTTTTTTCAAAATAGGCCTCTTTGAGCTGCCAAATAACTCAATTAATGATCTCAATTTTATTACAATACTCGTATGCCAATATCGTTTGCAAAAAACATGATGTGACCCATAGTCATTTACGAGTAATACATTTATAAGTATTTATTTAATGCTTAATGAATAATAAAGAAGGCAAACTTTACTTGATATTATTTAAAATTACAAAATACATATTAGGTCTAAGATGTAAAGTTCAAGCATGCAACGGTAAGGTATTTATTAGTATTAAAAATTGTTAAACTAATTATTATATATAGTAATATACGGTACATGTGGTATAATATATATGGTACGTGCTGTGAGGAAGTGTTTTATAAATTTATATATGTAATTCCTACAGTATTCAGAATGTATGATTGAGTGATCTTTATTAAATGCTCTAAATTTATCATTGTAATGGCTTCACAGAGAAAAACTAAGTTTATTTTATGAATAAATCGAGTTTCCAACAAAGGTCAATGCATCGCACATTGAGAGACGTCGCCTAGGCTAGACGATGACTAATATCACGTCATTATTTACATGTTGTATGCATTTTTCTTGCATTCGAGCGGGAAGCGACGACAAAAAGTTGGGGTTATAAATGGTCGAACGTGAGGCGTGGAATATAAATATTCAGGCAGCGCTAGTGGCTTAATCTGCGGTCGGGAACATGGAAACAGCACAGACCGGGTAAGCCGAGGTATTACGGTTTTGTTCATTGATATTCGCGAATAGCCTCATACTTTCTATACTTTATTAATATAGAAACCTTATTCGATTATCGGAACAATTTGAATGTAACATTTTTGTGGTACTTTTGTTCGAAAATTTATCATACGTATAGTACATGAATTCACGAATTAATACGAGATATTATTTTTTTAATATACTCGTATATTTTACGTTTAATATTAATGCATATGGAATTATTATTTAAAAGCTTAGAAAATTAAGTAAACTTATAGAAAAGCAATGCACAAATACGATGAAGAGAAAATGACAGCACGTATATTTAAAATAAATGATTATTATGTTTAATTGTATTCTAAGATATATTCCTTAATCTTTTGAAAGTGGCGTCTTTTTGGTAGATTTTTTAAAGCAAATTATATAGACATTAATATATTTTATAGTCGACAAATATATCAGATATTTTATATCGTTTTTGATTGCAAGCCAAAATATTTTATATTCAGTTATAAAGTAACTTTATTTTGAACATTACAACAGTAAAATAAAGCTGTTTGATGAGGCTACAAATTCCATGTAAAAATTATGACCGCTATAGACGTCATACGCAGTGAATGGATTAAAGAAATGTGGATTCTTTGGATTTCAGTCCCTTTTAAAAAAAATATAGCGTGATATGGCGCAAATGTGTTTCTTCAATTTCTGCATTTACAGTTAACGCAGAAAGAGTACTAATAGAGCTTTAAAATGATACCAACCACGACGTGCTAACTCAACGGCGACCGTTGACAAACTGACGTCAAAGTGACGCAAAAAAATGATCATTTTTTCCGAATTACCTAATATATATGCAAAGTATTGTAGTATTGTAGTGAAAATTGTACAAATACAATAGATTATTTAGTTGTTCATATTGTATGCATAGCTACTTACGAATATTTTTGTGTTGTAATTCATATTTCAAATATTCATTGGTATAATTATGTTAACGTAGTAACATCGTAATACGTGTCTACTAGCGCCTGATAAAACATGAATTAAATAAATAAACATCTCCTCGTCGTATAATAAAAATGATAATTGGTTATTCCGACGTGGCCTTTTTTCCTGCGGCTGAAAATAGTTGAGAAAACAGACAATGTCAAAGTGGGCTCCCTCATAATACAGTCGCATAATAAAGGAAACGTAATTTCATTTACATAAATACGCTTTTTGGCAAGTCATACAATATTCATGACAGTCTCACGGAGATGTCTTATTAATTCAGTTCGCAGAGTTGTCAAAGTATCGATGACGGGGGCGCGAGAGTTGCCGCGGATCGGAGGCTTCCTCCGCCTGACTAAAGCGGCTGCCCCGGGTGAACCGAAAACACGACTCGAGAGCTCAGAAAGCTGCTCCATCTTATGATGATTCAATTACGGTTTGTTAATGACCTCCGACAAGCTCGCGAATAACACGCGTGCGAGCATAACAACTGCTGAATATCTTATACGCTTCATTACAATATTAGATAACTACCCGAGTACTCACTACTGCAAATTACCCTCATTTGGGCTGCGAGAAGTACCGCAACTTGCTCTTCTCACGAAGTGTGGCGGGTTGTAATTATTATTGAGTCGTTCGCACAATTTTACAGAGACGTTACGTCTGTGTCTGTCTCTCTCTCTGAGAACATTAGCATCGAAGAGATGTTTGCCAGATTATTGTGATTATGAGCTGTGTTCACAAATTAAATATAACTCGATGTCTAAGTACTTAATAAGCAATCAAATTATAGAGAGGAACATTTAGAGAGTACATGTTTTTAATTATTTATCTTTAAATGCTTGTATGGTTTGTGTTCGATTTTTTTTTTATGTAAACACATACAGGAGACTACCGACAGATGGTGATAGTGATTCTTAAGTCTCATCTTGACACTTAATATAATAGTGCTATGGCTAAGCGCTGCTTGTAGAGTGTTGATCCGCCAACGTCATAGACTACAGTCCGAGATTCGTGCATCATCCTTATTATTACAGGAATTTACTATGAGGATTGTTTTAACGGGATGACCTTCGTCTACAACTAATTGTAATTAATAGGCTATGACTGGCATTTTAAGGGAGAGGGATGAAATTCACACCAACCGGGGTATTTTAAGGCTCAGAAATCGTTTTTTTTTAATCTCCGTCGGGGATCGAACCGACGACCTTTGCCTTACAAAACAAACGACATTGATTATTAATTATAACTTCATACATTAAGAATGTAAGTATGTAGATTAAATTAATAATATTTTCAAATTAGCAAAAAGAGAAACTGATGCATAAATGTCTTTTAATTAATTAGCAATTACTTAGAGATCTATTTCAATATTAAAAAGATAAGTATCTCATAGATTGTTTAAATATGGATCACACTGATCACATGGATCGCACCGAGTGTGATCCATATTAAAGCAAGATATGAGATACTTACCTCTTTTAAATATTAAAATTTATCTTAAAGTAAATGCTTACAATGTAAATTAGATTAATGTATCAGTTTCACTTTTTGCTATCATCTTTTTGATACATAAATAATTATTTAGATTTTTTCGATCGATATTTCTTAGTGGAATTCCATTATATCAGATATAAAATAAAAGATTCTTTAGAATTTATTCTACATATATTTTTTTGACGACATGTTTCAGCCAGGTCGGATGGCCATTTTCAAGTGAAACATGTCGTCAAAAAAAATATATGTGGAATAAATTCTAAAGATTGTTTTATTTTATATCTGACATAAATAATTACTTTCATACCGTCTTATTTTTTTTTGTGTGGTGAATTACTTCTTTCCAATATTTCGACCGCCATTGCAAGGGCCTTTTTCAGGGTTGATGACTTAGTCATAACTCTTGGAAAGAAGTAATTCGCCACATACGGCTAAACCAAAAGCCAAAGATATCAATTACTTTCATATAAATAAAGTTTCGTATTAGAAGAAAAATATGGTACGTATAACCGAATAACAATGAAATAAATTCATGTTAAGTAAGGCTGTAAAGAATTTTCAATAAATTTATTTAAATATATGTGGTGAGATAAGACGAAAGATTACAATTGTCGCGACCGCTCTGTCGTATAAACGATTTAATATTCATTCTGGTACATGAGTTGATAAAAAGGTCCATCGTTCAGCGCCACTCATCTCCTTGCGTGAGAAGTGTCCGGGTGCTGTGACGAGAGGAGAAGCCTCCGACGCCTGAGAGAAAGCGGACGCGCAAAGAAAAGTGAGAAAATTTTCTTTTAATGATGCTCAAAAAAACTTTTTATCAGAATATTAAGCGCGTGGCAGTATAAAAAGTGAAAGTAAAAAACTTCTCTTCGGTTATAATTCCTTCAAAGTGAGGGTTTATTATCTCGAAACTTTGCTCTCTCCTACGGCTAATGGGCTTACTAAGAACTCTCTGAGAGATGTGCCATCGAAATTACAATTGAAAATCCTGATTGCATTTATTATTCCAAAAACTCGATTCAGCGAAGCACGACGAATTAAAAGAAATTAAATCTTATGGAGTTTCAGCATTTTATTTTCAAAATTTAACGAAGGAAATACTTTCAATAATCGTAAATCTTTTCTTCAATATCTACGAGAATATTTTGGACCAAAAAGATAAAAAACACTCATTAAGTATATATATATCAATTATTTTTTAATACAAAACTAGACTTAGCTAAGTACCTCCATACAAATGTATATATATAAATTATAAGTACACTTGTATTCATATATAAGCTGTATCTCATACTAATAAAAACCTTCATGTTATTAAATAATAAAAAAACTAAAAACCTAGCATCTTTTAATTCATTTCTACTTAAAATTTAAAAAATATTGAATTTAATTTTTTTACTAAAATATTAAATAGCTGTAAATAATTATTCAATAAGAAGGTTATAATAATGTTCACTTAATTAAAGAAAAAATCAAAATCAATTTTAAAGATCACCTAATAATAAACAATCCATTTCACGATCGTCAACAATTGAAATAAAATCAATTCACTGAAAGTCGGATATCCAACCGAAAATAAATTAAAAAAAACACTTCACAATTTAGAATCTTTCACCGAAAAAAAAAGTCAATTATTTAATGTGGGTAACAGTTAAATAATTATTGCCTTCGAAAATCATCGCGAAACTGTCGCGATGTGATCGTACGCGCGGGTATGGAGTCCGGGCGAACACTCGCTCTTCACCAAGGCCCGAGCCGAACTGAGGCAGCGAGGGCCACGGCGCGTGATCTCCCCTGCGCGATGCTAGCGCCCCGCTGCCTAGGATCCGGATAAATCGCGTGAATTGACTAGCGCTACACGTTTGTACCGAAAAATGTTTTTGAAGAAAAAAACATGAAAAAAGTATCATCTATAGATCATGCAGAGATGACTCAAGACGCCTAGATAGTACCTTGCAAAACAATACTACATCAAATCTGTGACGACTGTACATTGCATTTCTAAGAAAATTGACGCAAAAAATGCAATGTCTTCAAGATATGTTATTAATTACATATAACAGCATTCTAAATTTGCTTCTATAGTTTTTTGTTAATTATATTTTAGTTCTGCGTTCCGCAGCTACATTATCTGCTTCATATGTAGGTTTCCTGAAGATTTTTCTGGACTGGAGAGCCTGGAGGAAGAAAAAGCAGTTGAAAGCTGTTGAAGAACATTTTTCAGACAGGTCCACATTCGTTTCTTGACCCAATAAAACTTTAAAATGATCTTCAGAGGTAAATCAGAAAACATTTATTACTTGATTACCTTTAAAAAGATGATCGGATATGTAAATAATAATATAGGAACAAATTTTATGCAAAGATATTTATGTCATTTTTCATTCACCAAATACTCTAAGTATACTCATGTTTGTAAATTCGTATATTGAAAATGCATATTTGCAGCAAGTGTTCGAGGATATGAGTTGGAGGTCTTATGCTGAGGTAAAGAGGGTTTCAGAAGATCGAGAAAAGTGGAGATCGAGATGCAAGATTTTGTTGCCGCGAACCAATCCACCAGATTGATACTTAATACGTAGGATGATTGTTTACGTTGTTGGAGTAGAAAAGCAACACATGTCATGTAATCATATGATTGCTTAAGATGTTTAAGAAAAAAAAGGAAATATTGGTTGATATAAGTAGAGCTGGGTAGGTCACATACATGTCATAAGATCGTTGAAATAGACATGTTGTAGAATTGCATCCGTGATGTACCACTTAAACTCCGTATGCTGCATCTACAAGATGAAAATAGATTATCAACGGTCACGGAGGGATAAAGAGAATGGAGAAAGTAAAATAACGGGAAAAGTGGAGTTGCCAAAGTTTCCCCAATGTCCTGCAGAATATGAATAAGTGCTGATATAATAATGAATAGTTTATGACATGTCAGCCACTTGTATCTGCAAAGAATGCTTCAAGTCTGTGAGCTTAGTGATCTATTCGTTATCTATTCTGCATTTGGTTAATATTATTTCTTCTTGAGCTTGAGAGTAATGTTTTTTTGTAAATAATGAAAAACTCCAATACGTGTATTAGACCGCATTTATACCAAGGAAAAAATGATAATTTTATTCCCATTGTATTCCTTCAAATTTACAATAGTTCAACGAGGTAATTTGAACGACTTAACCAAGCAAATTTGAAAGAGTAGTGATATAATTTGCAAATCGTTCGCTTTGTATAAATGTGGTTTTATGCATATATAGAAGATCTGTCAGAATTTAGAGTGGCTTTGAAAATAATATAAGAGACTTCTCGCCATGTCTCCCACTGACGCAAACGTGGGTGTACAGACGCTTGACGTGCGGCCGACTCATGAATTTTCAGAAGCAAAGGAGGGTGGCGGTGTTTCAGTAATCAGCGCCGACTTTTTGCAGTTTTCAATTATGTCTAATGAAAAATTTCAGTTGGAATCGATTCATACAGACAAACAAAGAGCAGAAATAAACAACCGCATTAAAAAGTATTAATAATTACTATGTTATATTCATATCGATATCAGGTTGAGGTGGACCGCTTCCTAGGACAAAATGATCCAAGGCTCGGGATCGTAGAGATAATTATCTAATCTCCATCCGAAATAAATGATTTAAGATCACCCAAAATACACGTCTTCGGGCTATGAAGGTCATCGGGTACCAAATATGTTCCCAGGTAAACCTTCAGGTGCAGAAATATCATGTCTCTCACTATTTGGAAACAAACATAACTAGGAGTTGCAATTTATAGTGACTAAATGTTGTAGATATAAAAGGGATATGGCAAAAAAACGTTTGAATTATTTTTTAAACAAAATCTTCTGTGCTTTTGTCAATAAAATCGATTGAATATAATATTTCATTCAACATTTTATGTATTTTATATGGAATAATAATTTACTATCCATTTAGAATGTTTTGTGACTTTGAAAATAATATTTTTTATGTTTATATTTTTTTGAGCGTAGGTTTTATGTTTCATTTATTATCAATATTTTTAAAAGTAAAATTATTGAATAATAAATGTATTTATATTCCGCTTACAATATAAATAGAAGTTGATATTATTATATGATTATATTTCAAATATTTCTTTTTCTACAAACTTGTGTGTGTATGAGTATAAAACGAAGAATCAGTAAATAAATATAAAAAAATATGCAGACAGGAAAATGTCTGGTGAAGTGACAAAAAGTATCATCAGTGTTTAATGATTTCACATTCAATAGCGTTCCGCAACAGAATGTTTTAGGGAATATAAATATGAATAAAAGAGTGTTTCTACTTTAGAGAGCTATTGACTCCGGTTCACTCAAGTACACATTTACATGTATCAAATACTTTTTGCAATCTCTTCATAGTCAATTAATTCCGTATAAAGCGCCATATGATACAAAAATATGTTTACATGTCAAACATTCGCCTCTCCCTTTTCAATAACAAATTCCACCACTACATACTATATTCTTCGTTCGCTATCATTTTTTTAGTTCTCTATAGGTCTTGAATTACAATCCGCGACCCAATATTATATTGGGGTAGGAAACCAGTGGCGTAATAATTAATATGCTGCAGGATCCAATGCAAAAAGCATAAGAAAATTTTACTGTTTCAATCGTTTATTGCTTGAAGAAATATCTGATAAAATTAAAAGTATATGGATGAAATTTATAAAATCATTGAAAAATTACACACTTTTATGTCATTGCTTTGCCTTTCAGTGATTTGTTCTATTAAAACGTATTGTGTAAGCGTTATAACTAAATTAATCATTTTAAGCGTTTTAATTCCAATGAATTGCTTAAAACGTCGTATGTTATTTTATGAATATTGAGGTAGGATCACAATATTTTTTTTAAGAACCCATTGCTTAAATTTTTTGTGTATATACAACTGGTGTGAAATTCTTCACTAGAGATGAATTTGAGAGTTTCAGAGAAAAAAGTGCATTATTTTTATTTGGTTTCAGTGTTTCAGTTTTTTCAGCTTTGAAATTGAAAAAAATGAGGCATTCTAGTGGTTAAGAGGTAATGAACCAAAATGTTTTTGTAAAAGCGAATGCATTTTTATAATTTAGTATTATTATTTATTATTTAATTTATTATTTATATTTATTTACTGAAACTATGAGTATATAATAATAAAAGAATTGATGTACGAGTATGTATGTAGAGATGGAATGTTTTTCACATAGTATAACATTGATGCATTTTATTCTGTACATTAAAGTTACAGGATACGTAATAATATTACTTCCTACTTCACGATTTAATGTATTTTTTTAATAGCTCGTTACTCCGCTGCCACCAACCTCACCGTCGCATCACAGAAGAACTACGAAACAACACCGGCCATTGTACTCTCACAATGTAACGTATTAGTGAGAGGACAAATATATCGGGGGAGGACCATCCAGTGCCTCGGGCGGCCCATCTGCGAGGGAAATAACATGTCGCACAATACCCCAATGTTGCTCTCGCTTCGATATTTAGATATTTCTGTTGCCCGATGTTCCTGGTGCCCCGCTTATAATGTATTGAAATTATAGAGGGATCTGATACGCACCGAGCGAACTCTCCTATTAGAATATGATTTAGCGCTTGAGACATATTTCAATGGCATATTTTAGTAGTTGAAAATGTCTGCTACACAGTTTACTATGCATATCATTGTGCTGTATTATTATTATCATAGCAGACGGTTTATTTTGTATGTTACGTATCGGGATATGGAAATATGTATCTATGATTTGTTACGGAAGTACCGATAATAGATAGTAAATGATTATTACATCATTAGTTTTCAAATATAATATTTTAAATTAAATAACACTTTTTATTCCAAGTGCAATTGAATTATAAACATAAATTCAATATTATGTCAATGAAAATTTTGAAATTGGTAACACTAATGAAAGATATCAATATGGTTATGATTAAAACATATTTACTTTAATTGTAACGTTAGCTTTATCAGTTAATTTATTAAAATGTTTTGTGTAATTAATTCAAAATAATTAATTTCATAAATGCATTGCCAAAAGAAAAATGATCATAAATAGTATGTACGTTAAACGTAAGCGTCTCCTGCATTTAATGTATCTCCATCTTAAGCTATCCTCCCCCTTCTAAATATGTACTTCTCTTAATAGACTTTATACTTGTTTATCTGAACATGTCCTGTGATAAATTCATAATTGTGTCACATTTAAAATATGTCGAAAGTGAAAATTGTTAAGTGATAAAGAAATGTATGATTAAACATACTTTCATTAATTATTGATTAAAATCGGTACAGCATTTCCGAAATGCTCCTTTCAGTAATGAAACATTAAGCGACGCCGTTTTAGTTGTGAATATCGAAGCAAACGCGCGGCACGTAAATTCATTCCGTTTACGCTACAATATTTGAATTAATCACTTCATGCATATTACATTATTTGAAGGCGGTATCAAGTTGACCGAGTGTGGCCCCCAGGACGGGAGCCCCCGAAACGCGGTCTTCTCGGACACGGACTGCCCATGAATCATTAATTCGGAGTCTCGCAACTTGCCCTGGCGCGGCTAACTGATTTTGGCAGCTGGGAAGCGTCGTCGAATGCTGCAAACGGATTACAGACCAGCTTCCAGATTGTACAGGAAACTCTAGTGCCACTGCAGCGGCTCTTAAGTGGAGTTATTATGAAGATACGGAGGAAAGTAACTGCGAGCAACTGACCACATAACGCATCCGTCCACTTGAAAATAAGATCGTCTTTCGATTACGAGAATAAAACTTTATTTGATAGTCAATACATGAAACCATACTGTACACTTCAATTATTGTATAATTTATTATTATATAACGATGTCTAACGTGTTGTATTTTTATAACTTGTAACAATTCAATGCGTTTTTCGTTTTGTTTCAAAGGTACAGCTTTCACTAGGAATAAGTAATGTAAAGTGATTTTGAAAATGATTGTCGTTTATTAAGTTATTTGGAAGAGTATTGTCTTTAATGCATTGATTAACAATCGCACGAAAGACAATACATCGGGTAGGAAATACATCATAGCTATCTTCTTAAGTTGACTGTTCTAATGACTACATTTTCTTAAAACTGTCGAGATAGCTACTTACAAATGGTTAATATATTTGATTTTAAGTCGTACATAACAAATTAATCTTCTTTCTAGTTGAGTAGTTCATGATTCAATGAACTTTCGTTTATATTGGCGCATCGGTCAAATGTTTTGAACTTTTTTCTCATGTGCGTTTTTCTTCTACTTTTACGGTCAAATAAATTGGAAGACTCTTCTCTCTTTTGATGCAACGTTGACATGTCCATTACTTTTCAGACCGCTTTTCCTTTAATTTTTTGCATTCTGAGCTATGCCAAGAATATATGTAGTGTATGCATAGTTTCCAACGTACTCAAAAATGAGAGATCCGAGAGCTTGAAGGAAAGGGATTTATTTCAAAGATAAGCGGATTTTCTAGAAATCAGATGATGACTCCAAGTCACCCTATTCCTGAAACATTTATATTTAGGAGCGGCATTACTCGAATGCATCACATCATAAGTTAAACGGTGTAATCAACTGTCATCTATGCGCATAAAATGCATTAAATGAATCGGTTACAGGCTTTGCAATATATTTCAATTTTGTATAATAGTTTAATGTGCGTTATCAGAATGAATCGATTTCGAAATTGATGTCGACACGAATGCGCACACAACAGAGGGGAACATATATATTTAATTCTACCCCAGATAATGACGAGCGCAAGTGCAATATTTTTTTTGTATCTGCATAACGGAGAATACCACTAGACGGTGAATATTTAATGTCCGCATAATGGAGAATACCACTAGACGGTGAATATTAAATGTTTGTGTGTCTATGTGATTTCACATAAACTAATAGATTGAAATTATTATTTATTTAAGTCTGTGTGTATATTCACTGCAATAAAGCCAATATATTAAAAACTAAAATTATCATACGAATTGAATATTAAATAAAAAAATAAAAGTTCTTACGTATGTTCTCTTGATTAAAACGGTGAGTACAAATAGAGTGATACTAATAATGTTAATATGTTAACGGTTCAGCCGTATTTTGTTCTCAGACAAGTTCCTGGACAACCCCTTAGGTTAGGTTAGGTTAGCGAGCTCAGTAGCATTCAGTGCACCATTTGTCCCGTGCACCAGACGTCCAGTGCACCCCTCGTCGTTACCGAAGACTCGTTGAACGAATTGTCTGGGAACGATAGGTCGTGACACCTACCCATGTTAACAAAGGGCTCGCCTAGTTTAAGAGCAATTCGCATTGTTCCGGGCCATAAATTTCAATGGTTTTTAATACATAAATTTGAAGGGCTCACGATGATATTATGCCCATAATGCAGCAACATATTTATTTATTTTGCTCTTTCTTATAACTTCACAGCACTACAGTCTAAAAATAAACGATTAAATGTGATTAACTTGGTCCTGAATAATATAAATAGCCTTAGGTATTAATGTATATAGGCATATTTACTATATAATTCATATCTTCTTTCTTTATCGAGATTTAAGCCCGGGAGCTCTTGCATTACAGTCATGTGCAGTGGTACTGTTGCATATCCCTCGGCAAATAATTTTTACTTCTCCCCACTATAATAGCATGCGTCAGTGCACTATTGTAGAGTCGGTATTGCGTTATTGTCACATGCGCACGCGCCGCGACAATGCGCCCCTAGCGGCGCATGAGCGACCTACCCAACTGTGACCTACAGGGCAGCAGGACCCAAGGACACCAATGAAAAAAGATATAGACGAATTTCAAGAACTCCAACATTATTTTTGCGATGATTATACGTGTTTTTGATACATGCATATACGTCAATATATTCGTATATCACAGTGTTAATTCGCATAGAGGTAAAACAGAATTATGCAAACTTCTTAATAATCGGACTGTTTTTACAATAGTTCTTTTCAGTTCCAAATAATAATATTATTATTGCTAATAATAAAAAACAATTTATTTTGCAGCAGGATTGGATGGGTACTGTAATACCTAATCTGCCATATTTTTAAATTATGCTTGGAATGTTCAATTGAAATGACGCTGTAGTCACAATAGTTTAGACACTATTCTAAATAAATACGATCGATATGATTGATAAAACAGTCTGGCAATTAATGAAATCGTAAAGAAGTATTAAAAATAGTAATCTTCTTCGTAGTATCAATCCGGTGGATTGGTTTGCAGCAACAAAATCGTGCAACTCGATCTCCACTCTTCTAGATCCTCTGCAATCCTCTTTAGCTTAACATAAGAGCTACAACTCATGTTCTCAAACGCTTGCTGCAAATGAAAATAGATAAAAAAAGACAAGAGGCCTTTGAGATGTGGTCATACAGAAGAATTCTCGGAATTTCCTGGAGAGACCACGTCACGAACAATGAGGTTCTCAGCATAATCAAGGAAGATAGGCACCTAATGAGAGGCGAGCCCGATGGATTGGTCACATGCGCCACGATGGTCTTCTTCACGGCATTGTGGAAGAGATGGTTGCGGGTAGAAACTGCTAAGGGCGCCCTAGACAAGGAGTACGGGAACATCAAACATATAAGAATCTTAAATAAATTTTTCTTAAATATTTTTTTTAATACGAATGAAGTATTTCATTAAGTTTTGAAGAAACCATAAAATAAGTAAATTCATATTTTCTTTTCATAGAAGTTTAAAAATAATTCCATAAATGTTATATGAAATGATGTCTGTAGTTGGTAACCACTAAATGCATCTAATTTAACAGTAGCAGTAGTTAAACCGTGTAATAATCGGTATTGTAACTTTTCACCTTGTTTATTTTTTACTGGTCGTTATTTGCTCCCCCAATATATTATGCATCACGTTATTAAAACGAACATTTATTTATATCACTATGCATTAAGATTAACCACAACGATTCAATGTAATTAAATACATTACATTAATATACGATAGATATCCTAGTTGACAACATAATCGAATTAATAAAACAACGAGAACATTATGTGACTATGACAGGCCACTTAAAAAACATATTTTTCAAATAAATTCAAACAAATGCGAATGGAAATTTTATATGTATTACAAACATACCATAGTAATTCAAAATGTAAGCTGGAAGTATTGCTACAATTTCAAGACATTTTACAACATGGTTGGTTATAATAATTATTGATTTATGGTTCTTCTTCGTAGTATCAATCCGGTGGATTGGTTTGCAGCAACAGAACCTTGCATCTCGATCTCCATTCCTCTCGGTCCTCCGCAACCCTCTTCAGCTCAGCATAAGAGCTACAATTCATGTCCTCGAAAACTTGCTGCAAATACTCCCGTCTAGGAGGCCCTCTACAGTTTCTACCCTCAACCATCCCCTCCACAATATCGTGAAGAAGACCATCGTGGCGCATGATGTGACCGATCCATCGGGCTTGCCTTTCTGAGATGGTTCTTATAAGTTAAGATTTATGGTTAATATGTATAAATTATACCCCAGAAAATTCTGCAATATCTTAAAACCAAGGCATTTAAAGAATGCATCCTCCCTGTATTGAGTTATGGCGCAAAGACGTGGAATCTAACAGCAAGTCTTACCCATAAAATAAAGGCCACCCAGCGTGCTATGGAGAGATCTATGTTTGGAGTGTCGCTAAAAGATAAAATCCGAAACGAGGAAATACGCAGAAGAACTCAAATAGTGGATGCTACCCAACGAATAGGCACACTCAAGTGGCAATAGCAAGGACATATCTGTCGAAGAGACGACGGTCAATGCGAAAGAAAATTATTGGAATGGCACCCAAGAACTGGTAATGAAGCATTGGCCGACCCTCTGCAAGATGGACTGATGATATAAGAAGAATAACGGGAGTGACCTGGATGCGGAAGGCGGAGGATCGAAGAGGACGGATACAGGCTGATGATGATGATGATACCCCAGAATGCCTATATATTGTCTATGTTAGTGAAACTGTAGTCAGAAAAACCTACTCTTATTGTATTTGGTGATTTTATTTCTTAAATGTATCTATTTGGAGAGTCGGATGACATTATATAATGTATTGCATTAAAACTTTGCTTTAAATTTGTACATTTTAAATGTAAGAAATATAAATTGTACAATAATGACTGAGATATGTTTTTATTGTATGTATATTTAGAGTAACGGGTCCGCAGAATAACTTTTTTTTTTGAAAATGGTGCGCAAAGCATCGAGTGTAGCGTCGGCTGTGTGGCACGTAGCGCCATCCTGTTGAAAAAAAATGTTGCCAATATCCTCCTCTTCAATTTTTGTGAACAAAAATGGCCCGATAACGATCGCCATTGACTGTAACAGCCACTCCTTGCTCATTTTCGAAGAAAAATGGCCTTATTTTCAAAGTAATGTCGCAATATTTTCCAGCATTGTTCAAGCGTATAGACAACCATATTCGTTTAGCGGAAGGATAAAACTAATTATGTGTCAAATCAGACATGAGCTAAATGTTACCATTCACGAAATAAGCATTAGTTGAAAAAAAAAAAACGTTAGATGGCGGACCCTATATAAAGAATACTTACATGGAAGGCCACCCGTAAATTATAATAATAAAAATAATAGTAATATAAAAATAAATATTTAGCCACTAGTACCATAATCAAAATTTTACATATAATAATTCCAAGCAAATACAGAAACAATCAAAAATTTTATAAAGCAGAATAGAAAGAAAATATAAATCTGGATGTACACAAACACCACATTATTATTATTGTATTACTCAGTGATTTGGAGCGCCGGATCCCCTCTGGATGGCCACGTGAAGGCGCATCCAGTGCCCCTCCAACCGTGAGTCTCACCTATTTGCCCACACAGCGACCATTGCGTTGGGACTGCCGCGAACGCGCGCTCACAGAGAACTGCAACGCTTCCTTATTATGGCATGGAAGTCTTCCACTTGTTCCTCCGTCAACATGCCTGAGGCACTGCAGTATCGCGGCAGACCCAACAACATTCGGAAGCCGTTGTTATACTGGACCCGGTGTGCACTGTAGACATTCTGAGTATAGTCAGCCCATAGGCCGTACGTGTAGAAAGTTTAACAGAAGAATAAACATAGCATAAGAGTTATCGAAGAATAACCATGTAAGAGTAGTATTTATCCTTTATTAGAAACATAACTTATATTAATCATTTATTAAATGCATTAATTATTTTTCGTGTCATCATTTCATGTTCTTTCTATTATTCATTCTTTCTAGTATTCAAATATATGAGATTGAAAATCATCTTAAAGGACGGCCTTAGGGTTTCGAGACCACAAGGGATTTCAAGTGATTCTTGCATCCTGAACTTAGAAAGATAGCAGACAAGCATGGGTTTATCCTGGAGGACAGGCCATGACCCTCTCCTAGTCCTCACCCATGATTATTATTTACAGCCCTCATCCCTTCCTCACCCGACCCCCCCGAGGGATTTTTTATGTCAGACTGCTACCCTACAGCTGTGCACCACTACTTCTATCTGGATCCCAGATGGACTTCAGCAATGGGGTGGGGAGAGGAGAAAGGGATAAAATAAATACAGTCGTTGGTGCAATAATAGCCATCTACATGCATTTTTATTTCAAGTGTATTTTTGTTAGTTGCATTTTACTGATAAACTAATTTTTACTGTTCACTATATTGGATGGTTACTATATATGGAGTTTCATAGAGATTGCTTTAAAAACGGAAAACATTTTTTATGCATAATAAAAACAATTATTATTTGTATTGCAACTACAATGCGAATCATTTTTATAACGCGTATAAGCCTTTCTATGTCAATTTATGTAAACCAGCGAAATAAAAAAAATTCAAATTAAATTAGAAGTAGTCATGGAATTGGCAATATTTAATTTTTTTTTAATGATAATAAGCCCACGCTGACTGGTACCGAAAACATCGATCTACAATCCTTCGTCTCTTATTTCTGTTAGCTTGTCGCACATGTATGTGTCGCCATATTGGCATTTTTGATTAGCTATATAGACCGCCGCTTGTGGCGCTGGGCGACAGCCCATCACGAGCGCGGGAGTCGTGTGCTGACCGTCGGCGAGAGCATATTGTAATTTGGCCCAGCCGAATGCTGTGACTAGATCAGGGCCAAAAGCTTGTAAAGTTTATCGTAAATATATGTCAATGTGCTTCAGAGAAAAAAATGTTTTGTTAACCTGCTCCTCATCCGGCCACCACGCGACAGAGTAACACCTTCTTGAAAGAGAGGAGGATTATATAAGATATTCGAACAATTTTTAATAATAAATACATAAAAAAGGCATTAATATTAACATTAAACGACTTGATCAACAATGTGCAAAAAAAAACGTCACACTGCTGACAACATTTGATAGGTGTATGTATATAACACTTATAGGTTACTGTATTCAATAGTTTCATGGATTTATGTTTCCATATTGTTAAATAAATAAAATCTTACTTTATTTACATTAAATATAAATAAACGACGTTTCTAAGGTTAGCGCGTAAGATCTAACGACTTGTTACAAAAAAGAGCAGCCAAACAGGTTCGTATTGTATTCTAAGTATTCTATATCCAGATAAATGAGTTATGAGTTGATGTGTTCATTCAACTCAAAAGAATATGCGATATATCGTGAAAGAAGATCGAACTTCAAATACTTTTCCCGCACTTGGATGTTTTGTTTGAGGGTGTTGAGAATTCAAAGAGGTGAAAATATATATTGAAAGGGGTGTCGGATTGCGATTGAAAATATATTCCTTTTCTTTTCATGCATGTGTTGCTCTGAATTTTAATATCGAGGCCTTTTTATAAGCGCGACAAATCAACTCGAAACGTGCGACTTGTCTGCGAAGATCATTTTTTATTATTAGTTTGTCGTGATTTACTATTGTTCATTTAATTGCAAATATAAATCACTGAAACTATGACTTAAAATGTACTTAATTATACATGTTTTTATGTTATGAAATGAAATCAAAAAATATTTATTTATTTACCTTGTTTTTACATGAGTTACGTAAGATATGTTCTCTGTTTAGGAGTCTGCAGTTTCGACTAACTCGTAGACTTTCTCAATCCATCACTTGTTAAACAAAAAAATGATGGGTTGAGAAAGGCTACGAGTTAGTTGAAATTGCAGTCTCCTAAACAGAGAACATATCTTACGTGATCCATGTAAAAATAAGGCAAGTAAACAAATATTTATTATTTATAATGGATCTCAAAGTGAATGCTGAAAGCATTGAAAAAAAATGAAATTAATTTGATGACAAAATAATTAGTAAAAAAATATGTAGCTTTACCTAAAGAATCACAATTTTAAAAATGTTTTACTATAGTTTACGAAATTATTTAACAATTATTACTTTTAGTTTCATTTTATTTTTTTGCATACTGTTTTCTAACACTGTGCTGGCCTTATAAATTCTTCGCCATGTATTGTAAAATCATGTAATGGAATTTAATAGCATAATTAAGTTAGAAATATTTTCTTACTGTGTCTTCAACAAAATCAAGATACAGTAACATGTTTTGCTCACTAATAAAATGGAAGAATATCTATAAATCCAACAAAAACCCAATTTTACGAGTATTATCCGACAAGAATTATAAAAGTTACAATTGATATTATTATACCATATTTCGTTAATTTTTGTATTTTTGTAAAACTTTTTTTTATTAATATAATTATAAACATTTCGATTGATACACATACACGTATAAATATATGTAATAATTGTAATGAAATTTGCTAAGTGGTGGTCAACGTAGAGTGCCATGAATAGGATATGTTATACTGTTTGCAGTTCGTATCTTTATGTCCACCGTTTATTTTTCTCTGATTAATTCGAAAAAAACATAATATATATGATTGAATGTGTGAGAATAGTAAAATACGTATTCATATGAAGAAATTAAGTTGTTGCATATGCTTCGTATTATTATGTGGATTATTATCAAAGCGTATTCACAATTTTACATACTCGTAAGTCTATGGATATATATTTATGTATTGCGTATTTAACGGTGATAAAAACGCATTCTCCTTCCATTTTAATTTATATTCGCCCCTGCACTATCTATTAGATCGAGCCTTAGGTGGTTTATTCAATGCCGCCATTTATCCATAGGTACCAACTTCACACTTTTATGAAGGTCTATCACTTTGCGTGATTGAGACATCATTTGGTGAGGAGGGGACGCCCAGATTTTATGTTCGAATTAGATGAATATAAATTCTCGTCTGCGCTGCCCCCTCGAATCAAACGCTTTCATTTGGCCAAATGTATTTTGGTAGCCTTGTCACATTATTTCAATTAAGCCTGTCATATTTTAAATAGAAAATATGAACAGTTTTGCTTTTAAAGTGATTGTTATTACTTATTAGAGGAAGCTTTATTTTAATTCCTAAAGTAATAATTTTCCAAATTCAAATTTGATAAAAAAAATACAAATTTAATCATTTTTCACTTTGAGATTTATTATAAATATTTATTTATTTACCTTGTTTTTACATTATTTTTTAATTTTTAATTTTATTGATTAAAAAAAAATATTTTTTAAAACCCTAAATCATTTTATTTATTTATTTCTTCATCCTTGCAATCCTATCTGTCTCCCTCTCTTATCATTCCCTGAAAGACACACCCCAACCATCTTTCCTACGATAAATGAGTTAGACCACTTGCAAAGTACTATCGCAGCTCAATTATTTCTTAAAAAGGGAAGGATTAAGAAAGGCTACGAGTTAGTCGAAACTGCAGTCTCCTAATAGAGAACTTATTTTACGTGATCCATGTAAAAACAAGGTAAATAAATAAATATTTATAGTTTAATAATAATTATGCCATCAAAAATATATTACAGTGTTCGAATGTATTAAGGGAACATTAAAAATATTTATTTCAATTTATATAATGCCAATATAAATTTTTCACTTTCTTTTAAAAATGTTTGGCTTGAGAAACATCTTAGGATCACAGTCTCGGGCGCGTCGTGCTAATCATTCAATCTCTTTAAAAGTTCCGATTAAAAAATCATACTAAATGTGCCTCGAGATTTTACAGTACTCTTCAAATTCCCGACTTTGAGGTTCATGAGGACCCTTATATGTTCCTAGGTGAGAACTTTCAGCTGCAGAGATGTCTGACAAGGCATGCATAGTATCAACTGACATAACTAAGTGGTGGTAATTTGTTTTGACCATACGTTCAACATATGGAACGGATACGGTAAAGAATAATCTCCATGCTTCCTTGAAAATTCAATTGCTTAAATCATTTGAAACATCTCTCTAAAAATCATATCAATATAGACATGCAATGTCTTTAACCTTAAGATAAACATCATATATGTATTATATCTTTTCCACATGCAGCGTCTAGCCGTGTTGATTGAACGTCATACAATTCACTTTTTAATGAAAGTCGCAAACCAATTGTATTGTCACATTTTTGTAATGATAACATAAATATTTTTTCACAATTAATATAACTTGCTAATTTAATTTGAAATGTCGTCCTAGGAAATTGTTTAAATTGTATTTCTAGGAAACTAGTCCACAATATTACACTCACGAACCGTCCATGGATTGCAAATTTAGAGTACAAAATCGAATAAATTTCAGTTTTCTTTATTTATATGAAGAGATATCGTCATTGAAAATTCCGTCAGAAATGTTTTTTTAGTATCAAAAAATACTATAAAGAGATACTCTAGACGTGCGTCAATAATAAAAAACTAAGTATAATCCCATGGGAGAGCTTTCAGAGCTTCTTTATTGCTCCAATAAAGAAATCGCTGGTGTAATCGTTATTTATGAATATATTAGATTAAAAGTAACTATAAAAGCACAGTAAATATTTTAAATATATCACGATTTTCGTAAACATTTATCATAATTATTTACAAAAACCTTTGTTAGTCAACAAAATTGTTACCACGAAATTTCACCTAAATTAGATATAAAATCGAAAAAAAAAAAACAAATTACAATAAATGGCAACCCCCATTCCCTATGCTGTTATAGATTACTGTATATACTGGGTAAATTTATTTCAATAGTAAATGAATTTGTTTTGTCAATGTGTATATTATAATAGTTCTAAAAGGGAGAAAATAAAACAACATCTGGTGAATATGTCAAATATATTTTACGAACTCATACTAATTTAACTTATTTTTTGCGTATACATTACAAATTTAATCGTCTTGTATACATTACAAATGTATAATTCAAATATTAAATATTAATTGAAATATGATTGTTTTTGCTTTAATCATAAATAAAATGTATTAAATTAATCTATGTGTTTAAATATCCACAACTATAAGACTTGTACCTTGAAAATAACAATAAAAACTCCCTGTAAAAATATCAACGTACTTATTAATGTACATTATTGTGAATTCAATATATTTGCTTGTAATAATTTTTAATGTCTAGAACAAGTAATATGTTTTTATTCTAATTTTTAAATTTTGTTCAGCTTAGTATTATTATGCTGATACAAAATATCAATATCGTTGGCAGTGAATTCAATTAGGCGACGGTGTCAATCAAGCCTTATGCGCTTGATACAAAATGTGCCGTAATGGTGCACCACGTGCAATGTAGTTAATGTATTCAATTTTTTATATATTACTTACGCGACCCCTCCCTTGTGATGAGCCCGATCCAGGGTTTTTAGAGCCCACCATTTTCTCTCTAATACAAAAAGTGGATTATTACAACGAGGAAACAGTGTTCGTCCACTGGAGGGTTTTAAAAAATGCTAAAAACATGATCGATACATTTTTTATTATGCAAGCACATACAAGAGAATACCGACAGAAGTGATTCTGAAGTTTCATCTGTGGAATTCTATGATGCTTACCATGCTGCATATTGAAAAGGTCTGCAAGTGTGACTACAACCCGACATTCACACAGTATCCTTATTATTACAGGAATTTACTATGAATGGGTGGTCTTCACGGGATGACTTTCGCCTACCACTAATATTGATTCTTCTTCGTAGTATCAATCCGGTGGATTGGTTTGCAGCAACAGAATCTTGCATCTCGATCTCCATTCCTCTCGGTCCTCCGCAACCTTTTTCAGCTCAGCATAAGCACTACAATTCATGTCCTCGAATACTTGCTGCAAATACTCCCGTCTGGGGCGCCCTCTACAGTTTATACCCTCAACCATCCCCTCCACAATATCGTGAAGAAGACCATCGTGGCGCATGATGTGACCAATCCATCGGGCTCGCCTCTCTGAGATGGTTCTTATTAGTTGATTAATAGACTGGAATTTTATAGTTGAGGGATCAAATTTACCTCAAACGGTGGTATTTTAGAGCACAGAATAGTTTTTTTGTTATAACCTCCGTCGGGGATCGAGCCTACCACCTTCGGCTTGCCAAGCAAACGCTTTAACTACTGAGCTAATTCTACCACATTTTGATAGCATCGGTATTTATTTCCATGACTTATTAAAAAAATAAACATATAAAGTAAAGAATGACATAAAAATTAATAATTGTATGAATGACGAAAATAATTTCATCAAATTTTCTAGAAATATTGTTGATCATTGTATTTTATAAAAAGTATAATGCAACAATTAGGGTACACATTATACTATCTCGTTTATTTTTCATTGATGGCTTTTGGCTGAAATCGAAATGTGGCAATATCAATAAACCTACATATTAACATGTAAAAGATCATTAATTTCTATAATTATAAATTATATTGTACAATCTCCATTAAAATTATCACCACTTATTGAGTATAAAAGAAACTCTTTTTGACATTTACTTTAGAATTTCAAATAAATATTTTTATCAAATAAAAACCTTCACCATTCTACATTTCTGCTGGCACTGGATGACGCTGAAAGGCTGACAGAATTTCCTTTAGAGGGGTTCGTCTTTTTATTTCTATCCCCGATTTAGGATGTATATTGAAAAAAAGTACATAAAATATTAAAGTATGCTAAGTAGTTATCTTTTAAACCCAACGACCCATTCAAATTCGGTATGTATATGCATATTTTCAAAAATATTTAGAAAATTTCAATATTTAACTTCTAATGCAATTACTTACATGTATAATAAATGTGGCTCTTTGTTACGTTGATATTGAAAATATTTAGCGGTAGGGATTCAAAAAATGGTTTGTTTCATGTAATTTTAAGCTCTTTGGATTACTAATCTCTAAGTCTCAGTGGGTTTGTGATAGAATATATATTTTTTTCGATAAATCTCATCAAATACTAATTAAATTATTCCAGGTTAATTATGTTTTGTACTTTATAATTTTATACATATAATTTTAATTTATTAATATTTTAATATACCTACAATTAATATACTCAATCGCTCACATGCTCGTTATATTATTTTGCAAAATGATGTACAAAATAACGTACACAACATTTACATAATATTAAAGTTTTGTGGATAGGTTTGAAGTTATCGATTGACGAATGTGAGACAAAGGACTTAGAACAATGGATAGCACTGAAGCGTTCAAAGACTGCAGGAAGACCAAAGCCATGATAGATGAAATTCGAAAGCAAACGGGACCATTGGTAATGGATTGCTTAGGTCAGAAACGATGGAAGTTTAGTATAGGCCAGTCTAAACTCTACGAAAATGAATATTAAATTTAAAAAATAATTTAATTATCTATCATTGAAGTATACACATATACTTTTTTCATGTACAAAACTCGTTAAATGAACAAAAAACAGGAATTAACTGACTCAAATTATGGAATGTTTCCTATATTTTAAAACAGAATTTCTAATTTTTATTTAATATACAAACTTTCAATTGAAGGTAATCTCGAATGAATCTTTTTTTACTACAGTTATATTGCTCTCTCTTTAAAAAATATGAAAGACCTAGTAAACGTGTATTCACAGCAATATGTCTATAGATACAATTGAATATTATAGACTACAATCAAAGAGTAACCAAAGATAAAAAATGATCAATGAACAAGATAGATGAAAATTTGAATTGTACAAGTATGTATATACAATATTATAATTTAAAAGAATATTATTTATGTTAAATAATTTAAAATAAAATATTAAACTATTTTTTCTTATTCAAATAAAGTTATTTTCGAATTTTGTTACGTATTAAAAAACTAATTTAAATGTTTTATTTTTAAAGAGAATATACCTGAAGATAAGTACTTATATATTCATATATTTTTATGTTACACTTTTAGTTTTGGTTGTCAAATATAACGTAGATAACTGATAATGCAGAAAATTATATTGTCATGACTTATGCGCTTTCAGATTTCCGGTTTCAGGTTTTCAAGTGTGTTCGTCTGATATTTGTAACGTCCCGCAAATAGATAAAAGCCATTCGTTTCAGTTAAGTCGCACTCATGTATGCGCTGTGACAACGTTTTATATTCGGGCTTATCGCATGGCGGCCGCCCGCGGCCACCATATATCTTCATTACAATGTTTACTATTAGATTAGCCTGATAGCCGCTTCACATTTGTGAGAGATGTCATCGTACGCCGGAAGCTGTGAGGTGGAAGGAGGCTTTATATTTAATATTATAATACAGCCTTCGGAATGTCGCTCTAAATACATGACGGCAAAAACATTAATGTTGGCATTAAACTTGTACACTCTCTTTATCAGTTCACTACCTATTGATCACACAATTTATACTTTCGAATTAAAATGCTTACTTAAGTACAAAAACGTTCAGGTAAAAAATATTTGTACTAGGTGCAACTGTGCGCAGTATTTCAGCATTTCTTGTTAAAAATAATCATAAATTTATACTCCTGTTGAACTTCTATGCTCTTATTAATAAAAACAAAATCTCCTTTAATACATAAAGCAAAAAGACAATGCATTAAATATCAAAAAAGTGTCTTTACATAAGAGTATATTAACTTTATGGGCGTTTTCATTCACTTGCGGCTTCAAACCATAATCAAATATATATAAAGAGAAAGATCTCTACTACAATCACAAGTTTGATAAAAGGATCAACTATCTTTTTTGCTTCACAAGACTCAAGACAACTTTTACACTTATTTGTTAACACATACAGGAAAATACCAATTGCTTGTAATTCAGAAATCTCATAGTATATTCTATGGCGCATTCATATTTAAGAATATTGCTGTATGTAGGGTGATGTCAGAAAATGTCATAAATTGTAGCGAAATGTACAAATATCTACTATTTATTATGGGGACACATTGTAATTTTGTGATTTTTCGCTTATAACTTTTTAATAACACTTTTTTTGAGTAATGGTTTATGTGAAAGATATTTCTCTAGTAAGAGATACATTTTTCACCAACCGGAAGTATTAATAAATGTTTGTTTTTTTTGGAATGAATACACGATGACTTGTACGGTAAGCGAGTTTTTAAACTCCAGCCACAACCGTTGGTATTTTTAAGTACAATTTATGAAATTGAAATAAATTTTTCAGTATTGAATGGTTGTATGATAAAATAATGTTCGTTCTCCGTTAGGTGGATGGTCTTAAAATCTCCCTCAGTCAATTGCCAACGTTTCTCGTCGCCAGTTAGGGGACAAAATATATTATAGCAATCAAGTTTCCGGTGGGAAACTAGAGACGGCGGCGTCGAAAAACTTTACTTGCGACAAAATATTCCGGCCTTAATTAAAAGAAAACATGAGTGACCTAGTTCTCTAAAATTAATATAAATCTTCTCGGAAAGCAACTTAGAGAAGCTCTAGTTTCTTTATTATAATTCTTCGTTAAGACTTTGATTTAAAAAAAAAGACACTAATTTGTACGTTATGGTTATGATAAACATATGAAAGCGTTTTGAATCATAATTAGAGTATGTTATCGTTTTTCTCTTTAAGATCATTCTGGCGACAATAATTTCTAAATCATAATTTCTCTTTGAACCTCTTTTTATAAAAAGGTTGGCTAGTATTTTATTGAGAATTCTTCACTATTCTATAATAAAGTCAAAAACTACTTTTTCAAACCAGGTTCTGAACGTCTTGTAAATCTGTCGCGAACAGTACATAGAATGTACTCAGTGGAGCTCCGGAAGCCAGACCTAATATCAGTTGAGGCGTGCAACATGAATTTGAAGGTAGTTTGTGATGACCGTATGTTTCAGTTAGGGGAGTAGACGTGAAATAATGACGGTGATTATGCAGTAATCAGTATTTTTTATTTTTTTTGTATCGTGACTTCAGTCTTTCACATGATCCATTAAGATATACCTGTATAAGGTGTGTATATTTATTAAATTGAATTAAACTATGTTAAGTAGTTTGCGTCAAAGTATAAATATCGCCAGTTGTGTGCCGACCAAAACGAGGTAGTATTATGGCCGGACCAGCATGTTATTCCACTAGGGCCGGAAGTATGTGAAGATTATCGAGAAAATATATGTGCTTCTGGAAAAGTCTGTGTGTTGTTCTTCTCCTCATCCTGCCACCGCGCAATTCAATAACTAACTTAGAGACGAGGATGTCAGTCGCTTAACATACGCTTAAGTGGATATATACGATCACAATTAATAAAACATAATACAACAAATTATAATTTGGATTGCAAATTAATAATGTGTCCCACCTTATTAAGTGGATCATTATAAGATTTATGAACTAGAGCAGGTATTAAATTTCTCTTTGACGGCGCAGGAATGTATTGTCTCCTATTATTATTATACGCGAGGTTTTCGCGATACGGTTTATTCATATGGTACCTTATCTTAAAGTGGAATATATGAATATCATTAAAATTGCACGAAAAGGATTTGAATAGGCAAAGAGCTCGGCTCACGCCCAACTATACAAGCGCCCGTAAGGCGGGGGTTCCTGTGTTTTATTATTCATCTCCTGCTAGGTGTTAGGATTTCTGCACTAAGACTAACTTTTTAATATAGCGCAAGCAGTTATTCGAAAACTTAGACACAACGCGACATGTAGTTGGAAAGAACAAAAAGATCTTGCAAATTTCATACGCGAGTTAAGTACTAAATTTATCAAATATTCCATTATATTCATACCAGCAGAATTTACAATTTAAAATGTTTTGCTAACGAATATCATTTTTTTTATGATTTGAATGTGTTTATAATTTAACAGTATGGATTTCATTGTATTATGGGAATATATAATAATAAACTTTTACAAACGAAAGGCTGAGTTGTTTGCAAACAAAATGTTGACATATCACTCTGCGAATATTTAACCACTGTCTTTATTTCTATGATAAACAGTTGATCAGCGTGATCCATGGAAAAAGAAGTTACATACTTTTTTTCAATGTTTTTAGGATTTACTCTGTGATCCATTATAAATAATAAATATGTATTAATTTACCTTGTTTATACATGGATTACGCTGAGATGACATCAGTTTACGACACTGCAGTTTCGACTAACTGGTAGCGTTCTTCGATCCTTCACTGTTTTTCTTTGACCAACAGTTAACTCTTGACAGTGATGGATTGAATAAGGATACCAGCTAGTCGAAGCTGCAGTCTCATAAACAGAGGTCATCTCAGTGTAATCCATGTGTAGCTAAGGTAAATAAATAAATATTCATAATTTATAATGAGTATAATAAGTAATGTCAGAGTAAATGCTACAAACATTGAAAAAAAATTGTAACTTGTTTTTCCATGGATCAATATTTATTGAAAAGTAGGGATGTGATATTTATTATTTGTTTTCACAAAAAAGACATAAATAAATTTTTATCAATCTTTAATAAAAAATAAGCATATAATGGACAAAGAAATGAAATTTACGAGACTATAAAATAAATAAATGTAGCAGTAATTTCTCTCCAAAGATTATTGACACTCGTTAAAAAAGTTTTAATAGAGTAACAAGAAAGTAAGACGCCACTACTGAGTACAAATACGATTTTTGTACACTGTATAAGAATGGGATCTAAAGAATTGCGTTCACGTGACGCTACGTGGTGAGATTTAGGCGGAGGTGAACATTAGGGGGTTAGAGCCTGCAGGTTGCGACTGCTGCAGCTTCCTACCTTCGTACTCTCAGTCTTCCAGTGACGCCTCCTTGGAGTTTCTCTTTGGAGGAGTTTAAATGTGGACGTTAAGCTTAAGTAAGAAGAAGTAACTGTAAGTCTTTGACATGTGGTGCTGAGTATTGTTCGGACTACAATGCTGTACAAAACGCTCATGCTGAAACAATAGTTGAAAAACACTACATCTCATATATTTTATACATATAAATATTTAAATACTGTACACACATAATGATATATAAAAAACAATGTTAATATAATAGAATGAACAAAAAGTAAACTAAGGAAAAAATATTCACTTTAAACGGTCGTCAAAACCAGCAAAAAACATTAATATTTTGATCTACGATAAAGTTCCAACATACCTGTATAAGTTATGGTAACGATTGTTTTTCATTAGTTTGTACCATATAGTACCAATTTGTAACCTAAGTTAATATAAAAGATAATATTCAATACAAAACCCTAGATAGTATTCAATATCGAATAAAATAAAATAAAATATAATGACGACATGTTTCCGGTACGTCAAGTTACTATTATTGAGGTCAATAAAAAACGGTAGTAAGTGTAATCCAAAGAGGAAGATGCCAATTCGTCATCTAGTAAAAAAATGTATTAACGCTAAATAATAATTTAGTTTTTTTTGATACTCTTAATATGGAATTCCACTCGAATTATCGATCGAAGTAAAATATAAACTTGCAAAATCATTTTGCTAAAATCATAAATCTAGAACCACAGCATCACATTCGTGTTTTTATTTAGTCAAGTTGGCAAGTCTTACAAACAAGACTTATCTTAATGATGAAATTATCGTGAAGGAGACGGTGAGAGTTGTGAGTGGAAATGAGTCAGAAGGGAGGTGTTTAGAGACAACCTGCAGCGCGCAGCTGTTCCCGCTTCGAAGCCTCCCACAAGTCTACCTCACCCTCTGATGGTCTCTTCCCAGGACTTCCATCCGCCCCCGCCCTGGGCCGCCCACCAGACCGTATAAGCCTCGGAGGGGATTACCGCCGCATATTTTGAAAATTAAAATGCGCTCCAATGACGGGAAATTGTAATTAAAACTTCAGTAATTTTGTAATTTTCAGAGAAATCATCCACTTTTTATCTGTTAAGCGTGGATAAATTGCAGCGATAATGCAGCACGATGGAGCAATCATTGTGGGAAGCGGAAATTGTGATGAAATGCGATACTTGTGAGAACAATCCTAATGACTTCAAAATCCAGCAGGATATTGATGGTCTATGTAATATTTTTGTTATAATAGTAATGACGCTTTACAGATATCAAGTATCAGATAAAGCTAACAATAAAATTCGCCAAACTTTAATTGGATTTTGCCAAATGAGATAACTAAAGAGATAGATAGACGCCTTAACATCCGTGTGCAAGAAAAATAAGTAATATAAGTTAATAATGGTAAGTATTAATAATAATGAAAAAATCGAACTAATAACAATTTATAAAGTTGAAATTATATCAACATTTCAATTTGCTAATTGCATATTGTATAATATAATGATTTAACTCAAATAACGCTAACTGAAGTAGAAATATATAAACCGAGAAATAAAAGACAACAGTAAATAAATCTGAATTATTTTTAATTCTAAGTACCTTCACGTAAATCTTTTATTTCTGTCGTTTGTAGGTAATGGTGAACTCTCAAAGAATTAGGTGAAAAATCTTTCACCTGTCAGAAAAAATTACCCACAGGTTTACCTGAACGTTGGGCAAGTACTCAGCTCCGACCCGACACTTATCTCGTCTCTGTCTTCTTCTGACTAATGTACGTGCTGTAGGTACACCTACATGATAATAAACAATGCCAATAACAACACTTTTTGTAATACAACTATCGTATAATTTTCTTATGAGTGTAGAAAAAAGACAATTATATAGGAGTTCATGTACGAGTATAAGCTATACAATTATGAAAATGCTGAGTAGTAAATATGATTTATTTTACTGCAAAACTGTTAACTTCATATTTATAAATTAAGTAAATAATTTATTTCTGATAAAACATTTTGGCTTCGTTGAGTGTGAGATTTTAAAGTGTATGGGTTTTTTGTAGATGCTGAAATTTGTCATCACAAACATAATTGTGTCTCTTGAACTACAAAACTTCTTTCATTTATAAATTGTTATTACTGGATTTAATAGAGAATTGTCGATCAAAAATTCGAACAACCTCAATATTTGTACTTAAGTATTTAAAATATACTTATGCTGTCTTATTAAGTTTAAAAATATACATGCTTAGGTGTGTTGTAATATATATTTAATTCATAATACACATAACATAAGAAACATTTCATTTAAAATATGTGCTTACTATATCATATAAGTGTGCCGATATTGAAATGGATTTACCATTGCTAAACCTTAAAAAATAAATATTCTTAATTGTTTTTTTTTTTAAAGTGGAAACACCACAAACTTAATTTTAAAAATGTTCTATTTCTTTTGTTAAGAAATCTATTTTTAAGAAATTTAAAAAAATCTATTGTTAAGAAATATATTTTTAAGAAATCTATTTTTTTGTTAAGAAATCTAGCATTGAAATGGTTTCAGTGTTTGCTTAAAATGTAATGTAAAAATAAAATACAACATTTTCATCCATCTTTCTTGGAGACCGTCGAATAAAGTATTTTTTCTTTGCAGGGAAAGTTGAAAGGTGCTCCATAAAAGTGTAAGAAGGGCCGAGGGGCGCATGCAGAAGAGAGATTTTTGCAGGCAGAGCATTTTTTGCAGGCTGTAATGTAATGAATGTTTCACAAACATATAATCTGATATACTCGTGCAGTGGGCTCCTGAAAACAGCTGGGGTCTGAAAATATTACTTCACACGTACACAGCGCCCCCTTTCTCCCTTTAAAAGAAATAATTTTATCGCTCGCAATTTTTCTCGTCGAATTTCAAATTTCGAACTCAGCGTGTCTATGATCAATATGAAGTGTAAGCTTAGCTGAAATATGGAGTATATATGAATGTGATGAATATAATAATAAAAAATGTTAATCCTAAGTCAGTTGACCATACACTAAAAATTGTATAACTGAGTTGACCAATACTAGCAGATGGGAATAATGATTTGATTGGAGTCTATAACTGCTGTCATTTTTAAGAATGCCTAATTACTATAAGGAAGAAGAATCTTAAATTAATAAAATTTGTAAGCTTTGTCGCGAATAGAACCCGAAAAGTTATGCATACTTGGCAAACGCTTCATATTAAGACAGTGCAGGAAAATGCAGTTAACTTTAATTGCTACTATATTCAATGGTTTATATACATTGTCCAATACATTATTATTTGCCTTTTTAAATAAATTTGCATTTAATATAGTCAGTTTAGATAAAATACCTCATAAGTATGTAAATATAAAACTGTGTATAGAACAAAAAGACTAACGTACATTACTTTTGTAATATAATTAAACTTAAGTTATATCCAGAACAGTCAAATTCAAAATTTAAAAAATGCTTTAAATTTCAATTCTATGTTTAGTGTATGATTTGCTTAAACGTAAACATTCAAACATATTGATTTTCACGACCTGAAAGTGGTTCAAAGTCTCTAATGATGTTTTCGGAACAAAAAGCGTTCGCAATATTCCCAATGGGTTGGCGCTTATTTTTTCATCATTCAAATCGGTTACTGCGGAAATCCTCTATCCTGCAGTAGGCGTTCACCCTAATGCCTTCGAAATTCCAATTAGGGATACCCCGGCGGTCTGAATCTGTATACAGATACACGTAGATTGTAAGCGGTGGAGAAGGAGCCTCGTCTGTCTCTATTATAATAGCGTTAGTAGGGTACGGGGTTGGGTTACATACCGGGGATGATTTTTTTGTCACACGTCTGTATGGTTAAGTAAGCAACCGTGTAGCGTTAATACGCCCTTTGTATCGAGCCCTGAGGTGCGTCAGATCAAAGATCGTCCCGGAACATTAATTAATTGGGATTGTGGGAAAGTTTGAAATTTACTAAACTCGCACGCGGCGGTATTAAGATAATATTTAGGTCAACGCCTCGGATAAACTTTTATTGTAAAGTTATGGGCGTTGAATAATTTCATAATGCCATGAATTAAATTATTGATTCTGCGATAATATTAAATTTAACGCCGCACCTTTCTGGAAAAGCTGTGAATATTGTTCTCAGTAACGATTCTCCAATTCTTTCTAAAGATATATATTTTTTCAAAGATTCTTTCACGTAATACGAGTATATTTAATATGTGATGGGAAATACTTTAATCATATCTTTATTGATTTAATTACTTCTTTGATTTTTTTGTATAATATTGTATTTGCACGGATCAATATTCAAAATATGTTTGCTACTATATATTTGACTTCTGCTAAATGAAGATTAGATAAAACATCAAACTTTTTTACTGAGCATTTAAGTGAAAAGAACAATTTTGAATTGACATTAATTTTTGATTCTTTGAATTTGAATGCTAGGGTTACCAGACGGCAGAAAATAAATGCACAATTAAGTGCTTAAAACCAAAACTCCGCTAATAATAAAAAGGATTTTATATTATTTTTAAATGATTTCTTAGCTTTCTTTTATTTTATACGCGTACTTTTATTTTTGAATTTTAAAATTATTTATTAATTATCTTATATATATTTTTAATAATGGAATAATGGTTATTTCTCCACTTTCCAAGAGATAATTGTAAAATACTGAAACTGTGCTTAATATTGAAAAATATTAAAAAAATACTTTTCTTTATGTTTATCGTCATTGCGAATAATATATCACACGTGTAAGATTAATTCATGGACAAAGAAGAAAAAAAGTTTGCACATATATTTGAAAGTCAGCGTGCAGCAAATTGCTGTATTTAGTTAATGCGGTAGACGCTTTCTAAGGCACTACTAATACAAACTTAGGGCTGTAAATATTTGTCCATTTAAAGTAAATAGTCGCTGCACCGTCGGCCGTTGTGCCCGGCTGCAATTTGTTCCGTAGTTGTGCGACTGCTGAGGCGCGTCTCGGGGCCTGCTAATGTTGGCGAAGGAAATTGAAATATTTATTAGGTTAACTGCCGGTGGGTTGGGTGTTCGATTCGGAGGGGTCTACGCGGACAACACTATCTTCAGAGTCACCATTTTTCAGAGCCGACATTTCAGTGCAACTGCTACGAACAGATGTTTCAACGTGACCATATCATAGGCACCTTTTTTGCGACGTTTTGACAATTTGTTTATTTAAAGTTGCATTTTCAGTGTGAATATTCAGTTTTTTTTAAATTTACTTTAAGTTTTTTAAAAAGATAATCGACTGTCAAAAATTAAAAAACTTTAATTCTTCATATACCTGTGTTTGTTTACTTCTAAACGTTAGTTTTCCTAATAAGTGTTCGCATATCTTGACCCTTTGCCTTTTTGTCCACTTTATTTTTCTTCACTTTATCTTGCAAGGGATCACTCAATGTCGTATTCGATAATTCTTGATATAGCAAAATCATGTATAGCGTTTTTTAAGTAAATAGTTTTTAAGCATATAAAGTTTTACACTATAGAATGTGCAAGTATAAAAGAATATAATATATCGAAATTGATTACTTTTATTTGTCTCTTCACTATTCCTGTAACATACCAGATAGCTCTCATGTGGGTTTGAATGTTTAAAAAAAAGTTCTTGATTTTTTTCGTCTTGGATAAACAGAATTATGCCTATAGATCTATCAGGCCAAAAACATACGGTATTATATGATCTGATGAAAAGATTTTTGCTGTCAATATATTCTTATAAAATATTCTAAAGAGAATTATTTATTATATTTTATATAATTATGTATAATATATATATTGATTACGATGCGTTGAACTAAGGCAAGGTGCAAAATTGTTAAGATAATTATTTGTTTTACTTGTAATCTGATCCTATTGAATAATAAATGACATTTACTTATTATTGATAAACTACATTTGTTATTTTTGTTCAAAGTTAATTCATACTCATACTGTGAGTGACTAAGCAAGTTCTCGAACAAACCTTTTTGATGTCCAGCTGAGCGTCCATCACTGTGCTCAACCACCTTCGCCCGTCCCGGCTGGACGCCAGGCTTTATGGATTACTCGTGTTCAAGACGAGCGGCTTCCGATGCCAGGAAGAGGGTTCAATCCTGAACCTTTCACTAATTTGATCGCTTTGTCCCGACAGGGTGTAGGCGGGAACTGACGTACCGCGGAGTAGTGTGCACGCAGTCGGAGCTCACACTAGAACCATACAGGTCAACAAGTGCTGCCAGATTTTATGATTTTTATGTAATCATTTTTAATGAATTTGTTCAAATAAATAAGGCAGGGATAGAAGGAAAATTACTTTTATATCCTCTGCCCTCTACATAAAGCATCATACCGCTATTCTTCTGATGGCGTCAGTTCATCTTGCTGAAGGTTGGCTAATACCTCATTAAAAACTATTGGGTGCAACTTCAATAGTTTTATTCTACATCCATTATTGTATCTTTGCAGACGTGTCCCTACAATACTACTTCAGTGTGCGTCTTCTTAGCGTAGTTTCCATTTCTAAAGTTTTGTCTTCAGGTATTATTATTTTTGATAACATTATTATTTCTTGTAAAATTCCCACCATGATTACCCATTTGGACAGGTAAATTTACTTATTTGGGGCTGCTCGGAAACATTTTTTTATCTGGGATGAGTTTTAGAGAGAATTTTATTCGGAAAAATTTAGTACATTTTTTTAAACAAAAATCCGCAATGCTTAAAAACTAAGAAAATTATCAATGCCTTTTTCTTGTTTTTACTTTCGATGCAGACATTTGGAATTACATATAAATAAGTACATATAATTGAATGTAACATTCCAGAATATTATATGTGTATTTAAAAGTACACTCATTTGTACACACGTATATTGCAGATTACCTTAAACGTTCGAATTTATTCAAGAAACGTTATGGATTTAAAAAAAAAATATGCAAGCTTTATAATAAAGGTAAAATAACTTAAATTTATATTATCAGAAGTGAAGATAATTCAAATGAGAACTTTTGCGATGACGTTCAGGCATGAATGAATGGATTAGAAGTGTGGTTCAATGGTAAACCATGCTGTTGTTGTTACAATTAATGAGCCATCGAATAATGAATGAGTTGTAGCTTACCTCAGTTAATGCCGTGTTACTCAGTTGCATTATGTACATTGTTGGCAACATCTTTGGGTAATGAACCGCGGCGCGAGACTAAGAGGAGCCATCTGAGTCTGGGAGCATGTGCTCCTCCCCACATCTGAGCATCCCAACATCCCAACATCCAACATCTCTATAGCCGAACATCCACATCCAAGCTGGAAATTAGAGAGCTGCCTCGTGTAACACACTCGGCGGTGTATCATTTATTTACGGCGATGAATGCGCGATGAGGGAAAAGGTGACCAGCGGCGGATCTAGTGGAACTGAAAATCGAGTGTAAAAATAATCATCGTCATCAGTACCATGTCCGCTATCTAAGCTGGAGCATTTAGACATCACGAAACACCGACACAAAGCTCTGCCAGCCGCCATACTTTTCGTAAGACGAATAAGATCCCATGTCAGGTCCGCCTCCCACAGCTCCACCGAGTACATTCTATGTATAATTCCCGATGGATTCTAGGACGACACGAGCCCGGAGGCTTAAAGAAAAGACAGCTATAGTTTACGGTTTCCAACGGTATCCATAAAACATGTTGAAACCAAGTCCACTTTTATTTCTTGACCGACTGTTGTATGGCAGGCTTCCTTGACCCGTTCTCTTACTTCGTCACAAAGTCAAACCATCGTTCCACCTGTATTCTACGCAGACATCTGCTCTGGAAACCCATTAAAAGGCTGCATTGGTTCTTGGTGAAATGCCAAGATAGCCGCAACGAAATATGGGTACGATATTTTAATAATATGAAACTAGTATGAACAATTTATTAACTTAATGAAGATAGGTCAAATGCAGAGAAACGTTTTAAGAACCATTTGGACCACATGTTTTGTAGTTTTAAATAAACAGAAGTGATTTTGTTACCACTCAACATATAACGGGTCCGCCATCTAACGTTTTTTTTTCAACAAGTGCTTATTTCGTGAATGGTAACACTTAGCTAATGTCTGATTTGACAAATAATTAGTTTTATCCTTCCGCTAAACGAATATGGTTGTGTATAAGCTTGAACAATGCTGGGAAATATTGCGACATACTTCGAAAATCAGGCCATTTTTCTTTGAAAATGAGCAAGGAGTGGCCGTTACAGTCAATGGCAATCGTTATCGGGCCATTTTTGTTCACAAAAATTGAAGAGGAGGATATTGGCAACATTTGGTTTCAACAGGACGGCGCTAAGTGCCACACAGCCGAAGCTACACTCGACGTTTTGCGCCCCATTTTCAAAAAAAAAAAAGTTATTTGGCGGACCCTATATTTCGTATTACGAACAAGACTTAATTAAACTGCTTTTATCGTACTTTTGTAACATATTAATTATACAAATGTACAATTAAAAAGGCATTTTTTAAATTCATAAATCCAATTAAGCAATCTACATTTAATAATTCGCAACATTATGTTTAGATCCGCCTCTGTCCACTGGTATTGAGTTTTGGAAAATTTTGAGTCTTGAGAATATGTTTAAATGTTTTATTACAGTTAAGAGCTTTCCCCCAAGAATGCTATATTCATCATTTACCGACTAAACTTAGTGCCTATTGGCGTAATGGAGCTTTTTTATAAATATATCTAGGCCGTAAATTTGTGAAAACCTCCGATGGATTTGCTCTTAGCAATATTAGATTTTTTGCCAACGCTTAGAATCGTTATTTTATTGACCACCCAAAGCTGACATAAACTACATTTGAAAGTGTAAAATATACTTATTGCGAAGTTTTATTTGTTTTGAAGTACGAAATTTTAGTAGAAATGTGATTTGAGTCAACCTGTTCCTAAGATAACTTTATTTTAATTCTGCATATATTTTTTTTGTTTCAGAGTCATGTTATTAGTCAAAAGTATCATAATCGACTTAATTTCATATTCATTCCTTAACTGAAACATATGGTCACCATATATTTATGTTATTAACTTCTATAATCCACCACGATATTTGAGTATATTTTTAGCATATTATACGTATAGTTTCCGACGTTTTTCCGGTAGGGAAAAAGCTTAGGAGCTTCTTGAAAAGGAAACTGTATTTTATGTTCCAAGTTGTCAGGTCCACCTCCTTCTTTTAAGCAAATATAGAACTGCTGCGTCCGCTGTTTTACTTTGTCATTCATCACGAAATCAAATCAACGTATCCGCAATACTCTATACAAGTTGTTCTACCTGTTCAAAAAAATATTTTATTCGGCTGCATTGGTGTAAGTGGGTTGCCAAAAATATCCTATTCACAACCCTTATTTTACAACTTTCCTAGTTAAATAATATATATTTTGTTACTATATAATAGAATATTACGTGATTCGTTTCATTATCAATAGTGTTCATGAAATTACAGAAGTTTTAATGCGAAGCATAATTTTTGTATTACTGAATGGTATTCGAGAAATTTCGAAGCCATCTTGAAGTGTGGCATAACTGTTAAAATTAATTATTAAAGTTCCTTTGAATCGCGGTGTAATAATTGTCATTTGCTATAATTATCCTCAGGTGTGTATCTGTCCTGTCTCTCTGCCAAGGTGGCATCTGCAGGTGCTTCCACTGCAGGCTGCAGGTCTCGTACTCGGGCTTCTGCCTGCCTTACTTCGGCCCAGTCAGGCGTTCCTGGGTGACAGCTCCGAGAATTGGACTTCCACCAGTCTAATACAGTCAATTTGGAAGTCAAGCGGAAATAATCCACTATAGAATGCAAGATGTAATGAAAACATTGAAAAAAATTAATTGATATGACCTAATTTTACATAATTGTTTACAAAATTAGAATTCCATCTCAGAATGTAGCTAAAAAGAACTTATTATTTCTGCTGTATATTGAGAACGATTAGTTTTATAAATTATTGATGTAAACAAAACTTATAAAGAAATGTACGAGTATGTACAGTTCAAACCTTATTTTAAATATAATTTTCAGCACACAAAAGTATTTATAAAAAAATACTGTATATGATTAAAAATATTTATTTATTTACCTTGTTTTTACATGGATCACGTAAGATAAGTTCTCTATTAGGAGATAAAAGTTTAGACTAACTCGTAGCCTTTATCAATCCATCACTTGTGAAGAGATAACTCTAGAGTTATCTCTTAACGAGTTATTCGAAACTGCAGTCTCTTAATAGAGAACTAATCTTACGTGATCCATGTAAAAACAAGGTAAATAAATAAATATTTTAAATTTATAATGTATCTCAAATTGAATGCTGAAAATATTGAAAAAAAAAGTTGTAAATGACTTTTACGTACGATTATCTTGACAATAACTATGTACGGATGTTTAGTGTAAGACGTATATTAGGTAAATGTGAGTTCAGTAGAAGTTAATTAATTAATTTTGGAAGAGTAACGGTCCTGGTAATAAAAGGTAAAAGGGACATAAACTATCTTCAATTTAAACCAAATTTACATCTTTGTTTAAAAGATTGAAGGCTACACATAAGTGTACCATTATTTATTAGAAAAACTGCTGATTCAATTTGTGTACCATTAATTTTGCAGTTTCAACCCACTATACGTGGTATACATAATAATAAGAAAAACATTATTTTAATCAGTTCAGTCACTGATAAGTGATATATTTAATTTTTTTGAGAAATAAGTTCTTGCTTACAAAATTTGGCTCGTTTATGATCACAATACTAGTAATAAACGATTTATAAATTGTCTTACATTGCATTGTTTTACGGATATTTGCTGAGATAATAATGTTCCGAGATTAAACACTGACGCTGAGTTGGTTATTGCTGCTCACATTGTTTTAAAGCTACAATCTCGTGTGTTTATTATTGCATAGTGCAATCTGCGAACCGAAGCGCTGAAATTCTATTGGAAAATTGTTCATAAATACAAACTCCGGTCGACTAATTAACAAAATGAGAGATAATTTTTGGAATACTAATTTGGGTCAAAATTTAATGGTTTTATTATACATCGGAGTACAAAACTTTTGCCAACAAAAAACCCGAGCACTCAGTTAACTACGTATTATGGTTCATTTAACATTTTTTGCTCGTGGTTTTATAATTGTGTTATCATTTGTGGATGACAAAACAGTTGATAATTGATGAATTCATTGTCAGAATAAAATTAAACATCATATTGGTGAAAAAATGTAATTATAATAAAATATATAACAATTTTTTTAAAAATAAAATTCTCGACAGTACACTTATAATCATGGTAAAATATTTTTAAAAATAATATATTTTTACATTGAAGATTTTTTATTTTTCTACTAATAAGTAGGTTAATTAAAAATATTAAATTTATAATTATTGTCCCCTACACCCAAACTGAAGTCGTGAAGCAGATTTTTGTGATCTACACAACCTTTCACATCCAGCCCTGAAAATGAGAGACACCAGCTCTGGCAATAAGTCGTATCAGAGGATTTCATCACTCCAAAGGAAAGCCTCCCAACTGGCAAGAACTTTGACTTGCGGACCTGGAAATCGCTAAATAGATTAAGAACCGGAGTTGGTAGAACAAACGAACAAACGACAACCTCGAGCGGTGGGGAATGCTTCTGCAGGGCGAGTCACTATTGTGCGACTGTGGAGACCTGCAGACGGCCTCACACTTAAAATCCTGCTCCATGTGCCCAACAAGCTGCACATCTCCAGACCTAATGCTGGGAAACACACGGACTATCGAAGAAGAAGAAGACCATTCAAATGTTTATTATCATTAAAAAAACGATAATCAATATTCTTATCTTTTGCGACACGTTTTATTACACTTAAACAAAGATAGCCTCTATGTAATACATACAATTTACGTACATCAGTTTGATTTGATCAATATATTTCCCACATATTTCAAAAGTTTTCTTTTATAAGTAATATATAAAAAGAATTGTGATAAATTCAAAGACCGACAGAACAATGGTTTCGAGCATTATACTTTTTTTTACTAAAGTCATATTCAGTGCCTGTATTTTTTTCTTTCGTTGATATTTATTATTTCATAATCAGTGATACGTATTCGTGTGCATGCTAAATAAAGAGAACAATAATAATGTTCATAACAAGCCGAGCAAGTGAAACAAACTTGAATGAAAGTTATGAATGAGCTGCAAATTAAAACTTCTATCAACCGAGAATTTCAAATAATTACAGGCCCCAGGCGCCCCCTGCGGGAACTTCGCAATGTTATCCTTTCTACGAGCGAGGATTGCTAGCGCATTTATCGGCTGCCATTGTGCACAACACCGAGACAAGAAGATAGTCACCTAGTCTGGTGAAGAGCCTTGTAAAACACCTGATGAGTAGCCTGATTCATTGAGATCATTGTAAAGAGCGTTAGTTAGAACTGATTTCAATTAACGAGGTTAAGCTTATGATGGTTCAACTAGTAAACGACTACAATACAGCAATATTTTGATAAAACTTTATCTTTACCTGAAATATGTTTGTAATGATGAAGAGTACGTGGCTTTTAGACACCCAAATTTCTCCAATATAATGATACCGAAACAACTAAAGGGTTCGCCAAATAACTTTTTTTTTTAAAACACGGCGCAAAACATCGAGTGTAGCTTCGGCTGTGTGGCACGTAGCGCCGTCCTGTTGAAACCAAATGTTGCCAATATCCTCCTCTTCAATTTTTGTGAACAAAAATTCGTTCAACATGGCCGCGCCGCATGGAAGCGCCGACATGAGCTAAGTGTTACCAAAAATTGAAAAAAAAAAAAACGTTAGATGGCGGACCCTATATATCCTTTAAACGCCCAGTGCGGGAACGAAAATTTGCGTCGTTTAATGCCCTAGCAGGCCAATGTTTGTAATAGTTCGTCGCACAATAGATTCTTCCATGTAGAAAAGAGTAAGTTACTTTAATACTATTATTAAAAATTAATGTAATCCGATTGTGAAATGAACCATAAGCACTCCTGTAGGGCATTGAACGACGCAAATCTGCGATCCCGTAAGGAAACCACTGGGCGTTTAAAGGATATATCTGTATTACTATAAACATGGTATGACGAAGAGAATGTAAGTCTTAGATCTAAATCAAAACCTCTGGAACGATTGTCACGAAATCCTAACTACATATTGCAAAAGTTTTGAGCAATAGTCAATAGTCTTAAACTACATATATTAATTTTTTTCTTTAACCGATCGTACCTTACTTTTAACCGTGCTCTGAAATGTTCAGGAATAAATTAAATCCTCTTTTATATTCCAGGATGTTGTTCAGATCTAACGCGATTTTATTGTCATTTTTTATGTTACATTTATTTTTCTTAATATACACTTAAAGGAAGTAAAATTTTACAAAAAAAAAAATGTAGCAACATGGTGTGGGAATCTTTTAGGGAGTAAAAAATAATATGAATGAATTAGTTTTGATACTGAAAACTGATTTGTCTTTATATTAGATCAGATTGATTTAGTGTGTTTAACAGTGCGTTTAATAATAAATGAAAAGCATTCAGACAGTTTACTTAGTACACAGCTTACAGTTACAGATTACTTATATAATGTTGACTCTACACGAACACCTTTCTTAAACTCATTCTTTAACACCATATGTATCTTCTTCTTCTTCGTGTCAGCGACGTCAAATTATTTTTTTTGACGTCGCTGACACCATATGTATGCGATGGTCTGTTAACAAATCATCTGTATTTCTTCCAACATTTTATACAATAATTTATTATAGAATCATCTTCTATAATTTTAATTCGCTTACAATTCATGATCGCTTATCATCTCCTCACTTTCAAGTCTGGTAGACTGCATCAGAACCGCGCAATATGAAATGCTAATGCACATTAAATGCGCAGCCAATACTGCACGCCGCTGCATACTGAAGGTTCTATAGGAAAAACGGACGCTCTCGATATAACAAGTAACAAGTGCTGGTGGTAAGCTCACCACATCAATACAGACTGACATAGTGTAAATTGCTCAGCAGTTCGTTGATTGTAATATGATTGTTACCGTATGTTTCCATGTTGTACCAATAACGTTTTTTTAATTAGGTGTATTTATAAACCACACAAACACTATGAAATTTATTATCAATAGATAAAATATTATCCAAAAGTAGTATTTTTTCACATTATTAAATATACAATAAACTCAAAAGATAGTGAATATATTAGACTCTCAAATATTATATAAATTTACATAAAAAATGAAATACTGTCATTAAAATAATGAAATTATTGTCGCGTTTATATAAAAAAAACCTCTTCGATAGTTTTTTTTGCCTAGTAACTACTCATTATTGGATATATTTTAGTAATATATTATTTGATATACCAGAAATTGATCCTTGTATACGCAACCTTTTTGATGATTTTTTAAATTTGTTTTTACTCAATTAATGTCAATTTTAATATACTTTCAAGTAAACATACAAAATTATACAACATTAATGCTTTTGAATCCAATCCGAAAAATTATATCTGAAGTAATATGTTGAAGTTATTTGGAGTATTATCATTTTTGATAAAACCATAATGTAAGGCCTCGAAACTTTTTTTTAATTCATGACCACTGCTTACGCCATTCGTGGTTAAATATATTTATTTAAAAAAAATGTTAATAACCACTTGGTCTACAGTTTATTGTCTACTAGTTTTGGTAGCACCTTCTACCATCTATTTTATATTATTTATTTTGTGTCTTCATCTATTTTATAACATAGCTATTTTAAATAACGAATGATAAATGCCATCTTAAAAGAGCGTTATTTTTTCGCATAACCAAAGATAATGTAAAAGAAGGATCGCATATTCTGAAAGAAAAAATCGTCAACGGGAACATCGTATGATCAAAGGGGAGGAATTGGACTGCGAGGCTAAAGGCGTCTGATTTAACTCCGTGCTCCACTAAAGACCGACTGATAAAAGCGATGTGGAGCGTGCCCAGAATGTAGGAGCATCAATCCCTTTTAGATCACACAGAAGATGCAAAGGAGTTATCTTCCACATTCGATTATTTACGGCTTTGTTATAAAATTTCTTTGAGCGAAGATGATTTAAAAGATATCAGCACAAATAATCATGTCGAAAAAAATTGATGGTCTCTTTACACATACAAGTATATTTGTCACTTCATTGTAATGATGGAAATAATTAATGGATAAAAAGACATAAAATAATCTAAAATAATTTTATAAAATGTTATAATTATTCATAGTAAATCTGGAACTAGATATATAAAAAATATGAACGCAAAATATAATCATATGACATCGAAAAATCAACCAAATAGAGAAAAATTATACGAGATTTCAAAATTAAACGTTTTTTATAGTTGTTATATTGATGGAGGTTTTAAGATCGAGTAATGTATTTGTATGAGTAATAATTTTCGATAAAACACTTAAGTTATTTTCGGGTGGTTTCAGGCATGAAATCCAGCCTTTCTGAAGCAAATTTGACAACGTCTTTTATTGTATTTTGTGGAGAATGGAGAATTTTTATTTTAAAATTTTAGCATTTGCTTAAAGTTTGATAACAATATTGAATAGTTAACTATTTTGTACCTTGTTTTAGCAGGAATCAAAGTAACCATTGCTTAATCACCTGTTGGTAGATTCCAGTTTCGCCCTCAATGAAAGCTTCATCAATTCCACTGTGTATTAGTATAGTTATGTGGAAATAGATTTTTGTGAATTATCAAATTATGCTGGATAGTAGGAATGAAGATGGGTATAGTTTAGGGGAGTTAAGAGAAAAGCTTAGAATATATAGAAAATAATTGTTGACTTTATTACATTAACAACAACAGTTTTATTTGTACATAAAAAATGTATCTTATTTTATTGAATGGTTATTGAATTATTGAAACAATGATTAATTATTATTTTCTCCGTAATTAAAGTGAGTGTCTCACTGAAAAGGTAGGTTGAGGACTGCAGGTCCAGTGCAAAGTGAAACATGAAAGGAAGGCAGTTGACTTGAGCTTCCAGTGGTTGTGAAACGGAAGAAGCTTCAAAGGTCTGCGGTCCGAAGCTATGCGAGTGTGACCGCACCAGAAATGTGTTTTGTAAAATGTGTACAGAATTCTTTGGAAAATTAACAGCAAGAACGTGCGCTCTAAAAGATTGAGCGATAAAAACGACTCTGATATTTTGAAAACATTTATTAACCATTTCGTTACGGCTCTGTGGAATACAAATTATACTGTCAATACGGCGTGAATTTTTCAAACATTTTTTTTGTCTTAAAACAGTATTTGAAGCATAATTGTACTCATCTGACATATTTTTATATATCACATTGGTTCTTGTATCCTTTGGCTATCAGATGATATATAAAAAAATATTATATTTAACAAACGTTCATTATGTAACTCCATACATGTGGTGGCATTGACACATGTGGTTTACAGAAAAATCACTCCTGTGACGAAACCTAATGATATTTATTTACATGCTTTACAGATTCCTGTAAATAATACATGTAGGTTGTTAAAAGGAATGACTGCACTTCCGATTTCCTACCGTAGATATCACCATGAGTATTGAAAGTAGCAAAACGATATATCACGTCAAACGATGTCAAAAGTCGGGGAATCTTTGACGGCATATGCCGACAACCTATGCGAAAGGGTTAAGTTAATAAAGGTTAATTTTTCATATCATGGTCAAAGAGTTTTTTTGTTTTTGATTTTTTTAGTTATTTATTTTGTTTTCTAATTCAAGTAAATGCTCTGAAACAAAAAAAAATTATGATCTTAAAATTGTAATGTCAACGCTGATATTATAAATTTCTGTATTAACTTGCTGCAGAATAAAAGCTTTTCAAAATCAAATTTTCATTTGATGTTGTGGCTTTTGGGTTGAGCCGTGTGTGGTGAACTTTTTCCAACCAATATTTCGACCGCCATTGCAGGGGTCTTCTTCAGGATTAATAATTTATTTAGTTTTCAGTTGGTTTATTCAGATTATATATTTCTTTTATGAGCGAACTAAACTAAATAAATTATTAATCCTGAAGAAGACCCCTGCAATGGCGGTCGAAATATTGGTTGAAAAAAGTTCACCACACACGGCTCAACCCAAAAGCCACAGCATCAAATCTGGCCGTGAAAACCTAAGAAGTTATTTAGTTTTTCATTTATTTACGAAATATAAAATTTGTGTGTGAATTCGTGGTATTTGCCTATCAAAACATTTTATATCAGTTTTTCATTTCATAAGTAATTTATAAACACCGGTGATTCAATTTTCCAGAATGACTTAAATATCTCATTGATCAACTAACGCCTTTAAAATATAGTTTGACGTTCACATGTCATCCATTTTAACGACTCTCTTTGAATGTATGCTAATCACGGAATGGATATTTAGTATTATAGTACCGATCTTGATATATTAGTTAAAGTAGGAAATGTTTTGGTTAACAATTAGTCTCATTCCCACCTGGAGTATTTATAAATATATTTATGAATAGAGTTTCCAGACACTTAAATAATTTCGCAAAATTAATTTGAGCTTCATAGAAATTATACTCACGACTTCTAGCATTGTACGCGTTAATTCACCTCTTATTGATACCGTTCGGTCAATCATATATTAAAATTTTTAATTTAATGCATACTCATATTTCAACTGTTTATTGACATAATGTGATTTTTTTAGATTTAGTGTATAACAATGTTATTTGCGCATTGTGATGCTGAAACTCTTCATAATAGCCATCTTACTTGGTGTAGTCTTTCAAGTCACCGAAGAAGCTCCACGTTTCGCTATAACAAGATTGATAGAATGCCTTTGCTCCGTTGCAGCAAAATAGGATTTCAGTTTCTCCTTGCACGAGTACCTGAACTTACGTAGAATATATTAATAAGCTTATTTTACAGAAAATAAGGCTTTAAGAAAAACATGTAGCTGAAAACGAAAAAGGCTTTTTAAAATTTAAATGAATATTAAAAACTATTGCAATTGTTTTGATAAAAAATCCATTTTTTTATTTTTATGATAAAAAATATAACAAGAATTATTAAGCCTTGATTTTTTACCTAGTAACACTACATAAGTTAATATTAAACAATTTTACATATATAAATGACGAAGTGATAAATAATATTGACTCAATATTATTAAGTTAATGAAGTATATCATATGCATACGGTATCCTTGCAAAATTACCATCAATATTATTGCTTAATTTTTGTCACATTAAATGTTAGAAAATATCCCAAAGATTGCAGAAAAAAGAATGGGATGAATTCTTTCACATATTTCTCACTCCACTCAACAGATTGTTTGGCGCAACATGCTTGAATACCGACCATAAATAAGCTGATAAAAAGCTTATCTCCGTTAAGATGACATTCCCTACTAAATAAATGGATATTGTGCTCAAAATATCAACAACTAAACTTGCTTATTGGAGATAAAACAACTTTTTGTAGACTATATGTCAATTCGACTTCCTGCAGGTAAATTTATACACTTCTTATGGAAACGTTATTTATGTGTACGAGTATATCATAAAAACTCTTTGAAACATGTTTTTATAAAGCAATATCGTTATTTTAAAGGATATGCTTTATTTGTAATTCTATCAATTTTATAATTAATATTTATTCATTATATGTAGCTTAAATAATAGCTCGATTAAGCAGATAAAATTAATAAATCATTTTATGTTCATTTATGAGACTTAAGCAAATTTTTAGCATTATTTTCGTTAGATCACCAAAGTGAAGCAACATTGGAAGCGAACCAAAGTTTGGATGGCTTGCTACTTGCTACCTACTGCTTATAATTTGATAAATTAGGCTGCTACTTGCTGAACCATATTCCTAGGTTAACTTTAGAAAGAATAAATGTTTCAGGACTAAGCATGGATAATGGCAACTAACAGGGTTAAGAAGCACGATTTGTGGTGACCACATGTTCCAGACATGTAACTTATATGAAAGTGAATAAAAGTACATTTTTTATTTACATAAGTTTACTAAAATTCGAATAATGTACCGAAGAGAATTAGTGACCTACTTTGTATTACATTTGAAGTTTGTCATTTTCCTTTGTGTTAGCTCTTTTCCATATCAGGCTTACTAAACCGTCGACTCCGCTCTTAAGTTAAGACCATTTTCAGTGGGGATTCCAAGAGAAATTGTCAATGCAATTTGATATCGATGCTAAAATAAAGGGACGCTCCTATTTCACTTCACAGAGAAGATAAATGATGGAGCTTACGTTCAACTCTTGTTGCGCAGTTATTATATAAAAAGTAGAGTCTAAGATATTCAAAATGCATAATTTTTTAACCGAAATCACATCAAATATGTACACTTAAAGAAAACGTCGATGTCTATTCATTAAATATATAGCACTTCTTATTCGTAGTATCAATCCGGTGGATTGGTTTGCAGCAACAAAATCTTGCATCTCGATCTCTACTCTTATCGATCCTCTGTAATCCTCTTTAAATCAGCATAAGAGCTACAAGTCATGTGCTCGAACACTTGCCGCAAATACTCCAGTCTAGAACGCCCTCTGCAGTTTCTACCCTAACCATCCCTTCCACAATGTCGTGAAGAAGACCATCGTGGTGCATGATGTGACCGATCCAACGAGTTCATCTCTCTGAGATGGCTCTTGCTAGGTGCTAATCTTCCATGATTTTCAATTTCTTTATGCGAATTAAATATTCAATATGTTTAAAAATGAAAAATAAGTATGAAAAATGTTAAACTAAATACAGCACTAAAGAGGGTTTTTGTTTCTTTCTGTTTGGTAACATTTCAAAAATATTCCAAAAAGTTATATTTAAATTTTTCATACGATTTTTATTCAAATGTTTTGTTCGTGAAGGAAAATCATGTAGTAATAATATATATTATATATTTTTCAGCTATTATATCAAATGACGTGTTAAGGATTTCTACAATGAACTACTTATTATAATAACAAATGCGTTAACGTTGTTATAAAGAGTTTTAGCAATTTTAAAGTTTATGACAGTTACTGTAAGCTACTGTTGAAGAGAGTGAAGTGGATGAAAATACTCGTAAATACTAAGTTTGCATAAAGCAATGCACATTGTTTATGTCAGAAAAGCATAATTGCATGAGAGATTATTTATTGCATGCAAAAGGCTAAGCAATCTCTACACAAAGTAATCAGGGACCGAGCTTTTATTAAAAGTCGGGCAAAGAAGAAGGGAGCAGTTTCTCTTAATTTCTGGAAAATAAAAATTCTTTGTAATTGAAAAACATGTGCTCGCAAAGAAGAGTACTATGTGGCTATGAAGTACTTCTAGCGAGACCCATGCGGTGGAGCCGGGTGCATTGCTTAATACTGCAGTAGTCGAAAGGTTTTGTACCATCTAGTGACTGTCTACCAAAAAGTTTCGAGGTGTTTTCCGTGAAACTATAAAAAAAAAATATTCGTTTCTTAGTATTAACATATTTGATTTAAGTTTGACTCAATTCTTGCAAAATACTTGTTTATTTTAATGAATGGAATAAGATAGTAGAGATATGTAATCCTGTGATTGAAAGTATTTGTTAAATTTTTGAATGGAATTAAATATAATGACATCCTCAGTCTTTAAAAAGACGACAGAGTCACGGGTTCGTCACGTGGCCGTGTAGAGGAAGGATGCAGGGGCAGATTAACAACATAAATAACTTGTTTTTGAAGCACAATTCGCATTTATTTTTAATAACAGACTTGATTTTTCCGTTTGACCGTAACATGGCGTTACTTTCGCCTCGGTCGAACAGGGCTTCACCGACGACTGCCGGGACACTGTGACATGCAGCGGCGCCAAGATAATCACGGCAAAAAAAACAAATTAAAGATGAGTGTTGAACCAATCAAATGGAGCGACTGTCATAAAAAATAAAATGGCGTATCCAAATGCCGTGTAATTTTATATAAAATTTAAAATAACATTATTAGGTGTGCATGTCAGGCGAGCGAACAAAAATAAGAGACAAAAGATCGTTTTTCTAGGCTTTTCGGCATCAGCCTAAAAGAGCTTTGTCAAGCTGATATCAATAAATTATCATTATTCCTTTACAAAAAAAGATTTTTCGTGAAAACGTTAAAATATGAAACATCGTTTCAAATACTGATTAAAAATTCACATTCGAAGTGTTTGGTAATACTTAAAAAAGTGACACAAACGCATTTTAATATATTTTTTGGCATTTGGTTGTGTTGCACTGTTCTTAAATACTATATATAAAATGTGACATTTTTAAAGGACGTCTTAATATAAAAACCATTATTAGAACTGTACTGATATATACGTCATAAAAGATTGTAGTACTACAGATAATAAAAAGAAACATAGAGACTTAATAAATTTTTATACTTCTACTTTCTAGAGGTATTCTCCAGCATGTATTTTATTTGCATAAAAAATAGCAAGTAGGTATGCACTCTTAAGCTAGGAAACTTGGGTATATATATATACTCGTAGGCACAACTCAAGGTGTCGTTGGAACAAAGAACATACTCTAAGCACATGCCCACAACCCACCTTTAGAAGTTTAATTAAGTTGAACAAATTATATGGGTCAACTTAATTTTTCAGTTCCTTTTATTGCTTAATGCAAATATGTAAAGATAGCTTCATGACGTCTTAAACATATTATTTGTAATTGCAATATTATTATTGTAGTGTAATCATAACGTATCCAGTTTCAATTGCTTTTAATCATATTTAAGACGCCATTCTGTGTTCACTTTTAAATGCATACTCGTATAACAAAGCGACTAAGGAACACGACGTATCTTTATCAATCAATAATATTTTTTGTTAAATGGTCTTGCAACCCAATATATACTGATATCCTCCTTTCTTATTTAGACATCGGTTTACTGGATGAAGGATGCAGGATCAGGTTCACAATACAAACACTTGCTTCTGTTTTACATATTACGCGTTTATTTGTCACGAACGTCGCCCGTAAAGCGAACGCCTTTCGGCGCGCGCGCTATCACGGTGGCGTGTCAAACTTCAACTAACAACTGCCCGCGCGTTCTGATTGACAGCTCGCTCTGACATCTGGCGGCAGACATACGAAGTAAATATGACAATGGCCAACATGAAATGGACCAACGCCGTGCAACATTCTACAATTAATATTAATGAATACAATTAACATTAGATGTGCATGTCAGGCGAGCGAACAATAATAAGAGACAAAAAATCGTTTTAAGAGGCTTTACGGCATCAGTCTAAAGGAGCTATTTCAAGCTGATATCAATACATATCTAATATAGCCCTATATTCAATATTTTTTTTCACTGTAGAACAGACCCGTTGTACATTCGTATGCATCGCGCCCGTGACGGCCGTTAAGGGAACAACTAAATAGTTTTATTCTGAGAGTTTTTCTCGCAACTTTCATGGTAAATTATTTTCTTTGGCAAAAGTCTCGTGGCAATAAATATCGGGCGGGCGCCAGTGTCTCGTTCCGGCGCGCTTAGCGGCTGAAGCTGAAACTGTAGACCGCCACAGCCAACAACAACCCAAGGCGCGAGGACTTCAGTCAATGACAGTTAGCGTGTGAATTATGTAATGTTTAATCGTGGAATTTAAGTTAAAAAAAGAAATATAATTATGTGAAATTTTGTCAGTAATATTAACACATACGTTCTGTTAAAAATTGTCGTCATTTAGTTTATAAATGCCTGCTAGTATAATTGGATGCACGTTACAAAAAAACAGGTGTATTATTGTTAACCATTTCATTACGGCTCGGTTTGATTACAAATTATACTGTCAATTATAAAACTAGTATTTGAAGCATAAGTGTACTTATCTGGTCTATTTTCATATATCACATTGGTTTTTGTAACGTTTAGCTATCAGATGATGCATAAAAAACTATTCTAAGAAAGTAGCAAAACAATATATCACATCAACCGATGTCAACGGTCGGGGAATCTTATGACGGCATATGTCGACAACCGATGCGAAAGGGTTAATAAAAACCGAATTAATAGTTTTTGGTATAAACGTTTATGAAATTGGGAACACAATATATCTATATATATTTCTTATTTCATGATTTTTTTTTCAATACTATGTCATTATCGAATATTTAACATTTATTTTTAATTAAGTTTGTTATTAAAATCCATTAAATATCTAAAGTACACAAGGAGGGTCGACACTCATTGACAATTAGATGTTTTGAGCCGCCATAGTTTTCGCCAAATTTAATTTATCTTTGTTTTTTGAAGCAACGCGGTGAACATTAAATGTAAATATTTTCGACAGTCTTACAGAACGACAGAAACCCCTGGCTTACACGTTTTTGTGGCAACTTAAAAGTTTTTCAACCAGGAAACTTAATTGACTCAGTTCAAAGAAGAGCAATTCGTTTGATAAACAATGACACCCTTACGTCTAATCTACAATCAATGGAACACAGACGTAAGGTTGGTTCTCTTAGTCTTTTCTACCGTTATAACCACGGTCGCTGCTCTTCGGAACTTAAAGAACTAATTCCTCCTGCACCCACTCACAGCCGACAAACTCGTCTTACACTTGCCGAACATCCATACACGGTTAATATATGTCGACCAAGAACTGGCAGCTTCCAAAGTTCATTCCTTAATGCCACCGGTAAGCTATGGAATGCTCTTCCAGCGTCTGTGCTTCCTCCTTCCTACAATCTGGATCTCTTCAAGAAACAGATAAATATACACTTGCAATCTCCCCAACCCACACACAAACACGAACACAACACACGTTTCCCGCATGCAGCGTCCAGCCTCCCTGGCTGAGCGTCATAGAGTGCACTGGTCTTGACCGGTTGTGCTCTCCTGCATGCGTTTACATAAAAAAAAAAGGATTCGCCATTATTTTATAAAACAAGATCACTATACCTACGTAATATTCGCAAACAATTTGTTATGAAAACTCAATATTCATCAACATTGGATTTTTGTTTGATGCCAAAATCCACATTTGTAAAGATGAACAGCGAAAAAAAAGCTTGCAAATGGTAATATATATATGAATATTTATGATCAATATTTTTTTCTTAAGTATAATCCTTTATTGTGTGTTTGTGTGTCATACGACTCACATGAAACGACAAGCATAATTCAGTATTTGTAAATATTACATTGACGACAAAACCACCAAAAGGTTCTCAATGACCTGTCTTCAGCCTGATGCCAGCGTATGAGCTCTTGTTGCCCCTTTACGAGTGTTTGTGACCCAAGCTTACAGGGGTGAATTGAAAAACCCTTAAATATGTTAAAGTGATACCAGATTTCATAATTTATAGATTCACGTGTTGGGTATGATTTAAAATACTTGAATGCATTGAAATAAGTATATTTAAGCAGGACGATGATATCTCAAGACTTGGTATATTTGTGTCTCGTATTAACGGGTCAAAATAAATCGTCCAAATCATGGAACAAAGTAAAAATATTGAGATATTTAATTTATGTATCCCTGAGTGAAAAAGGAGCATTGGAAGACTATGAAAACATTTATATGTAAGTTACTATGTTCCTGAGAGATATTCCCGTCGAAGACTTTTAGGGTCTTCCAGGCATGGCAGACACATCTCTGCATGAATTTTGATACAAAAGTAGAGTATTTTAAAGATATTTCAACTATCAAAAATTTAATATTGTGGCTTTTGGGTTTAGCCGTGTGTGGATAATTTCTTCTTACCAATATTTCGACCGCCATTGCAGGGGTCTTCTTCAGGTCATCAATCCTGAAAAAGACCCCTGCAATGGTGGTCGAAATATTGGTAAGAAGAAATTCGCCACACACGGCTAAACCCAAAAGCCACAATATCAAATATGGCCGTGAAAACCTAAGAAGTTATTTATCATAAATTTATTTTTCCCAGAAAAAGCACATTAATTTAAGAAAAGAATTTGTATACATAATTATAAAATAATTAAGTAAATAAATTCACAATATAAAAAAACTAAATCCCCTCAAACTAATTAAACTTTAAAAATAAATAGCTTAGCAACATTGACCTTTTATCACACGATTCATATTTATAAGACTAACTTTAACTTTTGTTGGCGTTATAAAAAGCTGTCATGTTTTTTGCACGGTAAAGGTATTTTTTTTGTAGAATTTACTTTGTACGTGTTTGTACTGTGAAATTCGCAATAAATAATCTGCACCGAGGCGACTTCCACCGAAAAGGCTTCCCTGAAAGGTCCTCGTCCGGCCCTCCCTCTTCTCAGGGTCCGAAAGCCTCACACCCCGAACTCTCCATCCTAAACCAGTGCGCTACTCTAGTCTTTCTCCTGCAAAGCCTTTCTCATACATTCGCCAGCTTTTTTTTACGGAGCAAATCGCTCGCGAAGTGATTAAATTATATTTCTATTTTCTTTCCTACGAGTTTCGTTTCTAATATCACTAATGTATATATTTGCAAAGATTTATCGCCGATTTTTTGTTGTCTACTCTTTTCCGCGAAATACTTAATATTTATTATTACTTTATTACTTCTGAAGGGAGAGCAAAAAAATAAAACACGACGCGATTTATGAAAGGCAAACAAGATTTTTTTTATGCGAAATTCAATTAAAAGGATGATCGTTTTTTTTATTGAGTGTTAAAAGATGCTAAGTTAGATTTTTGAATGCAGCAAGTCGTCTAGCAATAACTTTCAAATAATCCAGAGGTCATAAACTTGTTTACCGATAGAATTATTAAAAATGTCACAGTGGCTTTCAAATCATGTTTTATTAAATTATTTACGCATAAATATAATCAAATTGTTTAAGCAAACTGTACGCATAGAACAACTGTTTTTCATAGACATAAAAAGTATTTTTGCACTTTCTAAAACTTCAATAAGTGCAAAACAACATTCATATGTTATGTGCTTAACAGTTTTTTTATGTGATTGAATTTCAAACAACGTAAAGAATATTTGTCATTTATAAATGCTCTTTCAAAACACGTGTTAAATACAAATTCAATGCCTCATCATCATCAGCTTGTATTCATCCAATGTTGGACGTAAACCTCCCGCATGAGTCTCCATCTTCTTCAATCCTCCGCCTTCGGCATCTAAGTCACTTCCGCTATTCTCCTTATGTCGTCAGTCTATCTTGCAGGGGTCGGCCAATGGTTTGTTTGTCAGTTTTTGGGCGTCACTATAATACTTTTCTTCCTCATCGACCGTCGTCTCTTCGACAGATATGTCCTGCCTTTCCAGACCACATCTCAAAGGCCACTAGTCTTTTTTTATCACTTTCATTTAAGCACCATGTCTCACAGCCGTACATCAAGATGCTATAAACAAATGTTTTGGCAAGTTGTATGCGGAGCTTTTGTGTCTTGTTCTTTTATGTCAGTAAAAAAGGAAGCAAACGAGTTAAAAATAATGTTTTCAGAAAGAATCATCTTTTTATTAAGTGTTTCCTGTAATGCCCAAAGTGTGAGACAATTTACTTAAAAGTAGTAGCCTTTTAATAGGCGATTCCTTGTTTTGTTTTATAAATAGCCGAGGGTGAGATGGCGAGAAGCGGCGCCTCGGAGCAAATAAAATAAGATGTTACTTTTGTGACGCCTCATAACGGTCCAAGTTCATTTAAACGGTTCTCACCCCACTAATGCAAACGTCACCGTGAATCTCGGCTGATGGTTCTGATTGTTGTTAGAAGCGAGTAAAAATAGAGTCGGCGGTTCGTTTGTTCGAATTTCAGGCGTTTGTAAGGGGTTCTTCAATAAGCGTCCTCTATTCTTAAATAAAACAATTTTGTTTAATTTATATAAACATTTAAAAAAATGAAATTGTAATTTATAAATTAAAAGGGGCTGTATGACCACATCTCAAAGAGGCAGAGAGAATTTCCTGGAGAGACCACGTTACGACCAACGAGTTTCTCAGCATGATTGATTGGACCGATGGATTGGTCACATCATTTTTTTTTTTTTATGTAAACGCATGCAGGAGAGCACAACCGGTCAAGACCAGTGCACTCTATGACGCTCAGCCAGGGAGGCTGGACGCTGCATGCGGGAAACGTGTGTTGTGTTCGTGTTTGTGTGTGGGTTGGGGAGATTGCAAGTGTATATTTATCTGTTTCTTGAAGAGATCCAGATTGTAGGAAGGAGGAAACACAGACGCTGGAAGAGCATTCCATAGCTTACCGGTGGCATTAAGGAATGAACTTTGGAAGCTGCCAGTTCTTGGTCGACATATATTAACCGTGTATGGATGTTCGGCAAGTGTAAGACGAGTTTGTCGGCTGTGAGTGGGTGCAGGAGGAATTAGTTCTTTAAGTTCCGAAGAGCAGCGACCGTGGTAATAACGGTAGAAAAGACTAAGAGAACCAACCTTACGTCTGTGTTCCATTGATTGTAGATTAGACGTAAGGGTGTCATTGTTTATCAAACGAATTGCTCTTCTTTGAACTGAGTCAATTAAGTTTAGAAGGTATTTTGGGGCTCCAATCCAAAGGTGACTGCCGTATTCAAGGATAGGTCGGATTTGTCCTTTATATAGAAGAAGAAGTTGTTTATCGTTGAAATACCGACGTGATCTATATAATACACCTAGTTTTTTGGAAGCGAGACCGGCGATATGCGCCACGATAGTCTTCTTCACGACATTGTGGAAGGATGAATGGCATTGCCAGTTTTGCTATGGAAGAAATACGTCAATACGCCAATATCAAAGAATACGCCAGACCGAAATCCTCACCTGTGAAATCCACAACAGTGCCATTTTTTTTTGTTTATATAAACACGTACAGAAGAATATCGACAGACTGGGATAGTGATGCACAAGTCATCATCATCTCATTTTCGGATTGTAAGATGGTTATCATGCTTCATATGGCTCAGCGCTGCGCGTGAAGTCTTGATCCGCCAACGACATAGACTAGAGCCCAGCATTCACGAATGATCAAATTATTACGGGAAATCACTACGAATGGGTAGTGTTCAGCAAAAATACTTTTTCGACCACCAATTTTGGTTAATATGCTATGATTGGCATTATATGGGTCAAGGATCAAATTCGCACAAAACAGGGTATTTTAATGCTTAGAAATAGATTTTTTTTCTTAATCTCCTCCTGGGATCAAGCCCAAGACTCGGTTTGGTAAAGAAACGTCCTAATCACTAAACTACACTCGCCAGCAAATTGTATATTTGGTGTTGGTGGATTAGTATCGTCACATTGTGTGTTTTAGTATCGTCACAAATAAGCAAATTTTGCTTGTTCTTCATCCGATCCTAGATAGAGTATATAATCATGACAAGGTTCTTCTACAAAGTTCTGTCAGGCGTTATGGTTCTCGCTTCATTCTACTTGAGCTCTGATACTTGATGGCCCAAAGAAGGCATTCTAATTTATGCTCTTCTACGGCATTCAATAGATTCATTTTCGTCTCTTGACTATCTGTGGAGATGGAGGACAACTATTTTCGCTATAACTGCAAATTAATTTTGTACATTTTTTGAAAGAAGCGAAGATTATGAAAACAAAATTTAATAATGTAAATAAATTATTACACCTTAGTAATTTGGGTGATTTTTAAGCACCCGTGAAAAAAATATATTAAATACGAGCATGAGAGATGATACTTAAACAAAATTATTGTTTTACTTTTTAACTAAATTTAAAAGCGTCCATATTGAAGGACCCTATACTCGTATATGCTTCAAATACAGAAACAACTACAGCAGGGTTTTGTTAACTAAATATGGAATGTTTACGTTTGTTTACCAGAATGCGGTATGGGGATCTATGCAATTACCGAGATGCCGCTAATGTCGATGGGGGAGCATGTGTGGTAGTACATCATGATGTCTACGAAATCTAACAATAATGTCTGCTTAACAAATATATTTGTACTATATGTATAAACAATACACAATACGTTAATATCGACGTGCTTGTGTAACAAATAACTATCTAAAAATGTGTTCCAATGTTATTAAAACTATTTACCAAGTGGTTCAATCAATATAATACTTGAACCAAACATATTGAGATTACCTTTCAACGTATATTTAAGTCTCTTTGAAATATAATAATAAAAATAAAAAAATGTACGAGTTAAAAAAAGCAGCTTAGAATTATAAACATTTGTTATAATAATGTTTAACTATGTAGTGCAGAAAAGGTTATGAAATGAAACAATTAATGCAACAACAAATTTTAATTTAATTTACAATAGAGTTTTTCTGTTTTTCTTTATATAAATTTCTACAAACCACTGATGAAAAACTATATTATTATGAAAGTCATAAAATAAGTTATGTTTTTTTATAGAATGTTCAATATTTAAATGGAGTCTATTCAGAATAAGCGATGTAGATTTGTAACTGAGTTTGAATAAATTAAACGAGTATTAAAGTTTAGAAACTCTCGTGGAAAAGTAAATGGGAACACAGAATGTAAAATTATTCTTAAAAATTCAAACATCACTTCAGAGAGAGCAACATTTTTCAATTATAATCATTGTGTATTTTATACCAACTTCGATATTATATACGAAAATATATTTTTTTAAATTATTTATTGAAAACTATTGTATAACCCTGTTTTAATTATTAAATTTAATAAATATACACAACTCTATTTGTGTTATTTGAACGAGTATATTGAAATATCATATAATGCTACAAAAAATATATATTTGCAAATCTTTATTCTACTGTGCTATCATGTGCTCAGTACTATGATTAATTTTACCTCTACAATTTAGAAACTGTCTCCGTTTTCACTTTAATTCCTCCTTTTCTATGATGTGCGCGCTTTCATGCAAAGTAACTGATTTTCTTATTTCAGGACTGAAAGTCTGTTAAGTATGACGTTTTTCATTACGTCCGGGAATATTAGCCGGGATTCAAATCCCGGTTCTTTGGTACGCGGAAGAGTTTCAAGAAGAAGAGGCGGTACATCATGAAATAAACTCCTGAAGCCTCGGGCTATTCGTAAAGTATCCCAAACGTTTCAGTTTTCAGTTTATTTCAGGAAAATTCCGCCTTTATGCTTTAGTTACATATTACCGGGACTATTTTCTTTAAATTTATAACGTGGCTAAGGGAGAACTCTTTATACTTGGGGTTGATTGCTGTGAGCTCGCTCTCCCTAGTTTCAAATTTAAATTACAGCAGTCACAAAATGAACTAAATGTATACGTGAAAATTTTAGAAACCCTCTAAATAAATGGTCTAGTAATATTGAATACAACAGTATTGTTATATAGTTAATACTTTTGTTAACGAAATAACCTTACACAACATATATTTTGAAAATTGAGGAACTAATATAAATATTTATACATTTTTTAATGATTCTTCATATGAGAAAAATAATAAAGAAAATACAGCGCCCAATTGTTTGATGTATTTTAGAAACTAGTATCTATAGTAATGACTCAAATACTCCAACCCTAGTGTCTTACTCTATAAAACACTAGGGTTGGAGTATTTGACATTACGTACAAATGGGTTTGTGTTTTTATTATATCGACTAACACTGAAACGTTATTAAATTCACTTTATAATCAGGTGTTGATAGAAGAATCAATTTATAATATTGAGTTATGCAAATCTGCAATAAATACCTTACTATTCGAATTTATGTTGCACCGTCGGCATATGCAATTACAAGGCGACAAAGAGAAACGAGAATTGAAGGGAGTCTGGTCGCAAAGGTACCTGTTATAATTTCCAGCAGGGGTGATTTTTCCACCCCAAGTTGTGGCCGCAGAGCGAGACCGTTAAATGTCTGCCGGCCCTTTAATTACCAGCCCTGGCTGCCTAATTTAACACCCTCGGGACGGACGCATCTTTTCCTCCGGCGCGACAAATCCGCATGCATATTCAACCGCTTTTTCCTTTTTGTATTTAATTCGTTATTCATGCTTTTTGACTGAAATATGGTAAAAAGTACGACTCCCTAACACAAACCATAATATGAAAATATTTTTTACGTGAACATATACAAGAGAACACCGCTATATGGTACACACCGCTATAGTAAAACATTTTACATAAGATTGTAGTCATCATTAAAATTACAGATAGATATAGCCTAATTCTATTATCAAAGAATATAAAACATGTTTATCATTTTCACTCACAATATATTTTTTTATAAATAATTTGTGAGTTTATAGATAGTTTTAAAATGTTAATAAATTTAAAATATAAGTTTCATTGGGATTCGAACGCCGAACCTGTCGTCTAAAAAGTCAAGTACATTGACTCTCAACCGTGCCCTATATAATACGTACACAAACGTATATTCACAGCGTAAAGACAATGTTTGTATGTATTAAAAAAAGATTATCACTGCTAAGCTATTTTTTATGGAAATTTTCGGTCCTTTATTGCTTTCAGCCTAATGTATTATATTTAAATAATGTTCTTATCGATAAAAAAAACATTTGTGACTTTCCGCAGTACAAAATAAACAAACATTATTTTGGTTAATGCAAGAGCCTAAATAAATAGTATTTAATATATTTACGTACAATTTTCGTTTTAAGATGTAGCTTAATTTTTCGTAGGACAAGTTCACGTTTATTACTTCCTTAGGTAATAAATACATGAGCTGTATTATTTTTGTAAATAAACGATATTGAACCATCCATGTACATTTGATTTTCTTGAAATTTCGATAATATTTGAGGTAGATTTATTGAAGATATCCTACTTCTAGGGATTAGATACAACAGATATTTTGTATATGATTATTCATTTGTAAATTATATGTTATTTTTCTTCTGAATAATCAATGATTAATAAATTTTGCGACTTACCAAAGATTGTTGTCCCGAAACAGTTTGAAGTACCGTGCTTTTGTACGTACCTGAAACAAAAATGACAAATTAGCAATATATTATGTTAATTGTATAATAAATCATTCAATAAAATATGTTTTAAATACAAATATGTAACTTAATTGATTAAAACAATTAAAATGGTGTGTTTTATTTTTAAAAGTAGATAGTACAATTTATTTATTATATGAACCACCACTTACAGCCAGAATAGTCCTGATCTTGGGAGTGTTGAGCTAATCATCAGAGCTCCTTAAATTTTTGATAAACATATCCAGTACGCGCGTTACGCTTTTAGACTTACGCTGGAAGCCGACTGTTTTTTTTAATGAATTGCTAAATCTATCGTCGTGTTCAAGTAAAATTAAATATGACCCATACTGAAAAGGTTTTGAATTATGGTCGAAATTAAAAACAACACATATGTTGTGTGATCGGCCACTAACGTTTGAAAAAATATCACAAGCTGTGTATAATCGGCCACTAAGCGTTGGCTGAACGATCACACACACCTGCCTTTAACGTTCGGCCTGTTGAATTCACAAATATTGTGTAATCGGACTGGATAGTGTTAAGATATATATCTTATACTTAAACTTTCGTCTCGGCTAGTCCCCGGGCTGTTGTTTTAAAGTTCATCGGGGTTTATATATGTTCCAAGATGGATCTTCAGATACCGAGATGTCTTTCGACAAGGTAATCAAAATAGCAAAGACAGGATTTAGTGGCGTTAATTTGTAATGACCATTTGCTAGAGGAATGGATATAGTAAAAAACAAAATTAACAGCTCAAAAGCAACGTATTTTTGAGCTAGCCTACCCTTTTTAGTTCTAAGAAGTTGCTCAGCTCTAACAATGACACATGGTTACCGACAGGCTGTACCCATACAAGTTTATTAACATTATTTTTTGTGATGACTGAAATTACTGACGTTTATTTTCATTTGCACCCATAGTGTCGTACTTAAAAATAAACGTTTCCAGCCGAATCACACTCCGGCGACCCTTGAGTATCGTCGTGCTTGTTTGTCCACAGCGCGCGTACACGGAACGTGGGAAAACGACGATATAATTGCAGACCGGTCCGGCAATATGCCGGGACTTAAGAATAACTTCCGACAGCTATTTGGAGGCTCGACCGAGGGCGGAAGCTGGGCGGCAAATACACAGCATCCGGTTGCTTGTCCGAGATGTTAATGCAGACACCAAAACATACTCAAAGTAGATACAGCAATCTATATGTTGTTGCGTGCCGAACATGAATTTTGAATTCCTTGATCTAAATACTTTAATTAATATTGTAGTGTGTAAGATGGAGAAAAATTGATTGCTTCTAGATTATTGAAAAGAAATTAATTATATATTGAGAGATAGTATTCTGAAATCATGATTTGTTCTTTAATGGTTGTATAGCTTTTATACAAGGTTATTTAAAAAAAATATTTATATTGATTTATAAAAACGCTGCATACGTTACTATTCAGCGTGTTATTTTGGACTCTTAGGTCATGTTCAAGCATTTTTCTTTGTAAACGCATATATTGTACAAGTAAAATATGTAAGAAAATATTTTAAATAACAATATTTTTTTGAGAAGAGAAAATTGAGACACAATTTTTGATAACTTTACATACTCAGAAAGGTATAAAATAATACATATTAACATCCTCCTCTCTTTCAAAGGGCGTTATTCAGTCGCGTAAGGGCGTGATTCGGAGCAGATTAATAATACACAGACTTTTTCAGAAGCACTTTGACATATATTTACGATAAACTCTACAAGCTTATGTCTCGACCTAGTCACAGAATTTAGGCCGAGCCTCAATACAATATGCTCTCGCCGACTGCGGCACACGATTCATATGCCCGTGATGGGCTGTCACAAGCGGCGGTCCATATAACTAGTCCAAACATGCTAATATGGCGGACACATTCACGTCTGACAAGCGAACAGAAATAAGAGACGAAAGATTGTACATCGAGGTTTTCGGTACCAGTCAGCAAGAGCTATATCATGCTGATGTCAATATTAAAAAAGAGGCCATGGTAGTTGATTCAATTTTAGGGTGGTAAATTCAGAGCATCATACTCTCTACTTAAAGAACACATATTAAATAACAGGATTAATGATAGTAACAATAAAACAATGGACTATATGACATTCATCCAGGTTGGCTCAACATGTGGAATAAACTAATATTTATTTAATGTTAAGTTAAACTACACTTTCTTATTGACTAAGTTTTGAAGCACTTACGATCTCAAACGATTATAAGAGTCTTATATTTTTTTACTGCTTAATATATACTGAAAAAAAGAACAATAAAAGATGAAAATAAATACATCTTTTTCTAAATATAAAAGGTTTATAATACAGTATAGGATGAGTATATTTAAAAAAATAGGTCAAACTTTTTAGTATTTTTCTACATATAATGTACCTATTAGTCTTAAATGTCTGATTTTAATGGCCTCTTGGATGAAAAAACACGAATATCCTGTTAGATTATCTGAAAGGGTGTTCACTCCAATAAATTATTCTGCAAATGAGACTTGTAGTACTAGTACACACGCTCGCTCCCGTGGAGAGAAAAGAAATTGGACTTTGCCAAAGTAAATAAAAGTAAAGGCCTTTTAAATTGAGATCTCGCTGTGTCTTAAAGAAACGAGCTTAAAATTCAAATAGAATTCGCATAAAGTCGGGAATCGATCCTTAAAGCCAGACAAAACGAAGCCGCGATACTTCGGCGGGGCTTGTTAAACATGCCCCTCGGATCCCGGATGAAGATGTACAAAGCACAAATACGTTTATTCTGCTACGTGTAAATACGGATCAAGTAACTGCGGGTTGTGCCACAGAGTCTTTGAGAAAGCTCACTAAACTACTGAGGCTTTACAATTAGTAAGAATATAAGTGTACAACTATAATGCTCATAAAAGCTCACTTAAAATAGGTTGTTTTATGTTATTTATATTTTTAGTAGACACTTTGTTCGTTATTAGGGTCAATACAAAATATTATTTTTAAATAATTTAAACATAGTTTTAACATGAATCACAAATTATAAAAAGTGTTCATTGTGATTCACGTTCAAAAACGGTAGTAAGTATTTATCAATTAAAAACGAATATTTTTCCCAAATATACGTACGAGTATATAAAACGTTTTAATAAATGAAAAAAGAGTCAAATAACTTCTTAGATTTTCACGACCATATTTGATATTGTGGCTTTTGGGTTGAGCCGTGTGTGGTGAAATTCACAAGGAAAATATGGATGCTTAGTAAGGGAAGCGATTGAAATCAAAAAACATCCCATCAACATTAACAGGGATGACGGCTTGATTCTCAGAACAGCATGGCTTCCATCTCTAGCACATACTCTAAAACCTGTACAGACAAGCGTGGATGAACAATTCTTAGAACATACCTACCGTATTCTTTGAACATACCTACCGTAGTCTTAAAACATACCTACGATTCTCCGGAATGAAACTTGAGTTGCCATGGAGATATAAACCAATAACGCTCATATATATATATAATCGTGTCGGAAACAACAGGGTCAGATCCTGTCTGCCCAGAAGTGGGCGACGTCGATGGCGTTACTTCTGGCCATCATCAGGTGTTCCTGGGTGCAGCTATTCGGGCACAGCGCACACTCCAAAAGGTGTGACAGGGTCTGCTCCACGCCGCAGTCACAACGCTCATAAAAAAATATATAATCTGAATAAACCGACTCAAAACTAAAAAAATTATCAATCCTGAAGAAGACCCCTGCAATGTCGAAATATTGATTGAAGGAAGTTCACCACACACGGCTCAACCCAAAAGCGACAATATGAAAAGAGTGTCATATTTCAGCTCTGTCGAGAAGCAATTGTCAAGTATGATAGATAATATTATGATATGGAAATACTAATACAGTCAATGAGTGAGCGAGTATGAGGCATACGTGTATGTGGTGTGATAGATGTGTATTTTTTTTGTTAATCTGAGTAATTTTTGTTCAACTAATAAACACAAAAAATCCCTGGAAATTATATTTAAGAAAAACACGAAAAATCAAAATCATTTAAAGGAATTTCAATAAGAATTATTGTAGTTTTTTTTTGATAATTTTTTTTAATATGATTACTATGCATAATTTCGACAAAGACTATTTAAAAAATAAAATTGAAGTTTGTAAGATAATAATATATTAAAAACGCCTTATATACAAAAAATATTGTTAATTTTTACCGTTATTACGAGTACAATAAACATTGTAACGTTTTTAATAGTGAGATTGCGCTCTAAATGAATTCACAAAAGTTGAATACCCAACGAATAGGCACACTCAAGTGGCAATGGGCAGGACATATCTGTCGAAGAGATGACGGTCGATGGGGAAGAAAAGTATTGGAATGGCGCCCAAGAACTGGCTAACGAAGCATTGGCCGACCCCCTACAAGATGGACCGACGATATAAGAAGAATAGCGGGAGTGACCTTGATGCGGAAGGCGGAGGATCGAAGAGGATGGAGACTCATGCGGGAGGCCTACGTTCAACAGTGGATGGACATAGGCTGATGATGATGATGATGAATACAAGTATTTACGAGTACGTAATAAATTTCTATTTAGTTTAATCCAAAAACATGGTTTTTGCTAATAATGTAGGAAATTAATGAAAAATAACAAATGATAAGGTTTGCTGACGACATTGCTCTGATTGCTGAAACTGAAGATGAACTCACTGAAGCGCTGACATCCATGGAAAACATATTTAATTCCAACTACAATATGAAGATAAACAGCACAAAAACCAAAGTCATGAGAGTAAGCCGCAATGAGCAGCAGAAAATTAACATATCAATGCTAGGAGTGCCCCTAAAAGATGCAAAAGAATTTGTATACCTTGGAAGTACGATCACCTGGGATGGCAGAACAAAAAGAGAAGTCAACAGTCGAATACATCAAGCAAGGCTAGCTTTCAATAAAAAAGCCAAAATTCTTGAGTCAAAGAATATTACTTTAGGGCTCCGCAAGCAACTTGTCAAAACACTTGTTTGGAGCATCTTAATGTACGGCTGTGAGACATGGTGCTTATCTGAAAGTGATAAAAAAAGACTAGAGACCTTTGAGATGTGGTCGTACAGAAGAATTCTCGGAATTTCCTGGAGAGACCACGTCACGAACAATGAGGTTCTCAGGATAATCAAGGAAGATAGGCACCTAATAAGAACCATCTCAGAGAGGCGAGCCCGATGGATTGGTCACATCATGCGCTACGATGGTCTCCTTCACGATATTGTGGAGGGGATGGTTGAGGGTGGAAACTGTAGAGGGCGCCCTAGACGGGAGTATTTACAGCAAGTATTCCAGGACATGAATTGTAGCGCTTATGCTGAGCTGAAAAGTGTTGCGGATGACCGAGAGGAATGGAGATCGAGATGCAAGATTCTGTTGCTGCAAACCAATCCACCGGATTGATACTACGAAGAAGAACAAATGATAAGCATAAAAAATTTCTTATGCGGACTATTTTTTTATATAAATTCAGATAGTGTGAGTTGACATTGCACTGGAGTGTTGTAACGACAGATCATTTTTTAAGTTAAAATCACAGCATGCGCCTGAACAGACTCCGCGATCCTGAAAAGGCTCGAAAGTGCCAACACCGGGGACTCATATAAATGCAAATTTTCGGGAGCGGTGAACCATATATTTTCAGGCAATTTCAAGTCCAAACTGCCAGTCTATTACGTAACCCAAATAAGATGAAGATAATGCGTGTGGACTGTCACTTTTTTTAAAGAGTACGCCCTTGATATATTGTTGATTCACATTAGTATCGTGAAAAATCTCTCAAAATATTATCAGAACTTACGAAGTTATATTTTATTGTTAGTAAATGTATATATGTATTGCTTCAAACATAATATTTTATTTTAAATTATTAAAGAAGCAATACTACGAGTATTAATTCAATAATGATAATTCTTGTCATTATTTGAATTTAGTCTTCCCTATAACTAAAGCATATTCATTGTTTTGTTTGTATTTAATAATGTATTATTTCCTTAATTCAGAATAAATCATTCGTACGTATAGAGATTTTGTTTATTTATAAGATAAGTAATTATAATTAACTCTTTATGCTAAATTTTAGTAAAAAAACTATTACTTATGATAATCTGAATGATGTTATTTGACACCCAAAAAAAATTGACAATTTGTGGTGAAAAACTGGTTTACACATGGATAAGATAAGGGAAGAAACTCTCAAGTGATTCATTCTATAAATGCATTTTTTAAATTCTTTATTTATATACAATACATTTAATGTTTCTCAAGGGAAGTTTATGTGTATGTTGGGTTAATTGGCTGCATCGGAGTGCAATATATAATGCCAAAAATCACAGCTGTCACCGGTTCAAAGGGTAAGTAGCCTTCAATAAACAAGCCTTCGTGGCGGACCACAAAGGCGGGCGTCGAAAGAGTTTATCTTCCGCCCGCAGAGCCTCCGCTGCAGCCTAACACGTACAGGAAATGAAAGCTTCACAACATTTTTCAGCAAAGCTATTTTCAGTGCGAAAACTGTTTTTTCATGAAATTCGTGCGATGATTTTTTATGTCTAAGTTATTTTTAGAGTAAATTATTAAATGTTTGTGTACGTAATTTCACGCCTTATTACAGCTTAAGATTATTGCTGATGCGATAACTTAATTTAAAAGTATGATAAGGTAAGTTAACAAATGTACAGAAACAGAGGTGAATATGGCGGGAACATGCTAATAGGTTGCCATAGGATAGCATAAATTACACCTGTCTGTAACCAGGTAATGCTGTCTTGGAAGACAATAAGAAACATTTTATGATGTTAATGATGAAACTCCAAGTGCCTGAGCTAACACAGGGTGGCGTGAAGACTTTCATGTAGAAAATTTATAATGATCATATGATCTAGGTAGGTAGCGCATATGGAATGATGATGATGTGTTTTATGTACAATAAATAAGGTTATTTAAATAATTAACATTATAGAGTATCTTTTTCTTACAAATCCACTTCCAAGAAAAAGTATATTGTGCAGTTATAAGTCAGAGTTATTATTAAAAATAGAGATATTTGCTGAAGATATAAATAAAATATAAATACAAGTATTTTAAGATCATATTTTTTTCAAATTCTACATTATTCTTAAATTATTCTATTTCATAGAAATAAGTGAATTAAATTATAATGTTTTAAGGCTGTATTGAAATTTCAGACGTGAATTTTATATTTATAACAAAATGTATAATATAATTTTGTCCCAAATTTAAATGATAAATTATAATTGTACAATGTTATCGTACAAAATTTATACTTAAGAGCATAAAAAGCTTTAGATATCTCAACATAGATACTAGTAAATTAATTTATAAAAAGCGTCTAGACAAGATCAAAGAAACGCGGAGACAAAAAACGCAAAAATACTCGTATCTCTAAGAAAAATGACTTTCTGTATCGTAACACTTTGTCGCATCGCAGTCCAATCCTCAGACACCTCGCAAATTGCACGTCAAAACGACACGCCATGAAAAAAGTGCAATAAATCTATCAATGCAGTTTCGAGACCTGTTGTAATATGTAAATTTTCGTCCGAGAGCCAAGGAAAAAAGTCCTAGTGATACAACGCTCGACTGATTCTACAATTTCACGTTCGAATGTCGAGTACAGACTTTAATACATTGTTTTTATTATTTCCTTTGATTGATTATTCTTGATTGAATTCCATGATTTAAGTGTACTAAGCTACAGAGAATTTTTTGGATAAATTCCATATTTTATAATGACATCTCGACAATCTCAATTCAATTATTTATTTATGAATAAAATCTTGTTTCATTTACAATATTGAGCTTTAATACAATTGATAATATGTAAAAATATGATACTATGAATACTTTTTGTTTTTTTTTTTTTTTTTTTTTATATATTCACACTCACACCGGAGAGCATCAGTAGAAGGTTTATGTTTTTCTAGGACTCTATGACGCTCAAACGGATTGGTTTGAAGATGTATAGTGGGAAAAAATTGTAGTGATAGTGTGCATGTAAGGGGAGCATTCAAAGCCCCGTCTTTGGTTCTAGAGAAGGAGCTAAAGAAATCGAATTGAATCGATAGATATCAACCATTTAGGTGTGCTTAGAAAAGGTTGCATGTTTATGTCATCGATAAATAGATACAAGCAAATCAAGTGCAGTGATATAAGTGATAACTTATTAAATAAACCTGCTAAATACCTGTTTCAAGGATTTTATATAAGATGTTGAGGTACCATTGCATAATAATTTTACATCAAGAATCGGGATTGCATAAAAGGTATATAAAATAATATATTCATGAGGGTCTCATTACAAAAAATGATGATGCGAGCACTTTTCATTTACTACCTATTTTATTTAATATTTAAACCCTTTTGTGTAATTTGTTAAAAAAATATGTTTGATGTCTGAATAGTATACGATTGCTATATGTTTGGTGTGTGAGATTGTTATACTGTTGGTGTGTAGTTGGCCGCTAGTGGAGACCGGCGAGCCCCAGTTTGGGAACCGTCCGGAGCGGGACGCTCACAGTTAGAGGAAACCCGCGGGAATATAAATTATCCCGACTGCGCTGTCCACTTTGCCCGCATCCCCCGGCGCTCCCCCAGCAACCCTTCCTCCTCATCCCCGAAATCGCCCCAAAGAACCACACTATTGATTTTTTATTGCACTTTTTAGAGCGACCGTTTAATCACCCTGCTTTCTTACAAAAAAAAAACTGTATATTGTCCAAAGCGTTGTTTTGTAAAATCTGCTTTCAGTGCTTTATACTAAACAGATCTCAGCAAGAAATACTTCTTGATTCAATACGAAATTTGTTCTTCAACTTTAAAATCTTCCCAACTACACATTCGGCATATTATTATTTAGTCGGTCTTGATGAATGCCACAGGCTCGCTCTAAATCCGGAAAAGACGGAATTACTCTTTATGGCCACAGCTCGAAGACAACATCTATTGGACTTACAACCCTTGGCCATTTGTGGTAATGATGTCATCCCTTCTACAAGCGTCAAGCTGCTGGGAGTAGAAATTGACCAGTTCCTCAATCTTAGCGGTAATATTACAAAAACGGTGAAATCTGGATTTTTTAACCTGCGGCAGATACGGTCGGTAAAAAGATGCTTACCCAGAGACGCTACAAAGAGTTTGGTAAATGCGTTTATAGTCTCCAAAATGGACTACTGCAACGCACTGCACGCAGGCCAGCCAGCCAAACAATTAAATCGATTGCAGTCGTTACAAAACGCAGCGGCACGACTAGTCTACAACGCGCCCAAATTCTGTCACATTACTCCAATACTACACCGACTGCACTGGTTGAGAGTTTCGGCTAGAATCCAGTATAAATTATGCCTCTTAGCTTACAAGGCACTCAACGGAACTGCACCGGGCTATCTGACAGAACTTATTAACCCTTCAGAAATAAGCACGCGTGGAGAGACACTCAGATCGGCTAGAGCAAATAGAAGCACCCTGCAGCTGACGGGAGGTAGTCCTAGCACGGTCTTTGGCAATCGGGCTTTCAGCTACGCTGCGCCAATGGCCTGGAACTCACTACCGGAAAGCATAAGAGAGCTTAAAGCAGAGGCATCCTTCAGAAGCAGACTCAAGACCCACCTTTTTACTCAGAGAGGCAAAGAAGCGCTTTTGGAATGATCATTCGGTCATAAAAGAGCGCTATACAAATACTAATATAATAATAATAATTGACACCATTTTTTGTGAAAAAATATATCATATTAGCACATATCGTTCCATGACCACGCCCTGGCTAAAGAATATGGTCGTCACAAATAACTGCCATTTTTGTGATGTGAATAAATATTTTATATAGTTCTGTTCATGCAGCATGTCCGCAAATGCAGCATACAAAGAACATGTACTAATCAGGTTCACCTTCGTCACTTGACTGGCTTTATGATGGAAGATTACCATGTCCGTTCTCTTATTTCGTCATTCCTCACAGTCAGGCCATCGTACCTCAGTATCTCTCAAAATCTATGCAAGCTTCTGTTCTCAAAACGCATTACACGGAATAATAATGAAATTTTACCCTTGCCTTTATGCGTTAATATTTTTAAAAAGTTTTGGATAGTTTTTAAACTGACTTATACATCAATTGACACACAAATACACATACAAATTTACATCAAACATCATGCTATATGTTCGAATTGAACACGTATTTGTGTATCGATTGTTGAAAATTCGAATGAACTTTTAGTGATTTATAAATATTATAGTATTTAAATAAATTCTACTTATTCTCCATAAAACATTTTTGGAAACTGGTTCTTCAAATTTTACAAAACAATACGTATTTTGTTGAATTGATATAGTAGAACGCAATAAAACCGATAAATTTTAGAAATTGTAAATTTTTTCATATTACTGTTGTACTATACAGTAAAAAGAAATGGGTTTTATTTAACAGATTTGAATTAATAATTAGCATAAATTAGAATCAGTTGCTGCAGAAGGCCATACAACAAAAGTTGTTTTGGAATAATATGAAAATATACAAATGACCGTTTAACATAATTTAAGAGGCGCAAAGATAACTAAATACACATATTATAATAATAGATAACTACAATATCTGAATTCAGTTTTTTAAACTATGAGTTTCAACTAGATAGAAATATAAAAATAAAATAAGGAAAGGTGTTCGAAGTTTATCGTACCCGGGTTTCACCGTCCTCTAGTAACCCTTCTCTTCCCTAAAACTCTCAAAAGAACCCAAGTATTGATTTTTTTATTGCACTAATATGTTATTGTATGCACTTTGGGGTGCTTTTTCGCCAAGATGTATTGTTGACGGTTGATTTATTGTATCGCTACATCAAAAGCTCGAGCAGTGATATGATTCTCATGGTATCAGACCGCTGGACTGAAATATTACACATAATAATATTACTCAGCAGAGTTCAAGTGATATTAGTAAATTATTTGACATATTATTTATTACTGACGTATTATGTTGTGGATGTTATTGGTAAATATACCATAGCTTAATATATCTAAATAATCATCTAAAATTTTATATTTTAACGAAATGTTTCGCCTACGTTATGAAACCATTGTAAAGAGAAAGAAGAAAATTAATTATCAATTTGATAATGACTACTTGACGAAGCCAAAAATTAAATTGTGTAATAATCATATATATTTATTTATTTTTATTGATAATACGAAATTCCAACAAGAAGTATCTATCGAAAAATGGAAAAACCTTAGTACTATTTTGAATGATCTTTATTATGGAAAAACAGTAAATTATTTATAAGTTATCTCTTTTAAATATGATCCATATATATTATATATATTTTTTAAGACATATAAACAGCAGACGTGATGAGAAGCACCTCATCGGTGGATTGCATTTGGTCATTTTACAGAACGATGGAGTGTTGATTCGCCAATGTTACTGAATAACTTATCTCATCATTTACGCTATGTGATTTAAAATAATAATATGCAGTGTTTTAAAATTTTTAATTTTTGTATCAGTTTCAGCTTTAAAATAACCATTAAAAAATTAAAAGGTCCAAAAAAATGTGATTGAATGTTTGTAGACACCGTATGCTTAGCAAGCGGATATGGAAGAAAAATAAAATATATTGAGTACAAAATACAAATATCTTAGAAAAATAGTAATATCCTCACTCTCTAGTCGTAAGTAACTAATATTATTTTCACTATTTTATTGATAAAGATTTTTTGTTTCGAGATATTCAGTACACTGTATCATTCAGGAGCAGTTTGTAACATTTTCGGTACTGTGTATTGAGTAGGCTCTCTTCGTGGTTACGCCACTGTAAACGGTTGGATTCAATTTGAAAATTTATCACTCGGACAGTAATTTGTTACCCGAACTACCTATTATGATGTCAAAGAAGATATCGATTTGGTTCCAAGTACGAGGCAGTCTGAATATTGGACGCTTTCATATTATGGTACACTTTAACGTGAATGGGTAAATATTGATGACATATTGCAAATATATTTCTAAAATAGATTAAATAGTAAAGTTATTTTAATAAAAAAGTTTCAATAGACGATATATTTTTTAGCTTACAATTATTTATTAGTTTTATTTAGTGAAACATTCTCTTAAATAAAACTTTCAATGCTTGATACTGGTATATGTCTTATATAAAAACATTAAATGTGATTATAAAGTTTAATTACATATATTATATACAAGGAATCTTGTTAATTTAATAAAGTTATTAAATTACGTTTACTAATGGCTGAAGCCTATTAGTCACAAATTGCCATCAAAAATTTGCAATTTTCGTTACCTAGTATTATGCAATGTTAAGTTCGCGATAGTTTTCCAAGACGAAGCCTGAAGAAGGTTTGACGAAAAGATAGATGTTATTAACGCTCTAGTGCGACATTTAAAGACCTGGTGGTAGCCGGGTTCATCGTCTCTTGACTGAATATGAAATGAAAGACTATATTCGCTTCATCATTCTTCAAAAATGCAAGCCATTATATTTCCAGTATCTTAAGCAAACATCAGTTCTAAAACCCACTATACGGCTGCAAGATTAAAGGTAATTAAAACGTATCAAAAATAAAGGATTTTTATTAAAATGTATATTTAAAATATTAAATATATATGCAGGTTCTCGGATTAATTTTTGAATACAATTTTCCTACTTTTAAGCCACACACGCGTCGAGTCTACCACCGTCCACCCCTATGGGCGGATGAGCTAGGAGGTCCAAAAGGGCTAGTGCGGAGGCAAAGAGCCGCCCAATCCAGGGCCGTGACGGCAGGCGGTTCCGGTACGCGGCAGCCTAGATCCTTGGCCCTTTCATCGCGAAACCAACCGCTACTCCGCCTAACCATAACCACCCACCCGCCCACTGGCTAACAAAGTTGGGATGTCTAAACAATGCAATATGCAACAAGGGTGCAAAGGTTTTAGCTTTTTTTTTTTCAATTTATAACCAAGAAAATATAGCCGATATTGTTGCTTAATGCACGAGAAATACTGTATGAAAGAACAAACAAAGATTAAATTGAACATATACGAAACCAGTGTCCATTCGATTATGTCATTTTTTTATGTAAGCACATACAGTAGAAAACCGACAGATGGTGATATTGATTCTGAAGTCTCATCTGTGACGCTAACTATAGTGGATATGGCAGAGCACTGCATGTGGAGTGTTGATCCGCCAACGTCATAGACCACAGCCCGAGATTCACGCATCATCCTTATTATTACAGGAATTCACTATGAACGGGTGGTCTTCACGGGACGACTTTCGTCTACTACCAATTTTAATTAATAGGCTATGACTGGTATTTTTCGGGTGAGGGATCAAATTCACACCAACCGGGGGTATTTTAGAGCTCAGAGATCGATTAACAATCCTTGTATTTTTTTAATATCCAACGGGGATCAAACCCATGACCTTTTACTTGCAAAGCAAATGCTTTGACCATTGAGATATACCCGCTGACTAGCATACAATATAACCATTGAAACAAGGCAGATACCACAAAAACGAAAAGTCTCTTAAGAACCATGCATATTCTTCGACCCATTGGAGCATTGATAAAGTAAGACATTCTGAAATAAGAAAGCTCCCTGACTTCAGATATATAGTGCGTGCAGAAGATCAAGAATGCGGTATAGAAAATATAGCAAAGGAAGAATGTGTGCCAAAAGGGTGTTGAGCATAGAGACTAACGAACCACTATCGGGTATTTGCCTTTCAGGAAGACGACATAAAAAAAGGCGAGACAGCTGGTTATACGTATCGTCTTCCTCCGAAAGAAAAACTCAACGTACCTGTGTATAATCCGTAAATTGGAGACTAAACGTGATGATATAGTTAGATTACTTTGAATCGGTCTTATACATTCCGATGTGTGAATGTGCTTTGAGAAATTATATTATCAATAAGATTTCATAACTTTTATGATACTACGCTAATAAATTATTTTACAAATATTACTGAGTTCGTAATAAGCCGCTGTACATCAGTGAGATATTGAAATAAATACACAATCCTTGTATATACTAGCGATGTTTTTGAGACACAAGAACCACCCTGTAATTATTCAAACCTTTTCAATTTATATTTTGTAATAAACAAAGTTATATGCAACAACTAAGCACGATTGATTTTAGTACAATATTATATTTGATATATAAATATCTATTGAACATTAAAATGCGTCAATTAATTTATTCGCCCAATTAAGTTGCAAGGACTTAGATTTCTTTTGATCATACAAAACTCTATTTCACATCGGTTTCGATGATTATTTTCATATTTTATTTCAACGTGACTAAAAAACTCTCTCAATATATTTTTTTTTTTTATATTTCTGTAATATTGGAAAAAATTAAATTGGAGTTGAGGTACTATTTTTTTGTCGAGATACGAACGTTCCTTTTTAGGCAGCTTAAATAAGGTTAAATGTTCGGCAAAATCTGTGATCAAAGCCGGGTAGCATCTGATACTGGGGAATTCGTTTATTTTATAAGCCCCTTAGGGCCAAATTAGATGAGATTCACAAACGCACTGCCGCTGCAGTAAAAAATAAAAATTAAATGCATTTTTACATAAAATACTATATTTTATTAAATATTTCTTAGAATACAGAGAGTATGTTTTGGAAAGCCATAATACTTTTCATAGCAATGCTTTTATACATACACACAGTACAGTAAAGTACCAGCAGAAAGAACGTAAAGTGAGTATGTGCGTAGACGTATTAAATTCATTTACGTTATTTCGTTTATAAATCTGCTTCTTAGGAGTGATATTCAGATTAAAATAAATATGAGAAGAAGTAAACTATCTTTTGTTAATAGTATATAATATAATTTGAACTTTGTCAGGATTTTTAGAAAGTAATGTTTAATCAAAACGTAGTTACTTTACTAGTTTTTTAATTTATTGGTTCTGATTAAAGTAAATTAGAAATCAGCTTCAAAACCAGGCTACGTATTCATTTAAGCAAAAAAAAATCTTTTATACAGAGTTTATAGCATTAACTTGCTAAATTAAAATAATATTAAGATTTCTAAAGCAAAACAAAATTTCTAATATGGACCTAATTGATTTGATAAGTTAGAACATTCTTTAAATATATTTTTTAAATAATATAATCTATGCTTTATACAATCGTTAATATCAGCGTACGTCAGTTTACTTGTTTATACATATTTTTTTTTTATCATAATATTATTATATTTTTAAATATAATATGTGTTAATATGTTGTGAGAGTACATTTAGTATATATGAACATACTTTTATTCTTGATGTGTCCCAGTCGGGAATTTTGATTTTCAGAAAATTAAGTTTCCTTTCGGCAGCTGCAGGCTGCACCGTCGGGACATTGACGTGGGTGAAGCCTAAAGACGTCTCTCAAGAGTCAACAAGCCTCCAAAGCCTTACCCTGAAAGCCACCTGAACCAATATAAAAATCACCTCCAGCGCAAGCTTTCCCCCTAATAACATTCAAATTCACATTTCTTTATCGTTTCAAAAGAATACTCTATTCCAGACCCTTATACAATAATCAAGCGGTACTTGTAACAGGTACGTGTATCTATCTTCTATATTCTATCTTCGCCCCTTTCTTTCACGGGTAAGTTTCTTTTCGTTATTTGTCGGATCTTTTTCTTGCGATGCGGCGCTTTGCCTTTGTGTCCACTTACCCGATAATAAAAATCTCCTTCGGTAAAAGAATGGGAGACAGCGGGAGAGGAGAGTGGGGCTTCTTGGAAACTAGACTGCTCGAGTACGTTCGTGTTGTATGGAATACAGTTAGTAGAGAGATTTTATTGTTTTAACTGATACGTACGAGTAACGTTTATCGAGTTCATTTAACATAAAATAATATGACTGAATTTATGAAAGATTTTATTAAATACAAAAACCGTAAAACAAAAAATATGCATTTTTTAAAATTCTTTGCCACATTACACAGCAATGTAATTTATAAAGAAAAAATGATACAAATTTTACTTTGGCAATATATTACAATAAAGAAGATATAGATTTTTTAAGACTTAGGAGCAAAACTATCAACAAAAGAATTACTCATCCGCATTTAAATATTTGGCAAGATAAATTTAGTAACAAGATGGTCTCTTAAAACGTCATATAAAATATAGGTTATTAAAACAAGTTTTATTGTTTATAAGAGGTATATTAATGTAGAATACTATAATTTAAATTTATTCGGTTAATATTGAATTTTAGTGATAATTTCAAACCTGTGTAGTGCACAGGGTTTTTAGCATGGATCACAATAAAGCTGGTTGCAATTGCTTGGTAGTGATTGGAGAACTTCGTAGATATCCGAAGTTCTGTGAAAGCGTTCAAATACGAGCAAATACTCCCAAATCACACCGGTGTGATTGTTGAAGCGAGTGCGCTAACTAACTAACCATTGCAAATTAAGAAAGTTATATTAATAGATATATGAATTATTAGGAAACTGTATTGTTAATAAATTAAGCAATAGATTTGACAAATAAAATTACTAACAATCTTACATTAGCACACAGTTAAATACATAATAGAGGATATTAAGTTTTTAATGCTGCGTCAGTTGCCATAGTCTTCCCTTCATCTCATGTCAGCACCTGAAACTCCACTCAGAACATTAAATATATAATATCCAACGGCCTTCCTAGACGGCGAGATCTTGGAGGCGAAAGCCCTTGAAATTGATGGTCTCCTGCAGTATGTGATGTACATGTTCCAGCCAAGTTTACCTTCTTCTCTTGATAAACTGTAGTATCGAAGCCAGCCACGTTTTCTCTTACATCCCATCATTCTTCCCGAATATTCTACGCAGACATCTGTTTTGTAAGCTCATCATACTTAAAAAAGAATGGAGACGATACAAGTGTATATTTGGAACTTTGTTTTGATCATGGGAAGCTACGATTAATATTATGCATGAAGTATAAAGATAAAAACACACTAATTGTTAAAGTATCGTTATATATACTTTTAGTAGGTAAGCTTATAAATTACCTTCGCAACGAGTATATTAACTCACCAAGCGAGCTGATGCTACATAAAATAATACACTTTTTTACGTGAGTAATGAATGGCGCATGAAGACGGACTGTAATTTACGCTTAAAAGATCCTCCTCCGTCATTATCTGTCGCCCCTTGAGCACAGGTCCACATTCTGGGGCGCCATTACCGGCAGGCAAGTGCATATCTCCTCCCAGAGGCCGCTCGTCTTGTTTAATTAAATTTTAAAGGGTTGAATTACACTGCAAGTGCCGCGATAAGCCCATAGTCTCCCATTGCAGTCGCGATCTAAGGAGCTTTTGCCGACTTGACGTGTAATATTGCAAAGTTGTACATATATTGGTAGAGGTTACATTAAAGTTTGGCGTGAGTACTTGTTGTAAGTTATTTCATGATAGATAATATGTGAATTTATCATTAAATAATCTTCGTCAATTTTGTACCGTAACGCACAATTTTCCGTCAATTACAAATCAATTAAAGATATTTGAAAATTTGTCTTAAATGTTATATCTATATTAAAAATATGTTATTATAAATAGTATTTTAACTAAAACATAAAGCAAGACTAATCAGTATAAAGATATGGTTTGAAAATATCACGTTAAGTATTTTAAGGATAATCTATTAAAATATTTCAATGTATTTATTTAAGTTCAAAATTCTAACGGAATTAACGGAATCTAGTTCCAAGTAATACATACAAAAGTTATATAATGGCAAAATAACTTATTTAATGTTTTGATGTGTTCATATATTGTATTTATCTTCAGTATATATCAACACACTTCAGTTGTTACATTAAACATACACAAAGATAATAAAAAAAGCTTTGGTTAAAGTAAATTACTATTTCAAATGAGGCTAAGTTCAATTTGTTCTCCTAATGCCACATAAGCACTTTTTGTAATATTTTTATAACTGCTTATATAAATGCAAATAATTATTTATATCGACGATCCGTATGTTTATATGAAGCAATCAGTAATAATAAAAAAATAACCCACACTCATTAGCGTAAAGAGTAACATAAAAAAAATGTTCATAAATACTTACAACTAGCTGAGTGTAAATTACATTTACACCTCGAGAGTGAAAAATAATCCGAGATGATATAGTAGTTGAACATCTTATAGTGTGTTATATGAACTTATGAGTAGAATAGTCTAACACAGAGACTAGTAGAGTTGTAACACATATAGTCTAAACAAGCACCCGCCTGGAGCTTCCCGGGCGGTCCGCCTTTCGTCTTAATACCAAGACGCGCGAGGAGCTTTCTCTTGTCAAAGCTCAATTTTTAATTACCCGGAGGAAGAGGACGTATCCAGCCGAGCTTTAGTTAGTCCTCAGCGGGAGGACAAACAAAATTAGAGACGCCCGGAGTCCTCTCGACTTAATGCCGGGAGATGGCTACGGGCATTAGAGGGATTCAGAAAGAGCTTTTAGATTTTTTATTGCAGCTTGAGCGGGTTGATGTTAACAGCGTGTAACAAGTGCGATATGATACTTTTTAAAAGATTTTATCATTTATGTGCTTATTTATTTACAAAGTGTAAAACAATATGTTTTACACTTTGTAAATAAGATGGGCAGAAGTAGGGCTTAATTTAACAAATAATTAATTAGAAGATGTTATTAATTATTTATTTATTTATTTATTAGATTAATGTAGTTTCAAGTAATGTTGTTGTTATAACATAATCAAAAAATAATGAATAATAAAATATAAGCATATTATATAAAATAAAAATACCACGCGACATGAAAAAGTAAATAAAAATTATAAAAAATGATACAAGAGCAGTATTATGTACTTTATAAAATGTATTTTACTGATATAATTGTTATTGATTTGTTGGTGAAAAAAGTGAGCTCCTTCTTTAAATATATATACTTAAATTTTAAAGAATGTATTAATAAGTTGTTAAAAAATGGTTGGAAAATTTGAGAATTCCATGAATGCCTAATGCGATTTATTTATTTTCGACGATTCTCACATGAAATTAACAAAAAATAAAGTAATATGTGTGCTCAAAATGGAGGTATATTCTATACATGACTAGCAGCATTGAATGAAAAGATTCGTAGAAGAGTAATATAATACAGCCATTTATAACACATAGAAGCTTAGATGTTTATATTCTCGATTTTCTTTTATAATTTCAATAAATTTTAGTTGTGGAATGTGTTGATGAAGAATTTATCAAAAGTACTATGTCACTGTCCAGTGGACCGCGATGCCTGTAATAGGTCAAGTCTCACGTCGATTTCTGGATTAACGAGCTGGAGCACGACTGGGATCAGGTGAACCAGCGCCTGTGTGGTGGCGGGACGTGACGTGAGCCAACCAGGAGTCTACGCCTCCAAACCCACATGATCGTGTGAGAAACGGAATATGTGTGAAGATGAGGAACGAAATGTGAGGAACGGGAGATGAGGATGGTCGTGGAATGTGGACATGATGCAAGAGATCAACTATGGTCTTGAAGATAGGTTATAGAGGCTTGGTAAGTAACAAAAAACCACAGAAAATCACTGTCTCAAATCACATTTCGAATACAGTTTTTTACATAATTTTTTTTTTAGATAAAAGTGTTTGTAGATAACAGAACACAATAATGAGAGCTTGGTAAAGTGCAGCTTTAAGTTTCTCAAGTCTAGCGGAATCGTTTCTTAGTAAGAAGATATAGTCTTTATTGTCTTATCATTATGTTTTAAACTACCTGCATAGTTGAAAGAGAGAGTTGGGTAATAGTTTATATTGTAAAAAGTTCTAGTGATTAAACTAACGCTGGAAAAAATAACGTTGATCATAATATGTAAGAAGTGTTTTTCATTATAAAAGGTATGCTTAAAAGTTAGCTGAAAAATACACATTTTTCCGTCCTGTATAAAGGTCTCGATTATTAGTCTAAGACGGTGTTTGATTAAGCAGTTGTTGTTTAAATACTCATTCTACATATACACAGTTGGAGCACATAGACGTCATAAGTTGCCACCGTAATGTTTCGGCTATATCAGCTGCCATAGTATTCACTTTGTCCTACATAAAGCTATCTATCTTCATAGTCTGGGAGGTTAGGTCCGTTTCTTACCTTGTAATTCCTCATAAAGTCAATATCATTGTACCGGTAGCATAAATTAAAATTAAATAGTGTTTCATTTTCCATAAAAAGATTTCAGAAAATTATTACAATCGGTTCAAATACCAAGCCCACCGTTCTTTTATATGTTTATTGTCATTATCTGTCATTGCTTTGAATAGATTTAAATCTTTATCAGTTGATCAAATGTTTTTTTTTTAATCAATTAAAATTATAATTTAATTGAATTGTAAGTCTCTTATCGCGTCGCCGATTGTTTTGCAAGTCGTCCGTCGCTTCGATGATCGCTTGCACTGAGTCCGCTTACTTATTAGTGTGTGCAAGCCAGGCTGGCACAAAGAGGACATCCAGCCAGGCGGACGAATTTAACGGGCCGAGGCTATTGTGGGAGAGGAAAGCTCTCATCTGTTGATAACGCGACTCCCACGCTAACCTCCCGTCCACTCCCACCTCCAATGGTAACTCCCCACCCATTCCCGCTATCCTACCTTTCCATCCCCGTTTTTCTACCTTGCCATTTATGATTAAGAATGATGCTACAGCTCTCGACTGATACGCATACACTTCCTGGTTCAAATTCCAATAAACTTAGCAAGTGCGCATACTGGAGAATACAACTTGTATATAATCTACAACAGATCGTCTACTAAATAATCATAAATTTAGTTTTAACTTCAACTCATGGAACACAATAATTTGATATATTTATAACATTGATGAATACCCATTAATATTTATTATTGATGAAGAATAGGCACCTTTTACAATTCTTTCCCAAAGGTTTTGGTAATTTAAAGAAATTAAGCATTTTCACCCGTCTTTATACAATAGAAAATACCTTGAGAAACATGTCAATATATTTTCTTCGTACGCAGTGTCCTGCCTGATTAATCGCCATATAAATCATTGGTTTTATTCACTTTTTCCTGAAATATAAATACAATTTGTATTTTTAGTAACTTTGTTTTCAAAACCTCGTTAAGGTCTAAATTTGTGTTTAGTCTCTAAATTAATTACATCACAGCAGACTACCAGGTGATGAAATCATAATGCTTCAAGTTAAAATGACAGCAATAAAATAATAATCAAATCTAATCAAACAGCAAAGTATTGAAAAAGGCCATCAGAAAAAAGAATATGCCATCTAACTCTCGAAGTCAAGTAAGATATTTTAATTTGGTTACTTTCTGTAGTATGTTTATATAATTTAACATTATAATTTAACGTTTTAATTGATGAAATAACACTTTATATGTAGCAGTATTAAATCTACATTATATACCAAAAAACACAATGATGATATAAGCATCTACTCAAGTGAAACAGTATTCATATTTTGGTTTTTGATATCATATGATATCGTTCATTCACCTTCTGGCAGTATTATCCTTACTCTTGTATGTATTTATTTTCCCATCCCTTGCCCTCTGCCATTTTCCCTCCCCGAGAAACTAACTGTGAACAAACTACTAAAGTCCCTCGCCCGACTGATGAAAGGTGCATAGGTAAGCGTAGGATAATATGACGTATTTTTCAGAAATATTCTGATAAAAACTTCCTGTTTGCAAGGTTTCTGGGTTACTATACAAGCGCATTACTATTCACAACGTAAGTAGGAAGTATTTAAAATATCTCAATTAAACAAACATATTTAAAAGGCTTTGGGTATGGATGATATTTAAATTATAATTTTAGAATTAATTTTAATTAAAAAAATAATAGATTAAAAATACTTAGTTTTGATTCACAATTTATTTTAAAGATTACATGTTTCGGACATTTTTATTGAAGATGGTCTTCAGGAAGGCCGAAACATGTAATCGTTTAAATAAATTGTGAATCAAAACTAAATATTTTTAATTTATTACTTTTTTAATTAAAATTAATTCTAAAACTATAATAATGCAGTTTCACCAAATATTGTCAGTTGATAACCTTAATGTTGTTGATGATATTTTATATTATAAAAAAAGTTTTAAAATAATTAGTAATTTATTAAAGTTTAGGCAAAAAAAATTTTTTGTTCGGTTGCAGTTCTGTATGCTAGTAGTATGAGCTATTATATTTCATGTGTAATGATTGCTCTACAATTAGAAATACAAGATTTAAAAAAAAAATTACTTATAAAATATGAAAGTTAAATATTATTTGAACCAAAAATATTTGAAAGATCATTAGTTACGTATCTCATGGAAATGTTTGTAATATAAATGTGGAACTATTTAGTAAAAACACGATTTTTAATAGTAATTAATTGTAAAAGGGTTCATTAATTTGTATTTTTTGCTTAACCTTTAAAACATTATAAAATTATAATAAAGTATACATAAATAATACATAAAATCATTTAAAGAGACATAAACATTATGAGAAGATAAAAATGTGTAAAAGCGTTCATTATAAATAAAAATGCTTCATTCTCAGAAATTTGTTATAAATGAATAAGCGCAAACCAAAAAGAAACCTTTCAGTAGATAAATAAGACGGTTTTGGACAGGTAGTTGGGAAAACGCACGCTTAGAAAACATAAATTGGATGGTAGGTTTTAACGATTACCATCAATGGTGACCCTCCCCAGGTCCTGAAGGGATAAGGCAACAACTTATATTTTTCGCATCCCAATTTTACATCATTAGATATAACATAAAAATATCAAGCGAACCATAAAAAATATGTAATTTGATTGACGTTTTTTTCTGGAACGTTTTTCGTGACAAATTGGGAATATTGAAATATGGTTTAGTGGGAAAGTAATAACATGTTCACAAGGATCTTGAAAACTTGTTTAATAATGTATACACGATGAGATAAAAAGGTGTTTATGTATATAAAAAAAATTATGTAAACACATACAGGAGAATATCGACAGATGGTGATAGTAATTCTGAAGTCTCATCTGTGGAATTATATGCCACTTACCATGGTGCATATGGCTAGGCGTTGCATGTGAAGTGTTGATCCGCCAACGTTATACTACAGGCTGAGATTCACGCTTCATCATTATTATTACAGGAATTTACTATGAAGGCGTGGTCTTCACGGGACGACTTTCGTAGGTTGGAGGATCAAATTCACACCAACCGGGGGTATCTTAGAGCTCAGAAATCGATTAAAAATTCTTTTTTTTTTAATCTCCGTCGGGGATTGAACCCACGACCTTTAGCTTGCAAAGAAAACGCTTCGAACATTGAGCTATACCCGCCGGCAAAGGTTTTAGGTGGGAAAAGTATTTGAAATTACTATACATATACAAAATAAATAATCTATGTATGTATGTACGAGTACACTTATTACTCTATATAATAACACATTTTATATTTAACTTATTCAGTTCTTTGGTAGAGGAAGAAAGACGAAGCATAATTCCTTATTATGAATTATATATTTATATTTGTTTTCATTCCACACTCTTTAATTCTATATTTTATTTTTGTAAAAGATTTTCATTCTTAATACACATAAATAAATTGCGAAAGATTAGATTTAGAAAATTATCTGATATTTATTAATTAAATGCTGAAGATACTCGTACATAAAATAAATGAAAAATAAAGTACAAAAATTATATTGAAAAATAATAATTACAAATGCAATAACGCCTAATGTATACTGAAGTTGTAATAATAAAAAAATAAATATATAAATTTATTATCAACATAATAAAAATAGATTTACGAAATCATGGAGAGAAAAAAATACGAATTTTATCTCTTGATAAAGTCGCCTCAAAGACGTGGCGACAAGTATTACGCCACATAAAAATATGTCGTTTGTTATGTTGTGTGTTGTTTGTTACTAGGGACATATTTCATGAAACTTCTGCGATTGGATTTCACTTTCAGCAGTCCTTGCTCCCCGCCTCGGCACGTTAATGTAATTTGTTTCAACCGTTGCGGGAAATAAAACTACCAGACCATAAATCAATGCCGCCAGTATGTGAATTGGGACGCTAAAAAATGAAATCAGTCAGGAGTTATGAAATATTCAAATATTCATTTATCTGAAAGCGGCGCGGTAGTGCAGTGTGGCGCTAGCGTTGGGGAAATTTAAAATACCTGAATTTCAGAACATTTCATTTGTATGAGTAAATATATTAATATTAAGTATTTGTATCCGTTCTTTATCTGGTAACCACAAATGGTTAATAGTTCAGTAACTTGATGTTGCTTTGGTGGAAGATACCTTATTACTCGAAGATCTATCTGCTTACATGTATGCTTCCCGAAGACTTTCAGAGTAGGTGCCTGGGATTTAAAGATATGGTTTCATATTTGATGTTATGTGTGTAATCTAAATTATTAAGGAACATACGATTAGGTCAACGCTTACAAAACGTGGATCATTTTGGTTCAACCCTTTCGCATTGGTTGTCGGCATGTGTCGTCATAAGATTCCCCGACCGTTGACATCGGTTGATGTGATATATCGTTTTGCTACTTTCTTAAAATAGGTTTTTATACATCATCTGATAGCTAAAGGATACAAAAACCAATGTGATATCTGAAAATAGACCAGATAAGTACATTTATGCTCCAAATACTAGTTTTATAATTGACAGTATAATTTGTATTCAAACCGAGCCTTAGTGAAAGGGTTAATAATAGACGGCTCAACATGATTGGTCGATTCAATTGAATTATGTAAAAATGAAATAAAAAAACAAATATACTTTAATATATAATACTTTATTACAAATTCAAATAAAAAATAAATCTAAGCCGCATAAAATATTTTTGAAACCAATGTCTATAATTTCTTGAATATAAATTGAAGAAAAAAACTTTATTTTAAACACAATCGATAATTTTATACAACTATAACTTGTATTCCAATAAAACAATATAAAATTATCTAATATTTTTTTTAACGATAAATAATTGCTGCGATATTTAGCCCGCCGTAGTTTTAATGTTTATTTTTATCGTACATCATAATAAATTCTGAATCCAATCTTTAGATCCAAGAGTTCAATGAAATATTAAGTTTATCTAGTTTTGTGATTGATTACGAAGAAAAAATATGTCATATATTTCGCCTACATTTTAAATACACGTATTTGGAATTAATATATATCACTCTGTATGCCTATATTGTTTATTACCCACCCATATGTGATTAATTTTCAAAAATCCTTCATCTAAATTCTTCTGGTAACGAAGCGCATGTAGCCAGGGCGGTCCAAGCAGCGGTTGCGTGCGGCTTCGAGGTCCGACCGCCTCTTGAGCTACGGGACCCTTGTCTATTGTGACAACTAATTTTCAATGTTAGTTATAGCGTTCATAACTTAACCCTGCGGGAGTATTTAGCAGGCCCGCCTAGAAGCTCGCAGGCATTTATCATGGTATATTTCTGTATATTTTGCTCATTTTCGTATTCCCCGCGCCACTACTCGCCGCGTCCGCTAATATTCATATTATTTTATGCGCATTCTGTATTGTTTCGTAGTGAAAAGGGTCAGTTTTATTAGGCTTTATGGAAAGTAATGGCAGCCATTCTTTTTCATTCGAAAAATATTTTATTTGTAAAAATCTTCAGAGTCGTTTTAATTTCGATTTTGTCTGGGTTTTATATTCAAATGTAGGCAGACAGTCTTATTTTGTACATTTTTAATTCTCATTTTTTATAATCACGCTAGATATTGTTGTGTCTAAAATTATAATTATGCAGTTTCACCAAATATTGTCAGTTGATAACCTTAATGTTATTGTAATTAGATCTATCAATATTTATGGACTTTCTACGGTAAATAATGTAATATATTATTTTTATTCTTGATCTGCCCAATAGCAATCTGAGACATAAATAGACAAATATTACATGTTTTCTTTCACTAGAAAATTTCATATATATTTTAATAGTTTCATTTTCTTTTTAGACACGTATTCGTGATTTTTTTTCCATTTTTTCTTCGGTCAAGCACCTAGGCTATCTATTCAAACCAAATTGGTGTTTATACTCTACTACATTAACCAGTTATAGTTAATCATTACTTGATCAGAATGCAATCTAAAATAATGCTTTTAACCCTTTCGCATCGGTAGCCGTCCAAGATTCCCTACCGTTGACATCGGTAGCCGTGATATATGGTTTTGCTACTTTCAGTACTCATTGTGACATCTGCGGTAGAAACTTGGAACTGAGAGTCACTCCCTTTTTGAACCTACATGTTTTCTTTACAGGAATCTGTAAAGCATTTAAATAAATATCGTTAGGTTTTGTCACAAGAGCGATTCTTCTGTAAACCACATTTGTCAATGCCACCACATGTATGGAGTTATATAATGAACGTTTGTTAAATATAATAGTTTTTATGCATCATCTGACAGCTAAAGGATACAAAAACCAATGTGATATATGAAAATAGGTCAGATAAGTAAATTTATGCTTCAAATACTAGTTTTAAGAAAAAAACGGTTTGAAAAATTCACGTCGTATGACAGTATTATTTGTATTCCACCGAGCCGTAAGAAAAAGGTTAAGGAAGAGTAAGTATCATTTATTTGATTTTTGAAATCATGATATACTGTAATCTTTATTGATTGTCTTCCAATTTCACGCAACACTCACGTACTATATAATATCACTATTTAAAAAAAAATTGCCTTTGTGTAAAAAAAGTCTTAAATATCATAAAAACACAAATAATGCAAACATAAATAAGTTAAACCACTTAAAAGTAATGAAAACGGATCATAAAAATAGCACAATATCAATAAAAAGTACAATAATACGAAGGTCAAATTCACTTTCCGACCTTTCTTCGGCTATAGTGCAAAGGTGTGCAAGCGGACAAGGCCAGCACTCTCGTTTTCAATATTGAACGTACAATGTTGATGAGTCTGTGCCCATCTAGACGAGGGGTCTATTGCCTGAATGAGGGGTCTAACGCCTGAAAAAGGGGTCCAACGCTTGAAAGAGGGGTCCGCTGCCTGAAAGCTTGAACGCCTGAACGTGCGGGCCACAAACTGCAAATCTGCAGCGGTTTTCGGTTAAGCCGGCGGGTTTAATATCCGGCATACCGAGGGACGTGTCATTGTATGCATGCGTGAGAGTAACGCCCGCACACAGGCAATCGGTACTTTAATACCAGGACCACATACGAGTCAGGAAGTAAAGCTGCGCCACACGGGCTAGCACCGCACGCGATTGTGCCTATGAAAGTATAGTCAGTAGTGCATTCGTCTTTGTAGCGGTTAGCGGGACGTTCTATACATTGAGCAGAAATGGCACCAAAACTTGAATTACAAATTTTATGGAATTGTTGTCTATTTACAACAAAAGAAAAAATATTGTCTTGATTTTTGAGATGTACTCATCTACCATTTATGACTTTTATATTACTTGATTAATTCCAAAAACCGAACACTTTTTTTTTTTAGATTTAGCTGCTTTTTCTAATCCAAGCTTTTCATTGTGCGTTAATGCTTTGGGTTGTAGAGAAAGTATAAATTATTATGATGAGAAATATATCGTCAATTGGTGACCAAATTGTATTTGTTCAATAGTTGGAGCATACGTCCGCCATAAATGTCATTTTTTTACTGTTGTATGGCTTATACCAAGTTATATCTGCACCCAGAATACCATATGGGAACATAAACTGCTTCCAACTGTTTCCAGAGTAAGAGCTTGTGGGATTGGCAGCTATATTATTCGTTGGCACATTTACGCGTTTAATAATAAGTAATTTGTACAATAATTAAATTATAAAAGGTCAAGACAATTTACTTTTTAGGGGTGGCCTTATCTAACTGGCTAAACGCAGTGTACATAAACGGTACCATCTCAGTGCGTTTCACGTCTAATTTTGATTGACGTCACTAATCATATGAAACCATTGTAATAATATGGTTAATATGAAATTGCTTATAATGAAAACTTTCATTCATTGTTCTTATTGTGCTGAACACATATAATAAAAAATAAACTATTCATTATACAATAAGTAAATCGAAATGAAATTAAGAAAATAAATTTGATCGACGTACCTGCAATTATTTATTTAAATCTTCCAGAAAGATGTAAAATGACATAAAAAGAAAATAGTGCGATTCAGCTTTTAATCGCAAATATGTGCGAAACGTACTTTGTAGAGATATAGTCATCTCTATACCAGGATGCGTGTGTTGCAGAGTCAGCTGTGGCACTTAAACCTTCCCCCACCACTTGATTCGCACTCTTCAACAACACAGCCCTAGAGCTGGAACCCATGGGCGAGGAGTGTGACCCTACATTCACAAACGCATACTTGCTTAGATAGCTTCATTCGCATGAAAGAACCCGCTTTGATAGTCTTCATTGTGGACAAGAATACTTATAACTATAAAAAACTACACTTTGTAGTACAAGAACTAGATATAATACTCGCATATTCATATAGTGGCGCACTTGTTAAAGAGACCATTATCAATAGAAATAAAATATGTTTATTTGGTGCCTAAGAACCTATATCTAACCAACAACTGTTTTTTTTGTGTTATACAGTGTTATACTTGCTTGAAACATTGAAAACATCTAAATAATATCATGAAGAAGTAGAGGAATGAATTGAATGATACGATCTTGCATAAGATCTACGTAAAATAGTCGAAGGACACAGGCTAATTATTATATTACTTGTTATCTGTATATGGATATACCAATTGTGTTTTTGCACCTGAAATTCAAGGTAACCGGAGAAAATATTAAAGTTCAAACGTATAAAAAATTAGACAACTGTTAACTAGTGATATGTTCTTCTAAGCCTTTATCTAGGCACATGGCACTGTTAACGGAGTACCAATTTAATTGTTGAATTTAATTTAAGTTAATAAGACATGGAAACAAGCATTTGTTCATTTATAATTCGTATTTTAATCTGGTTGTATACCTTTCATTCATCGCAACATTTGAAAAACAATTCTCCAAACACATTATTAATTTTAGCTTCTTACCCATTATAATACTGTTATTTTCAAATTCAACGAACCGACATAATTTATACGTTATGTATCGCTTTGAGCATGAAATATTCTAGATCGAGATGACATGATTGTATTTAAATTTATTTTCAAGAATGCATATATCTTTTTATCGCAATTCTTTGATAGAAAAAACCTTATTTTAACAAGAAATAAACAATATTTTTAATAGTCAAAACGATTTACATGTAAATATGTAACAAAAGTAGCTCTTTAGTAGTTTGATTCGCTACTTTTGTATACATTGTGGAAACCATATAAGAGTACCGGAGGATTTAGGTTTTGAAACGGTCTTATCTGGCATCTGAAACGTTCACGAACCTTCTTTTGGAATTGGTCGCTTGGGTCAAGTGGAATTGCTTTTTGATTGAGGTTATCGCTATTGGAACAATCAGTGACATGGATAGTTCCTTATAAATAATATAATTTACATGCCTTATAAAAACTCTAAACGCATCGTATGAGATTTTAAAATCAAGATTTTTATACATCTTTTCTTTGGTTCACCGCAAAGTAATGAACTTTTTAAATAACGACTTGATAAGTATTGATATAATGTATTTTTAGAACATATTTAAATGATAAAAAAAAATAGTTTACTTTGTTTCGAACGTTATAAGTATATTTTAATTTTAGGAGCCCTGTTATCTCCTTGTTTTGTCTACACAGTAAACTTATTATTGTAAACAGATAACTGATGAAGGTTAGGTTAGTTTAGGTTAGGTTAGGCTAGGTTAGGTTCGGTAGGGTAAGGTTGAGTTAGATTTTTATTTGTAGTCTTAAAGTTATTTATAAACGTATTAAGTCAATTTAATGTTCATAAATGAAAAATTAAATAAACAATACAGGACAAAGGTTAGGTTTAAGCCTAACTATGTAATCAAATTTCCAATGAAGATAACAAAATGCAGTTTGTAAAATAAGTGAAATTTGTTAGTTTAAGCGATATTCTTAAATTAAACAAAAAAAACGTATTTTTAAGTCTTCGATGGATTGTGAAATATCCTTTCGTTTTGTACTTGAAACTAAATGTTTCATTTTTTTTCTTATTTAATTCAGAAATTCTTGAAGGAGAACATCTTTATATTTGTATTTATTTGAAAATCGTATTTTTGTTTCGGAATATTTGGCAATAACATACAAAACGAATTCATCTCCAGGAATGAGTCAGCCGCAAAAGCAGCTTCCGTGCGCCACTTCACACTTGCTATAAATAAAATGTCGAGGCGTGAAATGAATTGAATAAAAAAAATGTCTTGAGAAAATAAGCGCATTCCGAAAAATAATGCCGGAGAAGAGATGACAGTCGATTCACGTAGGACGTACATCGGCAGAAAAAAACACGATAAAGAAAAACAATAAAGACTCCGGGAAGGGAATCCTGCCTTCATTGCCAAGAAGACAATACTCCTGTTTTGGCGCTTCCACTTCACACGATTCGGGAATAACGAAAAAAAGGCTTGCGCAAAAAATGCGCGAGAAAAAAGTCATACAGAATAAAAATGGCAACAACAATAAAATAAATTAATATAAAAAAAAATCAACTTGTAATAATTAAAAAATATTAATATTATATATAAATTAATATATAAATATATTTTAGCGATAAAGTACATGCATATGTTTGCATAAATATCTCATTTGTCTTATCTTATCTACCCGTGATATTTTGGTGTCTTCTTTCATTCATTTTTATTTTATATTCTATCTTTATAGACAGTTAACGACAGTTATGTGATGCTTTCTTTTTAATGAAGGCTAAGCGCTCAAAATGGTACATCGTATTTATTTTATGCTTTACGGGGATCGAATGCGTATCATCTCGCATAATAATGAAGTATTTTAGCTATTGCTTATATTTTTTATACCAATAAACTGTGAGAGTACGATGGTTAGACTTTGTAATAAATGATGATAGATGGAGGGTTTCTTTCTTACACTTGCTCAAGAGACAAAGTTGATTAGGATATGTTGTTGGGATGCCACAGAAGGTAAAGTACAATTACCTTTTCTTCAAGCTTTCGTGCTCTCACCATTTTCTAAGGCCATAATAAACTTTACATATATGTAGAATTATACTCCGCAGAGCGTTTAGAGGCGGCGCTGTCATTGGATGATTATGCTGATGACAAAGCTTGGTGGCAGCAGTTTGTGACGACCATGTGCTTTAGATTAAAAACAAATATGTAATGATGTTTATGATGATAAGAACAATATATAATAGAAAACTCGGTTGTGTGAAAATATTTATAAAATGTTTTGTACACCACATTTATAACTGTATTTTGAAGTTCAGTTTATAACGTAAGTTATCTGTTTTTTTTTGAGGAATGCCATAAAGTCAACTAATTGCCCCGCTGTTTGTTTTTAAACAATTTGTAATAAAGCTGTACTTCAGAGCTTAAAGCACATTTATGTGACGGGAACAGCGTAACTTCAAATCTGTAAACTGTGTGGTCTCCTCCATAATGAATACATTGTCATTTAATCGAGTAAATGCAGTTCGGCCAAGTTTTATGTCCATTCACGTTGCCCTGCACTCCCGGGGCGAGCTTTAAAATACGTGCCATGTATTTTAATTTAAGCTCGCCTGCTCCTCATCATACATTGTGATGTGATAATATGTTTATATTACACAAACATTGTTACAATTTACTCATTGCAGAATTACTGAATTTTTCCATGAGTGGCATTGGATTAAAGTCGCAGTACTTAAGTACACCGATGCAGTTCAAACAAACAATTTTCAAAGATGTTAATTGTATCAGATTTTTTAACTAGCATTATTTAACAACTTAGCGAATAGGCTTAGAGCTCCATACTTTTCTCCGAGCTTTCAGAAGTTCTAAATATAAGTGCAATATGTTTTATAAATGTTTAATATTTTTAAAAATAACTATATGTAAATCACTATTGGGAAGTAAGCTGATAATTAGTTATAATTATAGTAAATTCCAATAAATTATCAAATATTTGAATACTAAAAGACAAGACACAAGTATAGGGTTGAGCAGATTTCAAGTGTTCATTAACTTGACGATTATATTAGGGAGTAAATAATGACTACAAGAGTGTTCTGAAGAGCCCATTAGTGACAATTAGGGATGAATTGATGAAACCTATTGAATTAAATTACCAAAAAAACTACTACGTCTCACACTATAAGACAATAGAATATGATATATAAATAGTTTTCAATTTTTTATATATTTGATATGATTATATTTATTTTTAATATACTCGTATGATCTTATTACCGCAATCCTTCTAACTAATATGATTTATACAAATTTAAAAAAGAGATTAGAAATAATTCATTAGAGATCTAATGAAATTTACTTTCATACATTTTTTCTCTCCAGGTTTCACGTAAATTTTTCCAGACAATTTATTTACGTCTACGTGCATTTTTTTTTTGGTCTGCGTAGATAAACTTTGAAATACTTCAAAGAGACGTGAATGTAAAACTGCAGTGCTCTGAATTCTGTCTGAGCGAGAAGTGTCGGTACAATACAGTACTACGGAGTGTACCGGTACTGTGTACAGACGTACATTATTCTTTTTAAAGTAAAGTTACGAAGGTAGGTGGAGCAAATCGATCGCTCTCTCATTGTTGTGTTTTTTTTCAGTACTGACTACGGAGCAGAGGTGAATTTTATCGGATGAGAGTGTATTCGGTTGAACTCGATTTGTCGATTCGGCTTAAAGCAACGCCGTTAATGTAACAAGTCACCATTTAACTTTTTATTAAAGTGAAACGAATCCTGAAAGAATACCCGTGTGAAAATACGATGTTTTTTTTCAAAGATTTGTATTGTTTAGGAAAAAATATTATCACTTAATCTAATTGAATCACGTTTGTTATTTATTATAAGGTAAATGTGATATTTAAATAATAATAATTAAATAAATAAAAGCCTTTTCCACGAAGGCCTCGTTAACTGCACACATTATTCAAATGATATATTAAAGGTAATTCACAGCAAGGGACCGTCCAAATTTAGCAGCAATTCAGGAAAGTCTTCCTAAGAAATTGCAGACTCAACGTCAAAACAACACATATCATGTTCTTATGAATTAATTCAATTAAAATGGAGAAAATATTTAAGACTTAGGATTACAATATCACAGGAATATTTTCTTTTATTTGTTAAGTAAATTGATTCCTAAAATGCAAATAAAAGTGATAGAGTAACTTACAGATGTACTACATTTTTTATGCTTTTAAGAAATAATATAGTGAGAATATCCATATTAAACGTAATAGATACTGAGCTCAATATGTTTGTATTCCTTCGTAATAATGAGAAGTAGTTATATAAAATTATAAAAATGCATATTTATTCGTTTCTAGCGATGTAAATAAGTAATTTGTGGAATAAACGGGAAAAGAATCACACGTTTGTGTCATGCATCTGCGCGAACGGCTGCGCAGACGATACAGAATTGTTATTCGGACACATGCGCGACTTCGCGAGTATGAATTCGGCTGCGCACGGGTCAATATACGCGCTGAATTTGTGGGCTGCACCGGCTATAGTGGCCAATTGCAATGTTTTTTTTCTTTTTCAGATACTTACATTAGATAAATTAATATTATGTATATATAATAATCAACGCTATTGAAAGTAAAGAGTGAGATAAAAACTACTTATTAAATTGGTATCGGCCAATTGCATTATGAATAATAATACATTATTAAGATATTCTAAATAAAAAAAAAAAAATTAGATCCTTGGAAATTTTATCATTTGCACGCGGGTATTAAATATTATTACGCAAGATCGCTAATTTTTCTTTAAATCCGTACTATCTTTACACCAAACATGCTCGAAAAATCTAAAGACGGTTTTATTTTTCGAGCATATTTGTAATTTTCACGTGTGTACTGTTGATCCTTTCTCCAGTGGCCGGATGCCCTGTGCTGTGTGAGATATTAAAAGTCACATTCAGAAGCACAAAGGCCGGCCCCGGGCCACGTGGGCGGACGAGGGTTTGGGCATTCAACGAACCAGGTCCTTTGTTTCAGAAACATTAATACTCCACCACTCATCGCTGAGATTTCTCGGAAGGTATTTTTTGCAATTAATATTTAAGTTTGCTTCTGGAAAAAAATAATCAAAATAAAAAGAATGAAATACTATGCAATCGCCTTTTCATATTATTTTTATGGTTATCAATCAATACCTTTGAAACAAGAACCTATTTAAATTTAAATACAGACTGGCCTTTCTTAAAATGGCATATAAGGAATTTCTGTAAAGGAGTCGTGTGCGGTTGAAATTCCTACGTGTTGCTCGTTGGAACGAACTTTCTGATCAGTTCTTTACGGCATAATTTAATTGTGAAAAAACAATTATGTTTGAAATATGTTTTGTAATTGGTATGTCATACTGTGATGCTGACGCCGAAATTGTATAAAGTGAAACGAGTAGTCAGTATGAAATAGATAATTAATTTTAACTTTTTATACGCGCGTGTTTTCAAGTAAAAAACTGATTAAGGATTCATTAAGTATGAAATTATTTCCAATCTAAATGCAATTCATGTTAAAACAAGGTTGAAAATAATGTCTTTTTATAATCAGAATAAATTGATCTAGAAGTGAATGATAATAATATAAATACCGACTAATATATTTATCAATAAATAATGGTGTTAGCAGTACACTGTCGTAAGTCTAAATAACTTTTACCTTATTCAACTATATTACTGGGGTCTACTTATAAAAAGTGGTGTACGAAGTAAAAAATAAACTTCAAAATAATAAGTTAAATATGAATAACTCCCATGCTTTACTAATATTACACTAATTTCGATTCATCGATGATCCGCTTTCTTAAATTATAGAAAAAATATAAATTGTAAAACTGTTGCCCATAGAATCAATGGCATTCAAATGTATCAAAACCTTTTTACTTTACTTCTCAGGTATTATTTGAAATATGACAATGATCTTCTAAGAGTCTCAAATAGTGTACTTGCCATACTGGAAAAAGTCAATTTTTCAACAACATTTTACTAACAATTTGGAAGAAGAGTGAAATTCAAACAAATTTTATTCAACTCATGTGTCATAAACGCATGCTGTGATATATGACACATGACCGTATCATCGAATATATTCCCCATAGCTCGCCCGTCTCATAAAATCTTCCTTATGAAACATATCCAGAACAATGCTGAGAGTATAAGCTGGCATAAATAATAAAGAGCCTCCACGTCGAAACATTTCATTTCGATTTCGCTTCACTTACCGTTTGATTTTGTTATTCTATCTCCGAGCTGCAGCCGAGCTTCTGTAGGATTTATTGCATCTCGTAGTGTTTATAGTGTTTGTAGTGTTTTGTAGTATTTGTGGAGTTTGTTCCTTCGTCCGAGCGCTCATTCTGCTCCTCTAAAGATTCAGGATGCAGAGGAAGGAGGAGGATGGAGGGAATATTTAGCGGAACGTGCCTCTAAATTCCATTATTTAAACTCTGCAAATATCTGCAGCTACTTAAGACTACTTGTATACTTGGGTTTGTAAAATAAATAACGGTAAAATCAGATAAACTGAGAAGAACATAATCTTAATGTGGATTGGATATTTTTTGGCTAAATAATCATGTTTTGTTGATAAAAACAATATTTTTAATCAAATTTTAATGTTCATAACCTACTTTCGTATATAAACGAGTATTAAAAGAGAAAATAAAAGCGCTTAAGTTCTTGCAATAAGTAATAAAATAACTAACATTAGTAAGTAAATATAGTATTTAAGAAGAAATAAATACCTAATATGTACTATAATGTTGGGATTGTTATATGGACTGGACGAAACATGTAATAATTTTATACAATGTAATTTTCTTTTAAATATGGAATAGTCCGGAGGTGAATCGTATTTTTTATATACAAGAAAAAACAGTTTTTTATAATAAGAATTATATATTTAAGGGATTTTTTGTTTGAGAAGTCAAGTGGTATAAAGTAAAACAAATTTTATTACACAACTAAAATAATACGTCCAAAAATATTCATTCGAAAAATATCTTTTATTTAAATGAAATATGTTTTCAAGATGGATATGTCTAAAAATAATTAATTTAAGGAAATGAGATATGTACTCCAGTAAATGAAAAAAGGTTCTGAAATTTCATAGAATATATTTGTATTTAAAACCTTTTTAAGTGAGAAAATACAAAATCACTTAATTTATTCATTAACTAACACCTTCAATTAATAATTATTTTATCTTAGTTTTGTATGTAAATTTATAAAATATTCCACTCTAGCAAAACACCACGTATTATCACAGCAGTGTTGTTTATAATCTTATAATCATTTCTACAACCTTCCGAATTACTGCGCGGAACAAAGCTCGCTTGATACCATAATGCCAGTTTATTACAGCGATCTGGAGCATAAACACCTCGCTGGAAATGCAAGTACTCGAGCTTTCAAGCTTTTGCAATATTCAATGTATCTGGTTACAATCCAGCGACAAACGCTGTTCATCCCATTCTTATAGTGAGATAACACAAATGTGACTACAAATTGTATTGAATACTAGAGTACTCGACTGTGTTAAACATTATTTGATATGAGAATGACTTTATTTTTACATAGTTTTCTTTTCTTTTTTTATTATTTTGTTTTCTTTTTTATTTCTGGTCTATTTCTTCGGCATGTTAGCTACGAAGTTCGATCATATAAAGTAGTTCTGTTTGCTAACATTGTCCTGTTCCAACTCTACCTTGATATATATTGACATGTTTTTGGATGGTTTGCTGGGGTGAAAGAGAAGGCAGCTATTGTATCCGAAGCATATAAGGGTATTCACAAATAAGCTAAAATCAATTATTCATCATTTTTAAAGTGTGGATCATTGAATACTTTCTAGAACAACTTAACCTAATGAGCAAAACGCGGAGTATTTTATAAGTAGTCACCATCTTAACGAAAGATAGTCGTTCTTGACGATTATATTTAAAAATATATTTATTTGTTTTATATTTGAAGAGCAGCATGTGAAATCACACGTTATATATTATTGAACGATGTTTTTTTTAAAGTTATAGTTAATATAAAATTATTGCAGGCATTTTATTCATTCAAAGATCATTAAGAATGTGACAAGAACAATTTACAGTTATGTAAATATATACTGGTAACGAAGATACTCGTACATTATAAAATAAAAAGGTCTTTTAAAATTTTCGACGTAATAAATAAACAAATTAATAATTTATTCAGTAATCAGCATGAAATTCTTTAAAAAATAGTGTTGAGATTTAATTAGACATTATATAGTGCTACTGTTCAATTTTCAATGCGTACTTCAGCGTGTGGTCCCCTAAAACGAGCCCCGTAATATGACTACAAACAGGCGTGTCTTGTTGCTCCCGACGACACAATTTAACGGCAACTTACAAAATTACCAATTATCAAGTTTCACGGATGGGCTGATGCCTCGGCTCCATTCCGACACTGCGCCTCTTGTTTGTTTATGCAAATAGAGCATCCCGGTCCGCCCCTGTTCAGACGTAGGCCTCCATTAAGTTTATTAAGAAGTACTTGTATTATTATATGATAGAGAATTAATGGTTTAAATATTAGGCCACCTGCTCACTTCTTATGTACGCGAAATGGCGCACTTGTAAAACTTAATGCCTTTGTTCACTCTAGCGTGTAAAGTGTATTTAATACAATGATCTTATTAATAATATTTCTCACTTACAAGTAATTTGCATTCATACTCATAGAACGCAGTAATTTTGTGGTTTGTCACATATAAATAAGTAAATAATAAGCTTTGTAAAAACTATTTAGTTTAATTTAATTTCAGTAAAATCTCATCTTCTTCAGGACAAACTTAAAACTGAAAAATAGAGTTTTCTAACCTACTTATTAAATTCAGATTTAAAGCCTACTGTAGTATTAAATTTACAAACGTTTCAATAAGTTCAGATTCTGATTATTTATATTTTATCCTAATTGTGTTAATTTTTTTAAAAGAAATCTTATTGGTGTTACGGGAGATAATAAATAATTAAATGTAAAATTTAATTACATTGAGGTTAAATAAATAAATAAATATTTTGACCATATTTAAATAAGAATGACGTTAATCACTGTTTATCTACATGCATGAAGACCACGATGGCGCTATCAATAAGAGCTTCATTAAATTTTCACGGATGCAAATATACTTGTATTATGTTTATACATGTGAAGGACTGAAGAAGTTTACATTGGAAACGAAACCGTGGTCTTCAAGTATGACAATAAACAGTGCTCAATGTGATCCTTATAAAACAAGGTTTTACGTACACGTTTAATGTTTGAAATGAATTTTAAAATAAATGCTTAAACTATAAAATAACATTGATGTTCTAAACGTTCGCGAAATATACTCGACGATTATAACAAAATTGTTTTAAAAATTAGAGGAAACGAGGATTTGTTTGCAATGAAAATTTTTTGACTTATGGAATGAAAATAACAAAAATAATGAAATGAATTAATTATTAAATAAAATAACAAAACAAAATTTCGCTTTAATGTGCTTTTTAATAAAGATTTTTTTATTTTTATAATTGTTATAATTTATTATTTTAACTCGTCTGTTACTAATTCAACAACCGTATATTAAGCCTCAATCGGGGACGAGTTTATTTATTTACACGCAAATTTGTACGCTCATTAAATAATATCATAAAACACCTGGGGATTGAAACATTCACCTGTTCCATATAACGTTTACCTTGTTTATTCGTCATCATCGGTTACGCGCGAAAATTTTCAGCGAAGTAACCGAATGAGTACATAACTTCATTATATCCTTTTGTTTGATTTTCATACAATATCAGCCTTAATTACGAGCCAGTTATTACATCTAATATTGTTCATGAATACACAAAAAAACGTTGTTATCATATTACGATAATAATGTAATAAAACATTATTTAGTACAGTGTCCTCTAATTATATTTTTCGTAGAAGAATATTAAGTTTTTTTTTTATAGGAATTTTATTAAATTAAATAAGAAAAATGTCAAAGGAAATATGATATGTATATAATTTTGATACGAGTATATGGAATAATGTGGTTGTAATTAAACTGTTCTAAATAATCCAGTTAATATAGGTACTCGTATTTGCAAATTTAATAAAATACACCTTTTTCTAGTTGAATTGATTTTATTAGTGACTACTGTCTAAATAATGAGATAAAATATTGAACTATTTCGACAAATAGTTTCTTAATTATCATATACAAATTCAGTCTTCCAGCAATGAGACTACATTAGTATTTTTTTTATTTTCATTACAGTTCCATATTTGGAACATTTCCTCTGTGCAAATTGCTTCCAACCAGTTTTTTATGTTGCTAAGATATACCTACATGCCCAAAGGTCCACTTGTGCATATCTATGAATTTTAACGATCTCCAAAGTAGGAAGCCGAGAATGAAAGCGACAACAGTTGTTGTACTTAGGAGGCTGTGTCAAGTGTTTTTTAATCGGAATATTTAAGATATCAGATGTTAAGCCTGACGTTTTTAAACCCTGGATTGTTTGGTCTTAAAAAGCAATTCTAAAAATTAACCTAACATACGACATGCGGTAAAACACAAGTGGAAGCCTATAACAATTTCGGAGCGTGTGCAATGTTATTTAACTTTCTAAACCTTAAAAGATTTAAATACTCGTATTTAACTAAAAACAACATTTAAAATTCATATATTATAGTTGAATAGTACATGTTTGTTTTATACTTTGTTATTAGTTAAGATTAAGACGTTAAAAAACCGAAACTATGACAAAAAAAGCCTTCCAAACTTGAGAACACTACAATAGAAATATTACAATGCTATCAATATAAATTTATTGATTAAAATTAAGTACTACGAGTACAAATCGACCAAAGTGTAAGATTTTACATAAATATGAATTTATGTACATAATAAATTAGAAAAATTCTTATTTTGAATGTTTTTTTTTTTTTATATACAAAGTTGGTGTCATTTCTTTGTGGAATATCATTTTTATATTAATACAGATTTATTCAGTGAAATCGTAACCGAGGAGAAATGCTTAAGACGACGCTCATTTCTTTTTAGATTATTTCTACGTTTTCAGGAAAACAAAAAAAACGGTCTGCAGCAATATTTCATAACATTTATTTTTCTTTTATAGTTTTGTTTTTGCGGAGAGACTTGTAAAAGGCTACAAACACTTACTTATTTTTTTCTCTGAATGGCGCTTTGAATACCGAAAAGTCAGGATTGGGATCGCTCGGTTTTTTAGGCATTTCTTTTTTATTAATAAATGGTGACTTTATACACAAATGGTGACTCTGCAAATTAGCATGGCTCTACACCTTTTATTTCAATTATCAATAACTCTTCTGAAGCTTTGAAATTATATAATATAAGAAAAACATATTTCAAGTCAACTCCACTGAGGCAATTCTTTTTCCTTTTAGGTTAACCACCTTTGGCATATTTTCTTTTTATCTATTCTTCATCTTCTTCGTATCAGCGACGTCAAATTATTTTTGCCTAGTATCTGGCAACATCGATAGCCCGTGTGCTACCCAGCATTAGGTCCTGAGATGTGCAGCTTATTGGGCACATGGAGCAGGATCTTAAGTGTGAGGCGGTCTGCAGGTCTCCACAGTCGTACAATAGTGACTCTCCCTGCCAAAGCATTCCCCACCGCTTGAGGTTGTCATTTGTTCTACAAACTCCGGTTTTTAATCTTGTCAGGGATTTCCAGGTCCGCCAGTCAAGGTTCCTCCTCCGGAAATGAAATCCTCTTCGAGAGGTTAGCTAGTTATTGTGGTCATATGCACTGATGGATATTAAAAAATAAAAACACATTCCCAACACAGATAAAGTTTATTAAATTATTAAGTATTTTTACATTTTACATTATAATTTTTAATTAATTTTATTATATGTAGTTTATATACAAATTTATTTTAAGCGATTACATGTTTCGGCCTCCCTGGAGACCATCTTCAATATTTATTTTTAATTATTATTATTTATTATTATATAAATCTATACATGCTTCTGGTAAGGTTGAACCACCTCTTAAGGACAAAAAATGTCAAAGCCTCGTTAGCGTCAAAATCATCATCAGATCGATTGCGACTCGATTTAAATATAGCTTAATATTTTTTATTATAAATGTAAGTTTATCAATTTAATATGAGATATAATGTGGTTACAAATGTTGAATAATAAACGGAACGTGGCGAGCAAAATAATATATATTGTCTTAAATATTGCGGTAACATCATATTATTTGAACACATTATTACAGAATTCCATACAATTTGCAGAAGGCTTGCTTACATACAACCAGAAAAATAAAACATTTGACGAAGGTTTCGTCTCCTGTGGCTGTTTTTCTTGTGTGGCGGCCATGAAATTAAAAGCAAACAGCTCTCGGAAAATTTTCTTCCGCGCTTGTATGATATATGGGTCTCTCAGTTGGCACATTATATCATTTCGCGAGCGTTGTATCGGCTTCTTATAACGGTAAATCCACTAATAGCCCGAGTATTTTATCTTTTGGAATTTTTGCCAAAGTATTATTGCAATGACCACAATTTATGTATTTTTGCATAAAAAATTAGCAGATTGCTTAAATCTACGAAACATCTATTGAAGTTATGGAAACCAATTTATTGAAGTCACAAATAATTTAAAATTCATTAATTACTTTTGGATTTGTATTTCATTACCATAATATTAAGTAATTTTTATCAATTAGGTAGTTTTTTGAGATCTGATGCTTACGAGAACTTAACCGTTCTTAAGAAGCGGCTCAACCCAACTATATTGATTATTTATAGGAGAAAGATGGATTAGTAGAATGCAGTTTGTAAGAGAATCAAGTTTGTAATGAAAGAACACTCTCTGAAGGGGAAATGAGATGCTAGGCACCATTTGGATTACACATCTCGGAATTACCAAGGCTGTGACTTACTGGTTCAATAAGGGTAACATGCGTAGATTATATGTACCTTTTCTTAAGGTTCCCGGACTCTCACTTTCCAGAAAGATCATCGGGAACTATACATAGCGTGTACTAGATGTTGTTCCAGAAAACAAAGGTGATAAGTAATGAGACGTTGACCATAGCAGGCGACAGAGATTTTATTTTATACTATTCATGTTTTGTGAGTTAAGTCATCTTGAATATATTTTTTATTTAAATAATATATCACTTTGAATATAAAATCAAATTAATTCAAGTAAAGAAAAGTAAATAAGTATACAGTACTTTTGAGTGCTCTTTCAAATTCATCAAATTGAATATTCCATGTTCGTGTACAACTAACTTTCTACGTGAGATTTTTTATTTATGTGAGAATTTTATAACTATAGAAAGCCTTAGAAGTGCGTTACAAATTCTCACATTATTCCCAAATCATTGAATAATTTAATGACGCGCTAAGAATATTTCTTTACTTAATGGTCGTTAACAAAAAGAGTACATTTAGCATTTCCGTCGCTCTTTTTTTCCTTCTGCAATTAAAAATACATTAAAAGTAATTATGTCTTAAAGACTTATCACGAGATTTTATGGATGTACTGTTGACTTAAATATATTTACAGAATAAAATGGTGTGATAATGCAGTCCTTCTTAAAAAATTGGTGATAACGGTAAATAAACTAAGAGTAACTAGTAAATCTCAACTATTAAGCTTTTAACTTATTTAGTTATACTATACAGTATAGAACTAAAAAAAATTCTTTTACAGATTTTTACAAACCTTTAAATTGTATTTTATTTTTAATTTTTGCATTATTTGTTCGAATTAATGCGATAATTTTGTGTGATCAATAAGACAATACTATAGTTTAAAAGTTTAATTTATTTATCATTAGATACGAGTATTTAGTTTACCATAATTAAATAACCAATCAACTAAAAAATAATATTATAAATGTATAAATAAAGAGTCGATACTTAACTTAGTTAAATAAAGAACAATGACAAATAATTATTCTGTCAGTATTTAACTTAATTAATAGTAATAAGATGATAGTCAGCAAGGAAAAAATATATAAATGGCTATGGAAAAATATAAAATTTGCAGCAAATATATAATGAATGGAAATTAATATTAGGTTAGGTATGGTTAGATTTTTTTTTTATGTAAACACATACAGGAGAATACCGACAGATGGTGATAGTAATTTTTTGAAGTCTCATCTGTGGAATTTTATGACGCTTACCATGGTGTACATGGCTAAACGCTGCATGTGGAGTGTTGATCCGCCAACGTCATAGACTACAGCCCGAGATTCACGCATCATCCTTTATTATTACAGGAATCTACTATGAATGGGTGGTCTTCACGGGACGACTTTCGTCTACCACCAATTTTAATTGACAGGCTATGACTGACATTTTACGGGTGATGGATCAAATTCACACCAACCGGGGTATTTTAGAGCTCAGAAATCGATTAAAAATCCATTTTTTTTAATCTCCTTCGGGGATCGAACCCACGACCTTTGGCTTGCAAAGCAAACGCTTTACCATTGAGCTATGACCGCCGGCGAAGATTTCTATTTTATTTGCTAATTATTTATTTGTTTGACATTAATTACTAGCAGTATTGATTATATTACTGATATTTTAACTTTATAAATGATTACATTCGTACTGACATATTGGATACTGCCATTTTAATGTTAATGTGCGTCATAGAGTGCACTGGTTTTGACCGGTTGTGCTCTCCTGCATGCGTTTACATAAAAAAAAAAAAAATCTACTGCGAGCAAATTTACTTTACTGCGAAAACCTTGAATTAGTTCATGAACAAATAAATACATGCCTGTAACAATTGTGCTACGAGTATATTTCTAATGCAAATACAAGTTATAAATATATATTTTAATTTATTTTAAATAAATCGTAATAAACTCGTTTATAGGTTCACTTACTCGTCTACATAAATTATTAGAGATTCTAAAAATAGGAGTAATGTCATCGATTTACGTAAAAAAACTGCAAATCATTTTAACGTCACATCGCTTCACGAATTCGTGACGTGATACGAATCACCGATGGAAATGAAAAATGACAAAAATATTATAAAACGCATAAATTGTGAAAAAACTATTGCAATGAATCACGCCAATTTACAATTTGGGCGTTTGTCATCGAGATTTGACACTTTTAATTCAACTTTTTTTTTTCACTGTGCATCCACAGGCACGTACATAAATGTCAAATTTACATTACGTATTGCAATGGAAATAAAAGTTATAAAATTAGTTCTCTCGGTTATTTGTGACACGAAGAGTGATTATTTTGAGCTAAGAATTCGTTTTTCTTTGTTGATTCATCAATTACATGAAAATAAGCATTTAAAAAGGACTTACACATTTTAATAAGCTTGAGACTCTTTATGCTTATAGTACTATAAAACAGTTCAAATATTCAATGAAATAGATTGAGATGCATGACAGTTAAGATAACATTATTTATACTTTTATTTAAACTAAATACAATAAGTATATAAATATTAAATACAAGAATAATATATCGCATTCATTCTAAAATATTATATTGTAAGTATCAAATTAAGATCTAATGAAAGTTTTATACAAAAATATTCAATCATAGTTAGGCATCATCATGGCTAACCATTCGGTGTCCTAAGTAAAATCCGATTTACAAATAATTTTAAAATATGCCTCAGATAGTACAGGTATCGTGTCTTTAAGTCTCCGGGCATCTTTTTTGTGGGTCTTCAGGAACCATTCATTTTCCCAGATGAATTTTCGGGTGCAGAGATGTCTGGAGATGAGAAATGCAAAATGGAAATTAATTGCAAGTCGGCAATGTCTGGTGACCATATGTTCCAAATATAGAATGGATATGGGAAAGAAATAGTTTCACTATCAAGGATTTAAAATAATACACGAATAAGAAATACACGTTTCATTTGAAATTCCGTTCGTGTAAGAAATATTCTTATAATATTGAATATATACATACTTGAACATACTAACCCTATATAACTATGGAAATTCTCCATAAAAGTGTGTGCTGGTGATATTTAGGTTTCGTAATGATCCAACTCCTAGTACAAATCAAAGGGCTTCGCGAGGTGAACCGAAGGGAACCCTTTTCGCATTATCTAACCTGGCGTCTTTCATAACTTGACTAGACGTTCGACACTTTAAATAAAGAACCTCTCGGCAAGTCCGGACGTCCAAGCGTACCGTCATAAAGGGCGCCGTCATCGCCGTAAGAGAAAAGCTCCTGAAAGCTCAAACCCAAGCCTGAAACGAGATAACAGTCTCACAAACTTGACGCTTTTGCACTACAGTGTAAATGCTAGAATTGCTTGTATGAATTTCAGTGATATGTGTTATTTTCAGGATGTCTTCGTGAGGCTCGTTTCCTACGTCTCGCAAAGCATAAAAAGGGAGCAGGCCGGAAGTCGGTCTGACTGCATGCGCCCCTTGGAGGGGGGAGCAGTGCACGGGGAAGACATCCCTCGGGACGTCCCTAGAGCCTTCATTGTGTGTGTGTGTGTGCTTTGGGGGCAAAAAAGCGGCGTAGGAATAACGATTCGGAGAAAAAAATCGCCTCTGGGTTATTTTAGACAAAATATAATTTTTGAGATCATATTTGTAATATTTTCAGAAAATGTACTCGTAAGTTCTACCTTTTCCATAAAATTATTAAATAAAGCATCCAAATAAATTACATGATTAGTCTTTATGTGTCGTTCATATGAAGAAAAATAAAAGCAATATTTTTTTTTATGTTTGTCATTGTGTAACAAATAAGTAATAGAACAAATAATTGAAAATATGTTATCTAGAATTGTCTTTAAACATTAATAATCCTTAATTTTTATGTCTAAAATAGTACAACATCTTTGTATTTTATATACGCATCGCAATTATATTAAGAAACTAAATGAAATAAACCTACACAATATGTATTGAAAAATGTTTCTCAATTGAAATTATACATTTAATTTTCAGCCTGCAAAACGATACACAAATAAACAAAGACAGGCATATAATTTAAGCAAAAAATTTTAACAACATTTTATGAAGCGCACCATCATCGCCCATAAAGTATATCTGATTTTAAGCTATACATTTTTGACTATAAGATTAATTTGAATTAAAAATCAAAGATAGCACTATTTTTGGCTGTATGCAGATCACTGTAGATGATAAAAAAAGTTATCTGACTAAAATATGATGGTATTGAGTACTTTACTTAACTTGATTAATTTAAATTTTGTTGGGTATGATATGATAATTAGCAATTTGAACGATGATGTTTTAAAGGTTAAGCGATTGTGGTTTAAGCGTGCAGAATTTACCACGTGATTTACGCCAAGGCAAAAGCTCAAACAATATTTGCATAAGCCTGATAACGAGAGCGCCAGGATTGGGGGTAGGAGGGTGCCCCGTGAACTTGGTACGCCACTGGGAGGAGTGTGAGCGGATACATCGTGGAGGAAATTAGGTATGGAAGGGATACTCCATTTTTAATTCATTCCCTTCCGGTTTCTCTCTCCTACAAGAAAAGCCGGACAGAATTACGACTGTTTTCCGTTTATATGCAGTACTTCATGGAAGATGCATTGTTATATCGTATATTTATATTACGCCAGACTACACACAAAAACTGTAATGATTATCACTTACACACAAATACAAAACGGTTTTTATTTTATTAAGAATATAGGATAATAATTAATGTTTTTAATATTCATTAGATAACAGGATCATAATTAGATGTTCAACTAATATATCTCTAGTATTTTCATTCTTGGCCCTGGTAACCATAGCATCTTTTAAAGTCTTATCATAAGCAGTATTAGTAACTTAACTGTAACCACCATTTACTATTACCCTCAGTTAATCGAATTTCAGTGGTAATTAAAGTTGTTTAAGGCTAACTTCTTCTTATGTGACAAAAATGGTCGGTGTGAGCCGCTCCCAATGTTTTTGCGAACCTAATGGTCTCGAACTTTGAATGATATTTAAAAAAAAAGTAATAAACAGTCTCAAAAAAGACATATATAGACATGACCATCGCATTTAAAAAATTTCACCCAAATGAAACACTCTTTATCCATTCTAGCATCAGGCTCGGTTCGCACAAGGTACACACAATGAATACTCCAGGCAAAGACTTAAACGCAATTCGCCTTCTTCAACAAAACAGAAATGTTTTGAAAAACGATTATATTATGGAATAAAACCCTGAATTTATTTAAGCGCATTAAATACTCGGTAAAATTTGAGATTAAGCTAAAGAATAATATAAAAATGTTAAAAAAACTGTATTTTTTACCATATAGTTGCTTAGAATGGCTCCACCAGTGTTTTGTTTGCCCCGTGGACTTGAGGAAAGTTGTAGGCGGTTTCGTTTATTACGATCATCTTTTTACCTTTCTCCTCCTCCAAGCGTTCACCAGATGGACGGATGGTGTACTCCAAGGGTATGCCGGGGGGAGAGAAATGCAAATAGGCATTCTTTTTTGATTTAGCAATGTAAATGTGCGTAAATTTTGACCGTATCGATCGATGGAAAAATTATAAAAGTTAACATTGAAATAACCTTTGTTATTCTTTCACTGTAAATAATTTAAGAATTTAAATGGTTGGTAAATTAGACAGCCGAAGACATCACTAGGGGGTAGTTGATTATTCTCTTTTAAGTTGCTTCTTTGGCTTACTTTGCATATAAATAACAGATTTATTATATGGCTGCTGAATTGCCAAAATTGGAAACAGAAAAAAAAAACAGATAAATGTATCCATTTAAGTTAGTAAGCGAGTGACAGGAATAAAGTTAAATAATACTATTCGAATTTAAGTTTCGTTCGTGACATAATAAACGTAAACATATTTTTAAAATATGTGATTTTTTGTTTCTTTTTAGTTTTTTAATTTAAGTATTTAATTAAATTAATAGTTGCACGTATAAAAATGTCATCATCACCATCTCTTCTCCCCTAACTGAAGCATGCGGTCGTCACGAACTGTCACCACAGAGCTCTTTCAGCATTCGATTCATCCCATGTTAAATCTCTTCTCCACAGATCTACCGAGTATATTCTAAATACATATATCTAAATAGTGTAAGATATTAATGAATTTATAAATTCACTCGATTTATTTTTTTATTATTTACTCAACTTTGATAAAAGTAAGATTAACATACCGCCATCGTTAAAATAAATAACTTGAGCACGAAACAGGCGGAAAATAAATATTTTCAATTGTAAAGAGATTCCGTATGTCGTCAAGGCGAACGCTATTATCCAGTGGGACGCGCACAAAACACATTCGTAATCCTCACACGAAGGCATTACATCCAGCATCCCGGGAAATATCTCAGAGAGAGAGGTGACAAAAGTTTCCTTTGAATTCACTTCACCCCAGTTAAATATTCGCCCGAAGTACAGCGTTCTTACCGAGAAAGCTCGAGACGCGTACCGACGCCTCGTTTGTCGGGAGTTGCACCTAACCGACGCCTGACGATGCGACGCGCCCATTGTGAGGAAAACCCTTCGCCTTCAGAAAAAGGGCCAATATTCAGCCGCATCAGATTCAACCCGTGCGCAGCTTTATGCTCGGAATTTTCGCACGGTAAAAAAAGCACCTATATAAAGATCTAATCTGGCAGGAAGTCAACGACGCCAAAAGCCACTATCTTGCGGACAGCTGTCAAAGATGACGAATAACGATTTCTCAAAATTGGCAGCGATCGTTGCGAAAAACCTGCGCTGCGTTTGGGGAATGAATGAGACGGCTCCTTTTGTTATCGGCTCACAATAAAAGGTTAATCGATTAATGAACTTTTCGTTTAGAGCGTTTTTAGGTCACAAAAATAGTGTGTTCTTATAGTTTTCTAAAGAAATAAACAGATTTTTTGTAAACATTTTACTATTTATATGAAAAAAATGGAAGTCGAAGTCTGTGATATCACAAGTATAAAAAAAAATAGTTATTTATAATTTTACGAATATTATCCTATGGCGTGATTTTTTAAAAATTATTCCTCGATGTAACGAGGAACGAGTAATTAAACATATTTGAAAGTGTATTGGTATTTGCAATTATAAAACGAATTGTCTGTAAATATAAATCATCCAATTTCATTAAGTTACTTGCTATTACTAAAATACTTAGCTTTTATGTTTTTAATTTAATTAAGAGATATCATGAGTAACGCGTTATTGAAATTTATTTTACGTACAGTGGTACCTCGACATACGAGTTTAATTCGTTCCGTACGTAACCTTGCTCGTATTTAAAATTACTCGAATCTCAAAGTGCCATTAAATAGCTCCGATGCACGACCAGTTGTGACTATTTCTGGATGTTTCTCTGGAAGCCGATTGCTTGTATCCCAAATTTTGCTCGTATTTCAATGCAAAAAATTACTCGCTTGACGGCTTGTATCTCAAAAAAAAAAACCCGTATATTGGGGACCTTGTATATCAAAGTACCACACTTGGTGTTTTAGTTTTATATCAGTAATAAGAAATACTTTTCTAAATAATATTATACTAATTGTAAAATAAATGTTCTAAAATGCAAATACTTTTCTTCAATTAAAAGCATTGAATATATTTTCCATATTGTTTACTTAACAAACTCAAACTGCATATGATTCAAAATATATATAAACTTTATTTATTTGTATTTATATACTATGTATGGTGTAGTACCATATTTTAAGATCCCTGCGAATTGAGTGTGTGAGAGTAAACAATATATTAATTTATATGCTTAGAAGTATAATATTAATAAATTAATTTAAAAAATGTATTACAATTTCACTATACGAGGTTCAATATAAGTATGATATTGTGTTTATATATGAGTATAATATTACATATATGCGAGTACTTATAGTAGGAGTATTATGTCCGATTAGTCATTTCATGAAGGCGTTTCTGTTTATTAGACACTAATCTATCCTGTCACTAGCAAAGACCGCGTCAAGTACTCCAGAAGCGGTCAAGTGCATAGCGCACATACAAGGATACTCCTCCCCTCCGAGGCGTTCCCTGAGGTATTGTCTGGAAGCCACTCTTGAGGGATGAACGACGAATGGACCCGAAGGGACGTCATGCATAAAACAATAGTCTGATAGAATAGTTTCAGAGGACCTCTGTCATTAGCGGGGAGGCGAACGGTAAAAGGCAGCGAAGGGTTAAAGAGAAAATGCATTAGGGAATACGGGATAATGCAATTTGCAAGTAAGATATGAGTAATTACTGGATAACGTTCGGGGGACTCAATAATTAAATAAATTTTATGTGTTAAAGATTCACTACATTTTGATAATTAAAATTATACATGCATTTGTTAAATTGTATACAATATGTGCAATTCAAAATAAAATTTGATGCTTAAAAATGCAAAGAATAAATAAAAACTCTCCTGGGTTTTTGCGATAGAGGACTTCATTAAGCCATTTATGTACCTAGGTATTCAGGAAAGGCAAGTTATTATTTTTTCAGTATTTAAATCAATTAATAGCCAGTAAATATTTAAGAAATTGTTAGTAATAAATACAAAAAAAAATCATTGAAAGATAATAAATTGGAAGTAGAACTAAATAAATTGGCAGAAGAATAACAATAAATTGGCTGTAAATATATCGTTAATGGTAATCAATAAAACGTTAGGTTAGGTGAGGTTAGGTTTCCATTTTATCTGATAATTATTCAGAGTCTTGGACATAAATTTGGAAATTATGAGGACGTACTTACTAGTTGTCAAGCTAAAACAAGTCATTTATTTTAAAAAGAACTCATCATTTTATTAAAATATCGCACATTTTACACTAATAACAGGCAGTTTTAAGCTCGGAATTTTATATTTGTATAATTAATATTCTCGTATTACTGACATTTTAATTTTATTGTTGATCACAATTGTTATGACACAGTAGATACTTCCAAATTATTTAATCTACTGCCAGTTTATTTAATTTACTACCTATTCATTTTTTTACTCACAAAACCTTGAAGTAGTTACTGAACAAATAAACAATAATAATTTATAGATAAGATACAGAGCCATAAAAATTAGATTTTCATTCAAATAAAAATAAAATACAAGGTAATAAATAAAATTTAACAATTTTAACAACAACTGACTCAGTGAGTGGAGAACCGGATCACCTCTGGATGGCAAAGTGAAGGAGTATCCAGTGCCCCTTCAACCGGGGGTCCCACCTATCCGCCCACACAGCGACTATTGCGTTGGGTCTGCCGCGAACGACCACAGAGAAGCGCACGCTTCTTTATTATGGCATGGAAGCGATCTAATCGCACCTCCGTCAACATGGTTGAGACACTGCAGTATCGCAAATACAGACCTTTAGGAAAAGGCATGGATAATGACAGCTAACTAAAAATTAGACGGCAATATGTGGTGAATATGGAAAAAATATTGGGTGCAATGTGACCTAAATTATACCCCCAATAAGCGAGTAAGCAGTTGACTTACCGGCAAAGAAAACAATTAGAAATACATAAAATTGGAAATTTCAATAACGCACACTGGAAAAGGTTAATATTTACGTGTATATACGATTTTTAATATCTTATGAAGCTATCAAATTAGAATTGAAATATATTTCTTGATGTACTTAGGTAATAAAATTGAAGACGCATTTTATTTCCCTTAGGATAGTAAGTCATTAGAGTGAGTACATTTCTCCCCTAATACTTGCATTACTCTGCGCGTCGTATTAATATTAAAATTGCCATTTCAATCAGGTATACTTTGATACATAAAAATTATCATCAACCCTCACCCCTTTCAAATGATAAATATACATTAGAATTAGACTGTTAGAGAATACTATTGTATAATTAATGAACGAGGATTTATTCATTAAAATAACTTCCTATCTAAAATCATTATATGTCTAATACACATACCACAACGTATCCATTATATTGTAATTTAATGTATATTTTCGAAGATTATCATTATTTATAAAAAAAAACTACAAATATTAAAAATTACTGAAAATTAAGAATTCATGTAATGCGATCTATTAACAACACTGAAAGTGCGTTTTTATATATACAATAGTTGAAATAATAGTGAATAATATAAGCAATAGTAAAAAACTTTTATTAAAATAATGTTCAAATTAATTTGTATCCAAGTATGATCATGTATAATGATACTTATAAATATTTCAAATGTTCGTTTAAGTTATTTTTTTACTTCTGGCCACAGACGGATATTGGATCTTGCTCCGTTTATTTAGTATTAAAGCTATAGCATTTGCGTAATTAATAATAGATTGAGATTTGTTCAAATATCTCACTGGTCGCTTAGCGATTCACTCTGATTATAAATTCAAAATTTTACATTCAATTCGCCATGTTTAACGTGGCGGGAAAGATTTGAATATTTTAATTATATAGAAGAAACTCCTTCGCGGAAACTTTTAACTTCGTTTTTTTTATATTTCCCTTCCTTTTGTTTTAATACATTCAGCGAAATAAATTAAGCTGCCTCCTTTCTTCAGTTTATGCGCCTCAAATGAATCAATACTTCAGCCAACTCCCCGTTTCCATCATCGTTATACATCCATTTAACCTTCAATACAAATTTTGAACACAACTTTAAAAAAAAAAACAATACTTAACTAAATATATAACTAAGTAATACACATTTTTGTAGCAAAAACCAAACATATTTAAAATCACTTTATTTAATAACAAAATTGTGTTTCGTGAAAGAAGTAGATGAAGTTTTTTCAGGTTTTTGTTAAAACAACTATTTATTAATAATAAGTGGATTGAGCTATAATTAAGCAGTCCTATTCGAATCAAGTAAAAAACAAACTGGAATATTTTAAAATTAAATAGTGAAAAAATATAACAGTAATTTTCAATTACTTTTGTTATATTTTGAAAACTTATCAAAGACAAAACTATTTTAGTTATATGTTTTGTATAATTTTATGAAGTTTTTGATTTGATTAAAAAAATAGATCGTTACATTGTATATGTATTTGTATTTATATATATTATATATAGCACATAATTACACCTGAACCTTGATATAAATGTAAAATAACAAAAATAATGAACGAATGAATAATTAATTTATCCAAAATATAAATCTATAAATACTTGTAATGTGTTCCTATTTCGGGATATGTTTTCATTTGGCAAGTAGTTTGAATCGATTTGAGGTATCGTCGTTCTTAATAAGTTTAACAATTTTTATTCAAATCGCATTCATGGTATTAGACGAACTTTCAAACATATTTGGTAATGTATATCCCAACCAAATAAGATGACTGAACTTATTTACTAAGCGGAAAAACAATAAAAATAAATAACGCCCGAAAGCCGATACGGCCCGTGAAATTGCATCCCTTCCGAATATTTTCGGCTCCGGAATAAACTGCGGAAGGGCGAACAACTGAGCCAGCAGCAGCAACGTAAAAAAACTTGGAGCCGGCGAAGCGAGAGAGTTTTAAGTTCAAAGTATAACTCAAACGAAAGTTCCATAAACCAGGCTGAATCACACGCCGTTATAGATCTGTGGGGCGGATGGACGGGCGGGCGGGAGCCTGCGGTGGGCGGCGGAACTTGAGGAATGGTCCGACATTAATTTTCTCTGCTGGATTTTTCCGCCTTTCGTCCTGCGGCTCTCCGCCCTCGCTCCTCGCTGTATTAGAGAGCGGATTTGGGCGGGATTTATTGGCATACCTCATCGTGTTAGCGGAAAGTCTTACAATAGTAAACACATTTTGCATCGGGAGAAAATACCGGATGAGAAAATAAAGCTCTCATTTAACACTAAAAGCTTCAATTGTCCCTGGAATGAAATATTGTGCTCTTCTATGGGTGATGTAATGCTGCGGGCCTTTTTAAAGAAAGAGGCCGTCTCGGTATTCTAGGGATTAAAATCACAGAAACTGTAATAATTTATTATACTCGAGTAGAGTGCTTTGTATTTTCACATGCGGACAAAATATGATGGCACTGAGTGGCAAAGTTTTGGGCGAGGTCAATGCTTAAAATGTTGTAACAGTTTTCTAAGCGGGCGCTTTTTATTTACACGCGTTACTCTTCTTAGATCGGAAATGGTATATATGGTTAGATAAACCTATTTAAAAAAAATGGTAATATGAAAATAGATCTGATTTTTCGTTAGTCTAAGAGTCTCGTAGATTTTATAAGAAACAACATTATTGTATTATCATAAAAAAAAAAGTTTTTTATATCCAAATAGTTGTTACATATTTTCTTTAAAAATCTTAAAAATCATTAAAAACCCTTAATAATGCAACGCTAGTCTATATTCCCACCTTAAAATAACTTGTCTTTGAGCATATAAATAGTACTCGTATTTGTTATTTATTTATTTATTTATATACAGAATCGAAATTCCAATTTTTACAAATATTTAGAAACATAGAGTATACATAAATATACAATAAATAGAGAAAATAATAAAAAATAAAAATAACACAAAAGAATAAGAAGATGACACGTTTCAAAGATCACAGAGATCAAGTAGAACAATACCATCGACAAAAGAGGAAAAGGATGTAAGAAAAGGATCGAGGTGTGCTGGTAGGCCATTTATGAGCGATATTGCCGTTGTAGCAAATTGAGTGCTTGAAGCTCCACAAGCATCAACTGGGATCAAAAACAATGGATGGCTACGAGCACGGGTGTACCTATCTGGAACATAGAAGTTAAAACATTCAAGAATCCTAGGGTTGTAAATTGAACCGCGAAGAAGAAGGAATGAATGTTTGAGTGCAGCAATTTTCCTCCGTGATTCTAGCGAATGGAAAGAAAGCATCCCTAGAAGAAAAAGAGTTGGGTAATGTTCGGAATTAAATGAATTTAATGGATAGTTACCGTAAGAATTTGTATGTCCATTATTTGGCGATGAGTTTGATTACATAATATTTTTATTTAATTTTAATTATATTTCATATAAATCAATCGTAATTTATCTTTACGTAGGCGAAAAAATTAGTAAAACATTCAATACGATTGTCGTTAGATATAAATTTTCTTGGGTTAATCAAAAGTTTTTGGCAAGATGCTAAAGTTCTCCGTAGCTGTTAACAATGCCCGAACACCGATTTAATACACAATGTATGGACTTCGTTACTAGCCTTTGGGTTACGTTTTGCCTTTCATAACAAAGTAAGTACACACATAAACTGCGATACGATGCGTAAAAGCTCTCAAATAAACATTATTCCGGAAGCACTGTTACATTTGGGTTCAAATATTTATAGCCGATACATTCTGTTTGATACATTATACCTAAAACATACTTGTTGTTAATCGCTTGAATTTGTAATAAAAATTAACATGAAGATAAATTCAATCCTTAAATCAAATATAAAATACATTTTCACGACATTATATAATATTTATAAACTAGTATAATAAAATAGTTAGATTTTTTTTTTATTAATGGATTAATTTGTAGCATCAAATCTAAGTAGACCAATGTATACTTTTTTGAATATGTATTTTTCGATCTCAAAAATTGGACTGTGCAGTCAAGACTCCTATAACGATTTCATAAGATCGGATGATTATCCTGACGTTCCTGAGACCTGGACCGCTTAGTTCTAAGAAGCGACTTAACCCTAAGTAACAACGTTTTAGAAACAATTATCAATGTAAGTATTATAATAAGCATAATTGTTGTAGTTTAAAAATGAAATAAATAAAAAATGTATACATTCGTAGATCATAGAAAAGTGCATACTGGAATATTTGATATACGAGTATATGTTTAAAGAGTTTCGAAGATAGTAAGTTTCTGTGCTTAGTCGAAATATATATTTATTGAAAAAAGGTATTTTTGACCTAAACCTTTTTTGTTACAATATTTCAGACAATAGATATTAAATATTTTCTTATATTTGAATTCAATGGCGCGACTTCTAATCTTCGGAGTTGACTTATCGCAATATACAGTTTCTAATTACGCAGCGCTCAATCTGACAGTGTCGTCCCCAAAGTGGGGGATGTTTCGTCATTAGGGAAACTCACCGGGGACGCACATCATCCCTGGCAGAGAATAAGGACCGTGAAGCCTTCCCTGCTACTGAAGCTCTACACTCGTTAATAAAGACGGGATCAAACGCCATTATTAACATCTTATCTGTTAATCCCAAGATTACGGATTAAAATCTAATATTAGAAAAATAACGTTAAATATTCAGTCAACATTTCTTATACTTGAAGATAAGTAAGAAAACATAGACGACAAAATTGTCATTGTGCAATCGAGCTAGAACCTCAAATTAAGCAACATTTGACGCGGACCAAAATTTGGATGGATTAATGCGAGTTGTTTTCTGCGTGTCTTTAGCTTGAGCTGCCTCTTATGACTAAATGGACCAGGCTTCGGAAGATTTTGGAAGTTATTTGTAATCCTTAAAATCCGATTTAAAAAATGCCTAGAATACTATAACTTCTCTCTCAAGTTCTTGGTGTCCTGCCTTGGAGATCATCGGTAACCATATGTGTTCTCAAGTTTGAAGATAAGAAATGAAGTAGATACTCTTATATATGTTTTTATGCTATTTAATTAATTATTTAAGTAATTCAGTATGTTACCTTTAAAAACAATATACAACCCCGTGATCTATATTAAATTAATGAAAAACGTCTTGGTTTTATAAAGAATTTTATTTCCTGGATAAATTAAATATTTTTCTAAATAGCTATTTCAATATTACATTACATCCAAGTGCCTGCTGACTTTTTGGCCTCTTTTAGTTCATTAACGCTAATTCTCTTTTCTTAATATTTTTTTAATAGAATTTCAATTTTTAACTCTCTATTACAATTATTAAGGATCCAAGGTTTCTTCTATTATTAGGTAATGAAGAACATCTGGTTTTTCAACATTATCCTTTACCCTTAAATCTTATAAATTTAAGTTCAAATTTTGTCTTATTATGATTGCGTAATGTGATTGTTTTAAAATTTAGATCAGACTAACAAAAAAATATTTAAAATATAATTATTATTAACAGGGTATTATTATATTATAATTTTATATCAATTTGAATTAATAAATTAAAAATATTTAGTTTGGATTCTACAATTTTCAATAATCAATAATATAATATAAATGGTCTCCAGGGAGGCCGAAACATGTAATCATTTAAAGTAAATTGTGAATCAAAACTAAATATTTTTAATTTATTAATTTTTTAATTAAAATGAATTTCAAATTATAATTATGCAGTTTCACCAGGTATTGTCAGTTGTTAACCTTAATGTTAGGGTATTATTTATTTTTTAATTAAAAATATACGGTTTTTTATTATGAATATAGCAGATTGGAAGCGTGCATCTTGTTAGATCATTGAGGTTAAGTAACATTGGACACGGACCAAAACATGTATGGGTTACCACCTGTTGCATTAAGCGTAAAGTTGATTAAGTTGAGCTATCCTTTAGGTTCAAATCTGAAATTAAAAAAAAAACTATTATCAAATCTAAAAACGAAATACATCGAAAGTACAATGACAACTGTCAGAACTGAAAAGAGGCAATTTGTGGTGAACTCTTGTTTCAGATATAAAATAGACATGGAAAAAATAATATTCACATTCTAATTATAATGTTTTTACCATAATTGTAGGATTTAAATGTGTAAAAGTAATAAAACATACTAAAATAACCAGTGTTTATAATATTTGAGATAGTTTTCAAATAAAAACAATGGATCCACATACAATATATTGATATCCTCCTCTTCCATTTAGGACATCGGGTTAACTGGATGAAGGATGCAGGATCAGGTTTACAATTTAAACACTTGTTTCACATATTATTTGTTTATTGTCACAAACGTCGCCCGCCACAGCGAGCGCACAGGACGCGTGCACTGTGACGGGCGCGTGTCAAACTTCAACTGCCAGCCCACGGCGCGATTTCACATCTCCACGGTACCAACTGCCAATATGACAGTCCTACCAACCAACAATAGGCCAACTGTCATAACAAACAAAATGGCGCATGCAAGAGCCGTGCAACATTATATAATTAAAAAAGATCGCTTGTCGAGGCTTTACGGCATCGGCCTTAAGGAGCTATATCAAGCTGATATCAATATATATATATAATTTTATATGAGTAAGTCAAATATTAAATTTAAAAAGGCAGCATTTGTTTTCACATAAATTATATTTAATATATTACTACAAAGGTAATAATTTATAAGATTCCAATGTCAAGAGCGCCCAACCACTTTTTTTTTTCATTCACAATAACACTCATATATTTCTTTCTGACAGCTTTCAGTTTTTTGCTGTGTCACAAAAACAATGTTCAAGAGATGATAGATGAACATTTAGGGGAAATGTCTTTTTAAGGCGGGATGCATTTATTTAAGTACGGCGATGAGTAATTAACGTGATACACTGCCACAGTGCTATTTATTAATGAGTCGAGTTACGTGGTCGGTTATTTTACTTTGGTATGAAAGAAACATTGCCTAGACGAAGTAAAAGATGTATGATATCTGTATTGTAATATTTTTTGAGGTAGTTTTCAAATAAAAACAATGCATCCATGTAATCTATTTTGAAAACAGATGAATGCGTAGAATATAAGATTACTGCTATTGAACGTGTGTGAGAATTAACGAAACACATTATCTGCATACACGGAAGCCTTTTATCAAACAGTAGGTCAAGATAAAAATGTTGGATTAACTAGAGTACGGTATCTGTGAAGTAACTCAAATTTTAAACGATAATACTAAGAGACAAATAGTCAAGACAGTCTAATAACTCTTATTTATTTGCAAAAGTAAGGATACTTTTTTTTTGGGGCCCGGGCCGGTTGCCTTGTACCTGCGCTTCTTGGGAGCACTTACCAAAGCATTATTTTCAGAGTACTTTCTCGTTATACAAGTAACGGACTTTGGTGAGCAACACCAAACGTGGGTGTAAAAGTTAGTAATTCAGACGTTAAAATTTGGACTTTTTGACTTCTTCGCCGAAGGTCGCCGCTTAATATATATGAGGTCGATATATCCAACCAGTCCAGGCTTCTCTTGGATTACGCTAAAGAGCCTTTTTACCTATTTAAATCTAATATTGGGCAATGCCACATAACGTGTTCAGCGTCCTGCAAGGGGCTACCACATGGGCAGTCTGGACTATAAACGAGGCTAAGCTTGAAGAGTTTGGCCTTAAAATTGCCGTGCCCAGTCATGAATTGACTAGTCCAATGGTTTGGAAAAAGCCACGGCATCTCCATTCTATCGAGGACGGAAGGAAAGAAGGAATATGTGTGTCTACCCTTGAGCGAGGTCGACCATCTGTTCTGCCATGCTGCGAGCGCCGCCAGTCTTACTTCTTTTTCGGATACTATAGAAAGTAAGGATACTATAGAGATTAACTTTAAACTTCGGCATGCGTTAGTGAAATACTCTTAACGCTTTTTCACGGCCACTCAATCGCGACCAGACTAGAGCGAGGTTTGTTTATCAGCCACCGAAGAGTTCCTTTCGTTTGGCTTTTCGTTCGCGTTGGATCATAGGCTCGATGCCAACACCACGCATAAGTAGTGTCTGGTAACGAGCATATACAAAATCATAGAAATGCAACCTTATGACATCTTAAGAAAATTACTTCCAGTAACATATCCTAATAATGCAATATTTTTTTGTTTAGCGAAAATATTTATTTACAATAATAATCTTAGAACCTCACCAAGAGCCAATGCAGCCATATAGTGTGGTTTGATAGCAGACGCCTGCGTAGAATACTGAGAGAACGATGTTTTGACTTTGTGAGGAATGACGTAAGATAGCGGACAAGGCAGCCTTCCATGATATAGTCGGTCAAAAAGTAAAGGTGAACCTGGTTGGCATATATATTACTTGTCTTTTCTTTAAGCTTTGGGTGCGGTCCTAGAAGGCCGTCAGTAACTATGACTTCATAGAATGTACTCGGTGAAGGTGAGATGGGATGAGGTGAAGACTATGCCGGCTTAATGAGCTTTGTGGCGACAGATCGTGAGGGCCATTTGTTCCAGGTAGGGCAGCGGGCATGATAATGATTATTAAAATCTTACTTTAAATTGTAAATCATGATGTGAACTATCATTGTAATGTATTTCAATGAATATATCTTGTTTGGACTACACTAGACGAGCTTGCATATCAAAAACTTACTTGGATAAAGTCATGAGAATTATGTATACAATTCCTCGGGGAGAAATTTTTCTTCCATCATTCTTTCCGTGAGAGTCCGTACTTAAGCTCGCGAGGTGCTCAAATAAGTGCATTGCTCTAAAGTGCGCTGAGCGGTAAAGATCTGTATGAAAATTTCAACACGGGGATGCTTGAAAACACAGAACCACATCTTGGAAAAAAGTACGCCAGCGGTATAGCAAACACCGCTTCAATATATAATGAAAAATCTTAACCCACTTTCACGAAAACGCTAGTGAAATGAGAATATAACCTTATGGGAAACATGCTTTTGGTTTATATTCAAATATGGCATTAGAGATCTTCAGTCACTAACAGCTTCATATAAATTGTTATTTAAAGAAAAAAAAAACCTTTTTAAGAACTCAATTTCAGAACAAAATAAATATTTTAAATCTTTAAAATATAAAGCTTTCTTTTATATCTAATAAAGTGATCGATCGCTGTACAAATTATCATGTTTGTAAAGATGTGTATAGTTTTTAAAAGTTTATCAATCATTTGATTCGAATTCTTTTGTTGGTAGTGTTTTATCTGTGTGAGGCCTTTACATTAAGTTAAGCATATATTTAGTCTACAGTATTTGCTCTCTGGCTGATGCATATAGTCAAAATCCTAGAATTTCGAAAGAAATGACATGTTTTTATGAGTTTTACGTGTTTTAAAATATTATGTTGTAATCATTGTAATAAATTGTCTTTTAAAAAAGTTAAATTCAAATGTAACATATATTATTTATAGTTTTTGGATTGTTAACGTACACTAATTAAATATTTAGTACAAATGAATAAGTGACCATTGAAATTGGAGAAAATAGAAGTTATTTATTTATAAGAAATCATTGGTGTCATACTGCTCAGAAACGACATGTTGTAGAGAAATATAAATACTTTAATATGTATATATTAACATCCTCCTCTCTACAAAGGTAGTTATTCAATCGCGTAGTGGCAGGATGAGGAGTAGATTAACATCACAAAGATTTTTAATGAAGCACATTGACATATTTATATCGATAACTTTACAAACTTCCGGCCCAAGCGGAATAACATGTTGGGCTGGCCATAATAAGACATTCTGCAGCCGTCGGCACACACTCACTGCCGTGCGGCGCCGTGGTCGGTCATACCCAACGCCTCAAATGGCGATCCATATAACTAACCTCACACCCGTGACCGGACTTGTCCAAAATGCCAATATGGTGACAAATACATGGACGACATGCGAACAGAAATAAAAGACGAAAGATTGTATATCGAGGTACCAGTCAGCAAGGGCTATATCATGCTGATGTCACTATAATATAAAGGGCATTGATTTCTTTCAGTCGAAATGTTTGTTTGTTGAGGTTTTTCAAGACGGGATGCATTAATTTAATTATAGCGATGAGTAATTAATATATACTGCCTCAGTGCTTCTTATTAATGACCCGGGACATGTCTTGTCGGCACTCTTCTAGAGGGTCGTAAGTTAGGGTGAGCGCCGAAAGCTCTAAAGTCACAACAATCTCGCCCCCATCGGGAGAAAGAATGGTTAAAAATAATCAAGTCGCACTTACGAGATACATAAAAATAACACGCGCACTTACGCCCATCATCGTTTTTGCTTGTCGAGGGCAAAGAATAAAGATTTAGGGTGTCTCTTCAATTCCGTTCCCATTTCATAAACAGTGAAACAATTCAACTTGGAGCTCAGAAATTTTAAAAATACTCACTGTTGAATGAATTGTAAAGCAGTTTTTTTTTTAAATTGAGACGATGTTTTTGAAATACCCGCCCATATTAATGATTCAAAAAGCAATGCGAAGTATTTTTATTCACATTGGTGAATCAATTGACATGGAATTAACTATGCACAAAATAATAAGCGTCATATTAACACTTAAAGATGACATCATGTTTGAGGGTATTTTATCATGTAGAGATTTTCATTATAAAAACAAATACTTACTCATAAATCTGATGTTTTTGATTTAATCCTGTATTTATTCATAATGCTTTTAGACAATATAAAACATGTAACAAATTATTTGGATTCTTGAAACAACATGTTGGTTATAATTATTTAACCAAAATGATTCCCAAAAACAAAGTATTTTTCCAAATGTATTTATGCATTTTATGCAAAATTATTTATTACTTGTTTATAAATGCTAATTAATATGAAATAACCTTTGATTCATTAATAAAAATATTGTAAAGGTTATAAAATTGATAAAAGTCTTACATTTGGAAAAAATCCTCCCCATAATCAAATTTGACCGGCTAACCCAGCTATAAAAAAACTCAACAAACGATATTTTATAGTTAATAAAAATGAAATATCGTGGTTTTATTAAAGGCAATAAATAGCATTCTGAAACGCTTTTACATGGCAGTAAAATCGTTTCATAAATTAATGAAAAATTGTCCTACTGTATTGGTTTTTAATTTTTATTGATATCCCTGCCCATCCTGATGAATTCATTATATATCATATTAAAAAAAAATTTATCTTCATCATAGTTTACTTTACAAGTTTAATTGATTTCATTTACATGCAACATAACACATGGTTTGTTGAGGTTAAATTTTCGGTTCCTAAAAACGTTTTTAACTGCAAAATTAAATTCCATCAACCAGTCACCAATATCTTAATATCAATCTAGTACAAACGAAATAATTGTTTCGAAAAACTTTAATTGTCTCTTTTTATACATATCAATCGAAAACGTTTACACATAATACTCGTAGTATTTAAATTTGAGTGTTTTCTGTATGCTTTTAATAGTATTGATATATTTTTTAATTTAATTACCTAGCTTACTGTCAGTATGATCAGTGCTTTCTTTAATCAAATGAAATATCTGATTAAAAACTACACTACAAAACTAATTAAGTAGTATTTTCCTTCTAGGTATAGCTGCTCACGAGTGATCATCGAATCAAAGACAGTCAAAAGAATATTGATTACCTAAGTTCATCAATGATTTTGAAGATTTTTTGTTTAGTAATACAGGGTTTAATGCTCTTTGTGCTTGAACTGTACACAGGGGATAGTTTAGGCTGTTTAAACAGATAATATAAATCTACAACACGAATCTTTTCCAATGTCCCGAAAGGAGATTAATCGAAATGCAATCAAGTTACCGTTCAACAAAGGATAAAATGCGCCCCCTCTCCGCCAGAGGGCGAATCATTATTCACCATTTAGGGGCCCCCAGCGCTGCACCAAATCGCCTGAAAATAAATTCACGGGCGCAGGAACTTCCAGTACCAAGAGGGGTCAAAGCGAAAATTTTCAAATTTTGTTGTTGTTAAAGCCGCTTATGTAAGCATATTGCTTTAAAAAATATATTAGAAAAAAACTTGAGGAAACAGAGAGTGTACACTAATGTTTCGCATCTACACATTGAAATTAAAGTAATCGAAAACCAATGTTTTGGTAATTGCTTCCAAGAAGCGCAGATTTAATGTGATATGTTAAATATGCTCAATCCAAAAGTTTTTTTTATTATAATGCGAGCATCCATTCAAAGATTTACACATTATTTTACACAGTTCTAAGGTCCTCCCTTAACCTTCATATTAACCTTCATTCATCCACCTTCCTACTCTCCGACTATTTTTTTTACAAAAAATACATTCAAATGTCAGTACGCTTATACACGTTAGAACTGACGAAGTCTTCATTGATGGCGAAACTGCAGTCTTCCAGCAAGTGAAAATGTGCTCAGTATGATCCACGTTTAAGCAAGGAAGGGCATATTTAAATTCTTATTATTATTTATCTTTTGTAGGGTAAAAATAATTGAAGAGTTTTGGCGCTCTAATGAATTCTACGACGTTTTGGCTGATCGAAATGTTACTGGACTCAAATAACACTTTCAGTCCACTTTTTAAATGACAATCAAGTATTGTGTTTATTTTCTAACTCTAATCGTCCTTATTTAACTGTAACCTTATTTAACTCTAACCAAGACACTATATGTATAGACCGTAGATGATTCTGTTTGAAACAGTGTAATAAATAAAGTGGTCACATATCACTTAGCGTAAAAATATATCACAAAAAATGTGGGCAATATAACAGAAAACTGCTTAATACTTGCGGTACATTTTTTTGAAAGAAGCCGGGTGATTGACCTTCCGATCAAAAGAACTTTCACGATATTCAGACCAGCTCGGCGGCTTCTATTAGCAATCACAACAGTGAGGCAAAAGTAATGCGTTGTTTTGTAGATAAATCACTTTAGCAGCGCGTGGACTGCGGGACGAGAGGCTTCGTCCCTTGAGCTCGGCGGAGGCGCTTTCAGGGGTGCTGAAAATAATCTGGGTGAATGAATTTATTCCGAACAGTTTCAGGATTATTTTCGGTAGATATTTGAGTCACATAATAACTTGGGAGGACAATTTGAATCAAGTGTGCTTCTGATAGATAGCTGCTGCTTTTTCATAACACATGTAGTAACATACGCAATGCATTCCACATTCCTTACTTATCTTCTTTCTTCTTCTTATTTTTTCTTTATACTTTCCATGTATGGAACAAATGGTCACTACGAATGCCACTACTTCAATTGCCACTGCCCATTTCTCATTCTAGGACATATATACACCTGATGGTCCTCTTCGGAACATATATATTGTATATGTTATAGTTCCCGATGACCTCCAAAGCAGAAGTCCCAGTACTTGAAGAAAGGATAGCTTTAGTATCCGAGGCATACTTTTGAGTGATTTGTTATTTGTTTTTTTAAGGATATTGGGTGATAAACTTGAGTTCTCGAGGCATGAATTATTTTGCTCGACCCAAAAATCTCTATTTAAAAGTAATTTTTTTTTTGAATTTTGATATACTCTTGACAGTCAATATTGTTTCTTTATTTATGCGCTTCTGATATTAAGCATTGATGATGAAACTCAGAAATAAGTCTAGCAATCAATGATCTCTTAAAACTCATCGTTAATTTTTCTTTTACTACAGTTTGATAATAAATTAATATCCACGTTACAGTGAACACACATTTTAAGTATTTTTAGAATGCGACGTAAGTAATATAATTTAATAATAATAATATTAAAATTAAATTCTATCAAAAATAAAAAAAACTTTTGTTACCGTTTTTGTAAGAAAACACATAACGCATTCTAAATAATACAAATTTCCAAGTTATAATCGCATATGAGCTCATATGTTGTGAATATTGTTATAACAGTTTGAATAATCCAAACTGCGTGCTGATAAAAGATAAAATAAGTTAGAATATTTTATAGCTGCCGCGATTACAGTTTTGCAGGTGTCCAAGATTTGAAGATTGTCGACATTCATAAATTGACGAGATTCGCAGATTGTTGGTATTGACTATGGCCCTGGTGGCGTCGTTTCTAAGCTCGACCGTCTGGCGGGCAGATTGGCGCATAAATAATGTCCACTGCGGGCGGCTGGCAGCTGACGGGAGGAAATTCCGCCCAAAAACTAGTGAGAAGTAAAAACTTGGGCCGCCTACTAGCACACCCAAGGACACACCTTTGGTGCCTCAGAACGAGAGAAAAAAATATAATTCTTGAGAGCTGTTTGTCAGTGATATTCATGTTCTTTTTATTACAACAGTTATTGTTAATGTAATAAAGTCTGAATAAAATAAGCTGCTAACTAAGTGTTGCTTACAAATTATTTTTTATACAAGTAAACATGACAAATGGCACATGTATACAGTTAGTTTAATCATACTATTAGTAAAAATATTAAATTAAATAAATTTAACACTGTTATTATACAATACATTTAATATTTCTAAGATATATTTTTAAAGAAAAGTTTACATTACAATAAACGTTATTGTTTTTAATATGCTGATTACGGTGTCAAGACTTGTCGTTCCCAGACAATGCGTTCAGTAAATCAACGATTACGACGTGGGGCGCACCGGACGTCTGGTGTACGGGACATTTGGCGCACGACACAACTGGTGCACTGGCTGTCTCGCTAACCTAACCTACCCTAAGTATTTTTCCAATGTACGTCCAGAGATCCATAGGTCGCGTTAACGAAATAACTTAGGTTAGCGAGACATCTAGTGCACCAGTTGTCCCGTGAATGTCCCGTGCACCAGACGTCCAGTGCGCCCCACGTCATTACTGATGAGTCATTGAACGAACTGTCTGGGGACGAAATGCGATAAAACCGCTGATTACTGACTGCCTTTAAAATTTAAATATGACCGGTGGGTATAGCTCAACGGTCAAAGCGTTTGCTTAGCAAGCCAATGGTCGTGGGTTCGATCACCGACCAAGATTAAAAAAATGGATTTCGAGCTCTAAAATACCTCCCCGGTTGGTGTGAATTTGATCCCTCACCCGTTAAATGCCAGTCATAGTCTATTTATTAAAATTTGTGGTAGACGAAAGTCGTCCCGTGAAGACCAGCCATTCATAGTAAATTCCTGTAATAATAAGGATGATGCGTGAATCTCGGGCTGTAGTCTATGGCGTTTGCGGATCAACACTCCACATGCAGCGCTTCGCCATATGCACCGTGTTAAGTGTCATATAATTCCACAAATGAGACTTCAGAATTACTATCACCATATGTTGATATTCTCCTGTATGAGCTTACATATAAATAAGGAATTTTATAAAAATGTAAAATATGTAATATGCTGATTAATATAAAAAAATACTCATATTTAGTAAATTCAAAATAAAATGTTAATTATTATTTTATGTGTTTTAATTACGTTTTGTATAATTTTACGGTCAGGTGATACTCTTGTTTAATTTCGCAACAGTAAGTATACATTTAATTAACAGAATGATAAAAGAAAATGGACTCAAAGTTGAACACAAAGCAAGTCAATTAATTAAAATCAAGCAATTAATAATTTCAGTCTCGTATTTTACAAAAGTATGGCGTCTTCATCTCAAACGGGCCGTTTACAAATAACTCGCCTTTTGTCATAAAGGTATCTGCCCCTCGGTCTCGATCGCCCATAGATCTTGTCCCGCTTCGTCATAAATTGTCAAAGAGGAGGAAACATCAAAACTTAGCCAATTACCTTGATGTGCTGTAATACACTCGGAGAACTGATAAAACTAGAAGCTTTTATACAACGAGCTTTTGCGATTCACACCTGTCAGAATATTGCTATTTTGTTTCGAAAATTTTTAGGAGGAAATGTATGTTCGAGTATACATTAAAATATTTAATAAATTTTGTCTCTGGCGCATAAATAAAGCATACTTTTGTTTTTTTTTTTCTCAATTTTACCGTGATGTAAAATTGTCATTAAATTTATTTAAATACTTTTTTCTTGCAAAATGAAATATAACATCAATTATACTTAAGAAATACAATAAAAACAACCAAAAATAAAACAAACCTTTAGAAGTAAAATTAAATAATGAAGTAGATTCTGGAATGCTCTTAGTTTGTTTAACTACGTATGAGCATAACCCGTTTTGGGGGAGACTCCATTTGTACAAAAGTAACGTTTATTTAGTCGTACACACATATTTTTTAAAACATCGCTTTAGTTACATTTTCAAATTGTACCTACTCATTAGCAGTTATTAAATATTATATTATGTTAATTGGCATTCGTTGGCTTATGATGACCATATGCTCCACTTGAGGGAGCAGACATCGACGAATAACCATCATCATCAGCCTGTGTCCGTCGACTGTTGAACGTAGGCCTCCCGCATGAGTCTCCATCCTCTTCGAACCTCCGCCTTCCGCATCCAGGTCACTCCCGCTATTCTTCTTATATCGTCAGTCCATCTTGTAGGGGGTCGGCCAATGCTTCGTTTGCCAGTTCTTAGGCGCCATTCCAATACTTTTCTTCCCCATCGACCGTCGTCTCTTCGACAGATATGACCTGCCCATTGTCACTTGAGTGTGCCTATTCGTTGGGTAGCATCCACTACTTGAGTTCTTCTGCGTATTTCCTCGTTTCGGATTCTATCTTTTAGCGACACTCCGAGCATGGATCTCTCCATAGCACGCTGGGTGACTTTTATTTTATGGGTAAGACTTGCTGTCAGATTCCACGTCTCTGCGCCATAAGTTAGTACAGTTAGGACGCATTGGTTAAACGCCTTAGTTTTAAGGCATTGCGGAATTTTCGCTTTAAAAATGTACTTTAGTTTTCCAAATGCTGCCCATCCCAGTTGTATGCGCCTGTCGATTTCATTTCGCCCTAGTTGTATTACTTGTCCCAGATAGGTATAGTCGTTTACAACCTCTATTTCTGTTCCTCCAATGGAAATAGGATCAAAGGTCTGTGAAATATGACTATTAATCATGGCTTTTGTTTTATGCATGTTCATTTTCAGACCAATTTTGTTCGACGCATCATTGAGGTCGTAGAGCATGTCTTGGAGCTTGTTAGGTGATTCGGCTATTAGCACTATATCATCTGTAAATCGGAGGTGAGAAATGTACTCTCCGTTAATATTTATTCCACATATTGTCCAGGATAGCAGTTTTAAAATATCTTCTAGGGCGTTTGTGAAGAGTTTTGACGAATAAAATTAATACTAAATAATTTTAAGTTGAAATATTAGTCGATAATTAGTCACATCTGTTACTTATGATCATCACCTTACTTACTGAATGGATATTACTATAGAGCATACGTAATACTCGTAAAATATATGAAAAATGTGGTCAAGACGAACAAAATGTATACATAATAACGCACAGGGAAACAGCTCTTAATTAAAATAATAAACAATTCACCTTTTCGGAGCGATCAAAAAAGCCGAATGCTTGACCTACAATAAACATTATTGTTTATGAGACACAGCCATCTGTGGCCTAATATGTTTAATGAAACCAATCATTTATCTCCAACTGATTGAAAGGGTCGAGGCTCTAACTAATCCCTGAATGGTCCGCACCGACAAAGAAGTCGTCTCTCGCCGATACTGGCGATACCCAGGCGTTCTGTCCATTCGATTGTTCAGCAACCGAACGAAAGTGTTTATCTGTGCTTTGATCCCCACACAATTCCCTCAGACGCACAACTTTCACCCGAGGCAATTTTCTACCTCAGGACTTAGGCCTGAAGGGGCTTCCTTCTAAGGCAACACGAGGGGAGAAGCAAAAGTCTCCTTTGCGATTGTACGAAACATTTTAAGTACCAGTCCGGTGCTAAGGTAATCTGCTTACGGAACCAATGAAATTACTCAGTAAACGTTTAAGTGGAAACATGCGAATCGTTCTCTCTTTGCAGGCGGTCGAAAATATACAAAGCCTGCCGCGAAAAGCTTCAATCCCCGGAGCTTAATCGAATTAACCCAATGGAGAATGTTATCAAAGAAATTGGAATATTGCGGTGACTTTTTTTTTGCTGTCAAAGACTTTAAATTGTGCCACAAATTGGATTTATAATTCTGACGACATAAATAAATTTTATTTCGGCTCAAATAAAAAAAAAAAACTTTATTCCGTTACAATTTCAAAATAAAGTATTTTTATACAGTGAAATTTATTTCATACAAAGGAATGCTTTAATTTAATTGGGAAAAAAATATTTTTGATATAATTGAAGCGTAATTAATTAATTTTGAATTAGTTAATGAAATTGATAAGTTTTCAGATCACTTGAATGAACTTTGTCCTAATGGGCGGCCAGACTGTCCCAAGTATTTGAATTACCTTCATCGAGTCTCTCCTTAATTACTTTTGCGTGAAGTGATGAATCTTCGTGAAATACCTTGGGGTTATTTCAATTACATTATTTAACTATTATGTTTTCATTCATGGCTATTGACTCTACATTGCAGCGATGAGTTAATTAAGGTATATAATGATGCAGTACCTTGAAAATTTTCTCAAAGTAAAAACATTAAATAAATAATTATTTAATATAATATTTACAGGTAAGAACTCTAGCTGAAGCTTAAGTTATCTTTAGGCTATGACCCTTGTTACGGTATACGATCAATCTCAGACCAAATTATACTATTTATACACAGTGCCGGTTTTAGGGCGCCGAGTGCAACCAATCTTGTATAGATTTTTTAAATATATATAATATGGGGCGCCGGAAAAAAAATGCCCTTGGGCGCCGCAGGGTCATAAGCCAGTACTGCTTATACATGTATGTGAACCATTAGTCAGCTTATAAATGAAATAATCAAAATTGTAAAGTGTGTATTTTGTCATACTTGATAAATCAATTTAAATTCATGTGATTTACGCGTACATTCATTCATTATGTCAAATTAAGATATTAATAAAACAACTCAAATAACAACAGACGCGTTTTATGTATCATGAAGCACGATCATAGTTTAATTTATTTAGTACAAGTGCTTTATTACATTCTACAAATACTCTAACATTACTAATTATTGAAATTACAAAAAAAATATGAGTGTTCAAGCAAAGATCAAAATCTGATCCAAGGAATCTTTATGTTATCATTTACTATATTCATTAATGTTGATTTATAAAAGTTTCATTTATTTATATCGAAAAAAATTAAGAAAATTCTTTCTTCTGATCATTATTATTGCGTAAGGTTGTATTTAAGTGAACCAGTTTTTAATTTTTCCTGTCGATGGTGACATATTATTATATATATAATCGTGTCGGAAACAACAGCGTCAGATCCTGTCTGCCCAGAAGTGGGCGACGTCGATGGCGTTACTTCTGGCCATCATCAGGTCTTCCTGGGTGCAGCTATTCGGGCACAGCGCACACTCCAGAAGGTGTGACACGGCTCAAATCAAGAAGAAGTTTCCTACAGTCGACAACGGAACTGGAGATACCTGAGGCCACCCTGCGACTGAACATGTGGAGAAGCGCAACTGAGGGGAATACTTGGATTGCCCCGAAAGAGGACCTAGCCCCTGGACATGACCAAGGGTGGAATATATGGAGGTCGCTTAACAGACTTCGGACCGGAGTATGCAAGACGAGGACACAAATGAGGGCCTGGCAGTTTTACAGCGGACCGACTGAATGTGACTGCGGCGTGGAGCAGACATATTATTGAAAACCGTAGACGAATAAATAAATTCAAAATCAGTTTTATTTACAAAGTTTTTGATTTCTACGAATATGCTATAATTTTGTTTCAGTGTTAAAAATGAAAAACATTGTTTCAAGAGACCTTAAATTTATTGTCTATTTGAAAGTCAGCAGATATAACGTGTATTTTTATCGAAAAACTGAAATTCATGAAAGCGATCGTATGGACTAACAATGCTATTCTGAGTCGTTCGAGACATCAGCGCCGTGCCACGCCATCTCGCGGTACTAACCAGCTGCCTGGCGAGAGATCGCAGGATCTACAATAAGGGGACGCCACGAGTTGGTCTCTTGGGATGCTACGTGGACTTACTTCTCGGCTTTCCCAGAAACGGAAAAACCAATCTCTGAATCCCGGATGGTAAATTCACTTTGACTTCATAAATCTGAAGTTTTATTAACTCTCAGCATCTCAAAACGTATAAATATACTCGTATATATATTATATGCTATAATTATTTTTTTTTTGAACTATTATTCAAATAATTATTCGTTTTGAAAGCGTTTGCATAGAAACTTCTGTCTCTTAAATTCAGAATAAAAAGGAAGACAATGATAGAAGATTATTTCAATACAATACTCAACAGTTGTAGACAGATTGTATTTATCAGTTTTTATAATAGAACAATAGACAAGTCTGTATTTTTACTTGCTTCATCAATGGTTTTGAAAGCATTTTCTAGTGTAATTTCACCGTCTACTTATGATATTTTGTATGCTTTTAACTAAAAGATGCGAAAACAATATTTGAATATGAGTCGAGTCTCATATGTAGTTACATATACTCGTAATATGACTTGTTTTTCATGTACGATATAACTCAAGAAAAAAAAAAAATTGGATCATATATGATTAATGAAAATTCATTCTATTAGAGATATTATTTTGCAAGACACGAAAGTGAACCTGGCTGGGACATGTACTCTAAACGCCGCAGATGAGCGAAAACTAAAGCTGACTTTTTTCAAAGCTTTTGAAATTGGGTAATCTTTAAGCCCTATATTATACAATACATAGAATGTGTACTTGGCAGAGCCTTGTGAGGTGGAGCCGAAAAGGGGTATTTGCGAAGACCATGGCGACCGAAATACCTTTAAAGTGACATTTTGTGAAAACAATGTGCTCCAGTTTGGTGATCGGATATAGAAATGATGACACGAAGCTTACCTATACTATAAACATTATTTGTAACACATTTTTACATAACCAAATATCTCAGCTGTCACGTAAAGTTCTATAATTGATATCAATAAATAACCTAATCTGCAATAAATTCAGTTAAATTAGATTTTTTTTATTCAGAAATCAGTAACACGGCCATAGTACACAGATAAGGTATTAAATAAGATAATATATATTTTTTTGTTTTGGATAAGGTGTGAAAAACAGACTTTTGAAGTGGACATTGCAATGCAACCCTAAAGCCGGCCGCGTCACGCAGCGTAATTCACGTTAACCGTTCCCGTTACGCCGCAAACGTCTAAGGTGGGGAGACACAGGCCGAGGCGCCGCGACGCCCGCCCGGCCCGCTGGCGTCGCCGTCGTAAAGTTTTTAATGGCGACCGGAAACCGTAAGTTGCCCGCGCCGTATATTCGTTAGGGGATAAGTGGCCGAGAGACGCAGCGGAGGATGCACATGCGCCATCTTAGACTTTTCCGACTGCTGCGACCGCAAACTCTTATTTAAGACGCATCACGTCCAAGAGGCTAAGCGCATGAGCATCTTATGTTGTTGCTTACTGCAGCCAAGTAAATTATTTTTACTCTTTATTTTCACCGTGGATAACGTCTATAGCCGTCATGAGCTTTACGCGGATTTATCAAACCTTACATTACTGATGTATTCTTTTGTGAAAATGTGCAAAAATTGTAAAACATCCATTAAAATGTACAACTTGGATGTCATACGAAAACTATAGAAATATTTATTTTATACAGGTGAATATATCACTTCTGTTTAATAAATAGTCTTAAAGTAATTAATAATAACATTCATTAAAAAGGCGCCGGAAAAATCTTCAAGAAACACTTAAAAATATATTATTATGGCAACCTCCTCAATTTCTTAACAAACATCACATATATCTTTTGCATAAAGCGTCTAGCTATACTAAATGTCCGTCAATAAGACAGAGAAATAGATTATTGGTATTCTTTTTTAATGTTAAAAATCATCGAATATAACATTTTTCGTCGTAGAATTCCACAGATGAGACTTCAGAATTACTATCACCATCTGTCGGTATTCTACTGTATGTGTTTATATAAAAAACACAAATAAAAAACATGAATAGAATAATGGAAATGTTGGTGTCCATGACCTCGTTTTGTAACATAATCTATATTAAAAAAAATTACGTTGATCATTATTGTATATAATATGTCGTTTATTTTTTGTTGTGCAGCAAGCCGAGCCAATAATGCTTCAGTGGTGGTTTGATTATGCGCTTTATTAGTTTTGAAACTGATCATGCAGCCTCCTTGTAAGTATCGATTCCCTCTGCCTGAAGCAACATGATGCGGCGGATTCGGATTTTCTCGGAGGGTCTGAACTGTGCAATACAGCCTTCCGATATATATCCGATAGATAAGTACAGTCAGCCCCCGTGTAACGCACCCTCGAAAATACGGCACACTGCAATCGATTTAATGTTTTATTTAGTTTTTATGATCTAGGTGTTACGTGAGCACATACTCCACATTTGAGTGCTAAATGCAATTTTTTCCTTATTTCATCACATCTATATCATTACAAACGCGATAAATACACTTTTTATGTACTAGAACTAAAAAAAAACAAACAAATATGCTCTAGTTCATTATTAATGAAATGTCACATTAGATGGATTATATATGGCAAATCAATGTTTTTTTTTCTTATTGCTTGTAAACTTAGTAATTAAACAACGTTTTCTGTGTTCAGAGTAATAAGCAAGCTCTCCTGCTGCATTTTGAAATTCAAGAGGAAATACTTTTTTTTTATAGATAATAACAAATAAAATTATGAGAATTATATACTTGTACGAGCTTATATAACGTAACAATAATCATTCACAAGCATAAAGAAGATTTCAAGATTTATATTAAAATAAAATATAACTGTAAGTAACATGTTTTGTCAATAAAATAAATACTTTTTATTCGCGTACTGACACGTAATCGTCGCAAAAAACTTATAAACACTCTTAATTACAATTATTAGGGTAAGTGTAATACAAGTACGTTGAAAATACATTTTTGAATGTAATCTTGTAAGGTTCTGTCTTTGTTATAGCTTATCACTTTTGGTATTCCGCTTTGATTGTCAAAATATATTGAAGATCAAACTCATTTAAATATCAGCATACAGCTAATCGGGGGTTGACTCTAAGACCTTACTGAAATACAGTTTCGCTTAAATTTCGAATCGCTGAAGTACTGGAATACAGCCTTCTCCGCTCGTATCGATTCGACTGCGCTCCATCAAATTTTCCCAATAATATGCAAGAACAACTTCCCCTATTTGTTTTCCTTTCACGTGCCGGGTTGTCAAAGGTTAGCAATTCTTAGCGAAGGATGAAAAGCGGCGAAACTCATTCAGCGTCGATGAAATTATTTCTTGAGATTATTAATTTATTGATTGTGTACATAAACTGTTTTCTTTAGTTCATGTTGAACAATGAGAAAGTTGAATATATAAGCGTAATAACTTAGAAAATTTACGGATTAAGTATTCTTACCATTTTATTATTATGTTTTGAATTATAAAATTAATGCATAGTTTTTCATCCATGGTACTGTAAAATGTAATCACTTGATAAAATAATACAGTAGTATTAGAAATGATAATATTCTAATTTTTATATTTCTGAAAAATACTTATACAACTACACGATGTTGCAAAAATATATGAGATGTTATTTATAGTAAATTATTACATACACGACGCACTCCATTAAACGAAAAGTATTTAATAGAAATAAAAATAAATAAAAAATAATGTGTGGCTTTTAATTAAAATAAGGGAAATGAATAGTAGCAATGTGTGTGTTAAAATATATTAGCAGCAAAATAACAACATTATTTTTTATCGATTGGTATATCTAACTAGTCATATAGGCTTATTGAAAATAAAACTGTTTCAGCTCATTTAGACCACTGCATCCGAGTACCTTGAATTCGTTTTTTTATATTTTAAGGGTTTCGTCATTGTTACTGAAATCGTGTGGCAAGAGAGATGCATCGATTGTTGAAATCAGACATTATTGGAACGTCGCATTCTTGAGCCGAACTTAGTAACTATATGAAGCTTTGCAAGTAGCCGGTCCCTCTGACTCCGCAGTAGCGATTAAAACGGAAGACCGACGACGATCTGGGCGGCGGGGCTGGGTGGGAGGATCACTTGCCAAGTTTTGGGTAGGCGGTTCACGTCCCGCCCGTGGAGTGGCCGCATTACCAGCGCGCCCCGCATAGGAAATGCAGCATCAGGGTCTCGAACCCCGCCCCCGCCCACCAAAAAAGATGCAGTATCCATACTGAAGAATAAGCTAATCAAAGAGTGACCATTTCTTGGACTAGAGTTTTTTTTTTAATTTTAATTATATTACTATACCAGAGTTCATGCATTTAATTCAACGTGGTGTTAAAATAAAAATAAAAATTAATGTAAAAAATCTGTAAATACCTTCACAAGGCGTGAAATAGTTAGCTTACCCAGGAAATGCAAGTCATAGCTAGTTTATCAAAATTTTGGTAAGGCGTAATTCTTCCAGTGAACACAACACATTTGTAGTGAGTCCTAGTAAAAATAGATGATACGTTAATACCGGTCTAATGATGTTAGCGGATCAACACTCTTTAAAACATTACATTTTTGAGCCGCTAAAAATTATTGTTCTACACCCTTGCATTCGCGCTTATCCAGTTTATGAGGACTCTCTATGAATGGGCGATATTCATAGAATGAATTTCATCTATCGCAGATTTTGATTAATATGCAATGACTGGCATTTTATGGTTGAGGGATCAATTTCACACCAATCTACTTTATTTATACAGCTTACAAATTGAATGAAAATATTTATTATATAAATTTTTATTAGAGATTAAAAGCACTACCTTTGGAAAGATAAGCAAACGTTTTACACCACGTACATCTATGTCACATCTATCGATTAATCTTAATTTAATATACACTGAACAATACATATGTGGTTATTTATATATATTTTTTTATTCACTATGGGATTTATTTCAAATATTAAATCGAGGAAACAGTTTAGTGTAGGTTATTCAACTGTCGATCTTCTTCCACTGTTAGAAGAAAATCCTCCCAGGTCTAAGTCTCTTTATTAACATCTATAATTTCCACCGATCCTCCTTTTTACATTCTGTATGCAACTTCATATTATTAATTTTTCATTTTAATTCACTCCTGAGTACATTTGTACATGTAGAAAACTGGCAAATCTTTCAATTCACAACCCTGGGATTCTTTAATTTTTTAACTTCTACGTGGCAGATAAGTACACCCGTGCTCGTTTTACAGATAAGTAACCATCCATTGTTTTTGATCCCAGTTGATACTTGTGGAGTTTCGAGCACAAAATTTAGTACAACGGCAATAGCGCTCCTAAATGGCCTACCAGCACACCTCAGTCCTTTTATTACATCCTTTTCCTCTTTTGTCGATCGTTTTGTTCTCCTAGATCTCTGTGATCTTTGAAACATATCATATTCTTCTTTTTTTATGTTTTTTTTTCTCTTTTGGATGTTTATGTATGTTTCTTATTATTTGTACCTTGGAACTGCGGTTCTGTTAAATAAATAAATAAATGAAAAGCAAAGCTGCAGTCTTACAGTATGTGAATAAACAATGCTAAAAGTAATACAAAATATAAACTTTATTTATAAATATCTAAACTTTTTTTGGGGCCTTAGGCCCCCGGGCCGGTCGCCTTGTACCTGCGCTCCTTGGGAGCACTTACCAAGGCATTGCTTTCAGAGTACATTCTCGTTATACAAGTAACTGGTTTTGGTGAGCAACAACACACATGGGTGTAAAAGTTAGTAGTTCAGACGTTAAAATTAAAATATCTAAACTGTGATTGTTCTTATTTAAATTAGATTGTTTCGATGTGTTGGGCTTTCGCGATGATTCAAATATAATTGCAACGTATCCTCGCACTACCATTGTCGTACCCTCGTTCACCTAAAACTGCAGCCATTACCGGTGAAGGGCTCAGTGCCCCAATACCAGGTATGTTTGGACCCCCGGGGGGTTCCCACCGGCTCACCGAGCCCTATGTACCTTTATGCGAACGTGATTCGAGTTTTCCGATGCGATATTTATTCTCGTTGAGCCGTGTGAATGATTCAAGAGCTGATTTCCCGTATTAGTCGCTATATTTCTTATTACTTTCAGTTCACCGTAACCTAAAACCGTAAAATGTTAAATAATTTGTGCTGAAGACTCAAGATTCAAAGTTTAATCTTTTTTACAGCTGAAACTAAGCATTTCTCTGGAATACCTTGAAAAATATTTATATATTTAATTTGTACATACAGTAGATGAATTCAAAATATTAAATTTAAATATCGAATTTTCTCTTATAATAAAAAAATTATTAATCCCGCCACATATTATCAACTACAAATATGATAAAAAAATATAAAAGGGCTTCTCCGTAGTATCAATCCGGTGGATTGGTTTGCAGCAACAGAATCTTGCATCTCGATCTCCATTCCTCTCGGTCCTCCGCAACCCTTTTCAACTCAGCATAAGCGCTACAATTCATGATATAAGGGCATATGATATTTAATCAGAATAGCTTGATATTGTATGCGGATAGTTTGTGCTTAATATAATATACTAGTAAGTTATCGATTACAAGTTGAATACAATATAATACGAGTAAGGTATGAATAGTTTGCGATAGAAAGAGACACAACGCCATTGATCACTAAACTCTTCTTAACACTTACAAACCACGACTCTACACTTATTCTTGAACAATTAGTTGTTAAAAGTAACATTAGATCACATGACAATATTAGCGTATCATTTAACAATATTGACTAATTCAAAAAGCATACTGTAAATATGTGTTACTACCTGAGTGTTTATTTATTTCACTTAATAAATATTAAATACTTTTAGGCTTTGCAGGTATTCGAAGCTTTCACTACTCGAGTTAAAGTCTGGCGTGTTAACCTCTTGACGGTTTCTGTTGGTCCCCTGTATTAGCTGTTGTACGGTGCAGGGTGAAATATTTATGCCCCGTATAAGCTTTCTATGCCCTTTGCACCGCACATTGTGTGACTTTAATGTGTTATTCTGTGCAGAAAAGGGAAAATAAGATAAACGAGTCCGCTGTTTACTGCAATACGTGAAAGATATTTATGATATTTTTTTGACACGATATAGCGACTTAATGTGAATTTGTGCCAAAATTCACCACAAAAATTTGCTGTAATCTTTTGTAAATACATTTTATATACACTTATTTAAATTAAAAGATATGGATTTACTTTATATACTAGTATTTTTAACATTAATTGGAACATAAATAACATCAGAAAAACAGTTTTTTTTTTAAATATTGTATTAAAGATAAGGTAATATATTGAAATTGTGTTTTTAATGAAAAAAAAGTAGTCATGATTATTGTCACAAGACGACTCTAATATTGACGAACGAAAAGACTACTGAAATTTAACCAGTATCCATGTCTATTCAACTAAATGAATAGTTTTAACAATAACTTAAATATACTGAAAATAGGCTCACAATATTGATTATTTGGGGTAAACATATAAAACATTTAAAAAAATACATATTCAAGGCTCGTGCTTTGTATCTGGAAATTATGTTTTAATTTAAAAACATATAACATATACAAGTATCTAGATACCATCTTTACATATACACTGTCCACAAACTACACAAATGCTAAATCACTCTAGACTGTCTTTAAATGATTTTAGGTTTTATGTTGTTTTTTATTTATATCTGGATAAATCTTACAGTCTTATTGCTCTTTTTGTGTAAGTAAATTAAGATATCGTTTTTTTTTAAAATTCTATGACGAATTACCTACCAAAAGTTTGATTGTGACGCGAAAAAGACAAATCCGTCAAATAATTTACGAAAACAGAAAGTTTTGAAATTTAACCATAACAAGGAGAAACACAGAGAATCTCGGAAACTTGGAAATAATATGCTTAACTCCTTCAATCACACCGTATCGCCTGCAGACATTCCGCAGAGCTTTAATGAAGCTCAAACAGCGACAAGGAGAGATATTCCGGCCGGAAAGCTCTACCCCGCAAAATTATTCCGATCGTCTAACAGGCGGGAGACGGTACAGATCCCTGACTGAAGTGCAAACCGAAAACGCGACTGTTATCGTCCCCCTACTTGGATTAATCTCAATACAACTATGAGTATAACAGGAGCAGGAGAATACGTGAATTTAAGTGAATTGATTAAGATTTGCTTCGAGTAATTAGTAATCACAAAATTAGAAGGTGAAATTGTTATAAACATTGATATACACATACACAACATAAAACGTAATACATTTTTAAATGATTAAATTTCAACTTAATATTGTGGTAAAATGTGCACATATGATACTGTTGGAAATGTTGATAAATCGAGTATCGGAAAGTAGACATTCTGTTGGTATTTATACTGGAAGTACATGGAATAAAAAATACTTCAATGGCAAGAAGTTATTGAAAGATTTATTGTCTAACTATAGATTATCATAAAGGTTGTTTAGATATTTTTTAAATTTTAAATTTGTAAATATAAAAAAAAAAAAATTATATAAAAACACAAGTCATTTCATTCATTTAACAAGAACTATGAAAATATGTTATTCATATTTTACGAAAAATATTTTCTTAAGTTTTTGAAAGTTTTTTAAAATCAATTAAATAATTTATGTAACATTTTATATTTTATGTATGGATATTAATATTTGTTATATTTATGCTTAAAAACGAATCGAATTAAAAAATATCTACTTTTGAGCTGCCAGTTTCCATCAATTAACTTGCCATAATAAAACCACAAGGTTCACAGTATTTTTGTATATTAAGCGTAGCATCTTGGGTCTTCACGGCCAGATTTGATTTTGTGGCTTTTGGGTTAAGTAGTGTGTGGCGAATTACTCCTTTCTAATATTTTGACCGCCATTGCAGGCGTCTTCTTCAGGGTTGATGACTAAGTCATACACGGCGAAATCCAAAAGCCACTATATTAAGCTTAGCATGGTTATTGTACATAGATACTTCCAGAGAAGTCAGAAATAAATATTATGCTAGATCGTACTTTTTGTCAAATTGGCCAGAAGTTAACGACGGACAAGTAAATAGAAGGTCATATCATACTTCGGTTAATTTTGCGAGGAACTACGATTAGAGTATAGAACCTGCATTACTGTTTAATACAGTTGTTAGTAAATACCATTCAGATTCAAGGTCTATTGCGTAAATCATCTGAGTTTCAAATTCTTAGCTGGTACTAAGGGACATGCTATAATCATTCCTTATATTGTTTACTTATCTCACTAATATAAAAGAGCTTATAAAAGAAAAAAATATTTAAAATTAAAAAGTTTACAAGTCTTTTCTGTCAAATTATAAAGATAACTGCATTAGATTTCGTAAATTTTTATTTTTACAAGTCTTATTATCAGATGAGAGAATCTAACCCGAGTAATTTATATTTTCAAAGGAAATGTGCGAGGTGAATGTGATAAATCTAGACTGCGGCATCCCACGACCACTGTTCTCGGTTCATTCTCACTGAAATAATCACGGGACCAGTGACTTACTGCGGACTTAATGCATTTTGCCGGGATGCAGAAGGGAACTCGCCGAGACCAGCCGGGCGTATCTTCCAGGAATCGAGGAGACGACAAAGTACTGGAGGAGCTTATGGAGATGCAAGTCACACTTACGAAAGAATTACTTCTGTAATACGGTTACACGTATTTGGCAACTGCATTCGCAGTGCTTTAACGTTTGGCTTTAATCTGATAATCAATATTTAAATGATGTCATTGCAACTGTTTCATCAGATTATTTGCAGTTAAATAATGGTGAAAGGTTACTTAGCTATGAATTTAATTCACTGTTTTTTTTAACTTACAATAAAAGCCCATATTCGGAGCACATGGATACCGTGAAGATCACAGTTCTGTAAGCTCATATTGTCTATGCCTTGTCCCAGAAAATCTGTATCCCGGAGGTCAACATATGAAAAAAATTACATCAGAGAAACTTACAGTTAAAATAGTTTACAACTATAATTATTTATGTAATATGCTAATAAATACCAAAAAGTATTTTAAAAATACTTGAAGTGATAACATTAACAAGGTGAGGGTATTATTTTTTCAATTAGTAAACGTCATATTCGGTTCTTTTATTATACAAATTACATGTTACTAATGTAACGAGTAATAAGAACAAAATAATTGTATAATGTTGACACGTGTTTCATTTTAAATACGTATTTAAATATTTAAATACAATTTCATTTCAAACAGTTGTTCTGGAATGTAAGGATTTTTATTTTCATTCATTTATTTACACAAATTGTTTGTGCACTTTTGCTTTTGCAACTTATAATTTGATTTTTCAAACCACACTCTGCTTTCTATACTATTAATAAGAAAAATCCGATTATTTCAGAACAATAGAGAATACATTTTCTACTCTCAAGTCCATGTGACTATTCCTCCCTTCAGAGCAGTTCGTATATAAGAGATTATTATATCACGTACTGAATAATTATACTATATACATTGACGTGGAAATTTGCTTCTTTATAGTATTTTGTCTACCTTGTTTATTATGTTTATTATGTTTATTATTACTAGTATATTGTTAGATATACTGAATAATATACATTGAGAGATGAAATTTTCTAAATTTAGTCTCGAGCTAAAAAAAATATACACACTTTTATTTTAAAAGTAAAATCATTACCACGACAACCTATGCATTTACGTTTAGTGCAAGATGCTTAGATCTAGAAAAGTCTTTCTCTATTATCACCATAGAGAATTGCGGCGTTTAGAGATCTCGGTATTCCGTTATCCCGGCATCCCGAGATACGGCAGGGATGTCAGAAGGCAAGCCGCGAGCCGGTCATATTAGCTACTTAATATAAAACGGATGTCTGGCATCGCGGCGGAAGCCATTAGGGCCGCTGCCTGTGCCCCGCTCAAGGCCGGGATCCCGGCGGGATCCTGGGACGTTTCTGCGATAAATGCAAATCAAAACATGAAGACAGTGGCGCTCGACGAATAAAACAAACATAAAAGTATCCAGATCGAACAGAATACGGCAATTCAAATGCATTCGACATTTCACGGCATCTGGTTTTGCTGATTGCTTGAACTTTTATTGACATTAAATCTTTCATTGAAGTCTCACAAAAGGTGTGATGATTACTACGAAGTATTTTATAACGTTTCTAATGAATCTTATGTTTAGTAATGTGGATAACTCGTAACGATATAGATAATGTTTATTCACAGACCGAAAAGTACGGTTTTGCTTTTGAAGAACTGATGAAGATTTCATTGTGTTGCGATAATATTTCCGTGTTGTAATATTTGAAATGTCATCCAAAGTAAATGCTAAAGAAATATATAACAACAAAGTCTAATTTGGTGGATTTTTCCAGGTTTGTATATAAACAAAACATGCTATTATATGGTTATATAAGAAGTTGAGTTTGTTATTTTAAGCAAAGCTTTATTTATTCATTTAAATAAACCGATAATAAATAAAAGATCGGTGTTTAATCAAATAGAAATTTAAAAATTTTGTACTTAAACCAATAAAGAAAAGATGATAAAGAAAGGAGGCTATTTGATTATTCAGACGAGATCATTGAATTCACGTCGCTATATCACGAGTGATATGTAGATGACTATTTTTCATTCAATAACTGTTCCATATATGAAATATATCGTCACCACAAATAGCCGCCCCTTTACAATTTTTCGTTCTAGAACATATCTACACTTAAATATTCACTTGAGAATGTATTTGTTTCCCGAAAAACTCTAGAGCAGAAGTCCAAGTACTTGAAGAAGAAAGGGTTGCTGTTGTATCCGAGACATATTTTTAGACGAAAAAAAATGAGCAATTCGCCCGACGTTCCCGAGGCCTGAACTATTTTGTCTATTTTTAATGGACAGCTCAACCCAAAGAACTGTAGTATGAATATAAAAAAAAGTCAAGTTACTTACGTTGTAATAAACTGTATAAATGCATTTAAAGCGATAATAACTAGACCGTAGGAAATTTAAAAATACATACCACATACAAAAAGAGAACTCGCATTAGAAAAAAAATATTGCTTAATAGGCTCTAAGTGCTTCATTAAACATAACAGTGTTTTAAATAATAAAAATAATATAGAATGTTATCTTTGAACTTTGTGAATAAAGTCGCTTTTTATTCATTAAAAAATCTATTATGCAACGATTAAGTGTAGCGCGACGTCGCTTTGAGAACGTTGTTAGCATAGTCGCCTGTCGTCTTTGACGTGCGCGCTAAACGTTCTGGGAAACAGCTCTGAAAATCGCACCGCCAGGATATAGAATATGGGATATACACGACAAGGAAGAAGGAGAAGCTAACCAGCCTTCCAGCTATCCAAGCCATTCAGCCATCCAGGCAAGCGGTTCGCTGGCTAACCGTCCATCAAATTGACAAGTTGGCAGCCGGAGTCTAGAGCGCTTACCACTAAGCCTTCCGCGGGCATTGATAGATTGTTCGCCTGTTGTATTTAAATAATCGTTTCGGCGGGCTGAGACACTACGTTTATACGTCGCGGGTAGCAGCTAAATTGTTTCAATTATCTCCGTAAGAGACGACAAGGTAAAAGTTCATCAGGCGTTCAGTTCTAAGATAAGAATAAAGATTAAAAACTTCAGAGGACAAAAAAAAATTCCTTAAATTTATGAGATCACAGCATGGTCATATTATCTATTGCATTTTTTGTTTTAAATATACAAAAGAAAATTTTGTTTGATTTTCTAAACCTATCAAATTTATAAAGTGTGTTTACTGGATAGATCTAACATAAATATAAATTAATCTTGTTTTAATATTAATCATTTTGAACAATATCATTACATGTATTCAAAGACTTGAAAAAGTAGGTTCACTCTTAATGACACATATATCAGTTATTTACTTGTATAAATTTACTTTATTAAAACGGCATAAGTATAATTATTTGAATTGTTTGTACATGTGATAAAATAAACAAATATTTTCTATCAATTAAAATTGACATCCCCGACCTTAAAAAGAACGACAAGTCGCGGGTTCGTCACGTATCCGCGTGGAGGAAGGATGCAGGAACAGATTAACAACACAGAGAACTTGTTTTTGATGGACAATTCGCATTTATTTTCAATAAAGACTTGATTTCCTCGTCTGACCGGTATTGCGCCGGCCAGATAAAGTTCACTGACAACTGCCGGAACACTGTGTCATGCAGCGCCGCCAAGACGATCACGGCAAAAAAGCAAATTAAAGATGACAGTTGCAACAACATGAAATGGAGCAACTGCTATAAAAAAATAAAATGGCTTATGCAAACATAGTGTAATGATATATAATTAAAACGAAGATTATTGGTGTGTATGTCAGGCAAGCGAACAAAAATAAGAGACAAAAGATCATTTTTCGAGGCTTTAGGGCATAAGCCTATAAAAAGCTTTATCAAGCTAATATCAAAATAAATTTTGATTATCCATATTTTTAAAGTTGTTGACAGAAAATAAGGAATTCCAATTAATTATACTCCATTCCTGACTTAAAAAGTCGAACAAAGTGATTTAACATATACGTTGACAAATATTATTTGCATTTTTCAACAACAAAAAAACCTATTACTGTAAATATTTTTATTTATTTACATATGGCCTTAGTTTAAATTCGTATTGCTATTTTAGTTGGCTTGAATTGAATTATGAAAACATTTCAATTCAAAAAACGTCTATAAATATTATTATTAAGTTAAAATGACACGGGTCGTGGTCGGAAATAACATAATTGACCCAGTAAAGGTTAATCTGATGAAGTTGAATCTAATTTTATTGTTTCATTTGATTTTCAACGAATACAAGAGATTTTACTAAGCACCTTATTGCACGTTTTCAAAAATGCTTGGGTATCTCCAAAATTTAGGTCTCATAAATAAGATGTTTTTTAGACGGAAGTAGGAGCTAATTTTATTTCAATTTCATTCCATATCAAGAGTATATGGTCAACACAATAACCGTTGTACATGAAATATCCCAAGATATATCTGCACGCGGAAGTCAAGCCGTGGAACATGTTATATTCGTATATGATTCCCGATGACCTCACAGGACTTCTTAAGAGAAATTTAAGACGGCAGTTTTGTATTCGAGACGAAGTTTAATTTTTAAAGAAATTTTAATGTTAACCGGATAAATATAACGACTTTTCTGAGACCAGGAGTATTTGGTCATATGAGCTGGCTCAACTAAACCAATAACATTTTGCAACAAAGCTTTGTCGGAAAATTAAAAGAAAAAAACTACAAATATACAATTAAACTAGTAATGTACTTATTTTAGTGCCCATATCCGTTTGGTCAGCTGCCACAGTACATTCCTCTTTCTAGAACATATCTGCAACTAAAAGTCTACTTAGCAATATGCTTCCCGACAACCTCCAGAGAAGAAGGCCGAGTGATTGGAAAAGAGTAAGCTGAAGTATCCGAGGCATTTTTTAGGTGATTTGTAAATCAAGGTTTTTATGTAATGTTCTAAAAAATATAAGATATGCTTCTTAAAAAAAGTTATTAAAGAAGGTTATTAAAATAAGTATAATTATGTATTGACATCAGCATGATATAGCCCTTGCTGACTGGTACAAAAAACCTCGATGTACAATCTTGCGTCTCTTATTTCTGTTCGCTTGTCGTACATGAATGTGTCGCCAAATTGTATTGATGTTAGTTATATAAATCGCCACTGGTGGCACTGGGCGACAGCCCATCACGAGCGCGCTGAGTCGTGTGTCGACGTTGGCGAGATCGTATTGTTGTTGGCCCGGCCTGTTGAATGGTGTGACTAGGTCCGGGCCGTAAGTTTGTAAAGTTATCGAAATATATGTGCTTCAGAAAAAGTCTTTGTGTTGTTAATCTGCTCCTCATCCTGCCACCACGCGACTGAATAACAACCTTAAATTAGAGAGGAGTATGTTAGTATTTTCTAAACAAGCAGTGTAATAAGTAATTTTTGTAATTAAATGAATATACATAAATTATATATGTAATTGAATAAAATATTATTATATATATAACTAATGTTTTACTTATTTCAGTGTTGCTTTGCAATTAATTCAATTAACAAACATTTAGTGATTTGGGTTGAAAACTTGTTCGCGCGCCGCCCAAAGGCGGATGGGCGGATGCTCTGGGCTTACCTCACGTTTATTTCCTTCCTTCCTAGCGCCTTCTATCCACATCGACTAATGTTCTAGCATTAATTAACAAGATAAGTTTTTGGATCTCTGCCCATTGGTACGAATGCGAATAATTTAGTTCTTTAACGACCTCAGCGAAATAGTTTACGTATGTAGAAATAACAAAGTCATCTTTGAAAATCATCCAATTTGATTAATGGAATAAATACACGTATACATCAATATTTAAAATTAAATTATGTTATATTTTATTTAATACCAAACTAACATATTTTTTATACGATTATAATATTTGGCGCTGAAGTAAAAGTAATTAGGAAATACGAGATAAATAACATGCAACGATAGTGCATGAAGAGATTCTTCACCATATGCATTGTGCTTTTTGTATAAAGTTGCAGATAGCGTACGAGCGAGAGCTCCGCTACATAAGTACAAGTACGTGGGTTCATTCGAGTGAGACGGTACACTATATAATTATATTGTGTGTAATGAACGATTGTGACCATTGTACATAAGCAACTATAGAGATGGTAGCTGAAATATATATATTTATCTGTTTATTAACGTTTGAAAATTATTTTTAAAGAAACATGATGTGGATACGATAAAACTACAAATGAATACAACACTAAATTTGGTTGATTTATCTATACTTTAGTGTTTAAGTAATTGTCAGCTTATAAACATTTGTTATTAATATGAATCGATACCTTGAGACAAAAAAACTAAAGATATATGAAACCTATAGGGTTTATAATCTTTAAAATAAAGTTTGAAAGAAAATCCTTAGGAGAAAGTGAAAATGAAATCCAATTGTCTCACGACGTAGCCAGCTCCAAAATTTCAATTTTATTGCAAAGTAATTTTTACAAATCCCCAATGCAAAAATTTGTGTAAGGTATATTTACAAAGATTTTCTACAAAACCATTCATAAAAAAACGACGCGCATGTATCTTTTTTTTTATTTCAGAGTAACAAATTACATCTCCAATTATTATAAACTTGGCGCGAATTTAACAATAGACGCGCCTCGTGTATTTTTTACAAGTTTGAAATCACGATATCTCAACAAAATACTCACCTCTATTATTCGGATTTTTTCCCCAACAAGCACACTTACACGAGAGAAAATTTCCCAAAACGGATAAATCCCCGGCATTATCCCTCGGAATAAAAGGAGAGAGAGAGCGGTAGTGCCAGACGATCATATTATCTTAAATAAGGCTCGAGTGGATTCCCCAGAGGAAGACGCCAAAGCAGAATGAGTAACAATGATAACGAGTGAAAAAAGCAAATACATGTGATTTAACGTTTTCCCACAATTTTCGGGAAAATACGCCTCGCCTAAAAACATTCGCTCGGATTGAATAAAGAAATTAACCAGGATAACAATGAAAATAATTGGGTACAAGAGTACATTTTTTTATGAGATCACGTTGTTTCTTTTATAATTTAGCAATTCTTATATTATGAATAATAAGTAGGTCATTCTCGTATTTTATAAGAAAAAGAAGGTATCTTTTATGACTTGAAATGTATGATATGTTAGTATATCAGTAATCATATTATGATTTCTTTGTATATTTCAATTATGTTTTGTATATTTAAGTTTATTGTTTGGATTAAATAAAAATTCAATTAAAATATCAAAATATACAAAGTTAACATATATTTTACCATGTTTAAAATAAAACATATGTAGTAATTATACAGTCTTACTCACAAACAAGATGGTAATATATTATTGGGAGACAAAAGTCATTCAATGCTTTCCATTTATAGTTTTTTATTTAAAAAATAACCTCTTTTACTCCAGAAAATTAGAAATAAGGGAAGTGTCACAGGATTCTCTGATCAGCTCTTCAGTTACTGAAGTATCCTTCGGATATTTTTGTGTATGTGTCAGCACATAAAATATACAATTAATAAATAATATAATCAGAAGAAAAAATAGGATATTGTAAAATTTCTTGCATAAGTGAATTAATCAAGTAGAGTTTTTTTATAAAATAATTTCAATGATTTTATTTATATTTTAAGCATTCGTTTTGAGATACATTTCAAATTTCGTACGGATAAATGTTTTTTACTTTGTTTTGATATAAATCTTGTTTCGTTGTACGTAAAATTCTGTAAAACACTGAAACACTGTAAAATTCATAAGGTTCTTTGTGATTAATTGTCTTCCCATGTATGAATTAATAGTGCTTAAGGCGATCCACATTACAACAAACGTAAAAAATATTCATCTATTGAACACTATAATGTTGAGACTATACAACAATACAATTCGTGTAAATCGAAGTTGTCAATTGCAGGTAGTAACTGCTAACTGACTTTCGAAACTGTTTCAAATCCGCAGAAATTTCGCAGTAAATCTGTTCGCATTTTCGTCACGGCGTCTGCCCGGGGGTGCGATGAACCGCTTAGGAGAAGGAAGTCTGAATTCGGACCCGGAAGTGATTTGGAGCTTGCCGAGTCATTACGGGTCGTTAAGATCGTGGGACACCGCAGGTCGGAGGTCACACCCGGTATCTACATTCCAGAATCATAATTTCAAATCTTAGATCAAAACTGGAACTTGTAAAATTTATTTTTATTTTAAATTAATAATATTTTATCAAAAACATTACAAATGTTGTTGTTTATTTTTGACATACAGTGAAATTGTGATGATGTAATAGATTTTTTTGTAGACTAATTAAACAAAAATTTATTTGTTCATCTTTAAATAAACAAGGTTGTATTAAACAATCAAAAAATTTCGTAACACATTTTAGTAAATTATGTGAACAAATATTTTTTCTTGAAGAGATTACTTATAAATTTTGGGTTGTAATATAATAAAATTAAACTTGATTTAAAGTTGATTTTTTAAAAAATATACAGTTAGAATTTAAAAAAGTATAATAAAGTACTCGTATACTCGATATTTTATAAATGAAAGATATTTTTTAAGAAAGCATTCCTCGATTAAGAAGTCTAGTATATTTTAAAGTTACTAGTATTATTTTTATACCTGATTAATTAAATGCATTAGGCATTAAATTAAGTGTTTGATAATCATTGCAAGTTGTCTTGACTGCAAAATAAGATGATATATTTAATTTTTAATACTAAAAATGTGGTATTAAATAAATAATAATAACGAAAAAAAAACTGAAATATTTTATTTTTATGTTTCTTTTGAGTGAAAAAGTTTAAAATAAATCTGACAGTTATGCGAATCCTTCCGAAGAGTTTTTTTTAAGTATCCTATCATTACTTCTGAGCCGCCCTAATAAAACGAGATTCGTGAGATTTTCCCGGGGAGAGCGTCTCTATTAAACAAAGCGCAAATATTAAACAAAAGGAAACGTTATTTTAAACAATCAAAGTTGAGCCATCACAGTGCAAAGAGTAAGAGTATTCCGGCAATCTGTAAGGGTTTTTCCTCCGCTTTCCCTCGGGAAAAAGCTCGGCCGGGAGTAGAACCGACAACTTTGCATTCGCAAATTGGTACGTTCCGATCTATTTTATTTCAGCGAGAAAAACATGCGTGAATACAGTTGTACGCATAGATGTATATCTGCGTAAAGCTTGCGTCACACTTTTTACTATGAATGTTGTATAGACGTGCATTACTTTTTTTAACATTAAAAATAATTTGAAGGTGAATTTTTTTAAATAGCATACTTTTTGGAGTCCATTTAATATATCAAATGAGTTTTTTTTGTTGTATCAAAGATCACTTTGAGCAATTTCTTATTGGAAAAATTTGACCGCATTTTAGCGTTCACTGGGATCAGAATAACAACTAACAAACAAAAGACTACTAATTAATCCCTAAATTAATGCAAAAACGTTATTTTCAATTCTGTGATTAACATTTGCTCAAAGTGTTCAAAAAAAAACTTTATCGATGAAGTGATTTGCAAAGTCACTCAAGAAAATGTGCATTTTCTAAAAGTTAATAAGTTGTCGTTGTGCTGGAGGACTCTCAATGACCATAGAACTTACTTGTTTTTTAGTTAAACACTTGAAAGTTTAATTGAAAATCTACGAAACCAAAATTAATTGTGACACTTTTAAAAGACAATATTTTCAAATAAAATTTAATAAAAAGTAAAAAATAAAAAGACATATTCAAACTTGTAATGATTTGTGATTATTTTACATTATGTAAATCTGAATTGCATTTCTTTTTATCGGACTTTTTTATAAAAATACATTTTATTTAAGCAATATACGAGTATCTTTAAGCATTATTATTTGTAATGTGCGTAAATACATAATTGTAATAATTATAAAAACAAGTAAAAATTTATATTTTGTCACAAAATGTTCTGGTTTTTAAAATGGTTTTTTCAGTAAGGGGATAATTATTATTATATCAATTTAAAAACATGTTGCTAGGAGGATTATATACAATTATTAGATGAGTAGAAAAAACGTACATATGTAAAAAGATTTGACCTTTTGCCACTCAAGTAAATGCGAGTAAAACCCATCGTCGATCTTTCGCCCTCAAGTGTGACTGAAGCCTAAGAGAGGGTGAAAGGGAAATTCGTTCTTATTGGTAAAAAAACCTAACCGAGATAACTCTTGGGCGGAAAGTCTCCCTGAGGAGCAGAGCATCTCTCTAGGTGAAGTAGGAGCGGAGAAGAAAGCAAGCTCCGCCCTGCTGGAGTGCAAATTATTTTCATTGTGAACATTTTTGGAGTAAGCGCCCTGGATACTTGGGGCTCGAAAGCTCTCATGAAGACTTCCGCTGAACGGTCCCAGGGTGTGGCGAGCATAGCCGCATTAACACACTAAGCAAATATGTAGTGTTCCACTATGTTGCCGCAGATACAAGTAGTTTATACATTGTTGCTTCACTCTCACAACATGTCATTAACTTATACTTTAAATGGTCTTCTTGTTATTCTAATACATTGCGGTAATATAAAAATAAATTATTATTCATCACACACATTCTATAACTGCCACACATACTCTTAATATATTTTTTTAGTCTGACACAACATTCAAAGTAAATAATTGGTATCGTATTCCTCTACATATCTTATTTTTTCTGCGTTTTTTTAATACGGTAGAAGGTGACTGGAAATGTAATCATAATGTAATCTTGTGAATGCTATCATTTTTCATTTAGTGGGAGAGAAAAACGATTATGTGATATCATATGATGATATTGTAACTAGAATATTTTTATGTTGTCCATAGTGTAAAAAGATCACTTGGGATGGCAGAACAAAAAGAGAAGTCGACAGTCGCATACATCAAGCAAAGCTAGCTTTCAATAAAAAAGCAAAAATTCTTGAGTTAAAGAATATCTATATTTTAATTACTATCACCATCTGTCGGTATTCTCCTGTATGTGATTACATAAAAAAAAATATATCAATTTAAGGCTCCGCAAGTAACTCGCCAAAACATTTGTTTGGAGCATCTTGATGTACGGTTGTGAGACATGGTGCTGTTCTGAAAGTTATAAAAAGACTAGAGGCCTTTGTGTGTGATGTGGTCGTACAGAAGAATTCTCGGAATTTCCTGAAGAGACCACGTCACGAACAATGAGGTTCTCAGGATAATCAAGGAAGATAGGCACCTAATAAGAACCGTCTTAGAGAGGCGAGCCCGATGGATCGGTCACTTCATGCGCCACGATAGTCTTCTTCAAGAAACGTGGAGAGTATGGTTGAGGGTAGAAACTGTAGAGGGCGCCCTAGACGGGAGTATTTGCAGCAAGTGTTCGGGGACATGAGTTGTACTCTTACGCTGAGTTGAAGAGGGTTACGGAAGACCGAGAGGAATGGAGATCGAGATGCAAGATTCTGTTGCTGCAAACCAATCAACCGGATTGATACTACAAAGAAGAAGTGTAAAAATACTCGTAAATACTAACTAGACTATTGAAGATTATAAAAGGGTAAATAAAACATTTGTTGATGTGGTGATTATTTCCATATACATTGCTTGACATTTTTTTCAGGATTATACTCGTATATATAGACTAAAAAAAACTCTAACAATGTAGTGATTTGTAAAGTAATACCCTCAAGAAAATGTGCATATTCTTAAGTTACGAAGTTGTCGTTGTCCTTGAGAGCTGTCGATGATCACAGAACGGACTTGTACTTTAGTTGAACACTTGAAAATCTACGAAACCAAAATTGTTTGCAACAGTTTTAAAAGATAATGTTTTTTATTGTAATTTTATATAAAAAACAATAATTATGAAAAAATATATAAACATATAAATATTCTTTAACATTGTTGTTATTTGACAATAAACTACACCTTTTTTTTTTGCATAAATCAATGTTCTACAGAGTTTTTAACCAGAAATATTATTCGGATCAGGATGATAGTGTTTTGAAATGAACGTTACATTAGAAAAGTAAGCTACTAAAATGTAATATTTGTAAAAAAATCTACTCCATTATGTACAGGTATATATTTTTCAAGCTGGTATGTTTCTTCCAAAACATTTTTATGTTTGAACCACCTATGAAGGAACATCAGACTTTGCCAATGAAATACCTGAGGTTAATAATTCGGTTAATTAACCCAAATTATTAATTAAAACAAGATGCTGCCTTAAGCGCCATATCACTTGAATGCAATTATTAACATTGAAGCAATAAAACAATTTAAGAAGATAATTACTTGGTATAAAGCCGTTTACGTTCAACAAATAAATCACAACAATGAAACTGTTAAGTAAATAATCTAAAGAGCTTTGAATTATCAAAGCATTCATCGATACCCAAAACAATATTGTGTAATGTGTAACTGCAATGTTGGCCACATTAAAACTCTAAAAATTTAACTCAAATTCGTACATTCGTAAGAGCTTTAATTATTTAAGATTGGCACTGGCAGGCTTTCTTTAGCACTGAAAATCCCATATTTGATGGGATTTTCAGTGCTATATTACCATAACTATTTTAAAAGAGTATTGGTTATTTATTAAATTGACTATTTGAAATTCTATTTCATTATTAGTCTTAACATATAGAACATTACTTGAGTTTTCTTTAACGTTCATTATTTACGTATATTAAATAAAAATATTTTACATGATATATTTTTTGAAGAATAATTATAAATTTGAATTATTCAATAGAATTTGTTTCATTTGTGTAAAATACATGAACTGCAATAGAATAATTGATTTTATCGAAGCTTTATTTATTATTAATAAATGTAATATGAAATAATTCATTTCAAAAATGAATTTGCCCATTGGACCATTATCATTATAATTATGACACTATTCACGGTCCGCATTGAATTGCGATAATTAACGTTTAACCATAAAAACAGAAAATGGTCCGCAGAATTTATTTTGGTCAATAAAACCGCGAGAACCGCCCGATCAGTTTTTATTGCAGCGGTTGGGGGGATTGTACTGAACCCTGCGGCCCTCCCTGCGATACATCCAGCGTTTAAAAAACCTACTTTGCGGTGATTACAGTAATGGAGCCATCAACAAAAATTATCAGCAAATATGAGTGAAGAATATTGCACGAGCGCCAGATGAAAAAGTTAATGATTAACGCAATTATCATGAAATTCAGAAGTTTTTTATAAACGAAGGTTGGTGTGATACTGATCCATCACCCACATATCCCTTATGTCATTTTAGTCCAATTCACATCAACATCAGTATCGTATCAGTACATCGTATCAAATACTCGTCAGTCGACATAAACTGTCTCTAGTGAAGACCTTTTTTTTAGATAAGTTTTGTTTTGATTACATAAACAGAAATGAACAAATAACTGCCATTTGTTTATGATGCATGAATGTAGCTCAAAATGAAAAGTGTCACATATGATATCTCTCCGAAAGCAGTGAGGAATTTTATCTAAACGTATTTTTTTATATTATATAACTTTTCATTTCCTTATTCGAAACATATTATAACCACAGACTGTCACTAAGCAACTCTGTCAGCTGTCATCCTTTATCCTATGATATTACTGCATCTGAAGGTTCTTATATTGAAGAATTTGGCTACTTAATTGTACCACTGTATTGATTTCTTTAGAACCATATCGTAGTTCCAAAACACCTTTACATTTAAAAACTTCCGATGCCCAATAAATCATATTTGTTACAGATACAAATTATGGACCAATTACGGTTGAATGGTCTAAAAGAGAATCTTTAACCTAATATAGAATAATAATAGTATTATTACTTAAAATATACATATACTCAGATCACGTCGGTATTTCAACGATAAACAACTTCTTCTTCTATATAAAGGACAAATCCGACCTATCCTTGAATACGGCAGTCACCTTTGGATTGGAGCCCCAAAATACCTTCTAAACTTAATTGACTCAGTTCAAAGAAGAGCAATTCGTTTGATAAACAATGACACCCTTACGTCTAATCTACAATCAATGGAACACAGACGTAAGGTTGGTTCTCTTAGTCTTTTCTACCGTTATTACCACGGTCGCTGCTCTTCGGAACTTAAAGAACTAATTCCTCCTGCACCCACTCACAGCCGACAAACTCGTCTTACACTTGCCGAACATCCATACACGGTTAATATATGTCGACCAAGAACTGGCAGCTTCCAAAGTTCCTTCCTTAATGCCACCGGTAAGCTATGGAATGCTCTTCCAGCGTCTGTGTTTCCTCCTTCCTACAATCTGGATCTTTTCAAGAAACAGATAAATATACACTTGCAATCTCCCCAACCCACACACAAACACGAACACAACACACGTTTCCCGCATGCAGCGTCCAGCCTCCCTGGCTGAGCGTCATAGAGTGCACTGGTCTTGACTGGTTGTGCTCTCCTGCATGCGTTTACATAAAAAAAAATATATATATACTATACATAAAATTCTTTTTTCAACGCGTCAATCCAAGCACAAAAATAACGGCAGAAGCGGGATGCGAACCGCGGACCTTGGAAACCAACCTATGCCCAGGTATTCATACCGCTCGGCGAACTGCGCCATTGCCCTGCCTAGACTGACTTGCGTTGAAACTAGTATTTATATCATTGTTATCATCGTACGATAGATGTCGCTATAGTATATATTCAAAGTATGTATATTTTTATTATTATTCTATCAGTCTTCATTTATTCACAAGCTTAATATTATTACTTTCCAATCAAGTAAGGGCAGCTATACTCTACGGCTCGGAGTGTTGGACCCCGCTGAAACGTGACTTGGATTAGATTCATGTGGCAGAGATGAAGATGCTGAAGTGGGCGGGCGGTGTGACTAGAGTAGACAGAGTTTGAAATGAGCATATTCGGGGTTCATTTCGGGTAGCCTTTATACCTGAAAAGATAACGGAAAACTGCCTAAGATGGTATGGGCATGTGACAAGGAGAGATGAGTACCACATGTTGAAGAAAGCCCTCAACATACCCACGATGAGAAGAAGACCTGGAAGACAACAGACAACCTGGACTGCAACTGTAGACAAGGATCTGAAAACTCTGGGCTTGATCGAGAATGAAACGCAGTACAGGTAGATATGGCGAATGTGCACAAGGAAAGCCGACCCCAAAGAGAGAGCACAAATCCTAATAAATATATCAGTTATTTTCAATACGAAACTGTTTTGGTCACATCGCTCAGATATAATTGTTTTTTATGTAATATCAAATGTTACAAATCAAAATGCTTACTATTATATATTAGACGATATGAAAAAGGTTTTGGTTACACGAAGACAATGTTTTGGCAGATGCTAATGTATTATTCAAGTTTCAGAGGGCAAGTAAGCGTGTACCTACAGAGTAAAGTTGTGTCTTGATTACTCATTGGCAAGAATTTGCAATCTGTTCGTGACACTAAGGAAGCGCGCAGTGGAACCCATTGTGGGAAGAAACCCTTCAGAATGCAGAACATATGCCTTGCTACTTTATCCCTAATTTAAACTAGTACGCAACCGGGTGATTAAGGAACAGACAAAAGGACAATATTCAATGCACTTTTTCATCTTGTGTTGCAACTCTGAAAAATGATTTCTTTACAAAATTTGATATACAAATTAAACAAAACGTCAATGCTCTTGTATTTTAACAACAAATTATAAACAATAAACATTAAACAAAACATATTTAATATTTTTTTTTTATAGAAACACATTCAATAGAAAACCAACATAATGCTTTGGTTGCTTTTTGGATTGTTTTTGATTGATTTTGAAGTTTTTAAAATGTTGATATTTAAATGAGAGGGAATTTTTTATTTTTTGAGCGCGTGTTTTAATTGAAGATATTTAAGAAAAATTAAGTCACCTTTTTTCCTTTCTCAATACACTCTTTGTGGATTGAAGGGATCAAGGTCTAAAAACGGTATCGAGGAATGTGCAGTGTATGAAATTCAATGTACTAATATTACTTTTATAACTGCTTGCTCATGTTGTAAATTATGGTATAAAAAGGAGACTCGTATTAAATAAATTAGTACCAACTCATCTCCGGTCTTTGGTCTTATCCTCAGTGCCGGATACTTGGTATTTCGGCATCACCATATAAGCTGATGCTGTAATTTAGGAATTGCTAGCTCAGTTTCGGAACAACTATTTTATAAAATTTCTCGATATCAAGAAGCTGCCAACAATATAAAATATTTGAAAACGAGTGATTTCTTGTAATTTTATCATGACACTTTTTATGATTATATGTATACTATAAAAATAAATAATTAATGTGGAAAATCATATTTTTATTTACATTTTTACATTAACATTGTACATTTATGTACATTTTACACAATTTAAACATTTTGCGATGTACGAGTATGTAAAATTAAATACTGATGATTATTTCATTCGAAACAATGTTATAATTTTACTATTGCGTAACAGTGAGATGATAAAGATTTCTAATTGATTATAATTCTAATAAATAATAATTTTATGGCCGTTAGAAAATATACATAATTATGTAATCGGCAGAGCTCTGAGAGGCGGAATTAACATAAGATGAGGTCAAGGTCATGGCGACTTATATAATTTTAGAGCTGTTAATTGTAATAACCATATGTGTAAGGGAGTGTAAAAATGTTTGTAAAAAACTATATTTGTTATGGAAATAAATCTTGTTCTGTATTTTATAAATATTTTCAAATTGTGACAATGATTACTAAATCATGTTTAAATAATCCAACTCTTATATTACACATTATCCAATAAACATTCAACCAGGAGAGAGAGTGTTTCACTGAAACACGGTACGTTATGCCTGAAGGGCAGAAACCCAGGCCAATACGCTGGGGTTCAGGGTCTCGCCCGAACAATGCGGGTTCCACAAGGCTCCGTGCCGGGGCCGCGAGAGTAGTTAATCAATTGTTATTGCTTTGATTATTATTCAAATGTGCCACAAAAGGAGAGGATTCATAACAATTTGCTGTGTGATTGTCCGGCAATAAACACCGACGCTAGCAGCGATGAACAGACGGCTTTACGTGATTGTGATAATGTTGTGAATAATACAGAGTTGGTAACATTTCTATATGATATCTCGCTTAAGTAATATTTTATATTTTGACTGGTTTCTTCAAGGACCTAATTATAAGCTACAAATGAGCTATTTGCTGGATTCTGCATAAAATTTTCTGATACGAAAAAGCAAATGAAGAATATTACAAAAATAGGAGTATTTAAAGAAATACGAGAATGTTTTTGTGATATGTGTATTATTATTTATTGGAGGCAGCTCATGACAATTATTCGTTTCAATTAAGGGAATGAGCAAAGAAACAATGATTTGTACTATCATTGGAAAACAATTTAACAGCATAAATGGAATTTCAATTTAACACATTATCGCTGTTTATATTAAATTTAATAAATTTCAAATAATTTTTAACCAACATAAAATATCATGAACTTCAAAACATTCTTAATTTACCCTCAACAGTTATTGTTATGTGGTCTTACTTAAAGCATTAACATCTCCTATACAGAGACGTGACAATCAATTATATAAGTAATCGTTAAATACTTGTATGTGTTAGCATATGCCCATACTCACCTGTGAATAAAAGTGTTTTCTGTTCAACAGATGTTTAAAATTAAACTTACAAATATAAACATTGTAAATTTTTAATTCTTATTTACAAGTTTTTAATTGCAAAAGTTCATAATAATACTTTTTTATAACTTTCTCGTACAAACCACGATGCTTTTGAAGTAGCGTACAAACAAGATGTCAACACAACCAATTATAAATTCCTTGAAAGCGGCAATAATAACCGCTTATTATAACAGTCGGATGGAGGCTTTTTTTGTTGGTAGTTGGTTCTAGTTCGGCAAACTTTAGTCCCTGGAAGAGACCTATTCTGTTTAGAGGTTGGTCGGGTGTCCCGGTGACAAATGCCCGCCCGAAGGTAAGCCCGGGAACATTTGTTTCACATAAACCTTTCATGTTTAAGACCCGTCTGCAAATATTGTGACAGCAACAAGCGCCCTCTCGAGCGAGAAATAATTAATTTCGCCTGAATTAATAACTCCATTGGGAATCATTTTCACTGAAAAAATGCTATTTTAAAAGATAATTATAATTTAAAAAAAACGTGTATATCAATATTTTTATGAGAATAGTCAAAGTTTAAATTATTAAAACGAATACAGTAATTGTTTTTGTTTAAAATTGTTATTTTTTTTCACATTACTTACATACATATAAATAAACAAAATATTTTTGGATTATTCAAGAGAGTTCCATATAAAACTGTGGTATTTTGAAATTATGAAAATTGTTCAATTAATGGAAATGAGTCTAATCATTCATTTTCTTAATAAATGCGGTGTACAAATAAGCAATTGAAATAAATTTTAAAGATAAATAATATTACATAAGATAATATATTTTTAATTAAGAATTGAGATATCTTATAAAAGATAATAACGTATATCATAAATAATTGTACACTGTTATTTTACAATATGTTTAATCATGACATATTAAACCTAAAAAGGATATCTTAAATTACGCAGTAAAAGAAACATTTTTAATTTTGAAATTTAAAAATGAATTAAAAGAGATAAGTTCTAGTTAATTAAACATAACATTAAAGAAAATTATTTTCTTATTTTTGCTCGATAATTGTAAATATTCTCATATTGCACAATTTACATTACTTATTTAGATAACAAAACAAATTCAAATTACATTTTCCATTTGGAATTCTGCAGTTTGATGCACATAGCTAAAAATTAGCTTTCGCAGACTGAAAGAAAAAAAATTCCAATCAGAGCAGCGCAGTCAGCATGTGAACCCAAGAGAAATAAATTTTCACTGGCATTTTAATTTGGACTAATAGATCGAGGGTCAAATTCATTGACAAGAAAACCGTTAAAGACTATATATTTCACGCTGAGTTGTTTTTTTTTGTTCTGTAAACTTCAGCCATATCGATATTCCACCTATCTGGAACATATAGCAGACACACATGCTGTATATTGCAATGATCCTTACTCCGTACCAAATCATCCCTGTAGTCCATGTTCTGACAAGTTATATTAAGTATTGTTTTAGAAATCGCTTCAGAAGTTTGAAAAGAAAGCAAACATAAATACAAAACAAGGATTCAACCAACTTATTTTAAAAATATTATCAGTCTAACGCTCTTGAGGTCTGGACTTTTATGCATAACATAATATGAAAAGTTGTAAGACACTCACTATTCCCGTTAAATAATAATCTATTGTAATCGTACAAACGGAATGCCATGTTAAATCATAATTAAGTGGTTGATACAAGTAAGTTAAACAACATATTAATTTGCTATGAAATAAAGTAAACAGTCTTTGATCAAATACTAAATCATTCTAATAAGCATTGTGTATACAACTATATTTATTCTATACCATTTTCAACGAACTCAATTCCATTCACATACTACGTTTATCGCCTCGGGTGGTTCCGTCTTCACAAAGTTCACACTCTGTTGAGATCGTTTGTCAAAGACCTTCGCAGGATTGCGGGTCCTGCAAAAACTGCCTGCAGACGTTTGTCAACTGCACGGGATTGCGCGCAGCCTGCCACAGAGATTAATGCGCGATTAACACTTCAGAGACGGATCACGCATTTATGCGTGTTGACCAAATCACGGTATGCGACTATTTTTTGCGAGCTCGAGGTATGGTTTAAATGTACAAGGAATAATAAGTTTAAGGAACGACCATGGCAACATTTTATTAAACAGTTATTTAAGATACAAAAGTAGACCCAGCTTGGAAGTGTTCATTCCTCAGCCATTTCTTACAAAACCTAGGCTCTAGTCGTCCAGTATGGTTGTCGTAAAGTATATGTTAAATATATTCAGCTTTGTAACAATTCAGAAACGAATCTCTCACGTAAATATAAATATTTTTTTATTCATATTTTCTAATCAAGCGTCAGACTGCCAGTCATGAACATGTAGTTGTTGCCGTTGATATGAAATGTTGTTGCAGCAAAAGATCCAAAAGAGCCATCATAAATAATTTAACACTATTAAAATTATATCACATCTTACACCCAATCACACGTGGCTTTATAAATTTATTTATTTAAGGAAACTTGTTCCAAGTTACATATATTAATTATATGCATGATAATTAAACGTTAAAAATATATAGACGACATAACAAAAAAATATGAACTCGTACAACTTATCATATAATTCACTTGATAATAGCTACTCGACGTAGCGGAAACATGTCACTAACAAATATTATTTTGAAAGAATTTTAGAGATTTATTTTTATTTGAATAATATTTGTACGTCAGTATTTCAAATAAGCATTAAAATACATTTAAAAATAACTTAAGTTTGATCTTTCATTAAATGAATTCAGTTACTTATTATGTTATAATAGGTTATTTTGTATCATTATTACTACGTCCGTTTCCCTAACTGTCGTCATACTGCCTTATTTTTTTGCATTTTAATTATTTGGACTACAAAGTGTTAAATACTCTTAATCCGCGACCCTCACTGATCGTGCTCCCTTTGCCAGGCCTTCGAGTCCCGGTGACCGCGATAAATCCCCGCGGCCTCTTGCTTATGACATTTATACATTTGGGACTCTAGGATCCGTAATGGAGCCAGTACTGGCGCAGCACTGTGAGCCGTGACACTTACGTAAACGTAAATGTTATGTTCTCAGAATCTCTCTCGGCGACCGTTCGTGTTGGAAACGTAACAGATTCGCCAGATGTAATTTACGCGTTTTTTCTGCGATCACGAGCAACCCCAAGCTGACATATTATTAAAGCACCAACACTCTTTATCACTTGTATTTTATTTTTATCAAATAAATATTTGTTTGAGATATAAGAGCATTTAGCCTTCTTAAAAATGACTTCATTTAATTCCCCACGACTACACAGTAACTACCTACCATTCTCAATTTATATCACCTGCACTTTTATTTATCAATGACGCATCAAACCTTTGTATAGTATTTCTACATGGTTATTTTTCATTTGAGGATGAACAGATTTTCAGCCCTTTTTTTTAACATAGTCTAGTCTGAAATGAAATGCAATTAATCATCAGATGTACTATTTTTCTTTCAATTCTTGATTGGTCTCGCCAACGATCAATTTGGGTTCCTATCTAAAAGTTCAGCCCCTGTATTGTCTCCATTCTTCTTTGCGGCTGTGAATTTTGGCATCTTACCAAAAACGAATACAGCCGTATAATGTATTTCGAATGCAGAGAATGCCTACGCCTAATGGTAGTAAGATGGTTTGACTTATTAAGAATGACGAAGGAAAGAAACGAACACGTCAACCTTCAATACTAAAATCGATCAAGAGACGTAGATAGACCAAGTTAGGACATATATTTAGGATAATGTAGATCAACATAAAAAAAAACCACTGAAGTTGGGCCATCCTGTAAGGCCGTTGTGAACTTTACAAAGATAATATACTCGGTGGAGTTTCGGTAGGTGGAACTGACTTTGGAAGACAATGATTATAGCGGCCAACAGAGCTTTGTGGCTTCACTTCGTGACAACTTATGGTCCAGTTAGGGGAATGGGCATGGTGTGATGATAATGGTCTAAAAGTGGCAGTCGTATTCGTACAGTATTCGGGCAAATTCTGGTTTTAAGTATATAAATATAACTGGGCGAATTCGGGTTTTGTATGGAGTTAGTACTCGTCGTTATAGTTGATTTAATTTAAGTATTGAACTTTTTTTGGAATTGACACTTATGCAATTATGATAATGGAGCTCACGTTACGGAGTTTTAAAATGCTTATATAGTAATAAAATATTATATTGATAAAGAAAATTCGTATATATTTATTTAATACATTTAAAATAACATTACATTTAATAGACGAGGTGTTTAATGATTTAAAAAGTGTAAGCTTATGAAAGCCAACTTGTAAATATACGAAAGTTAAATAATTTTTTGGGACTGAAAGAGAACATGCTTTAACTTGCTGAAATTGTCACAAAAGAGACAGAGATACTCGTAGAAGGGGTGTCTAGACACCTGACCACAAATACCTGGGATAAAAGTGAAAACGTGATGAAAGGGATGTTGCTATTTTCTAGCACTTGATATTACATTTAAATCAAACCTAAGTAATCTAGCCTTTGACTGTTAGCCAGATATTTATAAAATAATTTAAAAAATAATAGTACATAATGTTTTAATGTTTTTGGATGATAAAAAATATATAATAATTCAATCGTAATTGGAACATTTTCTTATTATAAATGTGGTTTTGTTATTTCAATTGTTAATTTAATTTAATATTATGACTTACCGATAGATTGATGACAATGTTCCGCTTGATGGATCAAATTTTGTACGTACCTGAAACAACATAAATTTATTATTATATGAAAAATATTTATTTTAATTACAGTTTTATTAAATGAGCTATTAGAGATCAATTAAAAATATGTATTTGATACAAGATCATTTTAAGAATTTATTTTATTCTCACACAATTAGCGATAAGAAACGGTAGCAGGCGTGTTATTCCACAGTGCGCATCGTAAAAATTGTTCTATGGTACCACATAGTAGCTCTGCCATTATTGGTTTTGATTTATAAGTGTAATTATACAATAATTTTCTTTTTAAAATATAAAATATATTCTGCTTCCAGATTGTATGAATATATAAAATGATTTAATTATATATATATATAAACAGGGAGCGGCAAAAAAGCTGACGGTTTTAAATTAAAACAATGACGAAAGCTAAGTTTTAAATTATAAATATTAATTAATATTCTTTGAATTATTGAAAATTCAAATATTATTTGTTGACGTTTGAAAGCATATGAGTAAAATGCAAATATGATAAAAAAATATATATAATTCAACTCATGGTGCATAAAATAAAGAAGATACTCCAGTTAGTTAATAAGTAATTAAAAACTATAATTAAATAAGTAATTGCTTCATTATTTTAACTGTTTAATAATATTGTAATGGTAAAATCTACTAGCTTTATAACAGAGTATAAGCAATTATTAAATTCACCCAAATAGATAAAGATTCAATCTATTAAATTTAAAGAATGCATAATTTGCAAAAATCAGTTTGAAAACCTTAGTATAAAGTAATTGGTACGAATATTACGAACTGGTTCATCAATTTAAGTACTACGGTAAAGCTGAATATGGATTCAATAATCGTGCAAATACCGAGTGGATGTCAGAAATGAAGCGAAATTGCACGTTATGTTATCTGCCATAATACTAATGAACCGGCCGGTGTATTCCAGACAGATGCAACCAATCAAAATAGACGGATTTCCATACAAATTTTCCACCCTTTAATGTTTTTCGAGATTAATTAATGAATAATCAAAGCTTTTTGAAATAACGTAGTTAAAGCATATAGCTAAACTATAAATAAAAAACTTTTTTGTTTGAACGTATGCGGTAAATAGGTACCAAAATATTTTTTTCTTAGATGTCTTGTATAATTGGCTAGAAGTTGTGGAACGGACGTCAAATAATTACTAAATAAGAAGAAAACTGCGCAAGCAACATAAAATATAAACATTACATAAACATTACTACATAAAAAAAACATATTTTTTCATGTACGAGTATTTCAAGCATATTTTTTACAATGTATAATTGATAAAACCCAATCACCAAAACAAAACAAAAAAATCGCTATGAAGTTTTTATTTTTATTAAGAAATGGAGAACAGGGAGCAAAGTTGTTATTTTAATCATTTTAATTAAAAACAATAGTATTTATAATTAAACAGTTTTAAAGAGATTACAAACTACAATAAACTTTTTTTTCTGAAATGTTATCATATTCCAAATCTATTGAAATGTTTTGATTGAATATTAGATAAATATTTCATATTTTCATTAATTGGATCATTTAGATCTGTTTGAAAATTAAAAATTTATTGAAACATTTTTTTATCTTACTATTGTGTATTTTTTTATAATCCAAATGTCAGGAAAATATGCACGTTTTTTTTTAATTTAAACGCATGCAAGAGAGCACAGCCGGTCAAGACCAGTGCACTCTATTATGCTCAGCCAGGGAGGCTGGACATATTTGCATGTTTATATTTATTGTTTCTTTTAGAGATCTAGATTGTAGGAAGGAGGAAACACATACGCTGGAAGAGCATTCCAAAGATTCCTGAGGCATTAAAGAAGGAACTTTGGAAACTGCCAGTTCTTGGTTGACACACATTAACCGTGTATGGATGGATGTTCGGCAAGTGTAAGACGAGTTTGTCGGTTGTGGATGGGTCCAGGAGGAATAAGTTCTTTAAGTTACGAAGAGCAGTGACCGTGGTAATAACGGTAGAAAAGACTAAGTGAACCAATCTTTCGCCTGTATTCCATTGATTGCAGGTTAGACGTAAGAGTGTCATTGTTTATCAAACGAATTGCTCTTCTTTGAACTGAGTCAATTCAGGTTAGAAGGTTTCCTTTTTTCATTTACATTAATGCATTTCAAGGTTACCAATCAAATTTACATTTAAAAAATAATTAATAACTAAAAATTTCTGATGTTTTGTACGTAATAGATGACATGGTGGTATGTCGAAAATCCGTTTCATCAGATTCACGGACGTGAAAGTCTGCAACGACTTAACGAGCTCGGATTTGTTTGCGGGAGATTCATTTCATTTAGCGAGAAGGCATCTAAAGCGGGGCAAGGCTAACTTGCGGTGAACTGTATCGTTTATATCATAACCGCAAGATCCGCAAACTTAAGAAACAAAGCCCGATACAAATTCAATTTCGCCATCGCTCGTATCGCTGAAGGTACCGAGTAAACAATCCGCGGGCGATAAAAATTGCGGGCAAGGCTTATTGGCAAGCTCATTGCGATTTATGTTAGACTCTTTCATATGTTTTATTAGACGTATCTATTTCAAAGATTGGTATTATGTTTATCATTGATATTGCTTTATCAAAATAATATTTGTACATTACATTTGTTGATGTATTAAATGAGAACTCATTTGCTGATTCATAATTGTATAAATTCATTCGTATACTTGTACATTAGACAGGGTATTAATGTTTCATGAACAATATTGTATATTGTAATCGAACATTGTGTTTCTTTCGTTTTAATTTGATCGACTTGTCAATTGTCATGAATTATAAATTGGAAAGTAATGGAAGTAATAATTTACGTAATGAATATGTTGTATGCTTCAGGTGTTTTTTTATGTTTTTTATTGTTGATGTATATTCAAAACATATTTATATTCTATAAAAATTAATCCTAAAGTTGATTGTAACCAAATTCCGTCATTAACATTAAGGTTATCAACTGACAATACTTGGTGAAACTGCATAATTATAATTTTAAATTAATTTAAAATAGTTTCGATTCACATTTATTTTAAATGATTACATGTTTTGGCCTCCCTGAAGACCATCTTCAATAATTATTGAATATATAATCATTTATAATAAATGTGAATCAAAACTTAATATTTTTAATTTATCAATTTTTTAATTCAAAATTAAAATTTCATCATCACATTAGAACTGCAAATCAAATATAAGTATGCTTAAAATAAAAATAAAGTGAATGAAGCAATGTTCAAAAAGTTATTTTATTACATATATTTATATATTTATTTATTTATTTAACAGAGCACAAGCTCCAATACAATACACATAAATTTAAAAAGATACACTTAGCAAATGAAAGAAAAATTATGAAAAAAAAACACTTTTTTTACATTTTGACTTAATGAAGTTAACTTGGTTAAGTTAAGCGTGAAACTTCTTAATATATCTTGCGATTTGTTTAGTTACTAGCCTGAATTTGCTATCTTTATGAATATTATTTTTTACCTTATCTGCTCCATATTTGGAGCATATGAACACCACGAATTACCGTTTCACAAGTCTTTTAGCTCAGATTGTCCTATGCTTTGTACCAGAACACTTGTATCCCGGAGTTTATAATTTATTTAATCTCATACACATGCAACTGTATTCTGCTTTAATGCACTTTCAATCAAATTTTGTGTTTTGTATGAACGCTATAACTGTATCTCCCTTATACTGAAGATGTATCATTCAGGTATTATGCAACCTATGTAGATAAAGCAATGTTCACAAAGTAATACATCGTCATCATTTCTATTGCTGCATACGGGGAAACGCAATCCAACCTGCATTCAGGTCTAAGCTTCGATGCAGTTCACAGCCACCCAGTATGCGATGCATTTATGCATTCAAGCAGTGGTCAGAAAACTACGGTCCTCTGTATATTTTTTTAAAACCTGTGAGTGTCATACAGAACGTTGGAGCAATACTACTACATGTTGCATACATAACCTCTGTCAGCTGTAAATTACGTAATCCTAAGCCAGCTAAAGTGAAGAATAAAACAAAAGTATACAACTCTTGGGCAACAGTTCTTCAATAATAAAAAACATAAGCCGTTTTATTTCGTATAATCTTGTAGTTATTTGACAAAATTTCACAGGGTAATCACAACAATCTTAAGAAATCTCATTCAATATGTAACGATGAAGTTTTTGTACAATGATTTTAGCGTACAGAAAAGGTCTCGTTAACGAAATAACTTAAGTTAGGATAGCTTATGTTAAGTTAGCAAGACATCTAGTACACCAGTTGTTCCGCGGACCAAACATCTAGTGCACCCCACGTCGTTACTGATGATTCGTTGAACGAATTGTCTGGGGACGAAATATTTATCACGAACATATATAGCAATTCTAATATAGAGCAATTCGTTTGATAAACAATGACACCCTTACGTCTAATCTACAATCAATGGAACACAGACGTAAGGTTGGTTCTCTTAGTCTTTTCTACCGTTATTACCACGGTCGCTGCTCTTCGGAACTTAAAGAACTAATTCCTCCTGCACCCACTCACAGCCGACAAACTCGTCTTACACTTGCCGAACATCCATACACGGTTAATATATGTCGACCAAGAACTGGCAGCTTCCAAAGTTCCTTCCTTAATGCCACCGGTAAGCTATGGAATGCTCTTCCAGCGTCTGTGTTTCCTCCTTCCTACAATCTGGATCTCTTCAAGAAACAGATAAATATACACTTGCAATCTCCCCAACCCACACACAAGCACGAACACAACACACGTTTCCCGCATGCAGCGTCCAGCCTCCCTGGCTGAGCGTCATAGAGTGCACTGGTCTTGACCAGTTGTGCTCTCCTGCATGCGTTTACATAAAAAAAAAAATATCTTCTTCGTAGTATCAATCCGGTGGATTGGTTTGCAGCAACAGAATCTTGCATCTCGATCTCCATTCCTCTCGGTCCTCCGCAACCCTTTTCAGCTCAGCATAAGCGCTACAGTTCATGTCCTCGAATACTTGCTGCAAATACTCCCGTCTAGGGCGGCCTCTACAGTTTCTACCCTCAACCATCCCCTCCACAATATCGTGAAGAAGACCATCGTGGCGCATGATGTGGCCGATCCATCGGGCTCGCCTCTCTGAGATGGTTCTTATTAGTTGCCTATCTTCCTTGATTATTCTGAGAACCTCATTGTTCGTGACGTGGTCTCTCCAGGAAATTCCGAGAATTCTTCTGTACGACCACATCTCAAAGGCCTCTAGTCTTTTTTTATCACTTTCAGATAAGCACCATGTCTCACAGCCGTACATTAAGATGCTCCAAACAAGTGTTTTGGCAAGTTGCTTGCGGAGCCCTAAAGAAATATTCCTTGACTCAAGAATTTTGGCTTTTTTATTGAAAGCTAGCCTTGCTTGATGTATTCGACGGTTGACTTCTCTTTTAGTTCTGCCATCCCAGGTGATCGTACTTCCAAGGTATACAAATTCTTTTGCATCTTTTAGGGGTACTTCTAGGCACATATATATACAACTCAAATATTAATCTTAAATACTATAACGCTTTTAATGTTAAAATATACATTATAATAAAATGGAACATTGGATACCGTAGAAGAGCATTAGCCATAGCTGCATTTTTTCACGGTCCAGGATCGCACCGTCTTAGAAAACTATTGGATACTTTACATTGAATGTATTCAGTGGATCTCTGGAAGGCAGAATTGATATGAGATGACGCAAAAACCAAGGTAGCTGACAGAGTTTTGCAGCGGAAGTTTGTGACGACCATATTATTCAGTTATAAGAACGGACATGAATGATTGTGGTAATGAAGCCCTAAGTAATTGATGTATTTTTTTTTTCTGAATTAATGTTTCCAACCACTGCAGTATGCATATCAGTTGCCTGATAATTGAAAGCGATAATGGCTATATAGCCAGCCGCTGGTTCACCTTCTCCATGTTATTACCAGCACAGATAATCAACAATAAAGCAGCACAATTTACAGATAATATTTATCCGCGGTAAATAATCGATGATGTTTGAATTGTTGTATCAAATTTACTCAATTGATCACAGCTATCTATGCGAACCGCAATTTATTAGTGTTTAGAGACGATTGTTCACCCGAGTCGCTCTCAGTGCGGGTGAAATCTCTTTGACAAATTCATTGTGCTTAAATCACTCTGTTTGTATGGAGGCTTTGTTTGACGTAGCGATCTGTCAGGGTGCATTGTGATAATTGCTTATTGTTTTGACGTTTCGCATGTAGAATGCCGAGAATGAAATAAAAAAGAGACCCCCCTGCTTTCTTTTGTCTGATCTGCAGTTGGATTTTTCGCGATGATGAATGCGCACGATCCGATGAATTATTACTTTAAGCTACAATAATCAGATTCTCAAAAAAATGTAATCAATTTAAAATATTCTATTGATTCAATTTCTTAATGTATTTTGTGTTATATCATTATTGAAAGATAGATATTATTTATTTTTATTTCTATATATGATTATTTGCATACACAATTACTATATACCAACTTTTACTTTAAAGGGGTAGATAATACTAAACGCACTGTCTCTGTGTAAGTAATAAATATTATATAAATATTTTAAATTATTTATTAGAATATTATTTTATTATTTCAATATTCTAATCAACTTTTATAGATCATTGACTATTTTACAATATTATAAGCAATTAAATATACATATACTATACATAAAAATCCTTAAACGAGTAAAATCATTCAGAAAAAATATCGGCGGGAGCCGATATTTTTTCTGAATAATTTGACTCGTTTATATAGAAGATATTATATAGAAGATCAGAGACGAGTCATCTCAGGTGGAAGAAATTGGCCCGGTGGCCGAGCGGTATAATTACCTGGGCAAAATGGTTAGATCCAAAGGTCCGCGGTTCGCATCCCGCTCCCGCCGATATTTTTTCTGAATGATTTGACTCGTTTATATAGAAGATATTATATAGAAGATCAGAGACGAGTCATCTCAGGTGGAATAAATTGGCCCGGTGGCCGAGCGGTATAATTACCTGGGCAAAATGGTTGGTTCCAAAGGTCCGCGGTTCGCATCCCGCTCCCGCCGATATTTTTTCTGAATGATTTGACTCGTTTAAGGATTTGTATGTATAGTATATGTATATTTAATTGCTTATAATAAATATTATTTTATGTTTGTACAACTCGTATCACACTTGATAGTAACTTTTGACCACTATTAAAACATTTAGTTTGTCAATTATAGCATGGAACAATCGAGTTAATAAATTTATTAAATTTACTAACATTATTTTAAAATTGTAACAACAAATAGTATTATTAATTAAATACACACATACTATTTTACATCAAATTTTTGCGTATCAATTCATTCAGAAAAATATCGGCAGACGCGGGATTCGAACCTCGAGCGAAATAATAATAAAAAGTTTGTTTATAAATGTTGACTGATTGAATCATAAAATAATAATATACATACTCTGAATATATACTACAGAGACATCTATCGTTATATGATGTTAACAATGGTTTATATACATCAAGTTTCGCGTATCTGCCCAGGCGGAGAATGGTCGTGTGGACAATGCGTTGAATATAGGACAGAGCGAAGGTGCAACTCCCGAGGTTCGAATCCCGCGTCAGCCGATATATTTCTGAATGAATTGATGCGTAAAAATTTGATGTAAAATTGTATGTGTGTATTAAATTACTAATAATTTTGAAATATGGATCAATTATCTATAAAATAAAATTACAATACTAAAAATATTCTAGTAAAAGTTTAAAATAATCCAAACAAATAATTTCGATAAAAAATTGAAAAATAAACATAATTTGAATCAAAAATACTCATAATACTTTTAATATTCACACGAAAGTAATAGTTTTATTAATCTGTTATAGAAAGCAATAGTATGGTAACGGAAGAAAGTATTTTTTTCTATTCTTCTTATTTCTGTCCCATATTTGGAACATAAGTTGACCACATATTGCTGCCATTCAGTTCTGTCAGTTGCTATGCTTCTTACCAAGATATATCTGCGCCGGAAGAATCACCTGAATGAGGTGATAGAGTAAAACAAATTTGTTCCATTCCAATAAAAAAATAATTAAAAATTTAATTACAATGTTTAATTTATTTCAATAAATATTGTTTGAAAAGCGAAAAATCGTCTCCGTACATTGTTTTGTCACTCAATTAACTTAAATATCTGGGTCATTATTATTTTTGAGCAGTTTGGAATACCTCCATTAAATATATTTTATTGTTGTACTAATAGTAATTATTGTACTAATTGACTTGAAAATGACTAATTGACTTGAAAAAAAAGACTTCGGACCGGAGTATGCAAGACGAGGGCACAAATGAGGGCCTGGCAATTTTACAGCGGACCGACTGAATGTAACTGCGGCGTGGAGCAGTCCCTGTCACACCTTCTGGAGTGTGCGCTGTGCCCGAATAGCTGCACCCAGGAAGACCTGATGATGGCCAGAAGTAACGCCATCGACGTTGCCCACTTCTGGGCAGACAGGATCTGACCCTGTTGTTTCCGACACGATTATATATTATATATACTTGAAAATGACCACTCGACGTGGCCGAAACATGTCATCTTCAAATATATTGTGGGATTAATTTTAAATTCTCCTTTTTTTATATCTGACTTGCTGACCCGGTGAACTTTGTTTCACCCGAAAGGCAATAAATGAGCAGATTTTGGATTTTATTAAGTTGAATTTTTCGGTACATATATCATATATTTGGTCTGGTTAAATTCTATTGCAGTAATCGACGAAACTTCAGCAAGTAGCTGTCAGCATTTCGACGAATCGTCAAACGATATGCGTTATAATTCATCGAGCTTAGATTCTTGGTAGTGTCTTCACCTGAAATTAAGACAATAGATATGTAATTTTGTATGTAAAGCTAACATCCATATTTGTAGCATAATTATAAAGGGGTGAAGATAAATGATTTTAAATCGTTTGCCGGTTATTTATCAAATTTTCTCTAAAAAAACATCTTAATCTTTAAGTCTGTTATTTTCCTGGTAATAAGCAGTGTAATTGGTCTTTTATTGGAAGCATAAAGCAAAACCAAGCACTTTAAAATGTATGTCATGACGGAATCAAAACTATGATATTGATTATATATATATTGATTAATCACCATTAAATGGATTTTTCATTTTGATATTGAAATAATATCCATCTTCTCGTGCCAAGACATCAGTGGGTATTGCAACGTGTCATATGAACGACGTGTTTCAGATATCTGTTGTAGTTGCCCAGTATCACGACGTGTGTACCAGATGATCGTTTATCCGCTCTGATCACGACTTTGTAGACGTCGAACAAGTTCTTCCTCCATATTGTCATTGAAGTATATTTGTACAAATTTATGCGTTGCATCTTCGAGAGGTTGGAATGATCCTATTTAATGGTGAATCTGTCCTTGTATCTACAGAATCAAAAGCAAAGACAATATTACTGATTTATAAACACTTTTTTTTAGAATTAGCATACATAATTCAAAGTAATAAGTGTAGTATGTTATTCTATTAATTATTTTGTGTGTAAGTACAAAAATAAATAAATAAATACCTTGAATGTCAGATTAAATCCTCGTTCTTTGATACGTCCAGGTGCAATTGTTCTTCTTCAGTCCTTTAATTTGCAATGATTTGAATCCTAGTATTTTAATGATTCTTTATTGGCCATGTATTTTTGTGCATGGGTTGCACTCTTTAGTGAAGCACCTTGTGATAGACGACATTTTTTGTTTTATTATCAGGCGCAAGAACAAATAACGCAGATTGTCTTCCAACCCGTGAACATGCCACATATAATTGACCATGGGAAAAACATGGATTTTCAAGATTCAGACCACAAACTTTCAAGGATTGGCCTTGTGATTTGTTAATGGTCATGGCGAATGCAAGACGGACCGGAAATTGAAGTCGCTTAAACTCAAACGGCATATCGGTTGGGATCATCGGGATCCTCGGAATGAGGACTTCTTCACCTTCGAATTTTCCTTTGAGTATCGTCGCGTAAATCACATTGTTCATCAATTTACTTATCACCAAACGCGTCCCATTGCACAGTTTTGGTTGGTTTATGTTTCGAAGCATGATTACTACAGAGCCAACTTTTAGTCTTAAATTGTGCGGTGGTAAGCCAGGCACATCCAATGAGTTTAAAAATTCAATTGGATAGTTAGTGACTTCGTCTTTATTCATTACACAGTCAATAGATTTGTATGAATGCAGTGTACCAATGATATCATTCTGAATTATGTAGTTAAGGTCGTCTACATCTTTATTCTTAGCCGCCAAAATTGCTCGCTCACTCAACCATTCATTATTTTTGTGGTTAGTCATGATGTTTGGGAATACTTTGTTGATGAGTTCGTCTTTCGATGAGACAAAGAAACAGAAATTCTGAGGAAATGAAATCAATCCATTCGATATGTCGACAGGGACTCGACCATTACCGATAGTCAGCAATTGCTCAGAGAAATCTTCAGCAGATGTATCATTCATCAATGCAACTCTCATGTTTGTTGTCAGTTGAAGCTTCTTTACATAGCGCCAAAGATTCTACGATTTGAGGCAAGCGTTAATTTCGTTGGCAGCAGTTGATTTTGGAATTACTGGCAATGTTTGACGTAAATCGCCAGACAGTAAAATCATTGCGCCTCCAAAACATCTCGAGTCATTGCGTAAATCTTTCAAGGATCGGTTAAGTGCTTCCAATGCACGTTTATGCGCCATTGTGCATTTGTCCCAGATGATGATTTTCGATTCTGATAAAACTTTGGCCATTGCGGAGTGTTTTGAAATATTACATGTAGGTTCTTCAATAGTTTCAAGATTTAACGGCAATTTTAATGCTGAATGAGCCGTACGGCATCTTTCTAACAATGTGGCTGCTATTCCAGAAGAAGCAACTGCAACCGCAATGTTGGATCTCGCACGGACAGTGGCTAAAATTACTGACATGAGGAATGTCTTACCAGTTCTACCAGGGGCATCCAGGAAATATAAACCACCATTTCCATCATCAATTGCCTTCATTAATGTATCATAAACTTCCTTTTCTTGAGGATTCAACAGCGGTACATTCGTTTGAACTACTAAATCTAATTCATGGTGATCATATTCACGTTCCCGTTCCAATTCTCGATTAAATGCGTCATTCATTTCACGATTTGGTGCTGGCATTCCTAACCTGACTAATAAACTACCACACATGAGGTTAACACATGTCTTCGATTAAGAGGAAAGCCCGATTATGTATTTCTTCATTCATCTTAAGATCAGGATTTCTGCTCTTCTATAGTCCTTTCATTGACAATTTTTTGATTCCTTGTTGCGTGACGGCTTTGTTGTGAAAGATTCGAACGTTTTGGTGTCGGCATTATCAATAATCAATAATAAAATCAGCAAAATACTGTCGAAACAAAACGTCAACCGATTGACAAAATATCTATCAAACCATAGACAAAAAAAACATAGATGGCACATCCATATATTTATTTATTTATTTATATACAGAATCGAAATTCCATTTTTTTTTTACAAATATTTAGAACATAGAGTATACATAAATATACAATAAATAGAGAAAATAATAAAAAATTAAAATAACACAATAGAATAAGAAGATGCCTTTCCATTTGCTTTTTGTTATAACATTTTTAACAAATAAAAGATTAAATTGATATTTTCACTAATATTTATTTTGTTTTTGTCTTTTTTTCCTGCCTTTTGTTTTTTTTTTGTTTCAAAATATTCCGTACCTTACGTAGGTACCTACTTACAATACCTACTATTGCGTCATTTTTAGTTATGTTGCTGACTATGGCAACACTTTCTCAACTGATAGCTGTCAAGTTACAATAGTCTTGTATGAAAACATGTTTACGTAAATGTTCAACATTTTTTCTTAATCAAATCAATTTTGAGTATCCCATGAACGTTTTTGGGTTCTAAGCTACCTTTCCACCAATTTTCAGCCAAGTCGGTTAGGCCGTTCTTGAGTTATAAAAACTAAAATAACCCGACTTTCTTTTATATATATAGATATTATGGAATTCCACCAAGAATTATCGATCGATAAAATTGAAATAAATATATTTTCACTAATTTAAATTATTTAAATGTTCGATAAAAGAAATACTTAAATAATCAAATGAAGAAGTGTGGATGAGGTAAAAAAGAATTTAATTTTAATAGTGCTTATATTTGCGTTTGAAAAATAGTTAATTACAAACTGTGAGGCAATTTATGCTACTTTTGTGAAATGTGTATTCATTGCTTGTTTTGTGCACCACAAAAATATACAAAGAGAGAAAGGGAGAGAAAGCCAGACGAGTCAAGAGTCGAGGGGCTCTTTATTTCCCTTTGTCGCATTATTATTATATTTACATCCTCCCTGCAACTGAAATATAATTACATTGCTACATCGAGGACCAAACTCAATAGAATATATTATTTTTTGACTGGTTACATTACGCAAGTGCCAAAATGAAATATTTATTTTAAGAATAAGATTTTTTGACATGAAATAAATATTTTTATTATTAATTGTCCGAAAAAATGAATGAAGTAAAGAAGTAATAAATTAAATTTATTTTCACAAAAAACCTAAATTTTATTAAATGCAAAATAAAAACATGAAAGTCGAGATGATTTAGGTATGTACGCAAGATTTTTTTTAAGAAAATGCCTGCAGTAGAGCATATCCGGTTGAAGCCAGTATGCTATATGACGCTTAGACAGGATGACTGGACGCTGCATGCAGCAAAATACGTGTTGTGTTTGTGCGGGAGTTCGGGAGAATGCATGTGTAAATTGATATTTGATGATGATTTCAGAAATTAATACAAAAACTGAAGAAGCATTCTAAAACTCAGCAGTGTTATTTAGAGTGGAATTTTGGAATATTTAAAAAAAAATGTTTTTAGTCAGAGTTCAGAGAAGCAGCGGCTCTGAGAATAACGTTTAAATTACTCTGTGAAGCAACCTTACGTCTATGTTTAAAGGACTTGAGATTGGATGTATGTGTGCCATAATTCACAGGTTGCTCTTTTTGGAACAATAAAACAAGATGAAAATAACATTAAAAAAATATAAATAAAGTTAAATTGACAATATACTAGAAAGTTATTGCGTTCTACGAGTACAATACAAAAGATTTCGGAACTGAAAATTTCTAAAACTAAAAAATATGGGAAGAAAAGGATGTGTTTATTACCATCATATTGACCCATCTAACAGTCACACAATGTATTAGTTATAGAAAGTTATGTTAGTTATAGCATATTTTCTGCATGGTAATACTACATTCGTAAACAAACATTGGCCGCATGTGTGCGCGTCATATATATTTAATGAAATCAAAAGTCTGTTACTACAGCGTAAGTTTTGTGTGTAAACTGTCCAACCAAAACAGCAAATTTGCAAATCTGACCCTCGGGCTGAAAGTTCACGTTAACTTGTTAGCCTTTGACTTGCACTTTAGTTTTGCCTGTTATAATAATTACCCGTTTACTCTTTGACAGCTTTGGCTAGTTTATTTTCTAATAATATTAAAACAGTGTTTTAGCCGATAATCGCGATGCTACGGAAAGTCCCATGTTTTTTATCCGCTTTGGATAAAATTAGTTCCAACGCGAGCTTGAAATAATTAGCCTATCAGTTTTAATTTTCATTTTGTGAGTGTCTTTTTCACTCAAAGAACTGTTTTCATCTTAAACATTTAAAATTGTTAATGTTAATAAAAAAATAGCTTAAAGATTTTTCTTCTTCTAAATGTTTCAGCATCTAATAAAAAACATTACAATAAATTGCTTAAATCAAACATGCAATCATATTCTGGAATTAAGAATACGACAAAAAAGATAACTTAATTTTTTACTTTATAATAAGGATATGAAAATTATTCAGATACATATATTTGTAATGCCGTGAGAAAGTACTCGTATTACGTTATTTTAGCATTATTTATAGAACAAGTTTACTTAGAATGAATAATCTAAAAGGAACATAAATGTTGTTAATCAGAAGAAAATAAAAAAATACATATTAAAATAAATTAATGTTACTGTTATGACAATAACAATATATTTATAAAAGAGATGATTAATATGATATAAAAATAATATGAATATAATTAAAAATGTTACAAGAATAAAGAAAGAGTCCTTAACAACCGGTTGACTATGACCAAGCTGTAATTGCACCATTGTCATCCATAAATTTCAAATAACATCGCAGAGAGAGAAGTCTTACAACTTTGAAATCCGAATTATGTTATTTATTCTTCAAAAGGTTCCTCTTCGCGTTTTTAATATTACAAGGACAATAATAGCAGCGGAACAATGCCTTTATCAGTCAGCGCCATCTCGGCTTAACGTTAGTGTTTCAAAACTCAGACGGCAAAGACTAGAATAGAATTGCGGCGAGGAAATGATTATCTCGTTACTGAACAATGAGAGTGTGCTTCCGCTTCACATAGTGTCCCATAGTACCCCCGCCCCACCTTGAGCACCTTTTCCGTGTCTACGGGAGTCTCTACGGTGCTTGCTACGCTGAACCGAGAGAACATATATTCAAGTTACATGAACGGGAATGTTATGTCTCCAATTGCAACATGAATTTTAATCAGTACTTCGAATATATCATTGTCTATTATACAGTACATTCATACTTGATAAAGTTAACTCCAACGTGTTCTCAATAAGTAATATAATGTGCATTTGAAATATTTATTTATATGATAACCATGTTTGCAAAATTAAAACGAATAATTTTGACATTTCTGAAGTATATTTTGTTCGTTGATATCCTTCAAACAGTTGTGTCGTACTGTTATTTATAGGCCTCGTCCCAAGTCATATTTAGACTCGGAGATTCAGTAAATTAATTCATAAATGCCGATAGCCTCAAGGATGAGAGTTTTCAAAAGAAAGCAGCTTCAAAAGTATTTAAAGCATATTTGGGGGCTTAAAAATCAGTATTTATGTTATCGGACGATTAGTCTGAAAATCCTGAAGCCTAGAACTTTTGGTTTAAGTATTGATTGTGAGAGGTTAGCGTATTAGTAATTTATTTTTAAGAATACTTTAAAATACGCCTTCGATTTTTTTGAATAAAGAAAAAATCTTTAAGTGAAACTAATAATAATTGAAAGCAAAAGATGAAAAATTTAAAGAACTCTCACTATGGATAAAGAAAACAAATACTCTCTACTCAATTAATTATTCTAAGGGTCTTCTGAGCCTGTATATTTATATTCGACTACCAATATTGTGTATAATATTGAGTTTGTTCCGTTAAACAATTTGACATTTAGAGTAAATAATTTATATTCAATATATTTTTTATACAAATAACTCAGTCGATATTGAACTTAATTTACCCTTTGAAATAATAATTTCACTTAAATAACTTCTTAGGTATTATGAATTTTGGGCTTAGCCGTGTGTGGCAAATTACTATTGCCAATATTTCGACCGCCATTGCAGGGGTCTTCTTCAGGGTTGATGACTTAGTGAGATATACCCCTGAAGAAGACCCCTGCAATGGCCATTGAAATATAGGAGAATAATAATTCGCTTCACACGTTTAAAGCCAAAAGCCACAATATCAATGATTTCACTATTTATGAATAGAAAACTGAAATACGTTTTAAATTGCTACACCAAGATAAGACTATTTTTAGAGTATTGATTTTTTGAATAAATATATCACTTTTTTATTGCGTTTATTTCCATGAAAACAATTATATTTTCCCTTCCCTGTTGTCATAAGTCTAAGGTGCTCCATAGGTGAGGGTGAGGATTCGCGAATGTCTGCGAGAGACCTCCACTTTTCTCCAGTTCTCCCTTCGCAAGAAGAAAAGTTTTAAGTAAAGAAACTTGTTACATTTTATGACGCGTTGCGGCTCCACAAAGAAAGTTATCATCTGCATTTCAAAAAGCGTGCGCCTTTACGTGAATGCAATTTTCTATTTAACATGCAAAAAAGGTCATAACTTTCATTTTTTTTTACCTATACATATAAAAGAAAATATCGCCAGACGGCGTAGGAGATACCACATATTTTTAGTATCTCAATTCATAACTATTAATATTAACACTTTTTTCACACGTTTTTCATGTGTTATTCAGAAACATCATTTAGTCACGCCTAACAAATATATTTTTCAGTAAGCTTCTCAGGAACACCTTACATTTATATTCACCGATTTAAACAGTCTAACATTGTTCTAAGAAAATAAATATTCATATTTAACTTGAAATTGCCTTCAAATTGGCAACTTATTTTTCCTCACTATCTTACTATTTTTTTACAATTATATTGATTAAATGGTGATGTTACTTTTATCGTAGTGTTTCATCGCGTACTCATAACATAAGGTTATGAAAATATTGTAAAAATAATATTTTAAAAATTTCCGCAATTTTAACTCGTGATTATTTGTCTGTCAATCGAACGCCTTAAATTTTAACCGCAATCCCTGAAAATATCATTTTTTAACGAAAAAGAAAAATCTTAAAATACATGCTTATGTAAGTTTCTAGAATTTTCACTTGAATTCAGATAACTTTGAAACATTTTCGAATTACCCGGATTATCTGTTTGTTCGGATGATAATTTAAAATGGCCTCAGAAATATGCTGCCGCTACAAAAAAAAGTTCGTGAAGCTTTCAGCGTAGAATAACAAAGATAAAACTTACTTAATGTCTGCCAGACGTAGAATTATTAAAACATTTCAAATGAAATTTATTTTTAGATACTATCTAAAGTTATTGCTTAACCGTGGAATCAGAAAGCTCATATTTTATTTGTAGAGAACTTAAATTGAATTCATTATCGTGTAACTATGAAACTTTACCAATTTTTTTATGAATACAATCTTTTTTAAGATTTTTTTTAACCAAAACTAAATGAAAAATTATGTTTTACTGTAGATCAAAAAGATTATAGAGAATACTTTTATTTAAAAGAAGTGTGAGACAGAGAGCCTATTACTCTATGTTTTTATACTGCCTATAATAAAAGCTACCCAGTTAGATGCCTCTATCAGCAGCAATAACAAACCCATATCACTCGCCACGATGGTATTGAGAATCTTCGAGAAAGTAATAAACTCACTCATAGAAGACAAGCTGATCACGGCTTATAACCAATTTGGATTTAAGAGAAACACGTCCACTGATATGGCTATTTACTGTGTCAAGCAGACAATAGACTATTACATAAGCAGAAAAACAAACGTCTATGCCTGCTTCCTGGACCTAAGCAAAGCATTTGATCGAGTTGACCATAGGAAACTCTGGATAAAATTAAAAAAGCGCAATGTTCCGGCAGCTAACTATCCTAAACGAGAGTGGGAGAAGCTCAAAGTTGCGTATAATAACTCATACCGCCAACTTATGCAACTCCCTAGATTTTGTAGCGCATCTGACATGTTTGTGGAGGGCGGAGTCCATTCATTTCCAGCATTATTGCGACACCGTGTTGCCGGCTTCTGGAGCAGGATAATGAGGTCCAACAACATCATCATCCTGGCTGCTTCTGAATGGCTCAACTCCTCCCTGAGCCATCGATGGATGGAGATGGTGCAGCAACCACCATGAAATACTATTTTATTTTATTTTATTTTAATTTTATTTTATCTTCACTTAATTAAAACATTGTTCAATGCTATGTATTTAAAAATATGGCACATTGGGTATTGCACAACCCACCCAATCCTGCTGGAATAAAAACTTTATTATTATTATTATTTAAAGTCTCCCTAAAATTATTTTAATAAGCGGTAGTAATTGATCTTTATTTTTTTTTCAAATAATACAAAGTATAACCTTATTAATACCAAAACTTAAAAATTGATTAATTTAGATTGATGGAAAGGCACTAAAAATTAATTTTTATTTCACTTCAAACTAATTACAGAACAATTTACGTTTGAGATATTTCAGGAAATCTGACCAAAAAATATGTCCGTTTCTACGTCAGATATGCAAAATGAAATCGACGATAAAAAGTGAAATTTTAATTTGCGTTTACCTCTGTAGTGGCTCTCCCTAATGACACAAAATAAGGTAACCATACGATAGAGAACATATTTTACAAAACTTTAATTTATAAATACGAAAATTTTCGATTTACATAAGATAATTTAATTCATTCCACTGACTTTTGGTATATAACTTGATGTACGAATAAATACAAACGGAATGTAATTAAGTATTCAAAGTATCTTAAAATAAATTTTTAAATAAAATTATGATAACCACCTGACTTGTTATGAAAAATATTTGAATTTTCGATTGAATTAATCACTTAATGGCTATTTCCGACTTAAAATTCAAAAGTGCCTACAAAAGAAAACAATAATTATTTACTCTAAAATATTATTTTGTAAGTTATTTTCATATTTATAATTTTAAATTAATTTTAATTAAAAAAATAATTTATTAAAAATATTTAGTTTTGATTCACATTTATTTAAACTGATTACATGTTTCGGCCTCCCACATGTAATCAGTTAAAATTAATGTGAATCAAAACTATTTTTTTATTTTTTTATTAAAATTAATTTAAAATTATAATTATCTAGTTTCACCAAGTGTTGTCAGTTCATAACCTTAATTTTATTAAGTCATTTTCATTACAAAAAAAAAGTTTTCTTTTCGAAAATCTATTTCACTGTTTTGACAGTTTTTTAACAAGATTTTTACTACATATTTAAAGTGTGTATTATTTTTATATTGTCACCTGCTTAAATTCTCGTTGCAATATTATAGGCATTGAAAATAAAAAAAAAAAACAAAGTAATAAATATGAATATCATAATGAGAACGAATATAATAATATTATTTAAATATACATATACTATACATAAAATTCTTTTTTCAACGCGTCAATCCAAGCACAAAAATAACGGCAGATTTATGTATAGTATATGTATATTTAAATAATAATAATATTGTAATATAGTCAATGATCTATAAAAGTAGATTAGAATATTGAAATAATAAAATAATATTCTAATAAAAATTAAAAAAATCATAGAATATAATAATATCTGGAGAGAGCACATCACGAACAATGAGGCTCGCAGCATAATAAAAAAGATAGGCACGATTGAAGAGGATTGCAGAAGATCGAGAGGAGTGGAGATCGAGATGCTAGATTTTGTTACTGCAAACTAATCCACCAGATTGATATTACGAAGAAGAAATAAGAACAAAGCAATGAACTATTATATTACGAGTATTACACTGAATATCTGATGTCCTTATAAAATGTATTAATTGGTTATTTATATTTCAAGCATTTACTCCATACTGCGCTTATATGGGATGAGAAATTTAAAAATAAATATACATGATTACTACTAGGTAATTTTGAATTCACTCACACAATACAAAAGTAGTTTTATTTTTATTTTTAATGAATATCATAATTTTAAATGGCTCTGCTGGTCACATGATCACTTCACACCCATAACACTCGTCCCGCGAGGGTAGGGCGGGGCGGATCGCCAAAAGAGCATCATTAAGCTCAGCTGTCGGCGGCATTAGGCGGGGGCGGGCAAGTGGGCGGGCGAGTGGGCGGGCGAGTAAGCGGGAGAGTGGGCGGCCGCGGTGCGTGCAACCGCAACCAACCCAACCCGGTCCAGTCCAGTACAGTCCAGGACCCTTGGCTTAATCACTAAAAATTTTCCTTTATAATGAGAAAACATTTTTAAAGCACCTTATGTTAATCTAATGAATCTAATCAAAGAAGTCTCGTGAGTTATAATGTTAATTAAAACATTTTTTTGTTTTTGTCATAATAATTAAACTATTATGTCATTAATTTTTATTTGAATATGTTAGATGTTTTATTAGAAAGTATTTTTTTTCGCTGTATAATTGTTCATTCTATTTGATATTATACGAATACTTTAACAAGACTCAGGCCTTGAATAAGTCTATATATTTTGTGCTATAATGTAACAAATGGCTTCCAACTTAATATGTAACAAGTATGAATTTCAGAATACTACAGCTAAATAAAGGACCCTTTCAAATAGTCTAGAGATTATAAATTCACCTTTATCTTTAATTTACCTTTTTTAATTTGACTGGATGTATCATAAAAATGTCATCACTACTCTTTCAAATGTACATTTAAATTGGAAATATTTTACAAGTGCACATTTTAGTTATCTTATAACTCACAAAAGTAATAAATAGAGAATAATACCTTAATATTATTATAAACGTTTATAGTATAATTATGTTTTTGTACGCATTTTTCCTAATCTAAATTAATGTAACAGGTAAGTTATTGAATAATTTCTAATGCTTAGAGCACCACATCATGAAACTTTTCTTCACATATTATTTATTTATTTGATTACAAATATGTAACTATTTTGATATAAATTCTTTCTCCGATGCAAAAATTGCTCATTGTCTAACTGAGTGGTCGAAAAACAGATAGACAAAAATAAATGTGTGTACATTTCACTTTATTTGTAATATTTCTTCACTTCTTCTTTGATAAATGCACATCACCACATCTCAAAGGCCTCGTGTCTTTTTTATCACTTTCAGATAAGCACCATTTATCACAGCCGTACATCAAGATGCTCCAAGCAAATGTTTTGGCAAGTTGCTTGTGGAGCTTTACATTAATATTTTTTGACTCAAGAGTTTTATGTTTTTTTATTGAACGCTAACCTTGCTTGATGTATGCGTCTATAGACTTCTCTTTTTGTTCTGCCATCCCAGATGATCGTACTTCCAAGGTATAAAGTAATATGTAGTAAGTGAGAAAATTTCTGAAGTAATAATGCCATTGTTAAGGTTGGCAGCAATTTTTGGCATTAATACGATGAAAGGTCACTACATTCTTTGGTTAATTGATTCTTTCAGAGACATTAATACCTGTAAATATGGTATTCTTGGAAATTATACGTGCTTTAAAGTTATATTGATTTGAGTATGTTGATTGAAATATCCAGTCCAGCCCGTAATAGTCTCCCGCCCACCGCAACCAGTAATGAGAGCCACGCACGCTGAACAAGGGCGGCTGTTCCCCTCTCAGGGAGATGAAAGAACAGACATGCGGGCCGAGTGATTGCGCGGTGTACAGTGAACAGTACCGCATACAACAGTGAGCGGTGAAAGTGTTTTAAGCGCTTTTTTGTGGCGTCAGTTATGTGAACATGACAATCGCAGGCACTTACGGCTTTCAACATGAAAAAGTGAAATGCATTACAAAAAAATGCAACACGAATATATTCACTCTTTATGGAGCAATTAAGAAATTAGTATATCTTTTAACTAGTTGCTGTAACGTCTATATTTACTAAAGCACTCGTATAAACGTCAATGTTTTTTACTTAAGTATGTAGTAAGTGGGGAAATTTCTGAAGTAATAATGGCATTGTAAAGGTTGGCAGAGCTTTTTGGCGTTAATACGATGAAAGGTCGCTGCATTCTTTGGTTAATTGATTCTTTCAGAGCCGTTAAGTTTCTTCTGGGTTACATACTTGATGTTCAATGGATAATTTTATATCATAAGGTATTAACACCAATTAAGTAAAAAGCCAAATTTTATTCTTATGGAACTATATATTGAACAACGAAGGTTTTCGAGAACGCATTAAAATACAAAACTTATCAATTGTACTGGAGTATGAACGCTAAAGAAAATAAAGATCTGATGGCCATTTATTTTGATGAAATTAAATTAAAATTATTAATATAAACACTATTATCTGCAATTATATAAGAAAGAATTATTTATATCACTCACTTAAAATGACGGAAATTATAAGTATCAGTTTTTGAACGATACGAGTATATTTGTTTTTATTTTTTCATAAGTTTATTATGTCAATTATTAAGGTTGTATTAAGTTTGAGTTATTTCATATATTTGCCGGCAAGTATAGCTTAATGGTTTAAGTGTTTGCTTTGAAAGCAAAAGGTCGTGAGTTTGATCCCCGACGGAGATTAAAAAATAAAAGGATTTTTAATCGAGTTCTGAGCTCTAAAATTACACTTAGTTGGTGTGAAATTGATCCCTCATCCGTAAAATGTCAGTCATAGCCTATTAATCAAAATTGGTGGTAGATGAAAGTCGTCCCGTGAAGACCACCCATTCTTAGTAAATTCCTGTAATAATAAACGATGATGCGGAATCTCGGGCTGTAGTCTATGACGTCAACACTTCACACGCAGCGCTTAGTCAAATGCACCATGGAAAGCGTCATAGAGTTCCACAGATGAGACTACAGAATTACTATTACCATCTGTCGGTATTCTCCTGTATGTGTTTACATAAAAAAATACAAGTATATTGGAAAATGATACTCATAAAGAACAATACATATATATTTATAAAAACGAAAACTATCATTAATTTTTTTAATTTTTATTAGAATATTATTTTATTATTTCAATATTCTAATCTACTTTTATAGATCATTGACTATATTAAAATATTATTATTACTTAAATATACATATAAATAGACTGCCGGAAAGTAATAATATTAAGCTTGTGAATAAATGAATACTGATAGAATAATAATAAAAATATACATACTTTGAATATATACTATGGCGACATCTGTTGTACGATAATAACAATGATATAAATACTAGTTTCATCGCGGGTCGGTCTAGGCATAGCAATGGCGCGATTCGCCGAGCGGTATGAATACCTGGGCATTGTTGGTTTCCAAAGTCCGCGGTTCGCATCCCGCTTCTGCCGTTATTTTTGTGCTTGGATTGACGCGTTGGAAAAAGAATTTTATGTTTAGTATATGTATATTTAAGTAATGAAAACTATCATGCTTAATAAATACTCTCAGATTAAAATGAAAGTGTTCTAAAAAGAAGTCGAAGAACACCGAGTCTTAACACATGTTACTTTTATACATTTTCAATTCACCAAACTATACGAAGCATCCAGTACTTGATATTAAAAAAGTTGCAACGTAAAGTTTTGCACAAGCGCACTAGAATTTGTGCAACATGCATCGTTTTGTATGAAAATAATTGAGAAAATGGATACAACGAGAAGCAATGGTAGACGTGGTGATCAGCCGCTTTAACTCTTCCGCCCGACCTGAAACCAGACTTGTGTTCTTATTTGTTCGCTGGTCGAGTCGTTAGTAAGCTTGTCTTCAATGCGAGAAATTTTTGGTTCGAAACCTTTTCTGACAGGATAAATTTTAACGTTTTCTCAATGCACACGAGTGTAAAGGCTGGCAATAATGAAGTTGACCAATAAATATAAATTAACATAAATATTACTGCGATAATATTGATTGGAGTGTGAGTTTGTGTTACATAGATATAAATTTTATTCAACGATTGTATATTTATTTATGCAAGTTGTCAACAATCTTGAATATTACATAGATTGATATTTTCAATAAAAATGAAAAAAAAAATTAAAGGAAAAAACACACTGAAAAACTATCAAATATCTGTTCACAATGTGTAATTATAAAATATTTTTTCTACTTTATCATCTCCAATGAAGTACTTAGTCACCAAAAATATTAAATTATTACATACAAGTAAGAAAAAAAACATTTCAAAGTTATGACGATTAAATTTTGTATTTGGTGCATTTTAGGGCAACAGAAGCTTTGATTTTTGAAGAAAATACAGCTTTAACTCTCTGTAATACAATTACTAGAAAAGCATAATGCCTACAATATAATACATTTCAATAAATGATTTTTGTACTGAGAGTTTATAAATATTTTTTAGAAGAGCGGCTTATGAACTTGAATATCTTTAAAAAAATACCTTGCATGAAAGTCATTCCTGTTAACTAACGACATATTCGTAGTTATAAAACTAAGCTCCGCGTTTATTCATTTAAAAAAAGTGGAAAACATTATATTATTGTAATTAAAAAATGTTTTTTATCGTCGTCTAACGGTATTTTCCTGTATGTGCTTGCATAAAAAAAATCTTAGCTGCAATGTCGCTGGTGCATCCATTTCTCCATTCCGCACAATTTTACTTCAACAATGGCTCTCGCTGCCATTTGTGAGCCATTCCGTGAAGTAATTTATCAAGTGGTGCGCGACAAAGTAACTCGTCCGGAGGTAGTGAGTCGACACAAGTGATGCCAACCGTACTCTAATTACTGTATTTATAGCGAAATTGGACGAACTAAGTACCTGCAAGTGCATTTTCAAAGTACAATAGATTAACCTTAAACGGTGAGACAGAACAAAAAAAAGTAAAATACAATATATTTTTTATATATATTACGTATACATACGAGTATATGGAGTTTAATAAAGCTCTATGCCAAAGAGAACAAGTCGAATGGGATATGACTTTTGCATTTAAGCTAACGTTTCTCAGTGATTGACACATTCTTAAATCTAAACACATACATAAAAATTCTAATAAACAATAAGTAGATAAATCTCATTCTATAATGCTTGCCATTTTAGGAATGGAAAAGTTTTTTAAGTAGAGTGTCAATTCCACAAAATAATAAGACTTTGATCTGGCATTCAAATAATATCATTTTTTACATTGTCTCACATTACATGTGTTCACGAAACGACTTCTTCTCTATCAATTTTTATTCTTCTTCGTAGTATCAATCCGGTGGATTGGTTTGCAGAATTTTTATTAATGTGGCTTTATATCACATTTTACATTTTACGGGTTCAATTTTACTCCAAATGTGAGTGCGATTAAATGTATAGAGCCTGAAAATTTATAAAATAAATTGATTTTTGGCTGTGTCTTTGATCAAACCCACGATCTAAAGTAAAGTAAGCAATTGATCTTTTTTTACTCATAACCTGCTTGTAACTTCTTGAGATGAAATTAACTAACTTTAATAATAAAAATGTCAAACATGAACATAAAAAATATTTAAATCTGAATCAATTAAAAACAGATATTACCCCCTGGACATGACCAGGGGTGGAATATATGGAGGTCCCTTAACAGAATTTGGACCGGAGTATGCAAGACGAGGACACAATTGAAAGCCTGGCAATTTTACAGCGGACCGACTGAATGTGACAGCAGCGCAGAGCAGACCCTGTCACACTTTCTGGAGTGTGCGCTGTGTCCGAGTAACTGCACCCAGGAAGACCTGATGATGGCCGGGAGTAACGCCATCGACGTCGCCCACGTCTAGGCAGACAGGAACTAACCCTGATGTTTCCAACACGAATATATATATAGTGGAGAAAAGTACTGAAGTAAAAATCACATTGTAAAGGTTGGCAGCATTTTTTGGCGTGAATACGTGGAGATGTTGCTGTTGGCTGCAGTGTTATGAGTGCTGCTGTAAGAATTATGGGCCATCGATTCAGGTGAACATGATTTGTTTTACACCATTTTATTGATAGTTGCAAAAATTTATTGCCCATTATGATAAATATCGTAGCATTACAAACTGGATCAAGTATTATTGTTAAAGTTTTAAGTAAGAAATCGTTGAGCTATACGTACAAAAAATGTAAAAATATATATTTAGTTATTTTTCTTTTCGAAATAAAATTCTTCTAAATATGACGTAAATAATTATTCAAGCATTCACTTTAAGATCCATTTCAAATATATATAATAAAAATAAATATGTTTTTTGTGTACCTTTTTGTAAATATAAATCATGCAAAGCACTGTTTATTAACATAAGTGAAGATCGTAGGATAGTGTGTATGTATTCTATAAACGGTATTGAATTGATAAGTTTCTTGCTTTCATCATAGAACAATTGTTATTGTTATCATAAAAATCATTTTGTTTATTTCAAATAATATATTATTAATCATAAAAGTTATTACTTTTTAATAATATTATTACAAATCATAATAATATTATTAATAATATAATAATAAATTTTACGTTCGTTAAAAACGTATACGTGTATTATTTATTGTCGACTGTGTAAAAAGATAAAATATAATACAGGGATTAAAAGTACACGACGGAAGAATGTACGGTAGTGAAATACTTGAATCCTATATCTCTTTCTAAGTGCTGCATTGCTAACTTGAAACTTTAACTTTTAAAAGAAACTGTGTAACAACTAAAGCTCACAAAAGTTTCCTTTGACGAACACTGCGCGTGAGGAAGCACAACATGAAAGCTCTGCTGGAGTTAGCAACAAAGTATCTCATTATTTTAAAGACGGTTGAAATAAATTCTAATGCAATTAATACTGTCAACTGTGAATACGGGAGTGTGTTACTAATGTACTTAACTATCGTGATTTTAAAACAAGCTAAGTAGCATTTTCAATTTGAAAAAAGTCTTTGTTAACAAGTGCAGGGATTTTATTTTTGCAGTTGTAATACTTTCTAAAATTTATTTTAACATTTATTTATATAATTTGGCAAGTAAGTAAAAAATTAAATAAGAAAATGCATTAAATTTGTTGAAAAATATAATGAAAATACTCAAAATAAAAGTATGAAATTTTATCAAGTCTATATTTTAGATATTATTTTTAAAATCACATATTTTAGGGTTTCAAGATATCACGTTCTTATGGTACATTCTGCTTTTAAGGATTTTTTAGAGAAATTTGTTAGATTTAATATTAATTAGTGTAAAAAAACCCCAACGAAACTTTATTGATACCAAATTTTTTACAAATATAGGTACTATTTTTTTCTTAAAATAGTGTAATTAGCATATAATTTATCAATTACAGTGATAAAATGTGTCACTCTGATTGTGCTATATGTATGTTATATCTAAATGACATTAAATTGTTTATTTATATGTTTATTTTATAAATATTTGTAGTATCTAACATAAATAAATTGTTTTGTTTTTGTATTAAAGAAAATATTTACTCCAATATACGGTGGAAATATCTTAACCTTTATTCAAAACAAAATAAATTAATTCCACACGAAATGAAAAAGCGGTAATCGTTATGTCATTAATTTGTTTTATATTTATTTAAAAAAAATTAAAATGAATTATTTGACAACAATATTTTTTAAACGTGATTTACAACAGGCAAAAGTTTAAGTAATTGTAATCCATATATCAAAATGTACCAGTGGCATTGAATAATAATCAATATTTTTATATACTGTTATAATTAAACACTGTATTTCGAGAACATTATTCTTGTAAGTAATATTTGTTTTAATTTTCTCTTGTAAATATTCCCCGAACTTACATATTATTATATATTAATTAAATCAATATATTGGTATTTTCCAATCGGTTTTCCTCAAAATTCAATTTTTGTTAAGGAATTCGAAAGCAAAACAAAAGCCTCGCCGAAGAATTTAATTAATCAGTTTTCCATTCGTTTTCCATGCCCCCGGGATACGTGCGCTATAAAAATACCATTTCTCAAATACTATAGCAATTTCCAAGAAAACTTAAGTTTTTCGTTTATCGGAGGGATTAATAATTCAAAACCAGACTGAAATAGTTAGATAAATAAAATTTTCCAATAAGCCGATAAAACTTTTATTGGGTTACTGTTTCATGAAAATAAATTAAACAACATAATAATAAACATTTAGTGTAAATCACCGCTTATGAATAAATATATATGAGCACTTTTTTCTCTATGATTAATAATATTATTCAAATTACACATGACTTTCTAAATTCATTACTGAAGAATTGAGAATGGATCTTAAAAGTGAATCTATGACGTATTTTGTAGGTTATCTTACCATACAATGCAAAGAGAGTACAACAAAATAAAGAGACTTTATATGATAGATAATTAAGTAACAAACAATATTGATTATTATAAATGTTGAAGTCCAAGAAGTCAAAAGACGATAACGAGACAGATAAGGCTTAAAGATAAATATCTCTTACTAGTCCAGCAGTTCAAATAATACGCTTGTTAGTGATTTTTTTGTTAACCAAATTATATTAAAAAAGCGATTTGTCATATGCAGGATATATTATTTGATATAATTGCTATTCACTTTAAATGTTGTATAATATTAATTTACTCGTTCATGGTTTGTGAATACTGTAGATATGTTATTAAATAAATGTATATGGCATTACCATTTGTAGTTTTGTCACATGGAAACGGTTAAGATCTATCAAAGTTTCCCTGCCAAATAAACACGTTTGCTACGCAAAGTTACTGCTGAGTTTGTGTATAATTACTGTTAATAACTACTCCCCAAGGACTACATGCTCGAGAAGACACAATAATAATATCAATACAGCTACTGCAACGTACATATTATAACTATATGTTTACCAACATTAATTAATCCATTATGGTTAGTACACACGATAGCGTGTATGGCTATAGAGTTAAAGCATTTGCTTACCATGCTAAATGTTCGAAACCTTGATAAGGATTTAAAAAAATTATAATTTTCTGAGTTCTATAAAATACCTCCAGTTATAGTAAATTTGATCCCTCGCCTGTAAAATGACAGTCATAGCGTATTAGTAAATTAAAGTCGTACCGTGAACGTCCTCGTAAATCTGGACAATGCATAAATCGATACTTTAGTCTACTATGACATTGAAAGATCAATAATATAAATTAATTGTTTGTCATGCCCAAAATTGTTAAGCGTATAAAAACATTCAACACCAAATAACAAATTATGGGATATTAATGTTCATACATACTTTATATTATTTCTGTTCACAAAGTAAACGAAACTGTTAAGAAGTGCATGAGCTTATAGTTTATAATTTATTCGAAATTGTTTCGATACGTCAAGGTTATATTTTATAATTAAATAATTATTAATAAATAAATCACGCCTCTTCAGCAAATAACGTAAAAAAATCAATGATCTTATGTTGAATATATTTTTAAAAATTTTGTTATGTGAAAAGTTTTGACTTCATCGAGAAGACATACTCATCTAAAAAATGTTACCATCAATTTCGGATCGGAAAAATGTATGTCTAAGTTAAATAATTTCTTAGGTTTTCATGGCCATATTTGGTATTGTGGCTTTTGGGCTTAGCCGTGTGTGGCGAATAAGTCATCAACCCTGAAGAAGACCCCTGCAATGGCGGTCGATATATTGGAAAGGAGTAATTCGCCACACACGACTAAGCCCAAAATTAACAATATTATATATAAGTTTTAAAAAATACATTTCCTTTTTGAGTTAGAAAAAGGGAAAAAAACACATCTTAACAATTAATATAAAATATATATTTGCACAAAATAGAAATAATAAAATAAAATGTATCAAATCGACTGAATTTTATTATTTATATTTGATTTCATATTTTTATTTATAAATATAGATTTTCACAGTTCAATTGTAAGATTCATTTCAAATCAAAATACATAAGTAAATATTCAAAAAAGAAAATCTCTGTTATTGAATATTCAAATATTTATAAAAGTCATTTCACAAAAAGTTATTCAAACATAGTATCCAGGAATAAATGCTTTCATTCCGTTTTCGTCGGAATATTTATATGTTTGAGTCCCGCAAACATGTAAACAGATAGCATCCTTTGATACCCATATTACTGAGGTAATGGGTAAACACATCGGTTTGGGAAGATAAATAATGTCAACGGGGAAACCCGAATTTCTAACGATTAGCCCACGCAAACAGGATTCCTGTCACAGCCCCAGATGGATGGCACTGAGGTACAAGTATACGAGGATTGATAAACAACTAGCAACATTTAACTTAGGTCGCCTAACAATAAAACTGAAACACCTTTTTAATGACGTTTGACTATGAATTATTCAAGCGCATTAAACAGTTATAGCCAATTATTTTTTTATGAATAGAATTTTATTTGATCGATCTGTCTTAATAATGTCTTTTTAATGTTACGAAACTTTGTATTTCAATGCATTTTAATATTTAAAAATGTCTATTTTACCTCAAGAACAACATGAAAATACAGTACTTCAAGATAACTTAATCAAAGTAAACAAAATTTACATTAATTTAAGTGTTACTTTCAAATATACATAATTCGTTATATTATTATCTCTAATATTTTTTAAATTAAGGTTTAGAGCTTTTTAAATATATCAGATTTTTCTTCAATTCGCAACACTTTAAATCGTATTTTTGTTATTAAAATACTAGCCATTGTCGAGCCAATTAGGCTAGGAAGTGTGCGCTTTTATATAATGCAAGGTGTAAATGAGTAGGTGGGTATAGGTTTTGGGATAGGTATAATATAATATAATACGTATATTTTTATAATTATGTTTAATAATATCCACAAAGAATTATCGATCGAAAAAATAAAAAGAAAATATTTACTCTGTAAAAGTGGAATACTCGTATATCTGTGTACATTTTTTTATGTAAACACATACAGGAGAATACCGACAGATGGTGATAGTAATTCTGAAGTCTCACCTGTGGAATTCTATGAGCTTACCATGGTGCATATGATGCAAATGGCTAAGCGCTGCATGTGGAGTGTTGATCCACCAACGACATTGATTACAGCCCGAGATTCACGCATCATCCTTATTATTACAGAAATTTACTATAAATGGGTGGCTTACACGGGATGGTTTTGTCTACCACCAATTTCAATTTATATGCTATGACTAGAATTTTACAGGTGAGGGATCAAATTCACACGAACTAGGGGTATCTTAGAGCTTAGAAATCGATTAAAAAAAAAAAAAATATTCTCCGTCGGGGATCAGACCCACGACCTTTGGCTTGCAAAGCAAAAATGTTTTGATCATTGAGCTATATCCACCGGCAAATGTACAAAAAGCATGATGAGTTAAATTTTTCCGCGTGTTAATTATAACAAAGTGTGGTTTGCTGCAACATAATTGTAAAAAGAGTACAATTGTTTTATTCACCTTCCAAATTACAAATAAAAATATAACTTACACAGGCATATGATAGAAAATCATATTTTCTGATTTTTTTCATGAATTTATGTGTTAAAAAATATTGTCCAGATTTTTTTATTTCCGGAAATGTTATGTACAATAATTAATACATAAATCGGAAACAGTAAAAATTTAAAACAATTATTGTTTGTGCATATATATCCCTTTGCGGTCGCGACACACGCGCGACGCCGGGGCAACTCTAGCGGTCGCAAGTCTCAACGAGCTTATAAGAGCCGTATAGTAATTCGCCCTTGTTGGGGAAATCACGGAATTAAAGCCCGGCCTGCGATTATAAAGTGAGCGCTCATTAGGGACCGGTGACCCTTTGTCGGGGCAAAGTGGAGACCGGAGGTGCCAGGACCGGGACCGCGAGAGACTATAACAAGTAGCGCTTTAAGATCTGCCATCACAACTTAACGATCGTGTAATCCCCGGGCGAGGGAATAGAGTTATGTCTTATGTTTAATTCGAGGATTTTGATATGTTGAACCACGTGGAGTGGTTTTAAAATGAAGCCTGTGTTTTATGCATTGAAATAGATATTATATAAGTTATTTATTAAATATAATTGTAAAAAATCAACAAAATATGTAATTTTGTACAAATTAATAATAATTATTATATCATTCATGCAGTTCGACTGCAATACTCAGTGTTCTTTTAAGATAACAATCGTCAATATTTAAGGTTTTCAGTAATTAAATACATACATACAAATATACATAAAATTTTATACGCATCAGTTCATTCAGAAAATATATCGGCAGACACGGGATTCAAACCACGAGCCTTGCAACCTTTGCTCTATTCTATACACCACGTAGTCCGCACGACTATTCTCCGCCTGAGTAGGTACGCGAAAGTTGATGTATTTATTCCATTGTTACCATCGTATAACGATAGATGTCTCTGTGGTTTATATTCGGAGAATGTATATTATTATTTTTTATGATTCAATCAGTCGACATTTATTCACAAGCTTTTTATATTGTTATTATTTACCGACATTCTATTTATTTCTATTTAAGGTTTTCATTCCTTTGCATCATACTGTCTACGGATATTTATCATTTTAGGATTTTATTTTTTATACAGTTTAGTTATACTATTATTTAAATAATTTGATATTGTGGCTTTTAGGTTTAGCCGTGTGGGGCGAATTACTCTTTTCCAATATTTCGACCGCCATTGTAGGGGTCTTCTTCAGGGTTGATGACATAGACACCCCTGCAAATTTGGCCGTGAAAACCTAAAAAAAGATAAAAATAATTTATTTAAAATTTACTAAGCAATAAATAAACTCAAAGAAAAACATCTGCCTTTCATGTGTGTATATGTCAATATATTTTTGTTTATCATAAATAATGGAATTTGCTCTTTTAAACTGGGTGGAATGGTAAAACTGTAATCATTTCAATAATGAATAGTCATTCATCAAGATGTATTCCATCAATGATGATTATTATTTTAAACATAACAGAAAAAAACGTATGTTCTAACATACTTTTTTATAACTAGCACATATTAGAATATGTGCTAATTATAAAAATAAAAAAAAAACGATGGTGTTGTTGTGAATATATTTAATATTTTTTGTATCACTTATTTTACAACAAAACGTACTCAAATTGTACTGTCTAAAGTTAATTTAAGGTTCCCATTTCAAAGTTCCGCAGGTAGATTTGAATGTGCTGCTAAAATCGGCGCACATACTTAGTTGTCTCCTGCTCAAAGCAGCAGATCACGAACGAACTTTCGTCACCATAGAGCTTTTTACACTTAATGAAAGCTTTCATACTATGCTTCATAAAATAAACTTAATCAAGTAAATCAAAAAATATATTTTTACAAACAATATAAATAAGTACCACTCAAACGTTAATTATATGACGGAGAATTATGTTTTTTAATATAAAACCAAATTATAAAAAAAAATAAGATTTAATAAAAAAACATTGATAAACCCCAGATATTGGTCACTGCAGTGATGCTTAAGAAGGACAATTTTTACTCATTAAGAAAAAAAATAAAGCCTTCAAAAATATTTTATTAGTACTCTTATCGATTATATTATTGCTGATTACATAAACATTCGAATTGTTTACTCGTATAATGTGTTTTAGAGCAACAGATTTCTAGCCATTGCATTTGTTGAATTTATCAGTAACTGTTTTTGCGTAAAAGCGTAAAAGCAGACACAAACTTGTGCTTTTGTGGGGGGTAGAGAAGAAGGAGAAGGAGTTCTCATTAAATATATGTTTGGAAAATTGGTAATGTCTAATTAATAGCCCGACATAAATAGCGGAGGTTGCCGCTTTGAACAATGTGTACCGCGGAAAATCTTTTATGCTGTAAACTCATATTGGTATTTACTTTGTATTGAATGTATGTCTACATAAGGTGTTGAATTTTGAAACAATTCCAAATATTCTTTTTTAAGTAAAAAAATATTTTATTTTATAATGTTTGTATTATAAATAATATTTGTTATTGTACAGGTTTTTTTCAAATATAATTATACTGATACTTTAAATACATAAAGTGTTCTCCGAAAAATAATTTTATAAATATATATATTTATAATTTTGAAATTTTAAAGCTTCATGGTTATGCGTATGTAAAACACCAAACTATATATTTTAAGGTTTGTGTTCTCGATCAATTACTTTAGGAATATATATTTTTCAGATCTTCATATTCCATTTAAAAAACTGTAAATTTCTGTTAAATATGCTGGTAAACATACATATAAAATATGAATTGTTTTTTTTGAACTTGTCGCATTATTTAATATTGGTTGCTTGTAACACATCACGTGATTTTGTACATGTAAGTGAGTAAGTGTGTTAAGCGCATAAAACCGTTGTCTGGTTTATATTTAAAAACTGTTACATTACGTCATTCACTATGAAAAAGTAGGATAAATATTATTATATTTATGAAATGTTTAAATGAATCTAAAAGTAAATGTTGAAAATAAAAATAATTAACAGACCATTTATGGTGATTCTCTGATAAACTTCAAGTCAAGTGTCTCTCTGAAGATGTTGAACAATTAAAGCCTAAAGGGTTCTAATCAGCCGCTGCAGCTTGTTCCTGCGGTGGGCGGCGAGTCCTGAAAAGGGCGGTCCGCCCACCACCCACCGCCCACTTAGCGAAACCTCCCGGTCACGCGCCCTAAACAAATTGTTAAACAATGGAGCCACTTGGCTGAAATCTAAATGAGCTGTACCGGCGAGGAGTGGTGCGAGGCTGTAGAGGTTTTGCGGAGCTTTAGCGGAAAGCTCCGAGAATATTTTCAAAGGGTTGTGTTTGTCTTTGGAGATCGATGGAGCGATAAAACTAAAATCGGTGGTAATTGCGGCAGTAATAAGTGAAAGGTTCAAGGTAACCTAGCTTAAACATTGAAATACGTTTAATAATTGATCGTGTGTACTTCATTGAAAGTCTGTAGGTACCTCAAGCATATTATAGAGGTTAAGCCTATATTCAAGTACTATTTATTGGTTTTTAAATAAATATAAATTACATCATTTAATCTGACAAGATTAATTTTAGTGACATTGCGTAATAAGAAGTGTGCATTTTTATATAACTTAATATATTGTCATACGAGTATAAGTACATAGATAATCATGTTATTGAAATACAACTGAAATATAATAACTTTTACTATATATGTTTTTATGTTATTATAATTAAAAAAAAAAAAATCCTCAAAGAATAAATAGGCTTGTAAAAGTTGTGCTTATGGATATTAAAAGCTAGTTATACCACCCATTGACCAAACAATTGCCATTAGATTGGTTACACATCTAAATTAAAGTATAATTTTTAATTAAAGTTATAAATATAAATAAAATGAAGTACGAAGATACCATATAATAATGAAACATTTATTTATACCTTGATTTTGAAATTGAAAAAAAATGATGAAATTTGATTCCAGGATACACAGGGGTGGATGATGATTAAGCGGCATTTACTGATTTGCATTTTACATTTTACGAAGACCCACTGCGGTGGATATCCAACTGCATTATGTGATGCGGGATTCGGTCGGTGATAAATGGGAGTGCATCTAAGTGCGGGGCCAAAATCACCGGATCTGACTAGGCCCCTGATCATTTTAAAAATTTACATATTAATGTACCATTTTATTAGATGTTTTCTGCAAAATTGCTTACTTAAATTTGCATAATTACAAGTAATTTATAAATATTCAGTAAAAATTCCTTCTTTCTCAAACGAAAGACGAATGCATCTAAATTTAAAATATTTTATTTAATTTTTTTCTACTAAGTTGTAAATTGACTTGTGACGCTATGCGACAGCCCATCACGGGTGCGCCAGTCGTGTGCCGCCCATCGGCTGGAGCATATTGTATTGTGGCACGGCCTGAATGCTGTGACTAGGTCGGGCCATAAGTTTGTAAAGTTTATTGTAAATATATGTCAATGTGCTTCTGAAAAAGTTTGTGTTTTATTAATCTGCTCCTAATCCTGCCATCAGGCGACTGAATAACAACCTTTTTGAAAGACATGAGAATGTTAAAACATATCACTAGACATTATAAAAATATTATCAATATATTAAAATGGCGCTGAAAAGATCACGCCATTTTAGAAGAATGTACTTTTATTTTCATTTGACTAAATAAATTTAATGAACATTACTTCATAATTTTTCATCGCTTCTAAGATAGACACTTTTAAATATTCATTACTAATCCTTCTTGAACTGTTGAACCCTTTCTAAACATTACAATGTGGTTGAAAAATGTACAAGCAGCTTATCTAGATTTTTTTTAATACCACATACATGCTTTGGAATATTCTACCGGAATTTTCGTTACTTCATATTAATCTCAAGACCCAAGCAATATATATAATCGTGTCGGAAACAACAGGGTCAGATCCTGTCTGCCCAGAAGTGGGTGACGTCGATTGCGTTACTTCTGGCCATCATCAGGTCTTCCTGGGTGCAGCTATTCGGGCAAAGCGCACACTCCAGAAGGTGTGACAGGGTCTACTCCACACCGCAGTCACATTCAGTCGGTCCGCTGTAAAACTGCCAGGCCCTCATTTGTGTCCTCGTCTTGCATACTCCGGTCCGAAGTCTGTTAAGGGACCTCCATATATTCCACCCTTGGTCATGTCCAGGGGCTAGGTCCTCTTTCGGGGAAATCCAAGTATTCCCCTCAGTTGCGCTTCTCCACATGTTCAGCCCCAGGGTGGCCTCAGGTATCACCAGTTCCGTTGTCGACTGTAGGAAACTTCTTCTTGATTTGAGCCGTGTGGTTATCTTTTGGTACCCAAGCATAGGGTGGAGTGCGTCGTGGGTTGCTTTGGTGAGCTCCTTCTTGGTAGTAACTTCTCGCCGTATGTTTGGTGGGGCAATGCCCGAGAGTTGATACAGCTTTGATATTGGGGTAGGCTTACCCAAGCAATTATAACATCTCTTTCCCATATGCAGCATAAAGCTATCCTAGTTGAACGTTGTAGTCTCCATGAAGTACCAAGAGTATTTGCTAGTGCTCCCTTGTATATATATGTCTGTATGAAAGATTCAAATCGATTATTTATACTTCAAGTAGGAGGGAATAACAAATTATAATTATTAAAATAAAAAATATGAATACTGCAAAATTACACGTAATCTTTTTGCATTGTGAAGCTGGCGTGAGTTGCATAATTCCACTCAGTGTACTAGTATAAAAGTTTCGTATCTATGCACATACTCGTAGTACACCTACAGTTTTCGTGCCATTATCTTACTATTAATAATTTACGACTCGGTAATAAATAATGGTTTTTATTTGCGAGAGAAAAAAAGTTAAATACCGCAGCAATCATTTGCCGGGTATTATTTTGCTCGACAGATAATTCCTTTGCAAAATTCTCTTCGGCGGACTTTTGGCAAAACGCTGCAGCAAAAAATTAAGGCCCTCCCCTAAAAAGCAAGTTGAGCGTGGTTGCGCTCGCGGAGATGCGAACTGGAAGCAGAAATTCAACAGCTTTAAACTGAAACACGGTTGTTAGAACATGTTATTACACTGCTTATGGGAAATTCTGTACATAATTTATTTAAATAAAAAACGTATTAAAAATAATTTGTTCAAATTAAAACGATAATTAATGACATTTTATGTTGGGATGAAAAAAAAAATCTCATCAAATGTCTGTATTTCGACCCCCTTTAAGATGTACTGACGATATAAGAATAATAGTGGGAGTTACCTGGATGCAGAAGGCGGAGGATCAAAGAGGATGGAGACTCATGTGGGAGGCCTACGTTCAACAGTGGACGGACACAGGCTGATGATGATGATGATGTCTGTATTTACGAGTATCCATTGTTCTACAAGCTTCTTGCTTGAATCATTTTCTCTCTTGATCTTCTGCCTTTTGGGAACCATTTTTTCTTGTTTATGTTCTGGTAACGTCAGCTTATCATGCATGGATTCAGTCAACATTCAGTTTATTAGATCTTATGCGCCACTTTTATGTTTTTCGTCCTTATCGATGGTCATGGCTTTATTAAATATGCTCCAAATGTGAAATGAATAGAAACGGTGAGTACATCTCCCACCTCTACTTTGCAGATGATGTAGTTATACGATAATAAAAGATAAGCTAAGAAAAATCCTGAAAGTGCGTTTTGCGTGTTCCCCGCGCGCCTTGTTGGCGGCGCTGCGGACGGCCGCATGCGGAGAGGCTTGCATGATAAATTGCACATACGTTAACGCTAGATTTCTCCAGCCGTAGATAATCACGAGTCGCCAGAGCGGGGGTCCTGGCAAGGAACAGCGGCGCCGCCCAACATCCCATCTACTTCCATCAACTACTTATTCTCTGTACTCTTCGCAACAACTTCGCATACTTCTATAGTTCATCTCTTCCACCACCCTACCTGTCACTTGTCTTTGAACAATCCGCGTTTGATGCTTGTTACGTTTGAAGATTACGTTATGATGCATTATGTATGAAGTGCAATGATTGTTTTAAGATGTCCAATAAAACATGTTTATTTACTATCATCATCATTTGACATGCGTTCCTCTCACTGGAGTATATCGTCGACACAAACTGCTACCACAGAGCCATATCAGTCGCCTTGGTTCTCGCTTTATTTTATATCAGCTCTCTCTCATAGAGCATTGTTAAGTAAAGGTAAAATTGTGAAAAGTGATGATCTGAGTAAGTGGATAAGGCAACATTCTCTACAACCGTCAGCTAAGAGATGAAATTTAACCTGGCAGATATAAGTACTTTGGATGCCGCATAAGAGCATGAACTACAGATTCTTTGTATTTGGCTTTCTGGGATTGCACTGTCTTGAAAAACCATCGGGAACTAGAAAGGAGGCAAAGCTGACATGTAATGCGTCAATCATAGCAGCTCAGTATTTTGAGGAGCTAGTTTGTTACAACCGTATGTTTCGTTTCGGGGAGCGAATAAGGAATTCATTTTTTTAATCATTATAACCACCATCATATCAGTCAAATTTTTCCTTTATTTGGTATATGTAATTACTTATTGGCAAAACAACTAGGAAAAGTTTTAAACTCAAGATAAGTTTTCATTTTAATATAACTTCAATTTTGTAAAAAGAGAAAGGCTTTCATATACATAGCTTAGCTTACTTAGTCGAAGATAAATATGCAGGCCGTAAAGAACAACTGTTTGTTCAAATGATTAATTACATAGTTTTATTGAACTACCAGAAGCCTACACAAATATTGATTTCAATATCAATTTATACACGTTAACGAGATTTGAGACACCATTACTTCATTTACATGGATATATATTAAAAAAAAATCATTTTCAAGTTAACAGTGTGACAGACCTCATCATATCAATGATTCCGTTCTAATTGCTAGACTAACAACTTCTCTTAAGATGCCTGATTGATTAAAAAAATTTCATATTAATGATAAAAATATAAGCCATGTAAAATAATTTATTCAAATGTTTTTTCTTGCCACTTTTTTTTTATATTCGATTTCAAGCTAATTAATTATCGATTTGATTTTTTTTAAACCAAAGTACGCACATTTAGGCTTTTTATTAATCGTTCAACAGAAAATGAAAACTTTTCGTAATTTAGTTTCATTTAATATGTATTATGATAGTACAAAAAACAGATATGATGGTTCAATTATTTTGAACAACCTGCTGAGCAGTGTTGAAAATGTGTAAGAATCCATTCTAATGTCTTGAGATGCAGCGTTCGTGACCACCAAACTGCACAATGCAGTCGCACGTCACGCGAATAACTACAGTCGGAATTAAGCATTACGGCTACGGAGTCCATAATCACGTCTTCACATAAATTAAGCCCTCGCGGCTATGGGGCACGTGCCCCAGTATAATAGCGCCGCGGCGGGCCAGTAAATCCAGCCCCGTCGTGCCCTTTACCCCAGTGCTGCCCTGAACCAGGCCACCCTACAGACCCCTAGACGTCTTACTCCTTCTTCTTCGAGTTCATAAAAACTCCCGTTCGTTTTAATTATGACTATTTTTAACACCATCTTGAAACTGCTCCTTGCCTGAAAATAGAGAACGACGGCGGCGAGCTCAGTTTTTTCAGAGAGTAATTAACTTTAATATTATTTCATAAATTCCGTTTGAGTTTATGGTTTCCGCGAAAATTGTTTGTTTTTCAGCATAGCTTAAAATATTCTGTATACATTGTGGATTTTTCACTTGTAAATATTTTTTGGGATTGCTCTTGAATCAAATTTATTTCATTTGACCTCTCAAGCTAGTTTATGCATATTTAAATGAGATATAAATGTGACTATCTACAGAGATTACCTAGATTAATATTTACATGTTTTTACATAATTAAATACAGAAAAATACCGACAGCTGTTGATAGTGATGCTGAAATCTCAAATACGACGCTCACCATGTTAGCTAAGCGCTGCATGTGAACTTTTAATTCCCCAATGTAATAGAAAACAGCCTGATTGTTACAATCCTAGAGTTATATGATTTACAAATATATTATTTATTTAAAAATAATTTGGTTTACAAATTGTCAGGTAATGCATAAAAAAACATTACTTCTCAGAATTCTTTTTTTTTCATTGAAGCTTTTAATACATTTCACAATTTAAAGTACTGATATTCTGCTCTTCCATTTAGGACATCGATTTACTTGATGAAGGATCAGGATCAGGTTCACAATACAAAC